>OU015440.1:2500000-5000000 GCA_907164795.1 Hemaris fuciformis | reverse complement strand
GCAATTAGAACTTTACATCTAATGGTAAAGAGGATATTACCTAAATGTAGGATCAAATGACGAGAGACATCGAACTCCCTTAAGCACACTACGCTTTAAGGATCCAGGCTTACAGTAAGGGTAGGAAACTTGGGCTAACACGCTCCATAGCTTGATGGTACAGCAAAGATGAATTCATGATGGAGGAATATATAATTCGCGCAAGTACTTTGAATTGTCTATCAATATAACATTATACATATAGTCCAAACACGCGTAATAGACCAGCGTGGTATGTTAATGAAGAAGTCGTGATGGCCTTGAGGTTTAGGTACGCGGTCGAGAATTTCGACGGTCGCGGGTTCAAACCCCAGGCACACACCTCTGACTTTTCGAAGTTATGTGTGTATTCACAATGAATTATCACATACTTTAACGGTGAAGGAAAACATCGTGATGAAACCTGCACACCTAAAAAGTTCTTAGGAATTTCTTAGGTGTGTAGTCCGCCAACCCGCACTAGGCCAGCGTGGTGGACTAAGGCCTAAACCCTCTCAATGGTAGAGGAGGCCCGTGCCCAGCAGTGGGACGTATATGGGCTGATGATGATGATGATGGTATATTAATGTCTAGTAGTATAATTGTAGCTCAGAATTATGTACATAGCTTGAATATTATATTAATTTCTTGTCACGAAATTTTTGTCGAAGAAAGCCCTCGTATAAACGGTTGCTAGAATTTTATACATAACAAAAAAATTCGCAACTAGAACACGGAGTAAAAGCTATTAATAAAGGCACTTTAATTACGTACAAGACGGATATGAGCCACGATAAAGTTTTACTAGTTTTTTAAGTAATTGACGCCCGTGTGTACAATTGCTTTACATGTATTTTTACATGGCTGAACTAGTTGTTTTATGGGTTCGTTCACATTCCTACTAGTTGTATTAAATTATAAATTCCTATTAACTCAATAGCCTCTGTATCACTTTATTATTTGTTATATCAAAATGATTGTTTTGTAATGATATTGTTATTGTATTTTTCCATTAGGAAATTGTCAGTAGCAGCACGGAGTGCGGAAATGTGCCCGAAAAAAGGCGATATGCTCGCACCCTATTACGTTGATACATACGTGGCGAAATGTTGGTGCAGAAATGCACCTCTGCCTACCGTTTCAGGAATACAAGTGTGAGGTCATGTATTTCTTGTATGAGCCAAAGGCGTTAATGCAATGCAATGGAAATAGCTCGAGGTCGATTTCCGGGTCCGACAATATTATTTGGTTTTCGGGTGAGAATTTCTTTGAAAATGCGAGGAGTGTTAAGGTGTGCCCGATAAACGTAAATATTCTCGCGCTATTACGTGACATTTAATATGTAGCATGCGAAACGTGGGTATAGAAAAGGCTCCACTGTTTACCCCTTTGAGGTTACAGTTATAAAGCTTTGTAATAAATATTTATGTATGCAGGTCCAATAGTTACATCATTGCTTTATATACCAATTTTGAATATAGCAAATTTTGTTCGTTTTTCTCAATTAGAAATGTCTTCCCATCTGCGTGGTAAATTATACAATGACTAAATAAAATTAATTTCTTATATTTTTACGTTGAACAAAACTATTATTATAACTCACTTTATGCGTCATGGAAAGCTATTAATGACAAATATGTACATTGGAATCAATTTTGATGAATGAAATAAAATTTATTTTCAGAGGAAAATGATGGTATCATTTGTCTAATTCAAGCGATTTTTGACTAAGAACCTTAAGATGGAAGGTACCATGTCCACGTGTGACTATCACCATTAAATATAATATGAAATAATTTGGATATTTCCCGATAACTTTGACTCAGTCTGTACTTTAACCATAAGTCAAGTCCTTTCGAAATAGTCTTCAAATCATCTTGTGGCTGCTTTATGAAATTACTAGATAAGAATGGGAATAAAAGGATAGTGGGAAACGCTTGCCTTCTAAACATAAAGCAACAATACCGCTTAAACCTATATAACAGATAAGCTACGAAAACAAGATAAATTTCTTGGCAGCATCCTATCGTTTGTTATCGTTTTGCGAATACACATACTCGCGTCACAAACCAGAAGCAAACACGGATTTAATGCTAATTGTGTTGATATTGAATATATAGCCGTCGATAAAAAATCCATCCGTAATGTTTTATGTAATGAGGAGGGACGTGCGTGTCTCCTCGTGTCCCGACAGCGGCGGCACCAGCTCGCAGATAACACCGGCTCCCAACAACAAACGACGCTCCTTCGGTTACGTAAACCTAGACAAATTCATAAATATTCGCACACAATTTTTGGCGATCGATAAAAATCCTGACAGTCGACGACAATTTCCGCAGCCTCGGGCCGAAGACATCTTGGCCAGAAGCACCAACTCGCTGTAAACACGACAGGGCGCAGTCGCATAAATTGTCTCCCGGCTATTAATTCTATCGGAAAAGGCATTATTTACTAACTGAATGTGAGCGTGTTCGGTGGGTGGGCGTGCGGTACTCACACTGGAGGTGGTCAGGCTCGCGGCACCGCACCGGTCACCTCGGGCAATCCATTGATGAGCGACGGCAAGAGCACGACACGTGCTACGTGCAGCGTGCGCGGAGGCGGGGCGCGCGCGGGCCGGCGACCGCGGCGGGACTGGCACTCGCTCGCCGCGAGCCGCCGCACGTGGCCGCTCAGGTATCAATCAATCGATGCGCGAGCGGACGGGGGGCGGAGGCGGCGGGGGGGCGCGCGCGGGGAGGCACGGGCGCGGCGCGGGCGCGGCACATTCATCGCGAACAGCTGACGGCCGAGCCCCGTAAACATGAATCGGCCTGCGCCGCTCCTCCGATGTGGCTCCGCCGTTCCGCCCTGACCTACTCTGCGCAGCGCGCCGGGACCCCACGCGAAAACCTGCCCCTGCGCTAAACGAATGTGCGAGCTTTACTAAAGTTCTGACTACCTATTACAACTTCAATAAAATGTAACCATCTCAAAATTTACTCAGTGTTTACCGTTATATATCCTGTATATTAAAAAAAATATCTTACTAATTATATATGTAAGAAATTATAAAAACAACAAATAAAAAAATATGCTAAAACCCAAACAAGCTTATTTACCACCCACCGATCATAAAATCTTCAAACAAGCTTTTCTAAACCCATGTCAACTTTGCACATCCTTGTTCAATTCTCCGCGCAGTAATTTAGCACGCGTCCTTTACGATGTGGTAGGGCGGCGTCGGAGAGGAGAGCGGCGCGACTCAAAGCGCGTGCGTGTAAGGACAATTCTATAGACCTCACAAACATCCCGCCAATCCAGAAACTACACGGCAATGTTACACAGCGCCAGTAGCTCGCAGCCTCCGCCGGATCGAGCATGCTTTACGGAAAAATAAATTTAGAAAGGATGGATGCCAAATAAATATAAAAGTAGTATAATAGTAAACTAAGTAATATAATATAGAGTTATGACCAATTCTGAGAAAACCTACTAATATTGAATACTAATTTAATTTTATAAACATAAGCTAGAGCAAAAAAGTTGATCGTTGTTTTTATTGCATATTGATGTAAATTTTATGTTCTCTCTGTCGATGCTGCTTCAACAAATTATAAATATAAAATATATTTGTTTAGTATAACCAATATAACTACCAAATGAAATCACACATTAATATTTAATATAATATAAAACAATCTTAATCCTAAACCTAATATTAAACTTGTTCTACATTAAGCTACGCTCAGTGCTACGGCGTAGCGTTGTAGAAATATGGTAACCACTTCTTGGAGCAATTTACAATAATTAATTTTAACATGTTGAGCATAACAGCGCAATATGTTAACAACAATATTAATTTACTATTACCATACACATCTTTAGATCTCTCTAAGGATTAAATGATGTTACATACAGAATTGTTTTACAGAAAATGCCTAGTAAAATAAAATAGACTCGCACCTTTTACGTGGGACGGATACATACCTGGCAAAATGTGGGTGCAGAAATGCACCTCTGCCTACCCCTTCGGGGAATACAGGCGTGAGGTTATGTGTGTATGTATTTAAAATACTTAGTATTATAAATGCGAAATTTTTTAAGACCGATTATATTTATTATTTACTTGTAAATCCCTTTTAACGTTATAACTGCGCAAGTCAATTATTGTTTATTTTTTTCTCAACTATTAGCCTAGTATTTCCGGAGAAGAAGGGTTCTTTAACTAGGTTTTACCTGCTTTAAAATCTGAGTATAGTGTAGTATCATCATCATCATCATCAGCCCATATACGTCCCACTGCTGGGCACGGGCCTCCCCTGCAATTGAGAGGGTTATAGTGTAGTATATGTAGTTTAAAATCTGACTATAGTGGTTAGTTCATAGATTTGAAAGGGAATTTTCAGACTCCATGCTTCCGCAGAGAATTTTCTTACAGCAAATATCCTGTATTATTTAATAAGACATAATTGGCGAAACGTGGAGCAGTTATGCATTATTTTATGAAATACATTCACTTCTACATTAATTTCTATTATGAATGTGTAATATTCTGTCCGCCAACCCGCACTAGGCCAGCTCTCAATGATAGAGGAGGCCCGTGCCCAGCAGTGGGACATATATGGGCTGATGATGATGATGAATATTCGGACGCCTAAGGATTTAAATACGGATTTCCTAGATTTCCGGCTACTTTTATTTTTTTACGTAATCAGATGAAAAAAATCAATCAACAGAGCGTACAATCGCATCATTTATTTATGATACGTCCAATTGAACTGTGTCCAATACATGTGGAAAGCCCAAACTGCACTGTAATATGTAATTGAATGATACCAAACCGCATTTGGATGGACGCCAGGCGCAACAGTTCCCCACACACTCGTATCATCCTTCTATTGTGTGGATTATGTTGGAATGTCTTGAAATCATAAAACATTGCTTCGTTATTTCAAGCGAATGGTATGTAAGTACATATGTACTCGTATATGTACAAAAAATCCCTGTCACAATGTTTGAATCAGACATTACATGATCGATTCATTACGTTATCGGAGATTTGTTTGTATTTATAATGTAGAAGGCTTGTGTTTTTTATTTATTAAAACTTTATTGTACGCCAGGATGACAAATCTTAAAAACGAATTAAAAATAATACAGAAAGAGTACAAATGGCGCCCTTATCGTACGAGGCAATCTTTTACAAACACAGGCAGCCCTTGGATGGATGTGCAAAAAGAGAAAGAGTGGGCAGTTTAAGGTGCATTTATTAATATTGAAAATACACATATAGTACTAATTATTTTTATTATTATTTAAGACAAAGACCGAAGTAGGTACTTAGAAAAACTGTAAATTCTATATTATAATTACCTATAAATTTTATATTATCGTCGGCGGCAGTCAACGTATCGCATGAAATTTCTTGCCATCTGAGTAATATCAACATACAAAATTTTACAGGAAAATACTTTAATTAAATTTTCACATTTATTTACAAATTGAATAAAATTATGAAATCATGTATTGTATATCAAATCTAGATCTACTCTTACTTCTTATTCATTCAGCTTGAATCAAATCATTTTCATACAATTTTAAACTATTGAATGTAATAACTAAAAACGTTTTCAAATCGACAAGCTTCGTGTACATGCCTTAGATACAAGCTTACCGTGATGAAAGAAGACCGGGCTAGTATTGTACGACAATGCAGCTTTATGCATTCGACTTGAGCCAATGACTTATTTAATCTTTGAGATGTTGGTGGGCGAACCCAAAGAAAATCGTTAAATTAATAATAGATTTTATATCATCATCATCAGCCTATATACGTCCCACTGCTGGGCACGGGCCTCCTCTACAACTGAGAGGGTTTAGACCTTAGTCCACCACGCTGGCCTAGTGCGAGTTGGCGGACAACACACCTAAGAAATTCCTAAGAAATTTAGGTGGGCAGGTTTTATCACAATGTTTTCCTTCACCGTTAAAGCAAGTGATAATTCATTGTGAATACACACATAACTTCGAAAAGTCAGAGGTGTGTGCCTGGGGTTTGAACCTGCGACCGCCGAAATTCTCGACCGCGCGCGTAAACCTCGAGGCCATCACTGCTTTTATTTTATATAAATGTACCTATACGTCTCAATGGTATAAATCGGCCTCTTATACTGTTGAAAGAGGCACCTTTATATACACCAAAAAAATGCGCAGTCTAAGTAAATATGTAAAGTATGATGTAAGAAAATATTGTATTTTTTTGGTCAATAAAGATTTTTAGTATTATATTGTTGATGGCAAATTTAGGTTTGTTTAGAGTGACGGCTGCTTTAACAAATATTCGGTCTCATTTCGTATGAAATTAATGTCCCGCGGGGTTTCTTGTTTCTAAAATTGTATTATAACATACATTCACTCACGCCTGTATCGCCGAAGGAGCAGGCAGAGATGCATTTCTTGCCCATGTTTTCCCATTTTTTTTATTTATATTTAAGTACCCGGAGGCGGGCCTATTGCCGTATATCAGATACATTATTTCCAAACTTCGTACTTTTTTTTATTATTTAGTGGAAAAACGCAATTACCTTTAACCCGACCCGGGAATCGAATCCTACATAAATTCTAGATGCCGCGAGACCACGAGGCAGTCTTAAAATTTTATTCGCCATTTAATTCGCCGTCTTTACATTTTATTAGTCATGACATTTTATTCGCCTTTTGAATAAAACCAAACCAATTCAATCGATTTGCCGTAACTCCGATAGCATTGATCACAGTAATGTAAACTAATATCTAGGTCCCATATAAATAACCTGTAATTTAATAATCGATACTTGTTGAACAAATATTGAACTTGTACTGAAGATTAAAGGATCGGAGGCTACGACTTACATAGTACAAAATAAACACTAAATACAAACAAACATTATGCCAGCATTGAGGACTAAGGCTATTTAGCTAACCACCAGGGAGGCCCAGCGCAAGCATATAAACGTAGGGCTATATAGGGGCACAATGAAACTTAGATTAAAGCTGCGATCATCGGTCCTCTAGCGAATGCCCAAAATCTCGCGAGTGAAACTAGGTAAGAAGGACAGCGCTTATTCTATGCATTATCCATCTCTTTTCTCATTGATAACTTTTAAAGGCCAAGAGACTACTGCGACAATAAAAAAATCTTTAGGGTTACCATAAACTAAAGGAGAGACATTTTCTAATAAGGTAATGGCGCCTATTATGGACGCGGACCAATGATGGACATTTTTCAAATATACCTCTAAAAATAAGCAAACGCACAGTATTTTTATTCAATTGCCAACGCAGATCAATTGTGTCAATATCTTGGCTGTCATACAAACCGTTTTTAACAGCCGACGCCCATTATAATTTCGGCCATAAATGTTGTTAGTTACGCGGTGTCATTTGGTGTCGGGAATCGTAATTTCTTACAAGAATCGCGATACAAGTAAGTACACTTAACATTTTATTTTGGGTCAGGTGTATCGTCATTGCTGAAATTTATATTACTTAGTGATTTATCAATAGTAATACATTACTTTTATAATATAACCCAAAATGTCATCGTCATTCCAATCCTAAAATTACCGATGTCCATAACTGGATATTTTTCAAGCAAGTACACCCAATCATAGACAGAGTGTCCATAAAGTGAACTTCTTTATTTATTATTTTATTTTATGTAATGTACGTTTGTTTTGAAATATCTTTATGTTTCTCTTGAAATATGCAATAAATTATTAGTCTATCCAGTAATAGACATTCTGTCCATGATTAGGTGTCCGTAATTGGTTCATCGTGTTTCTAATATTAAAAAACTTATTTTTAACATAGAAATGGCACCAAGAAAAGACTACATAAAAAAACAAATGGCCAACGCTATCGAAGATGTCAGAAAAGGAGAGAAAATATCTGTTGCCGCTACAAGAATGAATTACAACGGAAGTCATAAAAGCTGGTGGAGCTCCTACGCTAAAACAACTCCAGCGTATTTTTAACTCCGTCCTCTTTTCGGGGAGAACTCCTAAGGCATAGAGCAGGAGTATGGTCGTCTTGTTCTTCAAAAAAGCCGAAAAAACCTTATTGAAGAACTATCGGCCCATCTCCCTGCTAATCCATGTCTATAAGGTGTTTTCAAGGATGATCACGAACCGTCTCGCACGCAGACTCGACGAGTTTTAACCCCCCGAGCAGGCCGGGTTTCGAGGAGGATATAGCAACATAGACCACATCCACACACTGTGCGGCAGATTATACAGAAAACAGAAGAGTATAATCAGCCCCTGTGCCTTTGTGGACTATGGAAGGCCTTTGACTTTATCGAAATCTGGTCTGTTCTGGAGTCTTTGCAACGGTGCCAAGTCGATTGGCGATACATCCAGGTGCTGAGATATCTGTATGACGCTGCGACTATGACCGTCCGAGTACAAAACCAGCAATCTACAGCAATTCCAATGCATCGAGGAGTGAGAAAAGGGGCGTTATTTCCCAAAATTTGTTCACAAATGCATTGGAAGATATGTTTATTATAGTAGTTTTTATATTATTTTATAATATGTTATATTATTTGAGAATAAATATATTTATGTACTCGTATATTTATATATATTTTATTCGGACTGACACAAAACACGTGTGGTAGGTTCAGAAACACTTGAATAAATAAATATCGTGAAAACAGTTGTCAGTTCTCACGCAAACATACGTAGATGTCTTTACTTTTACTTTGTTGGCAACTTTTTTTGAAAAACTAAAATGTATTAAATACCTTTTTTCTATTGTTAGTGTCGTTTTTTCTACAAATGTAGAATAAGGCAAAAAATATATTTTTTTAAAAGATTTTTATCTTGTTACGCCAATGAAGTATACTTAACTTATAACGCGTGTAGGTACATAAATACACACACACCTTTTTCATATGAGAAACAACCTAAATTTCATTTGCCAAAATTATTAATTTACTTTAATTTAATTTTACTTTAATTACTTTCAAACGCGATTTTCACATATACGTTTCATATTGTTTTCATAGAATTCCGTATCTTTATCTCCAATTCTAAGATTTCTATTAGATTTCGAAGCATGATGACAATCGAGTACGCCTTCAGTTGTAATTTATAAACAGGCACAACCAAGGAGTTTAAAAATTCGGTTGGATAATTAAGCTTAATTATATTTTTCAACATAAATTTCTGAACGCACTCATAAATATTTGACAACCAATGAACCAATAAATATGTCAATACCTTTTTATTAACGCTATTCTAAATTTTTTAAATCTAAAATAGGCAATTATTCGAATATTGTGCATATATGTTGTTGATTCCAAACCTTTATTTAAATGCGTTCTTTAATTTGAGCGGTTTAGCGGGCAGCTTCAACCTGTTACTTTTATGATACAGTGATGCGCGCGCATCTTAAAATTTCACTCATCATTTTTCCATAACGCGTCTAAAGAAGTATAACTGCAATACTTACGTGAAGCCAAATCACCTTCGTTCCTGCTTCACTATCAAAGCTTATTGGTCGGCTCCTAAGGCAATTTCTGTCTTCAGGAACACTACACAACACTTGCACCAAATTGTCCATCGCAAACCACAGAAAGAAAATTCTACTCCGCGAATACACAACATGCTCTCGGCTGTACAAACGATTCTACGACATATGACAACTGAGAACGGAAGTAAAGAGAAACCACCCTCAATAATTTATATTCAAATGTAGGTACCAAATTTATTTCATATCGTAGACATTAATCCAGACCAAACTACGGAAAATTTCTTTGTGGAAATACAGTAGAACCTCGTTAAGTCGAACCTCGATAAGTTGAAAACCCCATAAATCTCGAAAAAATGTTTTGTTCCCTTCCCTTCAAACACCAAATCCTTACTCGAAATCTCAACCCTATATTAGTCGAAATAATCAGTGAGTCCCTCCAAGCCATTTCGGTACATATTTTCTTCCCTCCGTAATTTGAAAATTTAAGCTGGACCTCTGTATCTCGAGCATAGCAATATAATTATAACTAACTCAAATTGTATAAGAATTAAACTCAAACTCTTTATGTCGAATAAAAATCTGCCTAATCCTATCCTAATCATCCATAAACCGAAAACTCTATAACTCGATTTTTGGCGACTTACTTGAGGTCGACTTGTAGAGGTTCAACTGTACATATTTATTCATAACAACAATCTCTTTGGTTATATGGATACTGTTGAAATTGTTTTCTTAAAGAACAAAAGTTACTTGCCAGTGAATACTCCATTTTACCCTTAATTACTCTCAGTTAGCACTTACCATCATCATTTGATATATATAAAAACAAAAAATGTTATGGCTATTATAAACCTTGTTCTATTATTACTCACAATATATATGACCACCCACTCTTATGTTTCTGATCTCTCCAGTCCATCTAATGGTTGTCTGGAAGAAATCGCCGATAGCGATAAGGCCGCCATTTGTGACACTACTTTATTGAGATGTTACTAATACCAATGTTGTTTTTATTATATGGTGTACAATCAGGGTTGGGCAGTATTTGAATTACTTGTAATTGAAATACAAATACGTATTTTGTATTTGTATTTTAATTACTTTCTTAAAATGTAATTTGTAATTTGTATTTCAAATACGTGAAGCCGAAGTATTTTGTAATTAGTATTCAAATACTCGAGGCTTCAAAATACATTTAGCCTTCATTTAGTAGGTATTAAGTTTGTGCTCATCAGGACCTGCAATAACAAAACAAAAACCGCCTTCAAAAAAAACTTTTATTTTGTAATTTGTATTTTGTATTTCAATTAAAAATAGCTAAAATACTGTATTTTGTATTTTAAATACCTTACTTAAATGTATTTTGTATTTCGTATTTTAATTACTTGCGATACAGTATTTTGTAATTTGTATTTCAATTAAAGCAAAGCATGTATTGTGCCCAGCCCTGTGTACAATAAAGCATAATAAATAAATAAATATAGCCAATCCATAAAAATAACACCAGGAAATAAAAGATGCATAATAAAACAATGTTAGCTGGGCCAATGATAAAAACGTTTATTTCTGGATCACGTGTTACATATCGATTAATAAATAGAGCCACGGCGAAAATGTCACTTCTTACGTACAATGTTATATTACTTTTAGCATAATGAATACTACACAGGGAAGGGCAAGAACTCGATTAGGAAACATAAATCACATCAAAACATTCAATTACAACTACGCATCCAATTCTTCCAGACCATGGAGTATTTATTTAGTAATTCGCATCTTTAATCCATGGTACAACATACGAAAATGCAAACTTGACGTTTAACTCTGGATATGGTCTACAAATTATATAAAGCGCCATCTATCGTGATTTATTTGAAACTTTATTAACAAGTGACAGTTCCGTGTGGCTGAAGTGATCGCTAAATGAGCACGTTGTGAAGTAATTAATAATCGAGCGCCCATTCGTTGTCCTGGAGGAAAGCGTCCACAACTTCCTTCATAGTGAAGTTTGGAATAAGCTGGTCCGCAGTCAACTTCACTCTGGTGACCGGATCAAAGTGGCCCACGCGCTGAAAACAAAACCAATTTAATAGTCAGAACAATGTTTGATAAATATTTATTAGATATTAACTAATATTTTTTTATATTAATATTAAAAAAGTTGCACAATAGTTTTTCGGCCCTTCTTTCTAATATTGTGGGTATTTTAAATAATGATAAATTCTAAATTTTATGAAATCACATTTACCAGTAAAACAATAGGAAACGTGGCTGATAAAGTCAAAGTCAAAGTCAAATTATCTTTATTCAAATAGACTTTTACAAGTTCTTTTGAATCGTCCATTTTACACTTTTTTACACTTTAACGATACGGTAACAGGTTGTATTACCAGGTCTTCCAGGTTCACAGACTTCAGGTTTTCAGGTCAAAAGAGCATTACTAGGATGCAGAAACGTCTGCTTACTCCTTCGAGACTAAAGGCATATACACATATCTCAGCTGCAGAGATCGAATCCGTAATTTTGGTTCACGGACGGCTTTTAACAAATTTCAATTAAATTGCATTGAATGTGTGATGTACGACTGTGTTTATAAATTGAATTGAATTTTATCGATGGTATATTTTGTTGATCGTACTATAATTTTATATAATGTTAATTTTCTCTTCTTTCGCTATGTTTTGTGTTTTTCTTTGTTTTCTTTATTTTTATGATTTTTATAATTTATAGTTTCTTATAGATTAGTGTAATTGGTGTGACCGTACTAATTGAATAAATAAAAAAATCTATTATATTAAGTTTCATACGCTATATTGTACTCCATGATGGGACGTAATGGGAATAAATAGATCACCTCTAAATGTTCTTCGATGTCCTTCCGTTCGTAGGTGATGCCGCTGGGAGTGATGACGGGCTCGTTGAGAATCTCGAAGCTGATTTTGCCGCACAAATAGTCTGGCACGTCGCGTTTCTACAACAAGTTGACACAGATAACACCTGTCTTGACTTTCGGTTATGCAGATGTGAACTTATTTAAATACACGCAACAGTCACATACATAGTTCTGACGTGTGACTAGTGTCGTGGGTCAGAAACTACGCGAGACTTTTCGGTCTCACAAACACCCAGACCCGAAACAAATACTTGTGGATCACACAAACATTTGTCTCGGTGCGGGGATCGAACCCGCGGCCTCTCGTTTCGCAATCTGGTGTCTAGCCAACTGCGCCACGGGGCTGTCAGATTTATATGTCAGTTTAAAACTACATTATGTGTTTATCAAACAAATACGGTAGTTTTAAACTTTGGGACTGTTTTTTTTTATTGTAAAATATTATATCTTACGTTTTGACATTGATATTTTCTTTAAATTACATTAAAATTATCGCAGTAAGGAGAAAAGTATTTATTATTTCTTATGGAAATTCATTCGAGATTATTGACACTGAACCTAACCAAGTCTCAAAATGAAAAATTCTCACTTTATACTCAAAAATATTAAACATTAAATAAATGTGCTTACCCTTCTCCTCTCATCCATTTTAGAAAATAAGTTATTCAGTTCACTGCTGTAGTTATTCTGTAACAATAATTAACTTATTACATCAATTAGGAAACTACCCTATAATAAAATTAATTACTTAGTATAGTATTTATAACTTAGGAGAAAATATATGAGTGTGAATAGTCTCTGGGAAAGTTCTCAGTTAATACTGAAATGCCACAAACCGAAGCATTTCAAGGTAGAAACATTTTTTTTTTCGAGTGTAATAGTCTGATTCATTGTTATACACCAAATATTAAAAATATCAATATCTTTATCATCAGCCCACATACATACGCCCCACTGCTGGGTACGGGCCTCCTCTGCAACTGAGTGGGTTTAGGCCTTAGTCCACCACGCTGGCCTAATGCGGGTTGGCGAACTACACACCTAAGAAATACCTAAGAACTCTTAGGTATGCAGGTTTCATCACGATGTTTTCTTTTACCGTTAAAATAAGTGATAATTCATAATGAATACACACATAACTTCAAAAAGTCATAGGTGTGTACCTGGAGTTTGAACGCGCGACCGCCGAGATTCTCAACCGCGTGCTCAAACCTCGAGGCCATTACATCATCATTATGTGTGTATTCTCAAAGAATTATCACGTACTTTAAACATGGTGATGAAACCTGCAAACCTAGTGGCCAGCGTGGTGGACTAAGGCCTAAACCCTCTCAGTTGTAGAGGAGGCCCGTGCCCAGCATATGGAAGTATATGGGCTGATGATGAATATGATATATAGGTTAGATTGACTCACACACTCCTCTTCTATCTTGGCTGATTTCGTACTGATGTCCTCCTCATTACTGTTGTCTATTTTCAGTGCTTCTATTCTACGCTGCATGTCTTCACTTATTAACCTGCAAAATTTTCATTAATGAAAATTAAAACGGGCCGTTTCTTAATATTGTCATTCGTAAATTTATTGTTTGCTGGCACGAAAGTAAATTTATTATAAAAACCGGCCAAGTACGAGTCGGACTCGCATGAAGAGGGTTCCGTTCACACAAACTTAACATTGGAGTTGAAAAATATGTTAATACACAACTTAACATTGGAATTGAAAAAAATTATGATACGCACAATATTGAGTGATTTACCATGTTATTTTAATATCATGGATTTCTTATAGGTTTTCCTATAATCTAGGTAGAAAACTAATTGCTGTATATTTTTCAAATATAAATATATATTTCAAATTTATATTTTTTTATTTTCCACCTTTTCCCCCAAAATGACCTCCCATATACAGATTTCATCTATTCACGTCATACCTCTGCGTTTAGGTCACAGAAATTGATGTGTGTACCAAATTTCAACTTAATCGGTCGAGTAGATTCGGAGATAATTGACCGTGAGCGACAGACAGACGGACACACGAGTGATCCTATAAGGGTTCCGTTTTTTTATTCGGACGAACGGAACCATAAATAATAAATTTCGTGTTGCTGAGGGAGTTTATTGCCCTTTCTTCTCAAAATCTATAACACGTTTCGAAGCGGCAATAGTTTAAAATTGAAGATTTAAAAGAGCTTGTAAAAGTCTATTTGAATAAAGATAATTTTGACTTTGACTACGCCCAACCGTCCGGTGCATAGTTCTAACCCCACACTAAGATACAAGTCTTTTTCGCCCAGATCAATTCATGCCGCAGTTCAAATTTACCATGGCGCGGCGCTTCCGCTAGCCAACATACATACATTATATAACCTCACGCTTCGTATTTCCGTAAGCGTTAGGCAGAGGTGCATTTCTGCACCCACATTTCGCCAGGTATGTATCAGTCCCACGTAATAGGGGGCGAGCCTATTGCCGTTTTCGGGCACATTTACAGACTCCGTGCTGCTACTGAAATTTTCCTAATGGGAAAATCCAATAACACTTTGCCCAGCCCTGGAATCGAACCTGGGATCTCTAGATCGCACGACGCAAACTTGTTACGCGAGACCACGAGGCAGTCTAGGCACTAGGAAAAATGTCTAAATTACTTCGAACATAACATTTTTATCGGCTTATTCATAAGTGGTTTACGTCCTCAGTCAATAGTGAATGTAACGCAAAAGCATGTGGGTGTTATAAAGCCATAGCAAGGTGTCATTCGTAATCCGAACCAGATATGTGGGTGTAACTTTATTCGAAGTTTCAGGCTTATAGTATTAGGAATCAACGCACAGTAACGACCTTAGTATACATATAATGCAGTTGTTTTGTTATTCTCAATTACATTCATATATAAATTCGAACAAATCACATACATATTTTTAACATCACAATAATATACAAGTATAGTGTGATCACATTTCGAAAACACCCAGAACCGACATCACATCAACATATATCACACAAACATTTCTCTAGGTGAGGAATCAAACCCATGGCCTCTTTTGTGCCACTGGCTGGCCTCTAACAAGCTGTCCCAGAGAGGCCAAAAATACACAAAGATTTTTATGATACTATCTGCATAAAACAAAACTTGCCATAATCCTAAACATCCATCAAAATAGCACCAATTATTTGCTTTCATTTAGAGTGATATCATCATCATCATCATCATCAGCCCATATACATCCCACTGCTGGGCACGGGCCTCCCCTACAACTGAGAGCTTAAGAGTGATATACTTGTGCTTATAAATAATTAACTTATATGAAAATACAGTAATTACCTATTGAGATATGTTTGCAATTCAATTTCCTGGGAAATGCGCTTCTCTTCTTGCACATTCCATCTCTTTTTTCTGGCTAAACGCAGCTGTGCTGCAATGTCATCTCCAAAGTTTAACTTCTGCTCGCGTGCTAGGTCATTTGCTGAAAAAAATACAATAGATTCAATCAAGAAGCTAACTTCTTTGACATCATTCTAAATGGCATTATGTTGTTGACTGTCTTTGTGGCAAAGTGGATTAGGCATTGTGAAGTTTGAGGATGCAGTCATAAATCTCTAAGATGAATATGTTCTCTTGCATCAGTGTCATTCACTATTTAATATTTTTTATTTTAAACAATAGCTTTAAAAAATATAAGCTCCATATATTTTATTGAGACTGATGTTATACTCAACAACATTAATTTAATTTATTTCATAGTCTTTCTTTTCACAGCCAACTACTCGACAACAGATAACTCATGGTGGTCCTTAAGATTTTTTTATACATTTTAAATCCTTGTGCTAAACAATTTCCATGCATTAACTACATAATTAACATACACAAAGAAACATCATTAAGGTTGCACACACATACATATTAATTGTTAAGTATGAGTTTACTTGATTAAAAATGCAAAAGATTTTTAATACAATACAAAGAATAATACCCAATGTAAGAATCACCAAAAATTCATAATAGGCTTTTCTGCCAATATACATAATGTGGGTGTAGAATTTAACAATTACTAATACCTTAATTACATTAAGAAAGATTGTTTGGGTAAGTCTTAACTCTAATTACCTCTGTGCAAATGTTTTATGGCCTCATCATAACACTCTAATTCAACTAAAGCTTGGCCGAGGAAGAAATGGCCTTTGACTTGGTTAGTGTCTATGTCTAGCGCCCGCCTGCAATCCTGGCATGTAGCCTCCCATCTCTTCATTTTCAAATGGCATAATGCTCGGTTGGTGAAGTATGTTGCCACTGATGGATTTTTTATCTGAAAAATATATATAATACATGGTAAAGATTAATGGTGAAGGAAAACATCATTATGAAACATGCACACCCAAAAGTTCTTAGGAATTTCTTAGGTGTGTAGTCTGCCAACTTGCACAAGCCCAGCATGTTTGACTAAGGTCTAAAACTTGTCAATGGTAGAGGAGGCCCATGCCCAGCAGTGGGACGTATATGGGCTGATGATGATGATGGTAAAGATAATTACACTTATAAAATACTTTCATAACAAGAATACTATGTTTTTAATCTTGTTCTGATAAACAATGTCTTACTGACTGATTACTCGAACAACATAAGATTGCAGTGAGTTTTCAATAGTCTTGGGTTACTCAAAGTAGGGATTTCTAATGAAGAAATTCTCAGCAGTAGCACTAAAAATGAACTTGAAAAACACAAAGAGGCTCAATATGTAAGACTAACAGCACATCTGGTAAAATTATATCTAGTTTATAATTGTTTATTGCGGGGTCAGCATATTCTCATTCATATATCAAATTGCTTTTGATAAATAAAGATTTAAATATTATAGATTGTTATTCGGAAATTTGTAACACATACTGGGCTTTAGGGCTTCTATGGAAGTACCGCCACTGTTAAAAATGTATATGAAAGCCAATGAAATTTGCTTGAATTGCTTTTTATGTAAAATGACATCACAATTTTTATAAAAATAGAATGAAGTAAATAATTGATTCTAAAGGATAATTAAAATATCCAGTGTCTTTTTCTTATTTACACATTCTGATGTGACTATTAAAAAGAGATATGATGGTCAAAATAAATAATACTATTTTTATCTTAAACTGTCTCTTCATTCAAATTCAAATCAGATTCAAATTAATTTACCAGAGGAAGATATTTTTCATTATAGAATAATAATCAAAATAAGTCTAGTATTGCTTTTTTATGCAGATATGCAGTATAATTAATGAATAAAATGCACCTTGGAATGAAAATACTGAGTTGTAAAAAATGCCTTAATAGAACTTACTTCTGTATTATAATTTTTTTATTATGTTTTTAAATTAAACTAAACTAAACCATTTGTAATTTTTACAAACGAAATTAGGTACCCACCCTACACAGACAAAATTTTGAATTGGTTGCTTATTCTACAGGAACACAACATTTTCCAGAACAAAAAGTATAAAGTACTCTATATAATTAATTCCTAACTTCCCACCTATGTACATGTCAAAAATCATTGAAATTGGTGCAATACTTTTTGAGCTTATTCTTTATAAAAATACAAACCTTTCCACTTTATAAGTATACATTTGATCCAATAGGTACATCAATAGATTTCACAATAGATACTTCTTTTGTTGTCTACTTTCAACACAACAACCTATACTGAAGGTTGTCTGAATAATTATTATCAAGATAAAGATGATTCACAGGCAAAGAAAATTAGTGAATATTTCTCATTTAATAAATAAATTATAACTCAGTTAATAGTGCCATAGGAAAATAAAATATAGACAAAACAACACGATACTAATGAAGTTAATTCTTTTGAGATTTTATAAAGGTGAATATTAATTGTAGAAAAAGCGAAGTACCAAAAAATCGTTTATTATTGGAAAAATAAGTTTCATTACGGTCTATACTCACAATTGCTTTAGTGTAAAAGTTCATAGCATCTTCATAGCGTCGTAAACTAAATAATCTATTTCCTTGCTCCTTCAATTCTTTATCAGTAAGGTTCGCAGTAGAATACATATGCTTGCTCATTATGCCAAATGTAGTACCAATTATTAATAGTCAAATTCACTCTTACATCACATTCTATGAAGTGAGATTGGATTTTATGCTTTTCTTCATACGTAAACAATGCGTATGTTCTCACCCACTTCTAGAAAAAAATATTTTGATAGAGAATTTGACATTTGCTCAACTTGCAAATTTTTGGTGTACCTATTTGTTGCCACTCTACAGTCTACACATACACATTTGTGTAGGTACAGTGCTGCCATCTCGTTTTCAAATATCATTTATAGTTATATATCAATCTTTATTATAGACGAAATTGATTCTTTTTTCCCTGTATCTGTGAAGGCGTAAACAGAGGTATACTTTGAGCATCACGTTTCGCTAGTTGTTATATTAGTCTTGCGTAATAGGAGGCAAGCCTATTGCAATTTTTTGGTCAAATTTCCAGACTACTAAGAATTTCCTTAAATCTCCAAAATTACGTGATTAACTTTGAAAACAATTCTATTTTATTGTTGATACTATTAAATAGTTAATTCAGTCATAAAATAAAATCTTTAACTTTAACTTTGTTATATTTACAATTCGTTATTCGTATCCTTGTTTAGTTAGATGTTTTCTCGCTATAAGGCGCTTGTATCGTTGCAGGTGCTGCCCTCTAACATCTAATTTTGTAATAAATAACAGCCACAGCTTACTAGGGGAAACGCTATAGTTATTGGCCCCTATACAGTTATTGGCCATTTCAACTTTGACGGCCTAAAATAAGCAATAACCTAACAGAATAATAGATTAAAAACTGCATTAATGGCAACAATTTCATCATCTCTCAAATAGTTTTAACAAAATTCCGCTAGGGGAACTGGTTACTTTTCGTCGTGTGATATTTTGCCGGGAGGTACAAAATAAGTAATTTTCTTAAAAAAATGTTAAGACTGCTACATTTTTTTATGCAATATTTTATGAATTATATGTACTAGTGCCGCTATTCAAATTCTATAAAATAGTGTCTTGGTATGCGTTATAAACAGATTTAGGGCAAAAAATTACCTAGTGTCATCTTTAACTCAAAATTTTGTAGTGGCTAATAACTGTCACAATTTTTTTAATAGCTTATAGTTATTGGCCTCCTATGCCAATTACTATAAATAAAATTAAATAAATAAATAGCGTTGTTAAATGTTAATGAATAAAACGTCTTCTGCTACGATAATAAGCGTCATATTATAATTTTCAAAATCTCAGTTTGGGCCAACACCGTATTCGACATTTGAAGAAGAAAATGCTATTGAAGAATGATTGATTAAAATGGCTTTCCTAGAAAGCTAGATGATGTTCTCGACACTGTTCAAAATTATTTAATTGATATAATGCACGTGTTACTCCTTTTGTCAATAATCGACCTGGTCAGGGATGGCTAAAAGGTTTCTTAAAACGTGACCCTAGTTTAGTCAAAAGAACCAGCGAAAGAGTAACTAAAGCCAGTGCCTACGTGTCTGATGCTCACATAAAGAAACTATTTCTTGAAGTAAGAAACTATTTGACGAGTGAAAACTTGTTAGAGGAAATTCAGGATCCAAAACGTGTTTTCAACGCTGACGAGACGGGATTTCAGCTATGTCCGTCTACTGGTCGCGTGCTTGCCGCTAAAGGAGACAAAAATAAGGAAAAAATCCCTTTGCCATTACCTCCGAGGAATTTAGATCAGTTATTGAAAAAAAGAACTAGAAAAGTGAGAAAAAGAGAATCAAAAAACGGAAAGAAAAAGAAAAAGAGAGGAGAAAGCAGCTGCACGGCAAGAAAATGTTTTGAAGACAAATAAAGGTGTAGGAAAAAAATCAAAAACGTAACTAATAATTATGAACCAATGATATCAAATATAGAAGTAGTTACTTGTGATATGTGCCATCATCTAGCTGCTAAAAAAAGTCCTTATTATGTGATAGTTGTAATAAATATTATAATCGTCATTGTATCCCAATCAAACACGAAGAGCACCAGATGACGATGATCTGTCTGATTTTGTATGCCATAAATGTTTTTTTATTGAATGATGATGACTCTGAGTCTTTTGAGAATGAAGATCATCAAGAAGATATGCTTTAGTTATTATAGAATTGTTCAAGTTTCAATTTATATTTTATGTCTCGGTGTGGCTAATTACTGTATGATTTCATGGCCAATAACTACAATGTTATGGCCAATTACTGTAATTTTAAGTATTTTGTCTTTTTGTT
Source organism: Hemaris fuciformis (assembly GCA_907164795.1). Taxonomy (NCBI): domain Eukaryota; kingdom Metazoa; phylum Arthropoda; class Insecta; order Lepidoptera; family Sphingidae; genus Hemaris; species Hemaris fuciformis. The sequence goes on along the minus strand of OU015440.1, from coordinate 4,979,317 downwards.
CATTTTATTTCTACAATATTTGATAAAAGTGTGTGTAAGACAAATTATTTAGTAAAAAAATTAATATGCAACCATATGTCATAACTTTTATTGATTTCCTACTGTAATTTTTATTTTTATTGAAATTTTAAATCCTGAAGTCGCTTAAGTGGCCAATAACTATACTGTTTCCCCTATAATAGTTTTTGTAAATCCATCTGAAAAATGAGAATTTGCGTGTTTTATCGAATAGTGGGAAAGACATGAGTGTTTAGGCACTTTAAAAAAAAACTCCCAATGTTCTATAACAGTGACAGGGGCTATGTTCTCTTTTTACATAATATCTACGGAGCTCTGATTCTAATAAATAGGTACTTACCTAGCTGCAGCAACAGCACAACTGCTGTTGTGTCTTTTTAGTTTGAAATTATAGAATGGATTACTAGATTGCGCTAAGCACAATTATTATTAAAACAGCTTTACAACTCATTGTCAAAATTTATTTTATTAAAAAGTCTTTGGAACTTTCAATAAATACATATCAAACAGGTGACTGGTAAGAAGGTATTTTTAAAACTGGATATAGACCAGAAAAATCACGGGTCCAAAGGCTGTATCTTTTATTACCTTGTTCTTTTGGATTATGCAATACAGTTGCGTCAGATATATTTCTTTTAGGCTTGGAAGATGATCTGTAAAATAGAACAGAAATTACAAATTTTACTTATTTACCTGTACTACATAAAGCTTAGGTATGTTAAAAAGTAGGTTCTAAAACGAACGACTGAATTTTAAATTGGCTCTTTAAATCAAACTAGAAGTGATGGAAGTATAATACGAACAATGTTGCAAAACTAAATGTAACTTTATTGTTCTACGCCATGCAAGAAGGCTGGACAGCTACTGCACTAGGACTTATTACTTCATGATCGCGCGATCCGAGTATGGGCCATGCGATCGAGAAGTCTCGACTTCGATTTCATTCTCGGTCGGGTAGTTATAAGATTTTTTCATTATTAACCCTATTATCTGGGACGTATTGTATACTTTATTTCATTTTTATTTTTTATTGTACAATGGAAAACAAACAGTAGTATACAGATATTGAACAAGAAGCGCACTTAACAAAAATTTAACATAATATACACTACCCACTACGTTTTCACGGATTACATAAAATAATTTAAAACCGTTGCAAGAGAACGTGGTATCTCAATTTATGTTTATAATACAATAAATTAAACATTAGTATATACACTTAATCATCATCATTAACTCAATTATTTACTCGCGAAAAGGAATGAGCAAAGATGTATTTCAAATTCCACGTTTCCCCAAATGTATTTTAAGTCCGAGTAGTAGGTGACGAGAATATTCAGTAAGATTTCAAAAAATACTATAGGTAATGATCCTCTACTAACGTTCTTGCGGGATCTTTGTACAGAGGAGGATCTAGAGGAACGTCCAGATTTTCTTTCATCATTGGACATGGGAAGTGTACATTGCCCAAAGCCAAAACTCCTTCCTGCTTCCTTTCTGTTCCCTGTAACTAAGTAATGACTGGCCTTATCAACTGCCGTCTGATTACTGCGAAACTTATTTGATTGTGGACCCTATTGTCAAACAACGGCCATTGTAAAGGTAGCACACACGGATGCTACAGTATGGGGAGAAAAAGGAAAGTCACACGAATGGACCGGCTCAACCGGGTTATTGCTAGTGTTTTCTCTATTTAGTGTTTTTAAGTGGAAATTGTTTTGGATTGTATTTTATATTTTTGATTGTGATTGTTCTGTGTATTTCCCATATAAAATAAAATAAAAACGAACGTGAAGAAACCTTCAATAATTTCATTCGGCCATTGTGATAGTCAGAGATCCAATTTTCTGGCAGTACGATGTTTGTATCCACCCAGATACCAGCTACAGCAGATAAGGTTTGAAATTCGGTACATGTACATATTCGTAAATCAAAAGTAATAAGCATTAGTGAATTATTTTGAAAAATTTAAAAATTTGATTGCTCACTTTTTCGTTTTGGATGTTGTTCTTTGCTTGACTCAGTATGTTCTCACACCATTTCCAGAGATTTTCATCAGCCGCTCCGCGTCGCTCTAATCTTTCTGAAAGTTCCGCCAAGTTGCGTATTGGTGTTTGATGAATCTATAAAATATGATTAAATTAATAAATACTTTATACCTCGTGGACTCGCAGCACACCACAGACCGGATCTACATTTAGATACTTACATTACTCGGCTTCGACAGTTTTTCGTGCAAGAAATGCCTTAGGGAGTACATCCCGCCTGATTTCTCGCTGGGTCTCACACTAGGTTGTGGATGCTTCGCTCTGGTTGAGGGTACGGTGCTAAAAGCGCCCTGGGAGCTATGTGGCGCTGCTTGTACATCTCTTTGGATTATCATGTCCATACTCGTGTCGTGACGTAGTACGTTATCCTTTAGAGAGGAGGATAAAACTCAATTTTTAATTATAATGAATATTTAGTAATTGATTTTGATAAATCAATTAGTAAAATCGTCCTCCTTAAGTAAATTATTTTTTATTTAGCTTAAAATTACGCATAAAATATTAAGAAGAAATTGAATAAACAACACCGTTATTCAATTATTTATTGATTAGCTTAAATATAAATATATGTAATATGCTGTACTGAGTAAAACACAATAAGTAAAACTAATAAATAAATTAAATTAATAAATTTTGTTTATCGTTATAGACCGTATTTGCTTCGTAATTTTTGACAAAAAATAAAATATAAATCGACTTTTATGGTTTTTTCCTAAGTCTCTAGATGTTAATCTTGGAGGGCCTCTCCAAAGTCTTCGATTGTTGGCTCGATCAAAGTGTGATTGGGTTTTCCGCTAGATTTGGCTCTTGGGTTCAAGAAGTCGGGAAATTCAGTCGATAAACTGTAGTAACTAAAACGTTGCAAAACATAGTTGAAGATATACACTTCTGCATAACGCTTCTACACAGAAGTGAGAAGGAAAACATTAACCCAACCATAACATTAGGACTATATGTAAGACTAATGCTGTTTGTGTGAATGGCTGCATAAGTACCTACAGCAAGTTACTTACGTTTAATTTATCAAAGTCAATATCGATCTTGGCTCGAACAACCAACTCAGCGCGGAACTCATCGACCAGATAAGACCAGTACTTATTCACCCGAGCGTAGTCTCCAAGCTGAGCTCGAGGGAGGAACGACAGGATCCGTTTACCGATCGACGATGGCAGCAATTGTAGCTGCAATATTGGCATAGACATTGATTAGACTGAAGACTTCTCCGTGAAAAGCAGATAGTGAATTCTGTTAGACTTAATAGCCACGTTTGTATTATTGAAGGAGCAGGCACCAGAAATAGATCAAGATGACACGTTACAGATTTTTTCTTGGGCTGGAAAAGTGTTATTTGATTTTCGATTCTCGTTTTATGTCATAAAATTAGGTATTTCATTATGAACCAAATTTTCCAATAAATAAATGACATGTGGATTTTTGTGCACGTGGGACATTCAAAAGACATACCCCCGCCATTTGCAAGCACCAACCCGTACTCAGTAGCTAATGAATATTAATTTTGTTTTTTTTTTTCAGTATTGCTAGTGTCTCGCTAGTCGCCCTGCATTATTTCGGATATAGGTACAAGGATGATGTACATATGTACTAATTTATATTCGTATACAACTATACGCACAAAGTCCACAGTCTCCACCACTTCTGGTTTTGGTCGGTTAACTTTCCACATCTTTCTCTTAGTTCCATCATTGAAGATCATCTCGTATTCTTCCAATTTAAAGCTGTCCCGCAGTGACTTGATCGTCGTATTCCATGCAGCCAGGTTGGCTTCCAACTAAACCGAATAAAAAACAATATAAATGTTATGACATTATCTTTATATTCTATTTAGTAAAATTACAATATTGCGAATGAATACAAGAAAAAACTTCTGAAAATCAAAAATACAATTAAGAGATAAAAGATATCAAGTAAACGTTTCTTAAGTATGTAGATAACAACAAATATTATCAAACCTCTTTCTGAGCTTGACCTGGTGTTGTTGGGGCCTTCGAAGCATCAGGTGGTGGTATCACCGTTGACATCTTTCCGCGAGGTGTTTGTTGCGAGTCTTTTTTACCCTAAATTAGTTATTTTTTTAGGAATATTCTCTTTAATATTGTCATACGGAAAATAAATAAGAAAATTAAAGAAAGAAAGAAAAATATCCATAATTTAATAAAATATTTGTGATATACTAAAATACTTGTCATCGTATATAAAATAGCATAATATTTTACGAAAATAACATTCTGAGATGCTTTTCATTGGCCTAAAATAAATAACAAAATAAAATCGACAAAAATATACTTTATCTGCTGCAGCTTGCTGTGCCCCCTTCTCAGGAGGTGGGTCGTTCACAACAACGCATTCTTGTAAATTTTGCAGTTGTTCATCGCGGTAGCGGCCATATAACACCTGGGCTCTCCTTAATACTGCCCACATAATGGGCCCACCTGCTATCGTCAGCAACTCCGAAAGAACCATCGCTTGGGATTCCTACAATGCGTGAGAGGAGCTAAAAAAATCATAATAGTAGCCGCAAATAGTCAAGGCAATAAATCCCTGCATTCAATTCCATAAATGGAAAAGTTGCTCTATCTGTATAGCTGTTAAACTTTCCTGCCTATATCAGTGGGCTAATTGAAAGAGTTTTTGACATTTATGGGTCCTTGGAATAGATCAGTACGATGTTCAGCCCCGATGCAATAAGACGAGAATAATACGCTATACATCTAGGGTAGGCACATACGTATAACCATGGACTGTGATCTATATCTTTCAGCTATATTTTCTAGACTCGAACACAAAGTAACGTTGTTCTCTCTGATTCAATAACAAGTGTAGTTTGTATATGAAGCTCATCCACGAAATGAATCGATTTATTTACTCCTCAAACCCACTTACTGGATCCAGGGCAAGGAACCAGATGCGATCGTTCTTCATCACTTGTGCCAATGTTGGTATTGGCAAGGCTGTTCGGTTATGGTCTACTGGCACTTGGTCATAACTGCTCCACACATTTTGGCTACGAAAAATAACAAAAGCATCAAATCTACTACAGGATATGGGCGTCAACCTTAAACAGATTTACGAATAAATATAAAAATCACATCTAACGGTATCCGTTTTATTGTTTATATACCTCAATAATTTTATGTTACCGACAAATACGCCCAATATCTATAAAAAGCCCAATTATCTATTGCATATACTCTATTGGCGCATTCTCTTTTATTTTCTGGAATAACCAACAACTACATCTTTAATTTTAACCAAAAAAGTAAAGCGAACGGAAATAAAAAAATAAATACACCCAACCACCAATACACAGTTCTGACCCAGAACCATAGTGTATCTTAATACAATAACTAACAATAACACTTGTATCGTAATACAAGTCTTGTGACGTGGGTATCAGACTACGAGAGACTTTTTCTGTCTCAAAACACCCATATACGAAACAAATATTTGCAGATTCCGCAAAAAATTGTCTCGATGCCGGGATCGAACAATCGGCCTCTCGATTAACAAGCTTGTTGTCAACCAACTGCGCCACGTAGCAAATATTTGAAAATCACAGTATTGTTGTGATGTACAATAACATTGCAATGCTAAGAATGCGTCCTTGTTTATTAGCAGACAATAGAGAGGTATTTTCACAACTACTTTAACGAGGTATCTAATTAAAATCGCATATCAGTTATGGAATTTCAGCAATATGATAATTTGTGCTCGGTTTGATTGGCAACAAAGAAGATACAAAAAATATGTGCGCACTTCACACACGTTAAGAAGGAAAACCTTCGGAAAAGTAAACTTTTTGCGACCCTCTTAATATTTCTTTTTTATAATCATGACATAATTTCTAATGGAAGATGCTCTATATCTACAAAGCTAGGAAGCCCAAAACTTCAAAAAGTTCTAACTGTAAAGAAATTTTAAAGGTTTTCAATAATTTAATGTTTTTAGTGTTATTGTTTTCCATTAGGAAATTCTCAGTAGCAGCACGGAGTCTGGCGAAATGTGGGTGCAGAAATGCAACTCTGTCTACCCCTCCGGGGAGTACATGCGTGAGGTTACGTATGTAGGTATGTATGTTTAATAATTTACTCTATTTAAAATCTGCTCAAATATGTTATGGTGAGGTAAGTTGAAACCAGCTCGAATTATTCTAAACCTACTCGCTAATTGACATCACGGCGTCTTTGGGCCGACAATTCCACATCGATTTGAGTAATATAGATAAGGCCCATGCACTCCTCACGTCTTCCAACAGAGCCAGGAGGTAACGCTTCTTGTTCGCCCAAGATATACGTACAAACCAATACTTGGTCGCCAACAAGTGCCTGCTGAAACTCAAAGTTTCTTCTGATTGATCTTCGTTTCCTAAAAGTTATAATTAATCAGTCTTATCATTCATCATCAGCCCAAATACGTCCCACTGCTGGGCACAGGCCTCCTCTACAACTGAGAGGGTTTTAGGCCTTAGCCCACCACGCTGGCCTAGTGCGGGTTGGCGGACTACACACCTAAGAAATTCCTAAGAACTTTTTTTTAGGTGTGCAGGTTTTATCACGATGTTTTCCTTCACCGTTAAAGCAAGTGATAATTCATTGTGAATACACACATAACTTCGAAAAGTCAGAGGTGTGTGCCTGGGGTTTGAACCTGCGACCGCCGAAATTCTAAACCTCGAGGTGCCTCCTCCACCCTCTTGTAATTAGGCCACAGACTTATTAAAGTTATGAAGTTATCTCCGCTTTATGTATGAAAGGAAACACTATGGGGAAAACCAACATATATAAATTATAAAGCAAAAGTATAGGAAGTTTTAGCAACATATCATATAAAAAGCCCGTCGACCCGTACTAGTATGGTAAATTAAAGCCTAACCCCTCTCAGTAGTACTCGTAGAGTAGACACGAGCAACCTGACATATGAATCTTAATTCTTCTTTTGTCCCACACGTCCATTGAGGACCAAATTATATTGAATGACTCATATAATACATAGATTAAAATAAAGTCCTTTCTGCTATACACGATTGTCCTTACACAAAGAAAAATTACCAAGGAAACCCACGCTCAATTGTAAATTATACTATATGTGACATGCGCAATATATGATGTCCATTAATGCCCATTAATGTTCGTACCAGGAATGATACCAAGGAAATCAACATTATCAAACACAAACGTCGTTAGGAATTTCTAGTTTATACTACTTATACTATGGCCTCGAGGTTTAGGCGCGCGGTCGAGAGTTTCGGCGGTCGCAGGTTCAAACACCTCTGACTTTTCGGAGTTATGTTCGTATTCACAATGAATTATCACTTGCTTTAACGGTGAAGGAAAGCATCGTGATAAAACCTGCACATCTAAAAAAAAAGTTCTTAGGAATTTCTTAGGTGTGTAGTCCGCCAACCCGCACTAGGCCAGCGTAGTGGATTTGCACTCGCGTAGTCACAGTCACACCTCTCATTTGTAGAGGAGGCCCGTGCCCAGCAGTGGGGGCTGATGATGATGATGATGATGATGATGACTACTTAATGATAATGCATGTAATAAACAAAGTCTTGGCTTCAAAATAGAAAAAATAATTTTTGTTTGAACAAAGAAATTGTAAGAGATTTGATCCACATTCGAAACTCATTTATGTCATCGACATATTCATAAATCAATATCGGTGCAGTTATGGAATCTGCGCCGCCGCATTTCATATCGGACTTCCAAACAACTGCGCCACGGAGGCCGTTTATATTATTATAAATATTTTCTTATATGTACTACTCACCACAAGTCATGTCAGCCAATATTAAGTCATTAATCAAATGTACCTGATTCGTCAACTCCGCGAACGATATCGCCTTCATTATAAATTCGGAAAAAATACTATAAAAGATCACGATTGCGTTATAGCAATGTATTTACCTTTGTGCAATTTTCTGACATTATGTAATAGAGAAACAACAAGGTAATATCATAATGAGTGCGTAGTTCGTATACGATATTCCAGTTACGAATCTCTGTCGTCGATTTGTCAGTCAGAAACTGCCATGACGCGCGGGGAGACGCGAAGTCCACAAACATTTTCCGTCAAGACGAGTCGAAAGAGTGCCAATTTTTGTCGATTTCTTACTGCCATCGCTTTGTCGGGGTTCCTGACCGCTGTGTATTTTATTGTTAAAAAACCTGACGATTCTTTAGGCGACCCGTCGGACCAATTCGTGGTGAAAAATATTCCGAGAGTCTACAGTCAGCTGGAAGACATTGATCCTGAAGAACGGGAGGTGTTTCAAGGATTCAGAACGTCGTTTTTGCCGCATGAAGAGATAGTGCTTGCTCGCTCTAATTCAAAAGCGAAACACGAAATTTACGAGGGTAATGTTACGAGTGACATTCTCATATGGGGTGGTTTAGAAAAACAACATGGAGCACCAACAAGAGTTAAACGAATGAGCCACTTTACATTTCACTCACAGGACTATGAGTAAGTATACCATTTCTATTTTCAAAAATCATCGATAATTTTATTCAAAAGCCTTAGGTTATTAATTGAAAAAAAAGCACGTAAAAAACTAACGTAGTAATTAAATCACAGAATAACCTATGATTTACCTAAAAATTCTACCTGTTAAAATTATAAATCGTAGCCAAGATGTGTCATCATACCGTAAGCACAGTGCAGACGAAGGTGGTGAAGAAAACGATGACGAAATGAATGACAGCGGTGGCGAAGTTAATGAAGAATATGAGTCATCAGACATCAGTGTGCAATATGAAGATGACGAAAACGTTGAAAGGTAATTTTTATGAATTCTGCTTACAGTGACTACAATAACACCTAATGTTCAAAAATGACTCAACAAGTAAGAAATGTCAAAAAATATACTTCAATATAAATATGTTTTATTCCGCGGTCGGCATCTTTACTGGGTCACTATGATGGGTTTAACACCTGCGTACATGCTGGTAAATATCTAGTCGGATACGAATTTCGTAACCCAGGGAAAATTTAGTGACTGTTAATGTCACTCACCGAATGAAAGTCAAAAGTATTGCTTCACTTATTCCAATTAAGTTCCTCTGTGTATTCTTAATAAACTTTCTGTTTTCAGTATGGTGCCAGAAACTCACGTTGATCGTGGTCCTTTAGATGATGTTGTGGAACAAGTGAGAGGGCAACCAGAACTTGAAGAAGGTGAAATGGGATCGTCGGCGCGTGTTTACAAGCCATCCCAGTCCTATACAGGTTCTACATTTGATAGTTTATTTCAATAATAAAATAGAATGCAAATAACGAAAACGTAAATCATGCAAAAATTAAGGGCAATCTTGAACTTCATTAGAGAGTTTTCTAAAGAATCACCGAGCTCGAAATGTTAGAAGGTATAAATTTCTCCTATTCATTATTAAAATATCCTATGCTCGCAATCGGTCCTTGTTGGCATATTGACGAAATAGTTAACATTTTTGTAAGTAATAAGTATTATCACATAAGCATTCATCTCAGCGAGGGTACCGAACCCATGGCCTCGTTTTACACACGACTTCTAACTCAGTGCGCTACGAAGGCTGCCAATAATGAATATTCAATGCAAATAACTCACTTTACACGTGCTGCAATTTATTTAATGTAAAATAACAAAGGTCCATACAATGCTTCTTTTCCACGTGTCCATACACTGCATTCTTTATTCGTTATTGTTTCCGCGTCCAACATGGATCTATTATGGAGTTAACCAATTTGTAAACAGTCAAAGCAAATTGACAATAGTTTGCGAGTTGTTAGACGAATTATCCAATTGACCGATGTCCCAAACGAGTCAAGGTTACCTCGCTCATTGATCTGTGTCCAAGTTCCCACGTAGTTTAACAAACAATTGTTTCAATAACATAGTTTTACTTTAAAGGTATTCACGCGTTTTGGAAAGGCCAAGGGGATAAAGAGACAATTAAGACAACACAGGCGAATATAATGAGACAGTATATGGACGCCCAGGCCGATCCTTGTCACGACTTCTATCAATATGCATGTGGAAATTGGGCTTCACTCAACCCTATACCTGCTGATAAAGCTGGGTACGTATAGTAGTTGCTGACTGGCATAAAACAAAATCATCTGTGAGATGCGCACGCTGACCCGTTCGCACCGCAGTCAAAGCTGATTATGTCATGGGCCTATCATTTTCAAACTACCTGGGTAGGACAATATATTTTTCCGATGTTAAACTCTAATTAAGATAATATTGTATACGACACGTTGATTTTTTGAGAGGTAGGGTAGAGCGGGGCTAGTTGAGCATAGGGGTAAGTTGGGCAATTAAAATATCTCCGAAACTATACATCAAACGCTAGCACGTCAAATGAGGGAAACGAGGGGGTGCGGGAGGGGAAATGATCACGCCACCGCTAGTGGCGAATTGACGAACGAGTAAAGTACACTCGCGTTTTGTTTATTTTGCGACCAAAAAGTAAAAAAATCGTTGCTGTGTATATTTCGTCTGTACGACTCAAATGTTATCCATTTTAAATCAGGTAAGTGTTAAAAGTTCATTAATTTGATGTATTTTTGAAATCTAATGAGGATTTTGTTTGATCTAATACAGTTTTTTTATAACCTCACTTTTAATTCAAATATTCGGGTTGGGGAATGTTGAGCAACTGTTTCATTTGCATCAATTGCAATTCCGATGACGATGATGATTAGTTTTAGTCACTATTCATAATAATTCCTGTCACTGTTAATAATAATTCCTGTGTAAAAGTTCCTAAAAAAAGTCTGATTTTAAGTGGAAAGGCTGAATCTAATCCAAAAATTAATCTAATAATATGTTGCGGTTTTGTTGATTCTATTTTTATGTTAAAAATACCTTCAAAAGAATTTTAAGTTTTGTTTCAATAAGATATTTAGTTTAGAGATTAATAAATAAACAGTTGATTATCAAATACAATTGTTATTTCTTTTTTAGAAACCTTGGTTAGACTAGAATTTCTAACTGCTCAATGTACCCCATACCCTTGCTCTACTTACCCCACCCATGGGGCACGTTGAGCATATCTGACTTTTTGCACTTAAACGGGAGTAACTTTTAAATGCTATATTTTGATAATAAATTACTATGAAGACTTTAAGAAGGAATAAATTACTTACCTATAAGTACAAATTACCAGCAATTTGGACCTATCTTTAAGGAGCAATGAACGATCAAGTAAAAAATTGCTCAACTAGCCCCGCCCTTTTTTTTTTTTTTTTTTTGTTCTCGAGGGGAAAGCTGTTTATGGCTCTACTTCCCGCCAGCCCCGGGGGAGGGGGGGCGGGAAGCGTATGTCGGGGTCACCGGTCTTCCAGCCCGGCGCGCGGCGACGTCATGTCCGCGCAGATGTTAGTGCCGGGCTGGGTCCCTAACAATATCCCTAAACCGGCATACCGACCAAAACCCCCCGGTGGCCATCTCCGCGCCGAGTGGGGCGACCACGGTACGTTAGCGAGAAGCGCCAACCGTAATGCCGCAGCCGCCCGGTGCGCCTCCGAGACGTATTTGTCTCGGCCGTCTCGGAGTGTGTAGGGGGCGCAGTTGCACCCCCACTAGCTTGGTTCGGGCGCCCGGGTTGTTGATGGGCGCCCGCGACGTACACAGGCCACAGTGCCGCCGCCCCTCTCGGGGTCACTTTCAGTGAGGGCGCGCCGCCCCCGCAGCGCGCCCAGCGACCCCAAGGGCCCCTTTGAGTCGTCTTTTACGACAGGCAGGGGATACCGTGGTGGGATTCTAACGCCCCCTTGCCACAGGGCAGGGCGCCGGGTCTAATTATCTCTGTTGACCCGGCGCCTCCTTCTCTGACGTCTTTGGCGGGCGGGATCGTTTCTCTCTCGATCCCGCTCCGCGCTCTCCTTCTGCGACATGACGTGCTCGCAGAAGGAGAGCACCGCTCGCCACGACCTCGGACTCTCGACCATCGAAGAGACGACGGCCGGGAGCGAGAGGTCGCCACCAACAATAGCGCGGAGAGCGCTGCGCTCCATCTCCCAGGCTGGACACTCTTGTAGTGTGTGCTGGGCTGTGTCGTCCGGGCAGTTGTCACAGTGGTGACACACGGCCGACTCCTCCTTCAGAGCCACCCGACACAGGTAGTGGCCGAAGCATCCGTGCCCCGACAACACCTGCGTCAGGCGGAACGTCGCCGCACCGTGGCGCCTGTCCACCCACTGGTCGAGGACAGGACGCACTGCCTCAACGGTCCTAGCACCAGCACTGGGATCCTCCAGCCTGGTACGCCATTCCTCCACGGCGGCCGTACGGAGGGAGGCTTTTATAGCCTCTACCTCTCTCGGGGCCAGTCTGTCCCCGCGACTTGACGCCTCCTCCCGCTGATGGTATAGACGCGAGAGGAATTTGGCGTCAAGGTCCCACGGCAGGGACCCGGCCAAAACGCAGGCCGCCTCGTAGGAGATCGTGCGGTAGCCCCTGATCAGTCGCTGCGCCAGCGCACGCTGAGGCCTGCGCAGAAGAGCGACGCAGCGCCTGTTCAGGGACTCGGCCCATACTGGGCTCCCATACAACGCCATAGACCGCACGACTCCCATGTACATCCTTCGGCAAGGGATGCCTGGACCTTCCAGGTTGGGCAGCAGGCCGGACAGAGCGCCGGCTACCCGCAGCAGCTTCGGCTGCAGCACCTCAAAATGGGCGCGGAATTCCCACCGACTGTCCAGCAGCAGCCCCAAGTATTTGAGCTGCTTGCCGATGGGAATTCGCACGCCCTGTACCTCGATGTGGGCCCCAGCAGGTGGTCCCATCCGAGGCCGGTGAAAGCAAATGGCCTCGGATTTGTGGAGGGCCACCGTGAGGCCCAGCCGCCGAATTCTCCTCGCCACGTTGCCAGTTCCAACCGCGGCGAGGTCGGCGGCCTCCTGGAAGGTCCCGCCCGTCGCAGTGACGAGCGTGTCGTCGGCGTAACAGAATACGCCGACGCCCCGGGGGTTGGCACCACGGAGCACCCAGTCGTAGCCGATGTTCCACAGAAGGGGCCCAAGAACCGACCCCTGTGGAACACCGCACGACACCGCTCTTCGGTGCCATCCGTTGGCGCCCGGATACACCACGTCCCTGTTTGAGAGGTACGAGTGCACCAGGCGCCTGAGATAGGGTGGCACCACGTGGTACCGCAGTGCTTCCTCGATACAGGCCCAGGGCAGGGTGTTAAAAGCATTGGCGATGTCCAAGGACACCGCCACGACGCATTTGCCCCGGGCCACCGTTTCCTCCGCTAGTGCCTTGACCCGCAGAATTGCCGAGATGGTAGATCGGCCCCGCCGGAACCCGAATTGGCAATCGGCCAGGTCCGGGCCGACCCTCTCGAGATGCTCGACGAGGCGCGCATGGACGATGCGTTCGAAGAGCTTGGCGACCTCGTCGAGCAGCACGATGGGCCGGTAGGCCGATGGCGACTCAGCGGGTCGATTGCCTTTCTTCAGCAGGACCAGCTTCCCAGTTTTCCATCTCGATGGAAACTGGCCCTGCTCTAAGCACGCGGAGAACAGGCCGCGGAGCCTCTCCCCAAGGAACTCGACTACGAGCACCCAGATACGTCCTGGGATGCCGTCGAGCCCCGGGGCGCAGTTCTTGCTCCGCAGCCGAAGCACTGCTGCCTCTAACTCCCCGGGCGACACGCCCGGGGGAGGACCCTCCGGGGTCTTCCTTGCCGAAACGGACGACGACGACGATGCCGCCGGAGATCTCGGCGGCATCCGTGGAGGAACGACGACGACATCGGTGGCCGGAAAGAGTGCGGCGACCACGTCCCCCAGGAGCTCCGGACGGAGACTCTGGGTGAGGGGGGGCGCCGGCGGGCGTAACTTGTTCAACGCTAGCCGATACGGGCGCCCCCACGGATCGCGGTCCAGAGTCCCCAAGAACTCCCTTCTGGCCGCAGCCTTCGCCTCTTTGATGGCCACCCGCAGCGCTCTCCTGGCCTCTTTATAGAGGCCGCGGAGCAGCCGCTCCTGGTCCAGGTAATCAGCCTGGCGTATCCGCCGGCGCCTGAGTCTGGCGAGTCGGCGGCGCGCCACCTCGCAACTATACTTGAACTGCGCGAGCTCCGCCGACCACCAGTATACTTGGCGCCGCGGAGGGAGGCGTTGGACTCGGGGCATCGCCGCATCGCAGATACTAGTTAGCGCTGCCCCGAACCATTCGGCCTCCTCCTCAACCCGCACCGTAGATTCCGGTGCGGGGAGCCAGCCTTGGACCAGAGCGGCTAGTTCCAAAGCCTCCATATCGAGGCGTTTTTGTGCCCATCTCGGGCCGCCCCCAATCGGGAACTAGCCCCGCCCTACCCTACTGCAGTCCGCTGATTTTGACAAACCTCAATATTTTCTTTTTTAATATTGTTATGTAATTTAATGAAGTATATTACCTATCCAAAAATATATAACTTTGTTATTTCAGCTATGATACATTTGAAATGCTAAGAGAAAACTTAGACACAGTTCTAAAAGATTTACTAGAATTTAAGCCCAATGAAAAGATTGCTAGCATTTATCCGGGCAAAAATTTAGATATCCGCGACAATTTAATAAACGAGATTAATAAAGCTTTATACGGAAGTTTTGTTCTAAGTTCATCTAACCCTATTTCAATGACAATCAACGCAACAACAGGAGATCAGTATCGATATGATGTCAATGCAAAGGACGAAAATGCTGAAATTGTTAGTCGTATTCGTAGATACTTAGATAAAAAATCCAAAGAAATAATGAAACCAATTTCAAAATTCAAACAAAAGTTTCATAAAAATAATAAATTAAAGACAGGAAGATTAAAAAGAGAAAATAAAGTGACTTACACTAAGTTAAGAGGAGCTATTAACTATAAAGATATCAATGACCACAATATAAGATTTAGCAGAAAATTACAAGGATTTAACAGAAGAGTAAAACGAAAAAAAGAAATTACTCGAAATGGAGAACATAAAAATCATAGCCCACAAGATCCTGCCAATGGTGATGCCGCATTAAAAGCAAGATTTTTGTTCAAGTCATGCATGAACTACGAAATTCTTGAGAAACGTGGCCATCAACCCCTTCTGGATTTGCTCAATTTATTGGGTGGATGGCCGATATTAGATCCTCATTGGAATGAAAGCAACTTTGATTGGCTCGAGCTTATGGCAAAATTGAGACTGTATAACAACGACATTCTTATATCGGAATGGGTTGGACCGGACATAAAAAATTCTGATGAATTTGTCATTCAATTTGATCAAACAAGTCTAGGTATTTGTTTTTTTGCAAATGTTTTAGTATTTTTGCTTCAGAAGTGTGTTTTATGCAATATTTTATCGCAGGACTACCAACGAGAGATTACTTCTTACAAGAAAGCAACAAAATTTATTTAGAAGCTTACAAGATCTACCTAACAAAGATAGCATCACTACTTGGTGGTGATCCCGATTATATTAAGACGAGTGCAGAGGAATTGATTGATTTTGAAATTAAGTAAGGTTCATCTTTCAAATACGTGCCATAATAATGTGTCTAAAAATATACAACTTTTATTAATTTACAATTATGTTATACTACTTGACTTTACATAATTGTGTAGCCTATCAATTTATCAAATGTAATAATTACTACCATTCTGTCGATACTATAATAATAATTTATTATTACACCCAACAGCCACGTACATAGTAGTGGCCGTACTTCTATAAAAGCCCTGAAGCCCAGATTGCCATACAAAATTATGAATAAATCAGCTTATAAATAAATACACCCAACAGTCACATACATAGTTCTGACTCCACACTAGGGCACAAGTCCTGTGTCGTGGGTATCAGAAACTACGAGAGACGTTTTCGGTCTCACAAACACCCAGACCCGAGACAAATATTTGTGCATCACACAAACATTTGTCTCGGTGCGGGGATCGAACCCGCGGCCTCTCGTTTCGCAATCTGGTGTCTAGCCAACTGCGCCACGGGGCTATCTAAGCTTTATATCTTTATTTAACAGAAGCAATTTGACATATCAATGAGGATAGTCTGACTCCACAATAAAAAATTATAAATTAGACATTACACAATTAAGTACATTATAACGCTTTAAGGCTTCTATGGAAGTACCGGCACTGGTACATAGCTTTGTGTCGTGGATGTCAGAAACTACGAGAGACTTTTCAATCTCACAAACACCCAGAACCGAAACAAATATTTGTGAATCACACAAACATTTGTCTCTGTGCGGGAATCGAACCCGCAGTGTCTCGTTTCGCAAGCTGGCGACTAACCAACTGCGCCACGCGGCTGTATAATCCAACCTAAACCATTTAATTGTTACACATCAAAATTATCCACACTTTAGGATTTATTCGCAGACTAGCTAAAATCACATCGGCGCCAGAAGACAGAAGAAATGTTTCAGAACTGTACCGGAGAATGCCTCTTCATAAACTTGAAGAGTTGGTTCCAAAAGTGAAGTGGAGACGATATCTGTGCATAGTTATGAACAGAACAGTGCAATCTGATGAGACTGTCGTCCTGTTTGCACTCAGCTATGTTAGGGTAGGTTAGAAATTCAAAAGTAACCTACAAATAAAAATTATTTTGGCAATGATTAAAAAATATCATCATCATCATCAGCCCATATACGTCCCACTGCTGGGCACGGGCCTCCTCTACAACTGAGAGAGTTTAGGCCTTAGTCCGCCACGCTGGTTTAGGGTGATTAAAAAATATAAATATTAAAATTATAAAAATTGTAATATAAACATATAATTGAATTTATAGTCATTTATTTATTTTATATATCTTTGGCTAACGGCATAAAATTTTGTCATAACAGCACTTAGTTGAGTTAATAGAGCAGACCAAGCCAAGCACTTTATCGAATTACTTGATGTGGAGATTCGTGAGACACAGGGTCAACAACCTGGATGACAGATTTCAATCGGCTAAACAACAGTAAGTACGAGATAACAGGAGTCATACTATTAGTGCAATTTCAGACGCCTTGTACGAGGGCAGTCCGATAAGTACTTAGCCTCACCGCCCGATGGCACCACTATCGTAAGATAAATTTACCATCATGTAGCACATCTTCGTAGACGGCTATTGTCAAAATTTCAGCCGAATTGGATTTGTAGTTTTGTTTTGACCGCGTGTGTAAGCGGACGTGTCCGCGGATTTTCGAAAAATGGAAAAAGAGCAATATCGGCCGGTGATTTGATTCTTGTTTTTGGAAGGGAAATCGCGCAGCGATATCAAAAAGCGCTTGGATGCTGTTTACGGTGACTCTTCTCCTTCAATGGCGACCGTCAAAAATTGGTTTAACGAGTTTCAACGTGGTCGCACGTCAGTTTTTGATGAGCCACGCCCAGGTGCCCCAAAAACGGCTACCACGGAGGATAACGTGAGAAAAGTCCCGATCTTGTATTGGCAGACCGCCGATTGAAGGTGCGCGAGATAGCTGAGACAGTAGGCATCTTAAAAGACCGCGTGGGTCATATCCTGCATGAAATATTGGGCATGAGAAAGCTGTCGGCTCGATGGCTGCCGCGTTTGCTCACTTCGGACGACAAGCGCATCAGTGACACAACTTCAGAGCAGTGTTTGACACTGTTTAGGTGCAATCCGAAGGGGTTTCTGCGTCGTTTCGTGACCGTCGACGAAACATGGATTCACTGGTACACACCAGAGACCAATAAACAGTCGAAACAGTGGACTTTACCCGGCGAATGTGCTCCGAAGAAGGCGAACACTGTCCCATCGGCCGAAAAGGTGATGGCCACCGTTTTCTAGGTTTCACAAGGTGTGATTTACATCGACTACCTGGAGAAGGGCAAAACGGTCACAGGGCTCTACTATGCCGAACTATTGGGCCGATTCAACGCTGAATTGTAGAAAAAACGGCTCCATTTGGCGAAGAAAAAAGTGCTCTTCCACCATGACAACGCACCGGCTCACACCTCCGCCGTCGCAACGGCCAAATTGGTCACATTAGGCTACGAACAGCTGCTCCATCTACCGTATTCTCCAGATTAGGCCCCGTGTGACTTCTTTTTGTTTCCAAACTTGAAAAAGTCCGTCGCCGGACAGAAATTTGAGTCGAATGAGGAGGTTATCGCCGCCACGGAGGCCTACTTTGTAGACCTCCAGAAAACGTTCTTTTCAGACAGCTTAAAGAAGTTGGAGCATCGCTGGGTCAAGTGAATCGAGTTGAAAGAAGACTGTGATGAGAAATAAATCGCCACTTTTCCAAAATTTTCGTTTTTCTTTTGTAGGCTAAGTACTTATCGGACTGCCCTCGTACAGTGCAGCTAAAGATTGTACAATTCAACTAATTTGCTCGTTAGCTGTGTCATAAGCAACTTAGTAATTTTAAGCAATTTGACTTTGTTAGCGGAGCCACACAATTGCATGATTTTTTTATAGTAATTCAGCGGGTGCTATAGTAATAGATTCTGATGGTGTATCAAATGATATCCTAACTAAATAGCAAGACATCAATATCTCTCGCCGGACTGCGGAAAATCTAGATATATAATTATCAATGACAATTTAATGCCCCACGTTTGTATCATGAGTGATAATTTCCATCGTCATCGACCAAAGCGACGAACTCTCCCATCAGAACATCGTTTATTCCCCTTCTACATTACGATATCGCCCTTATGAAGTTTTATGCCTTGCTTTCTCTAACATTACAGGTTCTACTATATGCTATTTGGGCGTGAACAAGCGCCACCAAGATGGAAGAACTGCATCTCCCAAGTGAATTCAAACATGGGCATGGCCTTAGGATCGATGTTCGTCAGGAAATACTTTGACGAGATAAGCAAAAATGACACGCTGTTCATGACAAGAGAAATACAAAAGTCATTCAAGGAATTACTCCATAGAACCGACTGGATCGATGACAAAACAAAGAAATTAGCAGCACATAAGATTGACGCCATGATGTTGAGAATTGGTTACCCTGACTTCATATTGGATAAGAAAGAATTGGATGAGAGATATAAAGAAGTGATCATACACCCAGACAAATATTTCGAGAATATTTTGAATATATTGCAGCATTTGACGAAGATGGAACAAACACGGTTAGAACATTTTCAATGTAAATAAGGTATTTTATGCTCGCTTGATAAAACATGTAAAATGCTCAATTAGGCTCAAAGAATTTATTATTCATAATACCTTATAAACATGTGTGAACTAGCAAGCTACACAAACACTTGCGGCAACTTTGTAAAGCATTTTTTATTATTACATATGTGCTAGTTTTGGGTCACGAGTTTGCGTAATATACTGTATTTTTCCTAACGCTAATTGTAATAACTAGCTCCATAAACAAAGAACAGCATGATTGTATAGGGATCAAAGCAATGATTTTTATATCAGTTTAATACTGTCTTTAATTTTAGTCAACTAACATTTTTGTCATGTTTAGCTGTAAACAAGAAAGTCATAAGAAAGCATACAAACATCATATTATTTCTAGAAAAACATATTATAAGCAGTAGATATACCTATTCGCTAATCCACATACCTTCATCGTCGTCATCAACATAACATCATCATCACACACAGCCTTTTTCACTCCACTGTTGGACATAGGGCTCTCCATATGGCACGCCACTGAGCTCGATCTTCGGCTCTCCTCATACAACCGCATCATCAACCTCATCCATCAGACCTTAATATTGCCTATATCCCCTAGAACTCTACATCAGTTTTTTTTTGTTAAAATTTAAGATTAACTTCTTCAGAAAAATCGAAACAATGAAAATTATTATAAGAGGAACGTTTATTTTTTTAGCATTGGTCAGCCAGTTAACAAGACATTATGGAACACAGCCCCGGCGGTCGTGAACGCCTACTATAGCCGTAACAAGAACCAAATCATGTTCCCCGCTGGCATATTGCAGCCGCCTTTCTACCACAGGCATTTCCCTCGATCGCTTAACTACGGAGGCATCGGAGTTGTTATTGGTAATTGTTTTATCCTATTCATTCATTATAATTATGAGAAGTGGTAGAATCGCTATGGTACCAAGTTGGGGTGGTACCACTTTAGACAACCGATGTGAGTTGTGCTTCAATTATCACTGTACGGTAAAATACGGTAAAACTTTGTAACAGACAGACAAAGTAGCTTTCACATTTATAATATTAGTATGGATGCATGTGGCGTCAACTGTTGGTAATAAAAAAATGAAACTACCTCAATTGGTATCCTGGTATCGCCAACGTTGTAAACAAACATGGGAAAGCTAAATGTTTCGTTGACAGTGACGAGGCGATGGCCCATCATTACGTTAATAGCTTGCACGTATCAAATGGAAATGTCCCTTGCAATTATTGATAGGAAGTTATTACAGGCAATTTTCTTCATAGTACAATTTATATTTCTTCAAAAATGATTAGTATTTTGTTTTATATTTATTTGTTTCTTTTTTATGATAACTAAAATGTTCGGTTACGTTTTTACATAAGGTCAATTAACCATCGATTTTAAAATTAAAAGTTAACAAACTCGGGTTTTCTTTTTGCATTTATTACATCTGTTAAGTCATTGAGCCACTGCAAATATATATAGTCTGCTTATCAACTTTAGATGGATAGATTAAACACTTTATTGTGCACCATTTAAACAAAGATATAATACAATGGACAACTTATAATATAGTGGACAATTGGCGGTCTTATCGCTCAAAGCGATCTCTTCCAGACAACCAGGCATGATGAAATATTCAACGAGTGATCATGGAAATGTGGGGGTGTTCAAATGATGTATACCTACATACATACATAAAACATATATACATACCAAATACATATATACTTAAATATAATAAATATAATACATATACACATAGTGCATAAAAAACAGTATAACAATATACAAGAAGATAACTATGCGAGTAAATAAATTATCACTTTCACAAGTTACACTGGCAACACGGTCCCGACTAAAACTAAAGTCCTATGGACACTATACAAAAAGAAGGTGCATTGCAAGATGGTCGTGCACTAGGTATAAGGCTGCCTTTGTCCATTTGACAATCCCTGTTAGTTACGTTACGAGTATACCTACTAACGGTGTTTCGGGACAGGCAAAGCTTAGCGCCTTTTCCTCTTTAATAGTAATATGCTAATGTTAATCTGTGAAGAGGAAGTCTTTTAGTTCACTATTACCTCTGAGTCCACGCTATTCTAATTCTATAATTGTCTAAATATTGAATATAGAGACTGACTAGCTCGTGGTCTCGCGGCATAAGTATGTCCCCTGCGATCTAGAGGTCCTGGGTTCGATTCCCAGGTCGGGAAAAGTGTTATTGGGTTTTTAGGTAATTAGGAAATTCTCAGTAGCAGCACGGAGTCTGAAAGTGCCCTAAAAACGGCAATAGGCTCGCCCCCTATTACGTGGGACTAATACATACTTGGCGAAATGTGGCTGCAGAAATGCAACTCTGCTTACCCCTTCGGGGAATACAGGCGTGAGGTTATGTATGTATGTATGTATGTAAATATAGAGAACGATTATTCCAGGTCATGAAATCACCCACGGTTTCGACGATAAGGGTCGCCTGTTCGACTGTGATGGTAACCTGCACCGTTGGTGGTCGGACTCAGCCATCGAAGCGTTCCACCGTCGAGCACAGTGCCTCATAGACCAGTACGGGCATTATGTTGTACCTGAAGTGAACATGAAATTGGACGGAGTTAATACACAGGTGAATTGAAACGCTAAGCCTTGGGTACAGTAGGCAGAGCTTTATGTTTGTAGTGCTTGATAGACATTGCAAAAGTACATGGAAGGCGGTAACTATTTAAACTCCGGTGGGTAGCAAACTAGACTGCCTAAGTAGGCAAACAAAAAGTTATCAATTGTATGCGCCACGATCATCATCAATTCAGATGACAGGACACAAATCTAATGGAATTAAAAAAAAGCATACCTTTTTTTATAATGGCACGGCAAAGTGACTCCACTGTACTTGAGTACCGGAGTAATGTTATATTTTTATAAAGATTTAACCGTATGTGTCAAGTCTTTTGAGGTGAGGGGAAAAATCTATCGGAATTTATATTTCGTTTCATGCGTGGGGATTCGTTTATTATTTTATGATATAGGAGTAGGATTATTTTGCTACTAGGGCGAGAATATAGCAGATAATGGCGGCGTGAAGCAAGCTTTCCGTGCCTACCTGCACTGGGTACAGAAACACGGCACGGATGGAGAAACTCTGCCTGGGCTCAATCATACTCACACGCAGTTATTCTTTCTTAATTTTGCACAGGTAAGACCGCTTATGATTTTTGAGTATATGCTTGTTTTTCTACGGCTTTTCAATCACCATTTATTAGCTCGAGCTAATATTACCTTATATTAAATCGGTAATTAACTTCGGCTACCGCAAAAATGGGTTAGGGCAGTCCCCTAGAGAATGGCAATAAGCTGCAGTTTGCTATTATATTTTACTTTAGTTAGTGAAATGAATAGACACCTAGCCCAAACATACTGCCTTGTTTAAATGTCCGATAATATGTCGGACTTTTCAAGACTTCTAAGGGTTTGCCACTTATGCAATATAACAGGGCCGATTTTGAAGAGAGATGAACATAAATGCTTACAAAATAATACCAAGTAGGTACCTATATTTTTCAATGTTACAATTTTATTGCCAGGTATGGTGCGGTGCGATGAGACCTGAAGCTATGAGGAATAAGCTCAAGACGGCCGTGCACTCTCCAGGACGATTCCGCGTCATCGGCACGCTGTCAAACTCTCACGACTTTGCGCGCGAGTTCCAATGCCCGCCTGGATCTCCTATGAATCCTACTGATAAATGCACGGTTTGGTGATGTCACCAGTCAAGTTTCATAAATGAAATATCAGTGTTGACTCAGCATTTCTTCGCCAAGTAATACACAAATTAGTCGGAAATATGACGTACGTGAGATGGATCATCTATAGTTTTGCTATTTCATCTCTATTGGATCTCACAACTTGGAGAATTGAGAAGCTTTAATCCAGTTTTGTTAAAACACTACTAAGAGCTAGAACTGCTGAAAACTAACTTTTATGTTAAGCTGGTTGATGTTATTTTTTGTGAATAATTATAATTTGAACACTTACAGAAGAGAAAATCTATACACTAACAGTGTTAAACGCAGCTTTAAATTTTCCCCTTTTCGCCATTAGCCTATGGAATGCCGTTAGTACTACGTAGTCTTATACTTGCTTAAGCGTTTACTATTGACACACAAGGTAGCCCATCTGGCTAGTCCTTAGGCTGAAACTTATGAATATTCCAAGGCTGGACTGGCTAAGTCAATATCCCCGACTCTATTTTCCGTACATATGGAAACCGAAGGATTGTTTTTTTTTATTGAACTATGTTCCTAATCATCTTTTCAAAAAAAGAAATAATTAACAAATGATACCTTCAATTAAAGTGTAAAAGCCTAGTTCTTACACAAAGTGACGAAATATGAGGATTGATAAAATCATTTCTTTTTAACAAAGTAGACCAGCTTTAAAGGCCTATGCTTGTGAACACAATGGTTGTTTTAAATTATCAATTCATAAAAAGTAGCTTACAAAAGCTACCGTTTTGTCACTTGGTTGTAAGGCTCGACCGAGATGGGTTTTTCGTTCTCGGCCGAGACCGAGACCGAGACCGAGAATAAAATGATATCTCGGCCGAGACCGAGAGCCGAGACCGAGAATATACAAAGCGTGAAAATTTTGATTTTTAATACTGTTAACTTTTTAATACACTACTAATTGTTTAACAAAATTAACTGTTTTAATAATCAAAGTTAAATAACATTATATTATAACATAAAAAAACAATTTTTCGGCATTTTCGCCCTTCAAAGAGTGTCTGTCGCCTCTCGTCATACAATTGTCCAGCTTTGCTAAACAGTTCGACGGTCCCCAAGAACAAAATCTTATCTGCAAAATGCTCTACTGTAGTATAAAGGTTTTAAATTAAGTGAAAATATAAATATAAATTAATCACTCACATCAAAAATATTTTTTTTTAAGAAATAATTTTCTTTTTCTCAAATATATATTTTTGAGGTGAGTGAGTAATTTATATTTATATTTTCACTTAATTTAAAGACTATACTGCAGTAGAGCATTTTGCAGATAAGATTTTGTTCTTGGGGACCGTCGAGTTGTTCACTTGCTACGCTAGTAGGCGGCGCAGACTCGAACTCGGACTTCGAAAGACTCGAACGGGGCAAAGGCGGCCGGCCGCAGTTCGCCAGACGGGACTTCAACCAATCACAATTCAGCCTCTCACGCACTTACACCGATTGACTTCGCGCTGCGGCGCGTGGCCACGCGCGGTAAAATTTGAATGCCGATCCGAACAAAGTTACAATCTCGGTCATGACCGAGAATCTCGGCTGTAATTAGCCGAGAACCGAGACAAAATTCTCGGTTGGATTTTTAGCCGAGAATGCCGAGACCGAGACCGAGACCGAGATCTCGGTCGAGCCTTACTTGGTTGTGTTAGTATATAAAAAAGTCCCTATTAAATACATAATTATGATATTCTGAAGGATCTCCTCAATCGCTTATAAATTAGTATAATTTAAGAAATTACCTTTAATGTATCAAGTCGAAACGAATTACATACAATTTTTATTATATTCACATAGAATATATTCAATTTTGTACATTTTATAAATATTATATTCATTGTGATAATATATTTTAGCAAAATATTTTAGGTGATGTTGTTTATAGTACACAAATATATACTATTTTAATGTAATAAATTATCAAATAAGTTTTGTTTTGTTTTATTTTCAAATTATTTGGGAAAGTTATATGTAAGTTTAATGTACCGTCGTGGCGTAAAGTCACGTCATACATAAATACGATACGAAACGGTCCAATGTTGGTGGTTGAATTTTCTTGTCCACCCAGACAGTTACCGTAAATAAGATTTAAAACTTAGCAATAGTGAATTGTCGCGTTCCTAGATGAACCTAGAAAAATATGGCCACGAACAAGCCAATGTCATTGATTGGGGAGAATCGTCTTTTTTCGCCAGTCAAGTGTGACATGTTCATCATCATCATCGTCATCAGCCCATATACGTCCCACTGCTGGGCACGGGCCTCCTTTACAACTAAGAGGGTTTTTAGGCCTTAGTCCACAACGCTGGCCTAGTTCGGGTTGGCGGACTACACACCTAAGAAATTTCTAAGAATTTCCTTCACTGTTAAAGTAGGTGATATTTCTTTGTGAATACACACTACTTCGAAAAGTCTGAGTTGTGTGCCTGGGGTTTGAACACGCGACCGTCGAGATTCTCGACCGCCTGCCTAAATCTCGAGGCTATCTTGAAAAAGCATCTCCGCACGCCGACATGAGGGTGCTGTGTGACGAGACTTGATGCTCTATTTAGACAACATCGTGCTTACCATCCTGGGCAGTTTTATCATTAGATCGTGTCCTTTTAAAAAAATCATTCTGATATTTCCATTGACAGCTACACTCACAAAAAAGTGACGTCATGGGTTTGGAATGACAGTATAGTGTACCTTTAGTCAAGTGCCTTTACCGGAGTCAGTATAAAAATTAAATTCACCTTTTTAAACAAATCTGCTAAGTCCCATTACAGAGTAATTTAAAAATATAAAACTTAAATACACCTGTTAAAATAAACCGACCTTTACCCACAAAGCCACTTGTGTGTTTTTAAACATTATATTATCCATGATTATGCAAGTCATTTTATGGTATAAATAATGTTTTATAATTATGGAGGTCGTCCATATTAAAGTTGAGTGGTGTGAACGCGACGCGCAAAACCAATCTTGATTCTGCGGAATACGTACGTATTTTATTTTTTTATTTAATTTCAAAATATAAAATTACAGGAAAAAATAAAAAAAATTAAAATAAAAACATATCATTGTAGTGAGTGTGATAATGGTTATTTTACCATTATATTGTTAACGTAATTATAAAATAACAAACAAGTGAATCGGTAGGTAGGTCTATCTGTTGAAAAATTAACCATAGGTACTCTTATAAAAAATAAAAATAAATGTAAACAAAAAACATTTCAACAAGTAATAATGTATAAAATTCAATAAACGTAGTTGCTAACTTCAACACTCTGCACGTCTTCGTTGCTCCAAAGTGTCTCCAATTCGTACTCCGAGTCTCGGAGTGTGTCGGCTTGGTCCCGCCGGTCCCAGCGAGAACGCACCAAACGAGCCACTTCGAGCCACATGCGGGCTTCTAGCACTGAGGAATTGAGGATACAATATAATCAATCGTGATTCTTGCTTATTGCACTTATTTAATGTGTATGGTACTTATATGCGGCAGCAATGATCGGTAAATAATATAAAATACGTAAGTATCTCAAATTCACCTAGTAATCAACTGGAAAAAAAGGAATACTATTTGATCAAGGAGTTTCAGTAATCTGAAAGCTCCATCTCCAGTAATCTTCTAGTGAAATTGGTCCCAGGTTAGTCATAAACGACAATAGGTAACGGACGGTGAATGAGGTTTTAAAATGACAAGTGATAACTGCCTTGTTCGGTCAGACTATTTATTACGTTTTTATATTAAGAAATTCTCAATTGCAACACGGGCTCTAAAAATATGTGTAGAAAACGCCAAGGCTCGCACAGTAGGAAATATGAATGTAGATATCTAACTGGCTGGATTTTTTTAACGTCAATGTGATTGTTATCATCGTAACTAATACCTGTGAAGCAGTGACGGCCTCGAGGTTTTGGCGCGCGGTCGAGAATTTCGGCGGTCGCAGGTTCAAACCCCAGGCACACACCTCTGACTTTTCACAATGAATTATCACTTGCTTTAACGGTGAAGGAAAACATCGTGATAAAAACTGCACACCTAAAAGTTCTTAGGAATTTCTTAGGTGTGTAGTCCGCCAACCCGCACTAGGCCAGCGTGGTGGACTAAGGCCTAAACCTTCTCAGTTGTAGAGAAGGCCCGTGCCCAGCAGTGGGACGTATTTGGGCTGATGATGATGAACACCTGTCTTAGTTTTGGATCACGGCCTTTTTACACCCTGTTTTATCTTCCTTACCAAAATAACTTTTATTAATCAAAACCAATTAAATTGTTCTAATTACAACAATTACTTGCAGAAAATCTTATATTTACCAAAACATATTTAAATTTACGAACAAAAAATGTAATTAAATTCAGTGATGTGTTGGGTAATGAACATCCACTTGAATAAATAAAACTTTATTTGGCCAACATGTGTTGAACTGTGTAACATAGCAATATTTTATTGAAGTATGTATGTTAAATCTATCTTTATATTTCCCATTTATACATACATACTTGACTGCCTCGTGGGCTCGCGGTATAAGTATGTGCCGTGCGATCTAAAGGTAATAGGTTCGATTCCCAGGTCGGGCAAAGTGTTATTGGGTTTTTCCATTAGGAAATTCTCAGTAGCAGCACGGAGTCTGGAATTGTGCCCGAGAAACGGCAATAGGCTCGCCTCCTGTATTGCCCGAAAGGGTAGGCGGAGGTTCATTTCTGCACCCACATTTTGTCAGGTATGTATCTGTTCCACGTAATAGGGGGCGAGCCTATTACATATTTTATTATGTATATTATATAATATAAAATTAAAATATACACATTAAAGTCCGCATCCCCGTAAGGAAAGGATTTTAATACGTTTTACCAACTTTGGCTCAAACCCCAAAATAATAGCCTTTTTGACACATTTCGATATTTTATTCAATTACTGACAATTTCGTGATCGAAAACCTGAATAAAATCTTACCGGATCCTGGAATTGAGACTGGGACTTCGCGGGAACTGCTTAAATCGCGGAGCCAACGAAACAGAGCATTTTAATTCAAATTTTACAAATCATCGCATTTATCTTTGTCAAAAACTTAATAAGATGAATTTTCCCTTTATAATATCTACATGATTTGGCAATATGATATAATTAATGATTTGTATTAAAATATCTGCTGGTTTTTCAAAGTCAATGATGATATGATTTAACAAAGCACTTGTAATATAATGTAATAGTACTTTTTTATGGGATAATTAATTATACTGACTCTTTGACTCAACATAAGCAGGTGCGCGGAATACGATCGGAAATCTCGAAGTTCGATTCCCCCAGGTCGGGCAATGTGTGTTAAGAGTTTTTTACTAAAAACTTATACCCAGTAAACAGCAATAAGCGGGTAGGCCTCATTATTACGTGGCATCGAAAACAGCTAACGAAACGAGGGTGCAAAAATACAACTCACATTCGGGGCTACTGACTGATTGTAATATGTCTGACTGCTATTAACGAGCCTCTCCCCCTTAGAGGGATAACACTTTATCCTCTTAGGGCCCGTTTCAACATTTACAAACCTGATCTCTATGTATAAAAAAATATTTGAATTTTTTTGGGAGCGTCTCTTACAAACTTCAACGCCATTGGTCCATAATTGGAATCGATCAGGAGATACCAATTAGGATATTATTTATTGACTAGAGAGTGACAGTGAAAATGGGATTACCTCCACGCTTGACGTTCTATTCGGACAGAGTCGTGCTTACCATCAGGTACGACGTTGTCACTTTGTCGTGCAAGTATAAAAATGGTTTAAATGTCCAATATAAGAATTTATGGAAGAATATTAAAATGGCAAGGCCTTATAAAAATTGTACATAATGCGTTATGAAAAAATGATGAGCGTGAAATATTAAGATGCGCGCGCATATGTAACACAAAAAGTAAGACGATAAAGCTGCCTATGTGCTCCAATAGAATTGACAGATTGAAGTTGCCTCTGTTAAATAGTGTCAAATGGATCAGAAAGGTTTTAATATGTTTCGGATCGAATATTTTTCAAAAAAAGTTTATACTTTTTAGATTTTAAAAATGTAGAATAGTAACAGTAATAAAAAGGGATTGGCATATTTATTAGTTGTCAAATATTTATGAGTGCGTACAGAAATGCAATATGTTGTGTAAACTATGAACTATGTATGTGACTGTTGGGCGTATTTATAAGTTTTACTTCAGTCGTGTGGTATAACTTCTAACGCGTGTACATAAGTACACACACACACACTTTTTGTCGCACAGTAATTCATAAAACATTTAACAAAAAATTGCATAGAGCAACCAGGTTTCACGTGCCAGTATAAAAATATGTACAAGTGTATAAAATACTCACGAAACAGAAATGAAAAAGCGTTTAAGAACAATGGGTTGATTTCTCCGCTGAGCACCGCCGTGGTGTACAATAGGGCCCCAGCCGTGGGCGCCTGTCGCAAGGACAAACCTCGAAACGTCGCGCCGACAAGAACAGATATTCACTGAGAGGTGATCTCTGAGGACAAAAAAATAGTTGTTTACCCGCAAAATACTGTATTAAATGCTGAAAATAATCAATATTTTTTGCCTCGTGATAATATTACAAATGTGTTTAGTTGTTTGTGACAACTTCATTGATTTTAACATACCTAAACACACCCTATACAGCCAAATGAGAGGCATATGCATATTTTTTCCAGACTTATAAGTCTCAGTTGTTTTTTAAGTACCGCATAAAAGGAGATAAGCCATTATTTTCGTATAGATATTCAGACTTCGTCGTTTAAAAAGTAATGTCGTTCGTCGACTCAGAACAAAAGAGGCGGTTGTCGTTTAAAAAATAAAAACGTAATCGTACAGCTGTCTTAGTGTTACCCTTCAATAAAAATATCTGTGCATGCAAGAATTTTATAAAACTGTCTCTTTTGTTCTGAGTCCCGAACCGAGTAAAGTTTACCAATCTCAACAATTTTATCATTGTAATACTAAATAAGATTATATTTTTAAAATCATACTATTAATTTCTACGTTTTTTATTTTCTTCCATAACGTCAATTAGTCACTCAATAATGAATCCACAAAATAATAATTTCTTTATACAATAGCATTTTAAGGACGACCGGACCGTAACTAATCTTATTCTCAAATGATATCATAATGTAAATTTAATCAAATTGTATGATCATATTATCTATGAAAACTCTCGGACAATCCCAAACCGTAGCTACGTACGCGTAATACCGATAAGCGACCGCACAATTGACATAAAAGTAGCACATCCCTATCATAGTGTTGCCAGTCATTACATACAAGTTCCCGCTGCAGTACACAACTACACATCGCCGCACTAACACGGCTCAATAGCTCAAGGTGTCCATTGTAAGTGTTTATTATTATTGTTTCCTTATTAAATAATAGTTTTTAATCTATCGTACTGCTTTTCTTAGATGGTATTTGATGATAACTTCTAATTACTTTAATGTTTTATGTGCTCTGCAGCTGGGTTAAATAACTTTTTATATACAAACCGTATTACTAAAAGATCCATCAACTAAGAACGACCTTCACGAAATATTTTAATGTTTTCAAATACTTTTAGCAAAAATAGAACACATATCACATAGGTATGTGTATTGTGTATTAAGTTTATTATTTTGGCGACAACCTTGAAATCAACAAAACGAAAACAAGATTACGTTTCAACAATGACGCCAGTGTATTAAATAGTGAATAGATATTTATTGATTTTTTATAAGCCCGAATAACATTAACTAAAAACTGTTTAATAGAATTCTTAAACAAATGTTTAAAATCAAGACGTCTACCGGCGCTGTTGATTTTGGTTTGCATACTACGTACGCTACGGAATAAAGGTCACTTAATGTTTACATAAATGGAAACAAACATTACGCTGTACCAGTAAAACCATTTAGGTAAGAGTTGATTCGATGAATGAAATTCGGTCGAATCGATTGCAACAACCATAAAACCGTATTAGATTTAATCTACTGTAATTTTATTGAACAAATTTCTACCACAAGCGATTATTTACTTAGTTTGTAAGCTATATTTGCCTGGATTCTATTCACAATTAATCTATAAAAAAATGAACAAAGTAGTTATTATGGTAAACGCAGTCCCCAACATTTATTTAAATAGCTTTATACTTATTATATTGTCAATTCGTCTCGCGACGATGATTTTATTTTGTCGTTTTTCACTAGTTTCTTCAAGAAATTTTCTTCGATGAGAATTATTACGACGCAGCGCATAATTATAATAATAGCTCATCACTGCCTTAGTCAGTTAAATAATTAGCTATAAATTGAAAAAATGATATATAATTAAATAGATAGGTACTTAAAAAAAATGAGTGCATGTACTTATGTACGCGTGTGAGATGTTATACGTTTTTGGCATCATTAAATAAATATTAAAAATAAATATTTAAATTTGATGTTCGATTTATAATTTTTATCACTTTTTTATTATATGTTTTATTAAATTTATTTCTTTATTTTGTAAATATTAAATAACCAATAAAATAAATATTTAACATTAAGTAGTAATTTAATAATATTTAGTAATAATTATATTAAATAATAATATTTTAATAAATATCAATAAATAATACGGATAGTTAACCTCAATTATATTGGAGCACATAAGCAGCTTCAACCTGTTACTTTTGGGTTACAGTGATGCGCACGCATCTTAAAATTTCACTCTCATCATTTTTTCATAACCCGCCTAAAGAAGTATTTCTTCAAAAATCCACCTGTTGCCAGTTTAAAACAATATGTATAGGAGAAGGTGGTAATGTGGGCCCCCACTTTGTTTTTTAAGGTTTATTTCTAAAGTAATGGAATTAAAAATATGGAAAATGTTTTATTGGGTTTCGTATTTATTTGTGTGTACATATCTTACTATGAAACAAAAGAAACTCGCTAAATAAAATCAAAATTATCATTTATTCTTAAGTAATCAAATTTGGCGTCTCGAGATCAACTGCTGGTAATGTGGCCCCCGGGGTAATTTTATCAATAAAATGCCTGAACCATTCAGTGAACGAATTGGATCGAATCCAACCAGATGGATGAACTTTGCCAATCGTTCCAGGAGGTCCACTTTTTAACAAAATATCCGTAAAGTTTTTGCTTGGAAAAATCATCGTAGGCGGCTCAAATATACCTGATGCACTCTTGCATGCACGTCTCTGGTTTCTTCATCGAAGATAGAGGCAAAACAGTTTGTCTAGGCATCTGAAACTGAAAAATAAAAATATGTGAATGATAAGCAAGTCATACTTGTTATGTGCCCCCGGGGCCATGATACAACCAGTGTCAGGGGGCCAAATTAAAATTATTGAAAATATTTTGATAAACAACCTAAAACAATTGAAAAAATGTGAAAAATGTATATTTACCTTATATATCCCGTAGAAGACAGTGTCACGAACACAATATTCAAAACAACAGCAAAAACTATCATTTTTTTATAAATTATGGAATAAAACTCACAGTCGAAAAATAAGTTTGTCGGGTACGAGTTTCGACTTGTTCAAATGACGAACGAACATAACCGCCCCAAGCAGATTTGTAGGGCAATAAATCAATAGTATACGGAAATGGTCCCGTTGCACCAAAATAATATAAGACGGCGTTATGCGAACTAACTATTATTCAAGGGGGTCAATATACCTGCGGGGGTCACATTACCACCTTCTCCTCTATTAATTATAATATTCGGCTCTATTATGGACCACACAGTAATAAACAATTGTCTTGGAAGTAAAAGTGTCTATAGGTACCATTGTAAGTCTATAATTAACGAATATATGTTTTTTGCAGACTGTGATCGTGCAAACTACAAACTATCAAAATGGTTAAAGCACGTAAATACGTCGTCAAAAAATATTTCGAGGGAGTTCCCAAACGTGACGACTTCGAAATAGTTGAATATGAACTACCCGCCTTGAAGAACGGCGACATACTCATCAAGGCCGAATGGGTGAGCGTGGACCCTTATCTGCGTGCCTACAATAGAGCCAACACTGTGCCATACGACCAATTTAGTTTCCAGGTAGGAACAGTTCTAGAGAGCAAGGACCCCAACTTTTCGGTGGGTACTAAAGTGGTTACCCATAAGGGGTGGTGTGATTACTGCATTGTTAATCCAAACGACATATCCGGTCCTGGGCAAAAACCTTATAAGTTGCCTGACATGAAAGGCTTGTCGGAATCCTTGGCTGTGGGAGCTGTAGGTATGCCGGGAGCTACAGCCTACTTTGGATTATTGGAGATATGTAAACCGAAGCCGGGAGAGACTGTGGTGGTGACTGGCGCAGCTGGTGCGGTCGGCTCACTAGTGGGGCAGATTGCAAAGATCAAGGGCTGTAGGGTAATTGGATTCGCTGGATCCGACGACAAAGTGCAATGGCTCGAGCAAGAACTTGGTTTTGACAAAGCATTCAATTATAAAACTGTTAATGTGACAGAGGCTTTGAAAAAAGCAGCGCCAACAGGCGTCGACTGCTATTTCGACAACGTTGGAGGAGAGATCAGCAGTGAGATAATTGCGCAAATGAACGTATATGGACGAGTTTCAGTATGTGGAAGTATCAGTTCTTACAATGAAAATCCTTTGGAGATGCCAAAAGCTACGATACTGCAACCATCACTGATATTCAAGCAGTTGAAAATGGAAGGGTTCCTTGTATGGCGTTGGGACGGGAGGTGGCCCGAGGCATTAGCTCATCTTGTTGACTGGATCAAAGATGGTAAATTGAAGACTAGAGAACACATTACGGAAGGCTTTGATAACCTATTCGATGCATTCATCGGAATGCTGAATGGAGATAACGTCGGCAAGGCTGTCGTCAAAATATAATTTTACCACCACCATTTTTTAAACTATGGCAGACTTCTCTGTTGTTAATTTATTTAGTTACATTGAATTATACCACAGCAGTAATTTTTTTTTCTTAAACACGCTATAATATGTAAAAAACATTATTATAATATAATATCACCAATAAATTATTGATTCTATACAGGGTTATTGGTTAAGTCGACCTATATCCGTTAAGGGTGTGTAGTTTACATCGTTTCTGATTGATTTGACTATGATACAACCTATCCTAAATCTAACCGTTTTCGAGATATTTGAATTTAATTGTTTTTTCCAAATAACTCCCGATTTTCGGCTATCAGCTTAGATATTTTGAAATGTGTATGTCTTATTAATACTATTATTTGATTTTTACATGTAAAATAAGATGTTTTATGACCTCAATAACCAAAATTGCACATAATAATAAAATGAATAAATAAGTCGCAGTAGACGATTAAAACTTAAAATAAAAACTTAAACAAACATTTTGAAAGTTTATTTTTCTCGTAAGGACATCAAAAAATATTATTATGGCACCTGCTTTGCAGATGTGCTTAAAAATATCTACGTTTCATAAGCTATCTAACGACGTACAACAATCCAGGGTTTTATTTATATTTTGTAGAAAAAACTTACTTTACCTAATAGGCTATAGGGGAGACAAAAATAAACTAAATAAATAATAATTGATGAGTTCAAAATACTAAATTTATTAAACTTTCCAGATATTTTGTTACATCTTAGTATAAAATTTATGTTCATTATGTGTGCCTGGGGTGTGAACCCGCAACCGTCAAGATTCTAGACCGCGCGCCTAAACCTCGAGGCTTATGAGGCAGACATAATGAACATAAATTTTACCTCGGTGGATAGCTTATTAAACGTAGATATTTTTAAGCACATCTGCAAAGCAGGTGCCATAATAATATTTATTGATATCCTTACGAGAAAAATAAACTTTCTAAATCTTTAAGTTTTTAAGTTTTAATTATCTACTGCGACTTATTTATTCATTTTATGTACAATTTTGGTAGTTGAGGCCATAAAGCATCTTATTTTACATGTAAAAATCAAATAATAGTAATAATAAGACTTACACATTTTAAAATATCTAAGCTGATAGCCGAAAATCGGGAGTTTTTGGAAAAAACTATTAAATTCGAATATCTCGAAAACGGTTAGATTTAGGATAGGGTGTATCATAGTCAAATCAGTCAAAAACAATGTAAACTACACGCCCTTAACGGATATAGGTCGACGTAGCCAATAACCCTGTATATAAACTGTTTTTTTTTAAGTAGTGATGGCCTCGAGGTTTGGGCACGCGTTTGAGAATCTCGTGTGTATTCACAAAGAATTATCACTTATTTTGACGGTGAAGGAAAACATCGTAAAGAAATCTGCACACCTAAAAGTTCTTAGGAATTTCTTAGGAGTGTCGTCCGCCAACCCGCACTAGGCCAGCGTGGTGAACTAAGGCCTAAACCCTCTCAGTTGTAGAGGAGGCCCGTGCCCAGCAGTGGGACGTATATGGGCTGATGATGATAAACTGTGTTTTTTTATTATGTAGCTAAGTAGTAATATTTTAAGTAATATACATACATATTATATATATGAAGTAGTTAAAAGTGGCATCTAGCAACATACATATTTAATTCAATTCAAATACAAAATCAAATCTTAAAATTCAAATAATAATAGTAAAATAAATAATATGCTTTAATAATGTCTGTGAATGTGCCTCCTTTCTAAGGCTAAACAGGTACTTAATGATATTTGGCAAAGGTATCAGAGCAGGACCGAAGGAAGCGGGATAATTTAGTTCATTCCATCGCAAATTCTATTGTCCGGCCTTTTCCTATTAAATATAAGTAACACATTTACAATCTTCAATTGCTATGGAAATTTCTAGGTCTCTCGCTCTTGTGTATTAGATACTGTCTACTAACAGGCACGGCAAGGACACCACATTTGCAACTTATGTGGTGTCCTTCCCCCATGTAAGCGCAGTGATGACCAGTATCACAAAAGAAGCATCCGTATGTTTGTGAATGAAATACCGACCAATCCAACACGCAATCTAAATTATGAAATTAAAAGTTTCGAAGGTTATGTGTTGGTGGCACAAGGATCCAGTTATCGACGTACAAATAAAGCATTTCAATTTGATCATGTGTATCATTTTCTTTTTATCTATTTCTTATCAAAAAGCCAGACGTATATAAACAGACTATGATAACTTTAAATAACAGTCATATACGACAACGCCGAAGCAACGCGCAGTATGGTGAAAGCAAAAAAATATGTCGTAAAAAAATGGTTCGTGGGTTGGCCGTCAAGAGATGATTTTGACATTGTGGAATATGATCTACCTAAAGTGGAAGATGGGGATATATTGGTTAAGGTAGAATGGGTAAGTGTCGACCCGTATTTACGGCTATTAAACAGCAACAGTTTCGGGTTGAAGAAGTTCTTGAATGGTGACAATATACCGTACGACCAGTTCGGGTACAACGTTGGAACAGTTATAGAATCTAAAGACCCTAAATATCCGGTTGGGACAAAAGTGGTTTCCCACGAGGGATGGTGTGATCATTACGTTGTAAATGGTGCACGACATTTTTATACCCTTCAACGACATGGAATATATAAGTTGCCCGATTTACAAGGTCTCCCAGATTCCCTCGCTGTAGGTACTGTCGGCATGCCAGGAGCGTCTGCATACTTTGGATTTTTAGAGGGCTGTAATCCGAAAGCTGGAGATACGGTAGTAGTTACGGGTGCAGCCGGAGCTGTAGGTTCTATTGTGGGACAAATAGCAAAAATTAAAGGCTGTAGGGTAATTGGTTTCGCTGGTTCCGATGAGAAAGTAGAATGGCTAGAAAAAGAACTAGGCTTCGATAAGGCATACAATTACAAATCTGTTAATGTCACTGAAGCTCTACAAGAAGCTGCTCCAGACGGCATCGATTGCTATTTTGACAACGTGGGTGGGGAAATAAGTACCTTGATTATGAATGAGATGAATGGGTTTGGCAGAGTTGCAGTTTGTGGTGTAATCAGTGGTTACAACAATGATCCAGAGAAACAGCCAGTAGCACCTCTACTACAACCCGCTATTCTTATGAAACAACTAACTGTACAAGGTATTAACGTATATCGTTGGATCGATCGTTGGAACGAAGCTTTTGAAGACCTCGTAAAATGGATTCAAAATGACCAGCTAAAGGCAAGGGAACACGTGACTGAAGGTTTTGAGAATATATACGATGCGTTCATTGGAATGATGAAAGGTAATAATTTCGGCAAAGCAGTAGTTAAAATATGAAGTGAATGTCAATTTATGTAATCGACAAGAAAAGCAAATAAATGATGAAGGTATCAATAAAATGTTTGATATATTTTTTTATTCTTGGACAAATAATAAGTTTGGTTAAATTAACCAATATTTGGGACTTAAGTATGTATTTTGATTGTACAATAATGTAATATAATAGTAATGACAATTGAGCATATTTATCGGAACATTTTCTTAGAAATATGACGTCTAGTAGGCTAATTATAATTGTAATAATAACAGCATATCTCAAAAAACGAATGACACAAAAACTGTCTTAAAATTATTATTACAATTACATGGTATAGAAAACTCGTATACCCGATATTTAACGTTCTAAACTATTTTATCTCTGTATCTTAAGATATTAAAAGCAATGATAAAAAAAATGAATGATAAAAATATTAAACGCATGACACCGATATCTTTTCGAATGAGATAATAGTACCTACCTAATTAGAAATTAATTCTATACTCAATCTTTGGTATTATCTGAGTACAATTCCGAAGGTCAATGAATCGTAATGTGTTTGTTGCACAAGCATTATGTTAACTTATCGAAGTACAAATAAACCATTCACGTTTGAACCTATAACAAAAACATACTTTTTATCTTTTATATTTTTTTATCTTGAAAAGCCAGACATAATGTACATTAAAGTAAAATAAGTAACAGTCGTACACAACAATACTAAGGCAACGCAAAAAATGGTGACATGTCGTAAAAAAACATTCGTGGATTGGCCATCCAGAGATAAAATTGAAAATAGGTATATACATACTTGTTAAGGTAGAATGGATAAGTGTCCATACTTATTTACGACTGTTGCACATTGGGGATAAGCCATCCCTTGCGCGGTGACAAACTGCCGATCGTACGGGTACAACGTTGAAACAGATATAGAACCAAAAGATTCTAACCAGCCTGTTGGAACAAAGGAAGTTTTCCACGATGAATGACGTGATTATTACATTGAAAAGGTTGCAAAACACTTTTATCCCTCTGAAGGTCATGTTATGTGTAGGTTAGTTGCCCGCCTTGCAATGTCTACCTGGCATACTTCACACATACCTACTCTGTAAAAATTATGACCGTTATATAACATTATGTGTACAGTACGTTGACACAGACATATTATGTACGTCTTATCCAGTCACAAGAAATTAATATAATATTATCATACTAATTTCGTAACGTGAATGTTATTACACATTAAAAATAATGCAATACATTTGACATGGGGTTTTAGCAAATAAAGACATAGCATATTATTTTCCTAGGTGTAGTTGTTAACGCATCTGTATTTAACTATTTATCATCATCAGCTCTTCTACAAATGAGAGGATTTAGGCCTTAGTCCACAACGCTGGCCTAGTGCGGGTTGGCGGACTGATGGCGGATTTATCTATTACATAATCTTAAATATTCAAAGTAAAAACAACGTTTCTAAAAAAAAAAAAATTTTTATTTTGTTTTATTTTTTAACTGGAAGAACGTTGAAATCTAACGACCTCTAGCTACTAAAAAGTAGCAACAGGAATCAATATATTATGATAGAGTTGAATTTGTATATTAGGTAGGTACAGTAAAATAGAGAAAAGTATGAATAGACAAATCCTTATATTCCAGTTACGTATATATGTGTAATTACCATATCAGTACAAAAATTAATCCACTGCTTTTATAAATATTACTGTTAAATATTATATCTATACCTCATTACGACAGTTTTATTTACCCGTAAAATATCATACAAAAATAATAAGGTCAATAGATCCATTTTAATGTCTGATACTCTCCTCTCTTATCAAGTGACAAAAGAGCAACTATTCACCCCTTCATCAATGTCACCGAATGTGTCGTTATCATTATTTGCAATATTTACCGCTGCAGCAATCGATGGTTTGGAGTTTTCAAGCAAATTATTGAATGTATTAAGCAGAACGGCAAAAAAATTGAAAAAGTGTAACGGAAGGTTGATGCATGCATTTATCGGCATGATGCAAGGTGACATTTTTGGTAAAGCTATTGTTAAAGTGTAACGAGTTTTCTAATATAAATTTCACTACCTTATAAAGAAGAGAAATAAGTAATATATTTACATATAATGTATAATCATAATACTCAATCACTTAATTATAGTTCTACGCAGTTTCTATTTAAAATGTCCATTTAGATACAGAGAGAGAGTGAAAGAGAGAGAGAGAGAGAATATAACTAGACAAGTAGAATCACTTACTTAATTATTTTGTATATTAAAATATTTTAAAGACATTATAGTGTAAATCTAAGCATATCAACCATTAATCTTTACTTTGCATGGACGAGATGCCTGTTCGATAATGCTTACAGCAACACGATAGTAGATAACAGTCCAATTGATAACTTATTTGTTACAAAATATTATCGCAGTACAAATCATTCACTTACGATTAGGCAAAGGAAAAACATGGTGAAGGCACGGAAGTACGTGGTCAAAAACTTTTTCCAGGGAGTTCCAAAACGTGAGGATTTTGA
Source organism: Hemaris fuciformis (assembly GCA_907164795.1). NCBI lineage: Eukaryota > Metazoa > Arthropoda > Insecta > Lepidoptera > Sphingidae > Hemaris > Hemaris fuciformis. The sequence continues at coordinate 4,939,643 of OU015440.1, read as the reverse complement.
AATTGTGGAATATGAGTTACCATCAATAGTAAGTGGCGAGATACTTCTGAAAATTGAGTGGGTAAGTGTAGATCCTTATCAACGCGCGTACAATGTAAAATACCCAGCGCCGTATGACCAGTTTGGTTTTAATATAGGCACAGTTGAAGATTCTAGGAACCCCAAATTTCCCGTCGGTACCAAGGTTGTAACGCACAAAGGATGGTGTGATTATTGCGTAATTGACACAAACAAAGTAAGCCCTATACCAATAGACCGCGTCTACAAACTGCCGAATCTAAAAAACATTTCAACGTCGCATGGAATCGGAGCCGTCGGGATGCCAGGAGCAACCGCTTATTTTGGATTGTTGGAAATTTGCAAACCTAAGACTGGAGAGACCGTTGTGGTCACTGGAGCGGCTGGAGCTGTGGGATCTATAGTTGGACAAATAGCTAAGATCAAGGGATGTAAAGTTATCGGTTTCGCAGGCACTGATGATAAAGTGAAACAGCTTGAAGAAGAACTCGGCTTTGATAAGGCATTCAACTATAAGACAACCGACGCTGCCGTGGCGCTTAAAGAAGCGGCGCCTAATGGAATCGACTGCTATTTTGACAACGTTGGAGGAGAATTGAGCAGTATTATCATCAGTCAGATGAATCAGTTTGGGAGAGTTGCCGTGTGTGGAAGCATCAGTTCTTATAATGACGACCCGAGGAGCTTGCCAAAAGCAACAATTCTGCAGCCGTCCTTAGTTTTCAAGCAATTGAAAATCGAAGGATTTTTGGTGCACCAATGGATCGACCGCTGGCCAGAAGCGTTCAAACACCTTACCGATTGGATCATCAGCGGTCACTTGAAAGTACGTGAACACGTAACTGATGGTTTTGATAACATATATGACGCATTTATCGGCATGTTATCAGGCGACAACATCGGCAAGGCCGTGGTCAAATTGTAGGTGTGAAATATTTGTTTACTGACATTGACAGACAAGTGATGTATTCTGTGGATTGTTTGGGTTAAATAAACAATTTTTAACTATATTCATTTTCATTTCATCTATCCAAGTTATGAAAATAAATATGTGAAGAAAAAAATATGTACAACATTCGATGAGTTCCATATTAATAAGCAACTGATGATAATCACAAGCATATCAGAAGCTTCTATACACCACATGACATCTGAAAAAACAAACATACTCTTATAGTACATATTTAGGACGATTGACTCACAGTCAATGACACTTTAGCAAACAGAATATGTTTCCTACACAGCTAAGTATATATTTTTGAACGATTATAATTTATGAAAATGTATATAACACATTATAATTGTACAGTATATAACACAAATAAGCGTAAGATTAATTAGGTATAATTACATTCACACTAATTGGTTGATACTTCATTTTAAAGTTAACTATTGGCATGACTATAGGGTGTAGTAGGGCGACTAGAGTGCTACAGGTCACAGGACACCACTATTTCCACAATGTGTGCCATCGGTTATTCTTACTGGGTCATTATATAATTTGTGTAAAAATGTATAAAATGAAATGTTTACTAGATATTCTAAATTTAAATTTGATATAAAAATATGATTATTCAATTTATATGAACTATGATAATAAAAATAGATTAGTTGTGTGGCGAAATTGTTCTGATAAATATAAAACAAATCTGACCAATACAAAAATAATAACGAGTACTAACGAGTCATGTATCATCTATATAGAGCGTATCGTGCTTGCTCATGATCATGAAATGTAAATCATTGACAGAGGTTGCTCGTCAAAGGTCACAACTACAAATTTCACATTACTGGCAAGCCATTTTTTTATTTCCACTGAAAAAACATTTGCACAGGTGTTTTGACTAATACCAGCAAGAATTTCGCTGATAGAATTTCTCTGAAATCCCTCATGCACCTTTGACAGAATCAGCATAAAGGTTTTTTTTTAATGAAAGGCAATTGTAAAAAGCGGTATATATACTTATTTACAGTAGCAATTTGACCACGCTAGCAATTATTGTATATACACTTCACAATGACACGCTGTTATATTCCACCCAAAGATACAAGTCTTGTGCCGTGGATATAAGAAAGTGCAGCGTCAAACCCGCGGCCACTCGTTCCACAGGGTAGTGCTTAACCAACTCTGCAACGGTTGCTGTCAAATATGGTCAAATACAGGGCTGCCAGCAAATTAATCGCAGCTATACGGTTTAGTATTAGCAAATACTTATACGAAATTTGACCGCATTATACAATATATATACATATTACAGTCATAACCATTCCGTAATTAAGCTTTTGTTTTTTTTTTATTTATTTTAGTTACCTACATAAATGGTCGAAAATTCGAGACTCGAGAGTAGCTCTTGTTTTTTTGTATTATACGAAATGGTCATGAATACAATACACCATCCGATTATACATATTTTGTATCCAATTATACAATCTGGCAGCCCTGGTCAAATATGACATATTGCTGTTTTTCTTTTTACAATAAACGCAAGAAAGTACTACTGGGGGTCTGTTAGTTAGCGTAGAGCATAAGTATATGTTGACAAAAAAAATATGAATATAATATATACCTATGCAAATTATTAAAGTAATTATATACCGTAGTGGGATTCTAACGCCCTCTTGCCACAGGACAGAGAGGAGTTGCTACCTGGGTATTTACAAATATTCTACCATTATAAACGGCTGCAAAAATGCAAAAAAGACTATGGCTTAATGTTGATCATCGCGCCATCTAACGGCTATATTATGAGCTTTAGTCAATTACTTTATTTTTTGTTTTTGCGCGCCATCTGCAATTAGTAATATTAATCTATTGATATTTTGTATTAGACGCGTTATATTATACAGATGGCGCCACGTAAATTCTTTATTTTTTTTATAACTTTTGTTATAACCTTTAACTTTACGAGATTATAGATAGGTACAAATATGTAGGTACATGCTGGATTTAATTTAGGAACATTACATTTAAAAAAATCATTCGTCATCCGCTTCATGAATACACACATGACACAAAATAATATTTATCTAAACTATTATTTGATGAGACTAGCACTAGATAAGCACAAATATGGCGCGTGTTCGGCAGTCACGATGATTATGCATATCTTGTGTTTTTGTTTTTTTGTAGTGTTACACATAGGTATTTAGTTTTTAAACAAAACACAAATTAGATCTCTATTAATATAATTATTCAATTTCAATTTAATTAAATACTGATAGGTATGTAATTAAACCTCGCAACAAGCTTTTATGATCATATAAATTGTAGGTATATGTATAATGAGGTTATAAGTTGATAGTTAAAATACTATTTTATTTTTTATTTTACTGCCTCGTGGTCTCGCGGTACAAGTATGTCCCGTGCGATATAGAGCTCTTGGGTTCGATTCCCGGGTCGGGCAAAGTGTTATTGGGTTTTTCCATTAGGAAATTCTCAGTATTAGCACGGAGTCTGGAAATGTGCCCGAAAAACGGCAATTGGCTCGCCCCCTATTACGTGGGACTGATACATACCTGGCGTAATATGGGTGCAGAAATGCACCTTTGCCTACTCCTTCGGGGAGTACAGGCGTGAGTTTATGTATGTGTATGTATGTTAATTTTTTTAAGGAATAAATTATTTTCTTATTTTTAGAGCGTTTAAATACCTTTTTTTAAGATTTTTTTTCGAACTAAGGACATAATATGTATGCACTTGATATAAAATTTTATTTGGCCAACATGTGTTGCAACTGTGTAAGATAGCAATAGATTATTGAAATATGTAAATAAAGTCGTGATGGACTCGAGGCTTAGGCGCGCAGTCGAGAATCTCGGTGGTCGCGGGTTCAAACCCCAGACGCACACCTCACACCACTGTGACAACTGTCCGGAGGACACAGCCCAGCACACTCTATCGGATTGTCCAGCCTGGGACGAAGAGCGAAGCGCACTCCGTGCAGCCGTCGGAGCGGACCTCTCGCTCTCGGCTGTGATTCCTTCCATGGTCGAGAGTCAGAGGTCATGGCAGGCGATGCTCTCCTTTTGTGAGACTGTAATGTCTCAAAAGGAGAGCGCGGGGCGGGATCGTGAGCAGAACAATCCCGCCCGTCGCCGCCAACAAAGAAGGAGACGCCGGGTGACGGATAACGGCTGATCCGGCATCCCCGCGCTGTGGATTGTGGGCGTAAGAATTCCGCCATGGTATCCCCTACCTGTCGTAAGAGGCGACTAACAGGGGCCCCTGGGGTGGCTGGGGGTACTGCGGGGGCGGTACACTATGATAGCAACCCCGAGATTTGCGGCAGAAGGCGTGGCCTCTTGACTGTCGCGGACGTTCACAAGAGATGAACGTCCAAAAAAGCGTAAGTGGAGGGCCCTCCCAATTTGGAGGAGTCCACAAATGGACGGTGCGCTGGGCGGACGCAGACCATTTAGGGCGCTTCTCGCCCTGAGATGCCGCAAAACCGCCCTAAATGCGCGAGATGGTCACCGAGAGGTTTTAGTGGGTATGCTGGCGTAGGATTTTGGTTAGGGACCCAACTCAGCTAAAGCGGACAATTGTTCCGCGCGCCGAGTTGGAAGGCCAGAGACCCCGACATACCCCTTACGGCCTCCCCCGAGGTACCGAACAGGGGAGCTTAAAGAGCATTCCTCTCGTAAAAAAAAAGACACACCTCTGACTTTTCAATGTAACAATTTTGTTGCCAGGTATGGTGCGGTGCGATGGGACCTGAAGCTATGAGGAATAAGCATAAGACAGCCGTGCACTCTCCAGGACGATTCCACGTCATCGGCACGCTGTCAAACTTTCACGACATTGCGCGGGAGTTCCAGTGCCTGCCTGGGTCTCCCATGAATCCTACTGATAAACGCACGGTTTTGGTGATGTCACCAGTCAAGTTTAATAAATGAAATATCAGTATTGACTCAGCATTTCAACGCTAATGTTATTCACAAATTAGACGCAAATATGACGTACGTGAGTTAGATGGTCTATAATTTTGCTATATCATCTCTATTGGATCTCACAACTTGGAGCATTGAGAAGCTCTAATTCAGTATTATATATCAAAATAACTATGAGCAAGAAATGCTGAAAAATAACTTTTAATAACTAGTGATACACACCATTACAGAACAAAGACCAGTTCTTATACAACATAAGGTAAAATGGTAATAGAAAAAAACATTTATTTTTCATCATCATCATCGTCATCAGCCTATGTACGTTCCACTGCTGGGCACGGATCTAGTCGGCAACTGAGAGGGTTTAGGCCTTAGTCCACCACGCTAACCTAGTGCGGGTGAGCAGACTATACACCTAAGAAATTTCTAAGAACTTTTAAGTGTGCAGGTTTCCTCACGATGTTTCCCTTCACCGTTAAAGTAAATGATAATTCATTGTGAATACACACGTAACTTCGAAAAGTCATAGGTTGAACCCGCGACCACGTAGATTCTCGATCGCCTAAACCTCAAATCCAAGACTACAGTTCCACAAAAACAAACTTTTTTTTAATATTATTTTATTAAACAAATCAGAGCAGCTTTAAGTTACTATGATTGTGAATACAGTGAACGTTTTTAATCACCAATTAGCGTAAAACTTTCCATAGCTATGGTATTGTCTCATGGTTGCATCAGGGTGTTAAAAAATACCTACATATTTACAGCTATCTTCTCAATTCCTCCTACATTGGAATAATTTAAGAAACTAACTTTAATATAGGTACCAAGTCGAATCGAATTACCTACGGTTTTTATTATATTCACATTTAACATTTTAACATTCGTATATTTTATTAATATTATTACGTTTCATCTTAAATCCTGCTTACCCACATATTCATGTCATTTGTCACTAATGAACTGTGTGCCCAGTGCTGCCTGTGCCTTACATAGTCTGTGTTCCATAATACACTGGGACACTGTAATGTGTGACGTCAATTCAGTACACTGTGGAACCATTCCTTTATAGTTAGCTATACTGGCTACTGTTTAAAATGGAACGCAGTCTATTATACTGTCGTCTGACATGTCATTTCTGGAGACAATAGACCACGTGATCGAAGCACTGAGAGCACCTTGCCTCGGAAACACCAGTGCTCAGTACAAAAATGGTGACTATTAATGACGTCATATATATCACTAGAACACTACGGCAGTAGGTATACCGTCAGTCCATAACGAGACGAATTCCTCACCAGTAAGAGCATTGGACAGTGCTCGCAAAGTATATCGGAACATACCCATAATTATTACGACGTGAAAATGTTTTACAAATATCTACGTATACTGGTGATTCTGTTCTTAATTTCCTGTTAGTTTTACTAATGGTGTGTGCACTTTTAAACAACTACTTTGTGTGTTTAAGCAAAATTGAACGTGGGCTTAGCAGTAGTAACACAAGTCTTAGAACCAAGCACTCCTGCTAACTATTACAAGTATTTAGTAAAGTGTTTTTTTTAAGTAATTGTATTAATGTTAAGTTTTCATTATTGTTAATTGTTTTCTGTAAATGAATAAATATATTTTTTTTTTATCAAGATGATGCTGTATTTTTGCAAAATATTTTAGGTGATGTTGTTTATAGTGTACAGTTATATTTATTATACTATTTTAATGTAATAGATTTTCAATTAATTTTTTTCATTTCCTAATGATTATTTGGGAAAGCTATCCAATCCCCCAAAACTTGAATTTAATGTACCGCCATGGCGTAAAGTCACGTCATACATAAATACGATACGAAACGGCCCAATGTTGGTGGTTGAATTTTCTTGTCCACCCAGACAGTTACCGTAAAGAAGGTTTAAAACTTATCATTAGTGATTCACGGAATAGTGTCACGTTCCTAGATGAACCTAGACCTAGTGTGACATGTTACATTTATAATAAGATTCCCTCCTAATTTTTGTCCTGGCTCCTATATGGGTAGCTTGAAAAAGCATCTCCGCAGGCCGACATGAGGCTGCCGAGTGAGAAACGATGCTCTATTTAGACAACATCGTGCTCACCATCCTGGGCAGTTTTATCATTTGGTCGTGTCATTATAAAAAATCATTATATTCACAGTCACGCTCGCAAAAAGTGGCTTCCGTGACGTCACAGATTTGGAATAACATACATACATACATAAACTCACGCCTGTATTCCGCGAAGGGGTAGGCAGAGGTGCATTTCTGCACCCACATTTCGCCAGGTATGTATCAGTCCCACGTAATAGGGGGCGAGCCTATTGCCGTTTTTCGGGCACATTTCCAGACTCCGTGCTGTTACTGAGAATTTCCTAAAGGAAAAACCCAGTAACACTTTGCCCGACCCGGGAATCGAACCCAGGACCTCTAGATCGCACGGCACATACTTGACCGCGAGACCACGAGGCATCACTATACTGGAATAACAGTATAGTGTAAAAAAGCCACGTGCGTGTTTAAACCTCATATTAACATGATTGATCAAAATGCAAGTCATGCTATGGTAGGTATAAATAATGTTCTATAAATATGAATGTCGTCCATATTAAAGTTGAGTGGTGTGAACACGACGCGTAAAACCAATCTTAATTCTGCGGAATACGTACGTATTATTATTTTTTTATTTAATTACAAAATATCTAATAAGTGAATATAGTATATACCTATATTAACATATCATTGTAGTGAGTGGGATAATGTTGGTTAATTGTTCCCATTATATTGTTAACGTAATTATAAAATAAAATTCAAGTGAAACGTTAGGTGGGTCTTATCTGTTTAAAAATTAACCCTACTGTTAGACAAAAAATATAATTTATAAACAAAAAACATTTCAACAAGTAATAATGTATAAAATTCAATAAACGTAGTTGCTAACTTCGACACTCTGCACGTCTTCGTTGCTCCAAAGTGTCTCCAATTCGTACTCCGAGTCATGGAGTGTGTCGGCTTGGTCCCGCCGGTCCCAGCGAGAACGCACCAAACGAGCCACTTCGAGCCACATGCGAGCTTCTAGCACTGAGGATACAATAATCAATCGTGATTCTTGCTTATCGCACTTATTTATTGCGTATGGCACTTATATGCGGTAGCAATGATCGGTAAATAAAATAGAAATACGTAAGGTGTACAGACTACAGTCCAGAGGTCCCGGGTTAGTCATAAACGTCAATAGGTAACGGACGGCGAACGGGAGTTTAAAATAACAACAGATAACTACCTCGATTAGTCAGACAAAGTATTATTATGTTTTTATATTAGGAAATTCTCAGTTGCAATACGGAGTCTAAAAATACGCGCAGAAAACGCCAAGGCTCGCACAATTGGAAATATGAACGTGGATATCTATGTAACTGCCTGGATTTTTTAAACGTCAATTTGTTTGTAACCACCGCAACTATCACCTGTCTCAGGTTTTTTATTGTATAAAATTATAAATTAACATATAGATACACATTAAAGCTCGCATCCCCGTAAGGAAAGGTTTGTAATACGTTACGTATACGTTTTACCAACTTTGGTAACTTTATTATAGGTACTTATTACTATTACTATTTATTAAAGCATGACTCAAACCCCAAATAATAGCCTATTGCCTATTGGCCCATTTCGATATTTTATGCAGTTACGGACAATTTCGTGGTGGAAAATCTCAATAAAATCTTACTCCTGGAATTGAAACTGGGACTTCGCGGGAACTGTTTAAATCGCAGATTCAACTATGTAGAGCATTTTAATTCAAATTTTACAAATCGTCACACGTATCTTTGTAAAAAACTTAATTAGATAATTTTTCCGTTTATAATATCTACATGATTTGGCAATATGATAATGAATGACTTGCATTAAAATATCTAATAGATTTTCAGTCAATGATGATATGACTTAACAAAGCACTTGTAACATAGTTCATTTTTGATGGGATAATTAATATTCAGTCTTTGACTCCGCAAAATATCCTGTATATTACGCGGAATACGATCGGAAATCTCGAAGTTGGATTCCTAGGTCGAGCAATTTGTGTTAAGATTTTTTAGTAATTAAACCCAGAAAACAGCAATAAGCGGGTAGGCCTCATTATTACGTGGCATCGAAAACAGCTAACGAAACGAGGGTGCAAAAATACTACTCAGATTCAGGAATACAGACTGATTGTAATGATGTCTGACTGCTATTATATCCATTAATTAGGGAATAGACTTTATGCCTTTACGTTTCAACATATACGAGTAAAACCCTGATCTCTACTTCCAAATCGAATATGAAATAAATCATCATCATCATCATCAATCCATATACGTCCCACTGCTGGGCACGGGCCTCCTCTACAACTGAGAGGGTTTAGGCCTTAGTCCACCACGCTGGCCTAGTGCGGGTTGGCGGACTACACGCCTAAAAAATTCCTAAGAACTTTTAGGTGTGCAGGTTTTATCACGATGTTTTCCTTCACCGTTAAAGCACGTGATAATTCATTGTGAATACACACATAACTTCGAAAAGTCAGAGGTGTGTGCCTGGGGTTTGAACCCGCGACTGTCGAGATTCTCGACCGCGTGCCTAAACCTCGAGGCAATCGCAGCTTTTAAAAAATAAATAAATTTAATTAAGAAATAAATCAATAAAAATTATTTATTTGAGAGCGTCACTTACAAACTACAACCCAACTGGTCCTTTATTGGAATCAATCAGGAGATACAAATAAGATGACTATTATTATTTATTGCCTAAAGAGTGACAGTGAGATATGGGCTTCTCTTCACGCTTGACGCTCACTTTGCCGTGCAAATATAAAAATGCTTCAAATGTCCAATATTTAAGTCTTTGTTTTTAAGGTGTACATAACTTTAATAACTACGTTTTCTCCTTTTTTTTCTCGCCCAGTAATTCATAAAACATTTAAACAAAAATTGCATAGAGCAATCATATTTCACGTGCTAGTATAAAAATATATTATTGAATAGAATACTCACGGAACAAAAATGAGAAAGCAGTCAAGAACAATGGGTTGATTTCTCCGCTGACCACCGCCGTGGTGTACAATAGGGCCCCAGCCGTGGGCGCCTGTCGCAAGAACATACCTCGCAACGTCGCGCCGAGCCACGGCAAGAACAGATATTCACTTAGCGGTGATCTCTGAGGACAAAAAACAGTTGTTTAACCGCAAAATGCTGTGTCCAATGCTGAAAGAATCAATATTTTTTGCCTCGTGATTATATTCTTCATCATCAGCCCATATACGTCCCTGTGTCCACACAGGCCTCCTCTACTACTGAGAGGGTTTATTACAAAGGTTGTTTGTGACAACTTAATTGGTTTTGAATACATAAATACACCCTGCCCAATCAAAGGGTAGGCATATTTTTTTCAAATTAATAAGGAGTCAATTGTTTTTATTAAGTGCCAAGTTATAGAAGATAAGCTACTATTTTCGAACAGATATCCAGAATTCGTTCTTCCAGAATAAAACTTAGCTGATTCGGGAATCAGAACAAAAGAGGCAGAAGCTTTTTAAAAAATAAAAACACATATAATCGTAAATATAAATAAAAAGACCAACAATTTTAACATTGTAATAAATACGATGATATTTATAAAATCATACTATTAATTTCTTGGTTTTTATTTTCTTCCATAACGTCAATTAGTCGCTCTATAATGAGTCCACATTATTATAATTTCTGTACACAATCGAATTTTAAGGACGACGTGACCGTAAATAATCTTATTTGGAAATCAGATCATATTGTATACGCGTATTATCTATGAAAACTTTCGGACCAACTCAAACATATGTGTACGTACGCGTAGTGCCGATAAGCGGCCACACAATTGACATAAAAGCAGCACATCCTTATCATAGAGTTGCCAGTCATTACAAAGTCCTGTTGAAGTACACTTCTCTGCACTTAACACGGCTCAATAGATCAAGGTGACTATCGTAAGTGTTTATTATTGTGTCCTTATTAAATAATAGATTTTTTTCTATCATACTGCTTTTCCTAGATAGTATTTGATGATAACTCTTAATTAGTTTAATGTTTTATGAGCTCTACAACTGGGTTTAATAACTTTTTATATACAAACCGTTATTCTAAAAGATTTATCTACTAAGAATGACTTTTACGAAATATTTTAATGTATTCAAATACTTTTAGCAAAATTAGAACACCTTGAAATCATCAAAATATTTTTTTCCAAAAACCGGATTAATATTATAATGTGATTGGGTTCTTTTAGTAACCTATTTAGTGGTAGCTTTATTCGACTTTTTACTTAATTTATTATTATACTTTAATTGTTATCTATCCTTTATTGCACACTTTTTTTATTTTTTACTGATCTGTAGCTATAAGTGAAGACTTATTATTGGCTTTATGTTAATTGTTATGTTTTTAACCTAGTCGTATTGTAGCTGTTAGTCTTCCATAAATAAATAAATAAATAAATAAAAGGAAAACAAGATTACTTTCAACAATGACGTCCGTGTATTAAATAGTGTAATATGTGGTATGATGTATTGATTTTTATAAGCCCGAATAACGATCACATAACAGATAACGTAACAATAATATTATCAAAACCTTTTAAATACGATACTAAATTTATATATGTATATTTTAATAATATATACTTATGTAGGTAATGCATCGATTTAAACTGGCAAATGGTTAAAATAAAAACATCCACCGGCTCTGTTGATTTAGGTTTGCATACTACGTGCACTACGGAATAAAAGGACATTTAATGTTTACAAATTGAAACGATCATTACGATGTTTAAGTACAACCACTTTGATTAATGTCGCTAGTCGATTCGATGAATTAAATTCGATCGAATCAATTGCAACAACCATAAAACAGTGTTTAAATCTACTGTCATTTTATTGAACAAATTTCTATCAAAAGCGATATCACGAGCATTTTTTACTTATTTTGTAAGGTATATTTGCCTGGACTGCCTCGTGGTCTCGCGGTACAAGTATGTGCCGTGCGATCTATAGGTCCTGGGTTCGATTCCCGGGTCGGGCAAAGTGTTATTGGGTTTTTCCATTAGGAAATTCTCAGTAACAGCACGGAGTCTGGAAATGTGCCCGAAAAACGGCAATAGGCTCGCCCCCTATTACGTGGGACTGATACATACTTGGTGAAATGTGGGTGCAGAAATGCACCTCTGCCTACCCCTTCGGGGAATACAGGCGTGAGTTTATGTATGTATGTATATTTGCCTGGATTCTATTCATATTGTTTAATTGTTTCATGTAATAAAATGAAGCAAGAACATCAAAACCAACTTGTTTATGTAGTAAACGCTGTCCACTTCATTTAAATAGCTTTATTTTGTTTATATTGTCAATTTGTCTCGCGACAATGATTTTATTTCGACGTTTTCCATTAGTTTCTTCAAGGATTTTTCATTGACAAAAAATATTATCACGCAGCGCATAATAATAATAGGCGCTCATCAGCGCTAATTCCGTTAAATACTTCAAAATCTATAAATTGGTAAAAAAAATATTGATTAATTTTATTATCGCATGATTACTTTTATTACTCTTCCAGCCTAAAAGCGCTACACCTTAATCGCGTACTATCTAGTTTATAATTGTTTATTGTCGGGTCAGGAAGCTCAAAATTGCATTTGTTAAATAAAGATTTAAAGGTTAAAGATTATTATTCGGAATTTTGTAAATCTAGCTGGGCTTCTATGGAAGTACCGCCACTGCTTTAGAGGCAGTTGCCACTTTTAAAGAATATGTAATAATAATAATATTTGTAACTATTATGGACCACACAGTAATAAACAAGGTTGTCTTGAAAGTAAAAGTGATACCTAAACCATTGTGACAAAAAATAAAGCATATAATTAATGTATTATTTATATTTTTTGCAGACGGTGATCGTACAAGCTACAAATTACAAACTATCAAAATGGTGAGAGCACGTAAATACGTCGTCAAAAAACATTTCGAGGGAGTTCCCAAACGTGACGACTTCGAAATAGTTGAATATGAACTACCCGCCTTGAAGAACGGCGACATACTCATCAAGGCCGAATGGGTGAGCGTGGACCCTTATCTGCGTGCCTACAATAGAGCCAACACTGTGCCATACGACCAATTCAGTTTCCAGGTAGGAACAGTTCTAGAGAGCAAGGACCCCAACTTTCCGGTGGGTACTAAAGTGGTTACCCATAAGGGGTGGTGTGATTACTGCATTGTTAATCCAAACGACGAATTCGCTGCTGGGCAAAAACCTTACAAGTTACCTAACATGAAAGGCCTGTCGGAATCCTTGGCTGTGGGAGCTGTAGGTATGCCGGGAGCCACAGCTTACTTTGGATTATTGGAGATATGTAAACCGAAGCCAGGAGAGACTGTCGTGGTGACTGGCGCAGCCGGTGCCGTCGGCTCACTAGTGGGGCAGATTGCAAAGATCAAGGGCTGTAGGGTAATTGGATTCGCAGGTTCAGACGACAAAGTGCAATGGCTCGAGCAGGAACTTGGTTTCGACAAAGCATTCAATTATAAAACTGTTAATGTGACAGAAGCTTTGAAAAAAGCAGCGCCAAAAGGCGTCGACTGCTATTTCGACAACGTTGGAGGACAGATCAGCAGTGACATAATAGGACAAATGAACATAGAAGGACGAATTGCAGTATGTGGAAGTATCAGTTCCTACAATGAAAATCCTTCGGAGATGCCAAAAGCCACGATACTGCAAGTATACATGGTATTCAAGCAGTTGACAATGGAAGGGTTCCTTGTATGGCGTTGGGATGGGAGGTGGCCCGAGGCATTTACTCATCTTGTTGACTGGATCAAAACTGGTAAATTGAAGACTAGAGAACACATTACGGAAGGCTTTGATAACCTCTTCGATGCATTCATCGGAATGCTGAATGGAGATAACGTCGGCAAGGCTGTCGTCAAAATATAATTTTACCACCACCATTTTTTAAACTATGGCACACATCATTGTTGTTAATTTTATTATACTACAGCAATAAGTTTTTTTTGTTTAAAGTTTTGTTTTTCTTAAACACGCTATATGTGAAAAACATTATTATATCACCAATAAATTATTAACTCTATACATAAACTGTTTTTTTCTTATTATTATTATGTAGCTATGTAAGTAATAATATTTTAAACAATATACATACATAATGTATTATATGAAGTAGTTAAAAGTGACATAGCTAGTAGGTACTTAATTAACACTAAATATAGACAGACATATTAACGGTGAAGGAAAACATCGTGATGAAACCTGCACACCTAAAAAGTTCTTAGAAATTTCTTAGGTGTGTAGTCCGCCAACCCGCACTAGGCCAGCGTGGTGGACTAAGGCCTCAACCCTCTCAATGGTAGAGGAGGCCCGTGCCCAGCAGTGGGACGTATATGGGCTGATGATGATGATGATGATGATAGACAGAGTAAATTATAACTACTTATGCGTCTAGGAACGAGGTGTGCTCTTTACAGTCATATCTTAGAATAAAAACAATGCATGTTTAAATAAAGATAAAGTTACAAAAAAGGGAGTAAATATAAAAAAAAAACTAAATCTAAGTTGGCGTGTTGCTACCGCCACAGTTTAATGAGCGGTTAAGTATGTGTTGTACGTACAAATAAAACATTTGAATTTGATCTCATTTGTATCATTTTCCTATCATAAAACCAGACATCTATATACAGACTACGATAACTTTAAACGACACTCATATACCTACCGTACATGTATGAGGAGTGTGGTGGAGTGAAAAAAAACTTTTTTCTTAGCCCGAGGGTTGAATTTGTAGCCCATAAAATCAAAACTTTTTGACAAACAAAATCTTACTCAACATATTAAGGTGGCTCACTCAATTAATTAGGGGTCAAAATTAAGGCGACAACATCAGCAAGGCCGTGGTCAAATTGTAGGTGTGAAATAATATTATATGGATTGTATGGGTTAAATAAACTATTTTTAATTAATTTCATTTTCATTCCATCTATACAAGTTATGAAAATAAATATTATACATACATAAACTCACGCCTGTATTCCCCTAAGGGGTAGGCAGAGGTGCATTTCTGCACCCACATTTCGCCAGGTATGTATCAGTCCCACGTAATAGGGGGCGAGCCTATTGCCGTTTTTCGGGCACATTTCCAGACTCCGTGCTGTTACTGAGAATTTCCCAATGGAAAAACCCAATAACACTTTGCCCGACCCGGGAATCGAACCCAGGACCTCTAGATCCCACGGCACATACTTGTACCGCGAGACCACGAGGCAGTCGTGTACATAATAACATAATAAATATTATGTTAAAATAAAAAATACGTACAACATTCGATGAGTTCCATATTAATAAACAACTGATGATAATCACAAGCATATCAGAAGCTTCTATACACCACATGACACCTGAAAAAACAAACATACTCTTATAGTATTGAGGACGATTGACTCACAATCAACGACACTGACTTTAGCAAACAAAATATGTTTCCTAATTACATATATGTTTTCTATCGATAATTTATGACAATGTTAACAATTACAATTATACAGTATATAATATAGTCGTGATGGCCTTGAGGTTTAGGTACGCGGTCGAGAGTTTCGACGGCGCGGGTTCAAACCACAGGCACACACCTCTGACTTTTCGAAGTTATGGGTGTATTCACAATGAATTATCACGTACTTTAACGGTGAAGGAAAACATCGTGAGGCAATCTACACGCCTAAAAAGTTATTATTGTTAGGAATTTCTTAGATGTGTAGTCCGCCAACCCGCACTAGGCCAGCGTGGTGGACTAAGGCCTTTTTTTTTTTTTTTTTTTTTTTTTTTCTACGGGGAAAATCCTATTTACGGACGGTGTGTCGGACTCACCGGCGCCTTCCGACCCAGCATGGATGTTACCGCCCGTTGTCGGGCGGCCGCTGGGCCGGGTCCCTACCAAATATCAATGCGCCGTAATACCGACTAAAAACCCCGCGACGGCCACCATCAGCGCATTCAACGAGACGGCCCCGGAATACCCTGAAGCCAGAGCTATGGATTGACCCGGGACCGCCTCTGCGCGGTGCCAAAAGGCACACCGAAGCAATTGTTACCCCTCGGGGGCCGCCAAGGTAGGGACGGCGGCCCCGCGTGGCCTCTGGGCGCCGGGCTAGATGTTCGCCCGGCGCCTCCTACGTCGCCTGTTGCGACGAGCGGGATCGGTCTGCTCCCGATCCCGCTCCGCGCTCTCCTTCTGCGAAATGACACGTTCGCAGAAGGAGAGCATAGCTTTCCACGACCTCCGGCTGCCGACCATGGCGGCGACCACGGTCGGCAGCGAGAGGTCTCTCCCCACGACCGCTACGAGAGCGCTGCGCTCCTCGTCCCAAGCTGGGCACTCCTCAAGCGTGTGCTGGGCCGTGTCCTCACGGCAGTTGCCACAATGGTGGCACACGGCGGTCTCCTCCACTCCGACGATGCGACACAGGTACGCACCGAAGCTGCCGTGCCCGGTGAGCACCTGCGTCAGCCGGAAGGTCGGCGCACCGTGGCGCCTGTCCATCCACTGCTGGAGGACAGGACGCACTGCCGCGACGGTCGCCACGCCAGCACTTGGACTCTCCAGCCTGGAACGCCACTCCTCCACGGCGGCGCTGCGGAGGGAGGCCAGCATGGCCTCGACCTCTCTTGGGGCCGGTCTCTGTCCGGATCGCCGGTACGCCTCCTCCCGCCAGAAGAACACTGACGAGAGGGACTTGGCGTCCAGCTCCCAGGGCAGAGTACCCGCCAAAACGCAGGCCGCCTCGTGCGAAATCGTGCGGTACCCTCTAACGATTCGCTGCGCCACCATACGTTGCGGACGATGCAACAAGCGGACACAGCGAGCGCCGAGGGAATTGGCCCACACGGGACACCCGTACAGGGCCATGGACCGCACGACTCCAGCATAAAGGCTTCGGCAAGGGAAGCCAGGACCATTAATGTTGGGCAGCAGGCGACCGAGAGCGCCCGCTGCCCGGACCAACTTCGGCGACAGCATCTCGAAGTGCGCACGGAATTTCCATCGACTGTCCAGAATCAGACCTAAGTACTTCATCTGGGAGCCGATGGGAATCCGCACGCCCTCCGTGGTGGACTAAGGCCTAAACCCTCTCAATGGTAAAGGAGGCCCGTGCCCAGCAGTGGGACGTATATGGGCTGATGATGATAATATATGATGTAAATACGGGTAAGATATTAATAATTACACTACTGGTTTGATACTTTATTTTAAAATTAACTATTGGTATGACTATAGGTAGTAGGGCGACTAGAGTGCTCCAGATCTCAAGACACCACTATTTCCACAATCGGTGCCATCGGTTATTCTTAGTGCGTCATTATATAATTTTAAAAAGGAATAAAATAAAATATTTAATTCTAAACTTAAATATGAAATAACAATATGATTATAATTTTTTTATGAACTATGATAATAAAAATAGACTAGTTGTGTGGCGAAATTGTTCTGATAAATATAAAACAAAAATATCTGACCAATACAAAAATATTAACGAGTACTAACGAGTCATGTCAATATCATCTATATAGAGCGTATCGTGCTTGCTCATGATCATGAAATGTAAATCATTGACCAGAGGTTGCTCGTCAAAGGTCACAACTTCAAATTTTATATTACTGACAAGCCCCAGCATGAGACACACAATCGCCATGAAAGTCGCCGACAATGTAGCCCTGGAAGTCTTGCCTTGTAAATTGTCAGCTTGGGTAAAAGACTTATGTTTCAAATACTGGAAACTGGTTTCTATGAAATCTATCATCGCCCCGATTAAGGGAACATCGGATTTAGAATACGTCATATGCCTTGGAGCATTAGGATTGTCGCCGCTCGCCATTTCTTAAATTTAATCGAACACTGAAATTTTTATCGAATCCTAATGTGTCTGTGTTGACATCTAAATGTCTATCAAAAAGAAATACTTCTTAACGATTAGAAGATGATATTGTACCGCAAAGGTTCGTTCTTACTTCATTTTCCAATTAATAAATTAAACTTAGTTACTAAAAGATTTTAAACTTTTTATGTCAGAGAAGGTAAACGAGTAAGCGGCTTACCTGATGGTCAGTGATCACCTCCACTCATAAACACTTGCAGAGCGCAAGAATATGCTAACATCTCTTAAAATCAATCCATTAGCCAATGGAAGTCCACTGCTGGACTTAGGCCTCTCCCAATGACTTCCACAGGGACCTGTTGGAAGCAGCCTGTAACCAGCGACATCCCGCGACCTTTACTAGGTCGTCCGACCACCTTGTCGGAGGACGTCCCACGCTGCGCTTTCCGGTACATGGCTTCCACTCGAGAACTTTTTGTCCCCATCGGCCATCAGTTCTCCGCGCTATGTGCCCGGCCCATTGCCACTTCAACTTGCTAATCCGCTGGGCTATGGCGGTTACTTTGGTTCTCCTACGGATTTCCTCATTTCTAAATCGATCACGTGGGGAGTTGAGTTACTCTGAGCCGTCTAATGAGGCCCATAGTGAGAGGCCACGTCTCAGTGCCGTATGTCATCACTGGTAACACACAACTATCGAAGACTTTTGTCTTCAGGCACTGAGGTATTTTGGACGAGAAGACGTCGCGTAGTTTCCCGAACGCTGCCCAACCGAGTTGGATTCGACGATTGACCTCTCTCTCGAAGTTGGACCTGCCTAACCGGACCACTTGTCCCAATTCTACAGATTAAAAGAAATACAAATATCTAAATCAAATTAATTGAAAGCATCACCCAAATTGCACTGAACATTTTTTAAATTTCACTCAAAAATATTTGCGCAGGTGTTTTGATTAACACCAGCAAGAATTTCATTGATAGAAAATGATCCTTCATCATCTTTAATAGAATCAACATTTAAAAAATCCTATAAACGCTGTTTTAATCCCACTCTAAGATACAAGTCTTTTGTGGTGGATATTAGAAACTAAATATTTGAGGATAGCACAAACATTTATCTCAGTGCGGCGTCGAACCCGTGGCGTCTCGTTTCACAGGCACTGATATGCTAACAGTGCACCGGTTGCTGTCCAATTGTTTTTCTTTTTACAAAAACCACAAGAAAATACTACTGGGGTCTGTTAGTTAGCGTAGAGGAGGGTTTCTCAAAGTGGGGTACGCGAACCCCTAGGGGTTCACCATTCGACGGCAAGGGGTTCGCGACCAGATTTGTCCAATATTTTTTTTCTAATTTAGACTCCATTAGCGACAAGTATTAAGCACACCCTTCACATAAATATTAAAAAGATATATTTTTTGGCACTTTTTGGTGTTGTACTATTATCATCTAAATGACTTTAATTTTTAAGCAAATGTATAAACATTAGTATTCTATTATATATGTATACAATTATAAATATGGTTAGCACTGAATATGTTTTATATTCAAAAAAGTTTAAGAAAACATTTAAAGAGATAATATAATTATTTCATTATTTATTTGTGTACCTGAGTTCTATACTGACACTGACTGTTCAGTTTTTGTTATAAAATGTAGTTATATAATGTTTGTAGTATAAAATGCTAATAATAATAAAATTCAGATACAACATTATTCAAGACGCGCGTTGGCGTACACACTGCTGTGACAACGTCCATGTGACAAGAGAGCGCACCGTGCTGTCCCCTTCTCATACTCACGTGCCTACCCTGCTCGCGCGACCATGCCAGTCGACCGACTAACTGTTACTCGCGCACGCGATTATGCGACTACTAACTAAATTCATCATTCATCAGCAGCCCATATACGTCCCACGGCTGGGCATGGGCCTCCTCTACCATTGAGAGGGTTTAGGCCTTAGTCCACCACGCTGGCCTAGTGCGGGTTGGCGGACTACACACCTAAGAAATTCATAAGAACTTTTTTAGGGGTGCAGGTTTCATCACGATGTTTTCCTTCACCGTTAAAGTACATGATAATTCATTGTGAATACACACATAATTTCGAAAATCAGAGGTTTGTGCCTGGGGTTTGAACCCGCGACCGTCGAGATTTTCGACCGCGTGCCCAAACCTCGAGGCCATCACGACTTAGGTACTTAACTATTTAGTAATTACTAGTTGTTATAATCGAGATATCTCGAGACAGATTAACAATCGAATGATTTCATTAGTAGGTATATCTCATAATCGCCCACTACTAATGTTCACCTTCGCTTCGTAACAGGCCCACATGTGGGTGTCTAGGGACGATAGGAGTCACTAGGAATGTCGGAAATGCAATAAAGTATCGATATATACCGTATCGATATTTTTTTGAAAATATTTATTAAAAAGAATCAATATATCGGTATGTTGAGTACGTACTAAAGAATACGCGCGCGTTGACAGAGATGTCGACCAAAAAAATGGTTATTACGATTTTTAATCATTAAAAATATCGATTGTTATACCTTTTCGATACTTAGAATTTTATATCATAAAAAAAATATCGATTGTTATACCTTTTCGATACTTAGAATTTTATATCGAAATTTTAAATAACCTTCAAAAATATCGATATTTTTTCAACAAGCCTAGGAGTCAAGCGAGGAGACCGCTTCATCGTCCACCTTCCTCTTCCTCTCGAGGAGGTGCAATATGTCGGAAGCGGCGGGTTTGGGCTCAGACGAACTCGGATCAGCACCGTTCTGAGTGGAACTCTCGCTAGTGGACGGACAAAGTGTCTCTCGTACTCTCTTTATCGTCTGAAAATTGAGATCATTTTGTAAATTTGATGTGGAACAAATTGACTGCTTTGGTAAACCTGTGACAAGAATTGGCGGGATCGCGGTTTTTTTGCGTTAGAAGCAGCACGACGACTGGTGATTTAACTCTTCTAACTTTTACCTGACTTAAATAGGATTTTAATATAACTTCTTCAGCCAAACCCTCCGTAATTTATTCTATATAGTCTACTTACGTATACTTGAAAGCGAATATATAAGAATCTAGACCGTACAACAAACTCCTTACGTGTGGCACGTATCCTTTGTGTCATTAGAAATACTACGGATATTTTTACATCATTTCCTAACTTAACCGTATGTATCATTTTTTCCACAACCGAACTACTGATAAGGGAAGTCATAGCTGTCGATACACCCAAACTTTGGCTTTAAAATGGTTCCAATTTCCAATTGGAAATGGTTCTAACTCTTTGCATGTCATTGCGAAATGTGTCAAGAGATGGCGCCACAGTCGAATTAGATCGCGGTATGGTTTCGTTACGGACGAAAGTATAAGTAGGCGATGCAAAAATAATTTGGTATTATCACTTACTTGCAAGGAAAACTTGTGAGGAAATAATTTTTTATAGGGTTGTCCCGGTGCAATTGGCGCTGTCGTACGACTCTTATAACATTACCTACTGCCGTACACGAAGTTGGGGAACATATATAATCAGTACAACTACACGTGTTCCCCGCTGTCTAATGTCACGGTAATACTATCATACAGCACTAGCAGTTAAACTTCATACAAAGTACAAACGGGTGAAACGCGAGTCATACCTACGCGCCTCTATCGCGGCATGCGCAAGGCATGCAGGCAGTCGCGAATGTGCCGCAGTGACAAACGGACGGTGTTGTTTTTTAAGCAGTAATCGCGCGACTTTTATTCAAAATAAGTGCAAGTACCTATTTAATATGACAAGTATATATTGTCTTTACATATTGTGCTGTTTTTGGTTGCATGAAATCTTCCAATCAAAAATACATGCATTTTTATTGAACACTTCCTATTCCATTCACAAAATATTTTATTTGTTTAAATAAAAATAAAAAATATTTACAATCACAAAAATAGATAGAAAGTCAAAGTAGGCAGATTTAATTAAAATTCTGCAGGTTCGCAGCCCTATCGCATGTTTACGTACCGCGCGGCTGTAGGTATTTATTTCAAAAATGTGGCCGAGTTAGAACCTGTCCAGAAACCAGAAAGCGCGATTTACGCGCGTGTCCACTCGTGCGTTGGCACTCGCGCGTTTTCGAGATACTAGAGCTACATACATCCCGTCCAGATCCTCTCGCGCGTTACCTCACACGCGCGTAAAACGCTTGCAATGAGCGGGACTTTCGACTCGCGCGTTTTACCCGCGTGCGCCTCGCGAGTCGAGATACTCCGGCGCCATTGCTGCGTCCAGTACTACGCGCGTGTCCGTGGCGAGTGGACGTATTCGGTTCAAAATGGAGCGTGATAATTTTGACATGGAGTCAAATCTTCTTTGATAATTTCTAGTAAATCATCAAACGATGCTACTGACATCCGAGAGTAGTTGAAAAACTTTTCACTACATTCTCTGAATTTTGGGTATAAAGTTATAAACATACTATGCGTCATTCTGTCACGTAGAATGGGATGCACGTTGAAACCACGACTTTCTCTTCGTTTACGACGTCTCCATCGACGGTATGCAAGCCACAACACAACCGCTGTATCCGAGTCCATGTTTATAACTGACCAAATCCGTCTCATCACATGCGCGCGTTAGAAAACGCGTGAAACGCCGCAACTGGACGCAATACAAATCAAAACGCGCGAGTGTACGCTCGCGTAAATCGCGCTTTCTGGACAGGCTCTTAAACTACTGTATGATAGTATTACCGTGCTAATATCTAGAGGTGGGCCATTATGAATGATTTTGATAATCGAATGATCCTACTAATAGTCTAATACTAATTTTGATAATCGATTATGAAATTCAAATTAGTAACTAATTGTTGTTCATAATCGAATGACGTTACTAATTTGCATTACTAATCTCGTCGAGACTCGAGTAGGTCTTGTTTTTTTTTTTATAAATTTACTTACCCTACCTTGATAAATAGTCCAAAACTTTAGTTAAGTTGGGAATTTAGTTCCTCGCGGATGCAAATTACTCATTGGAGATTCCTCAAGGCATCTTCATAATCGAATGATTTCATTAGTATATCTCATAATCGCCCACTGCTACATTAGTAATTACGAAATTAGTAATAGTTATAATGGAGATACTACACGATTACTAAATTAGTAATTACTAACGGTCATAATCGAGATATTTCGAGATATCTTCATAATCGAATGATTCCATTAGTATATCTCATAATCGCCCACCGCTACTAATATCCTGATTCCTAGGAGAAGATCACCACCCTACGCTTCGGCGTCACACAAGGGGTGACTAGTGACGATTGACGAAACGATAGGAGTCACTTTGATGCTCTTTTTTGACAACATCGTGCTTAGGCTTACCATCAGGTACGATGTTGTCACTTTGTCGTACCAATATGAAAAAATAACACTGCTCAATCCAAAACCCAGCCCGGAGCCAACCCAACATAAATTTTTGAATATCTCAGGCTTATTTAGTTTAAGGTTGACAAATAAAATTAAAAAGGAGTTAAAACCACAGATAACATAAATGGCCATGAAAGACTACACATATCGACGGCGGAAGTAGTCCACAAAGTATGATTTTTTTTATTACACTGTTCGAATCAGAAAAAAAAACTGCGTTAAATGATCCGGGTCAGGTAAATCTACGATGAATAGTTTATAAATTAACATTTTGAAAAATCAGGATTTAACTTAAATGCCTGCATACAAAAACGCTAGTAAGTTACAGAAAAAAACAGTAATAATTTATACTATGTTGATTACGACATTTTTCGTTTTCCGTAAATATGATGCATGTTAGCAGTAATGTTAGCTCCAGTGCGGACCCACGACTACCGTGACGTAGGCTCGATAAGCATCACATTTTTGGGACCATCACGCACTTACACTTTTAAGAAATAAATTTAAAAAAATATTTGAAATAATAAAATAAATACATCATTAAGAAAATTAAGTTTTATTTAAGTTTTACATTGACGATTACATAAATTAACATTAACTAACCTAACATTATTATCAACTTATTTTCTGATACTTATCATCGCATTAACCAACCATTTATTTATAGTTTAACAACTAGTCTCTTATGTATTTTTATTAGATCTATCAAAGGTGTGTGTATGTGCGCTATTAGTGTTTCATTCTTTTAAAAACATACCTTAATACAATACAAACGCAAAAAAAGCTAAAGAAAAAAATATTTTCTTGGAGCGACTTCGTCGTTACTTAATATATTTATACCTTACATAGTTGTTAATATTTAATTTAAGTTAGAATCATCATCATCAGCCCAAATACGTCCCACTGCTGGGCACGGGCCTCCTCTACAACTGAGAGGGTTTAGGCCTTAGTCCACCACGCTGGCCTAGTGCGGGTTGGTGGACTACACACCTAAGAAATTCCTAAGAACTTTTAGGTGTGCAGGTTTCATCACGATGTTTGCCTTCACCGTTAAAGCAAGTGATAATTCATTGGGAATACACAACACACATAACTTCGAAAAGTCAGAGGTGTGTGCCTGGGGTTTGAACCTGCGACCGCCGAGATTCTCGACCGCGCGCCTAAACCTCGAGGCCATCACTGCTTTTTAGTTAGAATATTCAGTATTATTTAAATTATCCGAATTCTTTTATCGATCAGCGATTTTTCAGTCAAAATATATTTGTTGACTGCCTCGTGGTTTCGCGGCATAAGTATGTGCCGTGCGATCTAGAGGTCCTGGGTTCGATTCCCGGGTCGTGCAAAGTGTTATTGGGTTTTTCCATTAGGAAATTCTCAGTAGCAGCACGGAGTCTGGAATTGTGCCCGAAAAACGGCAATAGGCTCGCCCCCTATTACGTGGGACTGATACATACCTGGCGAAACGT
Organism: Hemaris fuciformis; assembly: GCA_907164795.1. Lineage (NCBI taxonomy): Eukaryota > Metazoa > Arthropoda > Insecta > Lepidoptera > Sphingidae > Hemaris > Hemaris fuciformis. The sequence continues at coordinate 4,914,894 of OU015440.1, read as the reverse complement.
GGGTGCAGAAGTGCACCTCTGCCTACCCCTTCGGGGAATATAGGCGTGAGTTTATGTGTATGTAAATAATACCTAATAAGAAATGTGTAGTTAAAACTTCAATCACATGTTGTTAACTCTTAGTCTTTTATGTTTTTTATTACAATAAAAATGCTTCCTCGTAACATGACTAAGCAATCTATACAATATTAACCGCAAATGTACTTAATGAGTAATGCAAGATATATACTATTTATAGAATTGTAATTAGATGATATTGCATAGGAATTGACTTCAATAACATCACTATTACTTAACGTCGAAAATGATAAGAAATGTATTGCAATCCATCTACAGGCAAAATGCTTGTGATTTTGAATGTACATATGTAAATAACATAAAATGGAGCTAATGTTGCTTATTTATTATATAAATTAACGACAGGAAAATTCTTACATCTATTATTATTCGATGTCTAGTTCTTGTTGGTAAATCTTAGTACATATTCAAATTAGTACATTTTTATTTTTTAACAAAACAAATCAATTGAAAATAGTTAATGAGATGCTCTATTACTAAAAATTATATTTTTAAGTTTCCATTGTTTCTTTTCCTGGCTTAAGTAATGACCTTGGGAAATAAAATGAAAAAACCCTAATCCAAAATATTATTTTGAGAGATAAATTTGAATCAGTACATTTATGTCACCATATTTTAATGTTATACATTAAATTCTTGAAAATCGTTCCCTACCAATTATTGCGTGGTCATTGTGCATAATGAATACACACACACAAATGAAACACGGAAATAAATCGCATATTTTGACACAAACACATTGATTTGGAAATGATTTCGATGCGGCGCATTAAGTAAATTTGTTAAATAGAAATACACGAGCACACATCAGTACACGCACAATCGTCATAATATTATAATTAACACTTATTAACGCATGGATTGTTAGAATCACTTTGTTCTCATTTTTATACACATCACCGCGACCAATAACGCGACACTTGCATAATAATATACTTTTTTAACACCAATTGGGGCTAAATTTACCTACGTATTTTGTTATGAGCATCAAACGCTCTTTCTCCTGTAATAAGTGTAATAAAAATTTCAGAATAAACTAAGTTTTTTTTTCAGCAGCCAACTTACAAGGTTATTGATGGGGGGTAATAACCGAGTTATTATAAAAACTAAAGCCAATTTATTTCTGAAAATTATTTAACGGTTCTTTTTTAGGGCAAGCTGCCTTCACACAGAGAAACACAAATAAAAGCAAACGATTACGTAATATTTTATGGATTCAATAAACCATGTTATAGGAGAAAGGGTGTATAGATGCTACAATCGTCAGCAATGTATCGTAGTGGTCGCGTTATGGCCGACGCCGCGCCATGTCGCCGTTCACGTGTTGACTCTCTTGGCGGGCGAGGAGTCCGCTTCATCGTCCGCCTTCCTCTTCCTCTTGATGAGGTGCGATATGTCGGAGGCGGCGGGTTTGGGCTCAGACGAACTCGGACCTGCGCCGTTCTGTGTGGAACTCTCGCTGGTGGACGGACAAAGTGTCTCTCGTACTCTCTTTATCGTCTGAAAATTGAGATTCATTTGTCAATTTGATGTGGAATTGTGGAAGAAATTGTCTGCTTTGGTAAACCTGTGATAAGAATTGGCGGGATCGAGGTTTTTTTTACGTTAGAAGCAGCACTACCACTAGGTCTGGCAATATAAGGCAAGCAGCAATACGAGCGGCTCTCTCTTCTCACTTTTAACTTATTAAAATATGATTTTAATGTAACTTCGCCAGCCAAACGCTCCGTAATTTATACTACATAGTCTACGTATACTTGAAAGCAAATATTTAAAAAAACTAGATCGTACAACAAACTCTTAACGTGCTACCGATATTTTTGCATCATTATGTACCTAACTTAACCAGTTCTACCGTATGTATCATGGAGATTGATGTAAAGTTAAAATTAATATTATTCCACCCTTTGTTTACCACAACCACACGTGCTCACTCGCGAAGTTATAGCTTTACATTCACAGTTCACTACACCCAAACTTTGGCTTGAACCAAATGGTTCTAACTCTTTGCATGTCATTGCGAAATGTGTCAAGAGATGGCGCCACAGTCGAATTAGATCGCGGTATGGTTTCGTTACCGACGAAAGTATAAGTAGGCGAGGCAAAAATGTTTCTGTATTATCACTTACTTGCAAGGAAAACTTGTGAGGAATTTTTTTTATAGGGTTGTCCCGGTGCTTTTAGCGCCGTTGCGAACGACTCTTATAACTCTGCCGTACTGTGTAGTGGTGGAACATTTGAACACTACACATGCTCCTTGCCATCAAACCTGAATCCTTTGTTAATATCACCCTACGCTTCACAACATGCCAAGGGGGTGTCTAGTGAAATAAGAGTCCCTTTGATGCTCGTTTTTGGCAACATTGTGCTTACTGCTTAGGCTTACCATCAGGTACGATGTTGTCACTTAGTCTTAGCAATATAAAAAAAAATAACACTGCTCAATCTAAAACCCAGCTCGGAGCCACCACGACAGAATTTTTTGAATATCCCAGACTTATACACTACAGGGCTTGTAGTCGATTTCGAGAAGCAGTTTAGGTCATTTACACTTTCACTGTACGGCATTTGCGTGAATGTGTACCCATTTACGTGAGGTACTCACGAGTTATTTCATGATATAGTAACAGCCTTCTAAGCGTTATTCACGTTGGTTCATTTCACAGTTTAATTTTTTCCATGGGCTTGTAGTCTATTATTTAGTTAAAAGTTGACAAATAAATATTAAAAAGGAATTAAAACCACAGATTACATCAATGGCCATGAAAGACTACACATATATAAACAGTTCAAACCACATGACCATTAATGTATTGAGTTTGAGTGAGCTGAAATGATACAACAGTATTCAATTCTGAACATATTTATTTCAAGTAAGCATAAAAACGCAGTACAGAAATGGCCTTGTGGTAGAACATCACTTACATCTAAAATTATCGAACAATTACACAGGGATATAAAGCCTAATAGTATGACAAAACATACTATTTATCACATATTATTTATTACAAACCGAATATCGAAAGAAAGTACAGACAAACTCTAATTTAGAATTTGTTTGAGAGAATTTAATTGAGACCAAAATAAGTAGTTAAGTAGTAAAATATGCCTAAGACCAGTTTGATGGATAAGCTGTGTATACTACACTGGAAAAACACATCTGAATGTGTGAGTTGATAAAAGTTACAATCATACTTCAATGTGATACAGACATTCAAATATTTTTCGCTTAAAAATGTTTTAAACTGGTTGTCCTACTGCTAAGCTTAATATTATTTCCAAAGTATAAGTAACACAATGAAATGTGACTTTGCCGAACAAAATCACAACCAAAAATAACATTACCATCACAATTAATACAAAAATCAGTCTTCCAACAGTAGCAATTAAGGCACTGACATTATCAAATTGTTAAAATAATACTGGCTTTACAGTCACAATAATATCACAAATTTTGGCAAGTTTCCTTTTCAATTTGGCACTTATTCCTAAGAATTTTCAACTGAGTAAACACTTAATGGCTAGTATAAAAAGAGCTACTAAATAAAATTGAGATTCATGATTACAAATGTAATGCTGTATAATATCGGTACATATTTAAATATTACAGGAGTATATGGAATGATCAAACCTAAACTATCACATAATCATTGCTGATTGCATTTTCATTGCAACAAAACTAATAAACTTGATATGTTTTTGAGGCATACTAGGTCACTATTAATTTTGGACTAAGGTTTATATCCTATATCTATAGGATATGAGTGAGCACTAGAAATCTTTCTAGTGCCACTTGTTATAAAGAAATTATAGCCTACAACCATTTTTTTCTAAAGTGCTTTGAGATTCAGAGTTGAACACAATTTAACCATCCATGGATTATAACCACAATAGGAACAATAAAATACAATCAGCAATCATTGAAATTTTGTGAAAATATCTTAAGACTGACACTCAACATAGCACTTGTTTTTCTCCTTTAATATCATACTTCTCAGCATTTTGCGAGTTTCCTCAATACATTCACAGGGTCTTACCTCGGCTTTGTAGTCCATCATATCCTGGATTTTCTCCTGGATTTCTGGCAAAAGTTCCTTCAACTCCTTGATCTCTCCCTCAACAGAATATAATGGGTCTGAGGATGTGAATTTCTTGACAGTCGCATCAGCTTTAGCGGCAGTGGGATTCTCCAGGATCTTGATTCTGGTTTCTAGGATGTTGGCTGCATTCTTGAAGTGTGTTATGGCGTCTTCGAAGTTTGATGCCAGAGAATTTGCTAGACCTGTAAAAATTTTAAGGTAAACTTATTATTTCACATCAATACTGACTTCCAAAGTACAACTTGATATTAAAATTATAACATCTAATACAGTGGTCTATAGAAGTAATATCCAGGAACATACTAAGATGCAAAATGTACTAGGAATACATGAAAAATAACACTACAATTTAAGACGAAAATATAGACCAGCTGTTTACCAAGAGTGCTGTTATGTTATATTAAATCAAAATTAATGCATTTAAACAATACCATACCAATTTGATAATGTGTCTCGGCGATGCGCCTGTCGTCACTCTGATATAACTCTTTTTGAAGGTCCAGGCAGCTTTCTGGAATAAGATGCATAACACATTAATACTACTGTTGCATAGGTGTTTTATCCACAAAAGAGACAAAACTTGTGCATATTTTAACAAATCTTTTAGATGTAATACACAGTATATAAAAAGAGTATTTGTCACACAAAATTGTTAATATTGTTAATAGAAATATAAAAATGAATGAAATACACAGAAACATTCAAGAGTTTTCAATTGTGCATGTCAGTTGTAGAGGAGGCCCGTGCCCAGCAGTGGGACGTATTTGGGCTGATGATGATGATGATGATGTCAACTTCATGAATCTTTATCATTTCTATTAATGTTTTCGCTTGTCAAATATTACTCTGCTAGTTTCCCATGATGGTGTGTCAAGGACTGGTTGGTAACGTACGCATGTCAGTAACAGCCTTGTCGTATGTCTCGCTCTCTAGAGCAACTTCTCCGAGTGCGAGGTGCACGTCGGCCAGCAAGGCGCGCGCCGCGGCGCCACCGCCGTCCTGCACGCGACGGTAGAAGATGCTGCGTGCCAAGTCTGCAAACATACTCATTACCGTCTATTACGAGAAAAAAATATTATTTGTAAAAATCAAGCCTCAATGATTGTGCCATTATGTGCCATTTCTTAATCCTTAATTTTACACTGTGCTGTATACTTCTCGTTAAAATCTAACTTGAAAATTTAAATTGGAGATAGATTTTTCAGGATACTAAAATTGGTAGGTTTGTTCAAGTATTTTTTCTAGGACCCCTCAAACACACAAGCAAAGTAACAAAATTTGTGATGATCATATAAATAAAATTTTTAAAGTCTGTCGAATTCAGGGTTAAAATGTGTTTATTTATATTTTGGTTCATATAAAAATATAAATACACTTAATATAGTTATCCATTTTTTTTTCTTAAAAGCTGAATAATCAAGACGGATAATCTTGCAATGAAGGAACTCACTTTATGGTAAAGGAAATCATTGCGAGGAAACCTGCATACCTAAAAAGTTCTTAGGAATTTCTTATATGTGTAGTCCTCCAACCCGCAATAGGCCAGCGTGGTGGACTAAGGCCTAAACCCTCTCAGTTGTACAGGAGGTCCGGTCCCAACAGTGGCACATGTAAGGGCTGATGGTGAGATAATCTCCCATCTTGTTAACCAAACATTAAGTCAACTCACCGAGCATCTCCCAGGCCAGTTGCAAGTTGTCAACCTCATCTTCACCATCTGCCCCATCTTCACTCATTGGTTCATCATTTGCTTCCCCATTTGTGGTACTCTGTGTGAATTGTACATAAATATTAAATATGACTTTATTGACAATTTCTATTACTAATAGAATCTGGACAGGGCCTACACCTACGTAACAACATTAACCCTCTCATAACAACAATAGTTAACAATCTTAACAGTCAAGCTATGGATTATGAATATTTTTTTCCAAAGCAAAAATAATGCAACCAAAAACAATATAAGTTGTTCACTCAAAAAATGCCCATAAAAATTTTGGATGTTAAATACTCACAGGCTCTGGTTGTTCAGCTGCATCAGAGCTGCTTCCCGCAGCTTCATTAGTTGTAGATTCCGGCTCTTTGGTGGTTGATTCCGGTTCTTTTGTAGTTGATTCTGCTTCACTCTTCTCCACTATCCCATTCTCTTTTTTAGATGATTCTCCATTCTGTTCTGCTTCATTTTCTCCATCTTCTGGTTTTAAAAAATCACATTAATCTTTAACATGATTTCTTTATTTGGCATAAGTCACTTCTGTAAATATTCTTTTAAGGTTATTAAAACTTTACCTTCATTTTCTTCATCATCTTCATCAGCATTTCCTGAGCCAGGCATGCCATCACCTAGAACACCACTCTCCTCCCTTGACAGACCTAGCAGAGCTTTGCCATACCTGTACAGGAAAAGGCTGTTTTAGAATGTGAAATATAAATGTACTCTTATTTACATCTATATTTCTCCATAGCAATATATTTATATCCTGTCAAGACCTTTTCATTGTATAAATCCATCATAGTAACCCACATGAAAGCCTAGTTTCCCAATTGCAACCAATATTCCATAAAACCATTAGTATATTTAAAGCTTTTTGCAACCATAATACAATTGCATGCTATGAAATGAAAAATTAAGTCTTAAGATAACGAATTTGTTGAGGACGTAATACACAGATAGTATATGAAATACTTTATTGTTAATAACATATAACTTTCCATTGAGTTTGTAATTCAGTTTGTATAAATAAATGACAGTTTCAGATAGTTACCATAGATAAGCCTCAGCGCATTGGTCTGCTGTATCTCCATGTTCCTTGGCAAGCAGTTCACAAGCCTTTGCGAGGGCCTCAGCAGCTGCATTAAAATCTCTTACGGCCAAGTTACGTCTTCCAACTCCAAGAAGCTCTACTGGAGAAGATGTTGACACCTCAGAAATGTCAGCCATCTGGGAATAGAAATTATTTGGGTCCATGACAGTGAAAATAATATTGATGCTTGGATACCTATTTTCTTGTCTAGATTCCATTTATTGTGTAATTGTTGTGCATGTTAAAATAAAGTATACAAATTATAAAGAACCCAAACAAACAGCCCTATGGCGTAGTTGGCTAGAATACCAGCTTGTGAAATGAGAGGCCGCTGGTTTGATCCCCACACCGAGACAAATGTTTGTGTGATCCACAAATATTTGTTTCAGGTCTGGGTGTTTGTGAGACTGAAAAGTCACTTGTAGTTTCTGATACCCATGACACAGGACTTGTATTCTAGTATGGGGTTAGAACTATGTTTGTGACCATTGGGTGTATTTATTATTTACAAAACTTTACATTTGAAACTCTATTACTGACATAAGAAATAATTACATATGTGAAAATAGATTTATTGTATCCATATAATATATTTTGATATAATATCTACGGGTATCAAGAGCAGTTTGACTCAGTCATAAATATTCTAGGCCAATATTTTATGTACCATAAATATCATCACAAAGTAGAAATTGGTAGAATTTTAACAAAGCAAACCCTTAAATAACTAATATTCTTATTTTTACATTGTGATATAATTTTGGTAAATATTAAATATTTCAAATATAATCACTGGCCGGAACGTATTCAGCTAGACTCCAAGTAGTAATGTCCATTTTTGGTATGTATTTATCAATTTTTATACCAATTTAAATAAAAAAGCAAATTTTTAACGGTTATGGTGAAAGAATATAATATTGATCAGAATTTCATACGGCCGAGTCATTACATGACACCAAAATATTGTTTCTAACCCACGTTTTGATGGATTAAAGAAAATACCTTGAGCCCTTTTAATATTTCGTTATAACACCTAATATAAGTTACATCGTAACATTTATTGTCTGCATACTCATTAGTATACAATAATGTTTAAAACAGGACAAAACTGTATGATCCATTACATTCTGGTGACTATAGAATACCGACATGTTGATTTTCATAATGCAACTTCAAATTATCATAGGTATAAGCCTAGAGATTTATGTAAAGTACTTACTGTTGTCGGGTTATCGTAGAAACAGTTGCGTGAATGTGTAATATTTAATAAAAATACTTTTTTTTCTTGAAGGAAGCAATTTGATGTACGCGTGTCCGCCAAAATTCTGTCCGTTATTTGTCAATTCTGAACGAGAAATGTCAAATTATGAATTTTCAATTTTGTCTATGAAAACTAAAGACTTTTTCTCTTTATGGAAAGCAAAAGACAGAGAAGTAACTATCGTAGAAACGGTCAATTAAAAATAATGCTGTTAAATCTCTGGATCAATTTAGATGATTTTTGCTATGGTGTATGACGTATGTGGGTTTTATTGTTGTAAATTTACTCAAAGCTGAAATATTTGTAATGGAAAAATATTATGTTATAAATATTTTTCTATACATTTTTTCCAATTATCTAGTCTATAAATTATTATTTTCACTAGTACTCTACAATGGGCATTTGATTAAAATTGTTGAGTCCCGATGATAAGTTTCAGTCTTTGACCGTCAACTGTTTGTGACAGTAGATGGCGCTATAATTTTTTTCCATTTATAAAACAATACACTGAAGATGTCGTGAAAAAACATAATCTCGTCGATTAGAAAGTACCTACAATCCAATATTTTAATATATTATCTCTACCTACCAATCTCTGAATATTCATTATAAGTAAGACAGGCAATATTACAAAAACGAATAATCAGGATATAGATACCTACCTGTCTAAAAAATTGTAGTTGCTACTTAGTCTAGTCAACAAGTTCAAAAACGTGTTAAATAGAAATAAAGCTCCTAAAAATATGTGCCATACCTCATTCGATTCGGAATGACGTCTAGAAAAATGTTTTTTAAGGGCATATTAGCACATAAAAAATTGCAATTGTTATTAACAAAATAAGAAAAAAAAACAAGGTATTTAGTTTTTCGCCAATAACTTTTAAAATAATGATATTTAAGGAATTATGAAAAAAGATCCTGAAAGAGGAGGAAATTTCCAATAAAAAAGTCCTTACTCCCGGAACTCTATCTATATTATTTATAACTTTTATTTAACGCTGGAAATAGCGCTCCGCGAGGGCGTTACGACATAGGCGCGTCGTCTCAAAAACCGGTATATCATCATCATCATCATCATCAGCCCAAATACGTCCCACCTAAAATAATTTATTTCTAATATTAAATAACAATTTAAAAATTTGAATAAATTATGGTGTAATCTAGACACTTGAACGAAAATAACCTCGGTGAAAAATATTTTTTTTGACAACTTTTCAAAAAGTTACACCGTTGTTAATTAACTAATGTTTTTCCAATCTCTGTTTTTATAAATTACGGCATAAAAGTTTAAAAAATTAGTCTAAAAATATTTCGCTTCGCGGAGCTCTTCTTAATTAGGTACTTAATAAAGTTATGCAGAAAAAAAATATTTAAGTTTATTATTTTGTTAATTATAATTCTTTTAAATTAACTAAAAATGAAATTTCTAAAAAATGTTATCAAAACATTTTTTTTGGTAATATCTTATTATTGCTGTTTTTGCATCTAATATAGGTATTAATTAACATTGGAAAAAAAAATGTTACGTCATTTATTAAGAAATTGTTTATAAACAAATAGACTATTTTGCGATTTTATAAAAAAAAATTTTTTTCTTAACTTTTTAAAAAATAAAATTTTCTTAACTTTGTTATACATGGTTGTTTTTGTAATTTTTTGAAGTTTTCGAAAAAAAATATAACGGTTAATAGTATTTGTTTATAACAAATTGTTAAGTTATTAAACAATTAAATTATTTATAAAAAAAAAATATTTCTCTGTTATTCCATTGAAAAGGGTCAATGATGATTATTAAGAATAAAATTATTTCTTAACTAATTATTTAAACAATTGAAAATAAAAAAAACGATTATAAACAATAAAAAAAATTATTTAAGTTTTTTTTTCTTTTTTAAATCATCATTTTACCTTTGCAATAAGATAGTAAAAAATTTTTTTTTAAATCGCAAAATAGTCTATTTGTTTATAAACAATTTCTTAATAAATGACGTACCTACGTAATACCTATAATAGATGCAAAAACAGCAATAATAAGATATTACCAAAAAAATAATGTTTTGATAACATTTTTTAGAAATTTCATTTTTAGTTAATTTAAAAGAATTATAATTAACAAAATAATAAACTTTAATATTTTTTTTCTGCATAACTTTATTAAGTACCTACCTAATTAAGAAGAGCTCCACGAAGCGAAATATTTTTAGACTATTTTTTTAAACTTTTATGCCGTAATTTATAAAAACAGAGATTGGAAAAACATTAGTTAATTAACAACGGTGTAACTTTTTGAAAAGTTGTCAAAAAAAATATTTTTCACCGATGTTATTTTCGTTCAAGTGTCTAGATTACACCATAATGTATTCAAATTTTTAAATTGTTATTTAATATTAGAAATAAATTATTTTAGGTGATATACCGGCTTTTTAGACGACGCGCCTATGTCGTAACGCCCTCGCGGAGCGCTATTTCCAGCGTTAAATAAAAGTTATAAATAATATAGGTAGAGTTCCGGGAGTAAGGACTTTTTTATTGGAAATTTCCTCCTCTTTCAGGATCTTTTTTCATAATTCCTTAAATATCATTATTTTAAAAGTTATTAACGAAAAACTAAATACCTTGTTTTTTTTTTCTTATTTTGTTAATAACAATTGCAATTTTTTATGTGCTAATATGCCCTTAAAAAACATTTTTCTAGACGTCATTCCGAATCGAATGAGGTATGGTACATATTTTTAGGAGCTTTATTTCTATTTAACACGTTTTTGTACTTGTTGACTAGACTACTACTGACTACCGATTATTTCCCTCAAAAAATTATTTCTCAATTATATTAATTTTTATATATACCTGTCCTCATTGAAAGTGACCCCGAGAGGGGCGGCGGCACTGTGGCCTGTGTCCGTCGCGGGCGCATATCCATAACTGGGGCGCCCGAACCAAGCTAGTGGGGGTACAACTGCGCCCCCTAAAACTCCGAGACGGCCGAGACAATTAGGTACGTCTCGGAGGCGCAACGGGCGGCTGTGGATTTACGGTGGGCGCTTCTCGCCCACGTACCGTGGTCGTCCCACTTGGCGCGGAGATGGCCATCGGGGGGTTTTGGTCGGTATGCCGGTTTAGGGATATTGTTAGGGACCCAGCCCGGCACTAACACCTGCGCGGACATGACGTCGCCGCGCGCCGGGCTGGAAGACCGGTGACCCCGACATACGCTTCCCGCCCCCCCCCCCCCCCCTCCCCCGGGGCTGGCGGGACGTAGAGCCATAAACAGCTTTCCCCTCGAGAACAAAAAAAAATATGCAAAAAGAAACATATTGTAATAAAACTCACCTTTTTGAAGAAAATATGTATTTAAATCATTTGGTTCCCCTTTTAAAACTTATAAAATCCCAAAATATCAAACCCAAATATTCTCTTAGCGCGCTAAAATTAAAACTATGACGTAAATCGTAATACTACTTGCCCCTTTTTAACGCTTATTGAAAAAACAATGACTAGTCCCGTATTTACTTTCATTTGCTCGTTCCCAAAGTTTTATTACTGTTAAATAAACTTTGCATTAAACGAAATCAAACTTCATTTTATATATTTATTATAATCAGTGTTAGCGTTATAATTATTATACTTATTTTAAATGGCAAATCAATCGTATAATTTTTCATTAAAAGTACTTAAAGAAATTATTTTGACAAGCTAACACTTTAGTAAGTACATACATACATAAACTCACGCCTGTATTCCCCGACAGGGTAGGCAGAGGTGCTTTTCTACACCCACATTTCGCCAGGTATGTATCAGTTCCACGTAATAGGAGGCGAGCCTATTACCGTTTTTCGGGCACATTGGTCCAGACTCCGTGCTGTTACCGAGAATTTCCTAATGGAAAAACCCAATAGCACTTTGCCCGACCCGGGAATCGACACATACTTGTACCGCGAGACCACGAGGCACTTTAGTAAGTAGTGAAGTAAATTACAATTCCCGAAAAAAAAAATCATCCATAACGCCAAGCAAATCCAAACTGAAACCTAAACCCACGTTAGTTAATCTAATGGTCTATGACTCGTTACTTTAGGCGTGAAAGCGTAACAGACAGACTAAGTCGCTTTCGCATTTAGAATTTGATTTTCATTAACAGTGTTTAATAATAATACGATTAAAAATATTTTGATGTAAGGTTAGAGTAACTGCAGTAAGTATATCAATATGAACCTAAAGGTTATACATCTGATTGGGGGTGCTCAGGCCTCAGTGGGGTCATCGTCAGTAATCCTGCCGATATTTCTTTAGGCAATCAATCAGTCCAACAATGGCCAAACATCCCGGCACGTGAATGATGAATAATGGATGCAATCATTCCTTTTGATTGATGGCGATAAAACCGATAACTGATGCTGAAATCATTTTAGCCTTTAATCTTTCTTATGTTTCAAGTAGTAGAACAAGATATGTGATATTTATATTTTTGTGACAAGCTTCAACCCAATAGAAATGTTAAATATGAGAAATATCAATGAATAAGTGGCTTATTTTGATTTGAATTATATTTAGATAGATAACAAATTGGTGTAGGGCTGTAGGGTAGTAACACCACGTCGGCTATCTATATAACGGCGCTGCTGAGCGTCATTCGCTTTCGCTCTCTTACTTATCGGCCGTCGTACAATGCGGAAGCTCTGCCTGGACGTCTACGTGTGTCTTGGGTATAATCTACTTTTGTCAATATTAACATTTAGTAAATTCAATTTCGTTTATTTTTTTTACGGCCCGGCTGATTTCAGATTTCTAAATATATACAGGGTGTATTCAGACCGTGATTGGAAACTAAGGCAGGTAATAGCTAAGGTGATTACAAACCCCCTGGCGTTAAAGAAAATCCCGACAAAAAAAATTGAAGTTTTCCTAACAACCATTTTTATTTACCTGTACCTGTATATACCTACGCTTATGGCATTCATACCCTTTGGTATGTAGACCTTTTTGTACAATTACAATTCGTCATTTGTTTTAAGTCCCACGTCATAGCAGGCGAGCCTATTGTTTCCGTATTTTTCCGGACTCGAGGGACTTCAGACTAGCTTGCTACTGACATAATAAAAAAAAAGTACTTAGTAAACTCCCACAACCAGGAGCTACACCCAGAACTACCCAACAGGACAGTTGTGATGCGCGAATAGTCAATTTTTAAATGAAAATGTGTATGAAAAAAGGACATCGACAAATTAGTAAGAAAAAAAACATTTATGTTTTTAATATACCTACGTAAGCATTTATTATCACGCTATCAGATAGTTTACTAGTCAGCATATTCACATAAAGTCTTATCAACATAGAATGCATATTTATGTACCTACCTCAACAGAGCAATACATGTGACAGATGAAATCTCGATGTCTATCGATATTCAATTCCTCATTTATGCCTTATTATAGGTATTTATTATTTACCATCACAGTGTATGATGTTGGCACCTTCCAGTATCCATATGAAAGCAGGAGTGGCCAGTGTAGAACGATATGTGCAATATAATATACCTACTGTGCCATTGTGTTTCTTGTGCCATTGTACCAAGTGCGCAATAGATCAAATGTACAAGTTACCTTACGATTCAATTTCGGCGATAAAGCGTACGATATATAACTTCAAATGAAACGTGACTAAGATATGGCTCTCAACAGTCCATTGGATACTGCCCTTGACTAGAAAGTATGTGTAAATATTGCGTCATTAAAAAAAAATGTTTTACCAATAATATCTGATCAACCATATTAACCCCTGACAAGCACACATCTAAACGGTACAACTCTTTAGAATTCCGAATAATAATTTTTAAGCTTTAAATCTGTATTTACCAAAAGCAATTTGACATATAAAAGAGAATATTCTGACCCCACAATAAACAATTATAAAGTAGACATTACAGATTTAGGTACGTGTAACGCTTTTGGGCTTCTGTGGAAGTACCGCCACTGGTTAAAAGTACCCACAACGTTCCGCGCCCACTGCGTTGTAACAACTGAATCTCACCAACGGCTAGTAAACACGCTTCCTCAAGGTCTTAACAAAACATCGCTGGAAGGGAAAGCCCTTTGTAAAATATACACGAAGAATTATAACGAAATAAAAATTTGGAGTGGGTGCTTTGTACCCAGTGTGCTTGTCAGGGGTTAATTCCCACTGCTTGATATAGCCTCGCCAAAGGATTTTACAATATTTGTTTAATGGAAGCAAACTAAAAAGCAATCCATTTGATTGTAATTGATCACCATTTCCATAACCACCCACGTATTCATAGGAACCGTGGGTAAAATACCTAAGTCATACCCATGAAACGTGGAAACTATTAACCTAATTACCCCGCAATGGACTCCAAAGCCTATCGCATGACATTCGATTGTCGCCGTACTTATATGAATAACTAGGGATGGGCGTTTTTTTAACGAACTAGTTAAATTAACCGTTGACGATGAAGAAACGAACGAACGGTTGATGGGTTGTGAAAAAACTAGTTGAATTTCAACCGCCAAATTCAAAAGTCCGGTACGGTCTTACGGACTGGCAATGTGACGACGACATCTTAACTTAGTTACTTAATATGTTCATTTGTTTTTTGCAACATCTAGAAAATTTTGGAACCTAACCAATGGACTTTAGTGTTGAATTTTGTATAAAACATTAAAATTTAAATGTTTGACGGAAACTTTTAGCCTTTCTGTTCCACATTTCCGTTCCATTTCATGCATAAAATTTTTACCCTCCTCCGCGCAAAAAAGTATCACGTTT
Organism: Hemaris fuciformis; assembly: GCA_907164795.1. Taxonomy (NCBI): domain Eukaryota; kingdom Metazoa; phylum Arthropoda; class Insecta; order Lepidoptera; family Sphingidae; genus Hemaris; species Hemaris fuciformis. Next base: position 4,899,868 of record OU015440.1, on the reverse strand, counting down.
AAAAAAATTTGCAATATTATTATGATAGCAGTTATTATTATTATTAACTAGATAAAGCATAGATGGTGTGATTACGACGGAATTTTACTTTTATTATTTTTAGAATTCATTTTCAACTAGTTGACGAAATCAACTAGTTTTTTAACTAGTTAACCAACGCAAAAAAACGGTTACGTTTCGTTGACGCCAAAATCGTCAACGACCCATCCCTATGAATAACAGAACGATGTGGCTAATTAATTATGGTGCAGTGTGCATCGTGTAATGACACGAGGTGGTATCGACTTTACCCCCACCCACCCATAGCGGCTGCCCGCCCAATCGAGCTTTAGTGAAGTGCGTAGTCGATAAATAGGAATTATCTGAGAAATATCCATTTGTCAGTCATTTGGTATATGCGATCGATGGTTCTAGGGATGATTTATCGGGACAGCCAATGTTATTAAGTTTTTGGTTCGAGTAATTCTCAATAGAAATACAGGAAATTCTCAGTTACCGTCACATTTGGCGTAGGCAAATTCTATTGACTGGTGACGGGCAGCAGCGTCATTAGTGGGACCAAGCCGTCTGCCAACCCATCTGCATTAACAAAATTGAAATACATTTTAAATAACAATCAATTTATGTTGTTACTAAAAAAAATACAAAACATGCAGCAATAAAACCCGAGAAACAAAATAAGTTCTTTAAAATAACCATAAAGTAGTACCAATAAATACAGAATATAATATTGTGCACACATATTTGTACCAATATTTATTACAGTAATGTCTAAGAATTAAATCTTGGAAATGATTCTAGAAAATTCGATCTTAAAACTAAACTCAAATATGGGAAGCAGTAAGATGAAGTTAGCAGAAAAAGGCTATCGACATATCATCCCAGCGCTTTCCAACTCTAAATACCGCTTCATTTTCCCACTTTCGCTCAGTATGTCTGCGGGTTTCACGAAGAGCGCCCCTGTCGCCTCGTCCGGTCGCGCACCAACCACCCTTTATTGTGTGAAAAACACGCGATAACACAATAACTTTGAATAATACCGAGAACATTTTGTAAGAAAATGTGACGCGCAAACCGTTTCTGATGCTACTGAACGGAGAATTATCCGATATAGTGAGTATTTCTTTTATTGATGTTTGTTTTGTGAAAAACATCGTGGTAGTGTCGTAGTTAAATTGATTTTCTGTTTCTTAAGAATAGCAAGTATTTGTATACCGTTTCACTTACAATTTTACTTAATTAGGAAAAAAAAACAATTTGCTTAATGAATTTGATAGAAATGGGCTGAAGAAGATTTCTTTTAATAATTATAATTGACTCCAGGCTCCGCTTTGTTTATTAGATAGTACTCATCATTAATAATTATCAATATCGTCACTGTAAAGAATTAATATTTTTGACTTAAATTTAACTGAACCTAACATTCCATACATCAATAAATAACTTATTCAATCTGTATATTGTAATAACAACAAAATTGTAATGTAATAATCCTAATGTTATTGTTAAGCAACCGCGAAAAACATTTCAAACCTTTTTTGTATTGTATTCTAAAATGTATATTTTTGATACAATGTGGGGTATACCATAGGCCTAATACCGTTTGTGTGGTGGCCTACAGCACTGCTTCAAATTACGAGTATTAGTAAATAGTAATTGAAATATATGATGTCTATTTGGACATGTGTGGACACCAATGGCTTAGTGTGTGACTTTGTTAACAATATTTGGAAAATTATCGTGTTCTCAAAAATCGAAATTTAATTCTCGTTAATTTCCCACGTGTTTAACAAATACTATTTCCTCGCCACAATTTTTTCGATATTTACAATTTATTTGGTACCTTATATCTGATGGTGTTTTAGACGGCGCAGTGCCATTCAGACAGACGTCGCCATTCCACACAATTATGTCGGCTGCTCGAAAGCTTCTTCATTTTTTAAACCAAATTTCGGATATATTGTTTTGTACAACTCTGCCTCATTTTTCTATAATATAGTTATAGATAATAATTTTATCTCTCCGACACTATGCAACTCTTTAAAGATGTCTGTAATTAGAAGAGACTTTATTGTATCAATCAAATGTTAAATAATTGGTATCCATTGAGCCTAGGGCTTCTCATTCCTCTTGTTGTTTCTCAGGACCTCTCCATGAAATAATCCGACAACACTATCCGCCCCGAGAATCTAACCTATTTACCGCAAGAGACTTCTCGTACTGACAACAACACTGATTGATTACATATTTTTCTTCTTGCTGTTATCGGAGAGGTATCTTGCGTTTCTCAAACGTTTCCTCGCTATCAAGTAAACGGTGCGCCATGGAGGCTATCAAGTTAATGCATCTTTTATACCCTTGAACTCGTGGGAATAAACGGGCGGTGTTGATCGCGAACTGTCTTCCATATACATACATATTTACTGGTCTTTAGAGATTACATATCTATAATCTATACGTACTTATAGTACAATGATTACATAATTTTCTTTTTTTTTTGTCGTATTGATTGTTTTTGTAACACAGCTTCTTATTGAATTCGTTTCGAGTAGCGTTTGTGATTTTACTAATAGGTACAAGTTGACCACGTTTGTGTTAGCTAAACATTGTCTAGTCTATTTTATCCAAACCTAATAAATCATTCAACAAAGCAAGTCAAAGCTCCGTTCAGTAAAACAACACTTAATCTAGGACGTAGATTCTAGGTTGAATGAGGCCCATAACTATTATTTCTAAAAAATGGCATAAAAACTCATAATTTTTAAGATTATGATGTTTATTCTTGTATAAATAAATACTAAACGAAAAGTTGAATTGTATAAGGCGAAGCAAATGGTTACCTTTAAGAAACCTTACACGCATGATCTGACAATACAAAAGGGAATTCCAAAAATGAGAAAGAATTTTATGTGAAATATTTGGGTTGCTAGGTGCGAGAGAAAGGGTCTGTTCCACGTACATTTAACTATGAAATGTATAACTTGGTTATATAATATGAATTTTTATAATATCGTGAACATGGACCGTTTATTTATTTATTATTAGTAATAACATAATTTAAGTACATCGTCATCATCATCATCATCATCATCAGCCCATATACGTCCCACTGCTGGCCTAGGGCGGGTTGGCGGACTACGCACCTAAGAAATTCCTAAGAACTTTTAGGTGTGCAGGTTTCATCACGATGTTTTCCTTCACCGTTAAAGTACGTGATGATTCATTGTGAATCATCACGTACTTTAATTTAAGTAGGTACAATTTTTACAAAAATTGCGCATTGATTATACAATGAAAATAAATTAAACACATAGTTGTCAACTTGTGTAGCGAGTATCAGAAACTATGGTGGAGTAATCTTGAACAAATTTTAGTTCATTTGCTTGCTAATCATTCTGCTATAGAAGGGAGAGGTTCGATGAATAATTCTTAAAAGCTGGCTCCAAATATTTCTTTGATTCACGCCAGCTGTCTGTAGAATTCATTCTAATAATATATCTCCCACTTAAACATAAAATATAGAACTAACGTGTCGCAATTTATTCGCGAAAACTAATATTACTCAACGTCAAAAATGTGAACAACATGAATAGATGTTTTAACTTTTAAAAAGCGTGCACATACGAATAAATCAAGGGTCAAAGACTTTGTGAATCACTTTTATGGGATATTTTATGCTTAACGAAAATATTGAAATTTAAATTTTCTGTGTGTTTCAGATGACTTTTATTATTTATTGCTTTTATATTTTTTCTGTTCAGATGATATACGTAAAAAAATATTAAATTTAAACATAATCAAATCAGTATAATGAGACTTATAAAATTAAGAGACACAAACTAGTGACCGTTGTTAGTGGTAACGAAAAACATAGTGAATAATCCTGTGCTAGATTTTTTTTTTAAATATGTGAAATGAAATGTCAACTTTGCTTAATTGTAAGTCGTAATCGTTTTAAGGTTTAGGGTGACAAGTTCAATCCCCAGTCACACCTTTGACTTCCAAGTTATGGGAATGTGATTACAAATTCAATAATGACGTAATTTAACGGTAAAGCAAACATCGCACACCCCTAAAAGTTCTTAGATTTTTTTAAAGGTGTAGTCCGCACACCCGTTCGAGGCCAGCGTGGTGGTCTAAGACGTTACCCCACTCAGTTGTAGAGGAGGCCCGTGTCCAGCAGTAGAACATGGGCTGATGTAGTAGATAAGAAGAGTAGTAGTAAACAAGTCCATACAATGGGCCGTAGGTGGGTTTATACAGAAAGTTGGAAATAATCATCAGAAAGTTCCACATGCATACATAACCTGATGCCTGTATTCCCCGAAGGCACTATTACTGCACGTAATGGGGGAGGGGGGGGGGGAGAATATTGCCATTTTTCGGGCACATTTCCAGACTCTGTGATGCTACAATATTTCAAATCGAAAGCTCGATTTTTGCAATGAGAGGTGGAGATAATGCAGATTGATAGACTTCTTTATGAGCATTCCAAGACGCTCTGAAAGTCTTTGGGAACGGAAAGGGTTTGCGGTTCCTATCTCCTACGTAAATGTAAATATTGATGATTTTTTTTTCTAGGTGAGGAGCGACAACTCCTCGGCGACCAGATGAGCAGTTTCAGTTGGTATCGGAGCAAAATAAGGCCACGAAAATTGCTCCACACGGCAGTCCGGCGCGCGCGTACATCGCCTACCACAAGCTCGGCGCAGGCATGGAGGCCCAGACCCCCACGCCGCATGCTGAGTGCGAGTGCGGCGTGCATCCATCTATATTCTACCTGCTGGCCACGTTGCTACTTACCAGGTAACACGAAAACAACAGTAATGTCTTACTTTATCAATCATAAGTATAAAAAATTTGCCGCCGGCATTATGACTTGGCAGGTTATTAATTCACTTGACTCGTAGCCCGTAGCCGTGATGATAATTGTTTTGTAAGAATTATAAGAGACTTTTTGGTTCCATAAACAAATGTTTGTGATGATGCTTCGTTTTACCACATGAGCATTCTGAAATAATTATTTTAAGCACATCAACGGTGAATGAACACATTTTGAAAAAACTTGCATACCTACTTCGTATATTCGTATTTCTTATAAATGAAAAGTACACAAACCAGATCTAACCCGTGTTAATAAGAGGCTCTTGGCTAGCGTGAAAGATCATGCTCCAATCCTTCTTAATAAAAGACAAAGCTCATGGTCGACATTGGAATATTACCTGGCTGATATCACCCTTTCGTTACGCATTTAGCAATACGCATTCAGTTCTCCATACATGTCTAACTACCCGTATAAGTATCAATGGTGCCAGCACGTAAAGCCACAATGCAAGCTGTGCGGGCTTGAAAATTCCAACGCTTCGCACGAAATGAATGGATGCATTTCAGCTCGCGTCTGACGACTGCTGGCTTTTGTTCTCGTCTCTTTGTGAACTCCTCGACGGTCACATCGCAGAAATTCCACCAGTTGATTATTATTTATACTAAAAATACTCTTCATCAGCCTCTAAACAATGTACTACGTCCCATTCAAATACTAAAAAAGCCGGAATAATATTTGTTAGTGTTGCGGCTATTTGTATATTATTTATTATATTTTTATGTTAAATTAGAAATAAAAAAAAAAACTGAGCTTGTCCTAAAAAAATCGTGAAATAGAACCAGTATGGATCCTTCCTCGAGAAAAGAAGTCGATTCGGTATCATTGGCCTACTCGTACTCATCAGCAACTCTTCACGTTCTACGAATGTGTGGAGTACGTATTACCTTTACTATTCTGGGAGAGTTAAGCTATGGCTTAACTTATGCCATTATGATAAAGGCTATGGCCTTTATCCATCGCTCTGAAGGTACGAATTTGTTATATTTTTACATATAAGTAATTTCATATACAGAACTCGAAGGTATGCATACACCTTTCTCTACATTTTTGCTTCAGCGCTCGATAAACTCTGAGGTACAAATATTATATCACCCCTTGACCTAATTGCCTTAATTGACCTTCATCGGCCACCAATTTGAAATGAAATAAATACGTACTCTGGATGCTAACCACAAAAATAAGCGGTGATCCCAATATCTGTGCAATGTTAAATGCATTTACTAAAATACGGATACGGAGTTGTACTTCGACTGTCTTTCCTATTTCGATTTAAAGTAAAGAGCTCCTAAGTGTTTATTTTCTTTTAAGATATGAAACAGCTTACTGGTAAACGTCATGTTTTATTCCTACAACTAAGATTAAGCAGTCGAAACGTAAATCAAAAAATTAAAAGGTACATTATCTAAAATATACTAAAGTTATAATCAGTGGCAAATTAGTAATTTTATTAGACAGTTAAAAATATACTACTAAGTCTAACGTTTACTTAAAATATTCAATTATATTGATAGACAAAATGTATACCTACTTACGCTAGCGAGCAAAACCTAGTTTGTAATAGTGCGGCAAGGCGACTGCACTGCACCAAATTTTGCAATTCTGTTCAGATCGATTCTCACATAGCAAAAGAAAATCCCTTTCGACAAAATTTCTCTGGTCTACTACTAACTAACTAAAATTGCCGATTACTGAAAAAGCAGCGGTTATTGTGGCCACGTTTATATTTTATGTTTCATGTGTGTTTAGTATTTAAATTGACTCGGCAAATTGAGATTAAGATTCAAACAACGAGTTCGTTACCACAGCGAGAGCTTCTAATCTATAGTAAAAAATCAGAAACAACTTTATATTCGGTTTAAAGATTCTACTACGCCAAATACTACGGAAAATTTATTAGGAACTAGGGCAATATAACTAGAAATTGCAGACTGTATACAATGAAATCGCTCAGTAACGAATGATCAAATGAAACTTTTCGTATTAAACCGTCAAAGACCGCGGGAATAAATGTCGGTGGTACCGTTATCAGATATTGGCAATTTAATTGAAATTGTAGGGACGGAGTCTTCGAATTAACTGAAGGCTGCTCTTGATATTAATATAAGTTTTCTTAGGGCATTTATTTTTATTCCACATTGATCATTGAAGAATTTTTTCTCGTTTATTACTACTTTTTTTAACTGCATCTACATTTATATATGACAAAGCTAGATTATTCATTATAAGTGTGTTTTTATATCTTCCTAATTTTCTATATTAAATTGATGGGTTTCTGTGTATGATAACGATTATTTGATGATGTTAGAACTATCATTAAGACAATAAAAGCGTCTAAAATGTCTAACTTAGCACTTTATGGTGATTATAGCATTCATATCAACTGAAGGTGTGAGAAGACTTTTTCCCCGATCTCTTATTGCCCCAAAAATATTTAAAATTATTTTGAGTTAGAGTACAAGTTTTAGTACAAGTACTGTACAACCTATTTCAGTTGCTTACTTCATTGCTGGGTTTGGTGGCCCGATTAGGTACCTATGCATATGCGCCCGCGAGGATTGTTTGCCACACATGCCGACACTCGTATCACAGTCACTACCCCAATGCACCCAATAACAGATATTTTACAAGCAGCAATTGCCAACTTTATGCTATTCTAACGCCATCTTCTCCCTGAACACACACAGATTACCGATTTAAAACCTGTTAATATAAAACCAAATGGACTAAGGCCTAAACCCTCTCAGTTGTAGAGGAGGCCCGTGCCCAGCAGTGGGACGTATTTGGGCTGATGATGAATATAAAACCAGTGAAATATCTTCGAACCCAATTTGTAACGTCGTACCAGCACCGCATTGCACCATTGTAATAACTAGAGAAGAAGCACGAATTCCCGGGAGACTCGCCGACGAGCTGAGAAGCACTTCGCGCAACAAAGTATTTTATTCAGTTACACTGAAATTTTCGCGTTAACTTTATTCAGTTAACGTTGAAGCCGCGGATAATGTTCCTTTCAATTTTTATTGTTAGAATATTGACGGGTTTAGTGGCGCTATGCGAAGGGGCTGGTTATAAAGTGCAAGAAGGTTATTTGTATTTTATTATGTTTTTTTAAATGATTCTTCAAAAGATATTAGTAAATGCATTGTTCTTATGCTACCATAGTATGATAGTAAAGTCCTTATCGTAAAATATAGTTCTATTAAGAGAAGTGCACAACATTGAATAAAGTATTGCATCGCGGGTTCAAACCCTGCATACACCTCTTAATTTAAGAATTTACAGTGAAGGAAAACATATTCAGGAAAACTGCACACGTAAAAGTTCTTAGTAATTTCTTAGGTGTAGCCCGCCGCCGGTGTGAAAGGTGTACTAGGCTAACGTGGTGGACTAAGGCCTAACCCATCCTACTATAGGGGAGGCCTCTGTTCAACAGTGGGACTTATATCATCATCATCATCATCATCAGCCCATATACAGGGTGTCCCAGCAGTCGACGATAACCCGGAAACGGGGAATAGCCCAAGTCGTAAGAGTTATCAGAAAAATATTTAAAAAAATATAAGTTATGTATTTAGAAAAATATAGGGATTTCAAAAAAATCTAGAAAATCTACACCCTGTGACGGTTTTTTCACTACTGTTGCTGCAAATCTCTACTTTTTTAAATTATTATTTTTGTTATGTAATCCTGAATAATGCCTCTGCAAACTATTATCCAACATTTAGAGCCACCTTGCTATACTTCGGAAGAAAATGACATTGTTTACCAAACCGCATATTTAAAATTTATCACACGCCCAAATTTAACTGACTGTCCTGAAAAAAAAATGTACTACGCGAGTTTGGCAAGTAGCTTTAAAAGTTGGCGCATTTAATAAGGAATCTAAAATGGTATAACACTTGCTACATTATTTTTTAAATGTGGCACAATATTTTTTTATTTTGCGAAGAAACCCATTTGATCAAATTTTCTTATTAACTAAAGATGACATAATGATGAACTTATAAGTGAGATGGAGAGAATTGTTTTACGATGTGTGAGTGAGACAGATACTCCATTGTCAGGTAGTCCATGGGCACCACGCATCGGAGCAATGATCACTTTTTTATTTTAAATTTAGGCTTTTTTTATTTGGATATCTTAGATTTATTAAGTAATTGCTTAACATCAAATATTTCTTTAGTAAAATTTACAATACATGTTCAAACTGCCTTCCTTCAGTCGCAATACACGCTCGTCATCTCCTTAAAAAAGATCGGGTTATCAGGGGCGAAAATCTTCTATTCCTAAAAAAATCAGCTACTTCCATTTATTTTTTGCCGTAGCTCAGGTAAATTATCAATTGGCTTTAAAAAAAAAAATCTTTCACCGTTCCCCAGTAAAAAATTGCCTAAAGGATTTAAGTCAGGTGAACGGGCTGGCCATTGGATTGTGCCAGCTCGTCCTATCCATCTACTCCGGTATTCCTAATCGAAATATTCTCTAACTGAACTAGCCTCACTATCTGTCTCGCTCACACATCGTAAAACGATTCTCTCCATCTCACTCAAATAGTATCTTAAAATTGCTGTCTCGAAGAGCCGAATAGAAACATCTTTAGTTAATAAGAAAATTTGATCAAATGGGTTTCTTCGCAAAATAAAAAAATATTGTGCCACATTTAAAAAATAATGTAGCAAGTGTTATACCATTTTAGATTCCTTCCTTATTAAATGCGCCAACTTTTAAAGCTACTTGCCAAACTCGCGTGGTACATTTTTTTTTCAGGACAGTCAGTTAAATTTGGGCGTATGATAAATTTTAAATATGCGGTTTGGTAAACAATGTCATTTTCTTCCGAAGTATAGCAAGGTGGCTCTAAATGTTGGATAACAGTTTGCAGGGGCATTATTCAGGATTACATAACAAAAATAATAATTTAAAAAAGTAGAGATTTGCAGCAACAGTAGTGAAAAAACCGTCACAGGGTGTAGATTTTCTAGATTTTTTTGAAATCCCTATATTTTTCTAAATACATAACTTATATTTTTTTAAATATTTTTCTGATAACTCTTACGACTTGGGCTATTCCCCGTTTCCGGGTTATCGTCGACTGCTGGGACACCCTGTATAACTCACTGCTGAGCACGGGCCTCCTCTACAACTGAGAGGGTTTAGGCCTTAGTCCACCACGCTGGCCTAGCGCGGGTTGGCGGACTAAGGCCTTTTTTTTTTTACGAGAGGAAAGCGCCTTAAGCTCCCTGTTCGGTACCTCGGGGGAGGCCCAAAAAGGGTATGTCGGGGTCACCGGCCTTCCAACTCAACGCGTGGAACTATTGTTCGCTTGGTTGAGTTGGGTCCCTAACCAATATCCTACGCCGGCATACCGACTAAAACCTCTCGATGGCCGTCTTGCGCATTTTGGGCGGTACGGTAAATACAGGGCGAACGTTCCCTTAATTGTTTCCCGTTGCCGCCCAGCGCTCTGTCCAGATGTGGACTCCTCTGCGATAGGGGGATTTCAGATATCCCCCACTTGGCCTTATTTTGGACGCTCACATGGTGTGAGCGTCCGCGACATTCACGAGTCCATGCACTCTGCCGCACATCTCGGAGTTGTGCAACTCTTGTAAGGGCGTACCTCCCCCGTAGTACGCCTAACAACCCCGATAACCCCTATTAGTCGCCTTTTACGACAGGTAGGGGATGCCGTGGCGGTATTCTTACGCCCCAACCACAGGGCGGGTACGCCGGGTCAGCCGTATTCGGTCACCCGGCGTCTCCTTCGCTGTTGGCGGCGACGGGCGGGGTCGTTCTGCTCACGAACCCGCCCCGCGCTCTCCTTCTGCGACATGACAAGCTCACAGAAGGAGACCATCGCTTGCCACGACCTCCGACTCTCGACCATGGAAGGAATCATGGCCGAGAGCGAGAGGTCCGCTCCAACCACAGCGCTAAGTGTTCTGCGCTCTGACTCCCAGGCTGGACAATCCGACAGAGTATGCTGGGCTGTGTCTTCCGCGCAGTTGTCACAGTGATGACACACGGCGGACTCCTCTCTTCTGGTCACCCGCCACAGGAACCAACCAAAACAACCATGTCCCGAAAGTACCTGCGACAGGCGGAACGTCATCACGCCGTGGCGCCTGTCCAGCCACTGGTCAAGGACAGGGCGCACTGCAGCGACAGTCCATGCACCACCACTGGGACTATCCAGCCTGGAACGCCACTCCTCCACGGCGGTCAAGCGGAGGGAGGCCCGTTTGGCCTCAACCTCTCTTGGGGCCGGTCGTTCCCCGCGACGAAACGCCTCCTCTCGCCAGTGATAAGCTGACGAGAGGGAAATGGCGTCGATGTCCCAGGGAAGGGAACCGGCCAGCACGCAAGCCGCCTCGTGGGAAATCGTGCGATAGCCTCTGATCATCCGCTGTGCAACGACTCGCTGCGGTTGACGCAGTAGGGCAACACAACGTTTGCTCAGAGACTCAGCCCAAACAGGAGAACCGTATAGGGCCATCGACCGCACGACTCCCGCGAACAATCTTCGGCAGGGGATGCCGGGACCTTCGAGATTGGGCAACAAGTTAGACAACGCACCCGCTGCCCTAATCAACTTCGGTTTCAATCTTCCGAAATGGGCGTAGAAATCCCATCGGCTGTCCAACACTACCCCAAGATACTTCATTGTGGAGCCGATGGGGATTTCCACGCCCTCCACCGTTACATGGGCCCCTGCAGGTGGCCGCTTCCGAGGCCCGTGGAAGCAAATAGCTTCAGATTTATGAAGAGCCACCGCGAGGCCCAACCGCCGAATCCTCCTCACTATTTGAGCGGTGCCCAATGCCGCGAGGTCAGCGGTCTCCGCGAAGGTCCCGCCACACGCTGTCACCAGCGTATCGTCAGCGTAACAAACGACGCTGACACCCTGGAGATTGGTACCACGGAGCACCCAGTCATACCCAATGTTCCACAGAAGAGGGCCAAGGACCGATCCCTGTGGAACACCGCACGACATGGCTCTACGGTGCCACCCGTCAACGCCTGTATACACTACGTCCCTGTTAGAGAGGTACGAGTGCACCAGACGCCGGAGATAAGGCGGCACCACGTGGTACCGCAAAGCTTCCTCGATGCATGGCCAGGGCAGTGTATTAAAAGCGTTGGCGATGTCGAGTGACACCGCCACGACGCATTTGCCCTGGGCCACTGCCGCCTCCGCGTTTGTTTTCACCCGCAGAATCGCCGTGATAGTTGATCGGCCTTTTCGGAACCCGTACTGGCACGAAGCCAAATCCGGACCGACTTTCTCCAAATGCTCGACGAGGCGCATGTGAATGACACGCTCGAAGAGCTTAGCGACCTCGTCAAGCAGCACGATAGGCCGGTAGGCCGATGGCGAGTCTGCGGGTCGTCCCTTTTTTCTAAGCAGGACAATCTTCCCGGTTTTCCAACGTGACGGGAAGATGCCCTGCTCAAAGCACGCGGAGAAGAGGCCACGGAGCCTCTCGCCCAGGTACTCAACGACTTGCACCCACACACGTCCTGGGATGGGCGGACTACACACCTAAGAAATTCCTAAGAACTATTAGGTGTGCAGACTCATCTCACGATGTTTTCCTTCATCGTTAAAGTACGTGATATTATTTTTCGAATACACACATAACTTCGAAAAGTCAGAGGTGTGTGTCTGAGGTTTGAACCCGCGACCGTCGAGATTCTCGACCGCGTGCCTAAACCACGAGGCCTTGAGGGACTTATATGAGTGACTTATATAAATGATGTTTCACATTACCTGACCCAATTTCTTCGTAAGCACTCGTAAATAAATTGATGAAAATACAACAAAGAGGGAATTAATTAATGAAAGCCGACAATTTTCATTTCAACAGTTGGCCATAAGGACGTGGTGTCGTGTACAAATTGCCACTTGGCGCTCATCCCGGCGACGCCATATTTCATATTATTCAGCCTATTATATTCACGAAATGATGTTAACTACAAGCTATGCTTTGGGATGATAAACAGTCTTTCAACATGAACTAAAATCAAAAAGAGTAATGTTAATAAATAAGAGACCGAAATATATTCGTATTATTGTCTCGACTGCCTCGCGGTCTCGCGTCACAAGTATGTGCCGTGTGATCTAGACATCCTGGGTTCGATTCCCGGGTCGGCAAAGTGTTTTTGGGTTTTTCCATTAGGAAATTCTCAGTAACAGCCTGGAGTCTGGAAATGTGCCCGAAAAGGGGCAATAGGCTCGCCCCCTATTACGTGGGACTGATACATACCTGGCGAAATGTGGGTGCAAAAATGCACCTCTGCCTACCCCTTCTGGGTATACAGGCGTGAAGTTATGTATGTATGTATTGTATACAGCCCTCAACTCCTAAATCCTAGGCTTTGGGCTCTAATTCTCTTTTAAAAATTTGACTGCAGTCCACCACGCTGGTCTTACCTAGTTAAGTTCACGTTCAGTCTTACATTTCCTAGGAAGTTCATAGTAGCGACTTCAAAGTTTTCCTCGCGATGTTTGATTTTATTATAACTTCGGGAAAACATAAATGAATCTTTGAATCTGTGGCTGATGTTAACACGCAAAACACGCAGGTTTTATCATTTTTCGTCTCAATCATTAACATCACGCCATAATGTCAATACAATAGCTCCCAAAGATTGCTGATAGTACTTAGACAAACTCACAAGTATATTCGTCATAAACCTTCACAATATACATAAAAGTTTGCGTAATATCACACACAACGTAAAAGGTTACTTCAAGAGATTTTTTGTTTAAGAGGAAAACAACGCCAAAAGGTTGAGGATCAAGCTACTACGCTTTTACGAGATTGCATTAAAATATTAGGATTCATATTATAACAATCTTTTATTCCGAACATGTACATACTACAGTGCAACCTCGATATAACAAATCGGAGGGGAACAAGAAAATATTCGTAATATCAAGTAATTCGTTGAACTGAGGTTTGTTATGTTGAGGTTAGATTGGTCTAAAATTCGTTATAAAGAGGTAAAAGAATAGTTTTATTCACCTCAATATTACGTACTTATCTTGTTATAGCGAACAACTTCTACTAATAAATGATAACACATTTTCATCAAATTACTATATGTATTTGCTATGTATTTAAAAACAATTAGGTAGATAATAATTTTTTTTTCTTACATTAATAAATCAAAAACAATTAACAATGTGGTTATAGTAGCTTAATCTCAATTTTGTTCATTGATTAGAAAAAAGTCATTGATAGTTGTCTGTTTACCACCGGTATGAGTTATGACATCCAAAGCGCAATCTAATTTCGTGATGGCTTTCACTACATTTATTTTACAAACAAAAGCGTGTCGAAACATGTCGAGACATGAATCACATTATAAGATTAAGAGTTATATTATTGGTGGAAACTTTATATAAAGGTTTTGGGTTGGCAAAATTCGTTAATTAGAGGTATGAATACTTTTTCTTGATAGTTGATAATTCGTTATAAAGAGGTTGTACGCAAAGAATGTTCGCAATGTAAAGGTATATTTTATATTGGCTCTTATGGACAATTCAAGGGGATTACGAAGAATTTACAGCCCCGTGGCGCAGTTGGCTAGACACCAGCTTGCGAAACGAGAGGCTGCGGGTTCGATCCCCGCACCGAGACAAATGTTTGTGTGATCCACAAATATTTGTTTCGGGTCTGGGTGTTAGTGAGACCGAAAAGTCTCTCGTAGTTTCTGATACCCACGACACAGGACTTGTATCCTAGTGTGGGGTCAGAACTATGTATGTGACTGTTGGGTGTATTTATTTATTTTATTTATTTATTTAATTTGTTAAATCGAGGAAGTCGTTATATTGAGGTACGTTATATTAAGGTTGCACTGTATTATGTATTACAACGAACACAATACTAACATATTGGCAGAACTCAAGCATGGTTAAGGATAAATAATTTTTTATCGAGTTTCTACTTTATAAAATTGAGATTTGCATCATACCGTTCATAATTGTCCCCTAAAAACGGCAATAGCCTTCCAGCACAGGTAATGAAATATGGATGAAGAATAACACCTCTGCCTCTCCGATGAAAACAACGTGATTATATATTTTTTATTAACAGCATTTTAAAGACCAATGAGTAATCTTATAGTACCAGCTATTTTCCGTCAAAGTGGAAAAAGATACCTTGAGAATGGAATAAGGAAGTGGGATATGTTTGATTGCTGGTTTATCGACCAAACAGAGCGAAATGGCATTCCTGCTTTAATATGGATTTCGTATTGGACATTACCATGGCAACTATTGTTTCCATTCAAAACGATCAGCGCTTGTTACCCTTTAGGACTTAGAATTTATACATTCGGAGCGGTTATTTAATAGGTATATATTATTAGATTACATCGCTATAACCCAATTGATGCCGTAGAGGTATCACGTACTTTGACGGTAAAAGAAAACATCGTAAGGAAACTTGCATACCTACAAACCAAACAAGCCTAAAACACTCTCAGTTGTAGAGGAGGCCTGTGCCCAGCAGCGGGACGTATATGGGCTGATGATGATGAGGTAGTGGCCTCGATTAGACTCAGAATTGATTTTGATCATTAATGATTAAACATTCTGATAGTAAAACATTCTGATATAAACAAATATTTTTAAGTTATCAAAGTGCATCTATAAATGTGGCCCAGATGTGTTAAGAATAGCAGTGACGTCAGCATTATTGGAGGATTCATTTTGAGAAGTAATTTAAACAATAAACTTCAATAAAAATTCCTTTCAATTTCCCAATAAATAGGATGTTTGCTGTCTGCGCGTAGACTGACGGGCTACGACGACCGAGCGGGCGTCCTTTTATAGACACTGTAGTTGGGCGATCGACACCGCAGTGGGGCGACCGCCCGTGAGTCATTCTTGTTTATGCAAGAGCGATGACGTAGCTCGTCGTACATCGTTATGCGCTAATAAATACAAAAAATATGTATACAGTAAATATAAAACAGTACGACACGTCATTCACGTAAATAACAAAGTAAGTCGATGCAAAACGTCGCGACCCTCGTGAAATAACACGAAGAGAAATGGCCGAACGCCAAAACGCTGCCCTAATGCGAGTTGCCTCAGGCCTCTTTACATTCAACGCAAACGCCCCTAATCCATACGACTACACAACTATACAGTTTTGGTACTTTCCACAACATACGGTAAAAGGCGGTAACCGAATGAAATAAAATGATTTATTTTGTTATAATTTATTTATACTAGGTATATTGTCCGCAACTCTGTGTGAGATTTTTTTTTTACTTCAAAAGGAATGCTTTTTCCCCGTTTTTGCTACTTTTTTTCCTTACTTCTCCGCTTCTATTGGTCGATTGTTGTCATGGCCTCGAGATTTAGGCACGCAGTCGAGAATCTCGACGGTCGCGGGTTCAAACCCCAGGCACACACATTATGACTTTTCGGAGTTATGTGTACAAAGAATTATCACGTACTTTAACGTCGAAGGAAAACATCGTGATGAAATCTGCACAACCTAAAAGTTTTTAAGAATTTCCTAGGCGTGCAGCCCGCCAACCCGCACTAGGCCAGCGTGGTGGACTAAAACCTCTCAGTTGTAGAGGAGGCCCGTGCCCAGCAGTGGGACGTATATGAGCCGATGATGATATAGTATAGATAGTTACTCAACTTGACAGCATATTTTGATTATTTTATTCCATTGTGTATTTTCGTAAAATTTTTAGACTACTAGAAACGATCTCTTATTTTCTTATAATATTTTTGTATGTTTTAGGAATGAAAAATATACCTACATATCTTCTTCGAAACGTGACAAAACTTTAAACTGGAAGCAAAAAGCTACATAACATTTTTTACGCTACAGTATTACGGCCCTTTTCCAGAATATTGGCTAAAACGACGAAGGTTTTATGAGTTTTGTGATGATAAGAAGTATACTAAAAACGGTTGCGAGTAAAAAACAGATTTAATGTTAAAGATTTCGTGTCAGAATCATATTTAATGCTTTTATGATTTAAGTAAAAACGTCTTTTGTTTTTTTATTGAATGTTCTCCTGCCAACTCAGTTTACAAAGCGAGAATTTATCTTTAGGGGACAGTTACCTATCTGGTGCCAATCTAGTCTATACAGCCAATATCGATATAGCTGTCAGTTGTTTTTCACGAAAATTAAATAAAATATTTTTATTTTTATTTAATATGCTTTATTGTACACCATAACAATAGAAACAACATTGTTTACTGGTCACAACTCAATAAGGTAGTGTCACAAATGGCGGCCTTATCGTTCTCGGCGATTTCTTCCAGACAACCGTTAGCTGGACTGGAGAGATATTATTGAATGGGAACATAGAAAGGCGCACATTATTATAAACCCAGCATGGCCAAGAAGCAAATCCTTTAGAGAACATGTTCTTTTTTTGAAATTTATAAGCATACATGGCAAAAACGTAACGGTAAAGGGAAACCTAAACTGCTCATTAATTAATTTTCTAAGAAAACAATTCGGGCGAAACTTTTATTCAGCACCCTAAGACATCTGCTCTGAAGAACTCATCATCACCAGCCCATATACGTCCCACTGCTGGACACGGGCTTCCTCTACAACTGGGAGGGTTTAAAGACCTACTCATTTAAAATCCAAATGTGTTGTGCATATTATGTTACGGCCACCAAAAACTTCGACATTCCATCTCATAACACAATAACAACCGACTTTACATGTGAAATGAATAAATCCTCAAAGCAAAAGCCTTGTTAGAGCCACAGGGCTCGACATAATCCCCAACCCTTTTGTTTACAATCACCACTTCCCACGCGTAACGTTGACGTCCAAAGTAAATTAATGTTTGCACGACGAACGTACGTGGCATACAGGGAGTACAACGCGACACGGTCAACACAAAACCCGGTAAATATTGTGCCGTAAAACACACTACAATTAATATTAAAATCTTTTATTAAATCGTCAACGCAAAACAGATTCAGATTTTTGGTCTTTCGAAACGGATAACATATTTATTTGCATTTATCATTGCGGTTGGAGTTACATGAGCATTGATGATACTTTTACTACTATAATTGAAAGATACGAGTTTCTAAGATCTAAAAGACTATTGCTTTGCCCACGTCTTGTGAAGGTAGGTAGAATTTACAGTCCGTTCTGTTAAAACTAGAATATCAGTTATTTTATTCTTTACTAGTAGTAAAGGTCCAGATTGGACTGGGGGCAATCATATAAAAATAAATACTTTGTGTCATTTCATAGAAATCCTTAATAACTGATATAACTTAATAGCTATTTTCATACAAAATAAGAAATCAAATAGTATGGATTGAATAACTTAATAGAAACAAGAAACGTATAGTGTTCGTGTTATTTTATCGTAACACTCTGATATTAACCCTCAATAGCATTGTAGCATCCTATTGTGAAAGCAATTTACCCTTTGCGGTTCCATAATGGTCTGTTTGTTATTCCATACGAATAATTTATTCCTACTGGATAGATACCTTTATTAATTTTTACTGTATTAATTACTTTTTGTGTGTCCGTCTATCAAAAAGGCCGTTAATATTAATTCATTTATTTATCGTATTTCTTTAAAAGAATGGGTTGTTTAAATAGTTTGACTATAAGACCGGCAACGCACCAATATTTCCTTTGGTATTGTCGGTGTTCATGGGCAGTGTTGACCACTTAACATCAGGCTCGCT
The DNA here is from genome assembly GCA_907164795.1 of Hemaris fuciformis. Classification (NCBI taxonomy): domain Eukaryota; kingdom Metazoa; phylum Arthropoda; class Insecta; order Lepidoptera; family Sphingidae; genus Hemaris; species Hemaris fuciformis. Next base: position 4,881,263 of record OU015440.1, on the reverse strand, counting down.
TGCTCGTTTGTCTGCTTTCCCGTAATAAAGTGGTATTGTATTTGCTCTTCATTACTCATTTAGCCATCCCGTAACCATAAGAGGCTGCGGAAAAATCTAATTGCGTAAAAAAGAAGCAAGATATAAAAGGAATCCTTTTAGTAAAAACATTACCTAAAATATTTATTTATTTATTTATTTATCACACTTTATTGTACACCACAACACATACAGAAACATGAATTAGTAATAAAATAGGTAAGAAAAAGAGTGGAACAAATGGCGGTCTTATCGCTGAATGCGATTTCTTCCAGACAACCGTAGGATGGACTGGAAAGTATAAGAAAAACAGAGCGGGTAATAATAATATCTACTTATATATAAAATAATATATGTGACGTACAATTTTAATACGAATAAACTAAAATATTACCTCTTTGAATATAAAAACCATATTTTTATGCTGCCTTTTAACTCTGTTGCCGCCACTAAAAGCTTCACGCCACAGATCGACGTTTTTCATTTCGAAACGCTTTTAGCCACTAACAGAATTGTTTTTCGAAGTTGCTTTATGCCTCGGAATTCAAGATGAACTAAAATGTGTATAAATTCAAATACAATAATGTTATGAGAATAGTAATCAAGTAACATCGGACAGGTACAAAATGTAATCATCATCATCAGCATCAACTGCCTTTCTCACGTCCACTGCTAGACATAGGCCTCTCCTATAGTACGCCACTCGGTTCGATCTTACCTTACGTAGGGTCAGAGGAAAACAACCTAATACTTTTTATAATTATGCTCAGACTGTTCATTGAGAATTTTTGCTGTTGTTTACTTCAACCACTATTATTATTTTCGACATACATACCTACATGCATGCGTATACAAGTATCCTACCATCAGCATGATCCACCATTATCTTGATCACACTCCGCAATACGCCAGATTTAACTTAATAGATAATGTAATATGTACGTATGTATATGAGTATGATTCTATATGTGTATATATTTATATTTGTGTGTATGTATACTGGATTATATTTCATATTTTATATGTGTATTCCTATTTTCTTGTTGTTCTTAATATGTTAGTATATATGTATGTGTGTATCTTCACCAGTTCGTTATTTATGCGCCTACTTCTTTTATCTCTGCATCACCCAAAGGTCGACTGTAAGAGAATGCCTAAGGCATTATGTCCGCCTTTATACAAACTGTATAAAAAGCATAAATAAATAAATAATGAAGATGATAATGAATGATCTACCAATAGAGAAACTACCTCTTGCTAGTGGAACAACTATTTGGGTCGCGTTGCAATTAAATTGTAATTAAGCCTTTCAAATTTTTGTCGCAGTACAGAGACTAAACATGTAAGCGACTACCAGATATAGCTCTACTCCCTTTTAACTAAGACTTAAATGAAAAATAACGAAATAGACTTGAATATGTGTTACGTTTTTAACTTGCAATACAAAAGTTTCATTTCATTTTATCCCAGTACATTCCATGCACAGGTTTTGATGGCCCTTGAAACTATGTGGCTTATGCATGCTGGAAAATTGCTTAGTGTGTGTATCATCTGAAAATCTTTTCATAGGTAACTCGGCCTCGTTACTACAGTTTTAACTCTTGACCCATTTGCTTTACATTCGCATTTGATTTTAATGAAATTTTCACCAAAATATTCCGCCCAGAATGTGGTTGAATTAATATTTTGTTAGTCTCTGAGGACTTCTTTACCTTTACCTCTCTGTTGTATCTAGGAGGCCCGTGCCCAGCAGTCTTTTGTCGTGGGTATCAGAAACTACGAGAGACTTTTCTCTCGGTCACCATCATCAGCCCATATACGTCCCACAGCTGGGCACGGACCTCTTCTACAATTGAGAGGGTTTAGGCCTTAGTCCATCACGCTGCCAGAGTGTGGGTTAGCGGACTACACACCTGAGAAATTCTTAATAACTTTTAAGTGTGGAGGTTTTATTACGATGTTTTCTTTCATCGTTAAAGTACGTGATAATTCTGGGGTTTGAACCCGTGACTGTCGAGATTCTCGACCGCGTGCCTAAGCCTCGAGGCCATCACGACTTATCTCGGTGCGAGGATCGAACCCACAGCCTCTCGTTTCGCAAGCTGGTGTCTAGCCAACTGCGCCACGGGGCTGGTTCGGTTGCTGCATAGCTCTACTACTGACATTTTCTTTTTTTTTTCTTTCGCAATTGTACAGTAAAAGTTCTCCTGCTACCCTATCGTAGCTACAAGGCCTTCATACAAAACAATACAAAGAAGCAGCGTATTCGCCACGCCCACAGTATCAACATAATGTGTCAGCCATACAAACAGAATATCTTTGTGTAAACGCGGTCGTGTGGTGCCGCCATTAGCATGTTGCTTTTAAAACACATTAGCCCAGAGCACTTGTTTTCTGACGTATTATTCCAATAATTTACATGGAGAGGGATATTATTTTTTGGATCCCGGAGTCTTATAAAGGAATAACATACCTAATGATATTTTTACTACTTTTTAAAAGGGCAGCTTTCTATTCAAAAAAGATATAAAATTAGCACATACACTTCTGCTTTTTAATCTCACAATCTCTTAATTTTTTTTTATTTAAGCAATAAGGTCAAACAATCTCAAGTGAGATACACACATCAAGACCTAACTTCAAGCCACCACTTGCCTATTTATTCTTTACGCAGTTTGTACAAATATTCTCAGTAATATCATTTGCAATGCAGAATAAAAACTCAGCCATCATCCATCTTACTCCAATATCAAGGAGATGAGTTACGAAGTAAAAAATAAACAAAATAAGCGAGAAGCATGCGCCGCGCCGCGCCAATGGAATACTCGAAAGAAAATTCTCTTCAATTTGATTATTTTTTATTGTACAACGGCGGAGAACTTATTTGTATTCTATGCAATATAAAAACGCTTATTTATATTCTTATTTAATTGCATAACTCTTAGATAGCCATCGTGTCTCGTGGTTCGTAGAACAACAATAGAGCGAATTGCAGAGAAGCACATGTGTAAATTATTCAAATTTTTTGAATTAAACCTAGTTTATAGAACTGATAAGAAAACACCGGTTATCGTTCCCATGAAACACAGGATTTGTAATATTTTGTCATATTTCATCGCCTTTTTATTGTTATTTGTTTCATGTTATGCAGTAATACCACAAACCTTACTGTTCTTTTCGTATATCCTAATTTAAGGTAATGGTTCGGCCACGTCTTCACACTTTTCTATTGTTAAATAATAAATTGTTTGTAATAAATAATGCTTAAAAACCCTCTCAGTTGTAGCGGAGGCCCGTGCCCAGCAGTGGGACGTATGTACGAGTATATGGGCTGATGATGATGATGAAAAAAATGTTACGTAAATACATGTACTTACTATATTTCTCCAATTGGTGGAGTTTCGCTTACTCCATCAGCTAATCTTAGGCAATCTGCGTCAGATTTTGGATTAACAGTGATAAAAACTTTAATTATTACTTTCATGTAACGCTGGAAAATTTAACTGATCTATTGATCACGCAATTGAAAAGTATTTGAAAAGAAACATACATTTGCCCATTCTCCAAACAAACTTTTTCATCGAATAATTTTATGAGGACAAATGTTGACTGTGACGTTGCCAGGAACGTAACTAGAGCGTGTCGGGAATTGGCAGAATGCCAGAGGTCCTCGGGCGCTCTCGGGCCTATAATGCAGTTTACCATATGAGGGTGCAATTTGCAAGTAAAATTACCCTATCGCACAATTTCATTTATTTTCATAGTTCCTTATAAAATAAATAAATACAAGTTACAAATCTTTTAGAAAGGCTGGCAAGTCAATTGTATCAATTAAAAAAAATCTTATTTCGCCAATTAGCAATGACCGCACTGCACTACGCATCAGGTGCTAGTTTAGATCTCTTCATCGTGCAAACATAAAAATTCCCATGTTGTTACAAAGCCTTTTATTAGATTTATTTTATACCCAATATTTATAAGCACAATTTTTGTTTCACTATTTAAATCTAAGCATCCTTAAACTTGAAGTCCTGCAGTTTAACGGCCATGAAGCCATACGGCGAAAAGTTCCTGACACTTTTTCTATCTTTAGGACTGAAATAAATAAAATTGTAATCGTAAATTGTAGCAGAAAAGTCCTGAACTTAGCAATGTGTTTCTCACGCTATAATAACTCACAAAAGGTATGCTTACTGTTGCGACAAAAAAACGATAACCTATAGGTTTTACGTAACAAAAGACGAGACACGTTTTTTTACGAATACGTGCGTGGGATGATAAAGTTTACTGCCGAAGTGGTAAGCACAGGTAACCAAAAGTTACAATATTACCTCCTATTTTTATGCCATACTGTGCCTTGCATTTTAAAACTTCCGGGTTCTATTCGGGGCGCGGACAGTGTTTTGTATTTTTTACGGTATAAAATTTTCGGTTTAAGGACGAAATTCAGAAGTAAGCCCTCTGTTGTACAAGGTGTATTCAGACCGTGATTGGAAACGAAGGCAGGTAATAGCAGTAATAAAATAAAATAAAAAATAATTTCGAGCTAGTTGATATTTTAACATATTCGAATTCGTCACCTGGAAATCGATCAATGTATAGCCGTTCCGAAGATAAACGAGAACGAAAACGTTTTATCCATCCAAAACAAGAAACTAAATACGAGTCGATGAATACAAGTCCTCGAGCAATATACATACGAATACATACATAATATGATAATATGACGGGAATAATCCCTCGTCGAAGAAATTCTTTATTACTTAGCATTACTTTTCATTATATTTTTTTCGCAGAAATGTTATCTTGTACAACTTGTCAACTAAGAAAAAAAGATAAAACTTATCGAATCTAAAACTTCAAGTTAATTGACAATAAAATTTAGATTTTACGTAGCCGAGAAACGTATTTTAGGGCCAGTCTGAGTAATCTCAGCGTGGAACAGAGTGCCTTTACGTGTTCCACTCTTTGCCGTTTGGATGTATCTATTATTTAATTTTATTATCCAAAATTGCTTCAGTGAAACGTAACAGCGGTAATCTCCGGCCTTTACCAGAAAAAAAATAATGTAAAATTAGCCATTTCTTTCTTTTAACTGACAAGAATGTTCGTGCGTAAAATGGTCGTATTTGCACCAACAGTGACCACTGTACTTCTAAAGGTATAATTGTCTTAGCGCTGCCATAAAAATTGTTGTAGTATAGATATGTCGGTTAATACCCTTGAAACATGTTGCGCCAAATTTGTAATTATAATAAACTAATAATTATAATGTTTATTATAATTTGTGTTAGCAACAAAATCTTCGTCACATTCTAATTAAAAGGTAACGTTTTTCTCAAAACGTATTATGTATATTTAATTGGTTGATATTTTTTTTCAGCCACGACCCCAACGTAAACAAATTTAATATTTAATAAAATCATTAATACATTTTATTTATAATTATTTATCCTTTTTTTGTCGCACACTACCAACTTATGACTGCTTGCCTCATATATAATACTTTTGAATATTTTCCCTTTTACAGTTATTATAAAAACCAATTACAACCTACAATAAAACATTTACTACAGGGTAAATCCAGACACGAACCACAAACAATGTAATACGGAGAGTTTGACATAATTTGAAAGCCACATTACGAGCTTAGACGCAATTGTAAATGCGTGCCTTTGAGCCACCCTAACACGTTGACAAAGGAAATGGGATTTGAACTAAGACCGTCGTATTTTAATTAAATAGTTAAAGCTCAGTTTATACTGGACGCTAGTCATTGACCCCTATTGCGTGGGCTTAAATCCTAGACGAGGTGTGAACTCATTAACTGGTGTTAATGTATTCGATGCACACTACACAGAATAAATTAACAACGTATATAAATTATAAAATACGTCATGGTGACGAAATATTTCGTGTTCTGAGACCAGCTAACCACAGTTGTTTCGACCGACAAAACATTATCACATTTCTCATCAAATGCCATTATGGTCGATGAAGACGTCCACTGCAGGACATAGGCTACTCCCAAACATTTCCAAAGCTACTCTGTCAGAAGTATGTTATTATGGACATTGACGTAATAGTGCAAAAAAATATAACAAAACCGCTACCCCACGTTTCAAAGTAAAATTACACTAAAAGAAAAAAGCCAGATTTTGACACAGAAAAATTAAATCTTCCTTTCATAGTAAGGTGTAAATGACTACGAAGCTTCTGCAACCTCTCTCTCTTTACTGAGGAGGAATATAAGATGAATGTCATCAATTCTTCCGATAAAATGTCATCCAGGCGATAGAACCTCACCTTAATGATACTACGGTGGGTCACAAAATGTCGTTAGCCGAGTTTTAAATCTATTTGTCACGTTTGCATCATAATCGCTTGTCGTCATAATCTATCCAAAGCATCTAGTAATAGGATGGAGAAACCGTACCAGATGAGGTATAGCGTGCGTGCTATTTGGGCATTTTTTTCGTGTTCCACATTCACTCAATGACGTATATTTCCTCAGAGGGACGGGCAGAAGTGTATTTCTATAACCACTTTTGCTAGTTATTATAACCAACGTGAATGAAGTCGAATCGATTGCTATAAGAGTAGTTCCAGATTATTTGCTGTTACATGTAATTCACCGGCATCAGCCCATATGCGTCCCACTGCTGGGCACGGGCCTTGTCCACTACTGAGAGGGTATAGGTGTTAGTCCACCATGCTGGCCTAGTACGGGTTGGCAAAAAATCAAATAACATTGCTCAATTATTTGTTGAGATTTCAAGGATTGAAATAAGGGATTTATTCTTATATTCTTCTTATAGAAAGAAAGGTAATAAAATATATTATAATACAACAAATTTATACAGCATAAACAAAACTGCGAGTCAAATTTTGAAATTATGTTTATTTGCCTTTGTAATTTTTACCGTACAAACCCGTTGGAACTACCTGAGTTAAATAACTCTTTAGTGTCCCTTCGTATTTTGATGTAAGCACGGAGGGCCGCAGGGTTGACAGGAGGATGGGAAAATAAAATTAATGGCGCAAAAAAATATAGAAATGTACCTGCCGCGAGCTTTCAGCGAGAAATAAAATATGTAGCTGTAATAACAATACATAAGTATAATTTATATTTTGTCTTCGTCTTTACGTAATGGTAACATATTTTTTTATTATTGGTATTAATATAAAGAGAGTTAGATATCTTCGAGGCAATGTTTATTTGTGGAGTGTTTTTGTATATCAATGTTTTCAATATATTATATACTGAGTCGATTCTGAATATTCGTCCATAAGTCTTACAATGAATCAATTGAGTTGAAATACAATATTTAAATAATAATCTCTACTCAATATCTTGCTTTGAATTCACAAAAACACTTCTCCGTCATTCACACGAAATTACGCTAATTATTGCTCATACTTGACAGATTTCACTTTCAATTTTTTCATAATCATTAACCTCACGTGACAGCCCTATTCAGAGGGAATTACGACACAGGTCACGAAAGCCACAAAGATTCAGTCGAGCTTTATTAGTTGGGCTCACGATGGCGTTCATCAAATAGAGCGGTCGAGACTGTGTTGTTCGCAAGATGTTCAGTTGTTTGTATATGCAGGTCATTAAACTTTCGACACATTCAATTCATGAACCTTGATATCACTTTGTGTCTCAGACGATGGGTAATATGTGTATGGTTCTATAGTTATACATCTATAGCAGTTCAAATGCACTCGGTTTTAGTATACCCTGTTGTAGTCATATTAAACTGCAGAAAATGCGGTGACTCAATATGGGTACCTGTCTTATAGAAAAACTGTCATAAACCAACAGATACACCATTCATGTTTGCTTTTTACGTCCTATCCCAATAATTTTGGATGTCTAACACCCCTAAACCTAGTTAATCCCCTGCATCTACTAAGCACTCGTTAAAAGTGTGTCATCGTATGTTAATTGTAATCTGGTATTTTTATTTTCATGTAAATCACCCAATTCCTCTATATTAGGTTAAAAAATCATTCATTACCTTGGTCCTAAAACGTTAAAATAAGAAACATACTTTCGCCAACAAGCTAATTGACCTAACAGTAATTTATTTAACATTTCAATATTTTTTTTTCTATAAATCAACACCTATGCCTATGCCTATATTTGCTGGTGGTAGGATTTTCGTATCCGCCCGGATAGCGACCACCGTGCACAGGACGTAAAACCCGCCATAGTGACACATGCAAGTGTGTCGCGTTCCGGGATCAGTCAGTGTACATCCGGTTTTTCGGGGGACTTCAGTCGTGGTAGGTGGATGACCGTGCGGGTATTTTTGCCTCGACTGATTGGAGGTGTATTGACCCATCGGCCAGGGAGACCCGTAGAAACGGTTGTCCCGCTGGCCGCCCGCGGTATAGTACAGGGGCCCAATCGTGGCTAACCACCTCGAGAGGCTGCCCCACCATGCCGCGCATAATCTTGGAGTAGGTCGTCGTGCCGGTTGGTGACCGGATATGGGGTCCCGGCGGCCTATTCCGGGAGGGTACGGGGGCCCTTCCGTCCGATGGATCAGTCTGCCTCCATTCAGCACTAATGTGGCTAATTTCCCGTCGCGATCTTCTTACTACCATGACATAAGTCCCCCTAGCTTCTTCACAACTTCCTTCCTTCACCCATGACAGTGCGACACATCAGAGCAGGTTCTACAGCGGTGCACAACCCCACCACCGCGTTCACAATGGAGTTCGCCAACATCCGCGGGCTCCATTCGAACATCAATGCCGTCCACCACCATCTAGAAACGGCCCGGCCTGCTTTGCTCTTCCTGACGGAGACGCAGATTCGTTGTCCGGCCGATCTATCGTACTTGCACTACCCCGGCTATTCGCTTGAAGAGAACTTCAAGCCTAAGGCCGGGGTGTGTTTGTATGCTCGGTCGGATGTCTGTTGTCGCCGTCTGCGCTGCATGGAGGATCCTTCCTTCTCCACTCTGTGGGTACACGTTGACCTCGGCTGTCAAAGTCGTGTCTACGTGTGCCTCTACAGATCTCATAACGGGGATGATGAGACAACCCGGTTATTCAACTACCTTGGCCAGGCGACAGACGCCGCGCAGGAGCAGTTCCCCACAGCGGAATTGGTAGTTTTGGGGGACTTCAACGCACATCATGAGTTGTGGTTGGGTTCCTCCAAGACTGACCATGCTGGAAGGGCTGCCCACGCGTTCGCTCTTACTCATGATTTGGCGCAACTGGTGAATCAGCCTACCAGGATCCCAGACGTGTCGAGTCATGTGCCTTCTCTGCTGGACCTTCTGTTGACGAGTCACCCAGCCGGGTATCAGGTGACGGTTGGTGCCCCTCTGGGTTCCTCCGACCATTGCCTGGTTGGGACGTCAGTTCCGCGCGCTGCACCTCCACTACCCGTGAAGGTTAAGCGCAAAGTCTGGCACTACTCGTCAGCAGATTGGGATGGTATGCGAGAATACTTCGCATCCATCCCTTGGCGGCAGCGCTGCTTTGAGGGCTTGGATCCTTCAGCGAGTGCCGACGCCATTGCCGACGAGATCAGATTAGGAATGGAATACTATATTCCTTCCTCTGAGATCGCCGGCAAAGGACGCGGACGCTCCTGGTTCAATCGCGAGTGCGCCGACGCTGTTGGTAATAAACAGGCGGCGTACCGCGCTTGGATCAGGGGTCGCGCAATAAAGGATCCCAATTTAAGCTCACTCAAGGCAGCTTATAACCGTGCCGTCAAGGCCTGCAAGAAGGCTTATGTGAGAGCGGATGCTCAGCGCGTCTCCAGGATTGGACGTGCCTTGGCAGACCATCCGACGAGCAGCCGTGCTTATTGGAGTCTTGCTAAGGCTGTCCAATCCAATTTCTGTCGTCCTTCGCTGCCCCCGCTGAGATATCCGGATGGATCACTGGCCCATGGGCCGGAGGAGAAAGCCAGTCTACTGGCGCGCCTCTTTGCGGCCAATTCTCGGCTCGATGACTGCGGTTCTCAGCCACCTACGCTGCCTAGCTGTGGCCACACAATGCCTGATATCCGTATCAGGCATTGTGATGTGAGGCGTGAACTGCAGTCACTCGACGTCCGAAAAGCCAGTGGTCCTGATGGTATCCCGGCGGTTGTCCTTAAAAAGTGCGCAGCCGAGTTGTCTCCTGCACTAACACGCTTGTACCGCGCGTCTTATCTTTCAGGTGTGGTGCCTCAATCTTGGAGAGAGGCTAATGTGCAACCGATTCCTAAGAAGGGTGATCGGTCAGACCCTGTCAATTATCGCCCAATCGCCATAACCTCAGTGATCTGCAAGGTGATGGAGCGGATCATTAACATCCAATTGGTCCGCTACCTGGAGGATCACTCGTTGATCAGTGATAGGCAATACGGCTTCCGCCGTAACCGGTCAACGGGTGATCTTCTAGCGTTTGCCTTGCATCACTGGGGGGAGGCGATTGATCGGCATGGCGAGGCTCTTGCCGTGAGTCTCGACATAGCCAAGGCATTTGATAGGGTCTGGCACCGTGGCCTTCTCTCCAAGCTTCCGGCATACGGTCTTCCCGGCAACTTGTGTTTGTGGATTTCGAGCTTTCTGCATGGGCGTAGAATGCGTGTCCTCGTCGACGGGCACGCTTCACAGCTCATGTCAGTTAGTGCCGGGGTTCCACAAGGCTCTGTGCTATCGCCCACCCTGTTTCTTCTGCATATCAATGATATGTTGCCGCTTGGCAACATTCATTGCTATGCAGATGACAGCACGGTCCATGGGCGGTACTGCAGTAAGCCACCAGGTTGCCGGGCGGATACTGAGAGTAGACGCGAGGAGCTTGTCATTGAGCTCAATCGGACCCTGGAGCTCATTTCCACATGGGGTACCCGGAATCTGGTTGAGTTCAATGCCAAGAAAACCCAGGTCTGTGCGTTTTCGTGCAAAAAATCCCCGTTTTCTCCTCTCCCCAATTTTCAGGGCATTTCACTCGCAATGCGGAACGGCCTTAATATCCTAGGTGTGGATATCCGCTGCGATCTTAATCCAAGGACTCACATCGAGGGCATTATATCCGCCACTTCACGCAGGGTCGGAATCCTGAACAGAGTGCGCCGGTTTTTCACGCCCGGTCAGCTTTTCCGCTTATACAAAGCGCAGGTTCGGCCGGGCATGGAATACTGCTCGCACCTCTGGGACGGTTCCGCCAAATACCTTCTCGATGCCTTGGATGGATTGCAGCGGCGTGCCATCCGCATTGTGGATGATGCAGACGTCACAGCCAACTTGGAGCCGCTACAGTTGCGCAGGGACATTGCCGCACTTAGCGTGTTCTACCGTCTGTATCATGGTGAATGTTCTGAAGAATTGTTTAAGCTTGTCCCATCCTCTCCTTTCCTCACCAGAACCACGCGTGCTGGCATGCGAAGCCACAGCTTTGTGGTCACAACATCCGCGGCTCGAACCAAAAAGTTCGCCAACTCTTACCTTTGCCGCACCATCAAGCTGTGGAATAGTTTGCCGGCTCACGTGTTCCCTCCTTCCTATGATCCTGGATCCTTTAAGCGAAGCGTGAAGAAGCATTTGTGCAGGCCGGCATGATTGTGTCGACCAGCGGGTGACCTTCGTTTCTCGCTGGTCGGTATTAATTTTTTGGACTCCACTGTGCTTACCATCAGGTACAGTGGAGTCACTTTGCCGTGCCAGTTTAAAAAAAAAAAAAAAAAAAAAAAAAAAAAAACCTATTAAAAAGTAGGTACTCACACGAAATCCACATGTAAAGATTTTTATCGATGTTTTAATAGTTTTACATAACATAGTTGATTAGTAAGCAGTATTTTACTCACGCTAAAACGCAATCCATACTGACACAAATTGAAGCGGGATTATGGAGGAGATTATCGAAATGCAATTCAGAACTCATTTATCTTTTTGGATTATCGATACGATGAACGCCAAATGGAAAGAACAATAATCATCCTGAAAAAGGGATTTAGGTTTTGTTTGATATATATTTGATACAAACAAAAAAATATTGTCTTAAATTTATTTATTAGACTCGTTAATCCTGTGAAAATACATTACCGAATTAACTATTTACGTATATATAACTATGGTCTAATTGCATAAGTCTACGGCGCTCAATCGATCTTAGGTACAAATCTTGAGTCTAGCAAAATATTGTAGTTTTTTCTTTCCTGTAAAAAGTTCTTAGTAAGTAGTATACAATTATTTAGAATGCCGGGATAATGGCAAAAGTTTCGCCTTTATAACGTGGGATTTAAAACAGCTGGCGAAACGAGCACATAGAAATACGCAGGGACAGACTGATGTCAATACATTTGAAGATATTTTACCTGAGTTAATATGTATGCAGGTATGTATTATAGCTAGCTCAACGAAAGAATTATTCTTTATTGCTTAACGTTTGGCGTACATTTAAATATCATGTTACCGGCCCAATGCGGATTATTGATCGAAGGATTTTTATTTGACTAGAGTCATAACGAATTTTTATTCAATTTTTTTATTAATGTCAGTTAAGTCATTAAACTATATTGTAAAATGACTTTCCCAAGAATAAATGAGTTATTTATTATACAAGTGGGCAATAATTACCTGACAAAAATAGTTTTTACAATTTATAAAAAATATATTTTACGATCAATCACTTCCCACGATATGAGAAGGTTACTGAGCCCCCTATTTCTCTTACATAAGCATATTACTACCACAAGTTTTAACAAACAACTACCGCACATATCTCACTAAAAAAATTACATGACCACTGCAATACATACTGATCTAAATCCATCAGTCAAACGCAGCAAACCAAAAAAAATGCGCCCACAATCTGCCCTGCGAGACAATTTAATTCATCTGAAAATAAAAGAGCGCTTACGTAAATGGATAAGCGTAATAACAGACTTGTGGAATAATAAGCGTGATATATACTGCTGAAGACCGTCGTCCAGACATTTGGGCGCCACGCTCCGTCGGCAATCAATAAAGCGTGCGCAATTGTTATAGATATCTAACTTAATGCTTTTTAAATTACATACATTACCCCAAGTTCGTGCCACGTGACCTAAGCATGCTACCTAGAATTATTGAGTATTAGTAATTTCTTAGTAGCAGCATTGATTCTGAAGATGTACCCCAAAAACGGCAAAAGGTTCGCTCCCTACTACGTGGGACTTCAAAAAACTTTTGGCGAAATTTGTATACAGAAAACTGCCGCTTGGATATAGGCGTGAATTGTGAGTTATGTAGTAATGTTAGTAAGCAGTGGCCTCGAAGCTTAGGCGCGCGGACAATTCAAATCTTTGCGGTTGCGGGTTCCAACCCAAGCACAAACCTCTGACTTTTCGAAGTTATGTGTTTATTGGTAATGTATTATCACGTATGTACTTTAACAGTGAAGGAAAACATTTTAAAGAAACCCGCACATCTCAAAATTCTTAGTTGTGTAGTTCGACAATTCGCACTAGGTCAGCGTGGTGGACTAAGGCCTAACTGCTCTCCGCTGTGGATGAAACCCGCATCCATCAGTGGGATTTATATAGGCTTATGATGATGATGGTTCCTGTTAGTCCCATTAAAGGATAATGATATTAATATTACTGGTGCTACAATATAAGTTTCATGTATAACTGATCTGACTGCTTCAATGATCTCGGGGCAAATTAAGCGATCAAGAGATAGTTTCGATATATACCTATATATGTATATATAGGTGACAACTCTTTGTTTTACAACTCCTCCTTTATTTATCTTTCTGATTAACCTCGTTGCGGGATTATGACAAATTTGAACCCCTTAGATTCGCTGAGCTTCATTGCTCGGCGTCAATATTGTGCGTGCCGCTGTTGATCCTGGAGCACAGGAGTTACAGTGGCGGGTGTGTGGTTGGATAGGGCCCAAAAATATATATATAGGTGTAAAAGTTGAAATAAAGGTTCTGGAAATGTGTCCGTGAACTACAAAAGGCTATTAAATTATAGGGATGCAGGTTTATAGAGTATGAAGTGTCTTAAATTTGGATATGATTAATATTTCAGTGAATATGAACATAGTAAGTAATCATAATATGTAGTTACCTGAGAGACATATATATACGAAATCTTCAACTGCCATAAGCCGCTTGATGTGCTAAATTAAAAATGTATCTCACAGGCCCCTGTAGAACATTGGCCAAGGCCAATCTTTAGTGTCTCTGATACATTAGTTGTTTTAAATTTAATTTGTAATCTTCATTCTTCTATAATGAATGTAAAGGAAGTAGGCTCTTATCAGAATCAATTAACCACAAATTTCTGAAAATGTAAATAATGTTTTTCAATCCCCACAACAATGGAATCAGTTACTTTACTAACCGAGTCTACAGCTAATGGAAGGGGACAAAGATAACACAGCAAGTGGCAGCCTATTTATTCTTATCTACCCTACTCAAGCCATTTCAGGCTTGAGCTTAATTGGTTTGCCGCACTATAAACAAATCCACAATCAGATCGCTTGTACTGAGATACTAAGTGAGACAGACTTACGAAGACTTTACTTTCCATTGATAACGACATTTGACATCGTTGAAGTTCAAGGGGTTAAAAATGATTTGGTGGTGGTGTTGAATTCTATTTGTATTCATGGCTTTATCCAGCAGTAAGACGTATAGAGGCTGATATAACTATAGATTTATCACATAATAAAAGGGCAGGGATATTTCAGTTTTTCAGCTGGTCACAATTCGAAACCTTGTGCTGGTAACTAGAATTTTGTTATGGTTAAATATCGGCCAATAACTGCTCGACCAGAAAACTCGAGCCTTAGGCCTACCGATCGCACGCTGCACACTTACATATGCCCCACTTACATATGCCCCACTTACATATTTACTTACTGTACCAATGAAGCAGCCAATTACTAGCAGAGAAAAAAAACATAACGATACACGCTGTATACAATATACCTCAACAAAAGCGTAGTCAAAACGTATGCTACGCAGCAAACATGCGCTACGTAAGCGCAGTGGCGTGGCAAAAATTGTTACGCAACACAATTTTGCAAATGAAATCTGCCGATGTTAGTATCTAACGTTACAGTGCTACTTCGCGTAGTATAAAAATCATCTATACTGCTACAAATGCTACAAGTTCTACGGCATACGATTCTTTCTAAAATAAATTACAGCGTACACACCAATCAGTCTTACCATTTGTAAACAAACAAAGTTACTTGGAACCGATTTTAATTAATTTGCTTGATGGAATTTTCAATTAATTTTCTTTTACAACTCACTCCCAAAGGATTAATTCTAGGTTAGAGGGTGATGGCGTGTTCTACTAAATTTGGAACGAAACGTGCTCCGATCATTTTCTTTTGATTATGATAAGTTTGTTTTGTTTACACATTCAAAACTAATTTTACTCTATACTAAGAAAAGATAAATATAGTTAAATAAGAGATACACAAAGAAATGTCTACAACGTTCGGATGATTCTTGTTTACGCAACAGTAAATTGGCTTTGGGTTGGCGCAATTCCTTTACAAGAGGTAAATGTTCAGCTTTTACGGGTTACCTGCATAAATCAGAGCCCAGGTACGGCGACGGTGTCCAAGTAGAACAATTTTACGTTATGTCTATTTTGTAAGACGGGTTGAATCTAGTCGCGTTTTATTACCAGGAAAGCCTTTTGAAATAAATTGCGGATTTATTGTTTCTTTTGTTAACAGAAAGGATTAACTTGAATATATGTAAAGGCTACTGAATTCACGCTAAATACTAAGAAAAATTTTTACTTAATCTTCCCCACTGTAGACACTAAAATGAATTATCATCATCATCATTAGGCCATATACGTCCCACTGCTTGGCACGGGCCTCCTCTATAACTGAGAGGGTTTAGGCCTTAGTCCACCACGCTGGCCTTGTGCGGGTTAGCGGACTACACACCTAAGAACTTTAATGTGTGCAGGTTTTATAACGAAGTTTTCCTACACCGTTAAAGTGCGTGATAATTCTTTGCGAAAATATTGTACGACATATTCTGTTAATATTTGCATCTATATGAAACTTAACCATCCTACGTATATTTTGGTATATTACTAAGTCACACATATTACATAGTATTTACCCTAAATAAACATACATAAAATTCTTGTGCATAATAAATCAGATACAAGAGACTTATCGGTATCATTAAACAATTTAACAAAACTTTAATTTATTTGTTTTTCTAAATTATAACAATACACAAAATCCTACTTTATTAACACCTCCTAAACCTTTAAAAAACTAGTCATAATATAATCACCTTACGTAACTAAAGTTATTCCGGGAGGCGGTAAATAGAATCTAAAAATACGAACAGCTTACGTAAGGAGAGCTTGCAGACTATCCCCGCCCGCCCCCCTTTTATAAAAACAAAAGAGTTGTGTTCACAAATTGCGACGCTCCTTTGTTTTTAAACGACATTTAATATTCGCAGCCTTGATGCTAATTTGTTTGCTTCATAGACTTGATTTTATATTTAAAGCGACCCGGCCCAGTTTTTCCCAGGCGGAATCCTTTAAAAATAGCTTAAGAAAATACTCAGAGATTACCAAAAAAATACAATATTATTTTTTTAGGCGTGGAAACTAACGACCTTACTTAAAAACGTTAGTAAATTTAGTCACAACTTAAACATGCTTCGTCCTGTTCTATTGAATGACCCGTGACGTTAGAGTAAACGGGACGAGGCATGTTTGAGTAATTAAGTTAACATTTGAAGTAAGGCCGTTAAAATACTGACAGAGTTATTATAATCAGAAACGTATATTTTTTGTGTTGTAGGGTTATTAATAGAGCTGTAATGAGCACAAAATATGTGTATGAGAGGGAATTTAAAAAAACTTTTTTCTATTTCCATATATTTATGTATTTATAAGCTCATTAGCACATCCAGAAAATTTCAAATGTTGTTGGTAGTCACCATACACCATCAGATAAATTATTTCTAAATCATCATCACCTTAATACGTCCCTAGGCACAGGCCTCCTCTACAACTGAGAGGGAATAGGCCTAAGTCCACCACGCTGGCCTAGTGCGGATTGGCGGACTATTCACCTAAGAAATTCTCAAGAACTTTTAGGTTTCCTCAAGAATTGTGTCTACACCAGAAAAAAAAACATAAATTCAAAATGAGTTATGCCAAAAGAATAAATACTATTAAATTAAATGGCTACTTAGTACTTGTAGTATTTTATGTATTTCGTGTAATAGCTTCAACTTGAATTTAGACGCGTTATCGCTTAGAAACAAATGTACTTGGCACTCTATGCCCCTAAGAGCGCTTTATCCGTTGGTTTTAGTTGTCCATTCGAAATGTAACGTTAAGCTTAATGAGATTATCGGCTTACGTTATAATATTATACTAACGCTGTTTATTAAGAGTCACACTGTATAGTGCAAAATTATTGTATTCTGAAGCACGTATGTTAAGCTAAGTAGAATAATAATGTTATTTCTTGATGACGTCATCGTGCTGGCCGTGAAGTGAACAAAGAAAACATAAAAAAATAAAAGAAAAACGCAATTACACAGTTGTTCTATAACCACGAACAGCCATACTTATAAACATTACCTATTTTAACTACTTAAGTATGTCTTGTTCTTGCTCTTTTGATTGACCTGTGACGTTAGAGAAAACGAGACAGGACATGATTAAGTAGAAATTATAAGTACCCTAATGTCCTTAGCTGATAATGATACATTAATATTCATTTGATGGATGCTTATGACTTCTGAATGTGACAAATTCCATCCATTAAAGTCATCAGTCAACGATTATGGTAAACAATACATTAGTTCACGCGGTATTATAGATAAATAGAAGGGTAAATGAACTAAAACGTAAATTATACCCGAACATGCGATATCCTTTGTCTATAGTTCGATGTAATTACCTACAGGGTTTTGCCCTACAAAACGCGTGTGTACGGTACAAGGGCATACCATAACAACTCTAGGGAAAAAGAACTCCCTACCGCATTTGAATGTCGATTTAGACGAGTTAAATGTGCATACATACCTGGTGTAGTCCATCTTTTTCGGTCAGTTTTACTTAAATAAATATTTGTGATAATATTTGTCTCTTTGCGGAGACCGAACTTATTCTTAATTCAGTCTGGCATTTGAAGCATCATGAAGACTGCACCAATAATAACTTTACAGTAAATTAAACATTCTTACTTTATCCATAGCAATGTTACTAAGTGAAGCAGTTGAAGCAGTGATGGCCTCGAGGTATAGGCGCGGGGTCGAGAATCTCGATGGTCGCGGGTTCAAACCCCAGGTCCACACCTCTGACTTTTCGGAGTAATGTTCATAATGAATTACATATCATTTGCTTTAACGGTGAAGGAAAACATCGTGATGAAACCTGCACACCTAAAAAAGTTCTTAAGAATTTCTTAGGTGTGTAGTCCGCCAACCCGCACTAGGGCAACGTGCTGGACTAAGGCCTAAAACCGTCTCAGTTGTAGGGGAGGCGCGTGCCCGGCAGTGGGACGTATATGGGCTGATGATGAATGTAACTAAAATAAAAATACACATAAAAAAAAATACTAATATTCCTAGTTAAAATGTAAAGTGAAATTGTCGTTTCGTGGGCGTTTTACATAGAAAATCTGAATTTCTCTTTCAGATGACTTATCTAATCAAAACAAAATTAGATATGCTAATAGCGTGCCAGTTTTCTCGGAATGGTTTCTTGTGATAAATAAGCAAGCGTGTTTGGGGTCGCTGAGGCAACCGTCTATACCTACTTGAAATTACGTTGAACTCTTTGAACTAGTTTACATAAAAAGTACAAATAAATTTATATGTTACACTTGAAATAAAGGATCTTTTTAATCCATTGGGATTTGGTTATGAGTGAATAAAAAATATAAACAAAATTCTTTTATATTATGCAGTTCGATATTAGAGTCACTTCCTCACCTGATAAGTGATAATCCTATCGGTTACGTGACGAAGATAAGCTATATATCAATTTAGGCTACAATACTTAAATAATTAGCTCGCCAAAGATTAAGAAGTCCGAAATAGAATAAAAAAAATGCAAAAAAAATTAACCAATTAAAATAATTTATTTGAGAGCGTCACTTGCAACCTATAACCTGATTCATTCATTCTGATGGATCTAGAGACACATTTAATAAGGATCGATTTATTAATTGAAGTTAGCCGTTAGTTACTACCGCGCCAACCCCTCACAACCGGATCATCATCAGCCTTTATACGTCCCACTGCTGGGCACGGGTCTCCTCTATAACTCAGTTGGCGTAGATCTTAGTCCACTACGCTGGCCTAATTCGGGTTGACGGACAGATGTTCAATAGAAATAAAATTAAATAAAAATAATTTATTGAATCTTTGAAATGATCATCTAGATTTTTTTCTTACTCTTTTGCCTCCATCACCATGCTCGAAATGCAGATCGCATTACAGAAAAACGGGCAAACCACTCTAGTGTCTCTTTTCGAAGCAGTTTACAACACAATGATATCAGACTGCCTGACTGCCTCGTGGTCTCGCGGTACAAGTATGTGCCGAGCGTGCTAGAGGGTCTGCGTTCGATTCCCGGGTCGGGCAAAGTGTTATTGGGTTTTTCCATTAGGAAATTCTCAGTAGCAGCACGGCGTCTTGAATTGAGACTGAAAAACGGCAATAGGCTCGCCCCCTATTATGTGGTACAGATACATACCTGGCGAAATGTGGGTACAGAAATGCACCTTTGCCTACCCCTTCGGGAAATAGAGGCATGAGTGTATGTATCATATCAGACACATTATAGTATGACTAGAGAAAAATGGGCAACAAACTCTTGTGTAGCTCTTTTCGAAACAGTTCGCAAGTTCAATTGGAGCAGTTGATTTATCAATAATTGAATTATATTCAAATATAGTATGTGTCTTTGCATTTACTTCTATTAAATAGGTTAATTAATATGGTATTGTTGCAGTTGTTCAACGGCGATGCTATGCGCGGCCATCATGACAGACCACTGGGAGCACGTGGTGTGGGACCGCGCGGCGCTCACAGCACTCGCCAACGCCTCCAACACACAGCTGCAGTGGCTCCTAGATGAAAAAGTTGCTAAGGTAATATCATCTCACATAATTTAGCAAATCTATAGATCACATAACAAGATTTGTTAAGCAAATTCAAGAAATATATAAACAATAGATATCAATGCGTATAGCTTTGAATATATACTCAGGTTCTTGGTATTTGAACTAGTAAATCTGAAAAAATGTGGTCGAACTTCTTCTCTTTCTACCAAACTCTTCAAAGATAAAATAAAAAAATAAGAATTCAAACTTTAATAAAAATGTTAATATTATTCATTCCTCAAAAACAAGAATTTATTATACGACAACCATTACGATGAAAAGATCCAAAAATATTTCATAAGAAATACTGAGGACTTAGCGCACCGTCTTTCAGACGGAAACTCCTCAACAAGTCTCTTTGATAACATTTCAATTTCGGGAAACTGACACGAACTTTTATGAAATATTTCTTGGAGATAAATTGGAGGTTTAAAACTACGCAATTACCTTCTTATAAGACATTTTATATCTATACATACATACATACATACAAATAAATAAAATTGGAGTGTCTGTTTGTAACATTGAAATAACCGCTTTTAATAAATGCATATGGATGTATAAGCGACACATATACCAAACTAACGTTTTTTACAATTTTTGTCTGTCTGTCTTTCTGTTTGTTCCGGCTAATCTCTGAAACGGGCGGACCAATTTTAACGGGAATTTCACTGGCAGATAGCTGATTTAATAAGGAGTAACTTAAGCTACTTTTAGCTTATAAATTTTCTTATCAAAAATAATTATAAATGAATTTTCCGCGCGGGCATAGTACATAATAAATAGTTCAATCTAATTTCTAATGTAAAAGAAACTTATCAGTCCGTATTGTACATCCAACTACCGGTCATGGAGCTCCACTAATATTGAGTAGGACTAGACGTTGTAAGTCAAGTAGTGATGGCCTCGAGGTTTAGGCGTGCGGTCGAGAATCTCGTCGGTCGCGGGTTCAAACTCCAGGTTCAGTTCAAACTTCTAGGTCTGCTTTGTTACTTCTTGAAGATAATGTTCCTCAATGTGATGCATCGTTTGAATTTACAGCAATTAGTCATTATGATATTTTAAAGGCCTTTAAAGAAATTAATAAAAAAAAGACTAAAGATTTGTGGGGAATGTCAGTGGTTACTATATCCTCTATAATCGATATTATAGCACCTCACATGGCAGCTGTGTTCAATCGTTGCGTCGCATCTGGAGTGTTTCCTGACCTGATGAAGCTTAGTAAGGTAATACCACTTTTTAAATCTGGTGATACCACAGACCCTTCAAATTTTTGACCTGTTTCTGTTTTACCAACTCTTAGTAAGTTATTTGAAAAAATTATACTTAATCAATTATTGAACTTTTTCAATAAAAATAACTTACTTCATCGGAAACAGTTCGGATTTACTAAGGGTAGATCAACTATCGATGCAGGGGCCGAACTTTTGAAAACTGTGTTTAAGGCATGGGAAGATTCGCGGGATGCTATTGGCATTTTCTGCGATTTGTCCAAAGCCTTTGACTGTGTCAAACATGACATTCTCGTCAGGAAACTTAACCATTATGGCATTAGAAACGGAGCTCTCAATCTTCTGACTTCGTATTTGAATAACAGAGTTCAGAGGGTTGACGTTAATGGAGAACTTTCTCCAGGATCGTCGGTTACCATGGGAGTCCCACAGGGTTCAATTCTTGGGCCGTTTCTGTTTCTTGTGTACATTAATGACTTGCCTTACTACGTAGGGGATAAAAACGATATAGTGCTGTTTGCGGATGATACATCTCTTATATTTAACGTAAAAAGACGTCTCGATAATTTTGACGAAGTAAACAATGCACTTCGTAAAGTTGTTCAGTGGTTTGATAATAATAATTTACTTTTAAATGTGAAAAAAACTAAATGTGTTAAATTCACAATGCCCAATGTTAAGCAATTAAAAACCACTGTACAAATTAACGGTGAAGAACTGGATCCTGTTGCGTCTACTACATTTCTGGGCATTACGGTAGACGCAAAACTCCAGTGGGGACCGCACATTCAACAACTGGCAAGCAAATTAAGTTCAGCGGCATATGCAGTGAAAAAGATCAGACGTCTGACTGACGAGGAAACGGCAAGAATGGTTTATTTCAGCTATTTCCATAGCCTTATGTCGTATGGTATTCTTTTGTGGGGAGCCGCTGCGGATATTAACACTATTTTTGTTTTGCAAAAAAGAGCCATTAGGGCTATTTATAATTTAGGTCCCAGGGCTTCACTTAGAGAAAAAATTAAGGAAATAAATATTCTTACCCTCACTTGTCAGTTTATATACGAAAACTTAATGTACGTCCAAAAGAATCTTGATAAATTTAATAAAATTTGTAATGTACACAATAAAAATACTAGGAACAAATGTAATCTCGTTCAACACGTAACTCGTCTCCGGAAAGTTAATAACTCTTTTATGGGGCAATGTATACGCTTCTATAACAAACTTCCGAAGGCTATTAGAGAGCTTCCCTTGACAATGTTTAAGAAATCAATTAAAGATAAGGTTTACAAAAAAGCATACTATAAAGTTTCAGATTTTATTGAAGATAATAAGCCCTGGGAGTAAGTAAATTGATCGGAGTTTTGTTTTGTTGCTACAGTTTGTATCGTTATGACATTTATAATGTAAAATTTAAATAATGTAATGAAAAAAAGACATAATTATAATGCTGTTTTTTAAAGAAAAAAATGACATGTCGTGTTGCTGAGGGAGTTTCTTGCCGTTTCTTCTCCACAGCTATAACACGTTTCGAAGCGGCAATAGTTTAAAAAAATTAAGATGTGTAAAATTGACGATTCAAAAGAACTTGTAAAAGTCTATTTGAATAAAGATATTTTGACTTTGACTTTGACTTTGACTTTGACAGGCAGACACCTCTGACTTTTCGACGTTGTGTGTATTCAAATTGAATTATGTCAAAGTCAAAATCCTCTTTATTCAAAAATACTTTTACAAGTTCTTTTGAATCGTCAATATTAAACTATTTTTTAAAACTATTGCCTCTTCTTAACGTGTTATTGCTGTGGTGGCAAGAAACTCCCTCAGCAACACGACATGTCAAAATGTAGTCTGCAAATCCACACTAGGCCAGCGTGGTGGACTAAAGCCTAAACCCTCTCAGTTGTAGAGGAGCCCCGCGAGCAGCAGTGGGACGTTTATGGGCTGATACATAGATAGACTGTCGTCTAGTCCTACTAGCTGCCTTAGCGTGCGTTGCTGGCCGTTAAATTGGTACTTAAATAATTCCTTCAGCATAACTTCTTATTATGCCAGATAGAGCAAAAAAAATATGGTACTTTTTTATCAATAAACAAATTATAATAGTTTGTAATTAAAAATAGTAATATTTAAAACGCAATACAAGAGATGTCTTTATTACGTAAATATGAGTATATTCAACGTACATCGAAACTTATCGATCTGGTAAAAGTATACATGAGCTTTGAAATGAAGTATCGTAAATTCGGAATGCATTTAAATTTGAATCGTTATTTTTATTTCAAATCGAAATTGCTTTTAGATCCAATTATCCTCTCAAGGGCAGACGTCATGCATTTAGATGTTTGTTCAATCAGAACTTAAATTTTCGTGAATATTACATATAACCTATTAAGATACGTCGCGCCGAATGAACGTACGGCACAAGTACCTAATAGAGTAAAACATCAATTTACTGTACGATTTCGTCATTAAATTTTTTTACTTATTTGTTTTTTTTTTTAACATCATTAATCACTGCTATATATAGCTTCTGACGTCTCATAAGCCATGTTATCTTACTTATATTATGTACTACATATTTCTTAAGTCGTGATGGCCTATAGGTTTAGGCACGCGGTCGAAAATCTCAACGGTCGCGGGTTCAAACCCCAGGCACACACCTCTGACTTTTCGAAGTTATGTGTGTATTCACATTGAATTATCACGTTCTTTAACGGTGAAGGAAAACATCGTAATAAAACCTGCACACCTAAAAGTTCTTAGGAATTTCTTGGGTGTGTAGTCCGCCAACCCGCACTAAGCCAGCGTGGTGGACTAAGGCCTAAACCCTCTCAGTTGTAGAGGAGGCCCGTGCCCAGCAGTGGGACGTATATGGGCTAATGATGATGATGATGATTTCTTAATTATTCATTATTAGATTATACTGTAGGGTTTGTCCCTCTCACTCCTATAGCACCCATCACACATCAATAGGGAAGGCTTTTATCAAAATATTTTTTTAATTTCTCCATACAGATATTTTAAAACAATTTTTACCTATTCAAATCACTAGTAGAGAACTGCGAATATTTAATTTAATAAAATCCTTATTTATTTTAAATACGAAATAAATAAATACACCCAACAGTCACATACGTAGTTCTGACCCCACACTAGGATACAAGTCCTGCGTCATGGGTATGAGAGACTATAAGAGACTTTTTCGGACTCTAATACCCAGACCGGAAACAAATATTTGTGGATCACACAAACATTTGCCTCGGTGCGAGAATCGAACCCGCGGCCTCTCGTTTCGGAGCTGTCATTCTATTCAAAACACCATAAGGTAATACACAAAACTAATTCTTACAAAATATTTCTAGATTAGAACAATGTGCCTATCTCTTGAAGGTATTAACTTGCTTATAATAGTCAATCGATTGGAAATTGCGCTCCTTTATTTGTCGTTTCGACAATTGAGTAAGTTGGCAGCAATCTGCAAACTCCGCACATTACTAGCGCGTTAGTTAACAGGTCTGTCGAGTTTTATGATAATTGGAATAGTTCCACACGAGATATGTGGGCGGCTCAATCTGACGAGAGGTGTTATGGGGACAAGAAACGTATCGAGTAATCGATGAGAAAGTTTTGTTTGGTATC
The DNA here is from genome assembly GCA_907164795.1 of Hemaris fuciformis. Lineage (NCBI taxonomy): Eukaryota > Metazoa > Arthropoda > Insecta > Lepidoptera > Sphingidae > Hemaris > Hemaris fuciformis. Next base: position 4,856,230 of record OU015440.1, on the reverse strand, counting down.
GATTATTTTTATTTACGAATATTGTAATCTACATACAATCTAGATATACATAGGTATAAGGACAGATACATAATAGACCTTCCTCAGAAGATTGCATTGTATCTTGATAAAAATGACCAGCAACTAGCGGTTTACCACAGCTGTTATGATACTGATTTTAGGAACATATCTTTATTTGTTGTTTTAATTATAAATAAAATTACCTGTTTAGCATCCATCTTTTTTAAAAAATGAAACAAAAAAAAAAATTCCCATGCTCAAATACGCAAAAATCAGTCCAGCTGCTTCGAAGGCGTTTAATCATATACAAGAGCATAAAAATACACATGACAAGCAATAAAACAATTATGTAACCTGATAAATATACATACAGAACTAGGAAATTGAGTATTGCCACTCATTATTAGTGACTATTATGAATGTGAGCATAAGTTTTCAAGAAAAGACCCTATATTTTCTTCAAAGGCCGGCAACGCACCGATGTTTCCTCTGGTATTGTGGGTGTTCATAGACGGGGTTGACCACTTAACAACAGGTAGCTCACTAACTGGTTTGCCTCCTCCCCCATTAAAAAAAATACATTTGCGGCGACTATGAGGGAAATGTTTTTTTTTGTATCTTCGCCGAGAAACTGAAAGTGGAGTTTAAGGCGCTTTCGTCTCCTTAGAAAAACGAGCAACGACGAAGGCTTATCACGCCACGGTGCAAAAAGCAAAAAAGGCACGCTCAACTGATCGCAACGTTATAGCATAAAGAGCTTATAATCCTCTTCAGTTACACTAAATCTGTATAAACTTCTTTTACACTGTATCAAAATTTATTTAAATTGGATATGAGCTTAAGGGATGCTGGTATAGCATCTTTAGGTAACTCTGAATGCTTTTTATATCAGGCGTAACCGCGTAGTCCTCCAAGATGTTTTAGTCAACCTGACCGTGTGCAAGCCAAGTTGGAACGCTGATGAACCCGACATATCGCGTTCAAAGAACCCTATAGTACGGCAACCTAATAGCTTTCTTCTCGTAAAATGACGCAAGAAATTATAACATTGGTTACGATTAAATAAAAATGGCATAACATCTAGAATTTGATACTTTAAACCGCATAGCTCTTATTAGATATAAAGGGGTATGACCCACGTCTGCTCTCATATTGAATATTGCAAAAAATCTCTTACTCATGGTTGAGCACATAAAAGCTAATTTCCACCTAGCCATCCCACATCTAGCGAACGATTTGAACTGGCAAATCTTTTTATAAAATGATAAATTGTATTTCAACATAAAATTTTCTCACCCTCGTCATTCTTATTGATTTTTTTATAAATGTTTCTCGTGTAACGGTAAAAACGATATATCAAGCGAATTAAAATGAATATCCTTACACCTGTATCCCCGTATATAGTAGATAGGTAGGCAGTGGTGTGTTGTTACACCAAAATTTAGTTTTCTTTCAGGCACATTTGTGGAGTGACTAGGTACTAATAAAATTTCAATTACCCTTTATCCGATTCGGGAATCGAATTCAGAATCCCTCGATCACACGCCGCTTACTTACGCCGCGGGATCAACGAGGCAGTCATTCAGACTTGTAGGCATTTGTAGCCTGATTTATTAGTATTAACTAAAAAATATATTAAACATAGTACTCATAACAGCATCTTGTGTGGTGGGTATCAGAAACTAGAAGACTTTTCCGTCTCACACACACCGAGAAACGAAACAAATGTTTGCGGATCATAAAAACATCTGTTATGGTGCGGGGATCAACCCCCCGGCCTCTCGTTTCGCAAGCTAGGTGACTATTCTACTGCCACACGAGATTGTCTATCTATAACTGATTAAATCAATGTTCAAACTTAACCTACATTTAGGCTATTTCTGTGTCAAGTTTCAGTTTGATCAGTCGAGTACTGTGGCCTCCAGATTCAATCAACTCTTCAGTTAGATAGAGATTAGAAATTGCCTCTTTGGCCCCGCTATATAACTGTACGGTGTCCGATCTATAATAACCGGGTGTGATGCCAGAGATCAGAGTGTCTGATTGGTCGACATAACCATACAAATATATGTACATAGAATTTATCGTCTTAGTTTTGGAACTGCTATAGTGAACTAGTTACTATTTAATTACAACTGTTACTAATAATTTATTATTGTTGAAGAAATTATTGTTGAATAATTTGAATAATTTGACTGCCTCGTGGTCTCGCGGCACAAGTATGTGCCGTGCGATCTAGAGGTCCTGGGTTCGATTTCCGGGTTGGGCAAAGTGTTATTGGGTTTTTCCATTAGGAAATTCTCAGTAGCAGCACGGAGTCAGGATATATGCCCGAAAAGCGGCATTAGGCTCGCCCCCTATTACGTGGGACTGATGCATACCTGGCGAAATGTGGGTGTTTAAAATGCACCTCTGCCTACCCCATCAGGGAATATAGACGTGAGTTTATGTATGTAATTTGAAAGACTTTTAATCTTGAAGTCTGCATTGCGCACTTGAACCTATATAAAAACAGAGCATACCAATATCAGACTTGAACTCGAATTCTTTATCTATTGGAGCATGTAATTATATACTTGCTTGAATCATATATAGTAAAGGAATAGATTTATAAAGCACTTTTGTGCAACCTAATCTCTGGGTTTTTAGCATGCACCAGATCGGAACTTGGAAATGAGTCTTCTCCAAGTTCCAAATAAACGACGTTATTAGCTCAACGTTCTAATGTTGATAGTATACCAACCTACCAATAAAAAGTCTGGGTGTACCACCGTCGCTTTTAATCAACGAAGAAAGGTCACTGCATATGCATTGAAGCGTAAACTTTCAACTTATTAAACCTCTACAGAACTTTATGAACGTCGCAATATCTTCCAATTAGATTATCTTTGAAGTTTTAATTTGCTATGTAATTTGGTTTGGTGGCTATGTAATATATGGTTCGCGTGAAATGAAAACTTCGCACGAAAATTTTGTCACCAATTCGAAACAAACAACTTTTTTTTAGGTTTTGCACTTTTATCGTCCACCACACGGGATAATATTTTCTGGAATAAGTTCAGAGAGCTCGTCCCTCCAAAAAATTAAAGTTTTTTTTATGATTTTTAACAACTTTTACTAGAATATCGAGGGGGTAATCAGTTACAATATATGTCGTGAAGATTTTGGACGTATAAAATTTTATTTTTACTTATTAAATATGATTTTACTACAGAAATTAAAAAAATATTATAGGTGAAAGGGAGAATAGGAATAGGTAATATTAATAAAAGAAATGCCACCCTGACACTGATCCTAATTTCGTTCATCATTTTCCCAGACCTAATTAATTATTACTAGGCCACTAGGCCAGCGTGATGAACTTAGACCTCAACCCTCTCATTTGCAGAGGAAGCCATTGCGCAGTAGTGGAACGTATACATGCGCTAATGATGAATGAATTATTGTAATCATATGTAAACAACAATCGAAGAGCAAATTATTTACTTCAATATTTTTCAATAGTTTATATCACATGTCCGAATAAGAGACAGGTTCCGCCAGCTGTCGCGTCACGGAAATAAACCAATATAAAATGGCGCCGATCACTTTGTTAGTTGGCGGATACTAATGTGAATTGCTTACACATGCTTGGTATTTGTCAATTACTATCAGCATAATGAAGAGTGATTAATAATCATAACCAAAATTTCAACAAGTCTTGGTAGAGTGATTGAGTAGATTTTAAAAGAAAAAGCACTGACTACTGAATGACAACTTACTGCCACCTTCTGTCTGAGAAGTATTTTTCTATACTAAAATTATTATTGGGGATTCGCAATGAAGACACTTTATTTGGCGTGCCGCGTCTTATGTTTTTTTTTTGTTTTTAATATTAACCACGATTCACAATGAGGTTGTATATAATCGTTTCCCACATTAGTGTGACATACATCTATTACATTGTTCAAAACTTTTGGTACCCAGAACTTCTGGGATAAATAGATGTGGAAAACCGCGCAGCAGTTGTTTTGGTTCTGTTTTAAAACATTAATTAGAAAATCTATACTCAACCGAGTGAAGTCGCGGCCAACAGCTCGTATATGAAACAAAAGCAAAGAAAAAAAACTCAAGCATATATCATACTCAGCTTGCGTGTTGCTTGCCACGCGTCTTTTTACCCAGAAAGAAAAATTTCGATGTTTTATGGTGCAATAATAATAATAAAGTAAAACGGAAAATATCCTCATGAATATTCACAACATGTTTCCATCGACGAATGGCTTATTTTTCAACTAACCTTGGCGAAGTTTCGCACGCGAGCTATTACAATGGAAATTAGTTCAGAAGCGCTAGTTTTATTTTAGTTTGCAAATAAATACAGATCTCCTTCCAATTTTGGGGTAATTCAAATAACATTGTAAATGTAAATGTATATATGATATTTTAATGTTAATTCCATTAAATATTTCTGGAAATAATTTATTGATAACGTAAACATTTTGGTTTAAACTATAAGTGTGCATTAAGTACTGAATCATCATCTCCTTGCCCTGTTCCCAATTTCATTTGGGGTCGGCGCAGTATGTTTTAAAGTTTGTAAGTACTGAATAAATAAATAAAATAAATACGTCTGTCTGTTATGATTTTACGAGTGTGATGTATGAAGGTGAAGGAATATTATAAATTAAGTAATGATATATTTAATATAGAGGATGGGATAATATTGACAATTTCGATATCAACCAACGCAAACAGGTTGTAAAATCCGCCTATACGTTACTGCATCGCGTTCAAGTATCCGCCCGTGTATATACGAATATAAATAGGTCATAACTATCTCGACTGTTAACAGATGATTGATTTATTAAGACAGGCAGCTACATACCTTAATTCGTAATATTGTAAATTGGCATATGAAATACGTTTTGCGCTAATATATTTCGCGCTACCAAACCGTACGTCGAATTCCTGAGCATAAACTTCGAAATTGAAGCATCGCTGTTTGAAATAGAACGTTTCAAATTCTATCCATGAATTCGACTTGCTCCTGAACCGTATTGGGTTTTCAAGCGGGCTCGTTACTACTAAACTTTCGTGAACTTTCATTTAATCCTACTATGTACTCGTACTTTATTTGTAGATTCGTTTTTCGTGTGGTGAATATCTAAGCACGATGTACTTTTCTACAACAGACTTAACGATGGCAATGTTGTTTATGTGGGCTAGAACAATCGCAGGTTTAAAGGTACATCATCAGAACATATACGTCCCACTACTGGGCACAGGCCTCCTCTACAACTGAGGGTTTTAGGCCTGAGTCCACCACGCTGGCTTAGTGCCGGTTGGCGGACTACAAATCTAAGAAATTCCTGAGAACTTTTAGGTGCGTAGGTTTTCTCACGATGTTTTCCTACACCAGTAAAGTACATATATTACGAATACTACTTATATTGTTGGTTTGAAATTTACACCAGCCAATATTTGTATTTTTATAAATATTTGGAATGTTTTCGTGGGTTGGATGTGTTCTGAGTGTTAAAAAAAAGTTAAAACGAAAATACGGGAGCCATCCTAGTGTACAGTCGTTTTTTAGCAAAGAAAAAAGAACGAACAGTCAGTCTGGAAACAAATATTTTTGGTTATTACTACCCTCTGTATTTTTTAAAACGTAAAATAATAAAGAAACAATATTTGGGTTATGACAATCCATATTTCTAATATGGTAATCTTATGGATTGGTATAAAATATGCAGTGCTTTTACAAAATTAGGGATTTATTATGCATAACATTACTCACTACTTTCTTTATTTTCTTTTTCGGTAAACGACTTTATTTTAAAAGGAAAGCTAATTATGGCTCTACCTCTACCGCCAGCCCTCGGAGGAGGGGGGCAGGAAGCGTATGTCGAAATCACCGGCCTTGTCACAGGGTAGTCGGTACTCGGTAAACGACCTGCCCAGTGATTTTATAGAAACTTGTGTGATAGATGTGTGTTGGTCTGCGTATGAAGTTTTCAAGCCTAAATTGTAACTGCGGGCTGGTTTGTGTTGAATGACGAGTGATTGGAGTATCTCGCAACTTGATGCTGAGTTTGGAGCGTAACCAAAATAAAATCAAAATTGTGTATCAAAGTTAATGGTATATTATACAGCGATTTTAATAGCAAAAATAAAATCGATTCGGGTCGAATCGGGCTATCAGAATTAGTATGAGAACCGATCATTTCTGCAGTTAATAAATAAATAAATAAAAAATACTTTTATATCCAATAAACATAAACACTACAGTACAATAAACCTAGAGAGTGTTGTATCTATCTAAATATCTAGTTAACAATATGAGAAAAAATAAAATAAAAAAGTAATGACATTAGTTTCTATGTTATCTAAATTATTTTAAAATATACTTAATCCTAATTATTTTATGTATTAGTATTTTATTTTATTAATCTACTGGAACCCTCCTCAGGTAAAGGCCTCCTCCAAAGTATTCAATTTCTCTCGGTCTTGGGCTATTTGTTGCCATTGTGGGCCAGCTATATTTTTAATATCATCGACCCATCTTGCGTGTGGCCTTCCTCTGCATCGCTTGCCTAATGGGCCCTTCCATAACCTAACTGTGTTTGTCCGCTTTAATTTTTGGCTGTAGCTGAGTGCATCTATTGCTTTTGTTTAGATGTTATATTGGTGTGTTTTATTTTCTGTACTCTCTTCATATTTAACATGCTACGTTTCTGCAGTTAGATATATTTAATTATTTTTCAGACGATTCTGGTTATGATGTGAGTTGAATAAGAGCGCCCTTTATCTTTGTAGCCGGGTTAAACTGAACCAAGTCACTAGAAAAAGCGTACAATGTTACACATTCCACAAACAGCTGTCATTATTGCTGACCTTTGAAATTTAACCTTGTAGTTAATATTCTTTCGAGCCGGAATTATTTGATAAAGTTAAGTAACTTTGTGCGGGGTTGATGGCTTCGAGGATAAATTACGCGATTTATCCAGACACCATCTCTTTTATATATTTGTATACAACCTCGACGGTTGGGGTTTCGAATCGCAGGTCTAGACTTTAAAAAGTCATGTTATTCGTAATAAATTATCAATTATTTTAGCTATGAGGGAAAAGATTTTCGGGAAACCTGCGTACCTGAGGAATTTCTTAGGCAAGTGGAGTCCACTAAACCACATTAGGCCAGGTAAACTTACCTCTTGCAATTGGCAATAATAGAGGAGATCTGTGCCTGGCAGCAGGTAGGATTGAAACAAAAATAAAAATGCTAGACCAATTTATTCAAATTGAATAAGTGTTGTATTAGGCAATGATTAATTTAAATGCTTGAAACTGTAGAATTACCTGCTAAAATTATTAGCTAAATCACTCATTCACATTTTAACGAAACCCACGAACTACTAACCAGAATCTGCTAAATTCAATTTCGCAGAAACTATCGCTTTATTACGCTTACTAAACAGACGGAATATTTCATAATTCAGTCCCTAAAGCGTCGCAAAGTTTATTTGGAGAAACAGTATTAAATAGACGGTCAGATTTACTTCGAACTTCAAAGGAATGCCTACTTTAAAACAAATAAGCGAGGGCAAAATCGATAAGGATGTCGTCATTGAATTCTCTAAGAACATCCCTACTAATATTATAAGAGTGAAAGTAAGTTTGTTTTTAGGCCTACTAATATATGCCGCAGAAATATTTTACTGAATTTTGGTACGATAATATATGGGATCTTAGACGAAATTGTAGCCTTTTGTATTACAAAAAAAACTAGTTTCTGAAGAATAATTTTTAATGTCATTGGTTTAGCAAATCAATAAAAAGAAAAATATCAGTGAAAAAATCTTTATCCTTATACGGGGTACTCAGGAGTTAAAGAACGTTTTTAAAGCGAGCACGTATAAAATCTAGTTCCTCAATATGTTTCAAGTAGAATATTCAAGCTAAAACTTAAATAAATAGAAAACAAGAATTCCTTGAGCGTGACTGCCTGGGTTAATCCGTTTTGACGTCTCCTTTTGGAATTACTCGCCTCCACTGAAATCTAGGTCTGTAGACAGACGTGACTAATACCCAGGTCCCCGTATTTCTGCAGAAACAATTTTTCTACGTGTGTAGAAACCATTACGTAATGTGTTGCCAAGTAATGCTGTATATTATTTTTGTGACCTATTTCCGACGTATCTCGGTTGGAACAGATACTTTATACTCGCAATAAAAGTTAGTGGGTAATATGTGTGAGGTTTTAAAGATTTTAAATTTATGAAGGAAAATACATGTAGGAAGACGTTTCGAATTATTTTTATGATCGAATGGTGTAGGATCACATATCGTAATGAACATTTCTGTGACAACGCGTCCACACAATGGGAAAAAAACAATAGTGAAAGGTACCGCTTAAAAAACTTATAATAATTGTCATTTGTAACTTGTACCTTTGTTATTAAATAACTAAAATTTAACAGTAGAACAATAAATCATTCATAAAATATAATTTAAAGCCACCCGAGGTATACAAAACATAATAATACCACAGTAACTCATTAATATTCAGCTATAAATCTACGTCCCCTGAAAGAACTCGCTCCCAAAATATTTAATAGGCATAAATTTTCGTCGGCCGTGAAATCATTTATTTGAATTAAACTTTATTAAAGTTATTAACTATCCTTGTTTAAATTTCCATTTAAAATTTCACGTTTACCAACTTTATGGCCTGTGCCATATCTTTTAAAATATACATGTATACTCACGCAGGTATTGTTGAGGGAATACCTAAAGCCAAATACCTAAAGCCTATATGAATACCTAAAGCCAAATATTATTAGCTATAGATTCAAGCTCAACTCCAACTCAGTCCATTATAAGATGCATGCAGAACTAAGCAGGCCATCATTTCACGAGTAGTTAAAATGTTTTGCCACTTGAAGTTCTGGTTGAACAACATCGTACTTACAATCAGGTGCGATGTTGTCACTTTGCCAAAAATAAAATTAATAAAAGAGTAAATGATAAACACATTTCACGGACAGAAAAACCGATATTGGGCATCCAGCAATCTTCATCATCGTCATTGTTATAGGATTTTGTACAGACGATATCGCCCTGATCAAGCGACTCACTTACTCACTTATGGCGAACTTGAATACATCAAAGGCGAGATGCTATCGCATATCCGTCAGTTGACGACGTTGTCGAAGTTTCAATTTTATTATCAACATGGCTACATACCAGTGGCGGTACATCATTAAGTAAGTAAGTCAAATAGCGTTACACGTTAATTGTGTAATGTCTAGTTTTGTTTATTGTGGGTATCTAAAGTATTTAAGTTAATCAAAAGCGATGGGAGTTCTTGTTTCTAACAACTTCCATTTACGCTGTATTGAGTAACTATCAGATGCAGTGCGGCACTGTGTTGTGAACTTACAAAACAAAGACTCTTTGTCTTTGACGCCATCATGAAGTTCGCAGTTTTGAAGCAAAGTTGTAATTAGGAGTTAGTTATCAATCTAACGGCCAAGACGAACATCGCAAAGTTACCTGCATACATTGTAGGATATGCGTTGCGAAGAAAACAATCAGAAGATGAAGCACACATTAGACAAAATCTAGCGCTTTATTTATTTTATCGCATGGCTGTGAACCGTGACGTCATTGATTCAATTGCTAAGTGTGTTAAGTAGTTCACTTTGTAATAGAAAAGAAAGAAGCTTTCAAGTGGAGAAGACTATACAATATACATATTATTTATATCGGCATATAAAAAGAACATCATTCAATTACACTGATTCTAGTATTTACGAATAATATTGCACGCAATGCTATTGTAACCATAAGACATAATGAATTATTTATTATTAATATTACTTTTACTAGTAGGGGCCTCGAAGTTTAGGCGCTCCGTCCGCGTAGACTACAGGGTTAGGTTCAGAAAGAAAATAAGTTGTAGTCTATTTTATTCCACAGAGTCCCATTTATGTCCATACCAAAAATCGTTCACATCGGTCAAATGATTAAGGCGTGAAAGCGTAACAGTCATATAGTTATTTTCTCATTTATAACATATTAAGGTATTTAAAAAAAACCTTTTAATATAATTCTTATATTGTGTATATATATATCATATATATGATGTAATGATGTAATAAAAGCCATATAAAAAAGTTTCATCATTCTAGCTTCAAAAATGACGAATTTCCATACAAACTTTCATCCCCTATTTTTATTTTACTCCCTTAAAGGTATTTTTTTTACATACTTTGAATGTCATATTTATTTATATCTAATCAACAGCCTAAAAAATAAGTTTCAAGTTTCTAGCTTTAAAAATGACAATACTTCCATACAACCTTTCATCCCCCCTTTCAACCCCTTAAAACCCCTTTTCCGCAATAAAAAGTAGCCTATGTTCTTTCTCAGGCTCCAAACTATCTGTGTACCAAATTTCATTCAAATCGGTTCAGTAGTTTTAGCAGGAAAGCGAGACAGACAGACAGACAGATAGACAGAGTTACAATCGCATTTACATATAATATTAGTAAGGATATTACTTTTACTAGTAGGGGCCTCGAAGTTTAGGCGCTCGGTCGAGAATGAGGGCGGTCGCGGGTTCAAACCCTAGTCAAACACCTCTGACTTTTCGAAGTTATGTGTGTATTCAAAATGAATTATCATGTACTTTAACGGTGAAGGAAAACATCGTGATGAAACCTGCACACCTAAAAGATCTTAGAAATTTATTAGGTGTGTAGTTTGCCAACCCGCACTAGGCCAGCGTGGTGGACTAAGGCCTTAAACCCTCTCAATGGTAGAGGAGGCCCGTGCCCAGCAGTGGGACGTATATGGGCTGATGATGATGATGATGATAAGGCAAAATTTATATCATTATTTTTAATTAAAATCCTAAAACTCTTAAGTCTAAGCTCCTCAAATTATCATTACGAGTTACTTAAATATTATTTTCATCGCAAAGACAAAAGGAATGTGATAAATGTTATGTTATGTAACCCTTAGGCATTGCGAAATTGCGCAGATACACAAAGATAACTCGAAAGATAACTCTTGTGTCAGTCTATTCGATCAAGTCGGCATATTTAATAAAAACTTTTAAAATGTCTATAGCTCAGTCAAGAGGTAGATTCCCAGCTTATGTATCTAATCCATTTTACCAACACATATAAAAAATAATTATAAATAAATACACTCAACAGTCACATACATAGTTCTGACCCCACAATAACATACAAGTCTTGTGTCGTGGGTATCAGAAACTTTAGGGAGTTTCTTGCCGTTTCTTCTCCACAGCTATAACACGTTTCGAAACGGCAATAGTTTAAAAAAAAATAAGAAGTGTAAAATTGACGATTCAAAAGAACTTGTAAAAGTCTATTTGAATAAAGATATTTTGACTTTGACTTTGACTTTACGAGAGACTTTTCGGTGTCACAAACACCCAGACCCGAAAAAATACTTGTGAATCACACAAACATTTGTCGCGGTGCGGGGATCGAACCGGCGGCCGCTCGTTTCGCAAGCTGGTATCTAGCCAACTGCGCCACGGGGCTGTCTATTGCTTGCCTAATGTGATACCTACCGTAAATGTAGCCACGATATCTAAAATTAAACTTCATTTCAGAGTACGGTTATACGAAACGAGGGAATTAGCAGTAGAATTGAACATAATTTATGAAACGCCAAACTCTAATTAGACACGAGCGAGACAATTCTGACAGCAAAAATTTAAATACAGATAGGTACGTTTGATAATGAGAGCTATGTTAAAAATATTTTAAAAATTACTTTAAAAGTTTACAGCCGACCGTGAAATGTGTAATTATGTCATTTGTAAGAGTCAATAAGTGTTTTAATGCCAGGAGCATTGTAATTATTAGCTTAGTAAAACTGAACATATTCATGTCGACTTATATGTTATGTTTCTTTAGTCCCGTGAATCCTCATCGGTTTAAAGTAGTAAGTCTGGATAATATAGCATATTGGAAGCTTTAGACTTTTTAGACTTTACATTCCTCCAGATTTTTGTGACGTGCCATCAATATGTTTTATGAGCTAAGATCGGATTTTCTTCAACTTCCTCAGTTCAATATAGTCAAAACCGATCATTCATAACTAAATTTACCAATGACCTTAGGAAATATGGACGTGGCGCAGTTGGCTAGACACCAGCTTGCGAAACGAGAGGCCGCGGGTTCCATCCCCGCACCGAGACAAATGTTTGTGTGATCCACAAATAATTAGTAGTATAAACAAATAACTAATAGTTAGTAGTTTCTGGTATCCACGACACAGGAGTTGTGTCCTAGTATGGGGTCATAGCTATGTATGTGACTGTTAGGTGTATTTATTTATTTAATATATTGATCATCATCATTTCAGTCTACTGACGTCAGCTACTAAACTTAAACCTCTTCTTGCTCACATGAAATCTCTTAATTCTACGCCAATCTTCCACACTTTATGCTGAAACTTAACGACACAGTTCTCCCTACTAGTACTGATATTCATAAAAATCACGTTTATCAGCATCTTACATTCAAATTAAATTCAGCGCATTAAAAGTACATGTTAATAGCTCCCAGAAAATGTCCATGATGTAACGAGCTTTTTAATGTTATCGTTCATGCTTCGTATAATAATTTTAGCTGCGAGCCTTGTCGGGAATTAATGTGGCCTTTTGTTTTCGACGTCGAGACAACGAGGTCTTGTGACGTGATTAATCACGCGTTTCAGTGGAATATTATTATGAAACAAAATCATGGAACACTTGTTTTATGAAAATATAATTGAAAATGTTTATGCTTCCTTTGTTTAAAACAATATACTAAGTTAGCCCAGAGAATATATGCACGAACAGTCTTGACCGTTTCGATATTGTTACACATATCTATTTCGGGCCCTTTAAATCATCAAAGCAATTACAATACCAATCTTAAATGTTTAATATATAATGCATTGAGATTTCTATATTATTTCTATTGAAATCCATTTTATTCTGACGTGACAAAGTGTCGACGATTACATTATGTTAAGACCTACTGCGGTCCAAAAAATATATTAATTTAAAGCGACGAAAACTAGACACAGTTTGAAGAGTTATAACCAAACGACTTCTTATACTGACCTGTTAAAAACTTTCCCTTTTAGAATCTCCAACAAAACAATAAAGAATTTCCTAACCAAAAACATCTTGATTGCGCTAAATAATTGCCTCTGCGAATTTCACTCGTTGCTGCAAGTACTAAAAACTTTGGAATTTAAAGTTACTAAATTTGTACCGGAGTTGTAGGCCAGTGCTATTGTTTTAGTTACTGGGACATTTGGAACACAAACATAATACCACAGAGTTTATTGCGGCTTAGCCCCACAGTAAAGTTTTACGAGAAAACCACATTATACATCCGTATTATTACAAGTAACTGTATACAGGTGCAAGAGTTAAGGATACGTAGAAACTAAAATTTGAACTTAGAATTATTTTTCAGGAGACTATTGAGTAACTAGAAAAGTTTGTGTTAGTATAGTAATAGGAGTAATAAGCCGTATAATCCCGAAATCGCTTTCCATTCATTTTTATCAACTACATCTATTTTCATCACATGATGAGTCATTTAGGGAAGGCGGATCGTCTGAAAATATCCGATTACCATGATACAAGCCTTGTATCTTCAAGTTTGTGGTAACAGTGTGTTTTACTTGCTATTTCTTGTTCAATTGCAACCTGGTATAATAACCGTAGCGAGAAAACACATTTTAAGTCAGCATGTCGATAAAAGAGAGAGTGACATCTGTCGTAGTTACCATCGGGTTGTTTTATCACGCACAGTTATATCTATTGACAAGAAAACAATAATTTCTAAGTTCTAACTTAAGTTAAACAACTAAAATTATATTAGTGAGTCGCTGTTAGTTTGGAGTTACGAAAATCGATGTCTTAACACACTTTAAGATCTCTTTGATGAACTTAGAAGTTACAAAGCTGAAAGACAAGTTTCAAACTTGGCCGTGGAAACAGGCAGCTGTGCTTAAGGTAGCTAGATTGATACGCAATTCGGGCCAAGGGCGGTGATAAAACGTCGCTCATAATCAGCCAATTGTTATCTCGGAATGCACCGGCTTCGCACGCGACCAGTTTATTATTAGCTGGCTGTATGATGGTTGCCTAAGCTAAAATTTATTTTTACAGCAATATACGTACTTATATATATAAAAAAGCTTGTTTATTACATAAGTGTGATGTCACCTCTTTTAAAACATAAACACACACACACACACACCCAACAGTCATATACATAGTTCTGACCCCACACTAGGATACAGCTCTGTGTCGTGGGTATCAGAAACTACGAGAGACTTTTTCGGTCTCACAAACACCCAGACCCGAAACAAATATTTGTGGATCACACAAACATTTCTCTCGGTGCGGGGATCGAACCCGCGGCCTCTCGTTTCGCAAGCTGGTGTCTAGCCAACTGCGCCACGGGGCTGTCACATAATTTGAATCTAGCAATTATATTGTTATGTCTATCTCTAACAGCCTATATCCATAGCTAACCTTAAGCCTTTTCAAAAAGGGATTTGCTCTCAATACTGGCTTAATGCTACCGTTGAGTGTAGTGTATTTCTTCCGCGTGTCAATTCTGGCTTTAGACCTCAAGCACGACGTTTGCTATACATTGAATCAGATCAGTGTGTTACAAATTTGGCAGCTGGCAATATTACTTACTGAAAACCGAACGAAACGCTACTGTATTTTACCTCAATTTTGTGAGTCACACCACCCCAGTCCGCCCGTACGCCGCCCAAACCGACTACTTACTTACTTAGTTTCAATTACGTGGGACATATTTTTTGTATTAAATATATACTTGCATATATTTTTTATGTTATATATGTATTTGTAAATGTGTACATCTATTTATTTATCCGTGTACCTACTTATGCTAGTAGTGGAGGTACTTCCATAGCAGCCCAAAAGCCCAGTTTGCCTTCCTAAATTCCAAATAAATATCTTTAATCTTTATTAAACAATAGTAATTTAACATATAAATGACCCCACAATAAACAATTATAAATTAGATATTACACAATTAACGTGTAACGCTTTTGAGCTTCTATAGTATATATGTATGTATTCTGTTAGTTGGTCTACTTGTTATTGCTTTTGTTTATACTATTTTTACCTTATCATTTTTTATGCATCTACCTTTTATCTCTATGTGCATCACCCAAAGGTTGACTGTTAGAGAATGCCTTAGGCTTTAAGTCCGCCGTTATACTCGTACGTAATTGCATTATATTTTTTATACAATAAATAAATGGAATAAAATAAACAGCTGACGAAATATGTCTGTATAGATACACTACAAATAAATTGGATTTAACACTTAGGATACTCCAAAGTTTTACCCTCAACACAGAATAGAACAGTAAAACTGATTTGCAGTTTTGCAGAACATAACGAACATTTATACAAAACCAGTATGAGATGCACTACACGAAAGTGGCATGACTGGTTCAGTGAACAAGAGGATTACTTCGACCCAGTAATGCACAAAGGAACAAGTGAATTCCTGCACAGGAATTCTAGACTAATGGAAATTAGACGGAGCTAATACGAGCAGTTGTGCGTATATTGGCACTATTGAGTTTGCAGAGAACTAGAGAGTACTTCATAACAGTTTTAGATGCTTAAAAGTTTTCACGTTTATACATACAAGATACAATCGTGGAAATATTTAAGTTACAATTTTATTACCAGTCTTCTCCTTTAAGAAAGTTCCTATGGAACATTAATTGAAACTTCTGCACGAATATTATCTATACCTACTAATATTTTAAAGACGAAATAATTTAATTTTTATATGTTTGTAACAACCCTCACTCGTTTGTAAAAACCCTCTCAATGGTAGAGGACGCCCGTGCCCAGCAGTGGAACGTATATGGGCTGATGATGATTTTTGTAACCAATAAACCCGTAACTAAAGGATTTGTTTGTAACGATTAATCAACAAATTCTAGTATATTAATGCGCGAAAACATAGCAAATAAATAAACATGAAATACCTAATCTGGGATAAAATCTAAACCGACATTCGCAATTCACGCTACATTTAGGGCAACAAAACGATAATCCTGTGTAATAATTAACGCTAGATTAAAACTACTTTCGAGCCAAAATTTAATACAAACAACCCAACCTTGATGTTAGTGAATACCATTTTAAATATTCAGATCCCGAGCAGGCTTTTCATGATGCCCGGGTTTAGCATTTAACGCGTGAATGATTTATTAATCGTCTTTGAGAATGACGTGGCAATTGCTTTGATTGCCCGAAACACTGGCACTAACCATGTTTCTTCGCAGGTCGAGGACGCGAGCAATCGAAAAGGTGGTGGCACCTTCTTAGTGCCAATGAATGGGGGCATTTGGACCATGTGCGTGTCATTGGAAGGTATGTAATCTTTCCCGTATTTTATTTTATAAAATATTGGTTTTGAGACGGAATTTACTTAAAAAATATTTACACACAAAATTTCAGGGTTTTTTATGAGAACCTATTACAGCCTAGATTTCAGGGCAAGAATATTGTGTAGGCAGATAATTATCTTCGTTTCTCAGCGGCTTGTCTATGAGTGACATTGATAGGTTAAATAAAAAATAATTTTCTTTATTAGTAAATTTTACTAAATGAGATACCCATTCAGCGAATCCAAAACTTAATAGTTCTTAATGCAGTATAAATCCCTAAGGGATTCTAAAGAGTCCTTTAATTTATAACATGATTTTGATTAAATTTTAAGAAAAAGATTTTAATAAAGTAATTTAATAATTAAATTTAATCCTCAATCATGTTAATTTAAAAATGTTTGTTGCAGAGGAAGAAGCTTCAATATTGTCCAGAGTTGGATTTCCATCAGAAATACAGTGCACAAATTATTTAGCAGACAGCGATGATGATGATGATGAACCAAGGGCTGACTGGCAACATCGTAAGTTGACAGTTGTTTAATAGTGAAAATATATAAATATTTTATTCTCAACTTTTTACTCGCATGCAACTGACTGGCCGGTAAACAAGCTCTGTTGTATTAAAAAAGGAAAAGAAAAGAAGAAACATTGTAAGCGTTACTACCTCCGGGATTTTCACTCAATAATCATCAAGTACAATGAAGCTGTTGCTTTAGATTGGTCTTCAATGAGAAAAGACATCCGGATTTCATCATCATATTCATATTGTAGTTACGAACTCCATTATAAGTGACGTGTGATGTGGCAAAAAAAAAAGAGCCTTTTTCGTTTGCTTTTAAGAAAGAGGCGTGAAAGAAAATGCATGTAAACGTTTTAATAGAACACAAACAATAGTTGTTAATTTAATGCTACTCAGAATTGAACATTGATTAAAGTTCTTAGACACCACAATCATTTGTCAATTGTTGATTGAATCGATTAAGCTCTAGTACTTATTGTAAGTCCAATTTAGACGTTCACCACTAAGTTTTAGAAAAATAGAACAGCTAAACGATTAGAAATTAGCTCTCAGTCTACAACAAACATAATAATAATATATGTCAGACAAGGGCGATCTCACTAAAAAAGGGCTTCAGAAACTGCCATTGCCTTCATTACCCAGCAAATTACTTAAAATATATTCAACAAAATTAGTTTACCTTTCATGGAAATTCTGTTTAACATTGCAAATTCGTTACGACATAATAAAATTTCTGTTATGGTACCCGACGAAGTCAAGTGTTCATTATGGAAACTAAATGTTAAAATATTCAAGTCTTAAGTCAAGGTATGAATGAAAAACTAACGAGCCACGCTGAAGAGACCTTAAAATTTCCATCGACTAAATAATTAGAAACATTAATGATATTAGAAATATTATAATTGATAGCCCCCTGACGCAGTTGGCTAGACAGTTGACACCAGCTTGCGATACGTGGGACTGCGTGTTCGATTTTCGCACCGAGACAAATATTTGTGTAGTCCACAAATATTTGTTTCAGGTCTGGGTGTTTGAAAGACCGAAAAGTTTCTCGTAGTCTCCAACATCTACGACACAAGACTAGTATATTAGTGTGGGGTCAGAACTATGTACATATGTGACTGTCGGGTATATTTTTTTATTTATGTTTGAAAGTCACTTCAACACTTCAACAGCCGCCACTGATTAAGCAGAAAACTACTAGAAACGTCCTCATTCAGATTTGCAACGAGTCTCGTCATTAGAGCAATGAAAAGAGGCCTAGTAATGTGACTCGTATTTCGCAATTATATCGTTATTCATTTGTGAGCCATGAAATTTGCATGGAAACGTTTTAAAATTATTTTACTTGACTTTTTTTTATGATTGCTTCAATTTGTAACTTAACAAGAACATAAATTAACCTGTCATTTTTAATGTTGCGCAATATTTCGAAACATTACTTTCAAATAAGTTTCATGACATCAAAATGAAGTTGTATATTTTTATTTATTATGATTTATATGAATCTTACTTAATTTATGATTCTAATCACTTTTTTTATTATACGTTTCACTCATTTCATAGACAATTTCCAGTCATGCATGATAGTAAATAATAAATAGATACACTCTTCATTAACAAACAAGTCTTGTGCTACGGTAATCAAAAACGAGATCCGGAATATTCATGTAACACAAACACTTGTCTTTATGTAGAGAAAATTCACAGACTAGCCTTTGAACATTGCGCTAGAATTATTAAAAGTTATAGAAAAAAATGTTTATTGACGGCAAATATTTTTCCTTCTGTTTTTAAATTCATTTTAGAAAACTATCCCCACTACCCACAAAAGTACGTTTCTAATATAGACATAAACAAAAAAGCGAAATGACGAATATTATTGTTTTCAGGAATGCAGAACTTGTCAATATCATGTGCACTAGTCTGCCTAATTGTATTAGGCAGTGCAGCTCTGGTTGGCGCTTTCGGTGTTTGCAAGCATCAGATCAGTGCGGTTCTCATCACAGGGGTCATGTACCTTTTAGCTGGTAAGAACCATTTTTATTGTTCACACTATGAATTTCTATGTGTCATGTTGGTCTTGTCACTTAAATGAACGCTAATAATAAGTAAATCTTTTTTCATATTTTTCCGAGATAAATTCATAATATCGCTCCTATTCAAATCAAACTCTATATCCAGGCCTGTAGTTTATGTCAGTCTCATAGTATTGGACCTTAAAGTAAAAGAAAAAAAAAGTTAATATCACATATTAATGATTTCACAATATCACCATTAGCCTACTGCTGAGCACGTGCCTCCTCTACAACTGAGATAGTTTAGACCTTAGTCTACCACGCTAGCCTAGTGCGTATTAGTAGACTACACACCTAAGAAATTCCTAAGAACTTTTGGGTGTACAGGTTTTCTCACGATGTTTTCCTTCACCGTTAAAGTACGCGATAATTCATTGTGAATACACACATAACTTCGCGTAACTTGAACCCACGACCGCCGAGATTCTCCACCGCGCGCTAAACCTCGAGACCATCACAACAAACCATTATAATTGCAGGTCTATTCGCTATGTTCACGCTGATGATAATACACTGCAAACGCATCCAGCGGGTGTCGACCCGGGGTAGCTCTCATGGAGACGACACGGCGGATGGAGTGGTCGGCCCTAGACAACCAGCCTTACCACTACTCTCTGCCAGAGAATTTTCAACATCATGGTCGTTGGAACTCGGCTGGGGCGGAGTTATACTTGCAACCACCACATCACTTCTCTGGATAATGTTATCGAAAATTATGAGATATAATCCCATATCTGCTATGCTGCTGTAAATTGTATCTTCCCTTATGGTATGGTTTCCAGAAATAGCTATAAGTATATACGTTATGAAAGGAGATGGGCAAGATTCAATGGATGTTTGTCGTACTTTGAAATTCATTTACTTAATAAAAGTATCATTACACCGTATTTGCGTACCAATAGAATACAGCCTTAAACATGAAATTTTTAATGTGATAACAAAACAAATATCAAATCGTAATAAATATCAGGCGTTTTAAACCACATATGGGAGTAAAATGTTAGATACCTAACAAAAAATGTCATAATCTGATGTTCGATACCTAACAAAAAATATCATAAGAAGCTGTTCCGATATATTTATGAACCTTTAAAAATAATTGTGTTAGGACAGTAAATATCTTATATAAATATTGGAACTTGTAATTGTTTTTTATATAATTATGTTAACTGGAGAAGCCTGATGTGAAAACAATACGGATATTTGTTATAATGGAACCTGCAGTTCTTCCTTCCGCGAACGCGTTTTGTGCGGACGAAATAAACGCGTCGCTTTTCTAAATCTTATTTATTGCAATCGGAGTGTGGTTACTGGCTTGTGAGTGTATCTAGTAGTGTTTACTTGGTTTGTTATTTGTGCTCTAAATTACTTAAGTAATTGATGGTGGATTTGTGTTGATTTTGCCACCTTTCTTGGTAAGTCATTTTTATTTTATAGTGTGGGTAGGACATAAACGGACAGCAAGGGTATACTTGATAAACTAGTATTTATTTTCTTTGAATAGTGCCGTTTTATAATGATTATCCACCTTATGGTAACACCTTTGCGATATAAATTGCGTGTCGCCCACATCAACACGCGATCTATTAAGCGAAGTATTATTTGGTGAAATTTCGCCGTGAATTGTATTCACGAATGAAATTAGATATCAACTATACGATAATGATTGAACTGAATTAGAACTGAACTCTCGCTACTATCGAGGGCAGGTACTTAATTATTTCGGATCGATTACTGTCAAAAATAAATTTCAAAAATAATGAGTAGATCATAATAACCGACGCATGTATGTTGTGTCATGGGATCATCTTGGGTTATTTCGAAAAAAGACAAGCCGAGATAATATGTAGTAACAAACGCAAAAGTAGATATTTAGTTTATAGTTGCCAGTTGCCATTGAGGTATTTTGCCATTGGAGCAGACAAGTGTTGGAGTGGAGACCGAGCTTAGGTAGACGTAGTGTAGGACGTCCTGCAGCACGATGGTCCGACGACTTGAGACAGGTGGCGGGTAGCGGATGGATAAGGGCTGCTCAAGACCGGGATGGTTGGCGCCTACTTCCCTAAGTAGGGAGGCCTTCGTTCAGCAGTGGACGGCGATAGGCTGAGAATAAAAATAGTTGCCAGTGCGGTTATTATGTAGAGCATTAAAAAGATCAGGGCCTCGATCTGTATGGATCCAACTCCAAGAATCACCGCTATTATATCTGAACTCGCGATGGAATCATCTTGTAATGATCGAAAGTCACTAAAACCTGGAACGAACATCATTACCCCAATTAAAATTGGAGATTGACCAATAGATTGAAATTGGAGGTGATACACAATGTCCTCTCATATTATCATTATTCATACTGCAAAAGCACACGATGAAGAGTGTACTCGTACCTATACTATAGAAATTGTTCATCTAAATATGTTTTTAAGTTATCCAAGGCAAATCTGGTCCACCTCCTTTGGATTCGCACAATTATTTACCTAAAGTTTTTTCGTGTTTATTATGGATACAACTTCTGGAAACCATATACCTAACTTTATACAACGTAGTAGTCAATTAATTTTCGTCACACCTTACAAACTATACAATACCAACACTGTCCTAATAAGCAGGTCAAATGTTACTATGTAAATCTATATCCTTATATACCTATTCATTTTCTTGAGGCCTAATTGTATCTTTGCTGCGCACGATATTTTTTTTTACTCCCAAACATAAAGGCAGTAAAATCCAAAAAAATCGTCAGAACATTCGACCATATTTTGTTATCTTCTTTAAATTTAAATAAGCTAAACATTCGCCGAGCTTGCTGCCGTCCATTGCTGTTAAAACTCCTTTGTATTATTATACTTTGTGTACCTGTATTTCAAGTCCTAAGAATGTACAATTTATCTATACGCTTGATTGCACCATAATATTTGTTTCAAAAACAGTCGATAATAATAAATTTAACAATGGAAAATCAGTCCCATTAATGCGAACGCAAATTGCCAGAAAAATATAGCGGACCAATATGAATAAATAATTTAAATTAATTACTTTATCCAATTTACTTTACAGCAATATAATCGTTACTGTCTGAAGTTATTGAATTTAATTTTTGTATCATGTGGTTTTATTTTACTATAGCTTTCCAACATTTTAAAAGCAGAAAAGCACTTATTTTTTCAACAATTCCCGCGAAACTTTACTAGTAAATGGTTTTAGTGAAGGTGTTAAAACTATGTAAAGTCTTCTCTAGTATTAGTGTAAAACATGGATAGTGCAAGTCGATTTTTACCCATCCATGTTTATACGAGTAGTGAAACTCACGCTGACTCAATGGCATAATCTGTAGTATTGCACTGTGGGCTGCCAATTCTTCTATTCTCTACTAGCATTCTTAATTATTCACGTTAAGGTAGTCAAAACAAAATATTTTAAAAAGTGAACATTTACAATGAAAAATAAACGAGAGTCGTTGGTGCTGTGAAATAAAAAATAGTCGATTGTAATAGTTGAATTTAGATAAAATAGTTATTATGGCGTTAAAAATATTCCTGTCCAGTTATTCGTCAAAAAAAAAATATGGATATAATTTTAAATTCTACGTTAAGCAAAGTAAATACTCCATACTGTTTAAATTGTGGTAGCAAGTGTTTTAACTTAATAACTGTGTACTTAAGAAGTCCCTTACAATTTGAACTCTATTCGGGTGCCCTAAGCCTCTAGTAAATTTGCAAAATGTTGTTATAAAATGTATTATATATTTAATTTTGTATATTACGCACATTTCTGTTTTACAAGTGTGACATCGTATCTGTATTTCGTCGAAAGATTTTTAATCAATCAGTTTTTTACTTAGGTATTGTCAGGGCTGGGCAAAATACATGCTTTGCTTTAATTGAAATACAAATTACAAAATACTGTATCGCAAGTAATTAAATACGAAATACAAAATACATTTAAGTAAGGTATTTGAAATACAAAATACAGTATTTTAGCTATTTTTAATTGAAATACAAAATACAAAATAATGCATATTTATTTGTTTTGGAATAGTTTTTTTTGAAGGCGGTTTTTGTTTTGTTATTGCAGGCCCTGATGAGCACAAACTTAATACTAAATGAAGGCTAAATGTATTTTAATAAATGTATTTTGAAGCCTCGAGTATTTGAAATACTAATTACAAAATACTTCGGCTTCACGTATTTGAAATACAAATTACAAATTACATTTTAAAAAAGTATTTAAAATACAAATACAAAATACGTATTTGTATTTCAATTACAAGTAATTCAAATACTGCCCAACCCTGGGTATTGTTGAGATTCTAGATTACAAAGGGTTGTATAAAATTTGGCAGAAACAATTGTTTGTTATGACAAAAAATCGAGCACATATTATTGTAATTTATTAAACATATTTTCGGAGTATGCTGTAAATATTTTTTTAATAATAAAATACGCTTTACTTTTGTATAAGGTATATTCATGTGATAGTATGAAGTTTATTTCTAATAAATGTTGAATGTTTATTGTTTTATACTTTGAACGCATAAAGCAATATTATTTTGTATCTAAGATGTTGTTTTATTTAATACTGTTAGGAAATAAATGAAAAAATAAAATTAACATGTTTTTATTGACGGTATAAACTCTTAACCTAATATTTACACATTTTTTAAACAATCACATTAAATAGCCGAAAACCATAATCAAAATGGGTTCATGCTAGATTAGTGCTGTTATAAATTTTTCCATCAGTATATAAAACGGACAAATTTTTCATATGCTCTTGGATACTTCCATCGTTTTATTTTCGTATTTTTTTAAATTTAGATATCATGTACTATTAACTTTCCAGAAAATCTATAAGAGATTATTTATGTTGGTTTATTATTTTATTCGTCTTTCAGTAATGCATCTTCAATATCGATATCTTCAGCCTTCCGTTTCTTTGGTCTGGGCCTTTTACCGTGTAGCATATCCAATTTCATTTTCTTAGACTGTTTCTTCTTTTCTTTTAAGTGAAGTTTCCTCTTGGCTGCCTTTTCTGGATTATTTACTTTTTCTTGTAACAGCAACTATAAGAGAAAACGAAAGAATTAAAAAATGCTTATGCAAATTGCATTACACAAAAACTTCCTGGTTCTTTTAATACATACATAGATTTAAAAAAAAACATCGAAAATATGTGCCTATTTACTTTCTACGTAAGACCCAACCTTGACTGTCTCTTTTTTGTGCCAGTAATAAAGAATAAAATAAAAAATAATATACAGATAAAGAATTCAAAAAAATGACACTGACCTTTTTCCTCTCAGCCCTCTTGATGTTCAATCGTGTCTGTGCTTCGGCCACAAGCTTGCTGTACTGTATGTCTCCTATCTTGCGTCGCAACTTCTTGCCCAGTCGAGTTGCCAGCTGTTTGGCGACAGACGCAGGTGCCATTGCATCGCCAGAAGACAGTTCACGAACAATAGGGGGCAGTATGACGTCGATGACGCTGTTAATGTCCTCCTCTTCTAGGGAACTCAGCAGGTGCGTCCACATTGTGAATATCGATGTACGCTGAAGGAAAATTGCAGATGTTTTGTATTGATTTTTACAAGAATACCCATATATTAATAACACTCTACTACAACTGTACCTTTGAATCAGACATTATAAAATTTACATAAATATTGAATAAGAATTTGAAAAGCTTATGGAATTCGTGGTCTTAGTCCTTGCTTACATGTAATAGTAATTATTGTGTAAAACATAATTACAATTACATATTTACTTAGGTAATGAATGATATTAAATGATATTTTTTAGTAGCCAGTGTTAAATATGAATAATAACAAGTGTAAAATAAGTAACTGTTAAGACAAATTATGCCAATATTATCATTATAGTCTCAGTTGACTCATTAAACATTGCCCAATCATTATGGAAACAATTACTCAACAAAATAAAAAATAATCATCTCGCTAAATATAAAAAAAATCCACTTACAATGTTCATAGAAGTAGGAGCTCGAGCCACTTCGACATTAATAGCTCTCCTTAATTTGAATAAAATCCATCTAATATTCAGTTTTCCACCGCCTTCCACATCTTCATTTTCTTTGTCTTCTTTCTTCACTACTTTGAAGCATGACATTGAATGGACTAATTTGAAAAGTAGAAACAGCACTGCAGTGACCTAAAACAAACAATATATGTATTCCAAATATGCAATCCTTATAATGCTTAAAAAAAACATCCAGTTCAGAAGACCAAATTTAGTATTTCATAAAATTAATAACAAGAAAAAATATGGTACGCTTCTAACGCCTAAAATTTTAATAGAAAGAGAATTATTATTTTTATATAAAAGAATATTCATATTAAACTGTCTTTAAGTGTTTGTAGCTTTCTTACAAGTTTTGACAATAAAAAAAATACCGCCTTATTTACTTCCTTGGGTACTTTCCATAACATGAGAGGGCAAGCTAAAATACTATTGAAGTAGCACAGGCTTATTCAACTTTTATAAGATGTTTTTGATATATACTTATACAATGAAATTTCTTTAATTTCTACTTACTTGTTCAGCCATTTCTTTACTAACGGACGGCGTATATTGCGCACACAAGTCCAAGATTAAACTCCTCAACGCAGCCTCTGTGTCGTTGTATATAAATCCTCTTTCAGTCTCATCATTTCTCATTATCGAGTTCAGTTCGTCTGCGTCTACTAAATTGATTATTTGTCCTAATATTTTAGCAGATTTTAACCGCACCCAAGCGTGAGGATACGCCAATAACGTTTGACATTGCTGGGCTATTTCATCAAAGTCATTAGAGTGTTTTTTACTCTTCATACTAGACTCGCAATGTACAGTGATCTTATCGATAAGATTAAGAATTTGTATCAAACTGTGATCTTTTTCACTTTGCTTCTCCTCATCGGTTTTATCACTTGCCTCTTCGAGTTTTAATTTGACAAATCTGCCCTCAGATATATCGTTGTTTAGAAGGAATATTCTGCTATTGACTAGAGACAATACAGTATTGAGGCGGTTTTTGAACGCATCACCTTCGACATTGACAAATCTTGTAGTCAATTGAGCTGCTAGTTCGAAATGTACAGGCTGTTGAAAAAAATTTGAAAAATGATAGCAAAAATAATTACGCAAAATAACTATAAAAGGCAAATATAAAAATAAAGAGACCAGCTGTCGATAAAATATGAGAAATATTACATGTAGTACTAGTAGGAACTCGATCCGATAGCGATTATCATATAAACTTTAGAAGCAATATTTATGATATTTCAATATATTATACTGCTTATTTCCCAAAGAACAATGAAAAAATCATTTATAAATACAGTTTTATGACGTTTTCTAAACCTTGACTTTAAAGAAGAGAAGACATTATTTAATTATAACTACCATTATCAAAATTTATAAATGAAGACTTTTAAACAAAGCTATTTATTTAGTTACTAGCTTTTGCCCGCGACTCCGTCCGCGTAGACTACAGGATTGGGTTCAGAATGAAAATATGTTGTAGTCTATTTTACTCCACAGAGTCCCATTTATGTCCATATCAAAAATCGTTTACATCGGTCAAATGATTTAATCGTGAAAGCGTAACAGACATATAGTTACAGTCGTCTACACGTCGTTTCAACATTCTAGCTTCAAAAATGACGAATTTCCACACAAACTTTCACCCCTATTTTTATTTTGCCCCCTTAAAGGTAATTTTTTTTTACAAACTTTGAATGTCATATTTATTTATATCTAATCAACAAAAATAAGTTTCAAGCTTCTAGCTTTAAAAATGACAATACTTCCATACAACCTTTCAACCCCCCTTCCAACCCCTTAAAACCCCTTTTCCGGGATAAAAAGTAGCCTATGTCCTTTCTCAGGGTCTAAACTATCTGTGTACCAAATTTCATTTAAATCGGTTCAGACGTTTTAGCAGGAAAGCGAGACAGAAAGACAGACAGAGTTACTTTCGCATTTATAATATTAAGTATATTAAGCAAGGATTAAAAAAAAATAGCCTATGTCCTTTTTTAAGGTCTCATTTTTGTCCATACCAAAAATCATCCAAATCAGTCAAATGGTTTAGGTGTGAAAGCATAACACAGGCAGTGTTACTTTCGTATTACAATATATGCTCATCCCACGGGAACACTACATATTCCCGGGATAAAACGTAGGTTATGTTACTTCATAGTGTCCCATTTATATTCATACCAAAAATCATATAAATTAAGCGAATAGTATAGACGTGAAAGCCCATTCCCACGGGAATACTACATTTTCCGGGATAAAAAGTAATCTATGTTGCATCAGTGGGTCCTATCTACTCCCATACTAAAACTCATCTTAATCGTCAAATGGTTTAGGCGAGAAAGCATAACACAGGCAGCGTTACTTTTGCATTACATTATATGCTCATCCCACGGGAACCCTACATATTCCCGGGATAGAATATAGTCTATGTTACTTCATAGGGTTCTATTTAAGTCCATAGCAAAATTCATATAAATCGGGCGAATAGTATAGACGTGAAAGCCCATTCCCACGGGAATACTACATTTTCCGGGATATAAAGTATCCTATGTTACTTCGGTGGGTTACATCTATCTCCATACCAAAAATCATCGAAATCGGTTCAGTAGTTTTTAAGTTTATTCGAAACAAACATACAAAAATACAAAAATACAAACCTTTCCTCTTTATTATAATATAGTATAGATTGATTTATATACAGTATGTAAAAAGTCGTGATCGAAAACTTGTTATTTTTTGAAACCGAAAACGTCAAAATTGTTATTTTTAACGTCAATGTGGCTGTATTTTGTAAGCACCTTAACTATTACCTTTTTTAATTTTCGATCACGGTCTGTTTACACCCTGTATATTTTATTGTACACCACACCTATATTATGGAACCAAATGAAATTAAAATACTCTTAATACTAAGTGACAATACAAGCTATTACGAACAAAATACTTTACCTGATTATCTTGGAAGAACGTGAGCACCAGTTCGAATAGTTTAGTCCGCTCTATGGGTGGGAACCGTTTGAGCATGGATTCGATGCAGGCCGCGGCAGAGGCGCGACATTCGGGGGCGGAGTCGTTGACCATACACGCGCCAAGTGTAAGGAGGAGATGGTCACCGTACTTCACTAGTTGTGCCTACGACAATGATTTTGTTTTTTATACTCGGCAGATCTATAGTATACACATTAAAAAATCTTGCCTGAATGCTACTGAACGGTCATGGTAGGATGTTTGTACAAATTGAATATACCATCGGTTTGTATATTAATCTAATAATTTTACAATTTATGCGAAACTTACTTTTTTAATTAAATAATGGACAAAAATTAAATACCATGTTCATTGATAGAAATATCAAAAATTCGTTTGTTAATAGTTAGGAACGTAACAAATAAATGAAATAAGATACAGATCTTGTGGCATAGGTCCTAAAAACTTAAGACAGTCTTTCCCGTGCTACAAAACACAGACTGCTCAAATTGCAAAAATGCAATTAAATGATCGTTTATTTATAATGTAGGCAATAATATAGCACTTATGGCATGACAATACAAAAAAGAAAACAACGTTTATTGAAATATAAATGCCGTAAATAACATATTAAATTTATACTGGTCATGTTTAATTTTTATCAAAAATAGGTATTTCAATAATTTTTTTGTTCGGAAAAGTCCTATTTAAATTATAAGATGGTATAAATGGACCATAAATAATTATGAACTGATGAGGAAATGTTATTTGAGGCAACTCAGATATTTTTTGTCATAGTTAAACTTCAAAAATCATATGAATAAATTAATAAAAACAAAAAATAATAAGTAGTAAAGCAAAACTCACCGAAGGCAACTTATTTATGATCATCTCTAGGAACTTCAGTGATGACTCTCTACCATGTTGCAGTTCATAATTCAGTTGTGACACAAAGAATTCTATGTACTTCGGCAGTCGCTTCCCTTGCGAATAATTCGTTATGTAATTGATGAATATTACACGAGCTTCCTCCCTAAGAAAATACGAGAATAAATGAGAATTAATATTTTTACAACATATAATACATTTGTTAAACGATGTCAAAAATGTTACACCTTCACATCGATACCAATATATACTTTTGCAAAAATAATAAAAATTTCAACCATTTTTTACATCAATTTAAAAAAATTAGAAATACATATAATATTTTACGATATAAGTTACTATGTAACTTATTATATAAGACAAAGTTTTTTTAACGATATCGCGCCACTCTTGGCTTGGCTAAAGCATTGCCATTTTTCACTAATATAAAAACAAGCCATTAAATTTATTTTTATTTATTTATTTCTTGGCCTGAACCCTCTCAGTTGTAGAGGAGGCCCGTGCCCTAAAACGTATAATTATGGGCTGATGATGATGATTTTATTTGTTTGGGAAACATACAGAAAAATTACAATTAAAAATATAATATAAAATTATAGTACACAATTCAAAATAATTTCCGCTAATCTTAAAACAAAATTTAAGTGGTGAACGACTAATATCCTCATAAAACATCATACTTTACCTCGACTTAGCCGATTCGCTTAAAATACATATCTTGGCGACCTTCTCCATAACTTCGTGCAATTCTGGGGAAACGAGTCTCGCTTCCAATATAGCTTTTAGTAGAGAGAACGAATTCACTTGTCGCTCGTCGTTTTGACAATCCTCTTCAGCGTACAAAAGAAGGATTTTCAACTGTTCCGCTTCTAGTTTATAGTATTTTACGTTGCGTATTAATACTGTTACTGCCTAGAAAACAAAAATATATTTTAACTAAACTTATAAATGGTCCAAATCGCAAATATAAGATTATATTTATATTGTATGTATTGCAAAGAGAGTATTAGCTTAGATAATTAGATGCCAGACACCATCTTAATTATAACAGGTTCTAATATAAGGTCACTGATATTTCCAAATAGTATGTGTACTCTTAATGAATTATCTTGAGCTTTGACCGTGAAGAAAAACATCGTAATGTAATAAGCACATATTATACATTTACATAAGAATTAAGAATTCTCCACATTTAAGTGTAATGTAATCCCTTTCAATTCTAAAGAAGTTCCCGTGCAGAAGTAGGACGTATAAAAACTGACTGCGATAGAGGAAGCTAAAATATACTTACTTTAAACGCCGTTTTGACCAAATTGTAATTATCATTTTGCTTGCTAATTTCGGACGTGGCATACTTATGCAGAATTGTAAAGATCGTTTTCACCACATCTAGAATCATTTCCTCTAGTGTTGGAGTGCTAATTCTAATAGTCCACAGCGTCGATATACATTTCAAGGCCACAGTTGTCACTTTAACGTGGTCGCTTTTTAATGCATCTACCAATAGCGGTATAAGAGGGTCCACAAACGCCTTGCAATCCATTCGCGGCACTTTCTCCCTTTTGAGGATAACGTACAATATATTTAAACTGAATTCAACTAGCACATGAGCGTTTGCTTTCTCGGAAACTTTGACGTGTTTAGCTTGAGTTTCTTTATTTCTCTTCGGCGTCTCTGGTATTATGAAGCAATCCGGTTTGGCCCTTAACATTTTCTCTCTTTGCGCTTCACTTATTTCTCTCTTCGGTGCTCCTAGAACGAATTCGGGAATGCTTTCCGAGGCAACGCCATGTAGAAACACGAACAGTGATTCTATGTCTATAAATTTATTCGTTACCAAGCCACTGGATATGTGCATCATCGCCTCTTGAACTTTCAGTACTATTTTCTTTGAATGATGTTTCTGTAGTACATCTTTGAAAGGCAGTAGAAGATTTATAAGACAGCTCTCCGTGATATTCTGGGATACAATCATAAGTGTGACGTAACTCTTTTTGCTCGGTTTCGCTTCTGGCGTCTTGTAATGTAATTTGTCCACTTCTTTCTCTTCTGATAGTGCACCGAACAAATCGTTAGTGCACACGTCAAGAATATAGTGCAAGTTTTTATTTAATTCTCCAGGTTTAAATTCTGCCTTTAGTGCGTCTAAAACTGTATGTATTGTCGCAACGAGAACGTGGACTTGGAAGCCTCGAGTCAGTAGTAATGTTAGATGCTCAAGAAATACTCCTAAGTAAGAAGTGCCTACAGTCAACATTATCTTTTTGACGATATCTCGAGCCGTAATCCGGACTTGTTTTAACGGCGATTTCAAGAATGAGCATAATTTGATTATGATTCTGGAAAAAAACATAATTAAATATAGGTCATGGCCACAAAATGTTATGTACTTTATGGTTTCGGTATCAAAAACTACAAAAGATTATTATAAAACAAATCAAACTAGTAAGATAAAAATTTTAACATATAGTTGAAAGTGCATGTTATAAGGAATAGCAATATTTAGACAAATTTGATTCATAACTTGTTTAAAATTAAACAAAAAATAATTATTTGACTTTAATTTGAAAATACAACACATGTTACTGTTTTAAGTTAATGAACGACAAATTAAATCACGTATATTTTTTTTTGTATTAATATTGTCTTTATCTTATTTAAATCACTTACCCTGGTAATTGATGATCGAGGATATCACCAGGGAGTTTTTGCAGCAGCTTCACCAACGCAAGTGCTATTGGCACACGGAGCATGTCCTCTTCTAGCCTATCAAACCCAGTGCGGCGGCGATTTACTTTGTGAGACTCTTCGTGTTCCGTCAATTTACCTATTGACCTAGATGAGGAAAAAACTTGATAAATATTTATAAAAATTTCTTTATGGTCCGTTTACGCTCAAAAATAATATTGTTACTTTGCGAAAATCTGAATATTTAGATTGAAATGTGCTCCTGGATTAAATTATATAACAACTAATAACCTAATAGAATAAGTGATGTTACTTTATATAAAATACTGGAAAGTATAAAATAAAGGAAAACTTTCATACTAATTTTACGAGTACTTACCGATTCAATTGGGGAAGAAGTCCAGCAGTTAATGATTTAATTATTCTCTTAGCTACCGACGGTGATACGCTGGTGACTCTTTCGAAGGCAGGCACATCTGATACTTCTTTACTTATTTCGTCCTCTGCCACTTGATCGTCTGCTTCATTTAATTCATTGTCAATGTCCTGTTCATTTTCAACATTTTCTTTTACCTCACCATCTTCGATTGCTTCTTTCTTTTCTTCATCCATTTCATTTATCTTTTGCTCAGTTTCAATTTCTGTATCATTTTTGCTGTCTTTATTACCTTTAACATTGTTTTGTTTAGCTTTATTGGCTACATTAACAAGTAATGCTTTTGGTAGTTCAATGTGTTTTACTTTAGAGAAGTCGAAATGGAAAGCATCAATGATTCCAACTATTATTCGAGTCAGTTGCTTCTGATGCTCTGTGGAATGACGCATCTTATTCAAATATAACTTGAGTATAACTTCATAATGATACCATGGTAGCAGTCTACAACATGTAGATACTACATCTATTGCAGCGTCGATCAAAGTGTTTTTTTCTGTATATTTATCGTCACATAGGTAAGTTGAAGCCAGTGGATATATAAAATTGGTTAATGTTCGTGGTGATGGGCACTTTTTTACCTTTTTCACTACCTTGCAAAACTTTAACAACGCTCTTACTCGTCGGTGCATTTGCAAATGGCACATATTTTCGAAGAAATCAACTTCCACATCTTCTTTGTTCGTTAAATGGGCCAAATCTGACAACACAACATCGGCATCTGGGCATTCGCGGGCTAATTCACCAAGTAACGCTATAGATTCATTCCTTAATAAATCGTTTTTGACGTCACGTATACCATTTGATATAAGTGCTAGAACTGTGTCACGAATCAAAAACTGGCCATCAGCTGCGTTCCTAAACTTCATTAGTAACTTTGGCAGGATTTTTTTCAAGCATAAAGCAGCACTATCTCTCAAACCAATATCTTTTTCTGTACGTATGAAGTAGAAACAGTTATTTACCACTAAAATTGTTAAGTCAACATCCATTTCTCCACTATCTACTAATTGGTATATTTGTTTGTACGCATCAAGTCGCCGATCAAAGTCGGGTTGTTCAATCCACCTTTTATTATAAGCATTCATTTCAGTAACAACCGCAGCCATTCTAGTTAATATCTCTTTGTTTGTTGGTGCATTTTCACTAATCGATGTAAGCAGTTTAATTAGAAGTTTCCGAATTTCCACCGGGCTGATTTTATTAAATAGAATTGCTATGTTCTTGATATAAATTTGCGGATTTGAGCTATGTCCCAAAAGATTAATAATTGTATTCACAGCATGCTCCATATTTTCCTCCGCCATATTCGCGCAAACTTTTTTTACCAGTATTGGAAGAAGTAAACTCAACAATTCATCACATATTTTAGGATTGGCTACCAACTCTGTAACTCTAGACAAAATAAGTAGATCTCTTTTATTCATAGTATTTGATTTAGCAGAATTTGCAATTCTCCTCTTCATAACTTCTAATATACTAGGGATGTGTGGTACTAAGATCTTGCTACCGAAGTTTATGTTATGGACACTCGACGACTCGAGGTTATCAATATTCAGAGTATTAAAAGATTCAATCGGGACTAATTCTTTGTCTTCATCGCTTTCCGTTAACGTTAATAATTTTTCTATCGTGTCTAAGATCATATTAACTACACCAGGGACAGTTTTCGGAGCCAAAAGTAGATTAAACATTGCTGGTAAAGGACTTATAGAGTCAAGTTCAGATTTTGTGACCAATAGAACGTAATATCTAGGATTTAGGCACCATGTATTTAACAACTTCAATAAAGCTGTCGGGCTATGAATGCCTTCAATATGAAGTTTCGGGATTAAAGGCCAGAGCAATGTTTGAAATATCACATATAGTTCATCTTTGTTCCATGGATATTTATCAAATTGTTCAAAAAGCTTCTTGGAAATACCAAGGCCAATAGTTCGGAGATTTTTCATGACTTTAATGTAGCCAACATGAACCTTGTCAGCATTGCTTAAAACGGCAGCAACAGTAGAACAAACAGCAAAGAATATAGTAAACAGCTCTGATAGTAGTTGATCTTTCATATATCCTCCGAAATACTCGCGAATGACTTCAAACAAGTTTAATATGCTATGCAATTTTCCTGGGCTCGTTATTGATTTCAAATCTAGGTTAGATACAATATTGTCATATATTTCTTTGGGCTTCATCGTCATATATTGTTTGAAATGCGAGAATGCCATTTCTATGAACATTTTAAGTTCATTTTCATTGCAACCTGCTAAGTACCGCATAACAAGTGACCTCCTTGTCTGACCTCCACCTTTTTTATCTGCACCTAATTTCGAAGTCATTTTCCCATAAAGGATCCTTAAAATAATTGGTACCACGTGCTCTCTGTCTTCCGGTTGTATACTCTTTGCATCTTCTGTTATTTTAAACATCGTGAGCTCATCTTTGAATTTTTTCTCATCAACTAAATTCTGCAAGTTATTTTTGTAGGCTGTAACACTTTTGTTTCTGTAATTCAAGACACAGTCTAAGGCATATTTTTGTAGGCCTGGATTTTTGTGTTTCAAAAATTCCATGTACAGTTCCCAAAATATTGGCTCCTTATGCAGTGCTCTAGGGTTTTTGAAATTTGCTAACACTTGCATTATATTTATTAACGTTTTAAAAATTATTTTACCAGAAACGGATTCTTTCGGATCTTCGTATTCAATGACGTCTTCAGCGATTTCTGCATCTCCTTCTATAGGTTCCTCATCTACGTCCATTTTACTTTCACGTTGTTCAACATCAATCTTTAATGCATTAGTGTTATCATTTCTTCTATACTCTTCATCAATGAAGTTTAAAAACAACACAACCACATCGCGATTTCTTGCCTCACAAACTTGAATACAATTTGTCATGACTTTCAATAATAAATTACGATAGTTATACAAGTCAGGCCTCTCCGTAATACTGTTATAATCGAAATATAGATTGTTCAATGTATCAAAATCCGTTTCAATTTCGCTTTCGAATTGGAATCGCTTTAAATTCCGTTTCGCATTAACAAAAGCTGTTTGCAAAGCAGTGTGGAACGTAGGCCAAAACTCATCGATAGATAGAGTGTTTCCATAACCAGCGATAAATTCAGATATAGGCTCCCACAGAAGTTTGAAATTGACATATAGTACACCTAACATATAATTTAAAGGAAACAGATGAAATTCAGTTTCTTTTGCCAGTGTGTACTGAGTAGTATTGAATGTCATCTTCTGTAACATGTTAATCTGTGCTCTGTACTCTTGAATAGACGGTGACATTGATTCAACTTCGTAGCACCGGCTGAATATGGAAAATCTTTCGACTTCCCCACCAACAGTCACTGTTTTATTCAGTTCATTTAGATTTTCAAATAATTTGTATATGTGTGTCGTCAGTAAGCGTACCTAGAAATAAATAATCGTACTATTTAGCATTAAAAAAAATGAATAATTAAAAAAGTAAATGAGAAATAAATAGATAAAATACTTACAATATGAAATGGAGATGACACATTGCTCTTCAAATACGAATCAACTAAAGACAAAAATGGATATGTCAATCCATTCTCATGTTCATATGCAGTGAGATATAAATCTAGTAAATGGAGTGCACTTAAATAATTAGGATCCACAGCACATGGAAGAATTGTTGGCAGTAAAGTATCAATATCACAAATATCCTTCAATTTCTTGCAATTGGAGATATGTATAGCACATTCCATTGCATTTGATAATATGAACAAAACTTTCCTGGCACATCTGGATAGTGCATTAGTTTCACAATGATATTTATTCTCTTCAGCTTCATTGTCAAGATTGTAGCTCTTCAATACATTTAATAATTTTGCTATTAATTTACTCAGTTCTATAATGCAGTAATCAACATCTACTCTTTCTATATGTGGTAAACAGAAAAGTACATTCATAAGTTTCACAGGATTCTCTACAATATCATTCATATCTTCATTTACCACAGATTTAAAATGTTGCATAAACTTTGACAAATTATTTCCAAAGTCAATGGGATATTTGACCCATTCAAATAGTTTAATTCCATTCATGGAAAGAGCTGATTTTCTCAAACAAATCTTGCTTAGGGTACACATTGCTTCATTATCAAATTCAGATTGTATTACAAACTTTAGGAATGGAGGCAATATATGCATGTCAAATTGAGAATAATCAATTATATTTGTTACAAAGTTAATCAATATATTTGGGTAGGGTAATGGTAGCAAAACTTTTACAATAATACCAGCATGTTCTTGGGAAAGAGACAGATTTGGAGATAAAAGCAAAACAACACCAATTTGGGAGCATACTTCTAGTACAGATTCAGATGACTGTTCACATATCACTTTCACTAACAAAAGTACAAACTGTGGAGGATTTGTTAAGAACCTTCCCTTTTGATGTTCTATCACCTGCCCAGCAAGTCTAAGGACATATTCCAACCCTTTATTTTCTTCATCATCTTCTTTTAAAAGTTCTTCAGTGACTTTTATAACATTTGTCCAGAAAATACCAAAGTCTTTGTGAGAAATACTCTGTAAACTGTCTTCTACTGTTTGTGTCAATACTTTGAATAATAGTTCTTGATGCTCCTTGTTTTCTTTGAGATATTGAAGCAGTAAAGGTAGGAAGGTTTCAATACAACTGTGGAATTTACCACCAACTCCTCTGAGTATTTCAAACATAAGATGACCACATCCTGTTATTGCCTAAAAATACAATCATCATCATCCATCAAATAACTCATTGCTTATAACTCATATAAAATACAGTGTATTAACAAATTTAAGAATAAAATAATACATATTCCAAAAAAAACTATGGATCATCCACAAATAAATAAATTTAAACAGTAATAGAAAAATAGGTGTGTGTAAGAAAAATATTTGACTTAGTTTGGTGATCAAACCTACAACTTTTCATTTTACAGTCCACATTATAGAACTATGCCATAGTCACCCAATTAATTAGCATATCTGCCTTGGATGTTATGTATAGATGTCATAAAACTTACATTCTACATTAATAAATGAAAAGAACACTTACATCATCATTTTCACTTAAATAATTGAGTACTAATCCAACAAATTTCTTTTTATCTCTTATATCCCTGGCAACAAAAGCAAAACTCTCAGCAGCAAAATTGTTAATGTATTGTGGATGGTTTTCACTTAATAATGGTATTATCCTTTTTAATACAACAGCCAAATCTTTCTTTAGATGTGGTTTAAGAATTTTGAACATAAATGCAAGGCATATTAAAGTCCATTCCAGCCTTTCAGCATCTTTTGTGTTTAATAGTTTAATAAGTATATCCAGAAATTTTGGAAAGTAAGGGTAAAAATCTTCACGCAAATCTTTTGCTACTGATACTAGGATTCTGGAAAAAGAAAATAGTCATTGATAAAAATTATTACTTGTAATATACCAAATACTTATTTCTATTTCTATTATATTTATTCATGAGTCTTTGTAATGAGAAAACTAAATATGAAGTTAAAAATATAATAATTTTATCAATTATTATAAGCAAAGGATATTTTAACTTAATGGTTAATATTTTTGAAATTTGAATTATATAAATTGTAATAAAAAATATTAAAAAAGTTTGCACAAAAAATGTTATATATTTTTTTTAATAGCTAAAATTTTATAAGTACTTAATAATATTGTATAAAAAGTCCACCTAAACATAAGGGTAGCAAAGAGGCATAACATAATTGATTGTAATAATATCATAATAAAATAGTTACCAAATTATTACTTACTCTAATAAAGGCTGTAAACACAACTGATCTTCCAATTTCAAATACTTCTCTAATGTTCCAAGTATTTCATCTTTCTTGTGCACTAATTGAGGTACAGTGATAACACCAAAAACTTCCTTCCTAAACTTCTTGAAGTTCTCAGTGAGGTTAAGAGCATGCCACTTCTGTATAGCCAAAGAGAAGTGAGTCTGATTTTCTTCTGGATGCTGTGTGTATGCATGTTCAATGTGATAAAGTGCTGCATGACGAATGTCAATAGAATTTATACGCTCCGCAAAAGGCACGAACTGAAATTAAAATAAATATTATACACATATGTATGGAAATACAGTAGAGATATATCTTATTGCACTAACTGCAAACAGGTATAACTATATTTTCTAAAATTTTAAAACATTTTTAAGCTCAGTTTTATGAATCACGAAAATTTAATCGAATAAATTAAGAAACATATTATATAAAACATAAATATACTTATATTTATTTGCCTGAATACAAAACCTAAAAAAATATAATTAAAGTTAATATACACCTAACCTTAAATTGAATTGGCCAAAACTCTAGTAATACTCACTCGAAACGTATTCGTAGACTTGTGTTTTACAGGTTTACTCTTCATGTTTATATATTTATTGGTACAATTAGTAAAAATAAATCATAACACTTTTATAACCATTCCATATATTGTAAATAAACTCACATGCGTACCTACTCGCACATGACGTTTGACGTTTTAACAAAACATTAGGTAGGTACCTAATACCTAGTGGTAATGTCAAAGCTATGCTAAAAACACAAAACTGTACATGGAACGTAATAAACTTTTTATTTTTTTAGTACCATAGTTTTTTAATTTGTAGTCGATTCTATGATCGATTCTGCTATGCTTGCAGGGTTGATGGAATAACCGGCTGTCAAACTCTCAGCTGGAAGGAGAAACAGAAAAATCACAGACTGGTATTTGTTTTTATATCTGCGTTATCAGTTGCAAGTGGAATTATATCTGTCTGTAGTGATAAAGTGTATAGTTTAAGTGCTTTCTCCCCGAATATAAAATAATTTTTCTATATTCAATGCTTGCTAGATTCGTTAATTCTTTGCCAACAGCGCTATCGCAGCAAATAACCAAACTTTATTTTCAAGGTTTGTTTTTCTATTTATTTAGAGGCCTACAATTGGTATTAATTAATAGTGTCTATAAATTATCTACTTTATGCCGGCCAAAGGTTTACATTAAGTTACGATAGTTTAATTAAGTACGCAGAACACTTTACAAGTGTAAAATTTTCCTATGTTTTGATTCTCGTTTTGGACCTGAGTAACTGCAGCGAAAATAGAATTATTGAATATTGATTGATATCACCTCTAAAGAGCTGTTATGGAATGCTATACCGGGTTTGATCCCCGCCCTGAAAATAAACAGTGCATAGTGAACATTGGAATGTGCAAGAAAAATCCTTTGATTATGCAGGAAATTTTAACGGAAGTTTGTTTATAGACTTCACTAGATAAAAATAGTAACAAGTTTATCATTAAAATTTTAGCATTGGTTCGCAATCAACGTGGTGCTCACAGCTACGAAGAGCACCACAAATACAACAACATGGACGTAAAGATTTTACCAGCTCTTCAAGACAATTATATGTACTTAATAGTGGACAAGGCCACAAAAGAAGCTGCAGTTGTTGATCCTGTTGAGCCAAAAACTGTACTTGAGACAGTACAACAACAGGGTCTCAATTTAACAACTGTGCTAACTACCCACCATCACTGGTAATTGTATTTCACTTTGCACCATCATCATAAATTTCTTTATACTAACCAATAATGACATGTTCACAAATTCTTGGCTTGACTAGAATAATGTTTTAAAATTTAGTTGAGCCTTATTTTTGAAATCTATAATACCTTCTTTATTTCTTTTGAATGTTAAATTTCTCAGTGTTGCTGGACTGCACTATAAGATCAATATATAGCTGATGGCTGAACACACGATCTTAAAAAAATCTCTGGTGATCATTGAAAGAATTGCCTTGTACTGGAAAATATATGAATTATTATATTTCTTTGTACAGACAATGCCATTAAAAATAGAGTAACCACATTTTTCATACTCTGTCCTGGGCAGTCTAATTAATTAATTAATTGTTAAAACAATAATTTTGAAAAGGGCACATCTAGAGTTGTCAACAGAATTAATACCAGAGACCAGGTTGTACCAATTAGTGCCTCCAGCTCCATCTTACTGCATACAGTTCTGTATTTTCAGTATTAAACAACAAATATTTAATAATTTAATTGTCTATAGCAAATCTGAACATAATAATATTATTGTTTGAACTTGTAGGGACCATGCTGGGGGGAATGAAGATCTGGTTAAACAGTATCCTGGCTTGAAAGTGTATGGTGGAGATGATAGAATTGGAGCTCTTACAGAGAAAGTCCAGCACAACACTCAGTTCAATTTAGGCCACTTGAATGTACAATGTTTGTTTACGCCTTGCCATACTGCTGGACATGTCTGTTATTATGTCACATCTACAAAAGAAGGCAATGACTCAGCTGTATTTACAGGTAAGTTAATAGTTTGCATTAGGATGGTAGACTATGTTTACTATTGCACTTATAACTGCAAAATTGTTTTTTTTTAATGAAGTCTACATCAGCATTGGTTTATAAGTAAGGCAATTACCCAAGTATAATGTCCAATGATTATGGGTAGCCGATGGCAAATCTATCTAACCCATGTTGCTGCTACATTACAACATTTTTCTAAATTTGTGTTTATAAAGAAGAATGAGAAGGGAGATTGTATGGAATAAACTAACCTATGACAGGTCTTATTCAAACTTCTTATTCAAGAAAATCACCACAATTAAAGAAGATATATTTGGACCATTTTTAAAATAGATGGGAGGTCAGAAAGATGAATATAGTTGGAGACATATATTTGAGTTATGAGACTGTGAGCCGTGTTTGAGAATATAGCAAGCAAACAAAGCGAGCTTAGCAAGGAGAGAGAAGGAAAGGGTGAGGGATGGAGACAGTAGAGGTTCGGTTAATGTGGCAGAGTGATAGTGAGTTGCCTAAGCTACAATGGGCTATTAGTGCATATACTAAAGTACGAAAAGTTTCATCATCGCCCAAATACGTCCCACTGCTGGGCACGGGCCTCCTCTATAACTGAGAGGGTTTAGGCCTTAGTCCACCACACTGGCTTAGTGTGGGTTGGCGGACTACACACCTAAGAAATTACGAAAAGTTTACCATGGTAGATTCTTGAAACTATCTTTTTATTTTAATTTAAAATAGTCATATAGATGACTTAGGTCTCCAAGGGCTATAACACAACGCCTCTTGGACACAGGCGTGAATATTTTTTTTTTATACTGTTAAGAGAAAATTTATTTAATTCCAGGTGATACATTGTTCTTGGGA
Source organism: Hemaris fuciformis (assembly GCA_907164795.1). Classification (NCBI taxonomy): domain Eukaryota; kingdom Metazoa; phylum Arthropoda; class Insecta; order Lepidoptera; family Sphingidae; genus Hemaris; species Hemaris fuciformis. The sequence goes on along the minus strand of OU015440.1, from coordinate 4,814,904 downwards.
GGTTGTGGCAGATTTTTCGAAGGTACAGCCGATCAGATGTACCAAGCTTTGATTACCATCTTGAGCAAACTTCCAAATGAAACCAAGGTGTTTTGTGGCCACGAATACTCATTGCAAAATTTGAAATTCGCTTCAGTAATAGAGCCCGAGAACCCCGAGATTCAAAAGAAAATATCTTGGTTGAAGATGAGACGGCATGAGGGAAAACCTTCGGTATGAAGGTTTTATTTTTTTCCTTAAAACGACAATGTATTTGAACGATTTACAGATAGCTTATTATCATTATTTTACATTGCTTTTCATCCATGAAAAAATATTTAGCGAATCTGAAATTTGTTTCTTCTGGAGTTACATATTTTCTGTCCTTACAGAATCCTTATTCAGCTGAAATTGCAGCCATAAAATATAGTTATTCCTTTTTTATGTGCTTAGCTTAGCGTTTAATATGATGATTCCATCATATCCATGATTGACATTTCCAGGTTCCATCAACAATTGCCGAGGAGAAGTTGTACAATCCATTCATGAGAGTAGGTTAACTATCTGTACAAGAGCATGCTGGAAAGACTGATCCTATTGAGACAATGAAAGCTATCCGCCTTGAGAAGGACAATTTCAGAGGTTAAACTGACTGAAAATTTCATTGTTGTATGTTGTGTATTAGATGACTTCATATATTTTTTTATTTTTATTCCACATATTGATGTTAAATAAATTTTGTAGTATTTTGAGTTGACATTACTGTTTATTATTGATCCTCCAATAACTTTAGCTCAACACTGATCATATGAAATTTAAAACACATTGTGGGAATTTGGGTGTATGAATGAATCACTGCCTATCTCTTCAGAAATACAAGTGTGTAGAGATGTGTAATTGTGTAATTTAGATTATAATTTAATTAATTTATAATCTTTAAACATTTTTCTGGAACAGCTTAAACAATATTTTACTAAAAAAAAATTGTTCATATAAAACCTTATACATATGTATTTTTATCACTATTCTAATTTTAAAGCTGACTATCACAAGAGAACTTAGGAACTAATATTGTCAATTAAATGTCATTGTTCCTTCTTGATGTATGCTGACATCTGCTCTGCATATTTCTCTTTTGATCTCTCGAACATAGCCACATAAACCTGTAAAATTAATATATTACTATTTACACTTTCTTGTACATATAAAAAATAAATATTGAATCTAAACAAAAAAAATAGTGGTGGTTTTATCACTCTGTGAAATAATGATTTGGCAAATTGTTTATTAATAAAAAAAAATCTATAAAATTAATGACCAAACATACCCTCTTCTCATCACTGCTCAGTGCTCTCCATCTGGATGCTAATTGTCTTGTTACTTCTTGCTTAGAAGGTTCACCAATTTCTGAGTTGGACTCTGCCACTACTAGTGGTCTCTGTTCTTGGCAGAATTGGAAGAATGCATTGCATGGCTTTTTTGGGGCATTTGGATCTTTTTCAGGCTGCAGAAATTAATTAGGGTACATTTAATGAGATTACATAAAGATCATCAGCCCAAAAACGTCCCACTGCTGGGCACGGGCCTCCTCTACAACCGAGAGGGTTTAGGCCTTAGTCCACCACACTGGCCTAGTGCGGGTTGGCAGACATAAAGATCATGTATGTTGGTTGAATAATGATAATATAAGAAATTAAGAAAAATGAATGGACAGTTGCCACACAGCGAGTTAATATGATAGTATATTCTAATGTTATTAATGGTGAAAGATCACTTATATTAAATTATGATAGCAAATATGTGACATACTTCTCTAAATGTATTGCAACATAAACAAATAAACAACTTTGCACCTTGTCAGCTTTGCTTTTCCTTTTGGGTGCAGGTTTCTTTCCATTAGCGTTTTGTTTATCTTGTTTTCCTGTCTGTGATTTACCAGAGGACCGACCAGCCCTTTCATTAGGTTCAGCTTTGTTCTCTATTTCCAAAGCAACCGTTCTGAATGGATCGCCATGCATATCCAATCGTGCAATCACTAACTTAACATCTTTCGCATAGCGTTTAGTTATACGTTTCACTTCTCTTACCCTGCAACAACGCAACGGCACATTGCAAACTAATCACTTCCAATAACACGATTAACGTGCATCAACACAAACCTATTGGCGATTCTCTCGTTATCCTGTTGCAACACTTCACATCGTTCTATCAACAATTGATATTTTCGCCTATAAATCTCCTCTTCGGATGGTAAACTAACCATATCATCTGAGTCGTCAGAAATATTTGAGTTGAGGTGTTGGACTGTCATTTTAATTTATTTCTCGGCTTCAAAGTTCAACGCGATCAAATTTCTTTGTATTTGGTTGTGCCTGTCAAAGTTTCTCTACTTGATTATGTTGGTACTACTTTCAATCTATGGTTTAAAGTAATAAAATACATAAAATTATTTTATATTGAAACGTTTCACAAAATAATTAATTTTACAATAAATGTTACAAATCCTCTAACAGGAACTCTATATTCGTGATCGTGAACCATATTTTTGGCTTAATAGACAACAAATACTAAATTCTTATTTTTCCTGCAATTTATTCTAATTAAGTACCTATTTTAGTTTTTGTTATTACTTTACTCAGATTTTAAGTCGATTTGGATTTTATGTCCAAGACACACAATTTTATCAATTTTTGACATTATCGTGTTTGTCCAGCCTAATGAAAATCTAATCAGAAGTACCAACATACCCTACATATAAAGTGCTAGCTAGGGATGGGTCGTTGACGTTTTTGGCGTTTTTTTTTTTGCGTTGGTTAACTGGTTAAATTAGTTGAATTCTTCAACTAGTTGATAATATTAATGCTAGCAAATGAGCAGCTCTTGTTTTTTTTTTTAATATAGGTACCCTAGGTACCCTTTTTTCACAACCCATCAACCGTTCGTTCGTTACTTCATCGTCAACGGTTGATTCAACTAGTTCGTTGAAAAAACGCCCATCCCTATTATTTATTATTTACTGACTTACTGTAATACTGTATATGTATTAGTTTCAGGGCTGCCAGATTGTATAATTGGATACAAAATATGTATAATCGGATGGTGTATTGCATCCATGACCATTTCGTATAATACGATACAAAAACATATGGGATGAATCATACTGTTTAAAAGCTAGTGTAACTAAAAAAAATAATACAAGAGCTACCGTCCAGTCTCGAGTTTTCGAGCATTTATATAGGTAGGATAACTGAAATTCTAAAAAAACTGTCGCATCTCGACTTGTCGACCATTTATGTAGCTAACAAAAATTTGTAAAAAACAAACAAGGTGAATTACAGAATGGTATAATGTATAATGCGATCAAATTTCGTATAATTGCAGATACTAAATCGTATAGCTGCGATTTATTTGCTGGCAGCCCTGGTTAGTTTAGTCTTTAGTATATGTTGAATGTTCAATGTTGTAGTTTCCCTGGAGCGTGGAAAATTTTTCATTGATTAATCGTTATACGTTGGTGATTGACAGCTTTAATTAAATAAAACTTAACAACAAAGAGTATAGTAATATAAGTAAGAAAGAGTGGAAACTCATGTCAAAAATTGAATGTATGGTAAGTGCTGCCGTCTAGGCATCAAGTGTAGAACTAAACCTACAAATATTTGCGTAGCTATATACTACTATCTATATTATGTTTTCTACGTATAGTTTAGGCACCTCTGTATTGTATAGCTATGTAAACCAAAACCAAATGGATAATAATAATCTTTATTTATCACAAAATACACATATCACATTTTCTTACATCTTTACTTTTATACATTTATATTTTGCGCATAAATAATTGCTGTTTTCAAACGTTTTCCAGAGGGTCCCAAACTAGGCTAAGCCTGTATCTTGGGGACCACCATAATTTAATTTTGTAATTGGATTGTTGTACGAATAATAGCAAATTATTAAACAAACTAATCGGTACTCTTACACTTTTGAGGAAAACATTTAAAATAATATTCAAACTTGTTTAAAATCTTAAAACTAAACAATAAAACAATAGGAACTTGAGTATTATTATTATAACTTGCTCACTATTAAAGAAACTAATAACAGAACTATTACACTTTTAAGGAAAAAACATTTAAAATAAAATTCAATATTTTTTTAAATATTAAAACTAAACATTAAAACAACATAAACGATTATTAATATTACGATATTCTATTATATTTAACATTTAATATTCTAAGAAATAAGAAGACTACGCAATAAAATAAAGAGTTAGTTTAAAATAAAACATCTTCGCCAAACAAAGGGACTTTGAGAAATTAACACAGCACATGTCTGAATCCTCCAAGAAGGAAGAAAGGTGATGGATATGAAAGTTGATGGATGGGCGAGCAGAGGAAGGCCAAAGAAAAGATGGATGGAGTGCGTGACTGAAGATATGAAAGAAAAAGGGGTGAATGAAGACATGACGGCTGATAGGGATGTTTGGAAGGATAAAACATACTGCGCCGACCCCAAATGAAATTGGGAGCAGGGCAAGGCAATGATGATGATGATGTCTGAATCCTCCAAGCTCTTTACAAGATTGCATTCTTGTAAAGGGAAAAAAGAAAAAGAAAGGACAACGATACACACTGGATCAATAGATTTTGGCACTCTCAATATTTAAAAAGAGTCCCAAAGGCTACAAATAACATTTTACGTTGCCATCTCAAAAAAATTTGAAGTCATTACTGGCTCAAATTAAATGGCACCTGGAATTAATAAGCCAATCTTCGAGGAACTGAAATCTACGGTGTCAACACTGTTGCCTCAAGATCGTTTATGTACATTGTTATGTGATGAAATGTATGTTTCTCCTCAAATTCCGTACAATGCTTACATAGACGATCTTGTAGGCTTCGAAAATTATGGTTCCGAAAAAAACATTAATTTTGCTAATCATGTGTTAGTTTTTACGGTTATGGGCATTAGTAAAAACTTTAAACAACCAGTGGCGTATTACTTCACACAAAGCTTAAAAACCACAAAATTGAAAGAAATCCTAGTTGATGTTATCACTAATGTTCAATCATCAGGACTTAATATAATAGCAACCATCTGCCATCAGTAAAGAATGGCGATGCGACATTATTAATATAAATAATAAAGGTATAATCCCGTTGTTCGATATTCCCCACCTACTAAAAGGTAAAAGAAATAATTTATTAAACAAAGAAATGCATTACATACATAATGATAATTTAAAAATAATCAAATGGGAATACTTTCAACGGGTATTTGAAGCAGACAGATCACATGGTGAGTTGCGTATTTTGTTTTTGGCAATTTTAATTTGGTTTTTGAATTACTATACTCTTTGGCCAAAAATTACCTATGAACATATTGATCCCGGCAAAATTAAAAAAATTAAAGTGAAAAATGCTTTCAAGTATTAAGCCATAGTATGGCAGTAGCTACAGATAATTTTGCAGCAAGACGAGACATTCTTTCAGAATGCCGCGATTTAATACCATTTGTGCTGATGATTGACAAATTATTTGATAGCTTCAATTCTTCTAGTTTTGCGGTACCTAATGGTAAAAAATACAGATCTGCTGTTAAAAGAAATTCTCCTCATCACGAATTGTCGAACGACGCATTGAAAATGCTAAAATCAGTAAAATTTCTTGTAAAAAAGGTGATGGGGAGTATGTTGAAAGTCTGTACCAACTATTAATTAAATTTAATAAGAACAATTGAAGGCTTTAAATCAATATGGCAATAGTTGTTAATAAAATATTCCTTTGACGCTATGTTAGCTCGGAATTTCAATCAAGACCCACTCGAGAACTTCTTCGGAAGTATTCGAAGTTTAGGTGCTCGTAATATATCACCTAATTGCGTGGGATTTGAGGGAGCATTTAAAAAAATATTATTAAATAATTTTAGCAGCAATCATTCCATTAACGCCAATTGCGAAGCGGATAGTAATGATTGCTTGTAGTCCTTTGCTTTTTTTATAGATAGTAAAGAAAAAGTAATGCTTCCTTACAATCCCAAAGTATTGTCATTGATCAGCCTCTTAATGTTATTCAAGACAATAGAAATATTTTTGACTTAGGGGTGATCAAAGAGTATATGTTTGCGGCACCCCTTGACCAAGTGTTTACAAAATGTTGTCAAGGGATGTAAAAATTGTAAAAGCAACTTACTTAGCAGTGTGGATAACCCATTAAATAAATATATATGTGCCAAAGAATATACAAAAATAAGATGGCTTTGTTATCCCTCAGAATGCTTAGTAAGTTGCTTCCAAGAAATACAAGAAACAACAATTGCCTTTTTAAATAATGAGTGCTATCAAGTAAAAATTAAAGAACGAACGTGCTGTGATAATTTCTCAAAGTCCCTTTGTTTAGCGAAGACGCATCTTGAAACTCTTTATTTGATTGCGTAATCTTCTTATTTCATTCTGCATCTGCTTTCTTTTTTTTTGTGCACTTGGCCCGAGTCTTTTCTAAAATGTATTTGCGTGTCTTATCTATGAAATTTAAAAACAATACTATAGCCACATTATTTTGATAACAGACTGACTAGATACTAATTATATTATTTCATAAAGTACTGAATGTTTTATTAATCAAAATTAAGTACATAAACTTAAAGAATCTGAAACTAGCTTCTAATTCTAAGAAGTATTGTCAACAATATAATAAGATCTAAAAAAACTATGAAAGCTATGTCTTACCTAAGTCAAACTGCAATGTCTGACAAGATCCAGTTGATGGTGTTGAAATAACTCTGGAGGGGCCAGGTGCACTTTCCAAGTCCACAACTGCTGCCGGCACAGATTGAGATGTCAAATTTGTAATATCCATCAAAGGTCTTCCTTGGTATTCTCTTCTGGGCCGGCAGTAATTATGGTCTGTATTTGCTATGGTACCCAATGAATGTGAAACACCTGTAATAGAACATTGTATTTTTAATTCAATTAAGTCAAGGGGTTATAACCTTAAAAGCTTGTCAACCACTCTATTTTTCTTAGCGTAATAAATTGCCATCAATTCTTGATAGATAATAATTATTTCATCATATTAAAAAAAATATAATACTATGTAAATATAGCATATAATCAAGTAAATATAAAAAACTAAATCTAAGTTGGTGTGTTGCTATGGCTACAACAAATATGTACCAGCATGCTTATGAAAGCTCAGTGCACTGAGTTATTGGCCAAAACAAAAGATAAATTTATTTCTAAGGATTGCCGTCACTAAAGAGCTTAACTCATACAACTTTATTGCCCTGGCATGAACAGGTAATTACAATTATTAGAGAAGTTAACAACTTTTAGTTTACAACAGCATCATTTAACTAATATTAGACAATATGGTACATAAAAATTCTTTTAAATAAATTTTAGGACTTGCTGATATTTTATAATTAAACTCTGCAGTCATATCTTAGAATTAAAACAATGCATGTTTAAATAAAGTTAAATTTACAAATAATAAGCAAGTAAATAAATAAAAAAAATCTCAGTTGGCGTGTTGCTATGGCCACAACAAGTAGGTACCAGCATGCTTATGAAAGCACTGAGTGTATAATGATAATATTTTGTTAATGTAGAATGTTAACCCATCAAAACTTTGCAGAACAGTAAATATCTATATACACTACTTATAACAATAATTTTTTTATTGTATTTTAATGTCAAAAGATATTGATAAATGGTATTCATTTCACACCTTTTCTCACCTAATTTTGATTTAACAATACAACTTTAAAAACTACTTACGTTTCAAAATAGTTGGTATAGCTGAAGCAATAAGGCGACTTCCAGTGGTTTTGTTGGCTGAATCAAAATGATGGTCACATATTCTTTTATTGTTATAAATTTTGTGGGTGTCATGTTCAGTCAATATATCACCAACACATGACACCCAAGCAGCAAACATGTCAGGTCGCTTGTCGGGGTTTGGAAGCCGGTGAAGAGGTACACGATGTGACACTGAAATAAACAATTCATGTTTATACATGAAATAATAATCTTGATGTGTTAAAGATCATCATCATCATCCTAGAATTATCCCGATTGCATGCCCAGCTTGCGCTTAAGAGCTTAGGGTCTGCTATTACTGGTTCACCGAGATTTGGCTGAATATCAGTTTTAACACGGAGCGACTGCCATCAACATCAACTGAGCCCGACCCGGGAATCATGTCCAGCAGTCGTAAACACTGCCGTTGTTGACTTGATTGAAACTTAATTGATTATTACAATTAAAGAAGCGTTAAAGTTGAGCAATGTATACTTTTAAAGTTATGTACTTACATGTAATATCACATCCAAAAACACAGTATCTACGCCGGAGTCCACTCATAATTACGAAGTCTTAACTACGTAACATAAACAAAATAACAAGTTTTTACAAATAGGTAACGTAAAGAAATAACAACAACAAAAACTTAACAAGGTTCAACGATCAAAAACAAATATCACAATTCACAACGAAAATTGAGACAAATCTCGAAAACCGCATTGACGTAAATGGAAAATTCTTGACGGTTAACGCTAATATGGCCGCCATAAATCTCGTCCTGCCGACTACTAGATGGCGTCATCGTCTTCGAAAAAGTACTTTGCTCTAAGTGCGCCCTGTGCGCCCCCCCTGCTTAACAATTACAATGTGTCATACAGTAAAGGAAAGAATATTTTTTCTTTCTAAATGGTCCGATTGAAAAACATGGTAATACATAATGGTTCCATACTATTTTCTCTGTAATACTTTACAGTGTAGAATGCGAAAATCTCAGGAAAAAAATAATATTTTCAAATGAATACTAAAATCAGCAATGAAATGGATTCCGATACTATCGAAGCGAACTATGTTTATATATTTCATATTATTGTTTCTATTATTTATTTATTTATTTATTTATGCTTCATATACATAAAAGTATAAAGGCGGACTTAATGCCTAAGGCATTATCTGCCAGTCAACCTTAGGGTGGTGCAGAGAAACACGAAAAGGTGCATAAATATCGACAATGCAATATATATATACATATACATACATAGATAAATATAAATATATACACATATATATATACATAGATAAATATATACACATATATATATACATAGAAAATATATAATATGAATACATGACTACACATAAATATATATATATATATATACACAATACTATGATACTTCTGACATACGATTAAATAAAAGTTGCCGAACCCTTTCTTTAAAAGAAAAACGGTTTGTCAACATCCTGATTTCGAGGGGGAGTGCGTTCCAAAGAAGGATAGACTGAATGAAAAAAGAGGAGTGAAGAAAGTCTGAGCTATGAGAAGGACATGAAAGGAGAAGATTGTGAGACGAGCGAAGGTTCCTGTCATGGTTACATCCAAGATATTGAAAGTGAGGAGTGAGATAGGAGGGTGGAGTAGAAGATTTAAGAATTGAGAAAAGGGTAGTTAGTGCGCGCAGAGATCGGCGTTGGCGGATAGGTAACCATTTCAGTTTAGAGCGAAGTACAGGTACGTATTATATTCATTATATGCTCTGAATTCTTGTTTAGTTGACGAAACCACGGTAAGTTCAAATATTATCTTCTATCGAAATGAATTTTCGCAACATTCAACTAAAAATCTTTTAATTGACCTTTAATATTTAAATATAGTACTAAACTAATTACAAACTAGGACCAAATACTATGCAAAAAATGAAAAAAGGAAACATTTTTTTCAGTTCTCTCTTAAATATGTATATTTAAAAAAGCACATATCAAAGTATAAGACCGCAACATACAGGCTGGCCTCTCTTCTTGGCTTTAAATTAGACGATAACAACAACTACATGAGGTTGAAACAAAATTCTGTACCCGTTAAGAGATTACCTGATGTACTTATCATTGGAGTAAAGAAATGTGGAACCAGGGCATTATTGGAATTTTTAAGGTGAGATTTTTTCACTGCCTGAAACAACTAAATATTCTTTGGACAATGAAAGAAATAATAGCATCTATACATCCTCTATTAGAATATTACACCATAATAACATGTTTCAATTTAAAGCCATCATAAATGCTATATTTTATAAAAGGGCAGTTGTAAACTAAGATTAACATTTTGAATCATTTAATTTTTTTTCTATTTAGATGTGTCTATCAATTCAACTGTAATTATTACTTATTGATTTCTGTAGCTAATAGTAGCAGTTTTAAATATTTTTTAGAAGCAGTAACATGGATTTAATTTTTTTCATATTATAACAAGTCATAGGTATGTCAGTTTTTGTAACCAAAAGTTATAATTTATATTTCAGATTGCACCCAGATGTCCGAGCTGCAGGATCTGAGGTTCATTTCTTTGATAAATTTTATCACAAAGGTTTTGAATGGTACAGGTGAATATTGTGAACTATACCTTTTATTTCAATTTGTTTTTCTTCTAAAATTTTATTTGCAATAATTGTGACCATTTTTTTATTCAAGGGACAGAATGCCTCCAACTCTAGAAGGTCAGATCACAATGGAAAAAACACCTTCCTATTGGGTGACTAGATCAGCACCAAGACGAGTGTATGCAATGAATCCCTCTGTGAAATTACTTGCTGTTGTTCGAGATCCTGTTACTAGAGCTATCAGTGACTACACACAATCTGCAAGGTACTCTTTTTAAACACTGAAATAGCAATATGATTACATTGTCACCTCTTTTCTGTTCTCGAGGGGAAGTAATTATGGCTATACTTCCCGCTAGCTCTAGGGGTGGGGAGCAGGAAGCGTATGTCGGGGTCACCGGCCTTCCAGCCCGGCGCGCGGTGACATCACGGCCACGCAGATGTTAGTGCCGGGCTGGGTCCCTAACAAAATCCGTAAGCTGGTATACTGACCAAAACCCCCGGCGACCATCTCCGCGCCATGTGGGGCGACCACGGTGCGTGGGCGAGAACCGCCCACCGTCATCCCGCAGTCGCCTGATGCGCCTCCGAGACCTTATAGTCACCGCCATCTCGGAGTTTTTGGGGGTGCAGTTGCACCCCCACTTGCTTGGTTTGGGCGCCCCGGTTGTGGGTGAGCGCCCGCGACAGACACAGGCCACAGTGCCGCTGCCCCTCTCGGGGTCATTTTCAGTGTCACCGCGGTGGGATTCTAACGCCCCCTTGCCACAGGGCAGTGCATTGGCACCTTGTGTTAAGTGCAGTTGTCTCGAAATAGAGTATTGTTAGGCGCATTTAGAATGAAAAGAGTGAAAAAATGCTCTGTCCAAACATAATTAACATCATCATCAGCCACAAGGATGCAATTCTACCTCCACATAGGCCACTACATTCTTCCACATAGACATTCCTTTCTCCTTAATTTTAGAAGGACTCGGAATTTTAACCTATTATGAGTGCTATGTCGGTATGAACTATGAGCGTAGTCGACAGTCACAGGTCACCGACGCCGACGACGCGTCTAAGGCAGTTAACAAACAACCAATTCCTTTATTCATCGCCATAATCAACAACCATCAATTAAACAATCAAGGTTGAAAACATATAATTTCAGCAAAAGGCCCACTCTTCCCCGTTTCGAAGAGTTAGTACTAGTGAACAAGTCAGCTGGGTGGGGCGATAAGTCCGCCGTGGACGCTGTGTGGGCACCCGTGCGGCTCGGGATATACGCGCGCCCGCTCCGGCGTTGGCTGCGCAGGTTCCGCCGCCGGAGCCTGCTGCTCATCAGCGGAGAACAGCTCATCAGCGACCCCGCTGCTGAGATGGCTAAAGTGCAGGTGATTTTTTATTTTAACGATCTACTCGTATACAGGGTGTCCCGTAAGTAGTGGACCAACGGGGTGTGGGTGATAGGGGGAACTATTATCTACCAAAACCACTAAAAATTATTGTTCTAGGTCTTATAGCTTTGAAGTTATGATTTTTTTTAATAAATAGGTGAAATTATCGTCCTATGTACAAACATTTTATAATTTTACGAAATCTATCACTTATTTTTTTTGTTATTTTTATTCTAGGCGGTTAATAATATATAGGTCTTTCTAATTGAAATATTTAGTTAACGTATTTAGGTGTAATTATCATAAGAATGAAAATTAAAAAATAAAACTAGTGCAATTTTTACATTTCAAGATGCTCTATGTGGTGTTTGAGCTAAGCTGGTGTAAAAAAAATGTATTATAGCCTAGTGAAACTTTATTTTAAAAACATCTACATGTCATACCAATTACAAAAAAGTATAACACTGTGGTTTCAAATAAGTATTTTTCCTATTATAAAGTTTCTTTGTAAACTTCGTCGAGCCCGTTCATTATTTTTTATCGATTCAGCAACATGATTTAATTTTTGTCGTAACTCTCTTTCATCAGAAATATTCGTTTCATAAACTGCTTCTTTGAAGTAACCCCATAAAAAATAATCCAAAGGATTCAGGTCGGGAGATCGTGGCGGCCATGATATTGTACCTCCGCGTCCTATCCATCGATTTGGGTACGTCACGTTCAAAAATTCTGTCACTTGCCGTGAATAGTGGGCTGGTGCACCGTCGTGCTGCAACCACATTCTCTCGCGTACTTCTTGTGGCACGTCTGCTAACAAATTACCGAGATCACGTCTCAAAAATTGGAGATAACCAGCGCCGTTAAGTCTCGGCGGTAATTCAAAAGGACCGATAATTCTGCCATCTAATATTCCTGCCCACAAATTCACTCCAAATTGGTGCTGAAATCGATCCTCTCTCACTATTCGAGGATTCACGACACTCCAATGATGAAGATTGTGTATGTTAAACACTCCCATCCTTTTAAAACATGATTCATCACTCCATAATATGGAATTAAAAAAGTTTCGGTCTTGACGGCATCGACGCAACATCTCTCGGCAGAAATTTATTCGTCGCTGATAATCAGCAGGTAACAGCGCTTGAACTCGTTGTACATGATACGGGTGTAAGTTGTTCCGTTTCAATATTCGGTGTACCGTACTTCTAGCTACACCAGTGCGTCTAGAAATACGACGAGTGCTAGTCGCAGGATCCTCTTCTACTTCTGCCAGTATTTGACGTTCATCCACTGTTCTAGGCCTTCCTTCAAGGTTTCCAACTCCAGGAATACGACCTTCTAAGTAGGCATTATTGACCCGAAGAAAAATGCGGTGATCGGGATACTTAATGTAAGAAAAAAAATGTGTAATAAAAGCTTTTCCATAATTAGCAATGTATTTTTATTTTCTTGCAAAAATGTCCTTTGGTTTTGATAGTAATTAAAATAGGAAAAATACTTATTTGAAACCACAGTGTTATACTTTTTTGTAATTGGTATGACATGTAGATGTTTTTAAAATAAAGTTTCACTAGGCTATATTACATTTTTTTACACCAGCTTAGCTCAAACACCACATAGAGCATCTTGAAATGTAAAAATTGCACTAGTTTTATTTTTTAATTTTCATTCTTATGATAATTACACCTAAATACGTTAACTAAATATTTCAATTAGAAAGACCTATATATTATTAACCGCCTAGAATAAAAATAACAAAAAAAAATAAGTGATAGATTTCGTAAAATTATAAAATGTTTGTACATAGGACGATAATTTCACCTATTTATTAAAAAAAAAACATAACTTCAAAGCTATAAGACCTAGAACAATAATTTTTAGTGGTTTTGGTAGATAATAGTTCCCCCTATCAACCACACCCTGTTGGTCCACTACTTACGGGCCACCCTGTATTATTGACTCAATGTAGATGCTCAACGCCAGAAATAGACTTTCAGGCAAATGTTGCCTACAACATAATTGAATATAACATTTTTCTAGGGTTAAAATGGAGCCTATAGCTGATAACGAGTACACGACTGTAGTATCCGATGTAATGCATAATTATTTTATCTATTATAAGTTTTTTCTTGTTTGCAGGAATTTCTGGGTCTCAAAAAGGTTATAACTGACAAGCACTTCTACTTCAACTCAACCAAAGGGTTTCCATGCCTTCTAAAATCAGAGACTAAACCAACTCCTCATTGCTTGGGTAAAACGAAAGGCAGAAGTCACCCCTACATAGATCCAAAGACAATAGAGCAATTGAGGGAATTCTACAGGCCATTCAATGAGAAGTTCTATGAACTGGCCGGGATAAACTTTGGTTGGCCTTGAATTGTGATTGTTGTCCATGATAATGTTTTTTAAGGTGAGGCATTGACGTGTGGAAAAGTATTCATAGCATGAAATATTTCGATGGAAAAATACCATGAGGAGAATAAACTACATATTTCACTTATTTCGCTATGAAGGAACTTCAGTAATAGAGCTATGTTATTTATTTAATTTTTAATTTATGGTGCATCAATTGCAAATATTGGACCGAAATATGTCTGAACAAAAAACTTGTGGTCGTGATTTTTATTCCAATATGTAATAAATAAATTAAGTTATATATAATGAAAATTTGAAGCAGTGATGGCCTCGAGGCTTAGGCGCGCGGTCGAGAATTTCGGCGGTCGCAGGTTCAAACCCCAGGCACACGCCTCTGACTTTTTGAATTGTAAAAATAAATATTGTCACTTGCTTTAACGGTGAAGGAAAACATCGTGATAAAACCTGCACACCTAAAATTTCTTAGGTGTGTACTGCGGACTAGGCCAGCGTGGTGGACTAAGGCCTAAACCCTCTCAGTTGTAGAGGAGGCCCGTGCCCAGCAGTGGGACGTACTTGGGCTGATGATGTGATAATGAAAATTGAGGGCGTGCATGTTATATTAGGGAACATAATCTCAGTTTTTAATTACTTTAATTATAATATATTTACATTCTTACCGTTTCTCTACACTGTAAAAATATAGTTTGCAAATGTACCAAGTGTAGTTGCTTCCCTGTTCCTAATTTATACGACAACGTTCCTAATTACTCCATTTATTATATGTTATGCTTCGTAATTTATACGATTATGAAGTTCTTCTAGTAGATAATTGTATATTGGAGCTAATTGCAAAAACTGGGCAAGCAGGCCTGAGCCCTCTCAGTTGTAGCAGATATCCGTGCCCAGCAGAGGAAAATACAGGGCCTGATGATGATGACAAGGTAGGCGGAGCGCTTAGTAGCCCCTACGTTAAATAGCTAATGTTGGTGACAAGACTAAATGTGATTTTTGGTAATGACTGTCACCATTACGTACTTTCAGGCTGTGAAATGAGAAAAATATTTGTGTTATTTATAGTTAATATTTGAGGTAGAAAATTTGTAACTCAAAAACGTCTTTCCTAGTATCTGATACACATCACATGTGTATTTATTTCAAATGCACATCAGCTCCAATATTACACGATAAAAAAATTATAAGACCAGTAGGTATATCTAGTCATTTTGTTCCAAACGAATCTTTCCGTACCAAAAACGTTAGTTTGTAAGGATTCATTATTTTTTGCGGCTTACAGTCCATTGTGTATATAATATATTAGTTATTTAAGTAGAACCTATTTATTATTGCTGAATAAAGAATTTGTACGTTGGCTTGTGTGGATTTAACAGCCGAAGACTGATAATATCGCATATCAGGATTGAAAAGTGTTGCATACAAGAAAAACTGTAAGCATTTGATGTTTAATCCACTATTTGCATGATTGATTACGAATGTGTGACCTGAGCAATGTGTAGTGTGGCTAGGTTGAATAGATAAAAACATGGCACGAGTTAAGACAAACAAAGTAAATAAGGCCCAAAGCTAAAAATGTTGCTTTTATCATAAAAACCATTTATTATTTAGTATTTTTTGAACGTGATTTATTTTAATATTTTTGTTATTGAATAACAAACCATTTTTGCATTTAACGTTTTATTATCAAGTTTCTATTGTTTTGATAAGGATGTTACACTTTATAACTTTTTAATTCATTGATTTTTTTTAGGTAAAAATAATAGATATATTAAAACAAAGTAGCTAGGAATAATGTTGAAGTTACATATTAAACATATACAATATCCCACGCACCAAAATATATTCAAAATAGAAACAGAGTCCTGTAAGCAATAGTCCAATAAATGTTTACAATTTAGGTGTATAAGATTAAATAAAAATAGTGACGTAGGCCACTTAATGACATAACGGTCACTCCTATTACGCGGGGATTAAAAAAAATAACAGAAATGTGGGTGAAGTGACACAAAATTACCTACCCTGCTGAGTGTATGTTTGCAGATTATACTTTGTGTCACTATTTTTAGAGATAAGTAATATTGATAAAGGTTATGCTAAATATTTTTAGCAGTACGATGGTTGTGTAAAGTAAACGATCAGTATTCTAGTGATGTAATATAGTGCCATTTTATAGGTAGGTACCTATAGACAATTTTTCTCACATTACAGTGAATTTTGGAGGGTAGATAAAAAGTAGATTGTAGCTAAATATAAAAAAATCATACGGCATAATGTATGAGTTAATTAATATAAATTGTTATAATGAGTTCATATAAACATTCACGTTCATTTTTCTTTGTTGTCCGCACTTTGATCTAGTGTTGTCACAATTTTTAAGCGGTAAATTTTCGGTTATATTCCTATTTAAGAACCTAAATTCTACCCTCCATACTTATATAATATTTTATAGAACTACTGAGTATTAGTGGATATAATAATGTAGGTAATTTGTAAGTGAACGTGTTTTTGAGGTACTGACACTGGTGTTGTACCTACTCGTTCTGGTTTTCTTTGGATATAGTTATCACAATTCGGTTGAAATACATATGTATGTGCCGCTGGATTATTTACATGTAACTTTTTATTTATTTAATTATTCGACTTACTGTTAGCCTCTATTTATTTGAGGATAAATTGGTTTTCTCTAAGTAACAGTAACTAACAATGCAAAAAGTTTATATTGATTTTCTATCCTATAAATACCTTTGTATTTACTAATAAAACTTATAATAACTACCTAAATATCTAAGCCAACAATCCACATGTTTTGTTGACAATGTGTTTCTTTTAATTTTGATGGTAAATATTTTTTCTTATTTTACAAAATATGATTATTTTCATCTTTGTTTTTTCGCCAAAAATCTGAAGAAGCCTTTACTGTGTTAGTAATTTAAATGACTAAAAGTACATATAGCCAAAATATTGCAAAAACATATACGAAAATTATTTTGCGCGCGACATACATCGGCTGGATGAAACCTGGCTACAGCCTCCGTCCGCCGTTTACGCAGATGTTTTTGCTTGTATACAAAAAGCTTTAAGTAAGTGTCGGGTAGTGCAATACATTGTTTTACATGTGTAAGTTATTAAAAATAAATGTTACCCAAACACGCATTGTTTTAATCATAAGTAAGCGTTAATTTCACTTCAAAGTGAGAAACCTGCACACCCAAAAATTTTCATGTTTGTAGTCTGCCAACCCGCACTAGGTTATCGTGGCGGTCTAAGGCCTAAACCCTCTCCGTTGTATGGGAGGCCCGAGCCCAACAATTGGCTGATAATAATGATAATTCCACTTTATGCTATTTTAATTACAATCATGTTATTACGGTTTTAAAGGCTAGAATTGGTGACGCACTCCAATCAATAATTGTTTTTCTAAAACGCGATATTTGGCTGCTTTTTACGTAAAGCAATTAAATTTTCATTTCAATCTATTTAGACATTTATGACGGCAGGTGATATGATTTTATGCAGTGGCTCTACTACTATTGAAGTACTGGACCAGAAGAGGTGGTATAAGTAGGTACAATTTAATAAATGAAAAATGACCATGTCTGTGGGTATTTTGTTGCCACGTTTATTATGGTTAAAACTAGTTGGTCATAAACAAAATGGGTCTCGATTACAGAATTTAGGTATCGAGCTTAGAGAGACCGTTTTTTTATGGGGAAGGGGGCAAACGAGCTAGTGAGCCACCTGATGTTAAGTGGTCAACACCGTCCATGAATACCCACATTACCAGAAGAATCATCGGTACGTCGTCGACCTTTTAGGAAAATATAGGCTTTATACTATTATTTAATAAAAAGGTGATGGCCTCGAGGTTTAGGCGCACGGTCGAGAATTTCGGCGGTCGCAGGTTCAAACCTCAGGCACACACCTCTGACTTTTCGAAGTTATGTGTGTATTCACAATGAATTATCACTTGCTTTAACGGTGAAGGAAAACATCGTGATAAAACCTGCACACCTAAAAGTTCTTAGGTGTGTAGTCCGCCAACCCGCACTAGGCCAGCGTGGTGGACTAAGGCCTAAACCCTCTCAGTTGTAGAGGAGGCCTGTGACCAGAAGTGGGACGTATTTGGGCTGATGATGATGATGACTATTATTTAGACTATAATTTTGAGGCAACAATTACAAAAATGTTATGAATTTTATCATTAAAAACTTCAATATACACTTGATACGTTTATTTCGCATACATATATAGTTTACACATCAAAGTTATATTCACACATACTTTACTTCTAATAAATAGATAAATTGGCAACGTTCACGTTACCAATAAAGTTAATAGAAATGCAACTTTTTACATACAGAAGACAAATACACGAAGTGACGATCTTAAATCTTATCGTCTTGTCGAGTTAAAAACACCTACGTCGTCCAACTAATATATTTTTATTACAGCATCATAAATTTAAACTTATATAAAACTGTTCAATTTTAAAAACCAAACAATATTACATTAACTTAGTGTCAAACATTTCGATAAAAGGAACCAACTGAGGAAAGTTATAAATATGGAAATTCTTAGCGGAATACACTATCATAGTATAATGTTACTAAGCCCTAATCTTTAAATTCTCCATGATTATATAATAGACGAGATAATATACTAGACAATTACTTCAGGAAAAATAAGTAAAACCTCATACATTGGTGAATTTTATCATTTCATCTATTCCAGGTTTCGAAACAAGTTTGCAGTCAAAGAAGTCTGATTTTACCGAGTTAGATTTTTAGAAAATCCGGCTTAAAAAATTGTGAGGATACCGGCTTAAAGTTTGTACCTTAAAGTTCTTAGAAATTTCTTAGGTGTTGAAAAGACTCGTGCTTGCCATTGGGACATATATACAGTGTTATCTTTAAGTAAACCTTTATGAGATCCTTTTTTATGCCTTTACCTTTCTATTATGTGAACTTGAAAAATCTGAACAATTTGACCCTTATTGAAGAAAACGAACTTGAACTGATCTATGCACTAAAATATCACTATAATTTATTTGACTGGTTGGAACCCCTTCTATTCTGAGTAACCTTAAATATTGCTACTCTACGTTCTTATAATTTAAAACATAAGCATCATATAGTTTACATGATCAATTTCAGATTCACAGCTTATTCTTACATGGTATGTACACAGGTATATTCATGGGATTAATTTGTAGGTATGATATGGATCCCACACCTACGATAGCGTATACTACGTCAACGCCGTCTTCATACTTCGCGTTGAGAGATGCCACATCTTCTCCAGATGGCAATTTTGAAGAATCACTGTAAGTATATAGATTTGTTAATATTTTGTTAACATTTTCAGGTAGTGATCAAAAATATTAAATTTTTATAAACTGTAAATAACTTAAATTTGGTATAGGTATATAAATATTATTTTTTCTGTAAAAAAATGTTTTGTTGACAAAGGGGCCTACTGTAAAGACTTAAAGGTTTTACTGTTAATAAAATTTCGACCTTCGACCACATCCGATAACAAATAATACAATACTAGGAAGATTGTCAGGAAATGTAAAGCAGGTATAATAAACCAAAAATAACTTACTCCAAACACACAACTCTAAAATGCGGCTTCGGTGGGTTAGTCTTTTTGAAATTTTGCACATCTCTGTGATAAACATCGAAATGAATTTTGATGCTACTTTCACTTTTATATTCTGTGTTTGTGTTTATTATCCTTAATTTCTCCAGTATTGTTGGCATGTCTGAACAATCCTCAGGTTTTATAATAGACTGCAGTCTCGACGGATTTTCAGGTACCGCATTCCCGATTTTACTTTGCTCAAGTGAATATTGATTGTGTAATTCTCTTGTATATTTAAAAAACGCTAGTTTGGCTTTTACCCAAGAAGAATAGGTTCGCGTTTGACATTTTAGAAAGTCATACAGAAGACTGTCATAGCAGTTGTCCACAGTACATGTGCTCTTACAACAGATTTCCATAGTGCCAAAATCATCAGCCTTGGGCAGCCAGTTTTCATTCATCATCAACTTACTCTCTTCAGTTTTCTGTTTATTTTCACTTTCTTTCGCATAGCTTGTACTAGCGGAACATGCAGAATCACAGCTTTTTTGCTCAGAAAGCTTTTTCAATATATAAAATGGATTTCTAAGCTTCTTTTTCTTCGGTCGTGCCTTACGAACCTCTTTACTTCTTTCCTTATCCGTTTTATTATCACATGGAGTATCTGAACTGGAGTCAAGTGTTATATGCCGTCGATCAATTACCTCGTAATTATCATTTAAATATACATCGGCGTTATTTGATTTGTTGAAAGTTTTTATTGCATTGGAGAATGCCCTTCTGTGCCTTGACGTGGATAAGCCTTTGCTTGCTATTACTTTTAATTTCTGAGCTAATTCTCGAAGTTTATTAAGATTTTCATTGAAAGCGTCTTTTTCCAATCTCGGCTTTTTCCTTTTCGATACATGTTCATCTTCTAATTCGACAGTTTCTACGTCATTCTGTGTATCTATGAGCTGGAATTGCTCGTTCAAACGTATACTGGTCCCAAATTTCGAATTAAATGTATGTACCAGTTTCTGCAGAGTATGTATGGCTTGATACTGTGAATTTTCGGGTATTATATTTCCTGTCATAATATAACTCCTGACTTTTCCAGCAAGCGTTTTTAGTGTACGATAGTGATAAGCTTGGGTATCTTTTCGCCTTTTCTGTGCCCTGCGGATTGGATTCTCAGTACCGCTAATTGCGCCTGAGACATTGTTTCCAAATGGGCTCAGAAACGCATGTGGTCTAACGTTAAATGGAAATCGACTGTGGAATTGTTGTGCCATAAACGGTCTGGGATAAATTGAATTGATAGTCATCATATTAAATTGGGGATGAGGTCTCCAAAACGGATAGGGTCTAAATTGTTGCTGCGTAATTCTTGAGAATCTCATCTGTGTAAAAAACGGTGTCCTTATTGGAGGAGGCGTTTGATGTGAAGGCGTAGTTCTCACTGTTTCAATAGACAGATTTTCAGCGTCGGACGAACTAGTTGAAGCATCTTCAGATGATTCTTTTTGATCCTTTACTGCTAATTTTTTGAGATTTAATTTGTAACTAGTATTTCTTACACAAATATTTTGGGGTATATAAAAGTCTTCCGGACTGCTTACAAAAATAACATCTTTATTCGCCATTTCTGGTATGTCTTCAAAATATTTATCCATATCTTCATTGGATTTGGCTCGTCGCCTTGAAAGTTTCTTTATTTTCAAATTATTGAATGTGAGTTTACTAACTTCTTTGCCAGAATTATTTGCATCTTGGCTGCTGTTTTCTGGATTTTGATTTGTGTCTTTTTCATAACTCCTATCGCCTATTTCGTCGGGGAGATTAATGTTTTGCTCACCTATAAATCACATTCAATTACTACATTAAAATATATTTACAAAGACATAAAAAAGGTCATTTTGTTTTCTTAATTGTTTGCTATAATTGCAATAATTTAGATGTTGATGCAATAAACGCCTAAATACCCCAACCCCGAGGGCGTATGTAGAGATGTATTTCTTCATCAATGTGCCACCCATTGTAATAACCATACAATACCATCTAATAGCACATGAGCCTAATGCTGGTTTTCTGGCACATTTGCAGACTCTGCACTGCTACTGGGATTTTTTTAATTGCAAATACTCAACAATACTTCGCCAATCTCAGGAATTGAACCCAGACAAACCAAACAAAACCTGGTCAAATGACACTTATTTATACCGCACTATCATTGAAATAGTTTAATACCGTTGGTTCTTCTAGAATTCTTAATAATTACATGCTACCAGATTGAATGAAATTATTATAATTAAATTTAGATTGTCAGTAATTTCCCTAGTCATACTGATTTTTTCAAATTAGCTTTACAATTACAAAGTCGTGATGGCCTTGAGGTTTAGGTACGCGGTCGAGAATTTCGACGGTCGCGGGTTCAGACCCCAGGCACACACCTCTGACTTTTCGAAGTTATGTGTGTATTCACAATGAATTATCACGTACTTTAACGGTGAAGGAAAACATCGTGATGAAACCTGCACACCTAAAAAGTTCTTAGGAATTTCTAAGGTGTGTAGTCCGCCAACCCGCACTAGGCCAGCGTGGTGAACTAAGGCCTAAACCCTCTCAATGGTAGAGGAGGCCCGTGCCCAGCAGTGGGACGTATATGGGCTGATGATGATGATTACATAGTAAAATAATAGCTACCTGCATTGTTATTTACAACTGTTTTACATATAGAGTTGTTTTGTTCAGTATCATTATTGCCTTGAACATTATCTAAAGATTCATCTGTTATTGTGGAAGAGACTTCATTTGCATCATTATTGGCAGTATCTCTAATATTCTCGTTAACATTAGTATTTTCACTACTTTCGGTACTTATTGGTTGTATGTTTCCAATGTTTTCACTTTCAGTGTCACAATTTTCACTTGTATCAGCAGCAACATCATCAAAATTGTGCTCTGAAGATACTGGATCATTTACACCTTTGTGTCTGAATACTTTGTATCCTAACCTACTTAGAGATGCATATACTTTATATTGATTAATGGTGAATGTTTCATCAAAGAGTAAAGAGTATGCCTTCTGCAATGAAACTGTGACATCATTGTGTTTGAGTTGTAGGCAATTCTGGAACCAATAAGAGTATGATATCAGTTGTTACTAACTTGACCTAGGGACAACTGTGAATATATATCATTATACCTAAAACAAAGTTAATAAATGGATTTGTTAATCATGAAGAATGGAATTTTATAGGCTATGGTCCATAATGCACCACAATAAAAAATTACAAACTGAGCATGAAACACCCCCATGGCACAGTTGGCTAGACATCAGCTTGTGAAAAGATACGCCGCAGTTTCAATCCCCATACCATGACAAAGGGGCCGTTCAAGTATTACGTAAGCAAATTTTTCACAATTATTAACCCCCCTGTCCCCCATGTCAGCAAAAATCGTACTCCCCCCTCATATGCTTACGTAAGCATTAGTATACATATTTTTTTATCCTTTCTAGTTTCTTTTTTTATTTAAGGAGGCAGAATATTTTTTTTTAGATAATCCGTAAAAAAATATAAACATTGCTTACATAACCACTATTGGACCCCCCATTACTCGATGTCATCAAAAATAAGCAAATTAAATACCCCCCACCCCCTTTTAGTGCGTCCGTAATACATGAATGGCCCCAAATGTTTGAGTGATCCATATACTTGTTTCAGTTCTGGGTGTTTGGGACCAAAGAGTCTCATAGTTTCTGATACCCACAACACAAGATTCATATCTTTGTATAACTGTGTATGTGACTGTTGTGTGTACTTATTTACATATTTAAACACCAAATTTAAAACACCTTTTCGTGTAAATGATCATAATATTATTAATGAATAAATTTTAGATAAGAAAGATGATGTAGCATAAAAAAATTAAGATACTAGAAAGTTCTATGCAATCTTAACTATTTGAACTTTAAAAGTAGTTGTTTATTTATAAGGATAGAAACAATTGTAATAAATACTTACAACTTCCATCAAAAATAATATTTCCTCACATTTTATATATAATTTTTTTCCAATATTATGACCAAAGAATTGCCAATGGCTCCCCGTGTGTCGGGTGACTTCAGCTAGTCTTAAATCATCTCTCCATTCTGCTTGGCTTAATGTGCCACTATAAATAAAAGTATTTGTCACCCAAAATAATATTTAACAAACACCATTATATGGTTTACTTATAGAAAGGCTGCTGATGATGATAATGATGATTATATGGTTTAAATGTGACTCAACCTAACCAATAGTAATGATATGAAAATTTACTAAAACTTAATTATGACATAATTTGATATGACATTATTTACACATACTCATAAGATAAATTCATTGCTTACAATATTATTTGCATCATCACTGCTGTAACACATAAAATAAATGCAAATTTAACATTCTATTGAAAAATAATTTTTGTCTCTATCCATATGTTTCACATCAAAAATTGATCTATAAAAAGTAATAAATAAAAACAGCTTACAATTTTTCAATTCTCTCAACATCGATCAGATTTTTTCTAGCTTCTAATGCGGCTTGGATTTGTTTTATTTCCAACCAAGATCCATTGGGCAACACATCTTTAAGTCCAATCTCGGGTAATGTTGCGAAAATCGTCGTAACACCTCTGGACACTAGCTCTTCCCCTCTAATAAATATAAACAATAACATTATTTACAGAGATTTTTGCTTATAATGAATGAAAATTTAAAAATATCTCTTTAACTTACGACAACATCTTCGGGAATTCCATGGTTATTTAATATTTAAATCCTTTTTACTCATCCAATGGTCTTCAGAAAATAAAACGTTCACAACCACGCACATCATACGCCATTAAGTAACCAAAGTAAAATCATTACATTTTACAACAAAAGTAAAATATTCTTTTGTGTTTTGTATTATACCAGGCTCCTAAAATGTCAGGTCGATCAGTAAACTGAAATTTGATGTAAAATGATGCGAAGTGCGAACAATAATCGCCTTGCCTGCAAGTTAGAAAGAAACAGAAATACTGTTCATATTGCTTAAAATACCAATTTATTTGGATACGCAACAATGCTCTACGTCAACAGTATAGTCGCCGGAATTCAGATGAAATTGAAAAATAACTAATTGCATTTTCAGTATGAATTTATGTCAATTAGATTTAATAACATGTAGTTTGGAATAAAAATCATGGTTTACATAAGAATAAACCAAAGTATATTTGTTTGTAAAATATTCGTAGTATTGACACGGTATTTCAATTTTGATAAGATTACTTTTCCTGAATATTGAAATATTTTCTTTTATATCTTTAACAGCGTTTCTTCTTCCTCGTTGTAATACTTACATATTAAAGTTTTATGACATGTGCAGTAAATAAATGGTTATATCATTTCGAAAAGTAAAACACGATTATTTAAAACATACCTAGTGTTTACTGACATGCTAATTTTAATTCTCAGTTGTAACCAATAGCCGTCAGTCAAGTTCAGGGGCTTTTTATTTTAGCCGGTTAATGCTGATTGTAGCGCGGTCTGTCTCGTAGCGTATGAATCGAATGTGTAGCACAGCGTAGTAGCTACATCGTAGCACGCCAGTAGTTGGAGATATGGACGCGTATCGATTAGGTCCCCCGGAATCATACGAAGTCGCTCGGCTGGACCCGAGCTTTCCCGACGTCAGCCGACCTACGTACGTCCACACTCCATACACAGCGGAAATAATGAAATGTACAGAACGATATGAACCGGAAAAATTGTCGCTCTCTTTTTCTTCCCTTCACTTCTTATCCCAGTCCCTAAAAAGGTTTCTTTGACGGTTTTCCCTTTCAACACATTTTGCTCGTAACGTGAGAATGTTTACATGCAAGACTACTATTAAGAATGTTAAATTTTTGTGTTTTTTAATTTTTGTTTGTCTACACGTATCTCTTACTCAAAATACATTCTCCTGGTTATAATATCTTACATTACGTAATTTGTTTGGTGTTTATAAATTTTATTAAAAAAGTAACTTTATTTCATACGTTTTTTTTTAAAATGAAGTTTTACAGGAAAATAACTTTTTTTCCTTTCCTTTCCTTTTGTTATAGTTTTCTAAAAGTTAGAACGAAGCCGAAACTCGTATTTCTACGTAGCGAGGAAACTAGATGCTTTTAAACACGAATTTTTTAGAGACATTAATCACTACACAAAATAAATTTTGTTACATAATATATA
This sequence comes from Hemaris fuciformis, assembly GCA_907164795.1. NCBI lineage: Eukaryota > Metazoa > Arthropoda > Insecta > Lepidoptera > Sphingidae > Hemaris > Hemaris fuciformis. Next base: position 4,788,954 of record OU015440.1, on the reverse strand, counting down.
TCTATATCATATTCTATTTATTATATAAATCGACGAGTGGAGTGAACGTTAAATTACGTCTTTAATTTTTATTTTATTTGTCCATTGAATTTTACCGTGTTTTGGTGTGTTTACATTACCAAAGGCCACACGAGAGGGTGAGTTGGGGTGGCGCACCCCGCACTACGTACCACGTTATTTATGGTATATTTTGACGTGCAAGCTCGCTGCTAACTTCAAGTCGCAAAGGATAATGGGGTGATGGATAGTGTTATCGTTCGCTTTTCATGGTGTGCCTTGTTCAAATCGTTCATTTTATATTGCAGTGCATTGTGGAAAACCCCGTAATATCTCAAGAATGTCAGAAGCGTTCTTCTTTCAGTAATTTTAGTTGTATGTGGCCGGCGTTTCATTCAATGCGGTTTTACGTGCCGTGCGAACTATTACAGTAAGCTGTACGATGCTTTGCTAAATAAATGCAGTATTATGGTAAATGTGAAGTGAACTTATTTTATTGTTTCTACAATCACGGTGATTATTACCGACGCCGTTTTATTAACAAGGTGAGTTAAACATTGTAAAGTTTTTTAAATGAATTCTCTTGGTATTTATTGTGTAAATACGTTCGGAGAGATTTAGTTTTTCTGTGTTATGTGACAACTATTTTATAATCGAATAAAAGTAAATTTAAAGTAAAGTTGTTTTGGTTTTGAAAACTAAATGTGGAAGATAAATATTAAAAATAATAGTGGTCCTAATGAAGTAAACATTACGAATCTATTGATTATAGCGCCATCTGTTTACGTAGGTGCTTAAACTTTTTTGAAGTTTCGCATTTCACCGCTACCAACAGCGCCAAAGTGTCAACCGGCGACACGCCTGCAGTCACGCGGCGTTGACGCGCGTCGCAACATGTTTGCGTGGGTGTAGATCGCTTTGTGATAAACAATTTATGTGTTTTCTTTCTTATCAACTAAACAAAATAGTGTATTATTGTTATCTGTATGAATAAAACGCGACTGTTTCGTACAGTTGAATGCTTACAAAAGTGTGCGTTGTGCCGTTAAAGATAAGTGTTGAGCGGAGTGCATGTTTTGTTGTTGCCGACTCGAAGGACAGGATTTTGGCCGTGCTGTGAAGGTCTAGGGCCGGCATGAGGAAAATAAACGGTGAGGATCAAGAATTGCATTAACTATTACTATCTCAAACTTATTTAAAAAGTTTCCAACCGATAAAACGGGTTCAAATGTCACCGGTCAGCGGTCAACGTTGTTTTACAAGCAAAGTAGGCATTCAAAGATATGCCTCGAGGTTGTAACTTGAGGTTAACAGTGATAACATAGGCAGCTTGGTGCGAGTTGATAAAATTTTCGCAAAGCTTGCACGCTGGGTAGCCATTATGTCAAGAACACTGGGCGCTTGTAATTTAATAGGGGAGCACCTTTGGTAATAATAAAAGCAGGGGTCATTTTTGTACAGTGACGATGAATTATAAATTTCATCATATTTTGTTTAAATTTTTTGAGATGCATCTTCGATTTATAAAAGTATGTAATATAAACACGTAACATTATACATATTTTATAATGTATTACAACGATTATTGTGTCATACGAACGTTGAAACATAATCGTAAACGATGTCCAATTACTGTAAGTGTAATCGTATGTAGATACTGGTCGACCTTAACTGCAGCCATCTATTAATATACTCACATTTATGAACGTATTTGTCGTAGATGAATAGTTAACTGTAAAGAAACATTACCGATTCAACTTGAACAAAGTTTGCATCACTCATAAACATTTCTACTGAGTGCGCAATTGAAATAATGGCGATATGTCAGTCTTGATGAGTCTGCAAATAATCCATAACCTTTTGCTTGTGATTTCGTCTGTGTACTGAAGAATTGATTCCTTAGATAAAAGTCGTTATAATTCATGTTTTTATCATGAAAAGTTTCCTATTTGTTATTTATTTCTACCTGTGATTTTGCCCAATTCAATTAAGTCTATTCGTTTAATGTGGTCCAACCATCTCAATATACATACGAACGTTCACTTTGTATAATATTAATAGGCGAAATAATTTAATCTCGACGACAGTTTGAGGCCGATAACAACAGCAAAAGTTGTGAAAAGAAAAATTCGTGACCGTATCCACAAAAGGTGCATCGGCACCGGCCGCTCATAAAAACTTATTAAGTAACTGTGTATCGAAATAGAATTGCCCAAGAGACGGTGGAACGCCCGAAAATCATTAACCGTAGCAGATCCCATACAAATGGTCCATAAACGTAATCCGACAATGCTTGATGGCCTGCCGACGCGGACGTCAGGCGGGTCAACTTGCGAAATCGGCCATCTGCATCTGCCTTTTCAGATTAGACAAAAGGTTCCCCAGTTAAGATAACAGGAATATGTTGTAATGAAAACCGTATTGTTTGTAGTTTGTTCATATGCATGGCTGAACGGCAACTTTAGGCCCAATATTGTAAATGTTTGTCTATGTATTAACATTCAAATACGAATCAGTATTCGTAAGCAACATCAGTATGTTGCTTATATTTGCATCCATAATGTATTCTATTAAAATAAGAAACAGCTAAATTATAGCATATTGTCTGTCGGCATTGAAAAATGTTTGCAGAAAAAAAAATATGTACATATATTAAATTCTTAAAATATGTATAACGGACACGCATTTATAATTTTAAGATGTTATTCAACGACGGACCATAAATCGGAACTAACTTAATAACTAAATATATATGGCATAGGCTATAGTTTTATGGAATTTCAAACATGATTTATTAGTTGAAGGTATCAGAAAGTTATAAAATACGGTTTAAATAAAAATCGCCATATAAATATACTGATTACGTAATCGTCTGATATTACAGTTCTGAACGATAATTCCAATAAACAATTGCGTACCTATTACAAACTTTTTTATGACAATGAAATAAGTGCACGGCAATTATATTTCGCAACGAAGAGAAGTGAATGCTTGTGAAGGTTGAGATAACGAATTCACGATTTTAAAATGTGAAGAATCATCTTATTGGATTGTAATGATGAAACAATCTGCGTAAAGGTTTCAGTTTACGCATTGAATATTTCGCCTTTCGCACATCACACATTGCGTTCGCAGTATCAATTCTGTGGATGTGACACGTGAGCAGTCGTTTTCGGTCTGTGTACGAAATTTATTGTTCCAATGATTGCGACACAGAAAACGTACAACGTGTCTATTTGTTTTAATAACACGCCTCGATGAAGAACCATTTTGTGTGTGCTCTGCAATCGTTTGTCATTGTGAAGCATTGAAGTCATTGTCGTCTTACGTTTTGATGTTACCGTCTGGAGCGAGGTTGCGTTGATTGTTTCATGGGAAGCTCTGAATCTAGTATTAAGAGTAATGATTTTTCAATTGTTTGAATATTATTGGTGCACTTGGTGTAGCAAATGTATATTATAATATCAGTCACAGGCCTTTTTGTACTTTAGAGGAATTATCTCATATTTTACCACGCTGGTCAATTCCGTGTTAATCAGGTTTACAATCCTAAGAAATACCTCGTGGCGAAGTTTTAGGTAGGGGATTTTTCTGATTTTTTTCCTTCACAGTTTCAATATCTGTTAAGTATGGTAATTTTATAGAGTCAAACACGTTTCCCTGAAAAGCGCTTTGCACAGCATAATTTATTAAGTCGGTATATCGGATCGTCTTAATTTGATTAAATCATGGTCGATGATCACGCTAATTAAATAGAAATCACCGAGTGTGAAACAAAACATCGTACCTAACTTGCAAAAAATTCGTACGAATAGGCAGACATCTCAGGTTATTGACCATCTCATGGTTAATGCGCTCGCACGTACGTAGTACAGGCAGAAAATCAAATAAACAGTCGCTTTCATCTCCGGTTTATCGGCGATGCACTCCGTACTCCGTAGCCTTGCACTTTGAACAAATGTTCGTTTGCAGCCACTATGCAGACGGGGACCGTTTCAGACTCAATAACTGTTCCTACATTATTCAATTTGCATGCCTGTGTGAGGAATACGTTCCTATGTTCTGTGTGACTTCGACCCTTGGTAATGACAGCGAAAAAATGTATCAAAAAGCTGGTCAATTTATATGTATATATACCTACATAATTAAAAAGGGTAACATAAAGAGTCCTCGAAACCGGAGTGCGTGCATGAAGCGGATAATGTCAGTTGAGGAAGCGAAAGAAGTGTGTTTGGACCGTGGCATTTCTCGCTTTCATCAGTCCACTCGCGAGGACAAACCCAATGATCGACACCGTATTTACGGGTCGCATAGATCCCCACAACAGAAGGGCTAAGGCCCAGGTTCATTTTTCTACCACAGTCCCTCTTTTAGCAGAGGTTGTTCTGTGTGTGACGTTTCCGGATCGTGGCATTTGGCGCTCTATAGTCTCTGCCTACCCCAACTGGAGACAGGCCTGAGTTTATGGTTGTATGTAGGTATATCCTTAATTAAAACTTGATTATAACAGCTAACTTACGATCTTATAGCATTTGATTTTGTACTTGTTCTGTCGTAATAAAATAACATTTTGTTCAACAATACAAGATTCAGTTGAGAAATTTATATCTCATTTCTAAGAACAAAATCACGGAAACGCTGGGATCCGTCAACGCTCATTTACCTCGCAACGTTTCCGCACGTCGCCCCGTCACGTCCCACTGTTTGTTATTCATTAGACAGTAAAACAATTTCTAGCAATCATACGTCTAATAACCGATAATGGCTCTATTGATTTTACCAGTGGTTCGGAACAACTCTCCAATATTGACAATGAGCGGTAGTTTAGACGCAGCTACGTGCTCCGGCGGCTGATGAGCATCCTACGTGATCGCCAGTTCATTGCTCCAGTTTTTTGCCACTTGATCTCGTGAATGAGTTTGCGAGTCCCGGAGACAAGGATTTTTGGCAGGATTTATGGCTTGCGAAAACACTAAGCGCCGTGCTTCGGTGGCCTATTGGACGATAAAATCTTCGTTTTTTTTTATTGAAGGAAATGAGACAGAAATTGGATTATATTATGATTTGTGTCTCCGGTTGTCGGTTTCCATATTTTGTCTGCGAGAAATTACGTTGATATTGTATTGGTGATGAATACCTATAAATTTGCTGGTGTAGCACTAATATAAACTGGGCAGATTGCTTTGCATTTATGTACTCTGTATTCTTTCTTACCTTTTACATTTGGATTTGATATGATCTGATAATGACTAAAGCAGAATAGCTCTCGATATGAATGCGCAGCGTTGGGCGTTCACTTCCGTGTGGGCATTCTTTTTATACATTGCATCACATTAAGTAACTGATTATGGTGATGAAAATATTTTCCTAGTGTCCGTACTCATTGCCTAATATGTACTAGACGTATGTACGCTTTTAAATGATTGTCGTCAGTAGATGTCCAATTGATGTTACTCTGCAGATATCTGTAGCAAGGATCATGGCGTGGAAATCAACGAGTTTAGCTAGTCATGCGCCGGTGCGCGGTTCGTATCGTGAATGTTGATATCCAACGGTGGCGCATTAGAAGTAGTTGTGGCGCCGCGCGTGATTCTCATGTCGATGGAGCTCGCACGTATGTCACAAATTGTCGCTCCAGTTCGCATGTGACGGGAATAATGTTCGCATTACAAATAATACAGCCATTGATGCTTTTACATCTCTGTTGGACGTATGCAATTAATTCCTTAGCTTTTATAAGGCACAATCCTCTGCTAAATACGAAAGGTAGCCTAACCATTCAACCAACAGTTACCCAGTCTTAAAATTTTACATTTTTCTGAATTTATTATGTAATTCTGTAAGTTAGAAGTCCCAAAATTACTACATAACTTAAGTACAAAAATAATAAGTTTAAAATTTAAATGCACAACATTAATTTATATCCTCAAAATGCTTGATGAAGATATAGTCATTTACATTCTCAATCAAGAGCAGGTAAACGAGTATACTTGGCCTCCCGTTTAGACCGGAGGGTGTGATATATTCAGGGCCCATTTAAATATTCCCAAGGGTGATAAGGCGCGGGGATGCGCGTCGGTTAATCAAGTAACGTGATCCATTTATCTGGAGCACTCTTGATATGGTGGCTGTGAACTTTGGGAATATTGTAGCCTCATTTCGGGGGGATTGAGATATTGAACGGGATCAGCCGTGCGTTGTTGAGTGTTAAAGTGATTTTACCTATCTGTATGGCTTTTTAATCACTACCTTTGGTTTAGGGAAGTCTAAGATGTTATTAGTTTTTTGTGTGTTGTTTTTCGAGAAAGTGTTTTTTGGATTATGTCTTTTATCCTCTATTCGGGCCGATGCAATAAACATACAAATAATATTTTATGTTGGTTATAATACCACGTTTCGGTTATTGTCCGTTACTGTATTTTTTTTTGGCTAAAGATGAGTTTTTGATCCTAGTACTAGCCTAAATTAGTTAGTGTGTTACGAGTAATATTTTAGACTTAACTTGTAATGGGAGATATGCTTCACGTGCATTAAAAATAAATTTCAACTTCGCTATGAAAACACACGTGACTTTATATGTCTTATAACCGCATTCAAAGGTTTGAATCCACAACTGACTATAACTTTGCATTTCGAATAATAAACCAAAAAAACATTTGGTTTTCCATATTTGTTGAGCATAGCTCCATCGTAATGTTGTGTCTTTTTTTGTATATTTTTGCAGGTAAAAAATACTCGTTTTTTTTCCGGCACGTCAGCAACAACATTGTACCTGATTGTAGTAGAAGTACACTACAGATAAATCGACAGATCAGAAACTAACATCTTTTATTTGATATTAGGTTAGCGTTCACGGTTATCAAGTTCGTTTATCAGTGCCGTCAGAATGACAAAACTGGTAACGATTTCCTGTGTATGCGAATGTAAATTCATACCTTGAGACTTCTACTGTTTGGTGATTTATCAAAGATTTCTCTCAGATTTGATCTTTGTGCATTGTTGTAAATTTTGCCTTCCGCAGCAACTTCGCACTAGAGATTGCAACCCGGTATGTTACCCAACCCGGCCGGGCCCGGTTGCATCCGTCGCCAACCCGGCCGGGTCCGCCGGGCCCGGCCGGGTTTGTTAGCGATGAAACCTTTAAAGTATTTTATGAAAATTTTCTATATATAAATGGAAAAGACAATGATGCAAGGTTAATATTCATTTCAAACTGGCTTATGGACAATTATCACAATAATTAATCTCAAAAAAAGATTACTTTGACTTATGAACGGAAAAGTTAAATTAGTATTAGTAATCATTCATTTTTATAAGTTTAAACAAGCAGGTCTTTCTCTTTACTCCTTATCGTGTCTATTTGAAAACATAGTATTATAATAAGAAACTAATAACGCAGCTTAAAGTACTAAACGTGTCATAACAACTCAAAATAAGATAGATAAATCAAGTATAGTAGCTTTGGTATAAACAAAACAAATTCTTATTTGCTAAAAGTAAAGTATGTATTATGTTTTTTCTTAAACTTTGGCTATTAATGTTATTATTACTAATTGAGCAAATAGCGAAATCTTATTGGCTAGGCTGTACTGTAACTACAAACAACCAAACTTGTTTAGTCTTAACTAACAAAATGTAACGTAAAATTGGTTTCGATACAGGCTTCACAAGTATAATATAACAAAACAAAAAGTAACAATTATTTTTTAGTCTGAAAGAATGATTGATACGAGTATTTTATAACAGTAACTACTACGAGTAGGCGCTCCCGTGCCGCGATTTACTTATCGGGTCCGCTGACCGGGCCCGGTAAGAATGGCCGGGCCCGGTTTGCAATCTCTACTTCGCACTAAACCGCGGCAAACTGTAATAAGTGTGCAAGTTTGAAAAATGATTTTAATCCCTCGGATTAAAGTGAAATTTTATACGTAAATTGTGGATTTACATTGCGTTGCTGCCCTCGCGAGTTTTAATTATAAAACTAATTAAGTTAAACCCCTCAAGGAACTTTCTCATTTTCGCGTTACCGATGTAGATCGTAAGGCATACACATTATTTCCATAGCGTTTCAATTGCTCGTCGCCCGGATGTCGCTTGTATTGATGTATTCGGGTTCGGCTGCCGCGGGGTATCGTCGTATCGGTACATTTTTTATTCCTATTCGTTACTGTCACTTATCGATGAGCTGTCATGATCTGTTCAATTTAGATTTCTAATCAGTTCCCACGACTTTTTATTACGAGGCATGATAGGTACATATAATTGCAATTAAATTTACAATAAAATTACAGTAGCCAGTTTTTTTATGAAATCAAAACTGGCCGCAATTTTTTATTTCAAAATAAAGAATACATGTTCGAAGCATTTATTTTTTGAAATCCCGTACCGCGGTTTAGATTTATTTAAATTTCACTACACTAGTAAGTACACAGTTTATTTTTACACTACAAAAAATAAGCTATTTTATAAAAGTAAAGCCGTTTTTCCGCTTCCTTGAACATCCTAAGCCACAGCGGCGGAATTCTATCGATCGCAATGCAGTGGAAATTGGAAACAGGCGTGTGGCGGTCCGGCTGCACTGTTTTACTGCATTCGATCTATTTACGGTTTTATGAATGTCGATAAACTAAGCGCGCGTTGAACCATGCACCGCCCTGTATACATCTGCATTTAAATTGACACCTCGTATTCGTCGATACGATGTCGATATTGGTCTAGTGTTGTACATTCCCCACGATAACACATTGTTGTCATGTTTATTATGCATTAAATTTGAATTTAAACTGTATTCATGCGTAAACGTTTAAGTTTTGTTAACTTTGTTGGGTGAAGCCAGTTTCTCATGAATGTTCCCGATCCAAATCTATGGTGTTTGTTGTATTTTATTAATTCCTCTTCAAAGTAGAATAATTTCGAAATGTTTACACTTTAAATTGTTCACAGGAATGTGTACATTAAAACGAATGACATAAAAATCTTTATAGATGCTTTTTACGGCATCAGAATTACCTGCTTATTTTGAAACCTTAAATTTCAGGACTTGAATGTGAAAAATATAAATGATCTAGATTCTTAATTACATTGTTTTTGTCAATGCAATGTATCGATATGTACTTTGTATTTTTAATTAACTATGTATAATTTTATTTCAATGTTTGTCAGAGCCATTTCGGTATTATAAAATTCTGCCATTACTATGCAATGTTTTGTCTCATACATTTTATCATTTATGACGCTAGAGTAAAAGGAAATATCTTACATGATATTAACAATAATAACATACAATTAAATCTATAATTTAACATTATATATAAGGTATAACAAAGGAAATATACCATAGAAATGTTTTAAATTGTAAAGTAAAATCTATAATATATTCTAAATAAACATAAGAAAAAATACCTATAAAGTGAAAATTGCATTTTTGTTGTACCTAAAAACGTTCCGTTTTAAGCGAGAATCCTGACAGCGCAGTGGGTAACTTATCTGAATTGTTTCTTAAACTAGTTTACGAGTTGTATTTGTTGAATAGAAATCGTGTGAATTTGTGCAAATCCAATTAACGGCAATGAATGCTTTAGAATAATTAAAATGAGTAAATTAATTACATTAATATTCTAGTTTATCCTTTTGAATGACTTAGCAGGCTGGTTTAAAACAGCCGTTTATGTACATACATACATAAACTCACGCCTGTATTCCCCGAAGGGGTAGGCAGAGGTGCATTTCTGCACCCACATTTCGCCAGGTATGTATCAGTCCCACGTAATAGGGGGCGAGCCTATTGCCGTTTTTCGGGCACATTTCCAGACTCCGTGCTGTTACTGAGAATTTCCTAATGGAAAAACCCAATAACACTTTGCCTGACCCGGGAATCGAACCCAGGACCTCTAGATCGCACGGCACATACTTGTACCGCGAGACCACGAGGCAGTCGAGGCAGAGCCGTTTATGTGTGTGGATGTAAATGACATTGGAAACCTTTAAATGAGGCCTTTGTGCAGTGGACCTCCTAATCAAATCTTTACCTGTGTAGTTTTCTACAAAATCAGCAGTTTATCCTTCATTTCATAATTTTAGAGCTGAAAAGATCCATGATAGTGTTATTCTAAAATTAGATATCGTATTTTGTTCGTGTAACAATTACAATGAAATGAAATGAATTTAGGTTATAATTTAATCTCAAATCCTTTTTCACAAATTGTCAGCACCTTAGATGCCTACATTATACTCTTATACCCATTGTATACTTCCAGTTTCTTCATAGTAAGCCCTATAATTTTCATTCTCATTTGACGACGTTGACACCTGAGAAAGAAATAAACAAAAAATCATATATTTAAAATAGTTTTTGCCTATAGATATGCTGTTGTACTCGTAAAGAAAAAGAATTGTAGCCAACATTGATAAAGTTCGTAGACTATATATCTAGACCCTGAAATGTTTGAACATATTGAGCGACCGTGGCTCACTTTCGCTTGTGTTTTAGTGTCGATTCGCACGGAATGCAAACGAGCCATCTATGTATCTAGTTCGTCAGTATTTTGGAAACTCGTTCGAAGGTCAACTCTGAATGCGAGAGATCACGTGTCGCACACTGCAGATTTTATCGCCGCGAGGTTCGTGTTGTATGAGGCGTTTGCTCATAAAATTCACAATAAAATGTACCTGAGACCTGCATAAATAACATCCGCCCACGTCGATATAATCTGCGGGAATTTCTAACATTGTATTTGTTAATTTGCTTGCAACAGCTAACAAGCAAGCGACAAATCGTTGAGCTTATTATTAAGCATCGTTTTTATTTATAAATATTTTAAACGATAAATATCGAAAAATATTACATAGCAACTAATAGATATACTCTCAAATTCTTACATCAAAACTGTTAAGAAAGCCGTTACCTTGCAGGATTTTTTTTGGTATGACCTACCTAAGTTAGTCAAGCGTCACACTTGCGTCCTGGTAAAACTCGTAAACACTTCAACAGTGATTTTAAATACGATTTAAACAATGTAATTTAAATATATTATAATTTACATTTTCAGCAAAAAAAATGATTTATATACCTACATACTATATAGGTACTTACGCATTCTTTGCAATAATTTTGAGAGTATTTAATGTTTACTAACACGATAACCGTACAATAATAGAATTTCATTCATTTCATTTCTAGTAGTGGGACATATATGGATTGGATTTAAGTTTATAAGACATTTGAACTACAGGGTTGTAGGTAAAATATTTGTTTACATCGTGACCTAAATGCTAACCGCAGTCAAATGTTTAGATTTGTGTTGGATAATGTTACAAATTATATTACGTTCAAATGATACGTACTCGGGTTGAACGTCGTATTTGCGTGCAACTATGTATACTATTTACTACTAAGTGTTCACATAATGCGTGTATATATTATTATCTGTAGTTTATCTGACTTTAAAACGGGGGATTCTGAATACTTCCAAGCTGAATGTTTGGCGCAGACTTTAAAACGTAAGTCAAAGTATCAGACTTTAATTTACAATTATACTAGCCTTTTTATACTTTTGATCCAATTAGATATGTAATTATGGGCTGAGTTTTCTTCAAATAGTTATTATATATAGGTACTAATAAGTGTAATAGAGTTTTGATCTTATATTTAAGTTGCCTTGACATAGGGTATCGACAGTGTTTAAACCGTAGTCTGAAAATCTCAGCGCTAATTGATCGATATACCACAAAAGTATCGTATGATATGATATGACTTTAGAACTACACATTAAATGAAACTCCAGCCATTCATTCAATTCGAACGGTCTAATATTTTAGTCCCTTCACTGCACTGCACTTACCATCAGGCGCCGCTCTGCTCACAACACAATGCATGTGTAAAACTAAAAAAAAACAGTAAGATAAACCCTCCCCTGTTATTTGCTTTCCATTCACATGAATGAGAAAAAGGTATCCGTCAATCAACAGTTAAAATTAGTACCGAGTTTGATCGTTTATAACCACTCTAATACCAGTTTACACGGCAAGTTATCGCCATGGAATGCATCGCCACAGTGTAACCCGTTCATCGGCCCAGGAAGTGACGTCATGCGAGCGCTTCCTGCATGTCTTCTCGACCTTCACCTAAAAGCCTCTTTGGCCTCTTTGTGCTGTCTATGGCACACGCGCCTTTTGTCTCTGGTGGTTTTAGATACAAAGCCTTTTTTTTATTGTTTAGACCGTGTCAGGTGAAAAGTGGAATACAAAGAAGTGTGACGGCGTGAGGACACTTTCCCGTGCGAAAATCGTTTTTGCCTATATTTTTTTACGTCTGATCTTTTAAAACAAAGGTTCATAAAAAAATGTTGTAGTTAAAATTCCCACGAATATTAACGTACGTTATTTTATTTCCGAAACACCTGCTGCTACTCGTTGTAGAGGAGGCCCGTGCCCAACAGTGGGAAGTACTCGTATATTGGCTGATGATGATGATGAATTTATAACGTACATTGGATACTTTTCGTTTTACTGTTCATTTTGTTAATGTTTTAAAGTTATATTGGAATACCAATTTAGTCTTTACATAATGAATTAACTCTTTATTTGGGCACTTGTTGTTTTATTAAGAAAATATATTCGATATTTAATAAATAGAGCTCAAGTATGTAAGTAAGAGCAGTGATGGCCTCGAGGTTTAGGCGCGCGGTCGAGAATTTCGGCGGTCGCAGGTTCAAACCCCAGGCACACACCTCTGACTTTTCGAAGTTATGTGTGTATTCACAATGAATTATCACCTGCTTTAACGGTGAAGGAAAACATCGTGATAAAACCGGCACACCTAAAAAGTTTTTAGGAATTTCTTAGATGTGTAGTCCGCCAACCCGCACTAGGCCAGCGTGGTGGACTAAGGCCTAAACCCTCTCAGTTGTAGAGGAGGCCCGTGCCCAGCAGTGGGACGTATTTGGGCTGATGATGATGATGTAAGTGGGTGGCATTTAGCGTATAATTATTACAAATCCATAATATACGATTCATTCAATGGTGGTAAATCTTATTATTTATGCTAAGAAATTTATAGCCTTCGTTAACAGATTTGCGCTAATATGTTGTTATAAATTGCCTTATTTATCAACGGAATAGAACGTCGACCTTAATATCCTAGTTTAGTGATGTGAAAATGTATCGCATTAATTTATTATAGCGAACGGTTGTGCGAATGTTGGAGAAGAGTGACGGGAACTATCACTATTAAGGAAACAAGATTGTTTTATGCCGTAATCTATTGCATATTTATAAGGTATAAAAATGATTGACTAACTCATACATCGAAGCATAAAATAAACTTTATTTTATGACTATTTAAAAAGGATTTCTAGAAATTGATCTGTTAAAATCCTATTTATGTAATCTGTTAAGCAGTGAATATCCTTGAATAATAAAGAATAATTACATTTATTGATTTTCTAAAATAAAAATTCATGCTATACTTAATATTACCAATGTAATATAATCATATCATACTTACTATTGTTGAGAACGGAGCTCTTTTATGACTTTACTTACTATTTCAATAAATGTGAAAGCAAATCCATCAGTCTGACTGACGTATTTGTGCTCGAAAAACTTGACCAACGTTGTATTAAAATAAAAATAACTTACGCTTTACGTCCAAAATTACACAAAGGATTTTTTTCGTTTTAACCACTTAAAAAAAAATTTAATATCTAATGCGCAAGCTCCATCACTATCCAAGCGCTGTGGGCACAAGCGCCCGATAAACCTTTGTCATTAATGGCGAAAATCAATGTCAGCTCAGACAAAGCGGCGCACTCGGAGCCCTGACCCTGAGGTCATGTTGAACAAATAAATAAGCATTTTGTATGACTTTCGTTGGTTGATTAAGCGTGGGTCGTGACTCACGAGGTTGTCTTGTCCCATCTTGCTACCGTGTCCACGGTACTATGTCTGCACTATTCTACACTATAGTACTATATAGTACCTACGTTGCGCTAACAATGTGTGCTTCTCAGTTTGATACTGTATCTGGTTAGTTTAATGGCTGTGTCAGCTGTGTTCCATTCAGTGGATTCGCTCGTCGGGTCTTTGAACTTTTTTGTGATTGTTGCGATTTAAACAATGTAGGTATTGGCAGTCAATGGATAATTACATTAAAATGGTTGAGAAATGCTTTTTTATTGTGAAAATAAAATTGGATGGATATTATAGTATGCCTAAGGATTATTTGTATAGTTTTGTTCAATGTGTGGTATGTCAAATGGTGATAGATGACAGTGGTCTTGCGCTAGTCAATGCTTTATGTGAACGTCACGTTTGTCATGTGTGTAATTCAGTCACATTGCTTTGAAACAAAAAATAGAAAATAAATAAAATAATCTTAATGCATTATGAAGATACAAGTTTTTTTTTGTGGGTATGAAACGAAATAAAATAAAATAAAATTTATTCAATCTATAAAATGTTAAATACATAACTTAGAATCAGGCTAAAATTTTAAATTTTAATTCATCACTAGTGAAGAACGGGCAAGAAACTAGTGTTGCTCTTTTCCAATTACGAAATATCTAACAATATTAAGTAATATCTGGATTATATTTTCAGAATCGTAGCAGCTCATTAATTCAATCACAAGCTTTTGTACTATTGTAGAAATTACGAGACCCAAAAAAAATGTTTGTGGATCACACTAAACACCGTACCTACGTCTTCTGATTTCGATGGGGTGCTCGAACTATCGGTTTTATTATTGCACAGGACAGCCACTGATTGATTTTAGCAAAAAAAATATACTGTATAATTTACCAATTTTTTTCATGACGTCATTGAGTTGTCTTCTAGAGTATTTCAGCACTCAATCCAGGCTGCAATGATAAATGAGAGAGAGTCGCTTATCATGCTCATTGCCTTCAGCTTCCCACGTCCACAGTGCAGCATTAACAGTCGTCACAATGGCGAATTCCCAGATATTTGCATTAAATTACTGGCTAGTTTTGTCTACACGTTGTGTTGTTTGTACGCGACCTGTCAGACCGGTCGTTTAATATGGACATTTTGTGAATTATACAACGATTATGCTGGTGACATTTCAAACGGCTGGATATTTAAAAATAGACGGAAAATAAGCAGTAATTTTCAACATGCATATTAGTTATTTCCTTTTATCGCGTTCTTTTTCTATTAAGGCTTTGTCTAGTTATTGCATTTACTTGTTTGTGATACAGTTGTCTTATTCATATATCAACCTCCATAATAGAACAACATCATTGTTTTAATTTTACGTTTTCTCGTTTGGATTACGAGCTTAGTGCAAATAAGACTCTCAGTAGGCCAGCAATATGTCTACTGCAGAGAGACAGTCTTCTCCGCTCACTTAACAATTTTGATAATTTACTTAGATAGCACCGTAATAATTATCAGATATAGTGTTACTTTGCCTTGGATATATCTTGGGTTCTAAGTACAATATCTGTGGAAAACGATTACCATCATACTAGACGACACAATCATGTAGAATGCACACTGATTCTGGAACAGGAGACACAACATGGCTAACATTGCTGGATTTGTCGCGAATCAGTACGTACGATGGTTTCGGACACTAGCGTGGGCAAAGATTTTGAATTTTGCAAAAGAATTAGCTTAATTCGTGGATGTCACACATGATGTGTCCAGCAAAGTTTAATCAAAGTTAGATAGATGTAGATAATTCACAAAACGGTAGCAGCCCTGCAGAAGTCGACACTACGTATTTGACGCGATTTCAAGTTGTTGAGACAGCGGCACCCACGCGGTTTTAGTGTCAGAGAGCCTGTACCGTTACTTTTTAAAGTTACACCACTTCTGTGTCGGTTTTAAATCGAACACTCGCACAATTATAAGGAATTTGTAATTTTTCGACGATCAAAAATGTAGGTTAGCGGCACGGCTTGGCGAATATGACGTGGTGAGTACATGATTAAAATCTTATATTTATTATCATACAAAATAAGCAATTATATATTGATGAGATATCATGTATTTACTAAAAAAAAATTTTTTTACTTTGCTCGTGAGTGGAACACTAAGCAAAATTTTTGGAATCTTTGTCTCGGCCTATGATAGGGTCTTAATTCGAATACGATGTTGATGATTTTGGCGTAGAGATAGACGGGATCCTAGAGTGTTGAGACTGACGCCTTTTTATCCCAGACATATTGGGATCCTGAGGGACATTTTCAATATGAAAAGCTGACAAAATCTAAACCAATGCAAGCCATAGATAGATCATAGCAATGTATAAATTTACCTAGGTGGTCCGACCCAGTGTTCGACCCTAAGACCTCGTAGTTCACAATCCATATACGTTTATGTCTAATAAGGCGAACTACCTCACAAACAATGTGTTATTAAATGTTACTGCGCTATTAGTTGTTTAGTGCTAAATTATTACTTCCCGAGTTGAGTTTGCATGTTTTGTGTTAATAAACTGATACCCGTTAGAGTTATAGCCGAAAGTCTACCGGACGATCAATAAAATACTAATAGAGGGCATCTCAAGTGTCATTAAATAATTTTATAACAGGATAAGCCGCAAGTAAAAAGGGATTTGTAAATGTACAACCGTGCGCATGTGTTTATTTACATTATTAAATTTTATGTATACTGGTGTCTAACAGTAAATGCAATTTCGTTGAAATAGGGTATTGAATGATGGGTTTTTTCTCAATCAGACTAAACACTTATTCTGGCCAGATTCAAACCAGGATTCAATTCAACAAAGGCAGATCCCGGAATGCGAAACAATAGCATGTGTTACTACGGTCGCTTTTATATTTATGGCAAGTGGTCGTAATAATTGAAATCTTAGCACTTGTAATGGCAATTCGGCTAGGAAGGCGTTCTTTTTTTTTTACAGCCTTTTCCCAATACGCTGGTCCTTTGGATAAAGGATTACATAATACATATCTACAAAATGTCCAGTAAAAAACACCCAGGTTATTTTTACTCATACATCTTTCAGTGCTGACGGGATCAGATTTTGAAGTTAATGAGATTTTTATTTCAAAAGAAGATAAAAAACCAAGTGCCAAAACCAATATCTTTTTAATATTAATGTGATGGGTGTGCTTGTTTCTTATTGCAAATGGCGTCAATTTTACGAATAAATTTGGACAATTTTAACCTTAATTCTGACTCTGATGAATTCAGTCGCACGTGCGCCTCTCTGTGGGCCGCACGTGTCTGCTAGGAATCAATTTGTCGCGAACCCCCAACCGTCAAATGGCAGCCCCTAGGGGTTCGTGTATCCCACTTTAAGATACCCTGTCCTAGAGCAATATACCTAGTATTTTCCCTAGCCGGATGTGAGTAAAGCTTTTGTGTTCACGTGTACTCGGTAAGTTGTCACTTTCGAGTCGTGACTCAAAGACAACGGGCCGAGCTTTCGTTGCCTCCTTCCACGCTGGCAGGGTCACGCTGCCGTCATAAATTAACCATAGTTGGCTTCTATCCGAGCTCCTTTATCTATAAGGTGCAAATTAGCTGCGATGATATACCTCGATGTATTGTTGTAATCTGGTTAACTATCTGGACCAGCTACTTCAAGCCAACGGGTCTTTTTGACATTTTAATATGGTCAATGCTTAATGCAGTCACAGGATTACTGTCTGATGGATGACTTAATGGCTTAGAGTGAGAATTTGGGTTGAAGATCTTGTAGAAGTTCGGTTCAATGATTGGATATGTAGTGACGTTGTCGTACATTGAATTGAAACGACTTTGCAGGACTCCTCGATAAATTGGTTATATAGGGTTTAAACAGACCTTGATTGAAAACAAGTACAAGTAGTTATGGTGATTAGGAAAACGTCATAATTATTATTTCGGGATTTTTTTAGCGTCAATTTTTTTGATATCACCATAACTATTACCCGTATTAGTTTTCGGTCATGTTCTGTTTATACCCTGTATGTAGTATATCCATATGTGTATCAGTACATGTACATGTATCTCAAGAGTACACCCACTAACTGTGTTGATTATACATACATAGGTAAAGTGACGTTTAATGCAAATCAGCGATGTTATACTGAAATGTCTGGATTAAATATAAATTAATGAATTGGATTATAATGAGAACTATCTAAATAACTTATTATTATTTATTATACTAGCTTTTTCCCGCGACTCCGTCCGCGTAGACTACAGGGTTGGGTTCAGAAAGAAAATAAGTTGTAGTCTATTTTATTCCACAGAGTCCCATTTATGTCCATACCAAAAATCGTTCACATCGGTCAAATGATTAAGGCGTGAAAGCGTAACAGTCATAATATAGTTATTTTCTCATTTATAACATACCAGGTAAAACCAAGGAGTTTAAAAATAAATTTCTGAACGCACGCATAAATATGTGACAACTAACAAATATGTCACTCCCTTTTCATTACTGATTATTCTACATTTTAAAATGTAAAATGCGCAATTTTTCTAATATTGTGGATATATGTTGTCGATTCAAAACCTTTATTTAAATACGTTCATTAATATGAGGGGACCATTAACCGTATTGGCGGGATAAACATAAAATGTTTGACGTACGTGACGCGTACGCCAAAATAGCCCGCAGATAGCAGATTTTTCCCGACTTACTTGACAATTATCGTTATATTTTGGACAATTCACACACTATCTTTAAAAAGTATAGCCTATGTGTTATTCTGATGTATAAGCTATATTATTGTAAACTTTCATTACAATCCATTCGGTAGTTTTCGCGTGAAAGAGCAACAAATATCCAGACATCCATACATTATTACAAACTTTCGCGTTTATAATATTAGTAAGATTATTTATTAAAATTCGGTTTTAACAGATTTAATTTAGTAATGACTGTTTCGTTTGTTACAGGTACTTATATTGCTGTATGAAATAAATGGAGGAAAATGCTTAACATTAATTTAGATATTGTCGGTATGGGTAGCGTTCTAACCTACGGATTGGCATATTGGGAAAGGCCTTCAGAGCCAAGGACGCCTAAACTATCTTTGCCTATAGGTCGCAATATATTGCGACCACTTAAAATGTGAAACTTAAGTAGTTTACTATATAAAGGGCAAAGGCAAGGTAGTAAGTGAATCCATTGTATATTAGGAACATACGCGAATCGTGAGAATTATAGGCTGTTTGATATACCCCTACACTTCAAAATAATATAACTCAGTTTCATTTGGCATTACAGCGTCCCACCTTAACGGTTACGTCTTCGCTACGAAAATAGCACGTCGACAATTTTCGATCATGTTTCCGAAATGATGTTTATCTAAAATGCAAAGTCATAAAACTTTTCTAATAACCATCTTTGCGTGGCGTGCGAAATGGCGGGATTGAACGTAAATAATTTCCATCTCGGTTCTATCTTTGGCTCGGTAATCACTTTATATTGTGGCGCCAATGCTCAGGCAATAAGGTTTGACGTGGCTTGGCCGGGACCATTCCAAATCCGTAAAGTACTTAATGTTTTCAATTCAGCATAATCGGTTTAGAATTTCCAGAGTTCCGCGTCCGTAATTGGATTGGTCGAAGTTGGCCCCACTCTGGGGTGAATTTTTCAACGGACTTAACCGCCACTCTTGCTTACGGTTCGTGGGGTGAGTATATTTTAATCTCGGTAAATAAACTGATATAATAGATTGGTTTCCGATTCTTTTTAAAATTTCTTTGGGGAATTGTCCGGCGGCCGCGTGGGTGGGAATCGTTACGTTCTGCGTTCGGAAACTTCATTTTGTTTGTTTTGTTAGATTTTAGCAACATTGGCATCGTTTTTTAGCTTGAAAATGTGAACAATATAGAGCTTAGTCAGTGTATGTCAATACTAATAATGGTATAAGAATGTTTAAGAATAATAAACTAGTTTTGACGATTGTAATGTCTTAAGTAAAACCGTTATTGAAAGCATAAATGATTAAACAATGCACTCGCTTAAAATATTAGCAGGTTATGAGAATCTGTTATCATAGGTACTAGCCACATGAAGTTAAAAAAAAAAGTAGTATTACGACGAATAAGTTTTACAAAATCGACATTAATTTAATTCAGACTATGAGACGCTTTCCCACGCTTTATTATAGTTCTTGTTGTGTATGTAAAATATATGTTAAAAAAAGTTTAATCAATGATAATTCAACATAGAATCAGTATTTTTTGTCGTTGTAAATTAATGCTAACAATCTCATTAGTACGATGATGTAAGTGTACAGGTTACAAGCAAAAAAATATAGTAATTGAATGGGGACTCTTGATACGTTGCACATAAACAACGTTAATAAAAATTGGAATTGTTTAATAACCATGACTTGTATACGCTTGAGTACAATCACATGATATCATTGCTAGGACTCAATGGTTACATCACCTATATAATTTAGATAGTATAGTCATTGTTGTGTCACGATAAATCAATAAAGAATGGGGTCGACCGATTCCTTTCATGAGATCACACCATTGTGAACTCGGGTTTAAGTTTTCCAATCGATTTTAGATGTATTGAATAGATATTAAAACGCGTTCTAAAATTGAAAATGTTAGTTGTTTTTGCTCAGTTTCGTTGTGACAAGTCGGTAAGATGGATGGAGATCACCAGATTCGGAATGGCAACCACGAATACTTATTTACTTACACTGTCGTCTTATAAAAATTTCGAAATTAATAAAGCTTTTTAAAGTACGATTCAAATACGCGATGAAGATTCTAACATTATCGTTCACTGTTTTTAGGGAAGTATGTAATCTAGACTCGGTACTGATCTGCCTTAAGCGCTTTTATACGACAGATTCAAACAAGAGATTTCATATATGAGATTTTTTTTAAGAGTACATAACATGATGGTAGGTACGGTTATCTCCAGTAGAATAATAAGTAACGAGAAATCGCTCCTATTTGCTACTTACAAGTTAAAGTTAAATTGTTTTCTATTTATTATAGTCAATATACTATACTAAATATTTATATTATATTTCATACCCGCAAGGTCACTCGCTTCTCAACCGTTCCAAACTAATTCAATACCCACATTAGTTTTCAAACAAATCGTCCGAGTATTCACTTAATACGTTATTTACAATGCGTGCAAAGTTTTCGCGAGCAAGGGTATACCACTACGGGGTTTTGTCAGCCTCCGTTCCGTGGGAATATAAAGTATTATTAATAAAATTAATGTTGGAAGTTTTGCTCGCAACCACTATGAGTGGCCGCTTAACTTAACGAACTTTTCTCACGCTCCATGAGATTAAGCGGTGATTTTGTGAGCTCATTTCCACTTGTAAGTTCTTTATGAAAATTACCGATGCGGCTCTGTGCACTATTTTGGCTTTTAGGTAAATTCTCTTCACCAAGATGTTCATTTCGTACATTAGCTTTATTTATTTATTTATTTACACACTTCTCAGACACATAGATCGAAATTAGTCATTATTAGTTTAGTGTCCACCCATTCAATTGTGTCTCTTTTACTCAATAGCGAGACGTATAAATTCGATTTATATTATCTACCCAGCAAAAGTGCTTTAGTGTAAGATCATGACTGTATGTGTAAGGATTATTAGCTATAAGTTTTTGTTTTTTGTTATAATGAAAATTGCTAAGTATTCATAGTTTTACATAAGCTTAAGAGGAAGCACTGGATTCTGCTTTAGATTCGATTTGCTAATTTTTGGCTTTAGTCCAGTTAAAGTTCGTCTGGTATAAGTTGGTCCGGGAGCGTCTTAGTTTCATTCCAATTCTTTCTATCCTTTTGCAAGTCTGATCCGATTCAATACGAGAAGCTATCTGATGAATCGAATATTATTCATCATCATCATCAGCCCATATACATCCCACTGCTGGGCACGGGCCTCCTCTACAGCTGAGAGGGTTTAGGCCTTAGTCCACCACGCTGGCCTAGTGCGGGTTGGCGGACTACACACCTAAGAAATTCCTAAGAACTTTTAGGCGTGCAGGTTTTATCACGATGTTTTCCTTCACCGTTAAAGCAAGTGATAATTCATTGTGAATACACACATAACTTCGAAAAGTCAGAGGTGTGTGCCTGGGGTTTGAACCTGCGACCGCCGAAATTCTCGACCGCGCGCCTTAACCTCGAGGCCATCACTTCTTCTGAATATTATTATCGCAGTGAATAAAAGTATTTTAATGGTTTCCTCTTATACTGGTGGTCTCGTTAGTGGAACAAAACTTTACGCCTTCGATCCACATACAGAGACAAACACTTGCAAAATATTTTAGATTTGCGTTACGTTGTCGACTCAAGTCTCTCGTAGTTTGTGCATTACCTCGTTGTTGGGTCACGATTATGAGTGTGACTGTTCGGTATATTTCTTTATTTTATTATAAATTATAACATATTAGCGATAATATTATTACATGCTTCTTATATTTGTAAAATTGCCATACTATTCTTAAATTTGTTCCCTCATGTAATCCTATTCTATACGAGATTAATTCTAAAGAAATTGCGATCATACCTAGCACGTAATATTCACCCTCAACAAAGCTTTTTTATAAACTGGCACCCACTCAGATGTTTTAATATAAGTCGGGGAGGGGGAGGATCAAGAGGAAGAGTGGGGAGGGGGGGGGGGCATGTTTGAAACCTTTTACTCCTCACACATATCACCGGGGGTAGGTGCTAGGCGTAATGTGCTCTCTACTGCGTGCGACAAAATGTCGAGTGCCCTTCAAGTGAGCGTTTGAGAGGCGCGTATTTCTTGATTTACTGCTTAAGATTACTGCCGTCTAAGTGTTTCTGCCAGTAATGGCCAATGCGATGATGACGAGAGCTGCGTTATATTTTTTGGTTCATTTAAAAAGCTGTTGTTCGGTTGTGTTTTCGAAGATGATTAAAATCATTTATTGCATCGCCATTCAGTTTAATCTAATTTAGTACTCTGCTCAGAACTTTTTTATATAATCGACAAGTATTCAGGCATGCTATATGATTCGGGTATAGCAACTAAAAAACAGAATAATATTGAATCAACGTAATAATAAATAAATTACAGAGTATTAATTTGCCATTGTCCCAGTGTTGCTGCTGGGAACCGAAAGGCTCTTAATTCGATCCTCCGGTCAAGTCGTTGTTTTGTGTATTTATGCGAAAAACTCTAACGTCTAGTCAAAAATAATTAAATTAATAACAAATATCTGTAATATTAAGAATATCGTGGTGAACCGATTCCAAGTAATGTTGATAAAAGTTCAGAAAAACAGTTTTTTTAGTTTATTCTTATCAAGTTTAATGCTAAAATATTTTATCTAAATATGTCGACACAAGGACTAAATCAAAGGTTATCTAGAGTTATGAATTTATCTGGCATAGGTTAAAGTAATTTTCAAGTAGGTACATATAATGTTTGTTAGTTAATCTGAATTATCAAGGAGCCTTTATGCTAATTAACCAAGGTTCTGTTTGTTTGACTTATTGATAACAGCTTATCAGAAACTACGCAAGAGTGTTTGGTTACGTAATATGTATTAGGATTAGGTAAATGTTTTGTATGTGCCTTTATGTACTAGTTAAGTAATGTAATAATAACAGTTTTTAAAGAAAAATGATAAATATACAAACAATCCTATTGAACAAATATAATAATAGGCATTGGAGTTATTGTCCTTTGTGAAAACACAATCTCTATATTATCTATTTCATTCTCTAAGACTTTGCGATAACATTCAAATCTAACAATCGCCACGTATCTACACTTAAGCTTAACTAAAATGTTGGCTGTGTTTTCTTGTTCTAAATATTTCTATTTTTCATCGTGTATTACCTGCATGCCTTAAAGCGTATAGTAAATTGTTGAATTTACAGTGGCTTTGGGATTGTTATCAGATCTTTTGTAGCGCTTTTTATGCTACAAATGTAGCTGCTGTAAAAAATAACTGTCTGTTCCCATTTTGCCTTCAGCCATATGTACTATGACATCTCTATTCACTGTCAGCTAGGTCTCTATTACAATGTATAAAAGAAAATGTATAATCATGGAAAATGGTATTCAATTTCAAAACGCCTGGATGCGGCGTGAACTAGTTCATCTTCAATATCTCAGCCGCAGAGATTAAGTTGCAAACGAGGACAGCGCTCCGACGTCCTCAATCAAACAACATCTTGAAAAATCCAAGTTTTATAATGAAAAATGTCTAGCTGTGTAGATGGAGCGTAACCCGCCCCCGGTGAAATATTGTTATCGATTGACACTTGTTACTGCCGAAGGAAACGTCGCCAGAGGTGTTCAAAGAGCCTAAAGTCGCCTTACGCCTTGAAAAAATTACAGACCCCTTGGTTCTATGGCTAGTTAGAGATTTTAATAGTTGCTGAGTAATGGTAATTAAATTCAGTATGAAATATTATGATACTTAGTCAAAGTCAAAGTCAAAATATCTTTATTCAAATAGACTTTTACAAGTTCTTTTGAATCGTCAATTTTACACATCTTAATTTTTTAAACTATTGCCGCTTCGAAACGTGTTATAGCTGTGGAGAAGAAACGGCAAGAAACTCCCTCAGCAACACGACATGTCATTTTTTCTTTAAAAAAACAGCAATATAATTATGTCTTTTTTCATTACATTATTTAAATTTTACATTATAAATGTCATAACGATACAAACTGTAGCAACAAAACAAAACTCCGATCAATTTACTTACTCCCAGGGCTTATTATCTTCAATAAAATCTGAAACTTTATAGTATGCTTTTTTGTAAAGCTTATCTTTAATTGATTTCTTAAACATTGTCAAGGGAAGCTCTCTAATAGCCTTCGGAAGTTTGTTATAGAAGCGTATACATTGCCCCATAAAAGAGTTATTAACTTTCCGGAGACGAGTTACGTGTTGAACGAGATTACATTTGTTCCTAGTATTTTTATTGTGTACATTACAAATTTTATTAAATTTATCAAGATTCTTTTGGACGTACATTAAGTTTTCGTATATAAACTGACAAGTGAGGGTAAGAATATTTATTTCCTTAAATTTTTCTCTAAGTGAAGCCCTGGGACCTAAATTATAAATAGCCCTAATGGCTCTTTTTACTTATAATGTCAAATGTCGAAAAAATCACTCCAGCTATATTGACTATTTGACTAGTCGACACAATTATCCCATATCCCAAACAAATTGCGTGCGTCTATTACAGTGGATATTTTTTTAGAATAGCAAAAAATACTAGTCAATGTTAAATCATTAAATAACACGCACTTGACAATTTAACAGACAATTTTACCCCAGCCAAATTCGGAAGTCAATTTTCAGTGTGATATTTGCTCGTGTAAAACAGTCATTGCGAAATCGCCGGATTATTTCGTCAGTTGGTGGCAACCGGCACGCGTGATCGATATGTCTTGACTTTTCGCTAACCTTGCTATTTTCCAAGTGCCCGCTTGCTCGCCGTACCGTGAATGTTGACTTGTTCGTCAAATGTGTCTGCATTGGTGTAATTATTTTGTCTACTTCGAAGCTTTATAACATTTTGTGTGCCAATGTACCGTTTATTTCTTACTTAGATAAATAGTGTATAAATAATGCAAAGTTATGTAATAAAATTAACTTCTATTCAGACTTATGATTTTATCCCATTAGAGGGGGCAAGGATCATTGATTGTCACAAGTTATGATCCCGACTCACCACCTTAAAGTTTTTAATTCTCATTTATTCCAACTATATAAGACCTCCTTACTATGCGGCTGTATTAAAAACTAGAATGCAAAGCAAAAAAGCTTCAAAAAATTATTTTAACCTCCCCTAAAATATATTTATAATATTATATTTCATCAGTCAGAGGAGCTTTACATACCATAAAGCATTTCAACACCTGCGTACAGAGTGTGGGGAGTATAACAAGAAAAAATTCGTAACCCTTTTTACACAGCCAGTACTTTGTAGACTCTCACCGAGCCCTCGAGCTACCCTTCCTCTCAGACGCTCAGTTATTCATGTCCTGTGAATTATTACCACCTACTAATTACAGGTGATGATAACAAAGTTGAAGGGAGTTCCGACACGTTTCAAATATTCAACGGTGTTCCGACCTAATTAGACGCTTTTGTCCGGGTGGAATTTATGGACCGGGGGTGGTCCGAAAGTCGCGTCCTGCACGGGCGAGCGCGGGAGGTGTAATGTATGTAAGGGTCGGACGTTAAGCACCCTCCCTTCTTGACCGGATTGAATTACAAGCGTAGTGATGTGGCTCAGTGTGTTGTTGCTATCGATTGTATTTTATTGAGATCTTATTGGGTTTATAAGAGCACATGGTTGTGTAAATTGATTAAATAAAGACATAAAATTCGTGGTTGTCTATGCTGTAGGAGACTTCTTCACGCAATGACGCCACTAGCAATAAGGACTACTCTTTGTTAACTGACGAAATCTGTTGAAAATTCAACTGCCACTTAGCACTGCCTTCAAAGATTGAAAGGAGACGGAAGCAGCATTACGTGTTCGGGAGAAAACATTGCTCCGTAAGCATGGAAACAACGATACTACTTACTGTAACATAAACACATCGAGGAAACTGTTCCAAGTTGTAAACACCACTACAGAACTGTATCATTCATTTGATTCTAAACAGTCTGATATAGTCACATTCGTTTCGTTTATACAGTGTCAATCCAATGTTTTTGTCCGAACGTTCAACGGCACACGCCCCGCCCACATGCGCAATCTAATTACATTTATTGTTATCATAGTACACGCCAACTTGTTCGTTTTGGACCATCCCAAATGTGTTGTAATTACCATAAATTAACACAATTACACCTGATGTTAATTGTTTCATGTGGGCCGCTGAGGCTTCGGTTTTCGTAATGGGCACGCGCCGAATTATTTTCACAAGTTTATTAGGTCAGTTGATTCATTTTTAATTTAATTTAAAGTACCTAATATTAGATTGGTTGCTTTAATTCCAAGGTAAGCACATCCTAAGTATGGTGTTATTTACGAAACGTATTGATTACTGTATCTCTTCTTGTTTGTTCTGAATCACTTTACTGTGAAGGAAAGCCATTGCTTTTGTGTTTGATCGTGTCCCTTTGATGTAAACAGTGAATTATCTCGCTTCTTTTAACTTCCAAGTCTTTCAACAGGGTAACAAATATTATAGCTACCTATAGCAGATGTAATCAGGCTTATAATCCTGTAAAAGATAACTAAGATAGAAACCTTTTAGATAATTTACACTATGGTAGAAAGAAGTCACCAGCAAACCCTTCTTTACTCCCTCCTCCGAAGCGCCTACATAAGGGCTCAAAAACTTAGATTTGTAAATGAAAAAAAGTACCTAAACCTGCTTGGACACTATAAAAATTTCAAGGGTCTTTGAAGTTCACAATATTACAAGAACTCAGATAAGATTAATGTGGTTGACGACGCCTTATCTCTACCCACCCAATACTAAGTTAAGCTAATATACATGTAAATATAAGTCAGAAGCCCCCAACGCTACATTGCATTAGCAGCACAATGTGCGAGCTCCTTTCTCGGTTAATTGTTAGTGTTGCATGCACCTAATTGCATTGGTTGAACACATCTCGTGTCCTGATTTTCTGAATGGATATTGTTGGTGGATACGCGTCAATGTAACTATGTTGTGTTGCACGCGTTGACCGATTTGTTGAGACCAGCGTTGAAATGCGATTGTTCCTTGGTATATAGTTTGTTTACGGATTTATGAATGAAAGTCATGTGTATTAAAAAAAATTGTATATTATTAAACATTCGAATGGTAGATAAATAAGGTTTGAGAACAGCATATAACTGTTGGAAATTATGTCAAATCACTCTAGAAATCGTTTAGTGTCGTGGGAACAGAAAAAAAAAAGAAATTTCTCGTTCACAAATATTCAGAACCGAACCAATATATTTATGTGAATCGTGCATTTAATCCCATTATTGAGTGTTTTACTATCGATATTATCGATTGTACCCGTCACTAATTTTAACCGCCGCCGCTCAGCCCCTGAGTTAGTGCACCGAGATCGACGGTGGCCAGTTAGATTATTTCCTTCTCGACTGCGAGCCACACACGATATAAACTTGACTTGTTGCGTACTCTAGCGTACGTGTCTAATGGCCTAGAAAGTTTGACGCCTGGTTGTATTAAGAATTCTATCACGAGTTCAAATTTAAGGCACGCAATTTTTAAAGTGATGTATGTGACTGTCTCATCATTCCGCCGGTATAATAGCATCGATCGATCGAGAGATCCCGATTTTAATAGTCGAGCCGTGTAGTGCTATCACAATTTTTCTTTCAGAAATTGTTAGTAGCAGTATAAAGTCTAAAAACGTGCATCATTGGTATCACAAGCCAACAGAAAACACATAGTCTTCATAAACTATTTATGTAATTGATTCGAAGACATTATTCGCCAAGGATTATGTTGTCGACAGTAGGTAATGATCCTGTCATAATTTTCTACCGACATGTAAGGTTTCAGACGTGGCCTAGATACCACTCGAATAATGTGCGTTTGGCCTACTTATTAATGTCGATATACATAAATATCCGATCTACGCTTGTCGCCCAAGAAATACTCTTTGAAAATATGATGAATGAATGAACTCGCATTTCGACAATGTGCCTGGCTGGCGTATGGGTAGACTATTAAGTAAGGTTATAAATGACACTGGCACAATATTTGTTTAAGTATGTTCTTCGGATCTATTGAAATATTCACATAGGTTATCTGGTAATCCACTCCAAAATGTTATAGTTCACAGTGTCTCATTTTTTACCAAAGACACTGGATAGAAAAGCAGGAAACAATGGAGTTTTATTGATTTTTTAGGTCTTACTTAAGGCAAGGCTTCATGTATTAAATATTTGGTTATTTTATATTTTATGGCCCTTAGTTATTTCGTAGTTGGCAAATGAAAATTGCTATGACGAAATCCATTTTGAAAATATTTCATTGTGAGTGGACCAAAAATAAAACGCCAAAAAAAGGAAAAAAAATGTATCAAACTAACAACATTTTTAATAAAACCCCGCCGCCGAACAGTTTTATATGGATTCCGAAAAGTCTATAGAAACAGAAATCCAATAAAACGGACGCAAAAAGAAATGCCTCGGCAAATATTCGCCCCATACATGGCTTTCGAGATATTAATACGAAGTTGCACCTCGGTTTGTAAGGCTTTTTGTACCTCATGTTTGAGCAGACGAGTTGGCAAATGGAAAAATTAATATATGTAATTAGCTCGACAAATATCAGCCGAACGGATGAGTTTTTTCGCGCCCTGTATAAAATGTTCGAAAATAAATTATGTTCTTATTGTTGCATTTTCTAGTTACAAATTAATTACTAATTAGTATTAATTGAAACATTTCAAGATAAGTTTTTTTAAGAATTATGATAGGATTTGTGTAGGTATGTTTTAGATATTGATCGTGGGTTCGTAGACTTTCTTCAGTACAAGTTCTCTGCAAAGGCAGAAACTAAAACGCAGAAAAAAATGTGTTTTTCTGCGTAACATGTTCTTCATTACATTTTTCTTTCTATTTATCAATTGATATGGCCGTATCGTAACATCAAGATTTTAAAAAGTCATTCATTCTACAGTGTGACATACAAGCTTCAACTTTTCCAACCGCACCATCGCGTGGCAATCGCCAAATGTTTATTTTCCTAGTTGATTCCGCTGCGACGCGTCCGTTTAGTGGCGACAGGTGTTTTTCTGCCGGGACTAATGGGTCGGCATTTACGAAAAGTTTTTTGCCGCTGAATTATATATCAAGGGTTTAGGGACGACAAGCTTGGCCGGAGAGAATACGCGTGAATTTTTCGTGAAAATTTTGAGGACAATCGTTAGGTCAGAATTTTCATTCTAAAACAAAAATTGCTATTCCACCAATAAAATTAATAAAAATGTATGTAAGAAAAACCATAATAAATAAATGCAACTAACAGTCACTTCTGTTTTGAAGTTACTTTTTTTTTTTTTTTTTTAAATTTTACTTTTTATTTTTAAGTTACTTCTATTTTTAAATCACTTTTTATATTTAAATTTTTTTTAAAGATATTTTTATGTTACTTTTAATTTTTATTTACTGTTTATTACCTTCTAGCTAGAAATAAAAGGCTTTTTATTTTATTTTATTATTTTATAACAGTCACTTACATAGTTCTGACCCCACACTAAGATAAGTCTTGTGTCGTGGGTATCAGAAATTACGGGAGAATTTTTTTTCTCACAAACTTAAATGAAATATACGAGTATATATGTATATAAACAAATAACATCCAATTTGGTCTTCACTCCAAGCAGTTACAAGCTGAAGTCAAATAATGCGGTTTCTTTACCCGTACGGATAACCTACTAAGATACATAGATAAAACACTATATTGTGCACCATTTGAACAGAACAACATCAATACAAAAACAAAAAAATACAGTGGACAATTGGCGGCCTTATCGCTCAAAGCGATCGCTTCCAGACAACCAGGCGTGATATGATGGTATATTAAACGAGTGATTAATTAGCATGATGGAGTTTTAATGATTTTACTACTAATGTTAGTCTTGATTTAAGTAAGTATGTGTATATAACTATATATGTATATTTGTGTCAGCCTATCTTTACAAAATACAGGCGTGAGTATTCGTGTATTAGTTGAAGGAATATATATTGACGGTATGGAAACCACGAGAGAGAGCTAGTGTATACATAAAGCTTCCATCATCAAATAAATACCACGAGCTGTTTAATGAATAATGCTCATTATGTAAAGACACAGACGAGCGAAGATACATAAGTACCGTATTCTCGCCAGACTAGCGTTTGGACGTCTCTCAGCGATAAATTCTCGCATTCATAAATTCTAGAAGCAATTTCTCACGGTCTGGTTTAATTAAATTAAATATTTTTACAACCTTGATAGCGTGGACTTGTTGAGATACATAAACTACTGTTGTGTTTCTAATTAATCTGTGTGTCTAAATAAAGTTTTGGTGTTAGATTATTCTTAAAACATTATATTTTACACTGTACAATCATATGTTACGGAATATTTCAAGATATTATCATAATGAGGATCACATTCTTTAATATTTTAGTTCGTTTACTTTGACAACATTCTAAATAATGTTACTGGATTCTGTCGTTTAGAAGTGAGATAATAAAATAACCTTTGTGCCCACTTTAAGTAAATGTAGGATATACAGGGTTACATATATGTACTTATTTAGTAAATAGCCATCAAAATGTACAGTTATTTTTAACTTAAAAACGTTATAACAGAACAATACTTTCCATATTCAAAGGCTGCAGACAACAATGATTATTTTTACATTCAACGCATGGGAATTGTGGTGGGTGGAAAAAAGAATTAAAAAAATCCTCGTTTGCCATTCAAACAATGGTCGAAGCTTAATGTTTGCCGTACGATTAGCGTGTTTGTGGTTCTCGTGTGATTCAGTGCGACACGGCGCGATGCGACGTTGTTCCTGTCGCGAGCAATCACGAACAATCATATCTGTATCTAATTATAATTCAAATATTTATTTTTAGCGTATTTAAATATTTGACTAGTATCTACCAACGAGACAGTAGGGTAGGATTACGCCGTATGAGCGAGAGTCCCGGGTTGTGGTTGCTGAGTCGGGGATTGTCCTATACATGGTTTGTTTTTGTAAGGAAATCCTTAGAGCTGCTGCGGCAAGTTAAACAGTAGAGGTTTGCTTACTGTTACACAGGACTAAAACAAAGTTAGTAAAATATACCACATCGGAAATAGGTACATATTGTATACATGTGTATAAGATGTGCTTTCGTAATTATCTCTTTACCATGCACACATGTGTAAAGATAATTTAAACATTGTAATAATAATTACAGTGTATTTTAATAGCAAATATTTGAGGCTCTATCTGCGTTCCTATTTATGAATCATTCATGTATTCGGTTTGTAATGTTTTATCTTTAAACATAACAGTCTACTTAATGAGGATTTTGATCATGAACTATTATGATAAACGAATTTAGACTGCTGCTATTAAGCAACAGTTAATAAATGACAGACTTGACGATATGTAGTCGTGAATTTTTATCCTATCAATTAATTATGAGCTAGCATCAAAGATTACTGCTAAATGGCGATAGGCTTTTTTGTTCTGAGGTTATTGTTGGAATTTTTCGATTGCTTTGTACTTGACATCAGGTATAATGGTAATGGTATTGGTTATTCAGTGAGGTTGTAGTTCCAGTTTAAAAAAAGTTCAGTAAACAGTTTAGACAATAGGTCACTACCGTCTGTAAGTCGTAGAAATATTTTCATTACATTGCGAGAAATAAGCTGAGACGATTTACCTAAAATGTTGGAACCACAATCTTTAACATGATTGGAGCGGGTTTTTGAAACACAGTGTCGCCGAAAATCAATTTAATACTGCTTTATTGTAGTGTTTTTAGGTATTAAGTTAAACTCTTGATTTGCAGTAGGAAATTGTATAAAGAACTCCTGACACTTTCTTTTTTATAATACGGGCATCATTAATTAATAACTACGATTCCTAAACATTTTTACTGTGTATGTAAATTTATTTTCTATAATTGTCGCTTTTCATCAAGTCAACATCGTTGTTGTCGGAATATGCATTTATAGCATTAGGTATATGTTCATTGGTTTCAATAAGCCAGCGTTGCTTTGACATTCTTCTGAAGCTTTGGTCTTAAGAGACTGGAAAGATATGTCTCCTATATCGTTCTATGGTTTACTTGATATAAGATTGCTTCGACTTGGAGCCAACCAGGCAATATCTCAAACAACAAAGATTGTATAGTTTAATTATTTAAGAAAATAGCGTAAAATTGTTTTGTTAGTATTTACATTATATAAAATGATTTAAGATATGGCTAAACAATTTCAAATTAACTATAACATTTCTTTTATTTTTTTCTTTTTGTACATCAGAAACAAATTGTTCAATTGCCCATATAATATTTTCATAGGCGTATTCACAATTTTGACGTTGATATATTATTTTACAATGGTTTCATTGGGTCATCAAAAGACGATTTGTTTAGTAAGAGGCTACACCCACCTACGTGTTGGTGGTTTATTAATTTTAATGGTTTTCAGATAGTTGCCGGGCTTCGTGCGTGGCACAGATCCCTTTCTATCTGGTCGATTTATCTAAATTATGTTTATGTAATACTTAATAGGCCCAGTGATAGCGTTTATGTTATTGACAACTAATTTGTGGTAATTGTTAGTAGGCAATGCAACGAATTGTTAATTGGAATTACGCCAAACTCGTACCGTTTATTGTAATTTACGATTAATACTCTTATAGTAATTTGCCTTATTGGTACTAAAATTATGATATTAACTCTCAAATGACATTTAGTAGCTACGATTTCTTTAAATGTCAATTTCCTCATTATTTGAGAAATAATAAGAGCACTACAGATAAAATAAATTTATG
Source organism: Hemaris fuciformis (assembly GCA_907164795.1). NCBI lineage: Eukaryota > Metazoa > Arthropoda > Insecta > Lepidoptera > Sphingidae > Hemaris > Hemaris fuciformis. The sequence goes on along the minus strand of OU015440.1, from coordinate 4,755,504 downwards.
TAGAATTAATTTTCTTCGTCTACACCATTGCATTCACCAATCAACGTCTTTTCATCGTAGTATGTGGAAAAATTACACTCCAACCATGTTGTCGCAAAAACCTGGTAGTTTTGCTTGAGCAAGTCTCAAGAAATGCCTTGCAAATTGAGAGACATCTGTATACAAGCACCATTAGACAGGCGCTGTGAGTAATTTTTGTTACCGTTACCGAATACGAGTTTAACGCAATTTCCCTGGGCAATCGCCAATCAAACAACCGGCAACTTGCAACCGGATCGTTTGCCCTCGCTCGTGTGTCAACGTAGATACAGATCGTGGCGGACAAGCTGGTGAGACACACGCAAGATGCTAAAGATAATGTTGTCGCCCATTAATAACACGTCGCGTGCACAAAACGGGAGACTCTTAATGTTATGGAGGAATGAAGATGCCCGACGCGGCCTGGATGCTGATTATGAAATGATCTTGTCTTTGGTTGCCTTTTGTTGCTAGTCCAGATGTGTAAATGTCCGGTTTTGAAACAATTGTATTGCGAACTGTTGCATAATGTAATGTCCAACGAGTTGGTCTGAAGGCGGTTTTGACATTAGTGCAAAATTCTCATGAATTGCTAAGGTAAAAAGGAAAAGTAAAAGATTCGATTATAACATGATGTAGACAATTCAACCGACGTATACCGTAACATACTACATACCATGTAAAAGAAATATAGAATATAAAGTAGCATTTTTGCAATTTGTTAAATTTGTTTCCCAATTCAATCGGGTAAAGATCCATAGTTCTTTTTACCTTTTTTCTTACCCACATACATACATACATAAACTCACGCCTGTATTCCCTTAAGGGGTAGGCAGAGGTGCATTTCTGCACCCACATTTCGCCAAGTATGTATCAGTCCCACGTAATAGGTGGCGAGCCTATTGCCGTTTTTCGGGCACATTTCCAGACTCCGTGCTGTTACCGAGAATTTCCTAATGGAAAAACCCAATAACACTTTGTCCGACCCGGGAATCGAACCCAGGACCTCTAGATCGCACGGCACATAGTTGTACCGCGAGACCACGAGGCAGTCTTTTTCTTTTCTTACCCTTATGTGTGTATTCTAAAAAGCTGATGACTCAGCTACGATCATGAGTCACGGCGGTCACACATCATCAAATTAGTCATTAGCTGATATGCCAAGCATTCGAGTTAAAAAGAAAAAAAAAACTCATATAAAGGAGAAGGTCTTTTATTGTTACATAAAACAGACAAGCGAAATTTTAAACAAAAGCCAAGCAACACGTTTGGGTTTAATTAATCTCGATGATGGCGCGTAAATTTTGTTAACGATGATTTAAAATGAACGTTTTGCTGACTTCATATTTTGTTTGGTCCAAGTGCTGATAATTATCCGATCAGCGCATTGCAGACCGCTTTGATTGCATTGAATTATCATTTGAATATTATTGATCATTTAATACAAATTGAGCGACCTAACCGCAATCATTCCCACCCGTTGTAATTGTCGTAAAGTATTAGAAAAGTCAAGAAACCCGAAATGTGAAACCAGTTTAAGATGGGAAGAGAAGGAAATAGAAGTACCTAATGAAGAATTATAATAAATTATTACAATGTGTAAATAAGTTCCGAATTCGTTTTAATTATTATTTTGACAGGAGTTTAAGGTCAAGTGTTGTGTAAATGTTTTACAGTATTATTTAAGGGAGCAAAATAACCCAGACGTGACGGCCCGTTCATGCTTATTTTCTGTTCCGCGTCTCTTCTTCGGGGTATACAGGAGCCAGGCCCATTCAAGTTGCCTGCAGTGTGGATTTGCAACTCTAATTTTTTTAATGCCAAATAGTTTCTTTAATTCCCATTCCATGACCAACTGGGGAAGGCAATTTATGTATATAATACCGTATTTCTGTGTACCCATTATGCCATGCGAATAACCTAGGCGAGTGAACGGACATGACAGTCGGCCCTTGATCGGTGACCGATTCCTAATAAGGATAGACGGCGTCTAGCAGCTATGTGGACGCAGAAACTTTTTTATTGTATACTTAATCGCATTAATCGTTAGTAATAAGGAATGGGAAGTGCTCGCTTATAAAGAAATATACAATGGGATGCCAGGAGTTCCGAGTGCGTGTATGTATGCGATTTTTTTTTAAAGAAAAACAAGGTATATACGTTCGGTAAATGAGAAACCAAAGGATGTAGCTGGATGAGTAGAAAAAATGCTCCGCGATGACTCGTGACTTTTTACTTACATACATATTAAGGTCCATCCCGTACCAATAGTCTTCAGCTTTGTAAAGATCAATTAGTAAAGATTGGTCGTCAGCTTATTTTGAGGTCGCTTATCATATAGGTACGTAGGCTTTTAACGGGTTCAAGAAAATATACGAACCATTGGTTTTGGAACGAACTCTCCGCTTCATGTTCAACAAGCTTGTTTTATGTGTTATTGTATGAAAATAATTCTTCACCAACCTCACGAAATACGACAGAGTAAAGAAAACAAGAAAGTGGTTTATCGTACAAATACAAAGATAAGCAGTTTAGAGCGTTGCCAAGCAGATCGGTACCAACAATACGTCACGTCTTTATAACACGTCACTCGTTTCATCACGACGTGTGTCGACGGCGAAACACGCGATTATTTCGGCGTGACATCTCCGCCGATGAGGCGACGGGCTCGTCACGCTACACGTTACGTTTGTTTGTCAATGCGTGATAAGTTGACACGTGCCGGATTACATTTTTGCATCGTGTTGTATGTATCTACGCGTCTGTGTATTTCGACGTGTTTGATTAAATGTACTGAATTCGTTTCGAAGTAAATTTGTTTTTTAAAGATTAGCTTAAATAATAACTATTTTTTCCGAACTTAGGTTTGTTAGCCTGTTCAATTGAGATTGTGATAAAACACGAACATCACGTGCGAAGTGAAGGATTGTTTGGTAAACAACCTGCATATCTAGGCATCCCTCTATTAGGAGTTTGGTTATATCATACTTACCATTTCATCCTTAGGGACTGACATACTTTTTCTCAGCTATAGAGGATGTTCGTTGCTACTAATAAAACGTATGGGCTGATACAAGATAGATTGTAAGATATATGTGTCCTTTGCAATATTACTACAATGAAGTGAGTATATTATGAACAGGATATGTCGCACATAAAACATTGCAGTACATAAACGAGCTGATACGAGGCTAACGCATCAATCAACGATACCCGAAGACTTTAATGGGCTAATGACAAGTTGTCACTACATTCGCCCTTAGTTGATTACAACTAAGGTCTTAATTAACGTTATAAAATTGGTTATTTGTATAGCAATTTTACATGAATTAATTGTGACTTAAATTTCATTATTAAGTTGTTAATTGATGTTTATGTAGTTGATTTTAAATTTTTCGGCTGACGTGATAAATAAAATTTTGAAGTTTTTTTATGCGATAGAGCCTATAATTTTTTTATCCCATTTATGAATTTATAATAGCGTCGAGGGTGGTCAAAGGAGTCTACAAATTGTTAAGAAAAGAATAACAGAACCTTTTGTCTACAACAATACCAATTGATGTTGTTTACCTCAAAGAGGAAACCAGCATACTTGAGATATACCAACAAGAATTTAGGAGGTATAAAAAGGGCACAAGGCCGCAGTTAATTAAAAACATTAATTTCTTAATCCTAGATGAGGTGCTTTTACAGAGTGAGTTACGACATAAACTATCGATAGGATTTCGAAGAGACTGCTTTGGTACGTTCTGTTCCTGTTGGCTTCACTAACTGCCCCTTGAAGGCTGTTCAATTAATTATTAAAGCATTTCCTTAACCAGTCCAATAGAGTACCACCAGTACCTGAAGCACTTGCCTCGGCTGGCGTCGGTCGTAAATAGCAACAATGTCGAAGGCGCCTCGTGAGAACAGAATTACGAGCATGTTTGTGAAGAAAATAGGCCGCGTCGAGACATTGCTTTCCGTCGGCAACATTTTTCCGACGCAACACTGACACGGAACAGCCGCGCGCCGCCGTGACCGCAAACCGATAAGGTGTGCTGCAACGTCCACTTCCACGAACTAGTAATGTGCTCATATTTTGTTATGTTTCATATTTCAAACAAGGCGCCTTCTTGAACTAGTTTGGTTGATAAAAACGTGAGTTCCGTGTCAAAAGTCTCGATTATAATACTCGCAAAATAACTATATTTTTTAGGTATAGCTGCTCAGTTGGCTAGACACCAGCTTGCGAAACGAAAGGCCGCGGGTTCGATCCCCGCACCGACACAAATGTTTGTGTGATCCACAAGTTTTTGTTTCTGGTCTGGGTGTATGTCAGACCGAAAAGTCTCTCGTAGTTTCTGATACCCACGACACAATACTTGTATGTTAATGTGTGATCAGAACTATGTATGTGACTGTTGGGTGTATTTATTATTAAATGATCACTTTAGCAAAGCTGAATTCGCTTAAGTATATTCGCAATCACCAACGACCACGATAAGTAAGAAGATTTTGCTTGTGCGTGTTGCCTTCTTCCTGAACTTGAATTTGCACAAAATGAATTAATGTTGCCTATAATGAATCTCGTTAGTTTGGTACGTATATTAAAGATCGGAGATATGTGTGATCAGAGATTGTCGTCTGATTGTTTCTCAATCTAGAATATGTTGAGTTTATATTCAGGTCATTCAAAAATCTAACTGGTAAGTACGCAACTAGTAACTTTGCATCCAAAATATAATGATTGGCGAAAGTGTAAGTAAGTCTAAAGGTCGGTCCATATTTGTCATACAATCGATCGGACAATGTGTCCAAATTCGTGAAACAATTTAATTGACTTCCGCAGTATTTATTTAATAAACAAACGATGATGTCAGATATGTGTACGGTGTACACAGTTAGGGAAGCGTGTTAGCGGGTCACGTGGCAACGCGTGTTACTGCGTGTTTGTCTGACACTGACGTGTTGCGAACGCGTATAAAAATTTACGAGAGCGCCTCACATGTTAATACGACGGTGTGTCGGCGAGAATAAACAGGGGGTGTCAGTCGGTGCACGCAGTGGGATAACGCACGGATCGTGTTCAAAATAAACAGATTGCGCGTGAGAAATATATACGTTGTATTTATATGTGTGTCTGTTTTATTATTTTATTGCGGTAAAGGAATTGCCAGTCTCTTGTATGACGACAATATCATACCATTGCGACATAGCAAAGGTAATGTGTGGTATAACACGGATTGACAGAGTAAGGAATGAATACCTTAGAGAAAGTCTGAAAGTAGCTCCTGTGATAGAAAAGCTGTAAGGAAACCGTCTGTCGTGGTATGGGCATGTTATGAGGAGGGATGAATCATACGTACATTACCTATGTGATAAAAAGGTGATGAATATGAAAGTTGATGGATGGGCGAGCAGCAGCCAAAGAAAAGATGGATGGAGTGCGTGACTGAAGATATGAAAGAAAAAGTGGTGAATGAACATGGAAGATATGACGGCTGATAGGGATGTGTGGAAGAATAAAACATACTGTGCCGACCCCAAATGACATTTGGAACAGGGCAAGAAGATTATGATGATTTAGATCCGTTCCACGTATTGTCAAAAAGATGTGTTCAAAAAGATGTGGCGAATTCCTTCTTTTAATATAAGGAAGCCTGTTAATACAAACTCATTAAATGTGCAAGCAAGGAGACGCAGTAAATGTGTTTTATCACTTTTTTCTGCGAAGAAAATGGCCGCTGCGATAATTTAAACATCGTTACACGCAGAATTGGCGCCATCATCTCTTTCTTTTTGCGTCTGCGAATACGTATCTTACAGATTGAAAGTGGAATAGATTTTCTTGTGGCTTCTATGTATATTTAATTCCTTTTAGTGGAAATGAATGAACGGAAGCCTTTGTAATTCAAATACATTTATAACTTCAGCTTAAATATGTATTAGTACTCAAATATCGCTTAACATAGAGAAAAACTAACATCCTAATTGACTACAAGAACTTCTGAGAGATTTTATAGTCTACCATCCTACCTAGTATGTGAGAGACGCTAATTAATACAGGAGTATCATGTCGAACTAAAAAGTATCGTTGGTTGTTGTTGCGGGTATGTACTGAGATTGGTTCGGATTTCCAATTTTGGTTTATGACACATAAGTTGAATTGGACATGGCCCGATGATCAGCTAAGTGACAGTGGAATATATTTGCGAAATATCGCAGGTTAAAAATAACACGAATGTCAATATTACTAAAACCTATTACTACCATCTAGCGGGTACTCGTATATCCTATGCTACCAAATCAAACTGAAGCATAACTTTGTCAGTTGAAATTACGAACGAAGTCATGGGCACAGTAAGTAAATAAAACTCTTAAATAAAAGGAATAAATACCATAAAGACTTCACAAGCATCCAATCATGCAGCTCAACCCGTTTCAAGTTGAAACTGGGGGGACCGTTAGCCCCCGCGCCGTTCCCTACAATACAGATGGTAAAAACTAATCAGGGGCTCGACCCGGCCGGCAGGCGGGATCACGAGAATCGGCTGAGGCAATGTATCGATCAATTGATTTGTACCGACTTATGAATCGGTTGTGATTGAAGGCAGACGGGCCGTGATCATTACGCCGCCGGCTTTCACGTGGCGCGGACACATTCCCAATTGACTAACTGCGCGGGCCTCGTTTCGCGCGTTTGTTAGTTTCTACGTCGGGGGATATGTGGGTACGCCGCTTTGATGTTGCTTTCTTGCTTTGAGACAAAGCGTGTGGCTGTTTACTTATGTAAGGCGCCTTGGGTTTGTTTTTGTTTTTTAATTTCATATTGGCATGGTTGTATGCATTATTGTTGTGCTAGAGAATAATGGCAAGTGCAATGATTCAAAAATAGTGCCGACTATGAGAAAAGAAAACGATTTTCATCCACCAGTCAATATCAAGAATACCGGCCACTTAAAAAAAACCAGACGTACCCATATATTATGTACATATATTATATTGTTATATAAGTAGTGCAGTCTGTTTTAGATTCCTTAAATAAAGATATGCTCGTTGATAAACTACAAATTTGGCTTCTAAAGCTAAATCGTATTTCTATTTTTGCGTGGCCAGCAATAGCTTAAAATTTCCACAAGAATAGCGCTCTAACAAATATTCCAACTTCGAAATTCTGTTTCAACGTCGTCAACCGCAGCCGCCCATCAAAACCAGAGCACAATCCTTCCACTAAACTGCATTCGTATTCAAACCGGCCGCTTCCGCCTTTCGTCACATCATCCTAAGAGGTTCACCAAAAGCGCTTTAACATTCCCGGCCTGTTGTTTTTGTGGCGCTTCATCGCTGCATTTTGCCGCGTCATGAATTAAACATAGCCTTAGCTCTTTTGTCGCCTAATGTGTGGGAACGCTGTGCGTACAGGAATCGCTCATTTGTCCAATTAGGATGTGATGTGCGTAGGTGTGTTACTGATTTTTTTACGTTTTGTGCATTAACATGCTCGGAGTTGTCACGGCCAATGCTGATTTTCAAGTAATGTTGGTTATCCTTGGCCGACAGATGGTAATTCTTGATCGAATTACTGAGGCAAATAGTTTATTGATAAGTAAATAGGTAAATGAAAATAGAGGTTGGCTATTAAAAATCGAAAAGTCTTAAGCAATTTACATTACTTATTTACGCTCATTATGACCACAGAATACTATTTGTTGGGTCTATTTATTATTCAAAACTGTTTATTTATTTTAAGTCTACTTATTTCGGTAGAATTTAAATCTAACCGAAAAACAATAGCTAGAAAAAATACGTAGCGAACTATTCGAAAACAATCATTGCTCCTTATCTTGAATCGTTGATAAAGAAAAAGGTCTAAACCTTTCCGGTGGTGATTGTATCCAAACAGCCGCATCTAGATTGACTCGGGCCGCAGGGTTTAGTGTTAGATTTTCAATTTCAGACTATAGTGATGCGGGGGCAACTGCTGATAACGTAACCTCTTTGGCAGTTTGTTATTTGGATAGCTGGTAAATTCTAGCTTAAATATCTTATGGAATCAAACTTGACTATTCTAAATACTAATTAATATGAAATAAGTTTTCAATGCGTGGAATAAATCTTAAACAATGGAACTAATAATATAAATGTGTGAAATATAAAAAATCTATGGAGGATAAATATTGATGTCAGCTGAAAAATCTAATGTAAATAAACAACGCATGAAATGAATAAGGTGCTAAATTTATAAATAATGGACATTGTGGCTACTAAGTAGTAGTTTTGGAAAGTGTTAATTATTTCTATTTAGGACGATACTGAAATTTTGATGCAGCTATCTTTATTTATTTTACATTTCTTTTTAAGTCAACGTCACCATAAATAAATCATTGTTTTTCTGAATAAACGATGGACTTTGACAAGTTTATCGCAGTACAAAAACAATGTCCACTAATTTCCAATCGCCGTTACCGAGGATTTGCTTCCACGGCCATGCACAAAGCTAGCTATAAGCCATCACATTAGTCCATAATGGAGTCTATCAATTTGGTAGCGTTGTGTAATTAGAGCAGTGTTTATTGCGAATACGCTATCGACAGCCATGGCGCACATACGGCCCGCATACATCAATTAGCGTCCAATAAAACATCGATGTACTTCAACATTTCTGAATGTGCTTTTATAGGTCAATATGTGGTAATTGAAGAATTATTGATGGCAAAGTCGATTGTGTCATCAAAGTTCCACTTTCATAGTTATCATCATCAGCCCATATATATCCCACTGCTGGGCACGGGCCTCCTCTACAACTGACTGAGAGGGTTTAGGTTAGGTTTTAGGCCTTAGTCCTTAGCCGTGTCGGGTTTGGACGGGAAGCGGATGCGGCCGGAGCCGGGCCTGGTCGATGCTAACGTTGTCATTTCTCAAACTCGCAGCTTCCATAAAAATTAACTCGCCTTTAAGTACTATGAGAGTGACGGTTCAAATACTTGCGTCCTCTCAAATTAATATATAATTTAATTACACGAAAAAAAAAGAATTAATAAAATAAACAGAGTCACATGTCATTTCAATAGTAACTAAAACATTGAGCCGTGTTTCCACATCTCGCTTGTGTAATGCATCCGTTATTATTCTTTATTTATAAACATTATGATGGTACGGCTATCTCTCAACACCTTCAGAATATTATGACATGTCATTATACACTGCAACAATGTTTATTGGTTCCGATAGCGAACGTATCTAGAACTTAAGATAAATAAACCTTATGGCGTTCGTGTTAAGCCCTTATTTGTTTTAAATGGCAGATAACAAGCGATTGTTAATTGGATACATTGTTTATTTGTCGCTGATTATCTTACAAAATCGTTCGTGCGTTTAACTTAAATAAATTTTATTAATTCCAAGCCTATACTATTTCTCATTTTCAGCTTGTTACAGGCAGCATTATAAAGCTATAAATACTCGATAATAAATAAGTAATTTTAAGACTTAAATATTAAATTTAATAGCACAAAAAAAAACAGCATTTTACTAACCTTAGACCTCAAATCGCGCGTATTGATGTGTTGTGACCCCCTGGTTACTCTTATCACTCTGCAATATGTTTGTCCCGCTACATTATTTGTTAGGCGCCAGACATATCTAAGGTCTCTTCTCCAAAACACGGTCGTATATTCAACTTATGTGCTAATTCAGTTAGTTGTCGCAATTGACTTTACCAAAAACCTTGGTATATTATCGTATTTTTTAAGCGATTTGTACAATCATTTAACGTAAGTCAGGTGTATGAAAATTCTTCGATTTGAATGTAAATGTATTTAAATATGTTGAGTCAGTATAATTCGCAATAATTCTAAGGCTTTGTCCCGTTTTATATTTTCTGCACCAAGCCGCTAACGTGACCTCAACTGCTAGGATGTGGTTAAGTATGAAAGTATCATCTGCATTCATAGAACGGTTGGCTCAGCCAAAATAGTTAGAGTTGAGTTTTACCAATCGGACTTCGAGCCCTTCTGAATAGATAAATATCACTCGTATCATAGAGAATATTTGTAATTTCTTGCGCTATCGGACATGTCAGGATTTGACGTGTGATAAGCGTCTGGGATCATAATAGCGATAGAAATGTGGGTTACCTCCGCGGTGTCACGTGATAGATAAATCCGTTACTATGCTTCTGAAGGAACGATGATTGATTGCCCAAGAAAGTTATGGATTAAGGTTAACTTAGACAACCTTTAGAAATCTGTGGTGCTGTGGACCAGATGCAGATAATGATATGCGGGCAACTAGTTCAATTCCTGAACAGAACATGAGATCGATTTGTTCCCAAGGGTCTGATACTTAACTATTGGTATACGTGTCTTTACGAAATATTAGAATTCGCCGTGGCAATGTTCAATCATATCATATTCCGTATAATTTATAACCTCGGAATAAATCGATGTGGATGATCTTCAATGCGTTTTCGAATAAGCCGACGTAATTGTATCGAGTGATGAGAAACAATCTTAATCTTTGTTTTTATTTAGATCCATTGTATTTACTCGCTGTGCTGGTATTAAAACGAAGGTTTAAAACCTCACAGATTATTTAACATTGCACCCATCTATGTCTTGTTTACGACTCATTGCCTCAATTAGTTTCTCGGAAGCGCTTAATACATTTGCTTCATTAAAATACTGCAGCTCATATTTATGTTCTTCATAACTGACCATTTATTTACCTACATTAATAATTTGATGACTCCTTTCAGAATATTTGATTGAAACAAATCGTCATTTAGGCTGATTGAATGATGTTGTAGTCTGGAAAGATCGTCTCAATAAAATTTATAGTGCAAGTCGAGATATACATATGATACATCTCAAAGAAATAACCGCAAGCTATATTCTCACGTGAATGATAAATTTAATGTTCAAAGTAAATTGAAGCAAAGAAATGGTTTTATAATCAAATTAAAAGAATATGTTTGTCGACAGTAATAACTGTCTAGATAAATTAATCTAGTGATTGAATAACTCTTTTTTATCTCGAAATTTTATACGTTTCATATTAGATAGGACAGGCTTAATTCCATTTTAACTTAAAAAAGAATCACATACAGGCTGGTGGTGATAGAAAAGATTGCTAAGTTCCACACAATAAAGAGTGACGAGCAAGAGCAGTCTGCCCTTGTAACTCTTAACCAAATAAACAGATTGTGGTATTGCGACAGTCGCCTATTTGTCTACTGCCTGTAAATGATCGGTGGCGACATGCCAACAGCTCTGCAAATCGTGTTGACGTAATAGCGCACAAAACTATCGTAAACAATCCGGGGGCTGGATGTGATTAGCCTCTCTACAATGTTTGTTAGTGGCTGTATGTCTTAACGGCTTTGCATTTATTATGATTCCTATTTTTTAATATAACACGGAATTGAAAAAATAGAAAAAATAATAATAAAAATAGAATACATCTTAGCCGTTCAGCTAATATTATCTTCAAACTTGATCATGTTTTACTTATTTTCATGATTCCAATGCACGTGAAAATAGCCGCAAGAACATCTAGTACAAATTAATGTTTTTTTTATTTTCACTTAAAAGTACCTCAGGGTTTTTAAATGATTACATTGCTAAACATTACAATAACAGCTTGTACTTGGAGAATGATAAAACCAAATAACACTACGTTCTGACAAGCTAGCAACCCTAACACTAATGTAAACGTAACTGTCGTTCCGTCCTTCAAGAAATTAAGAACGTGATCTAGTAAATAGACAAGGCGCAAAGGACAGAATTCCTATTGCGCTCACATTAACAGTTGGTGCAGCTCCGTCGCCGATCTATCGGAATGATCGATTAATTCATGCGCCGCCATCGGTGGTCCGCCGGTGATGCAACACGCGACAATGCGCTACCGGGAACTTTGCTACGTGATTTCATTGGTGTTGCCACTTTTTGTATATATTTTTTCGATGTGGCTGTGCCAGATGAGAAAAGGTTTTATTGCTTTGACGAATTTGAAGGTTGAAATTGGATGGTTTGTATTCTTAAAAGCGTGCAGGAAAAGAGCTGTAGGTTCATCTTATGGTGCCTGATAAACGTTTGACATGAATAAAGTTTAGACCAGCAGCAATGCTATTGCTTCATCTATATTTCGAGCAATCTTTATTTTAAATTTAATTAAAAAATCAAAACCTTTACATAGAATATCGAATCTTTTTATAGAGTACCTATAATTTTTGATGTTGGCATTAAAGAAGTTCTTAAACCATTCTCCACTGGTAGTTCAAAATGTACTGGCAATAAGAAATGTTATGCAACAAGCGGGCTATTTTTATGAACATTATCAGGACGGACGAAGCGTTACATTACTGTCATGTAAGGAACGTGGCCAAAAATCCGTGGCCTTGCTCCAATGTCTTATGTAATAGAGCCTGGATGGATACTGTTATAATATTCTATTACGACATGGTCAATATGAAGTAAACTGCTGACCCAGCCTCAGTTGTTTACTTCGTTTGTAAGTAATGACGCAAATCAAATGTTTCGTCAGCATTTCCGTTAGCATAGAAATTTAGATCGGTTTTACACTTCGTCGTGGACACATATTCAAAACGTGTATTTTCTTAGAATAAAACAAGTTTCTTCCAGTTCAGTAAAAAGTGTTTTTTTAAAAAGTCTCCATCATCCCACCCCGTAACAGTGGTGTCAGAAGTGGGATGGTGTGGTAGACTCGCGAACATCAAATTTAAACACGTGTCCACGTTGCCGCATCTCACATAAAAAGTACAAAGTCCTGCCATACCAAAGTAAAACCGTGAACTCTTGTGTGTGTAAAAAATATAAATAAAATAAAAACTGTGAACACCTGTGTAAAAACTGTGAACATTTATTTAAAAACTGAACAAAACAAAACTCTATCGACCGGAGTCCAGAAATTCATTGTATCAAAAACAGACTCTATCAAAATTGTTCGTGACCAATATATCCTGCGAATTCTGCCGCTGTATCCGATTCGTGGTAACATTATCACAACGTGACCATCATTACCGTCGCATCAGCTCGTTCCTGGTTTCCTGAGACCTGAGAAAGGTTTACGCCGGCTCAACTCTTCATCCCCTGGCTCGCCTGTCTCGTCGTGCTACAGTCATGCTACGCCTATTCCTTATACTATTGTGAGTAAAATATTCTGATTGCTTTTATTGCCATAACTGTTTGTTGGAGTTTATTACTATTTTAATACCCCCTATTTTTACCATTACTATCACTTATTCTTTGCTATTTCTACTATATTAAAACATCAAAATTAAAATGTCTACTTCCGCCAGCGAAAGTAAACGCACTCCAATTATCTCCGAACAATACCCCATGAAAGTCCTGTGTGACTTTATAGATACTTATAGTGGAGAACGTGATACATTGCCTGCATTCCTAACTAACTGCAAGAATGCTCTCGACTTAGCTTCGGAGTCGCAAAAAGAGCTCCTATTAAAGTTCATTGTTTCAAAGCTCCGAGGAAAAGCTCAAATTGCATGTTCGAATAGAATATTTGATAATTATGACAGTTTAAAAGAATTTCTGAGACAAAATTTCGGAGAGCGTAAACATTATAACCATTTGTTATTAGATTTACAGTCATGCAAACAAAACACCAACGAAACTGTCGCCCAATATGCACTTAGAATCGAAACTTGCCTCACAAACCTTCAAGCGGAAATACATAATTCAGATACATTAAAAAAAGAATTACCTGGCCGTATTGCTATGACCGAGGACCTAGCCTTATACACATTTACAATCGGGTTACATACTAATATAAGTAATATAGTTCGCTGTCGTGACCCAAAAACATTAAACGCTGCCGTTAATATCGCAATAGAGGAGGAGAAAATTTTGAACACCCAAAAGAACACCACAGTACACGTAAAAACAAAATTCTGTAATATTTGTAGGAAAACAGGTCATTTGCAATCGGAATGCTATTCTAATAACAGGGGTAACAACACTCGATTCCAGGAAATTGTGCCGTCTTCATCAAATAAACCTACAAATAATCTGTCTCCTATTATCTGTAGATATTGTAAAAATGTTGGCCATGACATATCAGAGTGTCGAAAGAGACAATTTAATAATTCCAGAAAATTACAACTAAAGTCATCCTATCAAAGACAATATCATGTCGAAACACGTGACGCGGTTATGTCATCGCCCCCTCATGTTCAAGAAATTGATAACAATAACGATTTAAACTAAATACTGGATTCGCGTATAAGTGCCGACGCGAATTCATTGACAAGGGCACTGCAAATAAAATTTACATTTCCAAGTCAAATTCTATATCTAAACCTACTAAATCTTATCTTAATTCTAAATCTACTATATCGTATAATATTTCTAAACTTACTAAATCGAATACTAATTCTAAATCTACCAAGTCGAATATTATTTCTAATTCTAATACTAATTCCACTAAACCAAATCATATTTCTAATTCCAAACAGTTATCTTCCAATTCGGGGGAAAAAGTCATTGATAACTGTAAATGGTCATTGCCTTCTATCTCGGACAAAAGTCCCACTGGCAATAAAATTACTAGTTCAACTAAACCTGCATGTGTGCAGTCCACTGTTTCTAATGACTCTGTCTCTACTAGTCCCAATGAAAGTCTGATAGATAACCTACTTGAGAGCACCGAAGAATGCCCCATGATATACGACATATCTCAGAATAGGAAAACGTCGTTGCCTTTCATCGAAGTTCAAACATCTCATTCAAAAAATCCCTTAAGACTGCTAGTTGATACGGGTAGCTCTATTTGCCTAATAAAAGATACAAGTTTATCAAATATTCCATGTCTTGATTCGGATAAGGTCAAATTTAAAGGTATAAATGACTTTGGCTCACACGCCGAAACAAGGGGTAGGTTTATATTAACCCTCTATAATAAAAATATAGAATTTCCCTTTTATTTTCATGTCGTTGACAAAGTAAACCTTGACTATGACGGTATTATAGGAACGAACTTTCTTTCCAATTACCGCGCTTCTATATGTTATTCTACGTCTCAATTACAATTACCAGGAAAAACACCTGTGTATTTTGAAATTAACACTGAACCAATTTATGTCATTCCGGGTCGCACAGAAATGATGATTGAATGCCATGTCACAAATCCTGATTTAAAAGAAGGTTTAAGCCTAACGACTTATTTAAGTGACTATCCTAAACTTCTTTTTTCCAAATGTCTCACACGCGTAAAAACAAATAATAAAATTAATATATCTGTTTTAAACACTTCTGCGAGTAAAGTTATTTTAAAGCCAATCAAGTTAACGTTAGAACCTGTGTCATATGTATTAGAAAACAACCCTGATGTTTCTCAAAATATAGCTGAGGAAACTGTCCCTTGCTTTCCAACAACCTTCGCTGATTTAGATCACGATAAAAAGGTCCAAAATGCATTAAGATGTGATCATTTAAATTCAGAAGAAGAATCTAGCTTACGGAAGTTATGTTCAGAGTTTAATGATATATTTTTTTTAGAAGGAGATCTGTTAACTGCCACTAAAACTATTCAACATGAAATCCGCACTACATCCGAGACTCCTATACATGTTAAAAGCTATCGTTTTCCTGAATGCCACAAAGAAGAAGTGAGTAAACAAATAAAAAACATGTTGGACCAAGGTATCATTAGTCCGTCTATCTCTCCTTGGTCAGCACCCATCTGGGTCGTACCAAAAAAGCAAGATGCCTCGGGAAAACCAAAATGGCGCATAGTAATCGATTATCGCAAACTTAACGAAATTACCATCGGTGACGCATATCCGATTCCTAACATTACAGACATACTAGATCAACTAGGACATAGTAAATACTTCACTACTCTAGATTTAGCGTCATCATTTCATCAAATTCGCACTAAAGAATCGGATGCCGAGAAGACAGCCTTCAGTGTTCCGGGTGTCTCTGGCCAACCAGGACACTATCAATTTAATCGCATGCCTTTTGGGTTAAAAAACGCGCCATCTACCTTTCAAAGGCTCATGAACATCGTACTATCTGGCCTTCAGGGAATCCATTGTTTCACCTATTTAGACGATATTGTCGTATTCGGACACGATTTAACCTCCCATCTAGAAAAACTTAAATTAGTATTTGAAAAATTACGCCAACATAATTTAAAACTTCAGCCAGATAAAAGTGAGTTCCTTTGTAAGGAAGTACAATATCTAGGACACGTAATATCTGAAGACGGTGTAAAACCTGATCCCAAGAAGGTCGAATGCGTTCAAAAGTTTCCGGTTCCTAAAAACCCTCGAGACATCAAGTCATTTCTAGGCCTAGTCGGATATTATCGACGCTTTATAGAGAATTTTTCACACATTACTAAACCCCTTACTAGTCTCTTAAAGAAAGATATTAAATTCGTGTGGCTTACCGAACAACAATCCGCCTTTGAGACTTTAAAAAATAAAATAACAACAGCACCAATACTTCAATACCCTG
Source organism: Hemaris fuciformis (assembly GCA_907164795.1). Taxonomy (NCBI): domain Eukaryota; kingdom Metazoa; phylum Arthropoda; class Insecta; order Lepidoptera; family Sphingidae; genus Hemaris; species Hemaris fuciformis. The sequence goes on along the minus strand of OU015440.1, from coordinate 4,739,005 downwards.
ACTTCACTAAACCGTTTCTACTTACCACAGACGCGTCCAACTATGCCGTTTCTGCTATTCTCTCCCAGGGCGAAATAAATAGAGATCTCCCCATAGCTTATGCATCTAGAACCCTAAATAAGGCTGAGGGTAACTATTCTACAACCGAAAAGGAATGCCTCGCTATTATTTTCGGTACAAAGGTTTTCCGTCCCTATTTATATGGCCGTAAGTTCCAAATCGTAACCGATCACAAACCACTACAGTGGTTATTTAACTGTAAGGATCCTGGCTCCAGATTAGTTCGTTGGCGCCTAAAACTTGAGGAGTTCGATTACGAGATCGTATATAAAAAAGGTAAAGTTAACTGTAATGCAGATTCCTTATCTCGTAATCCGATACTCGCAATAGATCCCGAGAGTCCTTCTACATCTGAAACATACGAAAAATATCTGGAAATTAATCAACAACAAAATTCTACCTACGACACATTAATAGAGGAACATAACGAATCCTTATTAAAAACAAAAACTAAAATGATTACTTACCCCTCTGCTATTGATTTAGATGACTCAATCCCGTACTGCTCAGAAATCCTAGAAATGTCCAAATTTGATGAAAACTTACCCGACATACGTAATGTAGAACGCGAGTTATATACATTCCAAAGTACTTCAAATGAAAAACATATATTCACACATTTATTTTTACGTGTTCATCATTACGATGAAATGACGTATAAAGATATATTCAACATGTTAAGAGATTATCGAGATATGATTACAACTTGGTATTCAGAAGAAAAAGAGTTTGCAATTTCCGATTTCCAAGATCCATTTACTAAAATTTCATTTACAAAAATTTACAATATATTAAGTTTTCTTTTCCATAAAACGGGAATAAAAATTCATATCTACCATAATAACATACTATTTCCAACTCCCAACGAAGTTCCGCATATTCTAAAAGATAATCACGACGCGGCCTCCGCGGGACATCCAGGTATCTCTCGAATGTATGATAGGTTAAAGTCTTTATACTGGTGGAAAAACATGCGACAAGACATAGAAAACTATGTTAAGAATTGCAAGTCCTGTCAAATTAATAAACCTTTACGCCACACTAATAAAGCTCCGATGATAATTACGTCAACAGCCACTAAACCAAACGAAAAATTATTCCTAGATATTGTTGGTCCACTTCCGGAAACCAGAATCGATCAATACAAATTTATTCTAACCCTACAGGACGACCTAACAAAATACTCTCAAGCTTATCCTTTGCAGACGTGCTCTGCTCAGGAAACCGCACAGCGTCTGGTACATTTTATCTCTCACCTAGGAATACCGCGAACTATAGTAACAGATCAAGGCACTAACTTTTGTTCAGAAGTATTCAAACAATTAGAAAAACTCTTCGGAATTAAACACATATTTGCATCACCATATCACCCTCAAACTTGCGGTGCATTAGAACGGAGTCATTCAACCCTTAAAGAATACCTACGTTCTTACATAAACGAAAACTCGCACACATGGGACTTATATTTAAACACAGCAATGTTAGCATACAACTCAAACATACATTCGACTACAGGTTTTACTCCTTTTGAACTTTTATTTGGACATAAACCCTACATTCCGAAATCTATTGACACACTCGAAAATAATACCTACACTGATTATATACGCGCTCTCAATCATAGATTATATTACAGTAGACAAAAAGCGATGCAAAATATTCAACAATCCAAAGAGCGGTCTAAACATTACTATGATTCCCATTCACGTCCTATAACTTATAACGTCGGTGATATGGTATACATTCGGTGTCACCATAAACAAAACAAAGCGTTATCACCAGTGTGGAAAGGCCCATATAAAATAATTAAGTTAAACGGAAACCACACCGTCACATTACAAATTCAACGTAAACATGTTCGTCATCATTATGACGAAATCAAACCAGCATTCTAATAATAATACGCAAGTAACATACTTTTCTAAATCTATTTATTTTCAGATATTCGATGTCTACTTACGCGGACAGATTCATCACGCAAGTTGTAAACAGTCCTGGATTGTATTTTGATCAATTATTAGATGTAAAATTTACTAACGACCATTGGAATATTATAACCTACGTAGACCTAAGCCATATCCAACCACACCTAGAAAATGTCGAATTATTATTCAATCAAATTTCCAAATATTGTGACTCTGTGGTTTCATCTCAAGTAAAAGTTGATTGCATAAATTCACTGAGTTCTTTAAAATTACAACATAACAATAACGTTCAGAAATTCTCGTCTATTTCGTATTTAGTTCAAGTAAACGAAATCAAACGTCCTAAGCGTGGTTTAATTGATGCAGGGGGATCTCTGTTAAAAACTTTCTTTGGGACTTTAGATTCAGATGACGCGAATAAATTCACTAATGCTATAAATAAAGTACAGTCAGATGAAAAACAATTAACACTTTTAATGCGCGACAATATCCACGTAATCAAATCTACTATTTCTACTTTTAATAATACTATGTCCAAGGTTAAAGAAAATGAGAATCGTTTAAATGAAAATCTAAACAAAATAGAGAAAGCCTTCGCGAATATCTTAAATACTAATGATAAACTACAAATCAAAACACAATTATCTTTGCTACTTAACTCTCTAGAAAGTATTATCATAACATTATCTTTCGATATTGATGACGTAAATAACGCCATATTATTTAGTAAAATGAATGTTTTGCACCCGACAGTACTTAGTCCTATACAAGTGTACAAGGAGCTCGAGTTACACGCGAATCACTTACCGCGACATGCTGAGTTGCCAATTCCGTTAACACTTTATAATGTAAATGAAATAATAAATATATCAGATATCATTTGTTATTATCATGAAAGCAAACTGATACTTATATTAAAAATACCGCTAGTTCTTACGCAAGTTTACAATTTATTTCAAAATATTCCATTACCTATATCTTACGATAATAAAACTCCTGATACCTATATTTTAATTGCTCCAAATAAACAGTTCTTGGCAATATCATTAGATCGTCTATTTTACTCTCAATTTGACAGTGTCAGTGAGTGTAAAGTGATAAAAGATAAGTGTTTTGTATGTGCGTTAAGTAATGTGTATTCAACAATTGCAAATCCTTCTTGTGAGACTACTTTGTTAACAGATGTTATCGATAAATTACCGAACTCCTGCCAAACTAGAATTCTACGTGGTAATGTGGACTTATTTCATAAAATATCTAATAACCGCTGGATTTACGTACAGTCAGAACCTAACAAATGTCATGTCATGTGTAACAATGATGCCAGTGACCACGTTGAAATCTTGTTGGGCACAGGAATATTACATATTCCTAAATCTTGCAAAGCTTTTTATAAGACTCTAACTTTTATACCAAGTGATAGCATCACTTCAAATCTAACAACCACTGTATCCAACTTCAATATATTAAATGATGACTGTTGCGATAATTTTAAGATGAACAAGTCATTACACCGAGTCCCTCTTGTAAAGTTAAATGAGTTTAATAGCTTTGATTCTTTATTAAAAGCAAGTGTTCATCTCAACGATTTTGAAAAACAATTAAACAAAATTGAAGAACCTTCTCACTTAGATAAATATGGCACTCATTATATTTCATTGACATATGTACTTTCTCTAATGTTTTTAATATGTTTACTATTCAAAGTTCGTAGATATATATTACCTAAACCTTCAAGTTGTTGTATAAAAATATATAATAAAAATATTACTAAATCTAAACCACATGTTGTTACCAATGTCACGTATACTTCAGATTCCTCAGAAGCCGAAATTGATAATATGTCAATCAAGTCTGTACCGGTGCCTATCAAACGCAATTATATGAAATAAAATTGTATTTTATTCATTAAGATATATAAAAATCAAGCATTTCTATATTCTAGTACTTATAGTTAGATAGATAAATATTAATTTCCTAAGCTTATGTTATTCTTTTAATCTAATAGTTCTATATCCTTAAATTTAAGTTACATTAAGTGGCTAAGTTAAATATTGTAATGTCCACGTCGAAGTTTCGTCATAAATTTCTCATCACTTTCTCTCGTGATGATCAATCTTATCGGGGGGGTTGTTATAATATTCTATTACGACATGGTCAATATGAAGTAAACTGCTGACCCAGCCTCAGTTGTTTACTTCGTTTGTAAGTAATGACGCAAATCAAATGTTTCGTCAGCATTTCCGTTAGCATAGAAATTTAGATCGGTTTTACACTTCGTCGTGGACACATATTCAAAACGTGTATTTTCTTAGAATAAAACAAGTTTCTTCCAGTTCAGTAAAAAGTGTTTTTTTAAAAAGTCTCCATCATCCCACCCCGTAACAATACGCACGACGAGCATTTTATTTGCCGCTAGCTGTTACGGACAGATTTATTTCAGTAGTTATTTTTGGAGAAGTTCTGTTGTAATGTTTTCCTCTTTCAATTTATATACAGCTTTAGTTAAACGTCGACTGTGAATTGAGAGATATCGATCCGGATATACATATATTTGTCCTGGGTCTGGAAGTAACAGGTGTAATGAAATATGGTCAGTATAGTATGGTAGTAAAGCGTAATTTATGATTTGATAGTTTTCCTATTACTTCTAAAACACTGAGTAAATATATTTATTTACTATCCATGTACATCGCATGGAGGGCGTAATATTGTTTTGTTTTACCTTAATATGTTTTTATCGTATTTTTTAGTTTGAAAAATCTAATCTGATCCGACTCAATTTCATCGACCTTTTGCCGCTCACATATTTCGCGTTCCACACAATTCACATCGACGCCGATGCTACATATTTCGCAGGACAGCTTTTATGACGTAGGTTCGTTCAAAAAATTAAAAACTAAATTTAAAATCGCACAAAAGAAACGCACGGTCCAATGAAAAACGTGCCGGCGCGGCGATTGAATTACTGGCCAGCACATTTTGAACAAAGTCGCTGTCGCGGATTCCATTTAAAAAAAAAAGTAAATTGTACAACAACAAAATAGTTTTATGTTTGTGAATAGTAAACTTCAATGTCCAACAGCTATCGCGGATTGTCGACTTTGAGTTCATTGTTGTTTCTGTTATCTAGTATTTGGCACGTCCGGGTGTTGGTGACTAGTTTTTAGTCACTATAACCTTGGTACTAATTTGTTATACTTCGAATACTAGATTTTTAGATAAAAAAATATTTGTTGTTTCTTATCTGGTCAAAAGCAACGGAATATATTTTTTATCTGTACGAGTATAATATCAAATGTTAGTTATTGAAGTACAATTTTTAAATGTATTAGGTGATCATGTATTCCGATAATCAGTTGTCTTTTAGAAGAATATTGGGCATTACGATAATAAATACAAGAACCACAGCTCGGCACGTGTGTACAGGTAGTCAAAATAATATTAAAATGTTGTACAATCTAAATTAGTATTCTATCAAAGCGAAGTATTTACCGAATATCTCATAACTTTTTATTTATGAAAGAAAACACGCAGATACTCAGCGAGAAGTGAAATCCATTGTCAAAAAATCCGCGTAGCCGCGAGCAATTTCAAACTTTGTTTTCTACTTCATATTTTATTCGTGGGGTTAGCAACAAAAGGCGTTTCAGACGTGATTTTTAAGGTATTCATTGTGCCGTAATCCAGCCAGTCTTAGGTCTAGACCGGCTAATACATAACAAAGGGCGGAATTTCGACTCGAAGTTAATAAAGACGCCCACGAATGTATATGGTGATCTATGCACGGGCGCGAAGTCAGCATTTTCTATAGGGTACCAACAAAGTTGAATAGTGGCATAATTTATACGATTTATTGTGCTTGGGTCCATGCCAGCATACGGCTAAAGAATAACGTGTTTGAAGCTTAATACGTGTAAGCTCTAATACAGAAATACGAGATATGCTTTGTTCGTTGAATTCGATTAACTTGTCAATGAGTTTAACTATTCTGTTTAGTTTGTCCATCGAAGTGATTTTAATTTATACTGGGTATTAAGTAAACAAAAAGTTTAACTACCTTGTATCAAAACCGGTTTATACTAGTTTCCCGGCAAATTCAATACTTTAAATGTTTTCGACAACAATTAGGTGTTGTTTTATCTGTTCGCCCACATGCTCTATATAAGCATTATTCCGCGAGTAAAACGTTAATGATCACAAAAAAGTTAGCAAAACACAGCTCTAATTACGGGGGGCGGACCCATCAGTCACTAAACAGAGTACATATCTGCTGACAGACAAAAGAATTGTTTCGCTCAACGCACATCATATTATACAGCTTACCGTATTTTTTCCGCTAAAAATACTTTTCCAGTGAACTTTGAAATATATTATTATGAGTTTTCTTGTTGGTTGAGGTTGCTTTGGGAAAGGTAAAATGGAAATTAATTTGTTTTGAAAATGTCTAATTGTTAATTTTTGTGCGTGGGTCGAGTGCCGCAGTACTTCTAAGTTATTAGATATAAGGCATGAGTGAAATGGAACTCATATCTCGCTGTGTGTTACCCACTTGTCTGTCCCGACATAAGAAAGGCATTTACGTAAAAGCGAGTAATTTCATTGGAAAGTAAGCGTAGGTACATGAAATGTTAGTGAATGACATGTACCTACCTAATTATCTCCAGCAAATTAATATTACAAATGGGAATTAATTACGTTAATATTATAACGTTTAAATTACATCATTTATTATGGTATAGATATATGGATAGTACTGTGGAGAAAGAGGCTACTTAGGCTTAGGGTGCAAACAACTTCTGGTTGCGACATTAAATAAGGAAAGAGTTCATAGAGCAAATCCTATCATTGTTTATAATAATTATGAATATGAAAATTTACCTAATATTTTTTGCATATAATGGTATGGAGTGAAGTTGTTTTGAGTGCTGTATATTTTATATAATATGGCTAATTGCATATGTTCCGTAACTGCCACAACCACCCAGTCTTGTCAGGGTGTGTTTCAAGAAAAGAGATAGAATAAACGAGACATAACATCGTAGAGTTTATGATTTTTTTTTTATATTGGGTACTATTTAAACAATTTTAAGGATTATCGTTTTAATACAACCTTTTTTTATAGTATGTATCTTTTTATTTCTATTTTTCTATTTCTCACCGTTACGTTGCGTACGGGTAAAAGTTTTTAGGTGTGTACTACATTTTGTTCTATCGAAAAATACAATTTATGGCCGTGTTCCATATCTAGAACGGCCTTGTTCCGTGAGTAATGGGCACTATCTCAGTATTTTTAGGTCGTTGTTTTAGTGCTTTCGCAATCCTTTCCATTATATCGGTTTAGTTTCTAATTTGCTGACTAATCATTGTAATTTCGACACAGTTGTTAAACAATTGAGTGTCGTTAATTCTAGAGATGGAGTAAGAAGTTGCCGAGATGTTATCTATTGAGTATATTTCGTTAGATTTTAAGTTCATAACTGTGCGGCGTGTGATTTAAATGTCCCGGGATTGAATCCCTTGTTGGGCTCTTCCATAAGGAAATACTCAGTAACGTTGCCAATGGACTTACTTTCGCTTGTATATCATTAGCTTGTGTTTGTTTGTGTGTTACGACTATTAGTAAATTGAACACCAAAGTTATATCAAAAATAATTTAGGAAATGGCCCATCAATTTCAACGTTTTTAATGAACTTTATCACTCTTGATGTAGTTAAGAAAACAATAATCTTGTAAATTATTTCTTCCGTCAGTGTAGAAGTAAAAATTTATTATAATTTTATTGATGTTACGTTATCCCATCCATATTATCTTAATTTGTATCATAATAAAAAAAGTTTTTATATTTTAAAAAGTTACATTTTTTTTATTTATTAAAAATGCCTTTTTATGTTTACGATCAGTTAATCGTAAAAAATACACGTGAGTGTCAAAATGCTCGTCACCTCTTACATAAGCCATCAAAAACCTGATTGAACTTTGATTCATGTGCGACGATATAAAACTTCATCGCTGTGATATTTATGAAATTATTCTATTACTAATGTTAATGACTTGTCAACGCGATTTACCGTGTACTCGCACATAACCATTACTATGAGTTTCAATATTTACACATGGCAACTAATTTTATTGTAGTTAACGATAGATGATATGTTCGTAGTAAAAAGGAACTACCAGTGGGGTTATGTTGCAATCATTTTCTGACATGTTGACATTGAGGACATGTGAGGACATCACTGTACTAACGTTCAGATGTACGGTAATACGGTCACGTTGACGAAATAAATACAATTTTTTTCTTGTTCCTGTGCCAATTAAATAAAAATTATTTTTAAAATTGCGTATGAGTTCCTTTGCCAGTCCATTGCTCCCATTTATTTTATCTTTTATCATGCACATTGATGTAGCCAGTTAAAAAGGTTTTAATTAACAAACACACTTATCAAAAACAATATGGCCCCATGCTGGATACAGTCCTTAGTCCGCCACGTTGACTAAATCCGAATTGGTAAACTTTACATATAATTGATTTTTTTATTGTGGACTCAAGCATGTTTTCTCATTATTAATTTCTTGTGGACGGCAATAATTATGAGCATAATAAAAGTAATACGAGAAAAATGTTATTGTATCCGAGTAAAGAAAGAGAAATCGAATGTAAACGTAGAGTTAACTTGCAGGAACCAATGGTGACACCACAAATATCATATTAGTTATAATATCTCTCAAGTTACCAAAAGGTGTGGTTTCTTCTGAGGTTTTATAGACGACGATAATTCTTCAATGCCTATTTACAATATTATTGAAATGCGATACACGCGTTCGGTATTATGGAGTCGTTTTATGATTTTTCTTGTCAACGGCTTTTGGTATATTCTTATCAGCAAATTGATTATAATTAGCTTCACATATTAATATCAATTTGTCACCAGTGTTTTATAAAATGTTTAATATATTGAATTTCAATAATGGTTTTTAATAAGAATGAATTTGTTTTCCGTTGGTTGTGTTGATGCTGTTATTTTATTATGGCTTTTATAAATTAATGTGAACGTACGCATAATTTGTTCATGGGTTTAATATTTTTTATGTTTGTTTTTGTGAAATATAATAAAAACTATGATAACTTAACGGATTTATGAGTAAAGGGTATTCAACAAATAATGATGCCTCTATTTTTTTCTATAAAAACGTCTAAAAAATTGCTTTAAGATCATCATCATCATCATCATCAGCCCAAATACGTCCCACTGCTGGGCACGGGCCTCCTCTACAACTGAGAGGGTTTAGGCCTTAGTCCACCACGCTGGCCTAGTGCGGGTTGGCGGACTACACACCTAAGAAATTCCTAAGAACTTTTAGGTGTGCAGGTTTCATCACGATGTTTTCCTTCACCGTTAAAGCAAGTGATAATTCATTGTGAATACACACATAACTTCGAAAAGTCAGAGGTGCTTTAAGATACATATTGAAAATTTTCGAACTGGCAGATGATTTTTGTGTAGACGATTTTTCGTATACAAACTTTGACACATATTCCTATGAAATTAGAAAAAGTTTGATCTACTGTCTTCAGTCGACTGCAACCTATATTCAAAAGAATATAAATGACACTATTTTGCCACTAGAAAGTCGTCAATATTAAATTGAAGTTTATCATTGTTGTCACATACTCAATGGTTTCCTACAAACGACTCAAGATAAGGAATAACTCGAGAACCAGTCCACCAGGAGCCGCGATCTCCTCCAACCTGAAGTGCAGAAAAATGCGTTTTATTTATGCTAAATAACTAATGTTCAAGTGAATTATGCATTACGTGCGTATTATATATAAGTAACTATAAGTATTTTTGAATTTGTAATGATATTTTATTCGGTCATAAAAGTATGCCATGGTATAATCCAAAAAACAGGTATTATAAATTAATAGTCAGTTAATTTAATGCTTTTTTAATGTTTAAGTTATTTTGACCGTCAAAAATATGGATTAATTCTCAATAGGTTTAGTTTCCAGCAATTATTATTTGGTAGATAAATAAAATCAACTCGAGCTCTGCCCAGTGTGGTTCTGTAGTACCTATGTCAAAGGGCTCAAACTTAAACTGTTTACACACAACACATCCATAACTTCATGCGGGCGGAGACACAAGCTAGAGCCATTTATATTAACACGATAACACTGGTAAAGGGAAAACATTGCATTTCTAATCCTGCATAAATCTCGGTGCCGTGAACCGAACGACTGGTTCACCCACTGAGCGAGGCGACTTCTAACCCATATCTCTGTTTCTCGTTGGATATTGCGATATTTACATCTTGGGCTACTGTTGATGTTGCTTAAATGGAAGATTGTGTTCCTACGGCTAGTTGGATACTTGTTACAACTTCATTCTGACTGATAATAAATAAGACTTCACCATCGTAACTGTCATTTTTATATGAGGCTTTGTAGTTTTCTAAGTATTTTCGTGTATTATTTTGTTTATTTTTAAACCTAGAAAATAAAAAAATAAGGTTAAAATGGTAACATTGAAATAAATTCAGCATGTCAAAGCGGGTTCTTGTAAACTGTTTTATTAAAAGTTTTCTTCAGAATTTTTACTAAAGCGCCTTTTTTGTTTCAGGTCAGTATTACACAAAAGAAACTCAAAAACATTCCGTCCAGACTGGCTGAATAGGTGAGACTTTTTCTAGACATTTCAACAATAGCTTATCGGAGCGTAACCCAGAGCCGTGGAAGCAGATAGTTTTTTGTTCGTCTTCCCAAGAACTATCGAAATACAATAAAATTCGTTTGTAATGTTTCGCAAAAACCTATGTCATTGGATCATTGTTAACTAGAAACTGATCCAATTATAGTTTTTTTGTATAGAAAAGATGTATTATATTTCGGCTTTGTGCATCCGGCATTTGTAGCGAAAGAATGGCAAGTCAATTATTACAGCGGTCGGGCCGGTGAAACCACTCGCGAGTAGTAAACATTGTACAAATGGAAAAATGGCGTTGAACAAAAAAAAAATATTTGTGTTTTAGTTGTATCGTCTGATAGGAAATATGCGTACAATTTTGGGAATAAGATAAGAATAATTTTAACGTGTTTTTTAACAGTTGGTTTACAATTTTCGAAATCGATTTCAATTTGTTGTTTCAGCTTTATTAACAATGCATCCAAACATAGTTTTTGATTTATTTTAACTTTTCTGAATTGCTATCCCGTTTTAAAACTGAAAAATAAAACATTTATGCGGTCTTCATATTGAAAGTGGTTGTGTTGGAAGCTATAAAAAAAGGAGTAGTTACTGTATTGTACAGGAATAAAGCTGCGTTACATTACTATAGGTCCTATAGTATAGTATATTCACTGTTGCGTGTGTCAATATAAAAATGTTTTCAATACGTAGAGTAACTTCAGTACACAGTGGACACACGCGATACGCAGTGTTTGTATTCTGATGTGTACTATCTATCGAGGTCGTTTGATACACTGACAGCTGATATGAATACTGTGACCTCAGTCGCCTCTCTACAGATAGTAAAGAGGTAATGTGCAGGGAATTAACTACGCAATTGTCGCTGTGCCTATTACCTGGAATATGGATGGTGCTAGGGACATGCATGTAGAATGAAACGTAATGATTATAATATTCGAACTGTTTATCAGTTTAAAAAAAAAAACTGTTTGCTTGATATATTTTTTAGAGAATTTTTGAGGTGTAAGTAGTCCTCTAAGTCTAATGCTGTCTGAAATAAGACGAGCTCTTTACCACGATTTCATATTGGTTGTGGGAGAAAAGAGTGAGTTAGTATCTAGTTGTTACTACGGGTGATAAGCGATTACTAATGGAAAAATTTTGAACTGCTTTTGCATAATATTTTGAACACCCATGTAACCATATTAGGATTGTCAGTTTGGATTAGGTAGTCAAGTAATTAATAACAGTAATATTCCCGCTTAAAAATGACTGCCTCGTGTTCTCGCGGCACAAGTATGTGCAGTGCGATCTAAAGGTCCTGGGTTCGATTCCCGGGTCGGGCAAAGTGTTATTAGGTTTTACCATTAGGAAATTCTCAGTAGCAGCACGGAGTCTCGAAATGTGCCCGTAAAACGGCAATAGGCTCGCCTTCTATTACGAGGGACTGATACATACCTGGCGAAATGTGGGTGCAGAAATGCAACTCTGCCTACCCCTTAGGGGAATACAGGCGTGAGGTTATTTATGTTTGTCCCGATTAAAAGTTTTCTTTAAAGTTATGACATTAGACAAGTTAATAGACTTTACAATGTAATTAATGGCGTCATGAATTAAACCAAGCAGTGTCGCGGACACACATTTGTATCATACATATAGCTAAATGTGTTATCTAGATAATACCATTTGTAATAATGTTGTTTAGATTGTAAAAAACAGATTTCACAGTAATGGGACAGATGCTGAATGTTGAGGTTCATTTTCACAGTTTATGATCCATAACCACGCTGCGGTGTATCGTCTGTTTTTAGTGACCATATTTTGTTTTAAGTGGTGGCGGTAAATATTTTCTTGCGCTTTTAACATTCTTTGTAATAAATTTACTTTTTCTATTCAGGCTAGGAGCGTAAATGGTGCATATTCGAAAAGTAATAAGGCTTCTATATTTTTATGTTAAACTGTGTAACTAGTATTTATATTGACTAATGGTGTAGAATACCAATCTTCTGGTTTTTCATAATCAAAGAATATCTTGCAAAAAACTGGCATATTTAACAAGGAAAATCTATTGCTGCTTATGATTGCCCTCAGTCTCAATAGACCAGCCCGTAATGTACGCCCTGAGTATAAAGCAGGCTCGTGTAGAGAGTATGTAGCCTTAGTACGAGCCATTATAATAACCAGTATAGTGTAGCCCAATTCAGCTGAGCCAATAATTTTATGAATATGCTTAGTCACCAATTCATTCCATTCAAAAAGAAGTCAACTAATTTTAACCAGATAAAATAAATATTATTCCACATTTTTGATGCAATAGGTCCGTTCTATCATTGGTTCACATAAAAAATTGTCGCTGTTCACGGGAATTCCTGAAACTTTGTCTCCATAGGTTGATACTCAGTTATCCCGTAAATAAAATGCCTGTTTCGCACACGCATTCCGGCGTCCAGGGCGGTCATCAGGTTGACAAATGTGACAATTGGCGGCACCGGACGCCCGGGGTCAAGTCCCGGATAAATCGCGCGTGTCAGCCCTTGACGTCGCGACGCACAGACGCACGCTCGTTTGTGACCCCGCCAGCGGATATAGTTTGCAAACGGATTTAGGGTTGACTTTCTAGAGGCGTGTTGAGTCTAGTTGAATGTTGATTGATGTTTATTGTTAACGTATACTAAAGTTGTAGTTCAATAAGATTAAAACAAGTTGTGTAATTTTATTCCGGTATTCGTTGTTACTTGTTTCAAAAAGGTTTGCTTTAAACTTGCAACGTTTACGGCATTATAATATTTTAAATAGAAAACTACTCAAGCAGTATTCCCTCACAATCTTAATAATATCCATTAAACTCTTCTAACAAATCCACTCCATAATATTTTGAAACAATTTGATTCTTTACAGAATTAGAAATATAGCAAAAGTGTTATGTATTTTTTGGATAGGAAAAGAAAAATTATGATATCGCGCTAGATGTAATATAAAGAAAAAAAGATTTTTTCGACAATCTCTTTGACGAATAAATGAAAACTCTCAGGGCCAAAGATTTGCGATCGTTTTCTTTTATTCTTCAACTTGTTATTATCGGTACACTGAAATATACCTTTAGGACCAAGAGTAGTATCAAGACATTTGAACTTTTTTGATACGCTTACGCTATAATCTTTTTTCCTATTGCATGCTCTGCATCGCCAATGAATATCTATTGTAGGTTACGCAAAAATAAAGAAAACCAGTGATAAAAATCAAAACATGTGATAACCCTAGTGACTAGTCCCTTTCCGCCAGGCCATCAGTAGGGCTGTCATAGTGTACATGAACTGTTTATTCGGTGACGGATGTGGCGAATGTCGGAGGCGAGATATTATGTTCACACGATTATGAGTTAAGCTGGGGCCGGCGGATACTATTTTTGTTGCCGCTATGTGTACTGGCGTTATATAAAGCTGTTTTAATACGCGACTAAGTGTCGCTCGAAGGTTGGCTATTAACAACATCTAGGAAGAAATACATTTAATAAAAGTGAAAAATCATTTAACTTCTTTATCTATGTACCCGAAATGTATAGATTACGTATATGCGTTGACATCAAGTCTTATGTATAATACTTAAGTGACGTACTAGGCTATGAGGCAGTAATTGAAAATTCAAAATAGATTGAACGACGATTTGTTTATTGCTAAAGTCAACATAACCTTTAAATAAGGACTTATTTAAAACAGTTAGACATCTGGAAAATCAGAATCCTTTTCCAAATTTCACAAAAGCTAAAAATGATAAAGCCGATAAAGGACGATTCCTAAAGCATTTGGTAAAATACGATTGAAAAAATATAAGGGAAAAATAGCTGAAAGTCCATTCTGTACAGTAATAAAGCATCTAACATCAAAAATTAATATTCAAAATGTTCCACAAGACTATAACCTACTTACATTCATTAAGCTCTTTTATTGTAAAATATTTTCCATAGTATCATAGACAAAAGTGTTCAGTCTGCTTTAAGAAGGTCGACCTTCGCCTCGCCTCATCCACTTACCACTGAAGTAGCAAAATCGATTTGAAATCGGCCACTTTCATCTCGTCTTGTAATGCATTTCGCTCTATTGAATACACATAAATAAACCCATATCACTCAACTGGCGACTAGTGCGTAATTGATCCCTTTATACGCCATTCCAACTTGGGTACTTATCATAACAACATCGCTATCTGCAAACTAATGTGGACTCTATTACAATGGAAACAGAGCTCCAAATGTCTTTCACTGATGGAGGAAAATTTGTAAACTTTCAGTATATCGAATTACTGAGGAAAGAAACGAGTTTAATATAGTCAGTCGCTATGGTTATTTTGTGTTTGAAAAACTTCTTAAATTGCTTCGGACACAATAATAGTTACGTTAAAGGCCTGTTACGAAAGCGTAGTCCGATCGAGTCACAAAGTTTAATAATGAAATGGGAGCGAAGAAAATTCGACATTGGATTTACACATAATAAATAGAATGTTCTCGAGTTTTGACAGAAGTTTTGACGGCTATCACACTTGGGAAATAAAGATGATAAGTAAAATGAAATGATCCTCGTGGATCTTATATTATTTACGAGTTGTGGAACTGGCGAATCCCACATCTAGTTTGTCAAGAACGTCTCTATTGGTTTTGATGGAAGATTAATATTCTTGGAAATCTATTGCTCTGGAACATTAAGAAAATATGTTGAGATTAATTAACTAGGCTTAATATTGTACTTGCGGCATGTCTTTAATCCATTTTTTCTTCCAATAAGTATTTTATTTTTAGTTACTAAAATTATGAATTGCCTTAAAAAATCTATAATTTTCATATTTCTGCATAATTTTTTCTTAATTTACTATTCGGGAATCTGTTTACATACATAAACTCACGCCTGTATTCCTCGAAGGGGTAGGCAGAGATGCATTTCTGCACCCACATTTCGCCAGGTATGTATCAGTCCCACGTAATAGGGGGCGAGCTTATTGCCGTTTTTCGGGCACATTTCGAGACTCCGTGCTGCTACTGAGAATTTCGTAATGGAAAAACCCCGTCTATTTGTATGGGTAATTGCAGTTTTAGAAGACCCTTCACAAAATTGAAGGACGATCTGGTAGAAGTTGCGGGAATTCGCTGGGTGCGGGCCGCTTTACAAGTCTCTCCAGTTGACGTCTTGTGGCCGGTGATGATACCAGCAAACATGTATAAGAATTGCCACTTGTACTCAAACTTCTTGGTCCAGTAAATTTTACTTTTATGTGGCACGTGTGCGGTCTTTTATAAAGTAAGTTTGTTTGGTTTACTGTTAGACATATATCGTATATATAGTCGGGGCCCAGAAGACAGCTACCTATTAGAATACTTTCGATATGGGAAAAATGTTAGGCTCTCGAGGAATCATATATACTCAGCCTATCGCCGTCCACTGCTGAACGTAGGCCTCCCCAAGAAAGCGCCAACCATCCCGGTCTTGAGCAGCCCTCATCCATCCGCTACCCGCCACCTTTCTCAAGTCGTCGGACCATCGTGCTGCAGGACGTCCTACACTACGTTTGCCTAAGCGCGGTCTCCACTCCAACACTTGTCGAGGAATCATATAGGTACTTAATCTATGTTAACGCAAGCGAAACGACTTTTGATTCATTATCAGCCCATATACGTCCCACTGCTGGGCACGCGCCTCCTCTATAACTGAGAGGGTTTAGGCCTTAGTCCACCACACTGGCCTAGTGCGGGTTAGCGGACTTTTGATTATTTGGCTGCAAAACATTCATAAAACTAACTTTTAAAATGTTCAACACTAAAAGAGCGAGTTCAACTTTGCAGTTTACTTTACCACCTTTAAACATTTTCTCAACCGTTAAAAAAAATTTAAATATGGTGTTGTGTTTAATTAACAGTTCTTATTAATTAGCAAATTTATTTCTCCGCTTTTACTTCGCTGTTCTTGTGTTTCTTTCTTATCTTTTTTTTCGTGTTTCTCGTTTCAAACGTCGCTTGTATTGTGACGACAATTTAAAAGATCTTGTAAAAGACTAGTGAATAAAACGTTTCCTTATTTCTTTTAAAGACACCATGTCGACTAACAGTTTCGCTTTTATTTATAAAACTCATAAAGCAAATGAAATGAATGGAATAAAAGATGCTTTGGTTGAAATAATTTCATGTCCTAGATACAGGTTCTTTTTTTAAAACTATTTGTTTTAGTAATGACATCGAGGGATGTGGGCAATAAATGGGATATAATTTAATACTCGAGACTTCATGAAAGTTTTCTTGTACGATAAGCCAGCGATTTCCTGGGATCTCTATTCTCAGTCTCAGACAAGCGTATCAAGGGTTCTGCGGAATTATCTAACTAAATAACTTCAACATACTATATATTCATTTTATTAAAGAATAATTTTTAGATTTTATATCAAAAATATAGTAGTTAGAGTAGAATAAGTAGGATTGATAATTCTTTTTGTTAAATGTCATAAAACTTGGTAAAAGTTTGGCTACCCATAGCCTCTCTGGCAAGGGTCAAGTGCTAAAATTAAATCTTGTAGTTGGCAAAAGAATCTGACATTTAGAAATATATGTAGCGAGCGCACTTACTGTCCACAATATAAAAACAGTCTTATTGTCAAGTCATTAGTGAAGTCGCACAAGTCTCGTAAATATGTTTTAAACTATTCTTAACTAATACAAGTTTCATGATCCGGACGTGCTTGCCATAGCGCATCGCGGCGGGCGACGTCCACAAATGGATGTTGATTGTTGACAGACTTCCTAGTCGATAATAAATTCTTATATTATTAGCTGTCTTTGTCTCACACGCACATTCAGCCGTATGCAAGAAGGTGACAATGCCCTTTGTGTGGACAAGCCGAGGTACTTTAAATGCAAGCTCTGTATGAAAGTTTCTGATTGTTTTGTTGGAAATAATTATATTTGTTGTAAATGTGTTTGTGAGTTCAATAGTTTTTATGTTTAAAGCAACAAGCTGCAATCTTTTTTAAATATGCATACATTTGTTACCGGTTTTATTAAGGTATGATGTTTTTTGTGTCATGACAATATGCATGTCGCTACTGGGTCATCTCAATTTTTAGGAATGGTAATTCTTGATTTACGAACTTTGTACTGTTACATTTGGCTTCTTTTAAAATACTTGTCGACACAAATTTAGTGTCAAAAGAATACCTACAATATTTTCTTTTCATTTGCGTATTACCTAGATGAATTTCTGTTTCATACTATATCTTCCGAATCACAGTCCGAATGATATTAATAAATAAAAAAAACAATGAAATACCTGTCATGGACAAAATTCCAATACAGATGGCACCGACGCGTCGTTGCCAAGCGCGAGCGTTCACAGTCGAACGGTCACGAATGTTTTGGAAAATATTGTTGTTATTCACGTTGGTAACACGAAACGTGCGCACTGAGCGGCGAACTCACGACCTGTCATTTACACTTCCTTCATTTCCCCGATAATGTAACTATATATTTTTTTCTATGTTATCCCCCGTGTGGTCTAAGCGGATAAAATCCTTTTGTTTCCTTTCGAATGCTAATGTCCGATTAGAGGTGTTTAATTTTTATGGAACATTCGGAGAAGTCGTTGATGTTTTTTGAATTTGGTGCTTTGGTTTGAAAGCTCTTACTGAATGTTAATTATTGTATTTATTTTTAGAAATATTATGTAGTAGTGGGATTGTGTATATGTATACATGGTTACTGATTATATTTAACAGGTTCAATCTTTTTAGGTATTATTTAATCTTGTTTTTTATATTATAACTTAAATAATTATATCGTTTAATTTTTAATGGACTATCAACCCGGACGAGGTCTATGTCCATCAGTGGACGGCTTTCGGCTGATGGTGATGATGATCAACCCATACAAACGGAAACATACGAACGTCATTTTTTTTTTACACTGCTCTAAAAAGGCTTGTGTAACGGTGATATTATTAAATTACTCAAATATGAGGTTACTAAGCTTTTGTATTTTTCTGGAATAAAAAGTAGTTTAAACGTTCCCTAGGTTTATCCCTACTTCGTCTAAGCGAACCAAGCGCAAAATCTACATTCTATTAAAAATATTAGTTATAGGCTATTTTTCAATCGCTCCCGGTTATGAACTTAGCCCTCCAGCCCGTACTAGATCGGGAGAAGCGAGGATAATTTGCGATTTGCGCCGGGCACCATCGTCATGCTGCACCGCTGTCAGCGACTTTCACCCGCACATCAACACCTCACACGCCACGCAGCCGGTGTCTACCGTTGTTTCGTATCCGCCTTAGTTCTCATTGAACGCCTCATATTAGCCCCATTCAGACCGTACATTGCCATGTAAGTAGTACAAATTGGCTAAATCTCTTAAAAGGAAACTCAGCTTGTTCTGTTAGAATCATCTTTCATTCTTGAGATGTTTAGTCGTGCTAGTAGTCCGACAACCCGCATTAGGCCATAGCGGTGGACTAAGGTCTTACCATTTTCAAAGTAACGAAGGCCCGTGACGAGAGGCATGGACAGTGCGACAGGTATAGCTAGATCAACTAGCCCCAATGTGTATAATAAGTGAGAAATTCGAAAGGAAAAACACGTGGATTCCAGGATCAGCATATGAATAATGTTCCGAACTGGCCAGCAGTAAAGCGTAGACACAATAAACATTTAATTAAGAAAATAGGAATCGTTTTCCTTACGATCCCAGGGACCAATTCAGGGTGCTTCCCCCCTGATATACCCTTGGGCCGCCCCGAATGTGCGTCACGGTTACTAAGAGGTAGCCAAATTACAGTTTATATTAAAAAAAAACTACTTCGAATATCGTGGCTCATCATCAATTTTCATCTTAAAATGAGAAACTAGATTAAAATCACACATTAACAGTTGAACGTAACAGTTCCACCTGTCTCGGGTTACAAACGCTCATAGCCACTATGGTCATTAGCCGATGTTTATTAATAATTAATAACAGCAGATAAAATTCCGTTAACGGTCTTCTAAAATTATCATATTAGCATCGGAGTAATTTAAAAAACCATCAGGACGCCAATAGGTGTTTTAATATACATTTCATTAGCCATTAATAAGTTTATACGGCCTTAGCTCTGTTGAAGTGTCATTTTTTATTTTAGAGAAGTAATATATTTCACATATTTATATCATATGCCTTCAATAATTCGGGGAGAGACAAAGGTGTATGCCTACATGTTTTATCAGTTTTTTTTAGCTGTTTTCGTTTTATATTCCGTGCTACTACTGTTGCTAAAGGAAAACCCTATGATAAAGCCCAGCCCGAAAGTCGAACTTGTCGAAGCCCGGAATTCTCGATCGTACGGCATCTCCCTTCATACCGCAAGGCTAACAAGAGTGCCATCCAATTCTAAATCAAGGTTTGCTTAGGGGTATGTTTTCATTAATCAATTTATTTAATAGATTCCGTAAAAGGTATTTAGTATATTTTTTTTATTTATTTTTTTATTCTTTATTTATTTATGGAGGGTTTGGTTCAACAAGAACATGTCACCCTCATTACAATCTCTATTACAATTTAACTACTTACAATACTACTTAAACAGTATAAAAATTTGTTTCGTCATTAGGTACTTGTCACTAATTACCGCAAGCCGGGCCAAGTCGAGCCGGACCACTAGTTATCAATAAATTGTCATAATCGTTAACCTCGTTCCTAAATTGGATGAGATCAGACACAAGTCTTAAAATCGTAATAAAAACATTCTGCAACATTTGAAATCTGCCTCAATGATCCCGCGACATAAATTGCGAGACGTTAAAGATGTCTCGGGTTTAAGAAAATTCCAGTAGAATGTCTGGAAATGAGCTTGGTAAATGGCAAAAGACTTGTTTCGTGCCTACCTACCACTTCTTCAAAATCTCATATGGGCGTCATCATCAGCCAATTTTACGTCCCGCTGCTGGGCACGGGCCTCCTCTGCAACTGAGAGGGTTTAGGCCTTAGTTCACCACGCTGGCCTAGTGCGGGTTGGTGGACTACCATATGGGCGCGTGACAAAAATTCGTTGAACAATTTACAAAACAATCTATATAAATCATCAAATACAACAATGTTTAGCATTTACCATTTTCTAATTTCCGATAACTGTATGAATATCGCGATACACATGCAGCGTAGAACAGTTTCCAGTACAGAGATGCAATACTAAATGTCCGTACGTTTATTTAAAACATATACACCAATGAATCATTTGAACGGAACACACAAACGACAATAGTTCGATTCCCAATAGTGCTGTACAAATAATACCAACAATTTTCGCAATGAATGCAGGCTATTCCTTTGTGTGGCACTTTGTGTCTAGCCTGAAGTTAAGCTGTTTTGTGCATGTTTGTGAACAGTTTTTACGTCCTTCCACGTCTTTTATTACGTTTCTACTAAGGAGACTCTGCATCTGTACTGGAAGAGTTTATTGAAACCGCTACAGTAAGGTCGTATGGAAATAAATCTCTTAATACCATGTGCTCGTTTCTATCACAGTTGGGCGAGGCGAAAGTTTAACCCGTAGTGATTTTAAGTGCGTAAGCGTAGTTGGTAAGGTACGCCGCCAGGTACCCATTTTCACTTATTTATGAATTTACTTACTTTGACTCAGCCAATGCGGTGGATAAATCTTATCTCTTGTCATCTCCTGGCTCAGTAGTGCGACGTTTATGAGCTGATGTATCAAATAGATATACATATATTCATATTAATATATGCTTATAACCATTTCAAATGTTATATATAGTCTTCCATAGCTATCATATTTAAATAAAACTTTTTATTTGACATCTGATTCTTATACTAATTAACAACATAAATTTTCAGGTCAAATTTATACATTCAACATGGCAAGCTTTCATACTTTACTTAAAAAAGAATCTTTCTAAAATAATCTTATGCCATTATTCAAGTATTTCTGCAGCTAACGCCGATAAATCTAAACTTCGGAATCGAAGCGAAAATAAATAGACGACAGAATACAAAAACTTTTTTAATTTATTGAGTTTTCGGCGGGCAAAAACAATGCGAGTAGAGATACCCATGCTTTGTTATAAAAAAACATTTTGGCTGGCATGACAATATTGGCATGTGACAAAAAAAGGAAAACGAGACAAAGCATGTTTAAAAAGTGTTTAAGTTAGGCAGTGATTGTTTATTTATTCCAATCAACTCTTAATAAATAACATCTTCATTTCAGAAACAACTTTAAAACAATTTCTTTCAATTTTAGCCCATACACCTCTCCCTTCTGAAAACAGCTATCCGCTTCTAAAAGGGTTTTTTTTTTCTTCTATGTATTTTTCTGTAAGGATATTGAAGCGTCGCTGTCTAGTGTGTTGTGTAGGCTGGAGGGAGAGAATTCGCTATTTCATACAGAACTTCTCTCTCTTGACTGCGTATAGTGTTGGTGAACTTAACATACCTAGCAATTTTTTTTGTGGACTATTTTACGGCAAACAGGGTGACTCACGGTATTTTCGTACTTACATGTAAGTACATAATTAATTTTAATTAGATATATACATAAATTTGGACAGTCAAAATTTAGTTCATCGTGTTTCAACCGGTAACGACCATATTGGTAGCTCGTAACCAATTAACTATCCCGCGCTTTGATATGTATCCTCTCATTTACTGTTAATAAATAACACCTATTAGAGTAGGTAGCTGCTGAGAAAAATGCGTGTTTTCATACCAGAATGTATTTAAAACCACGTAAAAACGTCTAATAAAAGTACCCCGCCGTCCGTGAAGATTAATAACCCCGTATCGTGTTAGCAATTAACAACTTGCAGCAAAATTAATTCAGTACAAGATAACATTTGTCTAAAACTTATTTAGCGCTCGCGTTACGTACCGGTTAGAGATTGCAAACCGGGCCCGGCCGGGCCGGGCCCGTCCGGGCCCGGTGCCCTTTTACGCACCCACCGGGCCCGGCCATTCTTACCGGGCCCGGTCACCGGGCCCGGTCAGCGGACCCGATAAGTAAATCGCGGCGCGGGAGCGCCTACTCGTAGTAGTTACTGTTGTAAAATACTCGTATTAATCATTCTTTCAGACTGAATAATAATTGTTACTTTTTGTTTTGTTATATTATACTTATGAAGCCTACGTATCGCAACCAATTTTACGTTACATCTTGTTAGTTGGGACTAAACAATTTTGGTTGTTTGTCGTTACAGTAGGTACAGCCTAGCCAATAAGATTTCGCTATTTGCTCAATTAGTAATAATAACATTAATGGCCAAAGTTTAAGAAAAAAACATTATACATAGGTACTTTACTTTTAGCAAATAAGAATTTGTTTTGTTTATACCAAAGCTACCATACTTTATTGATCTATCTAATTTAAGTTGTTATGACACGTTTAGTACTTCAAGCTGCGTTATTAGTTTCTTATTATAATACTATGTTTTCAAATAGACACGATAAGGAGTAAAGAGAAAGACTTGCTTGTTTAAACTTAAAAAATGAATAATCACTAATAGGTACTAATGTTACTTTTCTGTCCATAAGTCAAAGTTATCATTTTTTTGAGACTAATTATAGTGATTATTGTCCATAAGCCAGTTTGAAATGAATATTAACCTTGAATCATTGTCTTTTTCCATTTATATATAGAAAATTTTCATAAAATACGTTAAATGTTTCATCGCTAACAAACCCGGCCGGGCCCGGCGGACCCGGCCGGGTTGGCGACGGATACAACCGGGCCCGGCCGGGTTGGGAAACATACCGGGTTGCAATCTCTAGTACCGGTATAGTGGTTGGTGGAAAGTTAGCGAGTAATCCGGTGTGTTTATTCAGTTCCAGAGACCAGATGCAGTATTAACTGGAAATGAGTGTGCAAAATTATGTTATTTTCTGTATCAGCTTATTACACCTCAGGACAATAGCCTCCTCTGATACAGAGATGGGTTAGGCGATAGATTTTCATATCGTTAAAAAAAGCGATGTTGTATGTCATTTGTGTTAAATTATACTTAAAAGAGCGTGAATATTGGAGTAGGCTTTTAGCAAAAAGAAAAAAGGTAAATGTGCGTATGCAGTTGAGTTTTGAATTTTCAAAGAAATTTGTAGTTTAGAAGACAATAATTTATCGGCAGAGCAAAATAGCTTTGTAACATCTGTTTTTCTCAGAGTTGAGCCGAGAGGGCTGACTTTTTTCTCAAACTCGTAGGCAGTATATTTGTTTACAGGGCACAAATATGAATATTCCTCAATTGCCAATTATGTTAGACTCCTCGTTTCTATTACAGACGGGCACGTTGAAATCACTAAAATTTTTGTCAGCATTAGGCAAAAAATTCTTGCTCTTGAAAGGTCGAAGCGTAACGATAATAGTTATGAACTTTTCCTTTCCTCAGGCGGATTTTGTGAGGGAATTCAGATTTTTCTCGGCGTCTACGCGTCGGACGATCGTTAGGCCATGTCCCAATACTGGCCAGACGTTCGGATTTCAACAAATGCTTGTGATATTCATACAGCTCTCGGCACGGGTGCCGCTGATGTGAAGCGTGTGCAATTTTTTTTTTTATTCGTTTCTATTTTTGGAAGGATTTTTAATGGAGGCAGGTATTTTATTCTATCTAAATTGACAGACTGGTTTGGTTTCGTACAAATGGTCTCTACTAGGCAACCGCTAGGATGTAGGTGAGGTTTTGTGAATGAGATGGCAAAAGTCTCAATTTACTAGCGAAATAAACCAACGAAACTTATTTTTGAATACATTCACGTACCATTACAATTCCACGTGTGACCTAGCTGGTATTGCAGCATTTTAATAAAATTTCGAATTTATATATTATATATATTTCGAATTATTATGTGTCCAAAGGGTTCAGAAAGCGAAATTCGAAACATTCGCGTTCCTTTCGAAATTTGACCGGTCCTTAATTCGACGGTCTCAAATTTTACAGTCCCCAGAACTGGGAGTAATAAAAACTTTACTTAGTCTCATACAATATCGTGGCAGACCTTTTTGATTTAACACTTTTTGCCATACCTTATAAGTTGAATAAAAGAGGAATAGGTATTGGAATAAATTGCGAAACATGGCTGCAGTTCGATTTAAAAAAAAAAACAGACTTCTCGAATGACGGAATTGTAGCGGGTACCAGAAACTACGAAATATTTATTGTTTTTACAATAGGCAAGGTGCAGATTTAATATCTTGACACAAGTATTGAATTTTTAGTATTCCTTTTCACAGACGGTTCGCCACTATAAATTCCATCAAAACTGTAAAATGATGCAAGTTTTTGATGGAATTGAATGATATATGTAAAATATACACCATGGCTTACTACCGTTACCATTAGCAGTCGGGAATAAATGAAATAACACCCGTAGGATGCGGTTACGTGTACAATTATGAATCATCGATACAGTAAATAAATAGCCTTCCTTAGCGGTAATTAATATGGGATGCGCAAGGGCAAACGTTATAAATCTGAGACGTGGCTAATGCATTCAATAAACACGACTGGCGGCGTGTAAACAACGACCTGGCCTGTTCGAGTTGACACTACTTACTGTTTACGCTTTGTGAGCCCTGAGCGGAGAGTGTGCGGCGAACTTTATTTTACATGCAGGCTTTTTATTTTATTTTTTGATACTGGCTGAAAGTGTGACTGCTCGAGGATCTGAAGGTGAGTTATAGTAAGGTAACATGTATTCCCCAATGTCAAGTGTACGATCCATGACATGTCATGACGATACCGAACAATCTAATTGGTTAGTTGATGTAGTATTTGTTGTGCCAAATATATTATAAAATTTAAAAATGAATAAATACACCCAACAGTCACATACATAGTTCTGACCCCACACTAGGATACAAGTCCTGTGTCGTGGGTATCAGAAACTACGAGAGACTTTTCGGTCTCACAAACACCCAGACCCGAAATTATTTATATTTATAATATATTTATTTGTGGATCACACAAACATTTGTCTCGGTGCGGGGATCGAACCCGCAGCCTCTCGTTTCGCAAGCTGGTGTCTAGCCAACTGCGCCACGGGGCTGTCATTCATCATTGTTATGATTTTACTGTGACGCCTAAAATTTATGTGAAATTTCCAATAAAATAATTAAATCCAATATTAATTGTTTAATGCGTTCGTTTTATTGGACAGGTTTTTAATGGTCGACGAGATCATTATTTTTATTTCACAGAATGGCTCAATCAAGTAAAAGTTATAACTTATAAGCAATAAAACACATTTGTATCTAATAAAACGCTAGAAGTGTAATATAATATGTCTGAAGAAAAGAAAAAACTGTATAGATAACAGTAATATAAATTCATAGTTATGATGAAGAAAATTTTGCAAATGGACTAAAATGATGTAGGAGCATAAGTTAAAATTTACCTCTAGTTATATTTATTCTCAATGGCATTATTTATTTTAATATTTACTCGAATTTAAAGAACGAATTTTGAAATTGCGTATTCGTCTTAATTTCTCCCATTTAGATATTCGTCGTATACCGACCGCTATTTTCTTATCTCGGCTAACGTGCGCCCTAGGTCCAGTGTCAAGTGATTAAGAACTTTGAGTGCTTGTAATTAAGTTATTAATCGTCTGGGCCGGGTCGGGGCAGCGAGCTTTCTTCCCGCGATGACCCTTCATGAGTTATTGTTCCTGTACATTTTGTAGTTTAATTAATAGAGAAAGGTGTGGGTGGGCTAATACTGTGATCCCGACCCCGCATTAACAAATGTTAAGAGGTCTGCGAGTGTTAGTGTAAAATGTGTATTTAGTTAATCAAACACTGTTTAGTAAAACGAGTTCTAATAGAATTAGCTGGATAATAGATTATAATTCCGTTTAAGAGAAGTCATTTTTATTTGACGAATAAGTCGAATAAAAATATGATATCGTTGGTAATGTAAGCAAAGCATTTGACATCGCATTTAACATATTTTTTGTAGATCTTTAAATCCATCATGAATACATAAGTAAGTTAAACTCGGTACGTGTGATCTATAAAGTCTTGTAAGAAAATTAACCACTTTTAGCTATCTTCCCCATATGCGTCCTTAACTAGGTAGATATAGATCACCAAAAATGGTTTGTTCTCGCGTTCCCGTAGCGAATATTGCTAAATTTCCTCAATTTTTTTAGAACAATTGCAAAAATTTACAAGTCTCCCTTCTTCCCAATATGCGAGAAGCCGGAATATCATCGACACCAAACGGTCTGGCGGCGCGAGACGTAAGGTCGTAACCGCCGCCCACGTACAACAAAACCCCTGCGATCAAATAACGCATAACACGATTACTGTTGCGCGTTCCGCTAACTAATGGATAAGAACGCGTATAGCCGAGGCGCGTGTTTACATCTTTTATAGCTCGGAACAATGGCCCTTTTCGTGAATTCCTCGCGTACGTGAGACATATCATGTGTGCAGTACATACGCACAGATAGTAAGCGAGATCAGCACACGTCCGCACCGATATCAGATAAAAATACGCGTTGGTTGAATCGATATTTTATCATCAGCCTCCAGTCAGTTGGTTTGACGCTATACTGCAACTAGGGGCGAATCGATCTTGCATTGATGCGAATGTGATCTAAATTCCGAATTTCGAGTCTGAGTTGTGTGATATGGAAAGGCCTCTTGTAATTTTAATACCAACGACGAAAGGTGCGGCGGGTTTCATCCAAGGAGAGAATCAAATCGTTGTTTCTAATCTCTGTGTAAGGAAAGACTTGGATTTAGTTTAATAGTTTCAAAATATCATACAAATATAAATCCAGTAATATTTTGGACGGTGCGATGACGATCAATACTGAAGATATCTCCTGTAAACACTTTCAGAACTGTATTCAGCAACATCTGTAGTTAGACATATCTTGCCTGCAAATTGTCCTATTTCAGCACCGTCCTGTGACCTTCATGAGGTCAGTAATCGACCTTGCGAAATAATCGTATCAATTTTATTTTTGCATATCACACGTGAGTATCCGTTTGTAGATTCCAATTGCGTCAGTGTTTAACATTATCACGAGTAATGTTTTATTGTTAGTGATATGATAGTGAAAGTATGCGGTATTCATTAGCACATGCTTGCATTGTAGATATATGTATATATGTGAAGGTTACGGTCATTGTGAATTATATCAGGGGAGATTATAGTTACATTTGCTTCAGTGATAAAGGGATTATTAGAATTAATTGCATTTTTAATACAGACTTGGGCAAGGGTCAACTCTGAAAAGTATGGTCAAGATGGTGGGGTGACAGTGTAGTCAAGTGACAATTTAGTCACTCGATAGATTCACGTCAACCTCCGTAGTTGCTTATGTAAGCTATGAATAAAATATAAAGGTTTGAAGAGTGAACCAACATAGGTACTAACATAACTTCTTAAACACTAGAGAATAGTTAGGTCTTGATCTAACAAGCTGGCCTTCATCATCATCATCATCAGCCCAATTACGTCCCACTGTTGGGCACGGGCCTCCTCTACAACCGAGAGGGTTTAGGCTTTAGTCCACCACGCTGGCCTAGTGCTGATTGGCAGACTACACCCCTAAGAAATTCCTAAGAACTTTTTAGGTGTGCAGGTTTTATCACGATGTTTTCCTTCACCGTTAAAGCAAGTGATAATTCATTGTGAATACACACATAACATCGAAAAGTCAGAGGCGTGTGCCTGGGATTTGAACCTGCGACCGCCGAAATTCTCGACCGCGCACCTAATCCTCGAGGCCATCACTGGCCTTATGTGCCTTTAATTATAATACTTTAGATGTGCCTAGTGGAAATCTCATGTATGAAAATTTAGTCGTTCCTTGAGATGTTGATCTTTCTTAAAATAAATTAAGTTACGCACGAAAGATAAATAATTATATTTTAACCGTAAGTTTAACGACATGTTTTATCAATCGGTCAGTTCCGGAGCTGTAGTTGCCGCTTGGCGTCAGTAGTAAATCCTCTTCCCTTTGATCAGGCCAGCGTCTATTCCCCTGGGCGCTGGGCCCGCTCCTGCCCTTCCAATTTAATCCCGGATCAGGTGCGATCTAAGTTTTGTTTATAATTGATCGAGTGCTTAAAGTAATTTAACTAATGGGCCGCCCTGGGACACACTCTGTTAAGTTGTTTTGTTATTCGGCTCAGTGGATATTGTCTCGCTTCCTGGAGTTAATAATGCCGTCAATGTTGTCGGTTAGTTAATTGTAGTTTGTAGTGGGTTTGGTTTATATCAAATATTAAGCGTATTGCGTCGTATTGTAGAACCTTTTAACCGTATCCATTGCTGGCAATGTTACATATTACTTTCTTTGTTTAAAACGAAATCTTTATTAGGATGCATACATAAAATCCTTTATAAATGAATAAACTAAAGAGATAAAATATTTAAACAACTGGGTGTGCTAAGGCATCACACGATATCAACATAAATAATATGTACTTGGCAAATACATAGCCAGGATGTAGGAGGAAAAATAACGTTATAGTGTTTATATAGACATGTCTGGGAATCCTAACGGCTAATTTCAAACATAGATTTTATAGTTAGACGACA
Organism: Hemaris fuciformis; assembly: GCA_907164795.1. Lineage (NCBI taxonomy): Eukaryota > Metazoa > Arthropoda > Insecta > Lepidoptera > Sphingidae > Hemaris > Hemaris fuciformis. The sequence continues at coordinate 4,709,756 of OU015440.1, read as the reverse complement.
TAGTCTATTAACTTAGGAGTTTTTCTTAAACAGTCACCAACTCCATAGTCAATGCTGTCTCATTTTTTTTTATAACCACGCTAGATTGCATGTTTTAATCGCAAATAACGTGCAAAGGTCGATATTGAATAGTGTTATTATCATGGTTTAAATTTTATGTCATTTTATGTCACTTATAACTTATTACATTTAAAAAGCTATGTAAACTATTAAGTCGTACTCATCAATGTTATATAGAAGCAATTGACAATTCAATTAGCGTCTTCGTTGTTAACTTTATGGTCGATGATTATGTTGCAAATCAGCCGATAGTTGGATAATCGAACGATTGACGTGACGAAACACCGCTCTATCACGACAATAACTTTAGGGGGCACATTCACTGAAATGGACAATCGACTAGAAACCAATTTGAGTTGACCTTTCGTTGGTTTATACACAAGATTACGTTTATTACGGTACTGTTCGTTTATTTCTAGTTGCAATTATAACATGTAGACTATTCCCAAGGTGCCTCCGTATGGGGGATTAGCTGCAGTGAATGTATTTTGTAATTACCATGTGAGGTTATAGCGCTGGCGATCGCAAATTGAGTAATACTGTATTAACGAGCTTTGGTACGTGTGATGGACGGGTGTTTATTACTTCTCATATCCATTGTGACACTTTTTATTTGTGCGGTTATTGCGCTAGGTAGAAGGTACCTATATATGCTGTTTTCGTTTGCCATAATTATCTTTTTTTTAAACACAACATACGGCGAAACTTTATTCGTGATATTTCGAGATGCAAAAACAAATAATAACCTGACATTGTGCGCGCCGATTATCCCACAAGATTGTCTTAAATTATCAGTTATAAATTATTGCTAGGCCATGAAGCGGAATCAGTAATCGCCCGAGGCTGTATAAAAGCAAAACAAAAATTAATACCTGTTCAGTCTTTCTCATCAGGCGTGTTATTAAAAGTAAAATAATGTATGCGTTTTAATATCACTAGACACTTGCAGTGAGGGCGGTTCGCGGCTCATGTTATGCTGGTCGGATAATTGCGTAGAATTCAAGCATTTCGTCCGCAAATTGCCAGCGCCGCAGGGGACGGCCGCAACATCGGACATTATTACGATACGCCACTAAATATCACCATTCAACAGGCAGACAGTCACAATACATACTAATTCATCAGTGGTGTAAATTTTATTTAACATGCTAATTTTCGTATTCATATTACCGAATCGTTTTATAGAGGTCACATATCATGATACGTGAGCGGATGAGAAGCGCTAAAGACACAGACACATTGTGTATGGCCTAATCGTTCGGTTTGAACAGTATAGTATTAACGAATAAGAAAGAACCAATTGGACAAGCTGATATAAGTGCGTTAAATGGCTAGAGATAGCCTGCAGTGTACTGCGTGTCACTTCCCTGTCAGATCAAATAAAAACATGGCATCATAGCAAAGGGGGAACGACATGTTTTCCTGATAAACGGAAACATCTCAGCAGGTCGTGTGATGTTGACGGTTTACGAGATACATACTACGTACATCGTAACTTAATATTCTATTTATTAAAAAAAACTTTTGAGTGAGATTTACAAGATACTGTTACAATATGTTGAGGTTGATTTATCTTTAAGTGCTTTTTGGAAAAAATTAAGAGGTTTTTAAATTGTTTTTCTTTCAATCTTAGATAGATGATTACCCAAATTTGTGTGAGTTTTTTTATAGTGGCACGGAAAGATTTCTGGATTGGCACGTGATGATAAGTGCTGTGCGATTTAATCAATGCCAACTGGTAAGAAACCACAAAGATTGCCTCATATGAGTGGACACAATTAATCTGCTTGGTTCAAAACCGGATGTACACAAACCGATTCCGGATTGCGTATACCTAACTTGCCAATAAACTTCTTAACAATTCAATTGAGTTTGCGTTGCGTGTGTGGCACGCAAATAAAATTTATTATGTAATATCATTTTGTGTCCATTATGCTCGCTACAAATCGTTACTCAAGCCGACAATATATCAAAAGATGATTTGTTACGTATGAAACATCAAAGTAGCGAATATGAAAACCAATTTATGTAAATCTTTCAACGTAATTTAACTCTACCAAAAGGGCCGGGAATATAAGCATTTTTCTCCACATTACTTATCACACTATTGAGCCCAAGTGGAGTCGATGAAAAGATGTTTGAAACAAAACCCTCCCTAAGAGGAAACTTACGCTTACACCCCCGTCGGTCCCGGTTATTTCTATTATATTTTCAACGGGGTTTCATTGCGACATAATATTGGAAGCTTTATAAAATTGCTAGCCGAATGAAGTCAATTAGTTGGGCGCCCGCGGCTACCAATAAAAGGAACTATTATTATGGTTTTATTACGCTTTCGATATTAATTCTTAGAAAGTATGCAGAGTATACTATTACTTTTTCATAATTTTTGTACAATAATGTCAGCATATGAACTTGCCTAATACAGACGTGGTTTTAAAAAAGTCTGTCAATAGAATTCTAACTTATAATTTTCAGGATCTTGTCACATCAGACAACCCACCTAACTATAATACCTATACTTAGTAGAACCTAATGTATTTTTTTCAAACATTTTCTCTCGCGTGGATTCTACAATGCCCAGATAATATGCCATCACTTTTTAATATCATAAGTATGATACATTGTAATTTAATGCCATGCTATTATCCTCCTGTTACGCTAATGAATGTGGGAAAAGTGTGCACGAGTAAAGTACTGACACACCATTGTTTTTGATTGCTCGGCTGTGAACAACGCTTGCATCGTGTTCCCGCTTCAGTAATGGGTTGTGGGATTATTACACTATTTCTATATAATATCTAAGCGAAGGACTCGTAACCCAGTTATAAAGGGTAATAGTAATGTATTAGATATTGTTTTTTTTCCCTGTGGTGAATGAAATGCCAATTTACCCCTTATTTGAATGAGCTTTTTATATATTCGCGCACATGAACTGCATTAGAAATTATACGATAGGCTCGATGTAGTCTAAAACTAAGCTCCTTATTAAATATTAGCTCATTTACGTCCTATGCTATGCATAGCCTTCACCTTAAAATGAAAGAGGTAAGGCCTGGCCTAATGAAGCTGGCCCAGTGTAGGTTAGAGGACTATTCATACGTACCTAAGAAAATCATTGTAGAGAACTGTTAGATAGCCTTACAATGTTCCTTCCTTCACCGTTAAAATTAATTTTAATACACAAACAACATCGAAAAGTCGCACGCGCGACCGTTGTAGTTTTGTCTGGACGTCGCACTTAATCGAAATAGTATAATAATTTAACTTTTATAGATTAGTTAAATGTAACACGTTCCGTTCACTGATCGCAGTTGCGTATAAATAACGTCTTTCTAATTTTAATACAAGCAATTTGTCGTGTCATTATCGACATTAAATAATTAATTAAACATTATTAATGTGAATCTTATTTAAATTAATATCTTGACTATAATTTTTAATGTTATGTCCAGTTTATGTTGCCCCATAGACATTGAACATTGTTTCACAATTTGGATTATCTTATCTAAAAATCAGAGAGCATTCATTCAGTGGGTTATATTTTCTCTTTTTATTTGCTCCATGTATGTACGAGTATGTGACATTGTGTGTTCAACACGATTATTGTTCTCAAAGTAGTACGTGTATAGATAGCTTGTTCTAATTAATAAATCATGCAATTTGCATGAACACGTTGGACTCGTGTTCCGCGCTTGTTCCGAGATTAGCTTCTGAAATTAGAATTGCACAGTGGGAATACTGGCTTAGTATAATCATGTTACCTTTATTAATTCATGAGACGACACGTGTGTGCAGTTGTCGTACAGTGCACTATTATCTTCATGGTACACGTTTCTTAGCATGGTTACGTTTAATTAATTTCCATGATTTTTTTGTCAACTTGGTCATCTTAAATGGTAAAAATGGTAGTTATATTTTTATCTTTATGTTATTTTTAGTAAATGAATAGAGTTTAAAAATATCAAAGAGCTGGTGCTTGTTAAATTAGTGGCAGACTTGGCTACTTTCATAATCATATGTAAGCAGTGATGGCCTCGAGGTTTAGGCGCGTGGTCGAGAATTTCAACGGTCGCAGGTTCAAACCCCAGGCACACACCTCTGACTTTTCGAAGTTATATGTGTATTCACAAAGAATTATCACTTGCTTTAACGGTGAAGGAAAACATCACGATGAAACCTGCATACCTAAAAGTTCGTAGGAATTTCTTAGGTGTGTAGTCCGCCAACCCGCACTGGGCCAGCGTGGTGGACTAAGGCCTAAAACCCTCTCAGTTGTAGAGGAGGCCCGTGCCCAGCAGTGGGACGTATATGGGATGATGATGATGTAAGCTTCATAGAGGATATTCATCATGTATTGTCGGAATGTGTACGAACTGCTACCATGAGGCAGGAATTAATTAAGCGCTATAATATAAGTAACTTTAATGTAGGTGTATTTCAAACCATATTATCCTCTCAAACATCGGAAGCAGCCAGATTGGTATATTTATGTTTATATAAAATTTTCCATAGTTAAGGTGTAAGTATTAAATAATATTAATATACTTGTATATGTATGTATGTTGTGTATACAATGGGACTGACATGATCGAAAATGATTCAGTCCCTAAAATAAATTAAGAATAAAAAAATATATATGTAAGCTTCAGTTACCTACACTTTTTCTTTTGAAATAACAATACCTACGAATGAATTAAATAATTCTGCAGGTCACCATTTACATCGAAATATAATATAAACATTGCCACTACATGTTAACATTATTTTGAATATAATTTCTATTATATTTTAGCGTTGAGTTGGCATCGTGTAAATCACAAAAAAAATATACGAACAAGTTCTCGCGCTCATTTAGCACGTATTATGTAGAGCAGAAGCCCGTGTGCAACCGATAGCTGACGTATCAAGAAAGGTACTCGAAACAATCAATAATACGTCCAATTTTCATGATCTCCCCCTTTTCGATATCCTTAACAATTGAAACTCTTTTGTATACAAGTACAGAGGTCTATACAAAGTGGTCGTCGGCACCACTTCTCACACGTCACTCGCTATAATCCGGTCAATAACATAAATTTCTTCGAGGCACACTTCTTTATTGGATTTGTCGTTGCCGTGGAGCCGTTGAACCTTCTTCATAAGTCGGCCCGGCAAGGTACTATCGAAAATAAAATTGTGGAAAACCAGAGAGAATCCGTTACCGAAATTGCGACGACAAATACTTTGTAAAGGTAAAAAAGTATAAGCTTCCTATTGCTTTTTTGTTTGGGGCTTATAGGTACACTTACCTTTCTTAGAGAGTTTGTGTTATTTTCCATAAGGTATTTTTAGGCTGAATTTTTCATCCATACATTTGTCTTTGTTAAAATTGTCTGATAAATTTTGGGAACTCAATTATTGCTTAACTATACAATTCGAAAGGTATAAATGATTAAATAAAAAAGTTAAAAAAATTGTCGCAATTTTCACTGTTATTCTTCTAATCGATAGTTAGCAACGAATAGTAAATATTCAGTAACAAAAATACTTCGTCAGTTTCTTGTAGCCACAATAACTAGATAAATAGCCACATGCCGGGTGCATCCGTGTTGAAATATCACAACACATATCTTTGGTACTAATATACAGCACCTTTTTAGCTGTGAGCGTTTTGTCTAGACGAATGTTGTACGTTTTGTATCTGTCAGGACGTTGGGGAGCAGGTATGCACTAGGGAGAGGCGCAGGGAGGCAAAGGACTCGTAATTTTGAAGGGGAAATTCTCTGAATGCAGCCGGGAAATGTGCCAATTCTGAAGTCAACCCATGTTAGGTCTTTTACATTATTACGCTGTCTTGAAATAAGGATCGAATAGAATATCGTAGGAATTATTATTTGCATTTATTTAATTCGTTTGTATAGGGTTTATATTATTTTGATTTGACGTTCGAAATTATTTTTAGATTAACAAAGATGGTATTAGTATTTTCTGTCTGGAACGTGAAAGTAGACGACAAGGGATGAATGTTTGTAGAGCATTTATTGATATTTCTTTCTTATTGATTTTTATGTTGTTTATAATAAAATTTCAACATTTGAAAGAACATTAATAAAACCCTCCGCCTGCTACGCTGCATTTGCATAACGCGCGCCGTCGTTTACAGTAAGACGTTACTTATTTAGATGTTATCAAAGCACCATTCCGCCATTGACAATCGGGAGGTCCAACATCTTAATTACGTATCTGTCGGGAAAGTTTGTAAGAACTCACTATGAAACTGAGCGGAGACTTGCAATGCCTTTGAGAAGAAACTTCGCAGACCAGTATGACAAATTTCCAATTAAACGTCCCCCTCTCAGAGTGATGGATTTTTTGCACAAAACATCTCAAGGCGTTCCGGTGTGGTCCAATTAACTTAAGTAGCTTCACGTAAAAATCATAATAATTATAAATGGACGCACAGTTGTCTGCTGTATGTGGCAAGGACGTGCTGTCGATCGATTATTTCGATGAGACAATAATTGAGCTGTGTAGTTTGATAGCTTAATTATAGTCATTTATGTTGGCGCAACGCAATTGTGTCGAAAGGAGATAAACATTGTTTTTACAAGTCCTTGGCTTTTTATGTCAATCGTTATTGTGTAGCACCGATGTTACAACTCAAGTATTTTATAATTGTCTGTACCCTGAAGTTATATAGATTAAAATATAAAGAGCGACAGCTTAAGATGTGAAATAGGAGATAAGCATGTGTGTAATCGGTTTCGTATTCTGCTATGCTCATGTCGATTCGTGGGAAACAATTGCAATCGTTTCTTGACTGTCAACGTTTTATTTACACCACACCTGCAGTTGTCATGAGCCGGCGGTGTGGTCATTTTGACTTGCAATACCTCACACACAGAAACTAACACGTAGTTCAAAACCCACTTTACGACACAAGTCTTCGGTCATGTGTATCAGAATTTACCAGAGATCACATTATTTTCTGCAGAGATCGTTTTAGCGGCGACTAGCATTACAGTTGACATTTAACCAACTGCGCCATGAAGACCGTCATTGATGATTGTTTTTATAATAAGCAATGGGCTCTTACATTGATCTATTAATTTGGATCAGAAAGGAAAAATATTACCCAAAAAAAGCAATACAAGAATTGTACAAGTATAGTCATCAATCATAAAAAAATATTCTTTTTTACAACATTAAGGTACATCTTAGGATTATCCGAAAGTCTGAGATTATCGGCATTCCACCTAGACATCGAAAAGTAAGGGAGAGTATCTAGGTTTCCCATCTGTTTTAAGCAATACGGAAATGCAATTTGAAGGCATATTACTTTTAAAACAAAGCAAGGTTGTTTGGTGCAATGCTGTCATAGGCCCATGCCTTTCTCTCCGTATATATCTTTAATACATTTACGTAAACTATCGAATGACGTAATTGCCGTGTCCGTCTTTATCAATCTTGACTTTCATTATGAATATGATTTATGAAAGTAATTGTTGCAATCACGACTTGGTTCACGTCGTTTAAATTATTGGTATTTAATTTTCATAATAACATGGATAATTCGTAAATATTATTTGCATTCCGCTTGAGTTTCACTGGGTTAATATATGTAGGTACATGAAATGTACAGAAACTTTCTGGTCAAAGTTGTTTGAGAAACTAAAAAACAATAAAAGAGGAAAGCAACTATGTTTTACGCCAAATAGGGATAAACGTCATCACTTTGAATTTGGATGATTAACTCGTCAACAGGCATAGGAGGTCTATTGTTGGATGAAGAATTCATACTAAAAATAATTTTACAACGGAATAAAAGCAGCCTTTAACCAAATTTATTTAAAAACAAGAGTAGGAAATACTTGTGGCAACGTATTTGTTTTCTTTATATTTATTGTTTCATTGCTTTATATGCCATAAATATCGCCATAGTTTTTTCAGCAAGCAGTACTTCATCATGCCGCAAGATGGCGCTGTTAACATAACTCTTGGTTGTAAATTCTACTCACGAAATAACATTGTGTATTTGTAGTCAAGATAAATTCAGCGGTCGTCTTCTTCGTCTCTTAATGAAGCAGATTTTAATTGCGTACATACATCAATGCGCATATTTAGTATGGTACAGCCGTTGGCCTCTTCGCCAAGTTGCCATACAAGGACAATCGACATTTTTCTTCCTCAGGTGAAAGGCATTTTGCCCTAATGTAAGAGCTCGTTATCAGCGGTAATTTTTCAAGATTTCGATAAGTTACGCATTAATGGCGAAAGCTTTATACGTCCTTATCTATAGTGGGGATCTAATGATTTAACAATGTGGAAAATTGTGTTTTACAGTTAAAACGTTTAGTTTAATGTTGATAAAATTCATTGAGTTGTTGGTTCCGTTTTGTATTTTTGCAATTTGTTTAAATTAATTTGGCTATCGTCGATAACATCTTTCTCTTTTATGCAGGTCTTTATTTCTCTTTATTTTGAATCCGTAGCGAAGGTAGTAAGAGGCCAGCTTGTGAAATAAAAGAACGGGGGTTTGATTTCCACTCCGTGACAAATGATTGTCTGATTTTAAAATGTTATTGATTTGGATGTTTTTAAATTTGATTGCTTTCAATACCGCATAAACGTGATGTGATAACCTTTGCATATTTATTAATGATACTGTATTGATTTAGCGCCAAGGCGAAGTTCAGCCTGCTTGGAAAAAACTTAACTGGCTCGCAGCCAGCGTTCAAACCTTAGAAAAGCGAATATGGAGCCAAGTCTTTCACTATTAATATTATTCTTTCATCTATTATTCACTACATTTTAAATCAAAGTGTACGGAAGCAATTAACCGGACCGGCAAATTGAGGCGTCCGTTGGGACTTGCTCGAGCTATTGGCGGTAACTGTAGAATTTTGTTATTAAAATGGGCTTATTATCATTTGAGAGGGATCGGTCTTAAGTCCACCATGCTTTTATACACTTACATTCATAACTTCTTAGTGGCGTACTTTCGGAAATGTTAGCTTTCTCGTTGCGATTTAGTTTCCCCTTTAAAACGAGAGATGACTAAAGCTATGCATGTATGAGCATTAATAAAAACACACGAAGTCTAGGAAAGTCTGAAAGACGTGCCTTAAATTTAAACGTGAAACTACTATTTTACCAATTCCTGTCGTGGTTCCGTGACTAAAAATGACACCATCCTGACCTTGTGGAACCTTCCAATGTTCATATTAGAAACTTTAGTCTTTACGCCCCGGAGCATGTCTTGACGAGCACGAGGTGTATCCGTTAAAATCTACCTTCCATTGTGGTCGGACGTGTATTGTGTAACCCTTATTTGTGACGTCATAACCCTCCACTATTGTACGGGTCTAATTAAACCCTCTTTAATACACCGGGTGCGTAGCCGTTGATTGGATTTTAAGGTGTCCGGGGGTGCTTTCGATTGAAATTGAATAGCCCGATCTGGGTATTAAATGGGTGTGTTTCAGTGAAAGAGGTTTTCGGGGTAATTAAGGCCGGTCCTTGTGTCTTTTGACGCGATAAAAAAGGGTTACCTTACGCTTTCATATTTCTTGACGAGGGTTGGAATATTATGTTTCGGTAGAGTCGAAGATGGATCCTTTTTAATTATGTTTTTTTAAGGCATTTTTTTAAAATTATGCATCCAAAAATACCTAGAGCAACTGATGTCGCCTTTCGTTTTGGAGTGAATTAGTTAAACCTTCAATCCTCGCGAGCCTAAATGTTGATTGATTATTTGTTCTCAAAGAAGGCTTATGATTATAAGGATAATTGTTATCTACCATTAACTCAACTGAGAGGGTTTAGGCCTTTGTCCACCACGCTGGCCTAGTGCGGGTTCTCAGTTGTAGAGGAGGCCCGTGCCCAGCAGTGGGACGTATATGGGCTGATGATGATGATGACCATTAACTCATTCCCTATGGCGTCGTTTAAAATAGAATTTTAGGCGAAGAAGAAACTCTACATTCTCTCACCGTCAATGTAGGTACTTTACATGGGAGAAATAGTCTATATAATCAATAGTAGAGGAAGTACATATGTATTTGCAGACAGCTATGAAATGGAATCATAATCATAACAAAGACATCTGTTGTTGAATATTAACTGAACTCACCTTAGCCATAAGTACAATATAATGTTCAGAATGTATGTACGTTTGGTTTTTCAATACGCGAGTAATTAATCGATTAATTGGAAGGTTATCGTTTCTCGCCTACTTTAGTCATAAGTACAGAATAATGTTGACAGTGTATGTACATATATTTGGTTTTTCAATACGCGAGTATTGCATCGATTAATATAATCGTTTCTCGCCAGTCGACACGTTGTTTAAACCGCAATGCAGTCACCATCAATTTTTAATAGGGCTACTTAGCTTGTGTCCGTGAAAAATAAAATCAATGGCTATGATTAATATTATTTAAGTCTACTTATTACGGTGAATTTTGGAAGAAAACGCTGTTACATTTGCGACAATATTACTCAGGTACTTTTTTTTGGAAAAGAAACCTGTCTAGGTCACATCTATCTAAAATTCATGTAAATCGGTTAAATGGTTTAGTCATCAAACCGCGACAAATAAAATTAGTTTCTCACTAATAACATTAGTTATGTTTTGAGGTCAGATGATAACAAATTGGAATAATGTATTGGCGCAATTAGTAGCAAACATTAAAATACATTTACTCAACAGTCAAATACGCTGTCCTCGTATTCCACTAAGATACGAGTCTTGTGTCGTCAGTGATAGGAACTATGTATAACTTACAACAGTCTTACAAAATTATTTAAGAACATTTTTCTGTATCAAACTTAGACTGGTAATGTAAAGTGAGACTTTAGGCGCCGTTTTCCACCGCAAGGCCTGAAAAGATTCGATGCATAATGTAACGGTCCAGCCGTTTCATAAAACATCAAATTATTATATTAATGTTTGAATTACCGCAACTTGGCTAACACACTGCCGCTTTCCGCGCAGCTACGCTCAATTTACGCGGCACTAACATTCAGAAGCGGCCAAAAACCGCAAATTTCAATACGGAACCGTCGAACGGCTAAATGATGTAGACGTCTCAGAGGGGTCGTTGCCCCTCGCGCAGGGTTGCCAACTGAAATTGCAAATACGACACAAATTCAAACACTTGCACCTTACATCTGGAAAATTGTCAACAAGGTCTTGTTCATATTCTTTGTCTTCACGCCTTTATAAAACCGAAAACAAGAGATAAAGTCTCTATACAGTGATATAGATATATAAACAGTTAATTAGTTTTTTGCCTCGATATATAATTAAAGTGCTATGCATATTATTATTGATCGAAAAAGATTAAGGATGGGTAGGAAGGCTATGAATGATTGTTATGCTTAACTTAAATCCCGGGAATAAAAGTAACAGAAAATGTTTAATCAATTGGTCTTCTATAAGACGGCCTTGTTACCATATTAATATTTATGAATTTTCTGGAAGTAACAACACGTCATCTGATGGTAAAATAGAACCCTGGCTGTCAAGGAACGATGATCATTCTTCAACTTAAATATACTGTACTGCATTTAACAGATAACGAATCTAGATATTATGTGATTGCAGCATGGCTTACTTTAAAGTTCTCCAGGACAAAAGTACCATTTATAATCAAAGTTACAATGTTGCAACCCTACTCTCATATTCCTTGTACGTAGGTTCCACAAATATGATGAATAGAGCTTGGAGGAGACGGCATCCCTTTTACTGCATATTGATTACTGAATAATGAAGGAGTTCGCTAATTAAGCTGCTTCGTAAATAATGCACGCCATTGTCTTAACAGCTTGTGAATTTGTTATTACGCTGGGGAGTTTTTGGTTTATGACGGATAAAGTTTGTTGTCTCTTTGAAACAATTCAGAATTATTTATGAAAATTTTATGTTGTTCAGACGATTTGCTTCATCGTGTGTACATCATTTTAAAAGAGCAACAATAGAGTTTCTTGCCCGTCCTTCTCAAGTGATGGACGAGCTTGGAATGGGTGGTAAAATTAATTTTGAAATGACTGAATGTAAGTGATTAAGTCGTGATCGAGGTTTGGGCACGCGGTCGAGAATCTCGACGGTCGCGGGTTCAAACCCCAGGCACACACCTCTGACTTTTCGAAGTTATGTGTGTATTCACAATGAATTATCACGTACTTTAACGGTGAAGGAAAACATCGTGATGAAACCTGCACACCTAAAAGTTCTTAGAAATTTATTAGGTGTGTAGTCTGCCAACCCGCACTAGGCCAGCGTGGTGGACTAAGGCCTAAACCCTCTCAATGGTAGAGGAGGCCCGTGCCCAGCAGTGGGACGTATATGGGCTGATGATGATGATAAGTGATTTATTAGACATTTTATAGATTCAATAACTTATAATATAATATTTCAATCAATCCAATTTTTTTCATTGCATTTCATTTCATTATATGTTTACTTATCCACTGCTTAGCCGAAGTAACGAGCCTCGATTCCACTTCAGTTCTAATGTTTTTCAATCATGACTTTTTGGTCGACATTAAGTCTTAATCAGTAACTAAAAATGGTAGCTTCATCTTCCTAAAAATTACAAACAGTTTAGAAACTTTAGAGTAGTTTTTTCAAACTTAAAATATTTAGTCTCTCAATAATATTTTTTAAATCAAGAATTTGACTTTGAACCTATATTACGAAATATATAATATTATTTTATTCTTAAAGGAACTGTGATTTGTAGGTTGCGAACCCAATACTCCTGAGAAATAAATCATATGTTTGGTAGAGAATATGAAAACATTACACGGGCCGGCTCTGCATATGTTTAGCCTTTGTTTGACCCCAGCCCTGCTGAATATAAAGAAATATCTAGGGTTATGGAAAATAGAGATATTATAAATAAATAAAAATTACTACCTACAACTTATCTTTTTTTTTTTTTTTTTCTACACACTGCCCTCTCAATAAATTCCTTCAGAAAGTTCATCCTAAGGTTGCCTTGAAAAGATGTCGCCATGTGCGATAAGGCCGCCGTTTGTACCTTTCCGTGTATGTTTTTTTTTATGTTTCTTTTTTCTATCATTAATAAGTGTACAATAAAGTGTTAAATAAAAACTTAAAGTCCGTAATGCGTAACTTGAATAAATCACTAGGGTTACTCACTGCAAACTATCGCATGTGTAAGGACAAACAAATTATAATTATAGTCGTAATTAATATTTTTCTTTTGCGTAGCCTTAATCTTGACAGATTCATTCTTATTTACATGTTACCGTAATATCTCAACGTGGAGAAGGCCTGCGTCAAACGGTCATCGATTCCACCCCCTCTGGCTTCATTCCAATCTCTTTCCTCGCGTAATACGTTTGCTGGCGAACTTCTACTATTTCTGCTTGCGTCAGAATATATAAAAAACAACTATTCCGTGCCTACTTGATATACGCCAGTCATGGCTATTGTGGATTGTTATCGCTTTTGTTGAGATAACAGTATAATATTTCATGTAAATGTGTGGCAAAAATATATGATTACTACTACACAATGACAAGGGATTTCTTTCTGTAGATGGTATACACTTATAGAGGGTTTGTTCATTTTCTACCAGTACTGTTATTAAAAGGATATTATTTCACGTATTTGTGAATATACCAATAAAATGTATTATAGCTTTGGTGTATTGGCAAAGTTTGTACTTAGATGGTGACCCATTTAACTCGAATAGATCGCAACAGTGTTGTTTGCCATTGATTGTCTGTGAGTCAGTGGTACAACTTTGGTTGAGCCAATCAATTTGCACCACAGTCCAACATTAGTACCTACGGCGTTGTTCTACCACTCTCGAAAATTCGCAGTAGAGGTACGTGCCAGAACTCATTTATCGTACGCACCTTCACACCGAAACATCCATTACCAAAGGCAACAGGGTAGCTAATTCCTTCCTTGTTTTACACCCAATAAAAACGTAGATAAATGAAGGTGAGGCCGGCTAATAAAAACATACGATTTATACATTTGATCTTGGCGTCTCCAACGAAACAGCTAGAAGGAAACTTTCCGAAAGTGCGGTCAAATCATGGCTCCCTCGGGAGTGAAGTTTCGGCAAGTTCCCGGCCGGCGTTACGTCACTCGACGACCTTTACGCTCAGTGGAAGGTGCGGGTGTGATTTCGCCGAATTTGCGAGATGTGCTAACCCGGCTATATTTATCTGTGACTTGTTGAAGTTTTGTTTGGGTCGTTTTCGGTCTTTCGAATTGGATGTACCGTTTTGTATTCATTTTGCTATTTCAAGCAATGTTTTTGCATGTTATAGTAAGGTAAACATTGTAAGGTTTATTGGTGTTCCAAAATACATTTCATAATGCTCGAACAACGGCATGCTTCCATTATAATATCATTGGCCTTTACGACATCAAACCGCGCTGCTTATGGATACTATGAAGTGCATATAAAATATCACCGCTGCTCATTAAACATATAGCAATATGAAACATGCAATATATTTAAAGACAAATATGCAATATACTTTACAAAGTTATTCTATCGGTTTTTGAGTCTCGGCACCCAAGATTACAAACTTATGTCGCGTTGGTAACTTTCAAAACGTAATAAATTCCGCCTGTTGTTTGAAATGCGTTTATTTAAATGAAATTTTGTTGACTAAATACTCTTTTATTTTAATTGTGATTTCAATTGAATAAAATAATTGCTTCCAAACCAGCCTGCTATACTAACAACCGTCTTAAAGTTTTACAAAATTCATTTCTATTAATTTGTTCGTTCCTAAATTAGTACTCTGTTTCGATCACACTGCGCTTAACCCATTACTTCCGTCGAAATCATAAGCGTCGAAAATATTGGACTTTTTTGATGATTAAATTAAGTTCAGAGTACATTAAAAAAAAGTGAGAAAAAAATTGTATAACTTTTTTCGCGATATATGAAGTTGGATCTAATGCTCTTCCTTAGTCGACAATAATTATAACTTATTATCAATTTGAAAAAAAAGGAATTAAAATCACCTTAATATTTTTTACAAGGATAAAATTTATTAGAAAAGTAGTGTGATATTACGAATTTCATCAGAAACAATAAAAATAAGAGCTCTACTAACTATAACTTGAATGCAGTGTCCTAAAAATAGGACCGGGGAGAGGAATGGTTTAGAAAGTATCATTGTGGGAACATACGCACATATGTATATCCATCTATCATAAGCATAGTTGTTACTACATAAACTATTGTAGGTACATTTTAATACAAGACTCTTAAGTTAAACGAGATAGTATTCTAGATCAATTTCTAATATTTTAGAAAGTATTAACTCTAACCGGGGATACATTTCACACAAACATCAAACTAAAGGGTTGATAAACATATTCCTAAACGCGTTTCACAATTGCTTCACTTTACATGCCTCTTATTGAAACGTTTAAGAGACGAGTGAATATGCCACAAGTACAAACATGAAACGTCTCGCAAAACAGTCTCCACCGTCGCAAGATCAATTTGTCTAGTCGCATTCAGAGCTTGACGCAACGCTCGGTGTAATTGTTGTGACATCCAATTATATACTGCAATCAAGTCACAGGTTTGCGTCGCCCGACTAGGAGCCATCGAGGCGCCCCTTCTACAAAATGTTGCGTGGCGAATGTGTGACGGCTGTAATATTATTCCAATTGAGAGATATCTCTACAGGATGTATAAAGACCGTGATCGTAAACTAAGACTGGCAATGGCCACGGTGATTACAAACATCGTGACATTAAAAAAATATCCGCTAAAAAATAAAAATACGTTTTTCTTACAACCACAAGTATTAAATGTATAGGTATAGTTGTTAGGAAAACGTAAAAAAAATAGGCGAGTTCGCCAGCGTAAATAATAGTTTAATTACATTTATGTGTCTTTTAATACGGATTTATTTGTAGCATAGTAAATTTAAATCTATGTTCGGCTCCGAGGCAAGGTCTATCGAATTAAAATACGTTCAGCAGGTTAGATGGACGCGTTCAAACAAACAAACAGATATATGACTAATTTAGTTCTATTACACTTTACCCATCTTCAAAAACTCTAAAATATACTATTTCGTACAGTGTTTGCTTGTATGACTGCATATTTAAATTTGATTTAAAAAATGCTCCACAGTAGTGATTCATCGTATTATTACGTAGAGAAATATTATTATTAATTATCTCAATGGCCATTTCGTAAAAGCCATAAAATCTTAATTAAAAAAAATGACGTAGGTACGGCAATTTATGTCTGCAATATTAAACCATAGATTTCAATCCTAATAGAAAATGTATATCCACGTTTTAATGGGCCATTGGTTAGGCTCGGTATATAAATATAACTTCACGACCGGAGCGTGATTCGTAAACATATTTCAAGTTCGATATAACTCATTGGTTTACGCTATTATTCGAAACTTCGCCTTCGGATACGGGAAGCCAATGTCTTATCCCATTAATCTATTACAGTACGTATTCAGCCGGTTTGCATTCACGAAATATGTGCAATGTCACGCGAATCCGCTTGCCATTTGGACGTAAAAAGGGATAACTTGTATTTGATTGTGAAGCGAATCTATTTTCAAAAATAATTTTCAACTATACCGAAAGAAATAACGTGATATTGCTAGATTCACGGATATCCCTAAATGAAAAAAAGATCCAAATCACTAATGACTATAGAGTTGTAAGGTTATCGAAGTAACGATAGACACCATTATCTGTTATCTCTCTTCCACACTTCGCCATAAAGATCCTTGATTAAAGAGAAGGTAAGATGCAGACAATAGGTAGGTACTACATAGGTCTCACTCTCGCTCGTCGTGTCGCCCCCCCCCCCCTCATCTACAATTAATAATAATAAATAAATACACCCAACAATCACACACATGGTTGTGACCCCACATTAAGATACAAGTCTTGTGTCGTGGGTATCAGAAACTACGAGAGACATTTTGGTCTCACAAACACCCAGACTCGTAATAAATGCTTGTGAATCGAATCCGCGGCCTCTCGTTTCGCGAGCTGGTATCTAGCCAACTGCGCCACCGCGCTGTCAAATTGAGATTAGATAAAATATCTTCTAAGAAATTACTTGTGAAGTATTTGCAAAAAGCAAGTTTACACAAGCTGTGTGTGTTTCTTTTGTTTCTTCGTCTCAGTATACCACGCGCCTAATCCTCACTTTTCACTTTTCATAAAAGTAAACGCCAACTCGCAATAATTTTGTGTACGTTTCCACTAGTTATACATTAGTAGGATTCTCAATGTCCCAAAAGCGTTCTCGACGCGGCGTCGCGTTTCAAGTGGATCTTGGTTTTTAATTTTCAAGAGCCATTCTAAAGCCTTGAAGCAACTCCCTTGGGGAGTGAAGTTGCTGGGTACGGAGCCTCTCAAAGGGAAGATTTTCGTCATAAAATATTACACAAATGTATCAAAAGGTGCGTTTGTAGCTACTCGGTTTTGACTGATGTGGATTATATCATTTTTGTGGTGTATTTTTTGGATTTATTGTTTTTACAATAGAGTAATGTAGTGGATGCTTTCCAGAAGTATTTGATTTGTTTTATTGTCGTCATTGGTATGTTACGTTAGCTAAACATTTTGATATTCTTTTTTAATTTCTTAGTAGTCCTTATAATAACGAATACGTTAATACCAGTCAATAATGCTTACGGCGATCTTACTTATTTATCGAAACTATAGTGGTAGTTCACGTCGATCTTTTACGAAACAATTGGAGTCTCTACTACATACTCAGGGATACATTTCTTCTATACCTCTAAGCTAAAGGAAGATGAGAATGTCTGGATGGTTTTTCCATAACTAAAGGATAAGGTATATTTAAAATTATAACATTTCTTGTTGCTAGGGAGTTACATGCGCCTCTTCTTCTCCACGCACATGACACGTCGATGCTGTAGTAGTTAATTTTATTTGACGATTCAAAGTCTTATTTGAGTAAAGACTGTTTTGATTTTGACTTTTATTTTTATTTATTTTATATACTTTTTTCTACACTATACAAGAAAATATAAACTATGTTATTACTTCAAAAGTTTATTTGCCTTGGCACAAAGTAGAAAAGAAGGAATGATCTCGATAATTCTATGAACCTCGAGCTGCCCTTGTACGCCTATTGATGTATTTATTTATAAAGTAATAAACAATGTGATAGCTTTAATTGCAGTGCAGTTTAAAATATTTCGTCGATGGTAACGTCTTAAGTGAGTACTTAATGGCCCGGCAGTAATATATTTTTATTTTGTTTACAGGTAATAAAGTTCACACTATCAGCGGGCTACTTAAGGCGACGCCGAGAAGTGTCAAGAGAGTCGGTTTGTTTCTCATCATTTGACTTAATATCTAAAGAATTAACTTTCAATTTGTAGTTAGTGCGTTTGACGATTTAATTTCCAAATTTTATGGTGCGGTAAATATAACGTATTAATGCTATATTCTAAAATTATTAGGAAAGAAACGAAAACTTGGTTATAATTACACTTTGTCTGTGATTGTTGGATTTTGCTAAAATTGTCCGTTGTTCATGATGATGCTTATGCGTTTTAAATGTAACATCTACATTCACTACTGCACTAAGATCACTGTTATTGTTGTTTGATGTATTACAAAACCATGGTGTACATATCATCTCTGCATCACCCAAGGTTCAACTGTAAGAGAATGCCTTAGGCATTAAGTCCACCTATACATCATACATGTATCAAGTGTGAATAAATAAATAAATACACCAAAATTATTTTAATAGTTCCGTGGCTTAGACAGGAAATAAAACAAACAAAATTACAATTCAAATAAATATCTTACAAGTTGCTCAATTTGTATCGCTAATGTACCTACTTATTACTTATATCTTGTATTATATTTAGGCTAGCCGAAACCGCGATTTCACCTACATTTCAGGTTATTATATCGTAGTGTGAAGTTACATAGCTCTCTTCGATGAATAGATTTTTCAAAAATATTTTTTCATTTCGAATTAGAATTTCCTGAAATTAGTCCGTTCAAACAGACAAACTCTTCAGCTTTATATATTAGAGTAGATTAATTTCTTTGTATTAATATTATGGCGCCTTTGAATATAGCATGCCTAATCCTAATGATGATGGATCTGTGTACTCTGTATATATTGGACGCTAATTCATTTTGCATTATTGTATGCAAATGACTCGCTAACGAGATGGCTTCATGTCTTTAATGCGAGACGATGTTGATCAACACGTTACTGAGGTAATTACTGAATCGGTATTAGAATTTATGCAAAAAAATAATGCATACGAGAGCCTATGGCGCTGTGTTAACATGAACTTTTGATCCTACATACAAGTTTTGTGTCGTGGTTATAAAAAACTACTACTACTATTTCTCGATCACAAAAACACCCAAACCAGAAACAAATATTTATGGATTACACAAAAAAATCATGCGGATTGTATAGGCGGCCACTCGTTCCACAAGCTTATGTTTAGCAAACTGTGCCATAAAGACTGTTATATCCATTGAATATCTCATATCAACTTTAAGTAAAGTACGTATATATATCTATCACAGAAAAGGTACGCCATCTATTTAAATTACCATGTTGTGCTACTGAGAAGTCTCTAATAGATATACAAAATCTCTGCTGGAGCCGAGAACCAAACTTCTATAACCAAATCCCTCTAACGCACGCGGCAATTAAAATCGCTGCTTAACAAGGCATTCGTCTACTTAAATAAAAATATCTAAATGTCTAAATTGTCCCCAACAATAATTAAAACAGACTCCTCTGTAATGGCACATATAGGAATGCAGTTACCTGATCTAATGCTAGAAACACTGCGACGGAAAGTGTTAATTGAATAGCATGGTAAAAAACGTATTGGTACGTTTACGTCAAGTTTTTCACAGATTCGAGTGTCATTATTATGAGTTATGTGGCCGTTGGCTCGCCGGCTCGGCGCTGCGTCGACAGATAAAGTTGTTCGCAATTTATACAATCAAAGTCACAGTCTTAAAGTATCAATCGAGCTCGTTAAAAACTATCACGGAACAACAGAGTGATCAGTGGAGATTTGTTTGGGTACAGATCGTCCATTTTCCAAATATTTTTTATGTTAACTGAGTCAATTTTGATGTTTTAAAAATATATGCATTAGATTAATATAGGTTATTCTGAATTTATGACTAATCCGGGTACCGAGATGAGCAAAAGTAACCTAACGGAATTTCAACAGTATGTTCAGTCCTCAATTACAAATATTACTGTGTTGCATGCCTCGTGTCGGTCTTCAAATTCTCATTAAGTAAGTATT
The DNA here is from genome assembly GCA_907164795.1 of Hemaris fuciformis. Lineage (NCBI taxonomy): Eukaryota > Metazoa > Arthropoda > Insecta > Lepidoptera > Sphingidae > Hemaris > Hemaris fuciformis. The sequence goes on along the minus strand of OU015440.1, from coordinate 4,689,380 downwards.
TTCATCATAAAACCTATTGCTACTTCCTGCCCGCGGCTCGTCGTCGTATAACCACCCTTTTACGTCAAACAGTAATAGATTATTGAAAGTATTTCTCATCGCCATAAAACTATCGTCTTCGTTGAGCTCTTGAATCCAGGTTAAAAGTCCATAAGCCATAATAATGTCTTATTTATTTTCTTTTTTACTAATTATAAACAATTTAGTATGAATACACCCCTGTTCCACTGTTGCAATGCATCTTAATAATGCAGTTTCGCCAAAAACGGCACCACACGTATCTTCATATAATAAACTTGGCGCATCGGGAGTTATTGCAAGTCTCTGGGTTCAACGCGGAAGGCATCATCAACTCGCCCATTTATGGTGGGTGTTTGTCGTCCCAGTCTTTTTTACGGCAGTAGATAAGGACGGAGGCGATCATGTGTGATTATTGTAATTTGCTTTCTGTTGGTGTTGCGGTGTGCGCGCGTGCATTGCGAGCTGTGACTTTTATTAGGCGAAGATGTTTTTTCACGTGTTGATGGATTAGCTGTTGCTGTTTCATGGCGGTGTTAGACACTTGATGTAGTAATTATTACCATATACAACAAGATAAATATGACACGTTCTAAAAATGACGAAGTTTTCTCCTTCCTTACTAATTCAAATAATGCCATTAATACAACTACGTCCCTATATGGTTAACTGAAAGGTATCGCTTGTACGATTCTTGATCAAAGGCTCTAAGACGGTATTTCATAGTACCTTAGAGATTTTTATGAATTTCTAGATCCACCTTGGTTTGGCAATTTTCATTTTCAGTTGTCACCCTTTACCGCGCGTGCAAAATTTTATGACTAATTGGGCGCATAAGCATCATGATAAATTAACATTCATATTATTAGTCACTATACTATTATCTTCTATTTTGCATAGTACTGCTAAACAAAGGACACATCGGCCAGCTCTCACCTACTGATGGACATCGTTCGTGAAAGGCAGACATCGGTCTTAATGGCATGCTCCAGTTAATTGATGTGGGGCAAAACACAATTCTAAACGTAACAAGAAATGTACTAAAACTTAGTTTCTCCAAGTCAATGTTCTGTTGATGTCGAGCAGTAAACCTTGAACTCTCTATATAGAACCAGTCAAGCCGTATTATCGTAAAAGTATCGGGAGGTTGGGCGAGGGTCCAAAGTTAATGGATTTTACATACGCGACTGTTAGTAAATGTTATGATGTTTTACGTTCACACCGAGATATGTTTGGAATACAAGATTCATTTTATAGTATTTTACATTGTTTTTAATGTATTTATTATAGTTAATCGTTCTATATAATTTTAACTAAAACCGCATGCGACTCTTAAAATTGAGTTATTAACTATGTACGGAAGATATTCAAGACATGCGCTGATGCACTTTTGAAAAAATAGTTGTTAAAAAATACCCCCTAAAAGTCGTAATACTATAACCAGTATATTAAAGAGATAATTATTACATCTCGTAACACTCGAATTCAAAAGAAGAGTCTTAGCTTCAGCGATCGACCTAGTACGTGTAATTTCTCAAGGCCTCGTAACTAACTGTGTTATTGAGACTAACTTTCCTCTGCCAGTTTAAAACATGTTGAATGAAATCTATTTTCCTATATTATTTATGATGGCATAAAATGTCGCTCTATGTTATGACTCGATTTAATTTCACCTCATCGCCTCTAAATACTAATGTACGTCGAGATACCGCTACTCAGATATTTTTATAGGCTATTTAATTAATCTCGAATGCTCTTGTGGTTGTAAAGGATCACAAATTATGTTCGTATCGACTCCGATACATCTCACTTTAAATACGCTTTCAATGTTTTTATGGTCTCGCCTGAGTGTATAAAACAGTCGCACTAACATTGACCGCTAGATGTCACTGTTTCGATCTCTGGGCTAGGGTTAGTACCGCCTTAGTTTTAGTGACAGTATAATAATAGAATAATAATAGAATAATAATAGCTTAGAAAAAGAGTATAGAACAATTTCAGTTTATTTGAAGTTAGTAAGTCTCTTGTAGTAGGGAAAACTCTAATGTTAATTGTGAAAACAATCAAACAACGTTGAGCAAACGTGGCTTTATTTATATCCCACCAATTAGCTTAAAACAGTGATGTATGACCTCTGGCTTAGAGATAATGGTTGTACGTCAATTAATACTGCACTTACTGGTTTTAGGTCATTTCATCACAACAGAATAGGATATAACATTTGATTGTTGATTGTTTTTTTCCTAACGAAATGCCTCGTCATGCAATACAATATACAGCTACCTATACACTACACAACACACATACGAACACACAAATGCACGTTCCATTTCCATTTCTCCTTTATCGCACGTTGAAGTGTTAAAAGTCATTTGTAAGGGCCGTTTCCACGTGAACGATATTAATGGATTTTTTTCATTTCCGCTCCCGTGCCTTTGATAAAGAATCGTTCTTTGTCTAGAAAAACAATGAGAGTACCAATTTTTTTGTGATTCACTCTAACATCTCCCGCGTTTGTTTGTTTTGTGTTGTTTACAGGTGATTAAATAGAGATATTGATTATAAATGTTAGTTCGCTTTGTTATTTTATTCTAGATAAAATGAATAATTACATTGTTGCCTGACTAAAGATATTTATGTGTTTAATATCTAAATTTCCAAGTACCAAATCCTAATGAGTAGCATTTAGATCATACCGAAATTAATTACATTTTGGTATGGGATTTATGATAGCTGTTACATTCAATTTAATTTTAATCATAATCAGTTACAGCGATCGCAGCCCTAGTGAATACCCAGAACTCGCCAAACCCTACATTGTAATTGGGAAAATGGTTTATCATGGAATTAAAATGTAATCTTTTGTCGGAGGGTATTTCTTTGGATGCGTGTCGCCTATTTTATTGTGCTCTCAAAGCTATATTGTGATAAAGTGACAGTTTAGACGTTCTATTGTGAGAGGTCCGTTTTATAGTTATAAGATCGCGTCGCTGTTTAAATTATTGGACTAAGGTATTGTAAAGCTGAATAGGATAAATTAATAGTATTAAAATCTGGCTATTAGATTAATTTGAATATGCCGTAGTGATGGAAATTTTAATATTTTGTATCCGCCAAATATGACCTCACGTAATATTTATCATCAGCCAATAGACATCCCACTGCTGGGCACAGGCCTCCTCTACCATTGAGAGGGTTTAGGCCTTAGTCCACAACGTTGACCAAGTGCGGGTTGGTGATTGTCAACCAAAAATTGTACTTGAAGATTTAATATTGCTTTTCATTTGGTGAGTGCGTTTTTTAAAACCAAATAATAATAAGTGATCCATTTTCCGTCATTCCCATGTTTTCATTTTCCAGACATCAATAGAAAGAGTGACTAATCGGTTTATAACTTGCCCATATTCTGTAATAATATATAATAATAATAAATAATAATAAATACACCCAACAGTCACATACATAGTACTGACCCCACACTAGGATACAAGTCCTGTGTCGTGGATATCAGAAACTACGAGAGACTTTTCGGTCTCACAAACACCCAGACCCGAAACAAATATTTGTGGATCACACAAACATTTGTCTCGGTGCGGGGATCGAACCCGCGGCCTCTCGTTTCGCAAGCTGGTGTCTAGCCATCTGCGCCACGGGGCTGTCAAAACTGTCAAAAGACAGTAATTTCATTTTATACTGTGCCCGTTTATTGCCCGTTATTTGCTAGCTTTACTGTAATATTTCAATCTCTTGAAGACTACTTTCGCCTGTGGTAAACTCGTAAAAATACGTCATTTCATTATTTACAGATAATATTAAAAGCAAAAATAAATAGATATTATTCCATCGTAGTCTAACTTCTCGCATAAGCTAGTAAATTACGTTATTAGTTTAAAGGTTATTTGTAATTTTAGACTTTATACATTACTTAATGAATACATTAAGATTGTCAATTACGTAATTAAAAACCAACACAGTTTACCGCTTCGACTTTTTCCGTGCTTACCTCTCTGTTATCTACACTATTGAGTCATTATTTTTTTAATGGCTGCCACTCATTTGCGAGTGTAGGGTTGACGTTTACCGTTTCTTTACTCTAACTGTATTGTATTATTCATACCTATGTATATATTAAAAAATGGGATGGAATATACCCCGGGTAAATTACATATACTTATCTGCCTTGCCTTGCCTTCATCACAAGGAAGACTGTTTTCCAGTCGAAATTTCATTTTTAAGGAATGACTAGAAGAGGACAATTACAATGTTACAAAAAGATTAAGAGCTAAGAGTTTCTCGAATGCTCGATCCGCGGTCTGTGCGTCTATAACACATCTCCAAGTGGCACCAGTTGTTAGTGTAGCTTTATAAGTTATTTTAATACATTACATAAGTTATATTTTACTTTTATACATAATTCAAATAGTAATATATAGTATTATTCAATATATTTACAGCTTCAACTTTAATCCTTTTCTTATGGTCCCTATATAACAAATAGTGAAGTAACAGTTATCAGTCGCGCACAAACGGTGAATTAATAGTGGATTTCAACTAATAGTACCTGAGCGTACGCACTCGTCATAAATCCACGCGGCACTGTGACGGCCTATAATCTCACAATAAATTGAATATCGCTCGGTACACGCCGCTGTCTCGTAATATCTGGCCCGCTGAGCAAATAACCAATTTATACATCATTAGTAAGGACACGCTCGGACTGTTGGCGGTTGAGCGGATGAACTGTTAAAGGTTGATAACTCAGCCTTGGTTTGCGTATATTCTTTAGTGTATTTCAGCTAATGTACTATATAATTCGTTAGTGTAGATAAAATAACCCAAGTTACGGGCTTGCCTATATTGAGACCTATCGATACTTAAATTTTGGTATGGTGTTTGTATGTCTAAATTCATGGTGGATATGATAGTCATGTTGATAAAACTGGAACTTTTCGAAGTATAATAAAAGGGTGGTCAGTCATAAGCTATGAGGGGTGTGAATGTTGGCATTGTTTAAACAATATTAATATGTGTGTATGTAATGCGTATGTCTCTTTTCCCGTTTAATAATTTTAATTTATCTCATGACCGCTGCACTAACGGTATAGCATATAGTATTATAATAGTCTTAAATATACATATGTTTCGATATTGTTTAAATTTGACCATTGTCAATAATACTTTCATTCATATTATCATTTAGTTTTAGAAGAAGTACAGCACACAAACTCATGTACGAAAATACGTTTATTACTTATATCAAACATTTTGCGCGATTAAGTTATAAATAAAAATTTAAGGCGCCGCACCACAAACACTTTTACATCAACAACATTACAATAACAGAAGTAACGGGTCATAACAACGTGAATTGTAATTCGGTTTCCTGCCGCCGTGAGAGCATGAGCACATTTTCCACACCACACAGAGAATTATACCGTTTTTTCCTTATTACCAAACACGTGACTTATTGGACGGCGTAATAGTGGCATCGTTTCAACTACGTGACTTCGTTTGACAAGCGGCATCAAATCGACAACGTAATGAACGTGAAATCGCTCACTCAGTTATAGCTTTACTTTTGTATGTATACATACGCAACCAATGTGCCCTACATAATATATTCGATTCTTAAACAAGGCATTATGCGAGACTGTTCAAGATGACCTTAAGATGAAGCGTTTGAAATACTGCATATTTGATCTTTGCCTCTTGAAATACTTTTTCATGTTGTTTTAAACCTATTGTGTGAATTTAAATTCAATTTTATTAGGTGCAGTAAGTTCGCATACATAGAACTTATGATTGTCACATAAATCGAATCTATTACAATTCGGCATTGTAGGAGATACACCTACAAATAAAGCTACATAATAATTTATTTTTTATTTATAACAAAATTACTTATTAACCAACCTGTTAAGATGTCAACTAATTTTAACTAAAGCAAGTTTTATTTGCTGACATAGCTCTTTTATGCCAAACAAATTGTCGATACAAAGACCCTTGTCGCTTATCGCTGCAACTGTGACCCGAGCTCTCGCAGCAAGCGGTCGCGCGCAGTGCCAACACAGCCGGGTCGCTCTGGACGCAAATGTTTCATTTTGTTTACTTTGACGTCCCTGTAAACATTTTAACGGTCGTGTTTTGTACGGCGGACGGGATTCCGCGCCGTGTTATGATGCACTTTGTAGTGTTGTGTTGCGCTACCGACTGACAAAGGGCGCCTGCCTACATATTCAATGCGTTTTGGACTTGTCTACCTATTTTGAAGTTAATTTTATGCCGATATTTTGTCTTTATCAGCCCATATACGTCTTACTGGCTATAGGACTCCATAAAATTAGAATAGGCAAAAAATAACAGAATAGACGAAAGAGCGGTTCTCGGATCTTAGTCCGCCACACTAACCTAGTGTGGATTTGCGAACTACACTGTACCTATGTGTACCTATATTTTGCTTACTTATATTTTAAATTCCACGTAATAGGTTTATTGCCCTTATTTGGGTTCTATTCCACAGTAGGCTGCTGCTGAAAATTTCCTTATGAAAAACGCTATGCAATCGAGTTCTCTATGTTGCTTAACACAAACCTGTGTCGCGAGACCACGAGGCAGCCACACCGCCATACGAATATAAAAACGTGTAGCTGTACTGTTGTTTTTCTGCGTATTTCTCATTAAACATTAGGAGTAACACTTGCAACTTAACGCATTTAAGTTGGCTTATGGCGTAATTATTTCTCTAGTCGCAGGTTTCGCTGGCAAACGTGAATACAACCGGGATAATGCGTGTGCTGTTGTGTTTTACGACTTTATATTATACGAACAATAACGGGCGAGTTGTGTGCCGCCATAAATACGGTGATAAACTATGATTTACTGTTCACGTGAATAATAGATTTTGGAGTTGGTAAAAATACCACGCGTGTTGTCGGGTTAATGCTTCGGAATGGTGTTGCTGGCCTTTTGAAATCTCACAGTGGAGTCGGTAAGTAGTATAAGTCTTGAATGAGTACAAGTGCACCTAATTAAAATAACACCAGTTAATTTGCTAGAATAGAAATTAAATAAAAAGCATTCCCTCGCAATTTGCTCACTTGTAAGCATAAACTTCGACCTAATTTATGGTTATTGTGTGGTTTATAAAAAACCATCTAGTCGCCTTTGGTCACCTTAGCCAAAGCCTCATTTTTTACCCTATGCTTCACTTAAAACATACACTTCTCAATTCCCCTAAACCCTTTTTATAATTTCAAAACAACGTGGCGATTTTTGGACGATCCGATATTAGTCTGTGGTTTTATGTGATGCACCTCAATAAGTTTTTTTTTATATTGGCACGAAAATGTGCCAGCACCGTAGCTCATGCTAAGCACGTTGTTGTCCAAATAGAGCATCAAGAGGCGAAAGACTCTCACTTCTCAGATGGAAATAATTGTATTACTGAAGGTTGTCGTCTTACTTGATCTGGAAAGCCCTGCCTGTATTCATAGTGCAATAAAGCAATGAATATTTGAAAAATCCCTTTAAACATAATGTTAACAAGTCTCAATACTTCAATTAAAATTCATTTAAAAACGGTTTAAAAGAAAATTACGCCTTTTGTACAGTCTTTAACGAGGTCGGCTGGGCGCGCGATTGCGTTAGAGCAATGTAATTGGAATATTTTAATGGATTCCCTGGAAAAAAGGACTTAATTTCCTCAAACGCCTTGTGTCAATCAAGTCTCACCTGGCTTGAAGGGACGACCTGTTTGCACTTAAATGAGGCTTTTTGTTTGCAGATTTATGATTGTTAGGAATTATTTGACTCACAAATGTGGTCGACGTTTATTTCAAACGAAAAGATATCCTAGATTTTGTGTATCATTTTCACTTGTGTTATTGAATATCCTCCTTTATCAGAATTTTGGTTTTATTATGCTACGGAATGGTTGATTCATAATGTTTGAGTAATATAATTTTTGTACGTCTTCCTTCTTTCAAATGAATATAACAAGTAAGATTCAAAGTAAAAAAAAATAATCTTTATTCCAATAAGACTTAGAAGCACTTTTGAGCCGCTAATTAAAAAAAAACTTCTACCGCTTCGATACTTTTCTCAATGATGTTTTTTTTTAAGATTACCTATTATATTCCTAAAATTTAAGGTTTATACGCATGGTTGAAAGACTTTGGATTTATGTTGTAGGAAAGCGTAAAGGTTAAAAGGAGCTTAGAGACGTGGACAATGTATCGCAGATAATCGTGTACAATAAAAATGTCCTCGATTTCTTTTTGTGATATTTTCTTTGTGATGTTTGTGGGTTTGTAGTATTGATAGACTCTGTGGTGGTTAACAAGTAGTAATGGCCTCGAGACTAAGACGCGCGGTCGAGAAACTCGGCGGTCGCAGGTTCAAACCCAAAGCACACCAATGAATTGTCACTTACTTTAACGGAGAATGAAAACGTAATGAAACCTGCACACCTAAAACTTCTTTGGAATTTCTAAGGTGTGTATTCCGCCAATCCGCAATAGGCCAGCGTGGTGGACTAAGGCCTAAACCCTCCTGTTGTAAAGGGGGCCCGTGTCCAGCAGTGGGACGTACCTATATGGGCTGATGATGATGGTGTGGTTAATGCCAACTTGAAACGAGAGTCCGCGGATTCCATCGCTGGACCGAGACAAATGTTTGTTTACCAAGAATATTTGTTAACAAACATTTGATCTGGGTGCTTGTGCGACAGTACAGTATTGTAACTTAGTATGAAGTGTGTAGTAGTAGTTATTTATTTATTACTGCCACTTTTAATAATGTCGTCCAAACTTCAGCGTGGCTCTATTACATAGGATTCCACCCGCCGTGAATGTTATAAAGGTACTATAAAATTGCAAATTCACTCACACCTATACGTATAAATTCACGACAACATCCAATAAATGCGCGCGATGTATTACTTTCGCAGCTGCAACCACGCCTACATTTGATAGGACATTTTCTATGGACTCGCGCCATGGAATGAACACGGCTTCATAGAAAGCAGTTAGTTATTTATTCAGAATGGCATCGATAATGCTTCGGGTGGCGGAATCCAGTCACCGATACACTGTCCGTCGCATCCGTTCACAAATCACAGTGTCTCCATGCTAACAGTGAACGGTAGTGGAAGCCGCGGAGCGTGGCGGGCGCGGCAGATGCCCATTGTGAAGCTTTAATTGTCACCGTTAATTACGCTCATGGTGCTGGGAAATGGAAGGATGTGATTGTTACTTCAATATTTATTTTAATTGCATTATATTAAAATGCCGCTGGAATAGACAATAATTACAATGCAATAAATTTCCAATCGTAAGTGTAAGTCGTGATGGCCTCGAGGTTTAGGCACGCGGTCGAGAATCCCGTCAGTCGAGGGTTTAAACCCCAGGCACACCTCTGACTTTTCGAAGTTATGTGTGTATTCACAAAGAATTATCACGTACTTTAAAGGTGAAGGAAAACATCGTGATGAAGCCTGCACACCTAAAAGTTCTTAGGTATTTCTTAGGTGTGTAGTCCGCCAACACGCACTAGGCCAGCGTGGTGGACTAAGGCCTAAACCCTCTTAGTTGTAGAAGAGTCCGTGCCTAGCGGTGGGACGAATATGGGCTGATGAAGATGAAATTTCCACTCCCCTGAATTTAGTTTAAATTTTAGGCTTAAAAGTACTTTATCCATTTATAACGCAGGCACGATTGTAGGAGCCTCGTGCTCAGAAATAGGACGTATGTGGGCTGGTATACGAATACACGTCCCACTGTCAGTCACGTTCCTACTTTACCATTAAGACTAGATGTGATTCTTGTTAAGATTGAGTCACTAAGGCTTTTACTTAAGTACAAGTAGTTTGTAACAATGTTTCAGTCAAAAGCTTAAATGTTTTTCACAAATTAAAATTACTATTTTTCTCTCGTTAGAAATTCAACTTACCCTTTACATTTTCACGAGTCAGTGTTAGCAATATAACATTCCGCGAACGTAAACGGGCCGTTTATTTATGCATCGAAACATTCCCATTTTGTTCTAATGAAGTACTTGTTAATTCATCTTTCATGACAAATGTATTCAAACGAGGCTGCAAACAAAATCTAGTTTATAATAAACGCACGTCTATGCATAGATTCAGAGGTGATTTCATTCTAGTTATCGTACTGGTGGCTTTTCTATATTGTGTTTTGAAGTTTAATTGAACCGAGAGCCGGACTAGTTGTTCAGCTCACGCGAGAGATTTGTATAAAGCACCCGAGATGTGGGCCAATACAGTAGCATCGGGGTGAAATTTATGAATCCAGTTGTGTTGAAACAATTTGACGATAAATACCTACGCGTGAGCAGTAAATGGTATGATATACACACATACATAAACTCACGCCTGTATTCTCCGAAGGGGTTGGTAGAGGTACATTTCTGCACCCTCATTTTGCCAGGACAGTATCATTCCCACGTAATAGGTGTCGGGCCTATTGCCGTTTTTCTGGCACATTACCGTAAAAAAAAAAAAATTGTATTGCTGTTAGTAGTTAAACAGTAATATTTTATTGTGACTCAGAGGAATTGAAACATCATTTAGTTGTTGCTACCAGGGTACCATGATTTACAAGACAGCTGGAGTTTAACTTGGGTCACATTGTACCGTAAAGCAGTCGCCAATATTTCTTAAATAGCTTTAATGTTACCTTCGATTCTCATGTTAACCAAGTCGCAGGGAATTTCTTGCAATTATTATTTACAACATAATAAATATTAAATTTATATATGGGAATGCAGTCGTGAAGCAAGCTGACACTACACTCTACAGTATATTAATAATGTAAACAGCTAAAGCGATTATTTTTTTTACAGAAATAGGGTTATGATAGTAATAATCTAAACCTGAATATAGAAAACGTAAGCAACAATTTTTCTGTCTCGGATCTTTTACCGTATTTAAGTGCAGGGGCATAACATATTCTTATATCAATTCATTTTCTTTGTAAATTCAGTGTATGGTTATTTTTTCGGAAACCGTTTACACGTGAATTTTTCAGGTTTTATTAGAGCTGAGCTGCTTGTTAACTAACAAACACCATCTTATAATTATTAGCTAAAAGAGCTATCTCGTTTTTGCACGTGTCGAGTCATAGTGGTCACTCAGAATTTGATACATTATTTGGCGCAACTGGTACTTATCAAACGATAATTTTTACATTAACTATATAAAAAAAGACGTGAATTGCTTCACAAAAGCCTGTCTCAAAAAATGTCAATGGCCCTCTTGGAAGCAGCCTGTATCCTGTGATCTTTATAATGTAAATGTCCACATTTAGTTCAACCCTACACTTTCCAAGACGGGGCCTTATTAACTATGAGTTAATAATTTTCCTTTTTTTTAAGATTGCTTTTTTTTGGTACACCAACAGCGCAACTATTCAATTTTCCATTATTCCTCAATATTCAATAGATCAATACAAACGGCTAGACTTCAAATAAAATTTTTATATTCGTATGTGATTGTTCCATAGATCTTTACGTGATGGTTGTCTTCAAAGCCGGTGTCCAATAGCACTAGTTCCAGAAAACAGTATAGTAAATAATTCTCGGTAAGTTTTCCATGCGGGTAACAGGTTTATTGCGCGGCCAACAGCGTCGTCTGTTTATGTTAATAGCAATCGTTTGCCGGGAATTTTCATCGCATTAGTAACTACGTGGAACATTTTAATTTTACTTATTGTCTGTGGAAAAAGTATGGCTTGAAATTCAATTGAACGTGTTTGAGAGAATCGAATAAATGGAGACAATTGTAGTGTTTTTTTTTTTGTTTAGACCGGTATGGTTGCGATTTCTTGGACGGCATGTTTATAAAATAATTTAGTGAAGTCAATAAGCCCATACACGTTATCAAACTCTAAAAATTCTAGACTACGAAATATAAAATAGTTTTAATTTGCATTTCCGACCATATGACATCCACTATTGAATCTTGAAAAATGGAATTACTTCAACTTCAAAATGAAATTTATTTACGTGTTTGTTTCTTCGTGTTCCTTCCTCTCGTGAACAGTGCGTTTTGTTACTTCTAATGTCCAATTTATTTTTCTACAAAAAAAAAATACATCCACATATATCAGTTAAGGGAACAACCCTGTTTTTAATTAAGTTTATAAACAATTAATAATTAAAAATATGTACTTGTGCCAAAAGTAATTATTAAATCGTTCACTTTGCATATCTATTCGTAACGAGCGCACTAAACTGTGACGCAAAAATCCGTACAAACAACGTACTAATGACTTGTTAAGTTTTCCACCTATTAGCATTCTATCCGGAGGGCAATTTACTTCTCCGACTTTCAAGATTCATTGTCCGGAGTCACAAATGATAACGTTTCACGGAACTATTTCCAGTCGCCACTCTAATTGCCTACAAGGAACGAGTTTGATTCACACCACACGGAACCCGGCCGGCCGCCAGTACGATATGCTTTTGTCGTTGAGATTTGAATCGACCTTCTCGGCTCTTATATCAAAGGAGAAATTGTATTTGTATATAGATGAAGCCCGCGGCTTTGCATGCTTGTAAATGAAAATGTATTGCCTAGGAAATGGAATATTAGTCTTGGATAATTTATTGTGGTATATAATCTTGCCAGTGGAAATCTTATTGAAGATTCCGTTTCTATGGTCTCGCAGTTTCTCGGAGCTATTCTGACTGCCGCCAAGTTTGAGATTAATTTAATCTGTTACATACTTACACCATTATGCACTTTAAATTTTCCTCATTAATTTTTTATCCCATGTTTTTTTTAAAGTATTGTTTGGAGCGCCAAACATTGGCTTCTAGATTGCTTTCTTATTAAATATTGAAGATTGTATTGACCCGCTGGAAATCTCCGAAACCTACAACAGCCTTGTCGGTAAATTTCAGGAACAGATTAGTAAAATTGATCTGGATGAGGGAATGATTGTATTTTTTTTTCTGAATACCAAATTAGTATCGATAAAAGTGAGCACATTAGATGATAGTGTGATCCCTCCTAGACAAATTTTTGTATGGATTGGAATTATAAGTGGAATTTGTGTTCATAGATGCGCCCACAATATACGAAAGATCGTAATACTGAACCACTAAACAGTGTCGCCTAACTAATCAATTCACGGCACAATTACACATAAAAACACTTCGATTGAACTTCATAAAATAGGTTATTTTTATAAAAACTCTCCTTCCTCAATTACGCAGATAATAATTTTATCTCAGTGTGAAACTTTTATAAAAAGACTGTTGTGAATTGTGTTGTAGAAATGAGTTTTTTGCGGCTCTCGCGAGAGTTATCCCGACGCTGTCAAACTCAGATATGATGGCGCGCCTATAATAAAAAAAATTCAAAACTTCCCTGCAATAACTTTGACAGCCTTGAGAAAATAATGAGTTTTCTTTTGTCCCATGTTTAAAGCGCTAAATGTGAAACTTTTCCGCTTTGTGTTCACTTCATTCAAGTGAAAATCTGTTGTGGATTTAAAGAGTAAATAGCCGGAATGCTTTATGTACTGTTTGGAAAACAATGCTAACTTCAACTTCAGTAAATAGACCGGGGAGCAACGGGGAGCATTTTTTAACAAAATTGTTTTAGTGAGTGATACTTCAATACCAATCCCTTTTAACTTGTTGGTTGTAGGTAATATTTTCTTAATCTCGATATTTTATTTTCTTTTCTATTCATGTAAGTAATAATTTAAAGTACCATGATTCTTTATATTTAACAAATTTACCAATTATTGAAAGAAGAAATAAATTCGTACCGAGTCAGACCTCTACAATCGGCCTACTGCGCAGATAGCATACCGTGTCACAATATCTGCGCGTGGGCCGCTAGTGCTTTACGATCGTCAACGCGAAAATTTTAACGATCTGACATCGAACCGTGTCACGGGCACGGCACGTTCCGACTCACTCTAGGAAAACCTTATGTAGAACACCAACGGGGATTGCTGCTCAACGGCTCTTGACCGCGAATCCGTCTGCATAACTTCGGAATCGGGATAAGATAGAAAAAAAATGTAATTACACAATAGTTTAACTGTAATGGGTGCAGTGGATGATGCCTCGTAGTCTCGCGACACTAATATGTGTTGTGCGATCTAGAGGTCCTGGGTCCGATTTCCAGGTTGACCAAAGTGTTATTGGATTTTTCCATTAGTAATTTCTCAGTAGCAGCACGGAGTCTTGAAATGTGCCCGGAAAACGGCAATAGGCTCACGCCCTATTACGTGGGACTGATACATACCTAGCGAATTGCTGGTTCAGAAATACACATCTGTCTAGCTTTTCAGAATATTCAGGCGAGAGGTTATATATCAATGTATGGATGATTATTTATGGATGAATTTTGGTATTTATATATGTAGATACTGTATATGTATGTACATAAGACTTAAGAAACGATTAAACGCTAATTCTTAACAAGTAGTCCTAATTAGGCTCATTTATCACAACATTGGCCCGTATATATAGCTGGCATACATTGGTGATTTGAAAAATACAGTATCTAATAAAGGCGATGCATAAAACCTCGTTCGTAATCTAAAAGCGGTAGTTTTTTTCTCCCCTACCATAAGGTCAGCGAAAATATGTATGAAAATATGCATAGTGGCCCGGACGTTGCCAACTCCGCAGCATGGTTTAATAATTTCATCGGTACGCATATATCCAAGTTGGACGTGTGCCGGAGATACCGCCACCGTGATATATGAGCCACTTTGCGACAAGCTCCTCACCTACGTCACGGGTTGCCAACGTCGCTCTGCAGTTTTTATCCTATTTTTTTTGGCATGGAAAACCCGAATATTAAAAAAATCTTAAATAACGTAATGAGTGTCTTCTCAGAAGGGATAGGCAGAGGTGCATTACTGCACCCACATTTCGTCATGTATTTATCATCATCAGTCCATATATGGCCCACTGCTGGGCACGGGCCTCCTCTACAACTGCGAGGATTTAGGTATGTATCAGTCCCACGTAATAGGGGGTGAGCCTATTTCCGTTTTTCGGGCATTTTTCCAAACTCCGTGCTACTATTAAGCATTTTCTAGCGGAAAAATCCAATAATACTTAGCCCGACCTGAGAATCGAACCCGAGATCACTAGATCGCACGACACATATTAGTGTCGCGAGACCACGAGGCAGTCGTAGCAGTTTTACCATAATGACTGATTAGAATATTTTTTAGGGCTTGTTGATGTATTCCAGCTAATCTCAGTTTGAAAGATGTCGGCGGGAACTTCTCTATAGCCAGTGTTACTTAGGCTCCTTATTCTTTAATTTTTTTGATTGCGACCGATATAAATATGTTTTTTTTAATCATTTATAGTGGATTTTTCCAGTCATCATTGCCTTGCCCCGCTCCCAATTTCATTTGGGGTCGGCGCAGTATGTTTTATCCTTCCAAACATCCCTATCAGCCGTCATGTCTTCATTCACCCCTTTTTCTTTCATATCTTCAGTCACGCACTCCATCCATCCAGTCCATCCAGTGGATTTTTCCAGTAATATATAAAATTACGTTTTGAAATATTTTTGTTGGCAATTCTAAAATGTCACTATTTCTCACCCACAACCCTCCGACAACTACCCGGCACTCACACTTCACTTCCCCTCGCCTGGCGTTTGATTTTGCCATCCCAGTTTTATCTCAATATTCTGTAATAGAATTCCTGAATGCAGCTGCGATTTGATAGCACAATCTATATTCACATGTTTTTCTTTTCTTGACAAGATTTCGCTTTTTTATAAGAATCAGTATTTTTCATATAAAAAAAGAAAACAGTGACTTCGCCTATTATAAATTAAATTTACGATTTTTTTTGTTGTACTTATAAAAACAAAAAACTAATACAACTAATTAAACTATAAATAAAATAAATTGTATAGTTTAATGAATTTTACAACTTTAATTTAACGTACAACAGTCAATGCACAATTCATTGTAACACTTGAATTTTGAAATCATTAACAATTTCATTATAATAGTAGAAAATATTGACATCTATAAGGACCAATGTTTACATTTACGCGGGAAATGTGACAGCTGTCACCTGTCACCACGGCAACGGCCGCAATGAGCGTCCAATAATGTGGTTATCATTTACTTAGAAAACAGTTGTGCATGTTTATGTGGTTTATTAATCTTACGATACATTATATTAATAATGTAAAATTGTATTATTATCTACATATAAGTGATACCCAGCATAATTAATATGCAAACTCTGTATGAGGTAATAAAACGCTTGTTACCATTTTAACCGTTTTATTTTGTTTCAGGTAAGAATTGTTTGAATTAATATGAATCGTCATATCTATCTGGATCTCATTCCTTATGGGTGACATGGCAACGGCCGCAATGAGCGTCCAATAATGAATGTGGTCATCGTTTACTTAGAAAACAGTTGTGCATGTACCTATATATGTGATTTATTAATCTTACGATACATTATATTAATAATGTAAAATTGTATTTTTATGTACATATAAGTGATACCCAGCATAATTAATATGCAAACTCTGTATGAAGTAATAAAACGCTTGTTACCATTTTAACCGTTTTATTTTGTTTCAGGTAAGAATTGTTTGAATTCATATGAATCGTCATATCTATCTGGATCTCATTCCTTATGGGTAAGCAATCCATTCTATTTCTTTTTAAATAATATTATATAATAATGGCAAAGGAAACAACAGCCTACAGCCAATATTATTTTGATATTTTGTGACTGTTCATGCGATATAATATTTCTTGAGATCACCGTTTGTGTCAAACAAGTTATTGATAAGGTAAACAGAGACGCATGTGTCTGTTGGCAGTATTAAGTCGCCGTCAGCGATAACGTCACACACGCGGCTCTGTACCTGGCACACTGATAACAGTGCGATGAACCCCACAAAGAAAACGATCGATGTAACTAAATAACGTTATCTGCGTAACTTAATCGTCTATGTGAATGTTTGGTTAATGTGATGTTTGTTTATTTTCCCACAATACACGGTCGGTTGGATTTGTGTAACAGTTTTTAATTGCTGTAGTGCCACGTCGAAGTCACTTCATTGCACCTGATGGTTCTATCTACTAGATGGTAATGTAAATTTTTTCATACTTTTTGTTCAGAATGTTTATAATTACTCGCTTACATATATTTTTGGGTTCGGTGTTGCGCTGAATGATGATTATTTTTTATTAAACTTAGGGGAAAAAAAAGTAAAAAGTCAATAGATTAATATACAGTTGCGTACATATTGAGATAAATATATAAATGTTTATGTCATGGGTATATCTAGAAGAATTTACATTTGTTTCGTTGCTTTATATGGATCCCGCGGCTTCACGTTTCACAGAGTGTGGTCTCACCTAACCACTAAGATAGAGTGTATACGACTTATCATTTAAAATAATCGTGGCTGTTACTCAAAGTTACATATAAATGTCTGATGTCAATCGTCTATAATTCTAGGAATGTATTTCAGCATCGAAATGCTTTTACCAATAATACATATGAGACAATTATAGAAGATTTAGATAGTATGTCTCTTATCTGGCTAAACGATGAGGTCTTTTAATGCAAGAACAGTTAAACTCCAACAGGATAACGCTAATGTCTATCGTTTGAAATTCATAGTCTACGATAAGATAGTGCAAACAAATTTTACATTTTGTAATCGGCCATGTGAAAGTCGATTTATTGTTGGGCGAATGAAAGTGCGTGTTAAAGGACTAATGTAATTCGAAATTACCAGAATAATTTATTGAAGCATATAATTTATTCATTATTACTCCGTAGGATATAATAGAGGTTATATAATAGTAATATGTTTTCCGTCTAGCAGATACGTATGCTTATGATACACAACATTGAATAAGTTCAGTAAACCAGCGTGGTTGGTTAAGGTTGAACCTATTTCCAGAGATGATCGCTTTCGCACATCCGATTGATCGAAATGTAGGATAAAAGACAGACGAGTATAGCCTTATAGTAGAAAGAGATCTTGGTACCTATTTCTGTAACTGAATTACGAGCAATATGATAACTTAAAAAAACATTACGCCATTGCATAGAATTTTCAACAACCGTGTACATGAAAACTTAACAGTAGGGATAAACAATAATCCGTAGACAAGCAAAAATTCAGCAGCACGCTCCCTTTATTAATATCCTTGGAACGTTTGTGGCAATGACGGAAAACATTTCGCCGGCACAGTGTCCCCGCACCCTAACACTAAAACGCAGGCGGGTCATATCTACCCGTTGCACACCGCGTAAATCATAGTTTATAACGCGTTACGCCGAGCAGCCATCGCCACGGTGCAGCTTTATCTAACGTCCCGTAAAACTTGCCCCGACGAAGCCGAGATAAAATATTTATTATTGCTTAATGATCGCGAATGGGGGTTAATGTTGATGGATCGAATTAAGGCGGTCGTAATTTTTCCGACGCCATTTTTATAGGCTTCATCCTGAAGGCGTTGGAGTATGCTTGTGTCCGTCGTGTGTGATTTATATGAACGTATAATCGCGAATCTACCTAGGTATACAATATATGTTTTTCTAGTTTACATATCTTTTTTGATTTCATTTCTACAACACAATGACTACGTTAAAAATATGTCTATAATATGTATAACACGATATTAGATGGAGTGGCGGTTTTTCAAATTATTGTAGATTATTAGAAAATGTAATTATAAGAATATGGACTTTATTTTCTTTTGATGTGCAAAATATTATGGTAAATTAAAAAAATGATTCGAATTGTGTGGTTATGTATATATGAGGATATTGTTACTTTAAGAATAAACGTTGCTCATAAAATGTAAAAAAATACAAAGTCCCGATAACAAACTCCTTACCTGCTTGTGAAATACGTTGTTATGGTCATTCTAATTTATCTATTGCTTTCATCTCTCTACCCATCTTCCTTATAAGAATTATGATGGATGCGCGTTTAAAACTCAGTCCCCACTCCATGTTGTGAATGTTCCGTGTTATATCAACGTTCAAAGTTTACTGCACACAATTTGTATAATGAAAATTAGCATGAACAACAGTGCGGAGGTGTCCGAGACAAATAGTGGTTCTCGAGCTCTCGGCGACATTCGCTTTAAGTGCACTATGTAGGTATTTATTACTCTAATGAACGCCCAACCTAAGCTCTCGCCAGATTCGTCCATGCCATAGTAAAGTTTTGTCAATGTATTAGATCTGAAGCTCTGTGGAAAGGAAGGGAGGTTCATTTATTATCTTTGTTGTGTGGCGAGGTAGCCGTATGTTATTAGAGTCTATTGCTGAAAGATTTTTTGAATTTACGTGTGAGAATTTAGATTTAAATCAAAGTATACAGATATGTCCTATACACAACATGCGATCCTCCTCAACAGATAGAAGTTGTTAAGATGGTGCCCCACACTACTCTTGCAAGAGGTTGTATCGAACAAATGTCTTAAAGCCTCAAGCGAATATTCAGGTGTACATACACATAGTCTTCCTTTACCCATAAACTGCTTGATAATTCATTACACGAGAAAACGCACCCGTCACCCCGTAAGGTCAGCGGTGAAATGTAAATCAATCCATTTATAAACAACAAAGTCCCAACAAACCTTCAATTCATTAAAATGCTACACATAATTGAAAACACAGTTTATTCCGTTCGTCTAACAGCTAAATAAATACCCGTCACAAAGAGCCCCTCGACGAAAAAAATACAAACGTATCTGTAAAACCTTTTGAAAGATACATTATCATTATTCATCAGTACTACCGTCGAAGCGTTTTACACATGAAAGAGAGTTTTTCTCCCGCTGCGACGCACACAATGACACACTCGCGTACGATACAACTCCATTCGAATTTGTCTGAGAAGAAAAATTGTAGGCACCTGCAACTAAATGCATTCGAGGGGCGTCGGATTGTGCCGGGGAGGTACGTTTGAAGTGCGCTCATTTTGCACGCGTCTGGAGGGTTGGCATCTCGTGTCATTAGGTACATGTGTCGCAGCCCGCCGACTTTATTCGGGAAATTCGCGGATTTTTTTTCGTGTGGATCTTCGTACCCCACAGTGGCGCGATTAGGGTTAAATTGTGTAGATAAGACGGTTCGTTCGCGCGACTCACCTGTTTTAAGTGACTTGCAAGTCAGACCATAAATTTCAATTTCATGTACTCAATTTGATTCAGCATGTTTTTTTATCAACAAGTATTCTAAGTTAGCAGAGACCAAATAAATGGTTGTTATTTAAAATTACCTATGTATTATTTAAGAAATTAAGTCACCTCCTCAACATCAAAAACAAAAAAAAATACTACGTTAATCAAACCTCATTATGTGTGAAGGACCCTTAGTTTGGATCCTTTTTTAAGACATATAAAGCCGTCATTTTTTTTTTGAACCATATCTTTTTGTGAAGCAAATCGAACACATCCGTGTAAATAGGTACTTTCGTGTCTCGATGCTGGTGCAAATTAATTTTTGTCTAAGAAAAGAAACTTATGGCGTTGTGCAATTTCCTGAAATTATTATGTTAGGCGGACAGTCGCTTATAAATTAAATCGTTCCGTGAAATTAGTGTTCTGTTGATCCCACTCAGACCTCGAGCGTATGATATGGGCGGATATGAAATGGGAACGGATAATGTGCTTAATGCCTTCAATTTATTGTATACAGGATTTTTTTTTTATATTTTAACGCGTGAAGTCTGAAGAACCTTACATTTCAGATGCACTAATTACTGTTTTAAAAGAAAATATGTTAGTTATTCTATTTATATGTATGTATGTATGTATGTATGTATATATATATATATATATATATATCAGTATATATCTTTTAACCATTTAACTATTTATGCACCTACCTTTTTTATCTCTGCATCACCTTTGAATGCACATTTGAATGCCTTTGAAGTCCGCCTCTATACTTAATGTATAAAAAGCATAAATAAATAAATAAAATAAAATATATAAGGTACTTTTTCCAACCGTCGGAATATAAGGACTAATGATAAACATTTAATATATGATATGATTAATGTATGATTACTTAATACATAGATGATAGAAAAACCTCTCGTAGCATCATAATAGTGTTTCAGGACTATAAATGTGACGTTTGCATGCAGTATCTATTTATATGAATGTAAATGAAATCTGTTTGATACGCAGCGAAGCAACATCGCTTCATGCCAAGCACTAACTGTACTGTACGCAAACGGCACACGCGTTGAATTAATAAATGAATAATGAAACAAGATAAACGATCATAATCGATATTTAATACGATAGGCCGCGGGCAGGCGCGCTGTTGTACTCCGATATTTAACTGTGATGTCATCGGGTCCATTGTAATTATTGTGCAGGACCTTCGTGATTAATAACAGCGTGTACACCGCAATTGTCGGGGATAGTTGGGTTTTATTATAGTCCTGGTGATACGAGACATATTGCTCGCATTGTTTGTTAAATTGTTTCTGGCTTCGTTTGTACGTTGGTAATGGATTTCAAGCAATTTCTGTTTTTGATCGTAAATCATTGATGTATTGTGTTATGAGAGAGTATTTCGGTGTTATAAACACTAAAGCTAAGTAAACTTTGATTGGAACGTCTTAAAAGTAAGGTGCAGTGTAGATTTTCATTTTATGAATTGAATCTGATAAAATGCAATACACTCGAAAGAGTGTTGGCTCTCCAGAAATAAAGTGTCCGATCTAGAATTGATAAAAAGTATTGGATAGGTCTATGTCCAGTAGTGGGTTGTTATAAGCTAATGATGAAACACTGAGTAGGCCATTATTAGGTCAAACAAACGCTTGTCTTAGTGCGGCGGTATATAAAACAAACATTTGTCTCAAGTGCGACGATCGAACTCGCGACTTCAAGTTCAATGTTCGACATCAAGTTCAAGAGGCAGGCAATATGTTCAATGAAAATTTTAGGGGGTTGCTACAAGGGTTAATAGCGTGAACTACGTAACTCAATACGTCACCCGGATTCGAACAGCGAAAACGTGACTATATTCCAGATTGGCTCTACTTTTTTTAAGTGCCGAAAAAAGCCAATTAGCGCGGTCACCAGCTGAACCGAGAGCGCTAGTTTTCGCTCGAGTATGAACAATACGACGGAGCAGTGCTACTACGTCACGTAGGGCTGTCACGCTAAAGTCGTCTGATACGCAAACTGCTAAGATAGATAAATAAATGACAATTCTTTGTTTGTGTGTCGATGTAGTGACCACGATGCCGATCTGTTTTGAAGGAAAAAAGGCTTTCGGATATGGAGTGAATTTTACGCTACTCATTATAAAAAATATCGTAAGCTTCTGTCCCACTTGAAGCAATATGGGATTATAGGAAAGGTATAATGAAAAACTATATGGCGTTATTTAAAGGTGGTTAAAGTCTATTATGTATAGAATTTGACTCTGAGTGGCTATTTTTAGTAGAGTATATTACAGATTTTTGCAAATCTTAATTGGGCCAATTTCCCAGTTTGCACCAACCCTGCTGCATGCACACGTGATGTATGCGAGAGGGTGCAGCGATGAGTGACTCACGAGGTCCCAGGCTCCCTCCCCCGCCTCACATTATTTACTTTCACGAGTCGAGAGGGACCTTTTACTTTTTTTCAATTTGTTTTGATTGCTTTGATAAATGTATGAAAGGTCTGAAACAAACAATCGTATTGTAGAGAGATGTTTACTTTCTATTTAGCTACTAGGGGCTCTAAATGAAGTACGTGCAATTTCAAGTCTATAGGTAGTCAATCTTCTATGTTTGAAATAGCTGATTGAGTGATAGCTCGGGTAAGGGCGGGACTGACTTTCAAGGGATTGGTAGTTGGTACCTAGTTTCATTCCCTTTGATGTAAACCAAAGAAATACATTTTTAAATAATATTTACGTACTCAATTGTTATTTCTAGTTTTCTTCGAAATTAAAATACTTGACAATGCGTTACGAATACACAACTGTAAAAAACATGTCTTCCTATCCGTGAAAACGACACCGAAAATCCACGAAATTGTGAAGCTCTTGTAAGAACACTTTTGTATTATATGTGAAAGTAATTGTTATCTTTACAATGTGGAATTTTCCATCGTTCATGACAAAAAAATTGTTACAGAAAATGCTTTTTTTAATCGCAGGCTTCATTTCTGTAAGCCAGATAGCCAGATGAAAGACTCCGAACACACAATAGGCTTAAAATTCACAATTCTTTTTGTCTTGAAATATGAGAAAGCTACGAAAGTAAGTCACCGGCGTACGGCAGTGCGATTATATCGGTCATTGTTGAACGTAATTCATTATAGCATTTTTTTCCAATTTTATTCTTCTAACTGCTTTTATTCTATTCGTTTATGGGGTCAACGTAATGTGGTTTGATGCAAGGAAAGGCCTATGATTTTAGGTATGGCTACCCCATTTCGTATTTTTACCCCCATATTCAATCTAATTGCCTTGGTGGTATAAACATCCCAGGTTCGGCCCTCGGGTCGGATTACAAAATTATTAGTAGCAGCAAGGAATCTAGAAATGCATCTGCAATCTGGCAATAGGTTTGCCTCCATTACGTGGGTATTAAAGCAGAGATGGCTTCAAAGTTTGGCAATGCAGTGTTGTGTATTTTCTAGAAATAACTTGTAAAATTTAAGTATTTCATGAAGGCATTTTAGCCTAAGCCTTCATAGTTTATAACTTTTTCATCAGTTGCCAGTTATTCATAAATAAAATTATATAAAAATATAACTGTTTATATATCTTCCAGATATTAAATAAATTAATTTTTAAATCAAATCTTTTTATAATAGTTCACCCCTACATTATTTGGTATCACAGAATTGAGTCCGAATTTAATAAATGCACGTATCCAACATTGTATTTATAAGGCAGAATAATTTTAAATGAATGTGTAACTATACACTGTACAAATGAATAAGACGCTTTGAAACTTTACCAGAGAAAACGCGCAATGAAACTTAAATTTGGCGAACAACTCGTCGCTCAAATCCGTCATCTTTTTGTATTCCAACCATGATGGAAACTCTACTTTAAAAATGGTACATCTAGCATAAATATATTGTTGAAATACGTAAAATTCTTCTCGTGTTATGTCATTTTAACATTTGTGTAAAGCTGAGTATCTTTTCTCCCCTACTGAAAGTGCAGAGTGCTAATGCTTTTCATAGGATTCGAATTTTCACATTCTCGACGGTGTGTAAGGATTGAAATATGAAATGGGAACCTAAAGGTCACATTTTCGATAGATAAGTGAAAGCAATGAATCTTATTTTCTATTAATAAATATCAAAGTTTGTTATGATATGAAACTACTTATATACTAATATCATAAAGAGGAAAGGTTTATTTTGTTCTTGTAACTCAAAAACTAATTAATATATTTGAATGGTTTTTGGTATGGCCATAAATGCGATTTTGGGAATTAACATAGACTCCTTTTTATTCGTAGTATTTCCAAGGGATAAGCGTGGAATTGATAATTATATCGGACAAACCCACACAAAGCCCGTTCAAAGAATTAAGACGAAACTACTTTTACAGGTTATATTTTAGTGCCGATTGTAATAAAAATTTGCTGTCAAATCATGGATTGTCGACATTATTAAAACTAGCTATATTTAATATTTTTATGATAAGGTTCGAACTATATACATAAGTGACCATCTTGTTATCCCCAAGAAATACCAGAATTTATCTAGATTATAGATTTTTACCTCAATTCGAAAACGTCTCTTAGCTTTTGCGTTCTCTACTGATTTCGCCGCTGTAATCCACTTTTATAGGAATAATTTCGCTCGTTTCATTTCATTTATTGAGTTTTTCCGCACTTGAAAGGCCGGATTCGTTGATATTTGTAATAAATTTTTATTTGTCCCCAAATTTAACGCGGCCCTAAGTTTTTATCTTTTTCATTTGCATTTATGTGCGAATGATTCCACCTTTTCCGTGTAATGATGACGCCTGCTGGACCTTTTTTGATGAGGTTCAATGACACTTATGAATGAAGATTGCTAATACGAGGTAACATAATGTGCAGATTTTTTAGGAAGTGTATGTCGTTTTGGTATAAGAAATCCATTAATGTGGACACTTCTCGTTTTAATTACGCATTGTTTTAAAAATTAATTGTTTTATTTAATTTTATAGTGCCGATGTTATTTCGATTACGTGTACTTGTTTTAATTATAATTGAATAATAACTTTAATAATTATTAAAGTTTTAGCGTATATCCGGTTAGCACAAGGCGAGCAAAACTTTGTCATAATCTGGGATGCGGTAATTGTAGGTTAAATAAAAGTAAAAGAAATGCATTACACACTTTCCTTTTATATCGCCGAGAAAAGTGACTAAAATTTACAATCTAATTATAATTGTACAAAACGCTCCAAGTAGATTGTCAACTCAAAAAATTACGATCTTCTGTCACCAAGTACAAATAACAATCATGACGGTCCGTGGTATAAGGTGTGTATCAAGATCAATGTAGTAAATAAAACTGTTGTATATAAATTGCTTATAGTTCCAATGGAACCAGGAAACTTACCGCGGTTCCGGATTAATTACACGCCGCGCAAACTATTTACATCTTAATTTAATGTCGGAACACGATACCGTATTGAAAATATTCTCGTTACTCGGCAGCGGCGCGACGCCAGCCACCCGTACACTTTCCCCTCCCCAGATCTAATATCAATTACTACAAACTCTTACTTTGTAGATATCGCGGGTGCAATCAAGCCGACGAATGCTGGCTTCTGTGCTACGCTTCAGTGCGTTGGTGGTGATTGGGCGTTCGAATAAAATAGTTGGCATTGTTGATACAAATCTTTGTGTGACACTAAAATAGCAATTTTTTGGTGGAATCATGAATATAATATACTGCTGGGCACTCCTTTACAGCTGACAGAAGTTATGAAGGATAAGATACTATAAGCTATAAAGAAAATTTTATAGTAATTTTTTTTAATGTCCGAAGTTTATTCTAAGCATTTATATTGACCCGTGAGAGATTTGTTTATTCGTGAAAAAAAAAGGAAACTCCAATAAAAGTTTATTCCTTGTACAAAGGAGATTGGTCAATGGTTTCCATAGATTCGAACGACTGACGTATTAAAATTTTAATTGGACTTATTACGAGTAATATTATAACGCATATCACATTCAAATATTTGAAGAAATTTCAATTTTCAAACGTCATAAACAAATTCAAATACTCAGGTAATTACAAAATATCATTAAAAAGTAACAGCCGAATCGAAATTACAGGCCTAATCTGTTCAATATACTTAGAAATTAATTGACACAAGACGCGTTTAAGAGAAACACTTTACTTGTTTATCGAAAGTGTATAATATTTTTATTGAATAAATTTAAATGAATTACAACAACATGCATGGTTATTATAGAGGTATTTAGCCGTGGGTAAGTAATATGCAAATGACACCGCAATGAAAGAGATATTTATCTCTGATGGAGGAACGAACATTGTACATGTGTGTTTTAACTTCAAATATAGCTTAAAGAACTTCAAATGGAATTTATTACTAGTTTCATTTATGTGTCGCTCAATAATTTGATCGATCCATAAATCTTTTAAGCTGAATATAATAATCTTTGTCCTAGTCATCTCCTGATGATCAGTAGAGCAGTGTTCCTTTTTTAGGTTCACTGCTCATAACAACTTAAATTTCCCAATTGTGTCAATTTTTGGTTTTGAAACTTAATTTTATCGGTCATATAATAACGAGTTCTATTTGCTATGAAAAAAATGGGAAAAGTAAGTTTTTCTTGAATTAGACTACAATCCGGACTTTCTAGTATTAGAGCCCGACTTACATCAAAGTGGTTTAACGCTCGTTCTATTGATGTAACCTCTATAGTCTATATAATTAATTACAATCATGTCATTACATGGAAGTAGGTACAGCTAGTAGGTTCAGAATTCTTCCACATATAGGCAAGGGACACCACACCAAATATTTGGTTATAATTACTTTATTTAGTTCGTTTAATCGTAGTTTGTGCGTTAATTTGCAAACATTTTCAAGCGCAAAAACAGGTATAATACCACGCGTTAGCGGTATTACCCAGTCTTTTATTTTTCACTTTCGTACTGCAATAAACGGTTAATGTTGTAAGTATTTTGTATCTAAGAGAAAAATAATAGCGCATTCGTTTCGGCGGGAATACGCGGCGATGTCTGAGCGCGGTACAAAAGGGCTTTGTTTACCCGCCTGCGCCCGTTTACTACTGCACTATAGGGTTTCCACGATAGTACCAAAAGATGGCTTCCGAGATTAAACAGTAAACAGACCGTGATCGAAAACTAAGACACGTTATGGGGATTTGGGAAACTTCAAAATTTTTATTTCTTTTCAACGTATTTGTGATCACTATTACCTGTCTAAGTTTTAGAACACGGTCTGTTTCATCATCATCATCATCAGCCCATATACGTCCCACTGCTGGGCACGGGCCTCCTCTACTACCGAGAGGGTTTAGGCCTTAGTCCACCACGCTGGCCTAGTGCGGGTTGGCGGACTACACACCTAAGAAATTCCTAAGAACTATTAGGTGTGCAGGTTTCCTCACGATGTTTTCCTTCACCGTAAAGTACGTGATGATTCATTGTGAATACACACATAACTTCGAAAAGTCAGAGGTGTGTGCCTGGGGTTTGAACCTGCGACCGCCGAGATTCTCGACCGCGCGCCTAAACCCCGAGGCCATCACTACTATGTCTGTCTGTTTATGCTCTGTATATAATATTTACTCAAATAGATTATAAGAAACGAAATGGTTAGAGTCGAAAGCAATATCGTACGTCGTATGCAGTACCGCAAAACCTAGCATTTTCAACCAGCTATTTTCTACGCGATAAAATTGAAATTGCAAAGATTAAATTCAATTTCATAGGTATCGCATTAATGTTTCGGCTTAACTTTAGTGGTTCTATTGTCGAGCAGAAACCCAGTGTAGAACAACAGTTTTTCCGATAAACTCATCAGCCTCAACTATAGCCCTTTTCTGTTTAGATATATTCCGTATTGTTATATGTTATATCATATATGATAATAATAGGAGTGACTTGCATCGGCTTATTTAAAAATACATAAAATCGATAACATGCCCATGCTATGCTGCATAACTTACAACTTTTATTTAAAACAAAAACTAACGATGCGTGGCTGTAAAAATGTACTTTTGCCTACAACTTTTGTTACAGACTTGAGTATTTGCATAATATAATGTCTGTATTTAATGTCTTTCTATCAAATAACACGATATAGCGCGACAGCCCTAACCCACAGCGTCTCTTGGATACATCCAATTTGCCTGCAATAAAGGATTTTCCACGTGCTACTTTCTTTTACGAAGATTTTGCCGTTGTTTAATTTTATTTGCGCGCAATAAAGGAACTATTTGAGACTATTAGCAATGGGCCCTGGACTCTGTCTCGTTGCATCTAGTTTTAATATATTTCTTTGATTGTTTTCTAAAATATTACTTAATAACGTTGATAACATTTTTCACAGTTAATAAATCTTTTGCGTCGCCTCAGGACACATAACATAATAAGACTTCAAAAAAGTAAAGTATTAACCTTCACTAACATATAAAATAATTAAAACACTGTAAAAATTCACTTTATTTAAAGTTGCTACATTTTTCATTTTATGTTTTGTTAAATAAATAAGAATTAAATTATCAAAAATTTTCGAAGTTTATTATTACATCTCTACACTAATTAAATATCATGTCGTTTTTATTACATTTTATGAATTTAAAACTAATTCTAAATGCTATTTTTATATAAAATTATATGTAAGAAATACAATTACATTTTAGAAGTTATAAGTGGTAATAGAGCTGGCGGATGTGTCTTGTTTCAACTCAAATAAAACTGATTTAGAGTATCAGCTTTTTAGTGGCTTTTAGTAGTGCTATGTTTAACAACTTTCTAGCCCTCTTCAATTAACCTCATTTTTCTCTTATCTTAGTGAAGCCTTCAATGAATTAAAAATCCTAAAAAATCATCAACTAAATAATTTGCTTATTTGTAATTAATATAAAAAATAAATAACTAGAGACAGAAAAAATATTCTGAAAGCGTCAATTTACTAAAAACCCAAGTGAACCAATAACGTCTCACGTCAGGAGCGCTGAGAACGAATGGAAAAATGAGACTCGGTTATAAGTCTTTTAGGGCCCGGCCGCGTTGGATTTATGTGGCGGACAAATCGGCAGCCTTTCCTTCTTTCACTACGTAAATCATTTTCGCGTCGTATCTCTCGGTTCATGTACACTGCCGACCTTGTGAAGGTGCGTCCTGTGTTGTAAACATTTTAATAAAACATTGCGAAAGATTTCTTTTCATTCAAAGTATGTATTGATAAGTATATTTTACGTGGTCAAGCTATCCTATCCGTGCTAGAGGTAATAATGAGCTACTTCGACTGAGTAATTTTGACTTTACCATGGAAAGCTTTGCCCATCTTATTGCTTGCTTGCTTGTTGATAATGATTAAGGGCTGACTATGAAGTAAGTAGTAATTTGAAAAAAGACGATAATTGGGTCCTGGTGAGAGATAAATGTTGGCGTTTTTTCCTAGTTCACATTTTACGTATACGTCATTTAGCCGTTCCAGTTTAAATACGATTTCAATTCTTGTGAAACTCAAGTGCACAATATTTTTAATCAAGAAATGAATGGTGTTAGACTTAATTTAATTTTCTCTTAGACAATTATACAAAATGTTATTTAGTAAACCCTTTTTGGTGCTCTAACTGTACGTGTGCACGTATCCGTGCTCTTATTTGTCAATTTAACATGTGTTTCGCTAGAAAAATCCGCCTGATTCGACTCTGGCAGCGAGAGGTCGTGAATCAACAACGTGCATTACCTTGCCGTGATTTTGTTCAATTTGTTTTTGTACAAATTGCAACGCTTTTTTAATTTTTTTGTTGTGATACAAGATGTGGTGCTTAAAGTTAGCAAATGTTTGATGGAATTTTTTTTCTACCCATTATTAAAAAAACCTCTTGTTTTAATTGATTTTATTAATTTAAATCGTTTATGAATAGCGTTATGTTTTATAATATTATTAACACATAAGGTATTTATTTATTTTCATATGAGGTTTGTGACGGGTCCATCATGTGTGAAATTCCTTGGTTGACCCAGAAAACTTTTTACCTTTATGGCCATATAACATAGTAAATAACAAATTTAACTGGAATATTTACATATTTCATATATTTCTATCAGCCCATATACGTCCCACTGATGGGCACAGGCATAAGATAGTCAACTGCGAGTTCCCATACCTTGTAATGTCCTAATACAAGTGTGCAAGTTTTCTCACGATGTCTTGCATAGTCAAAGTGTGAACATAACAAGTAGTAAAATTAAATCATTATATTTCAGAACGTGTATTAATCTACTATCGGTGGAGATTTAAAATGATTTATATATAATTTATTTCTAAAACCACATTTAATTTGAAATCGATTGGCTGTCAAAATATATTAATTAACCCGATTCGATTATATCTGCGGTGGTTTTCGTCACTGATCAATATAAACAGATAATTATGAGCAAGTGCTGAAATTCAATTATATATAAAATTTATCGTCTATTTATGATAATTGTAAAAGATAAATTCCACGAATATTTGTTTGTAAAATTTATTTTAATTATGTATAATTTATAATAGTTGTAACTGTTGCAATTTCTTAGCACGTCACTTCATATTATTGGTATAATAGCAGCTTATAGGAATTATAGGAATGGCCCAGCATAATTTTAAGTGTGACTATTCAAAAGAGAAGTAGTCCTTATTGTTCTTCGCCGGTCTAAACTTGCTGTCCACAATAATTTCATTTACTATCAGGTGTTGGTATCGTCACTTTAACGTGTCAAATACAGCACTTTTAACTACTATACTTCTACTCAGGTAAACACTAAAATTATTTCTCCTTTTTTATGTATGCATCCTTCCTCAGCTCCTTTTGTTTTGTATATGTGTTCTTATACTTTTTATACTTAAACTTTAATAAGTAACGCCTTAATGCCGACAATATTAGAATTGCTGACAAACCTATGTCGTTTCATCATAAGCCCATATATGTATTACATTACATCATCAGCCCATATACGTCTCACTGCTGGGCACGGGCCTCCTCTACAACTGAGAGGGTTTACGCTTTAGTCCACCCCAAATCTTTTTGATTTATTAATGCTAAATAATGTTACATGTATTTGTGTCTTATTTTGTAAATTGATAATAAAAAAAAAGGAAAATAATGTTGATGGCGAAAAACTTCCACCTAACAAATTGAGAACAACATTATCCAAAGACATTTCTCTGACGCGTTTAATTGATGGAAGAGATAAGCTTCCACCAGCCAATACTTTTAAAAGAAAAGCGAACAAAATATTTCACAATGCGCTAGAAGTGGATTAATTAAGATAAAGCGGATTAAACTAGCTATATAACAGACAGGTAAATTGTGGAACTAGTCTTTAATATGAAACTCCGTTTGACATCTGCGGCGATGTGGCCAGCTCACAGATGCTGTGGGTACGGATTAAGTAGATTAGTGAAATTGCAATATTACTCGCTTTCGTGAACATTTTAATACTTCATTTTTAAAGCAAAAATAATGAAAATGGTGTTAGAATATTTGTAACCGTCTAGATCTTTGATCAACCTGTGTAAACTCTATCAAGAAAAAAACATTCATGTCTGCTATGCGCAGATTCAGTAGTACCTAGACGTTAGAATAAAATATGTGGAATAGGACATTTGATATTCATACAGTATTTTAATAAAACATGATATTTTTAGGAGTTGTATTATTTTAGAAGTTTTCCTGTATTATGAGTGCGTTTAAGTATGTTTGTTTACAAGTGACAAACACCAAGACCTGAACAAATATTTGTAGGTCATGTAAACAGATGTCCGCCGCATCGACCGGTACAGCTTTCGACTACAGTAAGCGTAAGCATATTTGTATGGCATAAAATCTTTTTTTATATATACAAATAGGGTGACCTACTATGTATGTGGATATACAATGTCTGTTTATGAATACAGAGTAAATGTAAGTAGCTACTTCAGCAACGAAAATGTAAATGGGTGTCTTATCGCTGATTGCGATCTTTTACTGATAAGCATCGGCAATGAAAAAAGAGAAATTAATGGCCGTCATAAATGCACATTTTTTAATGGAACGTTATCGTTATTGTATAAGTTATACATATAATAATATAAAAAGAATATAGAGCAATCATTAAATTATTCGCAGTAAAATTAAAAGTTCATGTTTCGGTTGTATGTTTTTGGCTCGAATTTAAAAAGTTGCAGCGTGAAAAATTTAAGTTTTCAACGCTCTCACAAGTTAATAATAGCGTAGAGTGGGCGTTTACACTTATAAAAAACTAAACAATAAACGTTCAAAACTTAAAGAATTTATTTTGTGAAGAAATGCCAAACGCATATAAATCACGTTCAGAGGCGACACAACGCACTCATTTTTCTTTTATTGTCCACATAATTATGTTTTCGTGTGCCGCGACTGCCTGCTCATAAAAAACCGTACAATATTCAATTTGTGTGGAACACACATGAAATACGACTTAATAATTTGTCAAGGATATTAAAATCCGAGAGCGGCGGTGCAGCCGCAGCGGCGGCCGGGTAATGCGCGCCCCTTGTGATTTATACAGCGGAATTTTTATACCCTACCACTTGTAGTGAACACCAGATGCAAGTGAGACGTCACTTTTATTTAAGACTTTTTAAGGTCACCCGTAATCCTGTCATAAAATTAGACCTTGTGCATAACAAAGCAGATATGCACTCACTTTTTATCATATATTTTTTAAAATAAAGCTTATTTATAATAACATGCCATATATAGGTAACACTTCGGTGCAGTAACGTCTATAATAATAGAAAACTTAGCTAATTCACTCTAAATGGACATTAAGTAAACAATACTAGTTGACCTCGTTAGCAAAACAAACAAAGCATTTATAGTAAGAATTGTTACAAAACAAAATACACATGATGCAATATTATAATACTTCGTCACGAGATGCATTACGAGCATTCTGAGAGAAGCAACAAAAAATCGTTTGATCTGAAGAGGGGCAAGGGAAGCACTCGATGATAATATATTATTTATAGGAGGGTTAACTCATAAATCTTTATAGAGTGTCGACGCTGTTTCAAGAATATATTTATTATTGACGCGACGTCCGCTGTGTGGCCTATCGGATTGTTAAGTTGTACAAGTTATTATGTGCGAAATTTTCGTACTATACTACGGGTGCGATTGAATAGGAGAATTAATGTTAGTTAGCACGTCGTCTTGACACCCTATGTGTATTTTACTGTACTTATAGACGTGGCATACATCTGTCGCAAATATATGAGGTTTTATTTCGTTTTCTTTCGCGTTAAATGTTATACAACAAAACATTGAAATAGTATATCAGCTTTATGCAAGATTCTTAATAATACTTCTCTGAAGCTATTGATTTTAGCCTAGCTCTACCTAATATGTAAAGTACAGTGTTAATCAAGACTATTATGGTTTCTTTATCACTGTAATATAGAGACCCCATATTGCACCAGATAATAAGAAAACTGCCATCAAATACAAATTTTATTTTCCTTCTGTTATTTTTTAAGGGCATGGCAATTTTGCTGCATTTGATTTTTATCTACATACTAGGATTGAAGAAACCCTTAAAACTATGTCAACTGGTGGGGAAAAATCTAATGGTTTCTTGTTCAAAGTCAAAGTCAAAGTCAAATTATCTTTATTCAAATAGACTTTTACAAGTTCTTTTGAATCGTCAATTTTACACTTTTTTATATTTTTTAAACTGTTTTTAAACTACACTGCATTTGAAATGTAATTTCATAATGCCAGTATAAAAAAAGGCTAGCGAACTTTATATGATAGATGCAGGTTCGGTACAAACTAGAAATCAAGATTGTTGTTGTTGGGATGTTCTAGTATACTCATAGAATGATGAGTTACGTAAAACCAGCGTCTAGGTCACATGATATTATAATAGTTAATAAAAACAATTGTCGTGAAGTTGCATGTTAAGGTCAAACTAGTTGAATTCAAACGTCGTAAATGCTCCGATAAGTAGAATGATAAGGTATGCGGCGTGTGTTTGTAGTGTTCCCGAAACCGAATACATATTAATAAATTCATGGAAATAAATAAATATTTGTATTTATGTTGAAATTAACGATAGTGCATGAATATGGGCTGCCAAATTGGTGATTGCGAGTTCAAGTTTAGGAATAAAAAAAATGACTTTCGAAGTTAAATTTTGTAGGAACACATCGTATAAACACCGCGTTACTGTTAGGTGTATTTTATTTCAAGACAAAAAGTCGTATTTATCATCATAATCATCAGCTCATATACGTCCCACTGCTGGGTACGGGCCTCCCCTACAACTAAAAGGGGTTGGCCTTAGCCCACCACGCTGGCCTAGTGCGGGTTGGTAGACTACACACCTATGAAATTCGTAAGAAATTTTCAGGTGCGCAGGTTTCAACACGATGTTTTCCTACACCGTTAAAGTACGTGATAATTAATTGCGAATACACACATAACTTAGAAAAGCCAGTGTGCGTCTGGGGTTTGAACTTGCGACAACCGAGATTCTTAACCGCGCGCCTAAACCTCGAGGCCATCACTATAAGATATACAATATATGTGTTTATAAGAAGAATTAATAGGTATTCAGTATTTCGGGGATGCTATTTTTACGGTAGATAAATACATCCACAAATTTATTATATTATTGAATAGATTTGTAAATGGATTAAAAACATATTATGCGTGGTATCGGCTTAATTAAATTCTCAATATTGTTCGTTAAGGTTGGTTTTGGCATGATTCCGTATGATTTTAAATGTTGAGCAGCGACTCGAGCTGTCGAATAGGTATATACAAAATCACACGGCGTGTAGTGTCGAAATTGGAAACATGCGAAATTTCCGGTTCAATTTTTTGAATAATTGAAAGGGTATCAATGAAAGAAACGCGTCGGTGTGCGGGACCGGTCCCACTCAATCCGGTGATTACTTTGTTAAAATATCGCCCGCATCGCGATCGTAATTAGCCAGTTTTCAATTAAGACTGAGCTTGACTCGGCCGAGACGGAATAATATCGGATTGGGTTAGGGCTGACGGCTGCCGGATTGTTCCTTCAATGAAAACTACTTATTCGATGTGTTCAGAAATATGTTACATTTAGGAGTGTGTCTCAGCTTCGATTGGGCACATTTTTTAAGCGTAGGCAGTCCTATCTTTCTCCATACTAAAAGTTGTCCAAATTGGTTTTGTGGAGAAGGCGTGAAAGCATAACCGACAGACGGAGTTACTTTCGCGTTTGAGATATTAGTATGGATTTATCTAACAGCTTATTGATTGCCCTGGGCTCGTTGCATAAAATGGCTCATGCGATCTAGCGATCTCGTTGAATCCCACATAAGACTAAGTTGTTATTTGCGTTAATTTTTTTTAGTAAAAACGCGGAGCCTGGAAATGTGGCCATTACAATATGTATGTTATTTATATAAACAAAGTTTAAAAGATCTTTTGAAGTCTCAGAAAATAGTATCGGGGCTTCCAATGTGTTGTAACGATGGAGAAACAATGGCGCAAGTCAATATTATACCAACGCGTGTTATTTTTGAATTAGTCCGAAACATGAGCCAGCATATTGGTTACAAGACACGTATGTATGTATGTATAGAAACGAGGGCCCAGGATTTCAAGCTCTACATAACGACATACATATATTTGTGTGATTAGCAAATATAATTTTGGTAGACGGCCGGTGACTACTCGTAGAACTGCAAAAAATCATTAGTAACGATAACCAGTATATTAGCTACCGCGCCTTCGTCGGCGATTTCAATACACACTGAACAGTTCAAGAATCTTCTAGATCAATCTACAATTTTCTTGAATATTCCATGTCTAGTTAGTCGTCCCTCATGTTAGGTAATAAACACCATGCAGAGCGTTTAATTTTATGAATGTGTAAAGTAGTATTATATGCTTGAATGAAGTAATTGTGACGGTAGTAACGCGATCTCGACATGCACATCGCATATTTGTGCAATTTTCGCAAACGGGATGTTGCGACCTACGACCTAATTAGTAGGTAAATATGTTTAGTATTATAAATATATGTAGTATATAACATAATTCTACATTGTTGTGCATATTAGTTTCTGGATGTAAAAAATAAACAAACTCATTGTGGAGACTTTTCAACGAAGGGCTATGGGTTCTATTCTTTTCCAAGAAACATTTTATTTGGGTGGTTTGCAGTTTATGGCCTTTTCTGTGTTATAATAAATAAATAATAAATCATTTATTTCAGACCAAAATCGTCCATATATAAAAATACAGTTTAAAAAATACATCTGCTAGTCAGAAAAGTCGTAGTTTCATAGAAAAGGCATTCATAGATAGATCTTAATGTGTTGATAACACATTATAGTATGAGCTTCTGCATGAAGTAGGTACTGTTGGTGTTTATAATATATACTCAGCCTATCGCCGTTCACTGCTGAACGTAGGCCTCCCCAAGAAAGCGCCAACCATCCCGGTCTTGAGCAGCCCTCATCCATCCGTTACCCGCCACCTTTCTCAAGTCGTCGGACCACCGTGCAGCAGGTCGTCCTACACTACGTTTGCCTAAGCAAGTTGTTTAATAAATGGTGGTGTTTATAAAAAATATCATCTATATTCTTGCTATTTGACAGAACAGCAACGACATCCGCGTAGCAGCGTTCCAATATAAAATACGGAACAGAGTATAACAACCTTCGGAGAGGTTTTCATGTGAAATAATTTCCCAGTACGTACGCGAGTGGCCGTCAGCGTTCGACTGGAGTGGCCCTCGTGCATTCACTCGTCTGTGTACACGGCGGTGCGACTTTATTTTGAATTAATTTTGCCATCGATAATGTCATATTCTCTATATGAAATTCGCTATGGTTTACATTACCACACGAGCTTCTCTCGGACGCTATTGGATATATAAAAGTATAGCACCTAGTTTAGTAGTAGTCCTATTTAGTAGTATCCATACTGAATATCATTCAAATCGGTTCAGTAGATTTTGAATTTCGTCATTCATTCATTCTCAATCTTTTACGTTTATCTTATCTTATCTTATATCTTTAAATGAGCAATTCTTGTATATATATATACAGGGTGTCCCAGCAGTCGACGATAACCCGGAAACGGGGAATAGCCCAAGTCGTAAGAGTTATCAGAAAAATATTAAAAAAAATATAAGTTATGTATTTACAAAAATATAGGGATTTTAAAAAAATCTAGAAAATCTACACCCTGTGACGGTTTTTTCACTACTGTTGCTGAAAATCTCTACTTTTTTAAATTATTATTTTTGTTATGTAATCCTGAATAATGCCTCTGCTAACTGTTATCCAACATTTAGAGCCACCTTGCTATACTTCGGAAGAAAATGACATTGTTTCCCAAACCGCATATTTAAAATTTATCATACGCCCAAATTTAACTGACTGTCCTAAAAAAAAAATGTACTACGCGAGTTTGGCAAGTAGCTTTAAAAGTTGGCGCATTTAATAAGGAATCTAAAATGGTATAACACTTGCTACATTATTTTTTAAATGTGGCACAATATTTTTTATTTTGCGAAGAAACCCATTTGATCAAATTTTCAAAGATAAATAAATAAATAAAATAAATACACCCAACAGTCACATACATAGTTCTGACCCCACACTAAGATACAAGTCTTGTGTCGTGGGTATCAGAAACTACAAGAGACTTTTCGGTCTCACAAACACCCAGACCCGAAACAAATACTTGTGGATCACACAAACATTTGTCTCGGTGCGGGGATCGAACCCGCGGCCTCTCGTTTCGCAAGCTGGTATCTAGCCAACTGCGCCACGGGGCTGTCAATGGATGTTTCTATTCGGCTCTTCGAGACAGCAATTTTAAGATACTATTTGAGTGAGATGGAGAAAATCGTTTTACGATGTGTGAGCGAGACAGATAGTGAGGCTAGTTCAGTTAGAGAATATTTCGATTAGGAATACCGGAGTAGATGGATAGGACGAGCTGGCACAATCCAATGGCCAGCCCGTTCACCTGACTTAAATCCTTTAGGCTATTTTTTACTGGGGAACGGTGAAAGAATTTTTTTGTTTAAAGCCAATTGAAAAGTTACCTGAGCTACGGCAAAAAATAAATGGAAGTAGCTGAATTTGTTAGGAATAGAAGATTTTCGCCCCTGATAACCCGATCTTTTTTAAGAAGATGACGAGCGTGTATTGCGGCTGAAGGAAGGCAGTTTGAACATGTATTGTAAATTTTACTAAAGAAATATTTGATGTTAAGCAATTACATAATAAATCTGAGATATCCAAATAAAAAAGCCTAAATTTAAAATAAAAAAGTGTTTATTGCTCCGATGCGTGGTGCCCATGGACTACCTGACAATGGAGTATCTGTCTCACTCACACATCGTAAAACAATTCTCTCCATCTCACTTATCAGTTCATCATCATGTCATCTTTAGTTAATAAGAAAATTTGATCAAATGGGTTTCTTCCCAAAATAAAAAATATTGTGCCACATTTAAAAAATAATGTAGCAAGTGTTATACCATTTTAGATTCCTTATTAAATGCGCCAACTTTTAAAGTTACTTGCCAAACTCGCGTAGTACATTTTTTTTTCAGGACAGTCAGTTAAATTTGGGCGTATGATAAATTTTAAATATGCGGTTTGGTAAACAATGTCATTTTCTTCCGAAGTATAGCAAGGTGGCTCTAAATGTTGGATAACAGTTAGCAGAGGCATTATTCAGGATTACATAACAAAAATAATAATTTAAAAAAGTAGAGATTTGCAGCAACAGTAGTGAAAAAACCGTCACAGGGTGTAGATTTTCTAGATTTTTTTGAAATCCCTATATTTTTCTAAATACATAACTTATATTTTTTTAAATATTTTTCTGATAACTCTTACGACTTGGGCTATTCCCCGTTTCCGGGTTATCGTCGACTGCTAGGACACCCTGTATATTGGAATCTCGGAATCGGCTCCAACGATTTTCATAAAATTTAGTATATAGGGGGTTTCGGGGGCGATAAATCGATCTAGCTAGGAATCATTTTTAGAAAATGTCATTTGGAAGAAAAATAACAAAAATCAACTGAAAAATATGACTCTTCCTGACATCTATTGGCGAATAATAATACTATTTTTTGTGAGCAACTAATTGCTTTAACGACACAACAGCAGATAGCGTTGTTAAGTAACATTATTCATATTTCATCATTTTATTAGTAATTCGTACTTAAATATAATTTCCAAAAAACACAATTTAAAAAAAAAAACGAGCAAAGCTCGGTCATCCAGGTACTTATGTTAATAAAGATAAAACTTAAAGTAAAATTCAAGTCAAGCTTCTGTCTGCAACTCCGTTGCTTCAAATTGTGTCCACTGGTAAAATATGGTTTGATACTATGACCATTTTTGCCAGCCGATACATTATGTAGACCGCACAGTAGTTACCGTGACACTTTGCAGTGCCAGTATAAAAAATATATCAAACCAATACCAGTCGTTGAGATGTTGTATGGAGTATTTTGGTAATGCGAGTTAATGGGCTCATAATTTTAGTGGGATATGAGTCCGTTAACCCACACAGCTGGGCACAGGCCTCACCACGATTTTCTGGTAAGCTTTAGGCTAACAGGTACATAGCCTATATTGTTTTTGATCGTATTATGATAGAAGAAGATAGTTTTTGAAAGTCAGTATGCTAACTAGTGACTCGATTTACATACATATTATAGTTATGCATGTTGAAGTAGTAGAACATCATAATATAGACTAACATAATACCCACATTCAATAATAAAGAAATATTACTGCTTCGTGGTCTTGCGGCTCAAGTATGTGCCGTGCGATCTAGAGGTCCCGGGTTCGATTCCTCTTGGGAAACACAGTCGTGAGGTTATGTATACATATGTATGTTCTTGTATAGAACTTTATGTATGTGGGTTTTTTCGTTGTTCATCATTTAAGTTCGTGACAATACAATATTTGAATTTGAAATTTACGATTGAATTAACGTTACGATTGTTGTAGGAGTTTTGGAATGCGTTAATATGCTAAGTGCGTGATTAGTTTAAATGGTATGTTATAATGAAGGATTTTATTGTTATTGTTTAAGAGGCATAAAATCTTGGAGGAATTCTATCTATAAGTGCATCAGAGAGAAAAATAATATTGTCAACACAGTTAAATAATAATACCAATGTCTCATAGAAGACGTTAATTCAGTAACAAATTGGTCAAGATCGACGGACATCTTTAATTTCTTTCGCTCCTTTTTTGAAATTTACCGGACGTTTGACACAAAAAATGTAATCAGTACCAATTCGTCAATATGCCAACAAAAAATCATTATTCGTATTTTAACAACATAACAAGCCAATTGATCTACAAAATTAGCAAAAAGTTCACTCGGCGTGCGGTCGTCATTTCGTTTCATACAATTATTTAAATGTGCGACATTCAGTTCGGAGAGAGTCGCGCGCGGCCCTGCCAGCCCTGTCGATATAATGTCGAAATACAACACGCCACCGCCATATTCGTTAGCGAAAGTTGACTCTCGCGGGCGATGCAAAATTCCGCTATGTTTGCGTTAAGGAGTCGCATGCCGAACAATATTGAAAT
The DNA here is from genome assembly GCA_907164795.1 of Hemaris fuciformis. Taxonomy (NCBI): domain Eukaryota; kingdom Metazoa; phylum Arthropoda; class Insecta; order Lepidoptera; family Sphingidae; genus Hemaris; species Hemaris fuciformis. The sequence goes on along the minus strand of OU015440.1, from coordinate 4,648,505 downwards.
TATGCACGGAATGAAAACTAAAATACATTATTTCCGAGCTTGTATTGGCGTAAAACAAGGAAATTAGTGCTACTAGAAGCATCAATGATTCCACTACTATGTCATCCCATCCATTGGTTTCAATTTTAATTCCCGAGTCGGGTTATTGGGTTTTTTTCATTAGGAATTGCTCAGTAATAGTACAAAGTCTATGTCCAAAAAACGGCAATGTGCTCATCCTCTAAAACGTCGTCCAAAAATATTTAAACACATGATGGTACTGCAATTATGTGAATTAACGAACTTTTTACTGTATTTGGCTATGACGGCGAAAGTGTGGCTCTAAAACCTAATAAGCATACATCTGTTTAATATGCAATACTAAATAATTGTATAAATCCTTATCTTAAAAAAAATGTTTGCATGTTGCTTATGTATAAACAGCAGTGATTATGACGCATGGTGTCATGAGCAGTATCATAACAAGAACTTTTTAAATAAAATTCCAAATTTAAATTTGGAAATAATTTGAGTGTTGTTTACAATCTGTTCACCCTTATAAGCGTAGACGTCAATTGCTTTTTTCATGAGGCAACCAAATTTAAAAAAACATATTAACATTCAAAAATGGAATACGAGAAATTACAAAATCAATTATAACATTGGTAATACTGATGAGTGTCGTTCCGAACACACGTTCACACGATTTTTAATTCACACGATTAAGTGACATAATTAAATGCATTTACCATTTCGATTATGACTTTTACTTTTGTGTGTACTACCGATTTATTTCCAATCAATTCAATTACAATGGCATATAAATTTCCTTTTATTCGTTTGTTGATACGGTGTATAGTTTAAAAGAGGTTTAGACGATCTCTTTTTATTCAACAAAAGTTTAATGCTTCTTGGTCTTATAGTTAATCTTTTCTTTTAGTTGGATCAAGTTATTACTGAAATCTTTTCCACTACATTTAATTTCCATTACATGCTCCGTCTGGATTGCATGAATATTTTCAGGCATTTGAAGAGTTCCGAAAGCAGTCTGTGTACCAAATGCACCGTGCATCCAAATCCAATACTTATTAAATGATAAATTATTGACATATTTTTTGAGCTTGTTTTGCCATTTTTCCAACCCAATAATAACACACTTCAAACCTGGTGGTAGTTTCAACCGACCTACTCACTGTACATCACAATCTGCATAAACAAGGTTATTTAGATTTCATTAGGACAATTAACTTCTCCCATGTTTAAAATACAATTTCATTTTACGAATGGTGCTACTATTTCGCACACAATTCCCAGAATAATACACAAATTGAATTTCCAAGCGGCGTATGCACTTTAACCGTCCGTAAACTTTATTGTCGCCACAAGTGTTCGTAAAGCACGGTTACCGCGCGCCTGTTATCGGCCCCCGATGAAAATACGGCGGCGCGGCGGTGAGTCGCCAACACGCCTCGTGAATTTCGTTTTGATGGAACGGGAAATACTCTCGACGGCTGCATCAGCAACTTAGTGAAATAGTAGTGTATATAAAAAAAGCAGGTGCCAGTATTTATACCATTGATTACAAATGAAGGAGTAATATTTTTTCATTATGATGTTATGGAATAAACAAAATTCTCTCGATGTTCTTGTTTTAATATTTTGAAAAAAGAATGTAGATTAGACTACATATTTATTTGTGGGCTGTGGGCGTGGCATACCTGTCACTTTCACACAAACCAGGTTTTTTTCACTTTTTAATAATATATATATTGGTAGGTACATAAATATGCATGTAGGGCTGTAAATCTTGATGTATTCGCACTTTGTATTCCAGTATGCTAATTTTGCATATGACAACCCTATAAAGGCTCAACTCGAACATCGCAGTACACAAAAGCGCATCCACTGTGGTTAATTGTTATCCTACAATCTGTCTCGACTGCAGACACAACCCTATCGTGATTTACGATCGGTGGAGATTATCTCTTTAGATAAAGCGTGCTAAAATATTTCACTGGGCACATTACTCATATTTCACTTGTATTGATTCGCGTCTGTATGTGATATCATAAACAACCGCCGGCGGAATGCGACGCCACATAATTGTTTCGGTGCCGTTGTTGCGATGTTAATAAACATAAATTTATGGAAAAGCGATTTATTCGCCATAGAGAAACCCCACGACCGGACGCCGCCGTTCCCGTATAACTTTCCCGCCGTTTCCTCTGCACTTTTCTATTGTAAATTTGTTTACGCGAGATTACGTTCGGATGTGAGTTTTTGAACGATTTTTGTTCGAGTCCGCTCAATGTGTTGGGGATGAATAATGATTTTGTCGCCCCTGCGGCCGTGCCCCAGGTGTTCCTCTCGCGTGTGTGTGCGTCGGATTTATTTGTCGCACTGTCGCGACTCGTATTGGCAAACTTGTTTTTGCGCACGGCAAACGTTTGAGCCAATGTGCACGCCAATCTTTTTAGACGTATACAAAAAGAGAACAGCTCTACAACACGCGCACGTGTTTTGTTTTCGGTAGTATTTTTTATCGAGTAGTTGGATGTAAATAAGTAAGGCGCGGAACGAGCTGCGGTCGGCCGATGAGAGCCCTTTTGATTTATTTATACTTTTAGTCCGAAGGGGAACGATTTCCTGATTCAATTATTGTAATTGTGTCGGCCCGGCCGCCAGAGATGTTGATGACTGATGCACGGTTTATGATTATTAGAAGGAATATTAATGTTTTCTTCCGTTTGTTTACTGTGGACAGCGATGAGCGAGGCACTCTCCTTGCAGCCGTTACGTCACGATCTGATTGAAAGTTGTTTATCGATATATTTTTTACTTCACCAAAATGAGTGCGTGAGATTTAAAAGTAGAACTGGATGCATTCATTTCGGAACAAAGTGCGAGTTTATTGACTTTAATTACTTTTAAAACTACTTATCGATGGTTATCGATTAAATCAATTACAATGAATAAATGAGCGCTAATAAATATGTTCTGATAAAATCGGTATGTAATAAAATCAAGATACGATATTTACAGGATATTAGTAACATATTCTTAACAATACATATATGCTGTCGTGTCTTGCTTAAGTAAAAAAATATATTGTACATCGATTTTATCTTTTAGACCAGCCTGATGCTCTTGACTCTGAAAGCCATGACCTCGTAATGTATTCGTTGCGCCAAGACTAAGACCTAAAACAATTTCTAATAAATTTATTTCCTTGTTTCAGGTACTGATCTTTTGAAATCTTCGAAGAATCGACAATCTCATCCATACTACCTCTCCATTAACATTACACATGCATGAAACTGCGATATATACTAATCTTTGACTGTAAACAATTACATGCTAAATGGTAAGCCTCGTGTCTTTCTCAGTCTTATAATTTTTATTGTTTTGGCTAAGTGACTACGATCTGGGTTCGTTTTTCGGGTCGGGTTAATTGTTCTTAGCTTTTTCCCTTAAAGAAAATTACAATAGCAGCCCAGAGTCTAGAAAAGTATCCGAGAAACGGCAAAGGGAACTCATCCTCTAATACTTGGAGCATAAAACTCAAATACTGGTGCAGAAATCCACCTAGATCTCTTTTCTTAGTTCGTGACAAAAGCTTGAGTGTTTTGTTTCTGAGAGTGTCTTTATTGGGATAGGTGCATTGGCTTCCGAAATGTATAAGAAATAAGAGTGGAGGGGAAATGGAATAGAGTAATAAAAAATCTCTTTAATACTATATCCAGGACTAAATTAGTTCCGGGAAGTGTTGATGGGCGCCGACGCGACCAACGCCCCGGAACGCCATTACGGTCGTATGAATTATTTCATCCGAATGTTAATTCGAAGGATACATAGACACTATAAATAAGTTGCAATTGTTGTGCACAGTACTCGAACGGGTTGACAGATTTGAAATGTTTGTTTTATTAGGTGAAAACTGAAATTATATTTGATATGATATGACTTTTGCAGTAAATCCGCAAAAGAAAACTTGGAACACAAAATTTAGTACTTTTTTTTCGTTTAAATAGGTTTTTGAACTAAGGCCGGTATAACCTGATGCTAGACAAAGCAATGCAATTGACAGAGAATTTAGTACGAGTTCATCATCATTACCATCATCAGCATATGGCATATAGTTTGCATACGTCCCTCTGCTAGGCACGGGCCTTCTTCACGAGTTATATGCAGTTAATAGTTATGCGATACAAATGAACAGTCGGTATTGTTATTCGACCAAACACAAATAAAATCCTGATTGCATATAAATTCATTCACTATTATAATATTAAATTGCAGATTTTTAATTCAGTCATTGCTAAGTCATAATTGTGTCAATATATCGTAATATATTCTCGTCCCTCGCCCTTCGATACTTATGTGCACTTGTTACCACTTAACCATGCCAGTAAAAAATAATATAATTCTGAATATTGTGATATGGCATGGCAACCCTAATAAGAGGACGTTGCTATCTGCATCTGGCGTTAGCGGAAGTCGGCTGGGTGACGCCGGTTTTGCGCTGGGCTCGGTCCGAGCTCTCATAGCGTTGCCAACAATTAGGTGAAGGGGTATGGTAAATTTAAGAGAGAGCATAACTGACTAAATTATAAATGTGAAATATCAATTTACACATATTTTTTTTAAATAAATTTGAAAAAAATTATATAAAATTTTTGGCCCCATAAATTGAAGTTAGAGCATGAAAAATCACAAAATTCCCAATGATGTGTTGTTAGTATGTACATGTAATTGGCACAATAGTATCTATATGTCTCTTTACCCCTTTACGATATTTACTGTACTATTTTTTCATTCTAATCTGCGCAAAATTTTTACGACAGTGCGCTGTAAATCATAAAAATATTTTTCTCAAAACTTTTGTGAAACTTTCCACAAGAATAGCGCAACAAATTTCCGAGCGTTTATGAAAAAAAGCGAGCGATGTAAAATAAGCGACGGTTACAAGAAACAGTTTTGCCGCATATTGTATAGAGCGCTCGGCGAGTCCGGACGTACACAGGCTGTTGGGCTGCTGTACTACACTTGCAATATCGCTGTTCAATATCTACTGAAGGTTGTGGACGTCTCATGATGCCAATTTAGTTTGTAAAGTTATCAAACAAATCTGAAACTGTTGTTAGAAAAATTACTGAGCAAAAGAAAGTATTTAGATAGACATTACAGTCTATTGAAATAAATAAATACACCCAACAGTTATATACATACATATGTAGTTCTGACCCCACACTAAGTTACAAGTCTTCTGTCGTGGGCATCAGACTCTACGAGAGACTTTTCGGTCTCACAAACACCCAGACCCGAAACAAATATTTGAGGATCACACAAACATTTATCTCGGTGCGGGAATCGAACCCGCGGCCTCACGATTCGCAAGCTGGTATCTAGCCAACTGCGCCACAGGTAAATAAATGATAAACAACCTTGATTCGCTAGTTATTAAACATAAAATAGGGATTAAGTTTATTTATTTTAGCCGATTCCTTCTACGGACTTTGCTACTGACTTTCTACTTAAAAAACTGCATTGCCTGACACGCGAATCGAACAATTATATTTTAATGCTTCAACTGTAGTTTTTATCTATCATGTACTAAATTCGTGCGATACAATATATCGTGCTTCGCAGTGGCGGTACTTCTATAGAAGCCCATCTAGTCTTACTAAATTCCGAATAATAATGTGTAAGCTTTAAATCTTTATTTAACAAAAGCGATTTGACATATAAATGAGAATATGCTGAGCCCACAATAAACAATTATAAACTAGACATTACACAATGTAAAGGTGTAACGATTTTGGGTTTCTATGGCAGTACCGCTACTGGTGCTGCGTTCACGCGAGGTGTGCACTTGCTCCACAAATGGCATGCGGCGAGCGCGGGTGCATCGAGCGCGCGGCCGGAAGTGCGCTGAACGATAAATAAATAAATAAATAAATACACCCAACAGTCACATACATAGTTCTGACCCCACACTAGGATACAAGTCCTGTGTCGTGGGTATCAGAAACTACGAGAGACTTTTCGGTCTCACAAACACCCAGACCCGAAACAAATATTTGTGGATCACACAAACATTTGTCTCGGTGCGGGGATCGAACCCGCAGCCTCTCGTTTCGCAAGCTGGTGTCTAGCCAACTGCGCCACGGGGCTGTCGATGCGGCGCCGGTACCGTGTAGGGCAGCTGGACAATACTGACCAAGCTTTAGGTACACTGTAGATTTTGCAGGCGACTTTGCTTGGTTAATACAGTTTCATTGAGTATTGTTGTCCAGTTCGCAGAATAGAAATTTTATCATTTATAAAATAAACGTAGCCTAAATAACATCAGCTAATGAAAGTCCCGTCAATATCGGTCCAGCCATTTCAGATCCGGTTAATCAACCGGAACAAACAGACAAGCAAAAATTGTAAAAAAAATATTATTTTGGTGTGTACCGTGTATACATTCATACGCATTTAGTAAAAAGCGGTTATTTTAATATTACTACTATAACTACACTATATACACTACTATAACAGACACTCCAATTTCATTTATTTGTATGTATAAATATAAAACTGCCTCGTGGCCTCGCGGTACAAGTATGTGCCGAGCGATTTAGAGGTCCTGGGTTCGATTCCCGGGTCGGGCAAAGTGTTATTGGGTTATTCCATTAGGAAAGTCTCAGTAGCAGCACGGAGTCTGGAATTGTGCCCGAAAAACGGCAATAGGCTCGCCCCCTATTACGTGGGACTGATACATACCTGGCGAAATGTGGGTGCAGAAATGCACCTCTGCCTACCCCTTCGGGGAATACAGGCGTGAGTTTATGTATGTATGTATGTATAAATATAAAACATTATAACAAAAAATCGCGTTAGCCTCGAGAATTAGTCGCGCGGACAAAATCACCGTGGTCGTAAGTTCAAATACCAAACACACACCTCTAACTTTTTAGTTATAGAGGAGGCTCGTGCCCAGCAATGTTACTTACATGAGCTGATATAGGTAAAATGTAATAAAAGGGAAAGTAACTCTGTTTGTTAAGCTTTCACGCCTTAAACACTAGCCGATTTAATATGAATATTAATGGGGGCTTGGAAAAAGGCTACTTACGTTTTTATAAAATTGCGCTCGGTCGAAATTAGTACATGGTTCATTTATTTTAACTTGTCATAGTTTTTGTTTGTATAATTTACATTACTAAGTACCGAATAACAATTTTTCACGTCAGAGCACATTACCTTCAATGTACTACATCATCGAAAACAATATCGCGATTGCACTAAACTTTGTTCACGTCGTATTCTTTTACGATTGCACGTTTGTTACTAATATGAAAAGGAACTTCCGACATATATTATGGGCAAGTTTGAAATGTTTTCGGCTATGGGTCGGAACTTGGAGAACAAATGATCTTTCATAAAGATTAATGTTTTTAAAACGCTCCTTATCATAGTCAATTCCACATAAATTTTTAAATCCGCGAAGAACTGTTAGGAGAATTAATAGTTTTTGGTGGTTTTGGATCGGTTGAATGAAAGTGTCACAGTAGGCAGGCACGAGTACAATATTTATAAACTACACAAAAAACATTAAATTATTACTTGCTTTAAAAACGTCTATTGTTGGCAAACATATTTTAAAGTTATTTTGTTAATACTAATCTAAAAGAAAAAGTTTGAATCTGTTTTATTCTTTTAATATTCGTAAACCTTCGCGCGTACCAAAAAGGTTTAATATCATCAACGCTTTAATCCCTCAAGCATGCAAGACACTAATTACTCATCTATAAAGCAATCATAAAGCTAATTTTGTGAGTCTATGCAATCGACAATCGGGACAAGAAGGCGCAACCGCGTCGAATTAGCTAATGAAACCCCCCTTTGTGGTGTTCGTGACAACGGCTAATATACATTCGTCCTGAACGTCCTGCGCATTATCCTTAATTGGATGCCGATGTTGCTTTTGGAATATAAAAAGAAAGTTTTCACTTGACTTGGGACGCGTCACATAAATTACTTCTCATTAGAAATTTACCGAGAGTAATAAGTGCCACGTTGGATGGAACGCTTTTCTTTGGATCGTAATCTTTTACCGTTTATTGTATAGTTATATTTGTGCTATATTGTCATTTCACGTCGATAGTAGGAGAAGGTTTTTAAATGGTTCTGCTATTCCAGTATATTTATTATTGACGACACAGAAGGATTTTAAATCCTTAGTCGTCTAAAATCTGTGGTTGATCTTATGAGCGCAGTTTACAAAGGTCTGATGAAATACAAATAAATATATAAACAAATAAATATATAAATATACAAATAAATATATAAACAAATAATACAAATCTGTTTATGTGATCAAAGGCAGTTGCAGTCAGTTAAAATCAGTTACAAGCCCCATATCTATTAGCCGGACTAAGGCAAAAAAATCAGTATTAATTCTATATACTGTACGAGTATAATCAAACATTAATATCCACTTGACTAGTAGCTTTCAAGGTTGGACGTGTCTTTTCCTGCTTTTACTAGACATTAATGGATTTATACGTTCAACAATATGCCAATGTGAATGACCAGTGCTGGCGAGTGTCCAGAATATAGATAAGCCTAATGTATATATCGATTGATAAATATGTGTCTCTAAATTATGTCCCTACAAATATTATTAATTTAGAGATATTTTTATTTTTGTCAGTCTCCACAGCTTTATGAATAGAAGCTTGACTGTAATATAAAATACCGCGAATTTCATCTTTTTTGTCGAAGCAATTGATGTTTTATTGAATAGTGTTTTTTTTTTACAACTGACAAAGGATAATTATGACAACAGACTGGTAAGGAACAGCCACAATAATCACACATTATGCCATATAACAAAGTCTGATGCAAATCTGACATTTACACAAGCTGATCAAGGAATGTGACGCATTTGAGTGTGTCACTGTGATCTTACATCTTATGTACTATGCAGTAGCAGTACTTCCATAGAAGCCAAAAAGCCCAGGTTGCCTTACAATATTCCGTACAATTATAATCTTTAAATCTTTATTTAACAAAATCATTTTGACATATAAATGAGGATAACCTGACCCCCCAATATACAATATAAAAACGATATTACACAATTAACGTGTAACGCTTTTGAGTTTCTATGGAAGTACCGCCACTGGTACCATGGTCTTAGTTTCTGATATCTAAACATATACATACAGGGAACGTCCATACATAGTGAGAATGTTTTTACTCTTTGTTAAGAGTGAATGAAATGGTAGTGCGTATCGACCGTTTAGAGGACGGACATTAGTGTTATGGTTGCGAATATCTCCCTCTGCGGTCGTTAAGCCGTCTGTCCAATAAAGACTCAATGTTCCGACATATCCGACAACTAACACAACTGCGACTCTCCGTGTTTAGTTACAAAAAATGTGGAGTTACTGCTTTGTTACATAAACGTACCTTATACGTTATATGTTTAAGTGGTATACTTAAGTAATTAGAGATAAATATGTCACGGAAAATATAAAAATAGTTGGGAACAAACGAGTAAAACATTGATGAGTCACTATTTTTTATTTTATTTTGCAAAGCCACGCACATAGACAACTAGATACATATACCACACTTAGTTATAATTTTATTAGGTCTAGTGGTTGGGCCTCGCTTCGTCTCCTAAAAAGAAATGTCATATTTTCTTTCCTGAGGTCTTAGGCCATAGGCCCATACCAAAAATCATCTAACTGGGTAATGAAGTTTTTATGTTTATACGTACAAACTATTTTACAAACAAACAAATCTTTCCTCTTCATAATATAGTTTAATATGCGGGTTTTACTAGAGTGTAAGACCATATAAAACCGACGAAAAAAATCGTCATCTAAGGAAGATTGTCAAAGACCGAACTCTACTTTTTCAAATTTGGTTCAAAATGTTTAATTCCTAAACTCATCAGTAATCCCCTCATCGCACGAATTTGTCTCAAGGCGCTTCGGCTCTAAAACGCGACACTCGTGTGTCTAAATTGTAATACAATTTGCATTAAGTACACGTAGGCTAAAAGTTAACTACGTAAGCCTGCCGTGTCGTCTTGTCTCATGTGTACCTACTGTCGACGACAAAGCTATTTGTTTGTATTTAATACTTATTATGTTGAGCACGTGCCTCAGGCATTGTTTATTTTAAAAATGATAAATTTACATAGTTGAAAATATTGCACGAAAGTCAATAAAATAACAAAGAGTAAAAAAAACAATTTCAGCAAGTTTTATACTCTATGTAGGTTTCATTAATCTACATCGGCTTTGAATTGACAATTCGTAGGAATTTATAAAATATATTTTAGTTAAAGACAGATATGTACTCGTATTTTGATAAGATTTTATTCTACAATTGAGAAAGTATAGGCCCATGTAAAAATAGATGGAATCCGATAGTGCTATGACACCACAGACAACCTAACCTATAGACGACGCATTACTGGGGACATGCTTTCGCCGACGTTATGCACTGACACGACATAACCGCCGGCCCCGCCCCTTAACGTGACTCATTCCGCCGCCGAGTGTCGCAGTGACATATTGTCCCTGTTTTAAAAATAATTAACTGTCATAATGCCGTATTGTTCAGTGAAATTTTGTGGAAAGAGCAGCAAAACATCTAGTCTTGCAAAAGATGGTATTACATTTCACAGGTAAGTTATTATTCTTTCATTAATCACTAAAATAACTATATACTAAAAATAAAATATTAAAAATTCTCGCGTTTAAGCCGTATTTGCATCTCTTTCTTTCTTATTTGAATTCATATAACATTATCTCGCTCTCTCTTTGACACGCAGACTAGTAATGAGACACAATACAATTATTGTTTTATCGACAAATAATATTGAGATCGATATTTTTATAGTAATATATCGTTGTTTGTCTGTTATTCAAAAGGTTTCCCAAGTGCCCTGAAGTGAAAAAAAAATGGATTGACGCTACCAAACGAGATGATAATTGGTTTCCTGGAAAAAATCACGTTAACAAAAAAAACTGAATCAAAATCAATAAGGAGAGTTTATACAAAATTAATACATTTTAGAGGTCAATAGTTGATAAATAATATTTACTTTTAATTGATGAATATTTACTTTCGTAACGAATATTTATTTTCTCGTCTCCGGAAAGTTAATAACTCTTTTATGGGGAAATGTATACGCTTCTATAACAAACTTCCGAAGGCTCTTAGGGAGCTTCCCTTGACAAAATTTAAGAAATCAATTAAAGATAAGCTTTATAAAAAAGCATACTATAAAATTTCAGAGTTTATTGAAGATAATAAGCCTTGGGAGTAAGTAAATTGATCGGAGTTTTGTTTTGTTGCTACAGTTTGTATCATTATGACATTTATGAAAAAATGACATGTCGTGTTGCTGAGAGAGTTTCTTGCCGTTTCGTCTCCACAGCGATAACACGTTGCGAAGCGGCAATAGTTTAAAAAAAGTGTAAAATTGACGATTCAAAAGAACTTGTAAAAGTCTATTTGAATAAAGATAATTTGACTTTGACTTTGACTTTGATGATTGTTTAACTTATAAGTATTAAAAATTTATATGAAAATTAATGTTTTTTTATTTTTCTTTTATACTATAAACTTCGTAGATTATCGATAATTATTAGTTTATCCCATCTCTAGTGCGCACTAGAATGTTATCAGTGTCTTGAAGCGTCCAATGAAAACTAGCCGACTGCCCCCGTACCCCGCCACGATTTAGCGATTTTGTTTTCATATTAAAATTAATAGAAGCGGAGTCTATAGGTTAGGTTGTCTGTGTATGACACGTAACACGTTGTACCAACGACTTGATTTCTAATTACACTCTCTAAATAATTTTAATTATAAAAACTATGTTTCAGCCTGACCACAACAGAAATTATTAGACAGACTCGTCTCATTAATTCTAAGCTAGGTAGACAATAAACAGAATTCCCATAAGTATAATATAACGTGTAACCGCCAAAAATTATGCAGTGACCCCAATCCTAATGCTGTGTACACTAAATCGAAATATCTCACTTCGCAAAATAATATCAAATTTTATAGAAAAATAAATAAATGTTAACCCTCTTTTGAATATTTTATAATCGTTTAGCCAAAGCTTTCAGACGGTAAATAGTTGATGAGTTATTCGCTCTCTCGAGCAAAGTCTGGGACCTTAGCCCGCCCTTCGCGGAGCTCAAGACAGTCAATGTGACTGGGTTAATCTATTAATACATATAAAAGGATTTCAAATGTCTGTTTGTGATGCTTAGTTTATCTGTTATAATATACATACATACATAAACTCACGCCTCTATTCCCCGAAGGGGTAGGCAGAGGTGCATTACTGCACCCACATTTCGCCAGGTATGTATCAGTCCCACGTAATAGGGGGCGAGCCTATTGCCGTTTTTCGGGCTGTTATAATATTTAATTCTATAAAGATTTTTATCTCCATACCCTTAGCTTCTCCTTGAGATTTAATATTAAATATGTATACGATTTAAACATGATCGTAGAAATGTACTTACGGCTTGAGAAACTAATATTTGAGTCTGAAAAATGTGTTGTTTTATTTTCATCACAGCAAAGTGATTATCTAATCTTAATTACGTTCCTATTCAAACAGAGCATACAGTGGCAAGAGACATTATTGTTATTTGATTATAAATCGCATAATACAGTGTGTAAAAAGACCATGATCTAAAACTAAGACAGGTAATAGCTACGGTAATTACAAACACATTGCTAAAAAGCCCGACAAGAAAGACGTTTTCCTAATTACCATAGGTATTAAATGTACCTATATGGGGACAAGGAAAAAAATCAAGTTTTCTTTTTCGGATTTTTTTAACGTCTTAGTTTTTGATCACGGTCTTTTTACACTCTGTATAGAGAGATTTATCACGCATATCCAAAAAGAACTTGTATGTAAAATGTATGATTCCTGAACTAAGCCTCGGTCGTGGCTAGTCTATTATTTAATATGCTTATGGCTCCGCACTATATGCTTGGTAGGGCGTCACTTATTTACTCTGAAGGCGACGTATTACATTAAAGGGATGAAAGCTGTCCTTAGAAGCATGAATTTTAAATTACATTTTACGCTACGTGGTGCGCCTTGAGCCGTCGAATTTTGTGTTTTTTTTCTTCTTCGTTATTTATGCGAAATTTTGCCGAAAAATATGGACACATTCGAGCTCGCCTTGATGAAAAGTTAAAGATGTTATTAAAAATTTAATATTTTTTAACATTCTTACGTGTAATGTTTTTTCATAAATTTAATATAAATGTTTATTTGATACTTTTTTCTAAAGAAAAATATAGCATTCTTTTAGAATTTAGAGCTAATGTAGTTTGGAAAAATCATCTGTCTGTCCCTCCCTGTCCCTTATGTGCAAAATCTCTTCCTATCTCTATGGTTTTCGTTACAGCGTGACTGTGTGTTTGAAAGAGTATGGTTAGGATTTTACGATCCCATTGAAAATTTACAAATAATAACAAATTTTCCTTTCATCATCATCAACAGCCTTTTCACGTCCACTGCTGGACACTTTTCTTTTGCTTTTTACTAATTTAATGACTTTGTGATGCCTTACCTTTTTTGTTATGAACTATAAGGATTTATGAAGAATGGTGTTAGTTTTTTTTTTCTTTTCTTTTGAGCTGCATTCAGTCGCCAGACTTTTATCAGCTGAGTTCCGAGTACGATGTGTTAGTTTTGATCAACAATTCGTTTATTCGTTTTGCCTATTGTCTGTTATTTAGTTATCATGTCTGATCATTAAGTGACAATCAAATATAGGTACACTTCATATATCGGCCTATCGCCGATCACTAAACTAATTATTCATCGTATTTTACCCACTGACATCAGATTTTTTGATATTTTAGACTTTACCGCTAATAGATATTAGAACGATTTTAGAATAAAGCATTAAATTATTTCATAAACTTATAATAATTTGACGACTTGTTTAACATTTCATATGAAGCATACATCATTTAATTTGTGACACGTCGGATGAAATTTATACCCTTATGATTTTATGTTTCATTTGAATTTATGTATAGTGTTGAGTATTTATTGAGATCTTTCGGGAAATATTAGACATTAACTGTTTGACCCAGGCTTTCTCGATAGCAATGTAATAAGGAAACTAGTTTTATTCCTAGCTTAGGGTGGCATGGATAAAGAGTTTTTGATCATGTAGAAAATCCAAGTTTTTTTTCTAATATTTTAATAAATCATAAGAAACAGGACCTATGAAATGTATGCCCTTATTATGCTTTCATGTTTCATTTGAATTTATATACAGGGTGTATTCAGACCGTGATCGGAAACTAAGGCAGGTAATAGCTAAGGTGATTACAAACCCCCTGGCGTTAAAGAAAATTCTGACAAAAAATAAAAAAAAATTACGTTTTCCATACAAACCGCGTACATTTAATACCGATGGTTGTATGGAAAACGTAAAAAAAATTATTTTTTGTCAGAATTTTCTTTAACGCCAGGGGGTTTGTAATCACCTTAGCTATTACCTGCCTTAGTTTCCGATCACGGTCTGAATACACCCTGTATAGTATATATGTCGTCGAGTTCTGAAGATCTGTCGGGATATACAAAATGTTCGACCCAGCCTCTCTAAAAAGCAATGTAATAGCAAAATTCGTTTTTATCTTTGCATAGGTTCACGGTGACATAGAATTTTTAATAAATGTAAAAAATCCAAGTTATATTTTTCCGATAGAATATAACCCGTAATCGTTTCGAGTTTCAATTCATCTCTGCACCAAATTTCGTCAAGTCTTCTGGGGCCAGGAAACTTACTTTCGCATTTATAAGTAGGTAAGTAAGGATTAGTCTTCAGGGACTCATCTATGTCGATAAATAGAAGTCTTCAAGATTGGTTCAGCCGCAGTGCCGTAAACGAGTGATAGTTAGTTGTTAACTTTATAAATAATAAATAGTTTGTGTTTTATATTTTATTTCCTTTGGCTAGGTTCGGTGATGATACACGCAAGGTGGCTGGAGCGGTTGGATGAGGAGGGCCAAAGATCGTGCCATAGGAAAGGCCTATGTCCAGCAGTGGATGTGAGAAAGGCTGTTGATGATGATGATACTTTTTCAAAATGGAAAAAGACTACTTCGTCTTCGTCTATGTCTTCAGTGTGGTATTTATAGTATTCTAGTCAAACTGGCCTCTATTCCTGTAGCATGCGACTACAGTCTATTACTTTTAAAAAAACTCGTCAAATTCAGTAATTTAATCGGGTAACATACAGCCAGAGTTACATTCACATACGTAATATTGTTATGGATAAGAAGAACGAATTAATTAAAATAATTAATAGCAATTCAACAAATAATTGTGCCGATGATGTTACTCGTGCCAAAGGTTATACAAAGGTCACGCCTCTGATATTTGTCTGTTTCGAGCAGTTTGTTACGCATAAATTAGGGAACATTAGGGAGAAATTAATTAAGCATCAGTTTAATTAATTAAATATCCTTGTAAAGATAAATATAGTTCTGAAGATATATTATGATTTATATTCATAAATGTATTTAGTAATTTTAGCCCTCGGCTGCTGAATAAGTATGAATGAAGAAGAAGTGTAGAAAAAACTGTGAGTGTCTAGTATAATTGGGTCCTAAATTGCGGGATCTATACTAGAGAGACTACTACTTTAGATATTTGAATCATCTTTTTAATGAACTCAAAGCTGAATAACTAAAGTTATCTTCTAGTGTGTTTTCTTCTTGTTGAATGAATCCCTCATTAAAATGGCACGCAGATTAGTTTTGAGGTATAGTACCTACTTGGTCGTTGATAAGTATCTAAAGGCACATTTCCCGAGACAAGTGCGGCTACCACACTTTCACAAGCCGGCGGCCGCAAAACCTGTTCAGATAAACATTAAAGCCTTAAAACACATCCCGGATTATACCGACGTCGTCTAATTCGCTCGTATCCGAATCTGGCCGTGAGCCAAGGTTAATAAACCCTTTGTTTATCCTTGCATACCTTTAAGTCGCAGCCTCTTTGCTGCTCCGACGTACGTGAACGCGCGTGTAATCGAATTTTAATCTCAACTGGATCCAATTAAAGTTTAAAATTGCGCAACACTTTCTACGTGTAAATAAGGAGGGATGTATCCTAAATAAATATACGGGGTAACTGCGACAGTGATTGTGAAATGTCCATTATAATAAGACCCGCGGCTGTGTAAGCGATTGTCGTTAAAATGTATGGAGATATGCAAAAATGCGGCTCGTTTTAGAACGGACATCTTGACAAAGGGGCATAGCTTTTCAACTTTAATGAGTTTGTAATGTGAGCGCGTTTTTTTAATGTAGTTTTTTTTTAATTACTACAATAGACATTCTTTGTAAAGTTAATTTTTTAAATTGTGCCAGCTATTAATGGTATAAAATAGTCCTTAAAAATTCCTTTTAATATTGTTGGCGAAAAGTAGGTAATGTCAGCATTATTATTGTTCATACTAAGTATTGTCCAAAATATACTTAGTATTAGTAATCAAAAAAGATCCGTTTTTATAGCTTTCGGAACTATGATTCAAAAAAGGTAGATTTCTATACCCTTACCGAGAAATTGAGAAAATATTAAATTATTTACGTTATTTACGTTAAAATATTTACGTTTTATATAATACTACACACTTTTATTGTCACTGCCTTATGGTCTCGCGGCACAAGTATGTGCCTTGCGATCTAGAGGTCCCCCGGGTTCGATTCCCAGGTCAGGCAGTGTTATTAGGTTTTTCCATTAGGAAATTCTCAGTAACAGCACTGAGTCTGGAAATGTACCCTAAAAACGGCAATAGGCTCGCCCCATATTACGTGGGACTAATACATACCTGGCTAAATGTGGGTGCAGAAATGCACCTCCGCCTACCCCTTCGGGAATACAGGCGTGAGATTATGTATGTGTGATGTAGAAGAGCAAAGAACACGATTACACTATTTTTTTAAAATCACGTTTAATTGTTTTATAGCGCTTTTAAAATCTATTATAATCGAGTAATATGAAATGTCAAGAACATACAGACCACGAATAACAATTATGAACGCGTTTAATGAACAAAAAGAACTGGTATTTACTACCACGTTATTAATACACATTCTCTTTTATTATATTGTATCATCATCAGCCCATATACGACCCACTGCTGGGCACGGGCCTCCTTATCATCTGAGATGGTTTGAAACGTAATTTAACGGTGAAGGAAAGCATCGTGAAGGAAACCTACACACCTAAAAGTTCTTAGGAATATCTTAGGTGTGTAGTCCGCCAACCAGCACTAAGCCAGCGCGGTGGACTAAGGCCTAAACCTTATCAGTTGTGGAGGAGGATCGTGCCCAGCAGTGGGACGCATATGGGCTGATGATGATGATAAAATATGTAAAAATGAGTCATTTTTTTTTTAAAGGCCCAAGATATTTTATCATAGGAAGATATCTCTGCATTCAGCGTAGAATACATTAAAAACGGGCTAGTTTAAATTCTTTTGTGTGAAATTTGTATATCTTTTACCTTCAGGTGCTGAAGTTAAATGACTTTCCGACCCCAATATAGAGACTTTTTCGATGATGCAATCGAACATAAAAAATGCCTAATATATCATACAGACGCGATATTTCCAGGCCAAAGAATTTCAGGGTGTACACACGCACTGTCATATTTATACAGAATAATACTCTATCCCACCAAAATAAAGTTCAAAATAGCATCAAACCCCACGTGCGTTATTTGTATGCCGATGGGACATAAAGGCCCCCCATTCATGTACCGTGAAAGCTTGCATAGACAAGCAGACACGGGCGCCCGTAAAAATGATTTATTCTTCAGCTTATCGGCCTATGTCGAACTTCATAAAAACGTAAGATCGTGTTCCGTGATTAGAGATAACATCGACATTCAAAAAAAGAATAAGATGTCAATATAAATATTTTATGGTCAACCGTTCCGTTGGTTTAGTGGCCGAGTAAACTTTGAACTATAGTCCATTGTTAGCTCTATGGAATTTACAAAAGTTAATTACATCGGTCTTCACTAAAACTTTCTGTCTTGCTTTAATGAATGTCTTTTAACGTTTGAGTAAGCGAGCCAAAGGAAATATGATTGCTATGAGGCGGTGAAATTATTATCACTAACATTTTTACTGATCAAATAGAAAAAAGTAATAGGACACGTGTAGTATTTTATAAGGAATCTTCGAAATTACTGCCCCTTGGAAAATATTTAAGTGTGCTGTTAAATTTAAGTAATCATCTTCTATATTCAAAAAAGGTGTATAAAAATGCATGTATCTCAATAAGGAAATGTACGAAGAAGGCGAGTTGATTAAGAGTTCCTACACAACATAAATATTAGCTTCCCGTCTTTGCCCATGGCTTCATTACGAAAGATTTAGTCAAACTAACGTTTCGAGATAAAGAAATGTTGTTTTATTTTATGGGCTAAATTGCAAAAAATAATTTAATAAATTATTTAATATATTAAATAGGTCAAAGCTACGTTTTACAACACGCGATACCAAGAAAAGCTGTATGTTAATATGTCAAAAATAGCTAGTAATGTACACCAAGTTATTCTGCACCAGTATACAACAAAGAAAAGAGATGCAATACGCGAACCCATGTGAGTGAAAAGCCATTATCAAAGAGTACACAAATTCAAACTATGCTACACATTGAGTCGATAAATCTGGCATGTAAACGGCGATATAGCCTTTAATCTATCCATACGAACCGAAACTGCCGACAGATTTGTTAAAGCAATCACTGGGGAATGCATATCACAGGCCAGACGGATGGTGGACGTCGCACACACTGACTGGAACGTTAGCCAACACTGATACTGTTTTTTCAACAAACAAATTAATTGTTTTGTTGTTTGACCAATTTCAATTCACCTTTCTCACCGTTCCTTCATTTAAAATTATCGCCTAAATCGTCTTTCTTTTTTACCATATTTTGCTCTCATAGAAAAGAATAGACGCTATTTGTATCATTCCCTCATTTACCTGTTCATTTTTTTTGGCGATTGAAACCCTAAAGTGGATTTACTGTAGCACCATTATTTGGCGAATTACCACAAAAAATTTAGCATTCCATCCGTCACCATGACAACGAAATGTCAATTCTATCACGTAAATCATCGTCAACGCCAATGTGTGAACTGTTTGCGTGATCGAAATTCAGTGGGCCGATTGAGCCGGTCGTGTGTCGCACCATAGGGTGGTCAAACTAAACCGATGTGATTAATGACTGACCCGGCCGTATCGGCAGATATCGGCTATCGCGACACGACCGCCTCCGCGGTGATCACTCTTGATTGCCCCCTATTGTTTTTGCTATACGCACTGCGCTACCGTGTGTCAGCTGTGTGCTGTGAACGTTGGTAATTGCCATTGTTTTGGATGTTATTGGGGCTGATTGTTGAAATTCTGGAGTAGTTGTCAAGTGTTTGTTCTAATTCCAATAATCGATATTGTTATTGATTTTCAATGTGTTGTCACCTTGAATTTATTAACCTCTTTAAAGATTTGTTGATAAAGATGTACGAATATTAGTTTATTTTATAAATAATTAAATTTCAATCTGAGTAATAAAATTATAATCTTATAAAGAAAATAAGTATTTATCAATGAGCGCCTCGATGCTCGACCGGCTAACTCTGCTCGTCCATCATCCTTACAATAGCTATTCGATGCGGTTCGATTGTCAATTGCCAGTTATCTACACTCGATTACAGTGTTAGTGATAGCAAATCGTAAGTAGATTGAATACAGCCCGGCGATTTAACTATTACGGTCTTAGCAGATCAAAATGAAAAACGACAGATCGCAGATCGACCTCCTTCCTTATCATCCCCTTATCGAAACAAACACTTGTCATGATCAGGAAATATTTGTGTCTGATTTGGGCGTTTTTGTGAAACCAAAAAGCCTTTTTAATAATTTTGTTTTATCATAATTAAGCCTTTACTTTTACAATAAATAACACACCAAATAATACACCTTGCTGATGGGAACCATATTGTAACATTACTACTTACATTGTGCATTCATTTTGAAATTACACGTTTCTGTTTCAAAGGAAGCCATGCCATTTTTCTCTTTACTCCTCAAAAAGTGAGAACGTTAGCTACTGTCTCGTCAAAGCGAGTTAAATGCGGTCTTTCTATTGTGCTATGTGACGTACTAATGGTTTTTTAACGTGGAAAAAATGTAAAAAATTCCCCGCTTGGCGAAAACAAGCCACGTTGAGCACTCCAGCGGAAAAAATAAATGATATTCTTGCATAATTTATTCACTGTTTTGGGTACAAATTATACTTGCTTACCATGTAACCCTCATAACTACAGGATAAGCGTTGGCATAAAACCATAGAGAAAATTTTCGGTAGACGAGCGCTTGCTGAAGAAAGTCGAGGTCAGAATTTGACCAGAACATGCTTTAATTGCATATTTTTTTGGATTTTCAAGGTTAGTCTTTTAATAGAAACGGAAATAAAGACAAGATGATTGATCTTTAATCAAACTTTTAGGCATATGTATCTTCTAGGTATAGTTAATAAAATGTAAATCTTAGACCACCTCTAGATTTGATTTTAGAGCTCACATATACCTACTGAAAAGTTTCGTGTAAAAGTAAGGTTTCATCATGATATTTTCCTTTGCTATAAGAGTGAGTAAGTCAACAACACACATCTGACTCAAAAAATATGTGCAAATATGTTTTAGTAAACAGCAAATATATTCACTTCTTGATTTAGCTAACGTTGATTCAAATTGTAATCCAAGTTAAAATATTTTTTGGCAAATTCATTACATAACAGTACATTCAACCCTGTGGCATGGGACGCACGCGTGCCGGGGCGTGGTGGGTCTTCAGCCCCATTAGGGCAACCGCACCTAAATCCTCACTCATTTTAATCACTTGTACCCCGCTGGCTTTTATCATGCGTGTTGTTGATGACCCAAACTTTTCTCCTCTCAAAATAAACCTTATACTTAAGGTCACAAGTTTTACTTTCCCTAAGCAAATCGATATATGTCGGTTCGCAAAAGGAAAACACCTACGTAATGTGGATAGAACGTAAAAGCTACGCCAAGATGAGGATTGCTCTAGTACGGGTGATTTTTTTTGCCATAAAATTGCCTCAGTTTTTATGCTTTATTTCCAAGGATATGATCGTTGGAATGATATGGCCACTCTCATATTATGGTTAATGACGTTAATTTTAATAGCATCCGTAGCCGTAAATGTCACGATTATTCTATAAATTCATTACAGTAGCATAAAAAGTTAAAAGAAACTCCACTTTTCAATAGAATTAAGATGTGCTATGCGTAGAATTTCAGTGATAAAATGTCAATGAACCCACCTGCTTCCTACTCACAATATTATCCAACGCGAGTACATTCTACACCCCCATAGTATAAAGGTTGTAAATTACACATCAGAATGACTCACGGCAAGAACTAAACCAATATCAAGTAATAAAGCCGCACAATTTATTAATTTACGTAAGACAAGATGGCTGGATTACATATTACGGTGCTGAAATAATAGAATATCATTACACACAGTCTCTCAGTTGTTTTTGCTTCAATCAATCAATCATTATCTCGTTGGGTCGGGAGCAGACACGGCAAAACCGTTGAACAGCATTCTGCAATAACGCTTGGCTATATTGCCTGTTTGATTATTGCTAGATATGGGTCGATAGCGACAAGCAAAAACTGTGCAGAATATGTGATGATGGTGATGGAAAATTATCAGAAAAGACACGACTGTGCATTTTAAGTTCTTTTTTATTGATGTTTATTGTGTTACGTTTATTTTTCTTTCATTGCAATACCTACTTACAAAGGCACCTCTCTCCTGTGCAGATGAAAATAGTTTCGAATGACGAAAAAACGGTAACAATTTACCTTTTATTTTTCTACCTAATTGCTGCCTGGCTTGGTGCTAACCGGATATACGCATACAGATCTTAAACGCGACATACTTGTATGAGTTACTCTTCAAACGGACACACACTTTTCTCCACCATAATAATAATACTGATACCTCTCAGTTATTAATGCCAATATCTGAAACAACCATAATATCAATAAACGAAAGTGCTGCTCCTGATAAAACTCCACAAAGGCATAAACAGTAAACCTATCTCCATACACAAATAAACACATTCATTATTTCAAACTTCTCCATCCATATTTGTGGGAACATTGAAATATTGTTTGTTTATCTTTATTTCAAATATACATCTACCCTCGTTAGTTAAAAATAGCCCTGTTTACACATTCCATGTGCATTCGGACCCGTGTTTAACATGTTTAATTAAAGAAACTAGTTTCATAAAGCCAATAAACTTCTTACCTGCCTACTGTGTTACAAATATTAAAAAAGCTGCGTACAAAAGCAGATTACTGCGCAATATACTCTAACAAATTACAAGAGACGAATGTAATAAAAAAAATCTGAGCGGATCTTGAGGTAAATTCAATGAAACCTCTGTTTCTCAATCCGTCTGAAAATTTAATATTTTCAACTGGATGGAAGTTTCTGGAATCAATCTCGGCAAGATCGTTCAACTGTCTGTGCTGATATTTGATATTTCATTTAGTGCTTATTACGCGAACAATAACATCGAACACAATGGGATCCTCTTCACATTGATTATCTTTCATTAGTCTACTATTTATAGAGATATTATATTCTTCGATTAAATCTTTCTTGCTTAATCAACGTGCTCTTAATGAAGACTTACATTTCATTAGGTATCACAAGTGCTATTAATCCATATAATATGGACATATTCCATATCTATATGTCATGTAGTTTCTGTTATCAGACAGAACAATTGTGCGTTATCTAATGCATTCTGATATGGTTGTGAATAGAATTATGATTTCATCATTCACGAATGAACACAGATTCCCCCAAATATTATCAAGATTCAAACTTCGCAAATTCTGTGAAATTTCTGCTACTTCACAATCTGAGAGTATCGTCAAGTCTGAGAACTTAGACGTACTACCGCATGCACCGCACGGAACTCCGACGTGTATTAACGGTAGTGATATGAGCATGTTTCGATTTGGCGAGCACTTGCATATGTTCTTGTTCATGATTTCATTTAAAATATCAAATTGAATGAAAATGGACAGCATACGAAAATAGCATCGATATTAGTCGAAAAATAGATTCAGCAATTTAACATATTATAAACTTTAAATTTGTCCATAGTAGTAAAACTGTTATTGATGCTGGCGTAGATGATGGTAGGTCGATACCTATTACAGTAGTGATTAAATTAAGTAATTAGCTTTGTTGATCCTATCGTTGCAAGTACAATGAATTACAGTGCTCAATAAGAATTTTTATGCTACATATAATATTCACCATTCATTCTGGATTAGATTTCTTGTTTCCCAAAGACGGACAGTATACTTGTTTGAACCAATTAATCTGTCAATAATTTTAACTGCTTTAAATTAAATAACTTTATTGCCAAAATTTTAATATACATGTTGGAATAATAAATAATTATTGGCCAGAAATTTGCAATCAAACGTGGTCCTCAATCGATTTTTATATCCACATCACCCACATTCTTCGACGTGATTTAGTTTGACATAAAAAAATCTCCGAATAACTCTCAACAACTGATAGGCAGTAAAATAAGTTTGATGATGTCGTATGTGTATTGTGTCGTAAATCTGGATGTCTGGAAGATTTATCATGTCAACGAATTGTTGTTGCGAATCATGTTCGACATAGTTTGAACTGTTTGAAGTTTGTGCGAGATGGAAGTTTTTCTTGGTATTTATCAGTGACATTTTTTGTTCTGAGGTTTGAAATGATAGCGTTGCTATGTTTACCGACAGGAATGTCCACTTAAGAAATGCAAGCTTTGTAGTTGCAGTGTCTATCATGTGGTTGAGTTACGCCGTATTAGCTTTGACTGCGCTGTTAATGGACTGACTGAACCGGGGTAGTGTCACCGTCGCACAGAAAATTGACCGTGTAAAACCCGCCGTGACACACAAAAATACATCGCTTTCTGGGAATTGTCTGTATACATCCGCCTTTCATCACACAGGTACAATTATGTCCATGAGTGAGGGATCGTTATCGTTTCTTCTCACTCATTATATTTGGGCTTTATTAAACCTACAATCCAGTGGGGTCTTATAACTTTGTCGTGACAGAATAAAGAAATATTTTAATTTTAAAGTTTTTTTAGTACTTATTATTTCTACATAAACGTATAAAATCTTCGTTGTGTTTAGCGAATCATAAAGAATACGAGCGGCCCGGCATTATTATCTCTATTGGCGAGACACCTATAGTCGTCTACGAGTGGTCACTATTTTCTCCTCACACCTGAAAAAAAAAACATTTGTCTCATTGGAAATTAAGGTACAAGTAGTAGCATAAATATATTTAACTTTATACTGGCTGTTTGTATTTCACCTGTATTTTAAATTTATTCCCGTACCAAATTATGCAAAGACAAAGCCGCGGGCATTTATTAGTAGTGAAACTCATAATCACCAAGACATTAAAGAGGCAATCTCATCTGAAATACTGCTAATGAAGCAAAAGCTTCTTATGTTTATCACTTGCGTATAAAATCAGTAGTTTACCTCATTCTTGTGGATCTTGAATTAGATTTTCTCTTTAGAATTAACAATATAATCTATACTCTGTGCAGATAGCTTTATACGATAAACAATAAACTATGTTACGAATAGGCACTCGTCCTGCTGAGTTCAATTTAGTTATTCAAGTGAATTGATGTGACAACTACAATATTGGAATTAAATTTAGTACATTTTAGTAATTGGACTTACAGTGTTAATAATTGCAGAGGCAAATCTTTGTGATCTACGAATGTTGGTTTCTGATGTGGGTGTTTGTCAGTCCGAAACGGCTTTCGTTGATCCTGATATTCACGATACTTACAGTACTGAGTTTATGACTGCTCGGATTCTTTTATCAACTTTTTTAATATTCAGAAATAAATATGGTTCCATCATCATCATCAGCCTCTCTCACGTCCACTGCTGGACATAGGCCTCTTCTATGGCACGCCACTGGGCTCGATCTTCGGCCCTCCTCATTTAACTGCTGCCAGCCTTGCGGATATCGTCACCCTACCTAGCCAGAGGGCGTCGTACACTACGTTGGCCGAGCCGTTGTGGCCTCCACTTCACAACACGTTTCGCCTAACTGTCATCAGTTCTGCGACAGATGTGATCTACCCATTGACACTTCGTCTTGCTAATCCTTTAATATTGTGGATTTTTCTATAAATATAATATTTTTGTCGTTATCTACTTTACATATTTTAGGATCTATTTCAAATTCGTGTTTTGGAGTCGACACATATTTTTTATGTCGATAGCTTACTTTCGTGACCCAGAAACCCACGCAAATTTCAATTAACCGTTAAAAATATTAAATCCTCATGTGAACTATAAATTATCTGTTTTACGTGGGTGACATTAAAACAGTGTAGGAGCGATATTGACGCTGTAAATATAAAATTTATTGAGAATAAAAAAAATTATAAAAGTTTAGCTTTTTAAATCCTGCAGATGATAAATTTGGCCTTAAGTATTACAATAATATTTTCAATAGCACATGTTTTTCTTTCGGCTTTTTTGGGTTTAGACTAGACACTATTCATTTATTTATTTCCAAGTCCATTTTCGAATTCAAAGTCCCGTTTGAGCTTGAAAACCAAATGTAAATAGGTTTTACACTCCACTTGAACGTTACAACACGATGTGTAATATTTCAAAATAAAAGGGCGCAAAAATCAACGGGGACGATTCCAGGAAATTTGATGTCCCACTGAAATCCCTTACCGGTAAATCAGACCGATAAACAGGCGTAATAAAGGTATTCTAGTAAATTGCATTCGCATTCGATACTAACCACATTACGTAGGAAGAGAATCCTGCAATTGGCGGTTACAACAGAGGGCATGAGTCACACCGTTTGACGATAGGCCAACGGGTTACACTTGATGTATACTGTCATAACATTTTGAGTGTACCACGGATATATTACTAGATGATTGTGATTAGCTGTGAATTATGCAGTGATTATAATCGAGCCGTTGACTCATTACAGCGTAGGAATTAATACATTTGATGCCTAGTTAGTTTGGCGGCAGTTAACACGTATTTAAATAGATGTATATTGTATTGAAATATAATGTCCGTGTGAGGATGTTATACTAGTATATTTCCTGAATGGTATTAGGGCAAATTTCTCATTAACTAGATTTATGTGGTAAAAAATAATTAGTAAAACAACAGACTGCACTAGACTTTTAATCATTCTCAGATTTCAGAATCCTGAAAGGTAAAATAAGCAGAGGTGATTTTTTTGTGTCTTAAGTCGACACTGTCTGCTGTAGGACCAATGAGACGGTCATTTTTAAAATAGAGATCTTTTGCAAACATGGACTATTTATGATCTGGAAACTTTCACCAATTTTGTTCATAATGTGGATTTATCATAAAATAAAACTAAAAATATCTTCAAGTAGTCAATTAGGTACCAGGTTTCATATTGAATTATGCGTCTTCCTTTACTGCTAATGAGATTTCGTCGTTGATATAAATAAATTATATATTGGCGATACTATGAAACAAGAAAAGTAAGCGTATCCTACGTGTTAAATACATGAAATTAAATATGTAATCGTATGAAACAAAGTAGCGAGGGAAAACGGCTAATTAAACATTATTTCACAAGGCCTATGCACGCAGTTTCCATTCTGGCCTGACCACATAACCCGGGTGGGCGTATCCCGGCTAGGATCGAGTTATTATCGCGCATAAATCCATAATGATTGCCCGTCTTGCAGGCAGATAAGTGGCCATTACAAGTGATCGGTGTAAATGAGCCGTCACGACGAATTAGCCCTCGTTCGGGGTTTAATGCGTTGGCAGTAATGAGAGTTCACATGGCTTCGGCGTTGGCGCGACAATCTTTTGTTTGCCGTGTGATTGCTGTGTTTATTTTTGATTGATTGCTTCCATTATTCGCCCGTGGGAACCTGGAAATGTTCTCTCACTTTACGTATCTTGAAGTATGAACTCCGCCTTTCATTCTGACAATATTAAGGACTGAGTTAATTGCCGATATTGACAAGGTTTCTAAGATATATACCGTATATTTTATAACGTAACAGCTTTACGTAAAAACATACATCCTATGCCCACATTATCACATTTAAATTATATAACAATATTGAGAGAAGCAGTGTCTACAATAATTATTTTCTCTTACAATAATTTCATACTACTCATCATATTATGTTTATTGTATGTGTTATGCTGGAATCTAATGATATCTCTTTTTATTTTCAGGTACTGTATCATTTCGGACTATTTGCTGAAAGTTTGGTAAAAGTATTACATGCTACCTGTTTTTTTCATACTTATGATTCCTAAAATTGTTCACGTGTTCCCTCCTTCCTATGATCCTGGATCCTTTAAGCGAAGCGTGAAGAAGCATTTGTGCAGGCCGGCATGATTATGTCGACCAGCGGGTGACCATATCGTTTCTCGCTGGTCGGTAGTAATGTTTTGGACTCCACTGTGCTTACCATCAGGTACAGTGGAGTCACTTTGCCGTGCCAGAATAAAAAAAAATAAAAAAAAAAAAAAAAGATAATAGGTACTTATAAACTTGTTCTTTTATAAGAAAGTTATAAGCGAAGATCACGTATGAGTCAAATTTATTTCATAAATAAATATTTATAAAAATATTTAGACCTAAGTCCAGGAGAGATCGGCTCATTTGCGATAATATCTGATACTGAAAATATGTGGGACTGATACATACCTGGCGAAATGTGGATGCAGAAATACACCTCTGCCTACCCCTTCGGGGAATACAGACGTGAGGTTATGTATGTTAAAATATGTCGTTTATATAACATTTGTATAATCTAGTGTGCTAATAAAATTTATTTCCCTCGTAAAACAGCCGAACGCAACTACGTAAATATACTGATTTTAGTTCTTTACATGATGTACAATTCTCGTTGTCTGATCCGAGACATTTACGATATGCCTTCACAATCTCCTTTTGTCATACAATACTGTGGAGAGAGCGTAATGTGCCCGCTTTACGTTGATTTATGACAGATCAGAACTCATTCAGCTCGTGATATGACAATTCTAGTCGGCCATGCCGCATTTCACGTTCTGCAATATTGTTTGTATTCACTGTCGTAATACAATTTCATAGAAATACTTATCTATGATTTGTATCTGTATCGTGAATATTTGCTAGAGAAGTATACGCGTAATCTAAATATATATTACATTATTTCTTATTGACAGCCTAAATGATGCAGGTTTCAATCCGGATGAAACTAGAAGCCTTAGGTTCTTTCTAGTCTACATTTTGTGTCTATATAAAGTTTTTTATTACTATTACAAACAAAAATTAAAGCAACGCAAGGGACAGGGTTCGAGACAGTCTTTGCATAATTCAGATTGGGCGTAATGTGGCGCAGTTGGCTAGAAACCAGCTTACGAAACGAGAGGCTGCGGGTTCGATCCCCGCACCGAGACAAATGTTTGTGTGATCCACAAATATTTGTTTCGGGTCTGGGTGTTTGTGAGACCGAAAAATCTCTGGTAGTTTCTGATACCCACGACACAGGACTTGTATCCTAGTGTGGGGTCAGAACTATGTATGTGACTGTTGGGTGTATTTATTTATTTATTATTTATTTATATATATTTTTTATTATAGGAAAAGAGTAGGTATGTTCCACTGAGAAACTGGTTTAGACTACAGAGCTATAATAAAAGGTGGCCAAGTTAGTATAAACATAGGGAAAGAAGTAAGTATCACACTTTTGTATATGCTCTTGTCCCATTGACTATGTATTGTTACATTTGTGGGTACTCACTTTGTTTCTCATTCTATGGTTGTCATCAGCATTTGTTTCTTTAGTCAAATTGACAACGCCATAAAGATATCAAACTCCTAGTTTTTTGAAAGAGATCCGCCTTGCGGGGCGGATATTTTTTGTGTCCTCATAGAATCTAGGTGTTGCACTTGACTCGCAAAAACTATCTCAGACTCGTATGCCTTCATAATACATTTGCATCGTCATCCGTTTGAAATCAAACATTAATCATTATTAGTGTGTTTTTGTAAGTTTCTCCTTTGCTTATCTCTGCGTATTGTAATGAACGTTGGCATTTTCATTTTTTTTTCTATCTAAGACGCATGTATCGATTAAATACTAGATAAAAATTAAATGCATGAGATGAATGATGAACAATGCATATGCATATTTTTTATACTATTGTATATATAAAGTATTAAAAATATATATTTTGGAGTAGTATTTTTAGATTTTTCTAAATTATTTAGGTGATTTTCTGTTTTTATTCTATGACATTCACTCTTAATGTCAGTGAGTATATTCGGTATATACATAAGTGCATATAATTATTATAAATAATTACTTTTCTCGTTTCAAAAAAAAAATGGTTTCGTAGAAAAACTGATATTTTGGATGGCCAAAAATCTTTAATTATTGAATAGAACGAATAGTTGTGACCTTTATCCATTCATTTCCCTTTTTTTTTATTTTAAAGCTTACAATGGATCGTCAGTTTGCATAATTCATAGGCCAAGTTGCGTTAATAATTTAGGCGCAGGCGCTTGATCATAACAAAACGCGCGAAAACAAAGATGTATGCTTGCTTCTGCATTATTGTTCACTAATAAACAAACAATGCTTAATTTATTTTACGATCAAACACGCCATTATACGTTTCCGCTTTGATGAATCGCATTAAAAAATTGATTATTCAAGTGCAGTGTAAAGACATGCGTCGCGACGGCCGCTTGCACATTCGCGTATGAATTTTCAATAGGACTCGATGGGGTACCTCGGCTCATGAATGAGCCCGCGTAAGTGTTGGTTTTGGCGGAAACGACCCAGAGCTGATATGAAATTTAAATTAAACCATCGGAGGGTTAACTTGCCAGTATGTACCCCGTGGACGTGGCGACAGTTATTCTTAACATATTATGTTATTTATGGCGCAGGGTTAACTTGGTATAATTTTGTATTTTATATTCTATGGCTTGTGGTCTACGCTTTTCTATGGTCTGGTTTAAATGAAAGCCTACTTTCATGTAATGTAGGTATATCATAATATAGCCTCTGTATATAGAATACGACGCAGCTGGACATGAACTGGTTTTTACTATATAGAGGGTTAAGGTCTTGATGTAAATTGACCTAATATTGCGTACAACATTTAGGTTTAATTAATATTTAAAAATAAATATTTTTATGTAGGTTTAACGTGGGAAATGTTGTTGAAATTATTATGAATAAAAGATCACAAGTAACTTTGAAAATTCAGACTCTGTTTCCTTAGAACGAAGTTACTTACTCCGCGCTTAGCAGTTCAGTCTGTTCCCAACAGCGCATTAAGTTTAAATTTATTAATAACAGCGTAGACAAGTGATGCGATTTTATTGTTACAATTACGTAAGACGGGACACAGTGGCGCTTCGAATTGCCGCATTTTCGCATTAGCATTCAACGCCCGGCGGTTCAACGTTTATTCGCTCATTCAGACGTCAACGGGGCGACGACGGGTCTCACGGTAAAAATTTAACGTTGATTTCAACTAATAATTTGTATGCGAACTGCGGCGCATTGTCTATCAGTCAGCTGGAGCCGAATACAAGGAATTCATAGTGCCGGCTCGACTTCGACTTAGGAAATACGATTCATTACACGCGGGGCACAGTGTTGTGGCGTACGGACAACTTGCATGTTTATCTTTTCGTACTGCGATGGTGAGAGGAACAACTAGATCTAAATAATCGACCATTGAAATTGGGTATAAAGTATCTACTTTAACTAGCAATTCCAAAATAAATTATAATTTTGTTCTACGACGACAAGCAATGTCTATATCAGAATTTTATACCAAATCTAACTAATGTACTATAGCGATTTAATTTAATTATTATTATTTTTTAAATCTTTAAAATTGCCCTGTTTTCACAGAAGATTTTAAGAAAGAACTGTTTAACACATGGCGAAGGAACGTCAGTTGATCCAATCTACGAAATTTTATCATTCCTAACGTTTTCATAAAATTATCCGTAGTTTTACCGCAATCAACAATTTCTACAATATTTTATGTTTCGAGTGTTAATATAATTTTCTTCCGATCAGTCTGGAAATCATATTTTAACATTATTTAAATGCCACAGTCAATGTTTGGAATTATAACAGTTATTTACCTAAAAGAAATATTTTCGCCAATCAATCACTGTGCATAGATGTTGCCTGTTCCCCGTGTCCCTGAGTGGAAGGAAACACAAGTCATTACAAGGGCTCTATATATAGGCGGCATGTGCGTCCGTCGGTCGTGTTCGTACCCCATTAATGCTCGTAACTAAGAACAGACGTACTCAATGAACTTGAGTGTTGTAATGTATTATACGTTTAAATGCTAATTTAATTTATCTTCGATCTCCGTATCCTTTTGTATAGATTTATTTTTGTTCGTGATTACTAGACGTGGTACTATGTGGTACATATGGAAGAGCTACATTATATCATTAACCATTATTAAAAGCACAGCCAACATAGTCCTTACCTCATGCCTCATAGTAAGATTAGAGTCTTATATCTATACAGGATGTATTCAGACCGTGATCGGAAACTAAGGCAGGTAATAGCTAAGGTGATTACAAACCCCCTGGCGTTAAAAAAATTCTGACAAAAAATAAAAATTTTGACGTTTTCCATACAAACCGCGTACATTTAATACCGATGGTTGTATGGAAAAAGTCATTTTTTTTTATTTTTTGTCAGAATTTTTTTTAACGCCAGGGGGTTTGTAATCACCTTAGCTATTACCTGCCTTAGTTTCCGATCACGGTCTGAATACACCCTGTATAAAACGGCAATAGGCTCGACCTCTATTACGTGGGACTGATACATACCTGGCGAAATGTGGGTGCAGAAATGCACATCTGCCTACCCCTTCAGGTAATAAAGGGCGAGGTTATGTATGTATGCTAGTTTCTAACCAACTGTGCAATGGAAGCTGCCAATTACAATGCAATTGAATGAGAAGCTTTGATACGGACGGTGCAATGGCCATTTAACATTTGACCTTAAATATTCTGCCTATTTTTAATTGGCAATGAGAGACTTTACGGCCTCACAAACACCCAAACCCGAAACAAATATTTGTGGATTACACAAACATTTGTCTCGAGCTAACTGCGCTACGGGGCTGTCAACATAATTTATCAATTTCCCTGATATTTATTAAACACGTACAATACGACAAATTTGCGTGTATTCTTAATATAATGTGGTTGTTAGGGGCTGTCGTTTTTTTCCCGAAGTATAAATTGCTGCGTGGAATCGCTTAGTTACGGATTCGTTTGCTGGTTCGGGCAAGTATTATTGAATTTTCGGCTACAAAATACGCTGTGGTAACACGGGGGATAAAAATGTGATGAATTAACAAAAACAGCCTTGCTATTAGGTTTTTTAAATTAATAATAATATTCATAATTCAGAGAGATAATTGTATTGTCGTATACAAAGGATACCATTTACCATTAAGAGCTTGGTGTGAAGTCCGATCCGGATTACATTAGCGCTGTTTTAGTGTCAAGTTTTGTTTGTCACTTGATATTTGACTGCACTCCGACAAGTATCCACTTTAATCTTATTATAGCATCGTCTAATGTTTACACAACACTTTGTAGTTTACAAGTTCAAACAAAGGCTGCTGTTCAAAAATTATAAAACCCAGATTTGAAATAAAATAATTTTATTTTATAATGCATAATATGCAAATCTAAATCTGTATTTTTGGCCTATTGATAAATAATTTTTCGTATTTTTAATTCTTTTACACGGATTCGAATAAAAACCGTTCTTGTGAATGTACTTTAGAATGTATTATCATCATCATCATCATCATCAGCCGAAAGACGTTCACTGCTGGACATAATGTTTAGATTAGATAAATTAATAATAAAATTTCACACAAATGAGTCGTTATAAAAAACGAACAATATAATCAGTATTTGTTAAGGGATTACATCGAACTATGAATTGAAAAAATGCACAAAAGCACCATAAATATCATATCCACGCGCCTATCCACACTCAATGAAAGTAAAAAAGAAACAATTAGTGAGACAACACACTCCGTTATCTCACATTCAAACAACTGTCCTCGTTTGTGGTGATTAAGCTAGTTAGCGTACACACGTGATCGTGTGAACTGTAATCAGTGTTCGGTGCGGCGACCACATGTCGCCCGTCCTTCACGACCATGTGTATTGTAGCCCGCGCTTCTGACGCTTTTTTGTTCCCTTCTGTTTCAGTTAATTGGCGCACTTAATTAAATTAATTTACTGCAGTTTAATTGCAATCGGATATTGTGTGGTACTTTTTTTTTCTTGGTGATACGGTTACAATCGTATGGTGGGCTGTTCGTGTATGTATTAAGTATACAAGAAGGGTGGAAGCGTCAAGTTTCAGGCTAGTGATTGACTGTGAAATGGTAAACTCTTTTCATTGTTTTATGTTTTTTGGCTACTTTTGTTTTTGTTGAAAACATTTAACAGTCTATCAAGGTATTAGTTAGCAGTATTTAACGTAATATTTTTTATTATAATCTTAGTTCATACAAGTTATACAAGTTCGACCTTAGTTCGCCTCTTCGGGTTATTAATCTACCTATTAGAGCAATTTAGGCGTAACACTGACATTATGCACGTTGCATCAAATTATTATCTATCGTCGTTTAAGTCTGTGCTTTACTTATTAGGCCAGACGTGATTGACTTAAATTCACATAGTAACCAAAATTTTTAGTCCAATTTTATTTCGATCTGCAAAAGTGTTAAGAAAAACAAATTGCAACCACCCGACAAGGGTCAACAGGATATAACAGTACAAGTTAATGATTGACGTAATCCACATTCCTTGTATACCAATCCCGTGTATAGTTGTCAGGTGCGTGACAGGCGCGGCCTGCCCACAGCTACTCCATACCTTCTACCACCTCCGCGCCACTCGCACTGACATGTCAATACAAACACAACTTGTTCACTACTAGCGGCGTGGCCCAGCTTCGTCCGGACGCAATGTTCCCGCGCGTTGAGTTCTAATCCACCGCTCCAAGCATAAATATCCATTTCTATATCCCCAATCTGACAAACTACGGGATAAATATACATTACTTCATCTCCTATCTTCATCTTGTTGATCCTTCATCATCTTATTTATCCCTACACACAATTTCATCAACGACTGCCTCGTGGTCTCGCGGTACAAGTATGTGCCGAGCGATCTAGAGGTCCTGGGTTCGATTCCTGGGTCGGGCAAAGTGTTATTGAGTTTTTTCTTTAGGAAATTCTCAGTAGCAGCACGGAGTCTGGAATTATGCCCGAAAAACGGCAATAGGCTCGCCCCCTATTACGTGGGACTGATACATACCTGGCGAAATGTGGTTGCAGAAATGCACCTCTGCCTACCCCTTCGGGGAATACAGGCGTGAGTTTATGTATGTATGGGTTTAATAATTTTCTTATAATTTGGTCATAACTTAGGCTCTATCCATATTAATCAAACGCTTAATTCATCTATATACTCAGCCTATCGCCGTCCACTGCTGAACGTAGGCCTCCCCAAGTAAGCGCCAACCATCCCGGTTTTGACCAGCCCTTATCCACCCGAAAATATTCCTAAATTCATCTATATTGGTTCATTGGCTTGTGACAGTATGGCTAACGCAAAGACAATTAGAATTATTTTTTCATTAAAGATATTATTATGGACTAGATCTTTTTAGGGATTTTAATCATGTAAGAATGGATTTTTCCAGGTTTTTTCTATCTCATTAAAAAAAAACATCAAAATAAATCCAGCTATTTACACGTCAGTACGTAACAGACAGAATAACTCGTGTTTATATTATTATATAGGATTAACATATAACAAGGCATCGTCTGCAAGGGGACGTGTCTGTCACAACGATTGATTGACTCGCACGCGTCGACCACTTTTGTTATTGGTGCGTTGGCATTTGCTCGGCGGGTCGGAAGCTATCGCCATACTGCTATCCGTCTTTCCAATTTAAATGATACTGAATACAATAAATTTTGAATCCTGTAGGGATAGGTACAGGTGTTCTTCTACATCCAGGTTTTTGCCAATTATGTTTTAGCTCTCGATAAGTCAAGCCTACGCTAATCTAGGTGGGGTGACGATATTCGCAGGGTGGCTGGCAGCGGTTGGATGAGGAGGGCGGAAGATTGAGCCCAGTGGCGTGCCATATGAGAGGCCTATGTCCAGCAGTGGACGTAAGAAAGGCTGCTGGTGATGATGATGATGATGATGATAAAGTCAAGACTTCCTTTTGTGGGGAATGTTTCCAGACTTCGTGCTGCTTCTGAAAAGTGCCCCATAGAAAAATCCCGACACGGATATCGAACCAAGAGACTCGTGACTTGTCGCGTGCGACTGCACGTTAATAAGTGTGACTACACTGGAAGAACGAGCTTATGAGGCTGTTGTTGTTTAAATAACAAGGAGCATAGTGAGGTTTTATAGTATTATAGCTTTTGCTCCGACTCCGTCCGCGTAAACTACAGGGTTGGGTTCAGAAAGAAAATAGTAGTCTATTTTACTCCACAGAGTCCCACTTATGTCCATACCAAAAAATCATTCAAATCGGTCAAATAGACGTGAAACGTGTGCAGCCGCGCACCGGCCGGCCGGCGCCTTGTAGGTACTGTGTACATCATAATTGTGCGCTTGATCATTTTTTCGCTGCGGTGTTATTTTAAAACTGCGATATCTTCTAAGATACTCATTGAAATCAAATGATGTAAAGGGCAAATTTCTTTTAAAATATAATACTTGTGATGAATAACGTATTTATTTGGATAAGGATTAATATCATCTTTATAAAAACACCTTCACAAATAATGCTTTATTTTAGAACAAATTTGGTTAGCATAAAAAAGGTTATAATGAGCCAACCTTAAAAGATAGACATATGCTGTCGCGGACTCTTTTTTAGAACTTTTAAAGGGGAACAATTCTGTCAAACATTATTTTAGCGTAACTTTAACCGTTTCCGCAGCGCATGCAGCATAAGCTCTCAAAAGTAGAAAAAAGCCCCCGATCTAAAAACATTTATTATTGGTGGTTCACTCGTATTAGTCTTAGCGTGATGTTATATAGCCTAGAGCCTTCCTCAATAAATGGGCTATCTGACACTGAAATAATTTTTCTAATCAGACCAGTAGTTCCTGAGATTAGCGCGTTCAACCAAACAAACAAACTCTTCAGCTTTATATATTAGTATAGATAGGTTACAGGATTTTGCTGTGGCTATCAATAACTAACTATTTTGTTATAAAAATATTGATGCGTCTCAATTCACAACTACTAAACAATTTTGCTGCTAAGGATTTTAGATTTAATTCGTCTTGTGACGTAGTAAAACCTCCTCTTGAATATTTGAAAGAAATATTTTGTCGCTACAGGATTTATACTAGACATCTATGAACCACACCAGTGTGCATTATTGCGTAAACCTTATAAATCATAAACGGGACTCTCGCCAAACACTGAATCATGTACAGGTCTGTATAACGTTCATGCTTTAGATAACAGTAGAACCCAGATGTCGGAGACAACCAAATAAAAACGATTTAATCCAAGGAGTAATTTCATTAAAACTATGCTCTTAGGTCAATCTCAATCCTATTGATGCTCTTAAATGAGTGATTGAATTTAAATCCCTATAAGCTATAGAATGACACGAGAAGATTCTACCTTTAACTAAAAAAATGGGTACCGACTTCTCAGTTTTTTCGGTCGAGTCATCTGTCCGGCGCTTTAGTTGAACGACTGAACTATTACAGGTCTTAAAGTTGTCGAAAAGGGGACCTTAGTTCGGGCAAAAAAGTGCTCGCCTTTCGTTTGAAAAATAAGAATCCATTTCGCCTAGACGAGTTCATTGATTTTTTTCTAATGTCCCAAAGATGTTTATAGAAAAAACGGACTGGTCCATTTACAAATTGCTTTCCCCGCTAGCATTATACGCGTCCTTATTACGGCGTCCTAGTTTTTATAAGAACTAAAGTTATTACTCTTGTATTGTTTGTAAGTAAAAGCCCTGTGCCCGTTTGTTAATTCTCCAGCGTAAATTCAGCGCTTGTAGCATGTTTTTTTTTTGAAATGGTGGACTCTTTTCATTGTTTCCTGTTTTTCCCCGTTGTTCATAAACGCCCTTAATATTATTATCGTGTGTATACATTACCCCTCTTTTAAAATGAATATAAATATTTGCCTTGATCACCCATTTACTATCTCGTTTACCTACGAAATATATATATGTACATATATCTGTGAAACAATAGTATTGCTTCGGTCAAGCAAACTTATTCATATTGCAGGCTCATTTGAGTACGATGTAGTATTGGCTCTAGCACTTATAAATAAGTTTTTTTTGTTTAACCAACGGCAAAAAAAATCAAACAACAAACAAAATTAAATTAATAATTAAAGATAAAACTATAAACAAATAGACTATTACGTACAATGTTTTCACCGCGACGGGCGGACATTTTGTGCCTTATTCGACGCCATCTTGTTTTCATTTCCTCGTCCGAAGGAAACGGTGAATGTCTGTCAGTCGGCATTAGGATGCGTCGTAAAAATAATATCCATTATTATAATTGGACCGTGAGTTCCATGTGTTGTGGCAGATGAAATAGTTTTGATGTTTGCTTACCGGATTCTTTGAACGGTGGCTTTTTGTGTGCTTCGCCTTAATGAGACTCGTTTTCTTGCTTTGTATTTTTAAGGGGAGTTTTGGCTTGTTAAAAACTACATCCTCGATTTACTTTTAATGGCAAATTATGTAAAAATGAGGATTTAGGTTGAGTGATTTATTGAAGTCATTTATTTATTTATTATCCTTGGAGGACATGAATCTGCAAGGTTAAAAATTACGGCATAAGAAGTTACAATAAATGTACTGAATTGCATACGATATGTCTTCGGTTTAAGCAATAATAAATACAATAATTAAGCACTAGATAACTGTATTTATGTGTCTACCTGATGTATCAGTTCTTAAAATGATACAGTTTGTAATTTGCCTTTTGCTGGTAGAAGCATTTCCACTGTATTCTCTAGAGTACCTACTATTAATGATAAATATTATTTATGACAATGGAGAAATTAAGTGATCCCTTTATTTCGGAAAACTCATCGAAATCTTATTTATTACACAAATAACACGTTTATATTAGTCGTATTACTTATGTATCTTTTTAAAATCTTTTTTTTTTCCATAATGTGTACGCAAACCCCATCATATCTTATAACATATCTACGTAATGAACTGATCTTATTTACCATCATCGCTGCTGAGCCATTGTTGTTAACAAACGTAATCTATTAACCATCTCAGATTTTAGTCGCGAAAAGATGCCCTTAATCAAACCAAATTCAATTTGCTAAGTAATGAGTCTCGCTCATTCTTATTTTAGACATTTCGGTATCCACGAGCAAATAAAATATTGATCATCCTCCATTTCATCAATGTGCTCACCTATGACTTTCTTCTTATGGATAACGTCCTTTCATTTCGCCTTCTGTACTCATATTCCCGTGCATCCCAAAGGGCCACGCAAAGCAAGAATTACGTATGTCGCTAGTTATGTGTAAGTTCCAGGCAATGGGGCACCAATCTATCGTCGTTTAAGCTCCTATTCCATTTTGCCTGCTACTTCTGAGAATTTCCTAACAGAAAAACCCAATGAAATTTTTCTTGAACTGGGAATTGAATCCCACTTCTCTTCATCAAAGTCGCCATTCCATGATTAGGGACCACGAAAGCAATTGAAACTACGCTTAACAATTCAAAGAATATGTGTTTTCTAACTTCCTTTACGGTTATTTTGCAAGATAAAATGTTTTCACTATCGGAGACGTCGCAAAAAAATCTTTTAGTTTGTGTACTGTTTATATATTTGCCCAAGGACGGGTTATAAAAATATGTCACAATATTTTTCTTGTTTTACAAGTGAATGTTTTGGAACAACCCTCTTTGTTTGCCCATCTCATCTTTCTGCTTTCACGAGTCATTGTACGGAGATTTTTATTGATCGTCACGATTTTATGGAATTTATTGTACATACATACATACATAAACTCACGCCTGTATTCCCCGAAGGGGTAGGCAGAGGTGCATTTCTGCACCCACATTTCGCCAAGTATGTATCAGTCCCACGTAATAGGGGGCGAGCCTATTGCCGTTTTTCGGGCACATTTCCAGACTCCGTGCTGTTACCGAGAATTTCCTAATTGAAAAACCCAATAACACTTTGCCCGACCCGGGAATCGAACCCAGGACCTCTAGATCGCACGGCACATACTTGTACTGCGAGACCACGAGGCAGTCGAATTTATTGTTAAAGTTTATAATACGAGTATAATTGCCCCATAGATTAGAGAATGTGTCGTATGTTACATATATTTGGAAGATGAATTTCTTTTCTATAATTCACTTTGTTCTTGTTTTAAAATCTTAAACGCTTTAATTTATCGCTGATATAAATTATGCGATTTCCCAATTTTATTCTTATTCCTTTTAATTTCCTTTAATTTGCTTTTTAATCAAACACTTACGACAAAAGTCAATATTTGGAAGACAAAGAAAATTTCCTGCTGTACATAGAAAGTACAGATAGCTTTTTTAGTTTTCATTTATTCGATGTTGCGTTCCCTTTTACGCAAAATTTAACAGTTGAATTATGTTAGACCCAAATAATTTGACCTTTTCACCGCTGTTACTTCAATGTTTATTATCTTTGGCAAGCATAAACAACGATTTTCATTTCGCCGACATTGTTACGACTTTGCGTTCCGTGTTACGCATAAAAATAACGAATAACTCAGTGCCATTTCGGATTCCCTCGTAACATTGATAAAAAATTAAAAGTTCGACGTACGAAATCATTTTAATTGTCAGCCGACACACGGTGCGATCTTCGGGGCCGCTTTTTTCGTGAGTCACAATTAAAATTAAGCGGCCATTTTATCGTATTGAGAACATTTCACCGCCATGTGTAATTAATTGCTTTGCCATGCAGATGCCAATAGAAATGTTTAAAATGGTTTTTCCCTATTACGCTTTGCGTTAAATTTTTTATAGCATTTCATTCTTCAATATTTAAGATTTTTACTGTTGGCTTCTCGTTCGAATATGTACTTTATGTATCCAGAAAGGTATACTTTATATAAGTTTTCTCCGCTGTTAACTGTCACTACACTCGATATTTTCAATTATCATAGGTATTAGTTATGGACCCAAATCTTCGGTCACTATATCGGCAATCTTGTCTCGTCGTCGTCATCAGCCCAAATGCTGGGCACGGGCCTCCTCTACAACTGAGAGGGTTTAGGCCTTAGTCCACCACGCTGGCCTAGTGCGGGTTGGCGGACTAGACACCTAAGAAATTCTTAAGAACTTTTAGGTGTGCAGGTTTTATGTTTTCCTTCACCGTACATTTAACTTTATGACAATTAAATCACATTTTCAGTTATCGCATCATTTAGTTCGATTTTACCTTACCACGTTTCTCCAAAGGAGGGATGGAAAATATGAATCCATAAGCGTTATGATAAAGCGATGTATTATCACAGGCGAGCGCGTTCCATCCCTAATTTGATCAACCCCTATCAATTGAGCGTTAAAATATGTAAATAAAATTGTCGAAAATAGCCGCGGCGCTGGCGGCGTGCGCTCGCCGCGGTGACTGTCTTCATATTAAGTTATATTGGACAGTCTTTTGTAAAGCGTTTAAATGCATCAATTTGTGATTATAGCAAACTAGCTTTTGCCCGCGACTCCGTCCGCGTAGACTACAGGGTTGGGTTCAGAAAGAAAATAATTTGTAGTCTATTTTATTCCACAGAGTCCCATTTATGTCCATACCAAAAATCGTTCACATCGGTCAAATGATTAAGGCGTGAAAGCGTAACAGTCATAATATAGTTATTTTCTCATTTATAACATACCAGGTAAAACCAAGGAGTTTAAAAATAAATTTCTGAACGCACGCATAAAAATTTGACAACTAACAAATATGTCACTCCCTTTTCATTACTGATTATTCTACATTTTAAAATGTAAAATGCGCAATTGTTCGAATATTGTGGATATATGTTGTCGATTCAAAACCTTTATTTAAATACGTTCATTAATATGAGGGGACCATTAACCGTATTGGCGGGATAAACATAAAATGTTTGACGTACGTGACGCGTACGCCAAAATAGCCCGCAGATAGCAGATTTTTCCCGACTTACTTGACAATTATCGTTATATTTTGGACAATTCACACACTATCTTTAAAAAGTATAGCCTATGTGTTATTCTGATGTATAAGCTATATTATTGTAAACTTTCATTACAATCCATTCGGTAGTTTTTGCGTGAAAGAGCAACAAATATCCAGACATCCAGACATCCATACATTATTACAAACTTTCGCGTTTATAATATTAGTAAGATTATGTTCAATATATTTGAGTTTATACGTAATAAATATTGTAGCTGATGTTGTCATTTTAGCTGATGGCTTATTATTATTATGTCCGGTATATTGTGAGTGAAGCTTCGCTCGCTCTAGTTCTCCAATAAAATTGCTTTTCTCTGTACTGTTCGTACATGAATATTTGCACTTAATAAATTAGTGTCAGGATATCCCAGGGCTAATAGCTTTCGTAATCACTCATTGCAGCGGCCTGGAGTAGTGAGAGACATATAATATGTAGTTAATTATTATTGCAGAATCATCTTTTATAATTAATTGCTCTCCACGGTATTTCCCAACGTATCGACTTTGGGACCATTAAAAAAGGCAAAGAACCCTAGATTCCTCCGGTTCTAAGAATATTCATGTGTGGTGATAATTACATGCCTTCAGGTAATACGCTTGCTAATTTGCCTTGTCTGACTCCGATATAAAAGTGCTGTATTATACAAAGTTAGCAGTCAATAAAATTACCCATAGAGAGATAATTCCATACTTTTGCGACAATTGTGGAACCCGCGGGCACCCTACATCTGTAATTGTACACCGGGAGCGATGGCCAATTAGCCGGCGCGGGAAACTTTGTATCGAGTTACCCGAGTTTTTGTGTCAAATGAGACGGAACCGACACGAACGCGACACGACCGGCGCACGTCTCCGCGCATTGATAAAGTGAATTGTTGGATAGTTTGTACGTTTTCTGCAGTTTTGTTTGAATTTCTTGAAGACCTGAAGAAAATTTGACTTCCAACAACTTAAACAGACTGTATAACTAGCACAACTCCTCACAAGTTGAATCTTGGATAGGTAATAGTAATGAAAAGACTGCTAAAAGCTTGTCGCTGGTAGATTTGAAGTTCACGTGAATAGAAATTACACAAGTCTTTCTTTATTTGTCCTTTATCTATTAAGACTCGGTGACATTATTTTCTGAGATAATGATGAATTACAATAATATACACGCTTACTATTTGTTTACGTCTTATTTGGAGTAAATGGCTAAACTCTCTTAAGAAGAAATGTATCACAGTATTTATTTCACTTACTAACTTAAGAGCAGTTAGCACCGATAAATTAATCAAATACCAGTCAGTAGCATAGTGTAACATAGTTGCTTCATTAACCTGGGATTAGGTTACAGAATCATGTATTTCATCAGAGAGCACAGTTTAATGATCTCCCGAGTAATTTCAACTAAATAGAACCAGTATGGATTGAGATCTGGATTAACGTTTCCAATGTTTACATTTGTTGCCGTTCAGTTTCCGTGGGAATCATCATAAAATCCACAAGAACGGAGTCACGGGCGATCGCTAGTGCAGTTTATTTTCAATTGGCCCCGATTAAGTCTGTCGGTTCGCGTTAATTGTCAGCGTTTTAATGTTGACGTTACAACTCGATATCAATTCGGAAGCGCAAATTACTTTGCGTTTGCGTTTGTTGTTAAAATGGGGAGTTTATTCATGAATATTTAAAAATATGTCTCTTATTGCCGACTTTTGAATGAAACACGAAAGGGTGTGAACTAATTTAGTAAAACTTATTTGACGAAGACAGCCATTCCTTTTTTGAAACAATTATTATCCTATTTAAAGGTTCATCTAGTATATGTGTAAATTCATTAAGAGTTTCTACTCAAATATTTGGCATGTTAAAAATGGACAGGGATCTTATTATTAATTATCAAATTATTAAGAATTATTATGTCACCGGGATTGTGACAATCGTAATTGTTTTTATCGGTTAACACTAACTTTGCCACACAACATTTACTGTAAGACGCCACAGCCATCAATTCGTCCTGTATTAAAAAATCATTCGTA
This sequence comes from Hemaris fuciformis, assembly GCA_907164795.1. Lineage (NCBI taxonomy): Eukaryota > Metazoa > Arthropoda > Insecta > Lepidoptera > Sphingidae > Hemaris > Hemaris fuciformis. Next base: position 4,604,962 of record OU015440.1, on the reverse strand, counting down.
CATCAGTAGGATTAATTCGTATATCGAATGACAGTTTTCACAATGACCCAATATTTCTTACAAAATATCTAGATACACCGTCCTTGAACCAGTTTTACCACTTTTATTCTGTTTGGAGCGTGTTAAGTGCTCGCCCACCTACCCCTGAACCGGGGCTGTTAGGCCTGCCGGAGGTCAAGAGCTATGATCCGAATGAGGAATACACGTGCGGAATAATTTGATATACATTTGTGTTTTATTAGACTTTCACGTTGAAGATTTCGTGGGATTTATTTTATATCCGCCGCCAAGGTTTCGTTATTATTTTGTGGTACTCGATCAATCTTGTACGGACATCGTCTTAAAACCTTTGAAAGAAATGAAATGACAGCTTCTTCAGACCAGTTGATGAGAACTGTTAGTGGAACATGAAACAGCGGTTACGATCCCAGCACCAAGTTGATTCAGTTTTGTAGCACTAAATATGTCTGTCGTAGTTTTTTTTCACCATTACTATGATCAAGAATTTATAAGCGTGTCTGATTGTAGTTGACAGTTTGATAGTGATATCAAAAAGTCTCCCGGTGACTCAGCATGTCATATTATAATCTACTACAGGTTGCAATGCCGCTTTTACTTATATTTTATTCTATCATCATCAGCCCAAATACGTCCCACTGCTGGGCACGGACCTCCTAGACAACTGAGAGGGTTTAGGCCTTAGTGCACCAAGAAAGAAATTCCTACGAACTTTTAGGTGTGCCGGTTTTATCACGATGTTTTCCTTCACCGTTAAAGCAAGTGTTAATTCATTATGAATACACACATAACTCCGAAAAGTCACAGGTGTGTGCCTGGGGTTTGAACCTGCGACCGCCGAAATTCTCGACCGCGCGCCTAAACCTCGAGGCCATCACTGCTTCCATATTTTATTCTATGCAATCAATGAATGTAAGACAATGGCGAATAAACGAAATGTTTTGTGGAGAACGTATTGAGTAACTAATCTGTTAAAATTACTTTTGTATCAACAAACTTTTACTTCAACTTGAACTACTCATGAAACTAAGCTACACACATTATAACTCGTTAAACCCGGTTTCAAAGTAAGAATCCGAGTGAAGTAAAACTCCTCCGTTCAACACTAAACGCGATGCACCTGCTATCAAACTCGTTGCTCAAGTACAAGCGTGTACATGAGGCATGTTAGAAGTATTCCACGTTATCGGTATTAGATAAAGCGGGCCGATCAATCACGAACCGAGCTCGGTTGGCTCGGGGAGTTGCACAATGCGAAGGCAAATATTGACGCGGCGTACGTAGACGCGTCGGCACCGCTTTATCTGATCCCCAATACTTTTCCACCTTGTTTCTTCGATAGGCGATTTTGGGTGTTAGTGTGTTTGTAGGGCAAAGGACGGTACGGTAGGTGTTTAATTAAATATTCTTGATAGGTGTGTATGTTTATATTGTGTTTGTCATTGGTAGAAGTGTAGTGTGTGAATCTATTAGTCTATTTTTATTTTCAAATCAACCCCCATTTAGTATGGAAACTATACGTCGAGGAAATACAGGTTTCGACATATTCTGTAACGTTTTCTTACCTATTCCCTTTAAGCTGCAGTTGTACACGAGCCAATCATTACAAACAAGACGACTCTCGGAAACGCTTCTCGATGACAAGTTTTACACATTATGGCCACGGCTAGGTACGCGACTGCGAGTGAAATAAAAACATAACAAACAACATTAATTCCCTGAATGTAATTTTCCACAAACTGTACGGGCTTTGGTGAAATCCCTTGTATATTTACGATCATTGGTAATACGGAGGCTCAATAAAAGCAGATTACTTCATCGTCTGCCGTTGGGATCGATCACGTGTGTTTTCAATGGACAAATAAAAGCCGAGTAATTGGATAGCAGCCGGGCGGGAAGATGCGCATCATTTGCATATGAAACACTCAGCCGGCAGGTATGTTTCGCGAATTAGCATCAGGGTCAACGACATTTTATTGCGCGGGGTCGGGAGAACGCATATTTTCATTTGCTCGTCAAGTTGATTGTAATTTTCAACGTTTATTCTAGTAGCTTTTAGAAATAATTGCACAGTATTGAATTAGATAAACAAATTGAAATTCACTAGAAATTCACTAATTTCGGAGGATAAATTATTTGCGAGAAATTGACGACAAAAAGCGACACTTCGCGTTAAAAGGATATGACAATTGCGAATGCCCTTAAATTTATGAAAAGAAATCGTTTATATCATTCAGCACTGATTGTGATTGTGTAACTCAGCCATATCTGTCGCTGTAAGTGATTTTTGTACGAAATCCAATCGTACTTTAAAATAATGACCTTTGCTCGGGAACTGCATTATTAACGTGGTCATTTTGTGTTTTTATCTCTCAAGAGATTGAGTTTATTGTATTTTTATACAATGTTATAGCTTGGATTATGTCAATGCTTGGGTTATGTGCATGTCTTTTTAATCGTCAAGTTGGAATAAAATTAAATGTAAGATATAAATATGTTTCAATGGAAAGTCAGTTGATGGTCGAGGATGTATCTGATATTATAGGGGCACAGCAAATGACCTGACCTGATGCAGAGCACATTCACATGAGTGCGTCATTTTGATATTTTTAAACTTCATTAAGTAGCCTCTATTTGGTAGGATACGAAAGTTCTACGGCTATCGTATTTACTGCCCTCTAATATTATCACATGTTTGTTAAGGTTCATTAATGTGGTTTTTGGTGGTGACTAAACCCATCACACAGACATGACTACAAAATATTAATTAACATATTGCATTAGTTTTATAACGAGAGCAAAAATATATTCTAAATTGCACGAAGTAATATATTATATAGGACTACTAAAAATAATGATTTTTAGAAATATACCTATATAAGAAAATACGTAAAGAAATTTTATTCCGAACTCATGTTACGACATTTTTTTAATAATGGAAAGATGCTAAAGAAAAAAGGTGACTTAACCTTTTTTCTTTAATCTCCGTGTTAAACTCGTTTGCGCCATTAAATCTGCCAAAACCACAAGGACCAAAACAAATGTTTCCAAACAAAAATAAATTACGTTTGATAAAAATATCCACATTAATTTAATGAGTTCGAGTCGTATAAAAGGTTGGGAAGGGTATTAAATAATTTATCAGTACCTGTAGATCAGAATATACAAATGAATAAAGCAGCACCTCCCGGGTAGGTTTGGGTACAATAATAATATTTTGCTTTGATATAAGGTAGCTTTTTAAATACTGACACTCAATGTGACTTTAAGAAGCTTGAAAGTGAAGTGCGGTTTGAATAAAATTTTGACTGATAAATAAATAAATAAACACTCAACAGTCACATAATTCTGACACCACACTAAGATACAAGTCTTGTGTCGTGGGTATCAGAAACTACGAGAGACTTTTCGCTCTCACAAATTCCAGACCCGAAACAAATATTTCTGGATCATACAAACAATTTTCGCGGTGCGGAGATCGAACCCGCTGCCTCTCGTTCCACAAGTTGGTGTCTAGACAACTGCGCCACGGGGAAATTACCGCCAGGGGATTCATTATGTCGGCTTCTTTGTAACAATGTAGATTGATCTCCAAATACGTCAAACTTGCGTGGGTCTCTGGTGGAGCTTATATACTGTGATATGCGAAGCATCCAATGAGAAAATTGAGCTTCTGGCGATCTTATTTACAGTAAGAAAAGCAACAGTATTGTTTCATAGCTGTTTTTGTGAGGAAGTGGTAACATTTATTTTTGTGAGACGAACCGCGCATTCCGCGGTATCCACTGAAAACGCGGCTCCATCACTTTTGAAATTAAACTAATTAAAACAATTTCGTTTGTTCCAGGTATGACCACATACGAATGTTGTGAAATAATTTCACACAATTACGAGTTGAAAGGTTAAAGATTACGTGTCAACGTTGGGCAAGTATTGGATCATTTAACGTGCATTACTCGCATTTAAAAAGATTTCGTTTGTGTTAATAATTACACAGTGCCATGTGAATGAATAAAAACCTTCCGACGGGCTTTAATGATGTGAAGTTTTTTTATATGCCAGTATTGACCTGGCAGGGTACTGCGTGAAATATGTTTGTTGTAAAAAGAACCTTTTTTTAATTAATAAGGCATCCCGTTAACATTTTTGCCAAGGTTTCAAAGAAGGTTTTATTTAAAATTATTATTATGCCTACTTCCTTTTTCTTTCATGTTGCAAGTACACCTAAAGGTTTTTAAGACCGGTTGTGAAACGAGAAGTCGCGGGTTCGATCTTCGCCACGAGATAAGTTAGTATAATCAGAAAACTTTAGTTTTGGGTTTTTACTTTAGCATCGTGAGTCAAATGCAGGGCTTATGTATGTCACGTTATGACATGTACCGTTATGACATGTATCGTTATGACATTTGTCATGTAAAATTGAAACTGTCAATTTAAAAAAAAAATGCTATTTCTATTAAAAATAAAAGACATTTCGTGTTGCTGAGGGATTTTCTTGCCGTTTCTTCTCCACAGCGATAACACGTTTCGAAGCGGCAATAGTTTAGTTTAAAATAGATTAAAATTGACGATTCAAAAGAGCTTGTAAAAGGCTATTTGAATAAAGATAATTTGACTTTGACTTACGCTGGGTCGCTGTTTAGAGTGCTGTCGTTGTGTATTTGAAGCGGCGTAGTGTTTAATAAGGAAGTTCTCTACCCTATGTGTTAGTTTTGTTTTGGATGTTTTTATGACCTAAAACTTAGGTTATAACACACAAAAGACTAATATGGTCTTAATGTTTTGGACCTTCTTAACAAAATTTGATTATTTCTGAGATAGTCAAACATTTTTTCGTCCTGCCCGATGAAACATCTTTGACGTTAAAACAACAGAGTAAAAATAATACTTTGTTTATCGATCGATCAATATGCCTCGTAGGACTCTAGGCATAAATATTTATTTATTTACACTTTCTTGTTTAAACAAAATTATATAGAGAAAAAAATAACAAAAACAAGAGGCGGTCTTATCGCTCTAGGAAATATCTTCCAGGCAACCTTTAGATGGATAATAGAACAGGAAAAATAGAAAAATAAATAAATAAGTGTCGTACCATTGAGACCCCAGCTCGGCATTCTGTTATTTAAATAATCATCATCATCATCATCATCAGCCCATATACGTCCCACTGCTGGGCACGAGCCTCCTCTACAACTGAGAGGGTTTAGGCCTTAGTCCACCACGCTGGCCTAGTGCGGGTTGGCGGACTACACACATAAGAAATTCGTAAGAACTTTTAGGTGTGCAGGTTTTATCACGATGTTTCCTTCACCGTTAAAGCAAGTGATAATTCATTGTGAATACACACATAACTTCGAAAAGTCAGAGGTGTGTGCCTGGGGTTTGAACCTGCGACCGCTGAAATTCTCGACCGCGTCCCTAAACCTCGAGGCCAATGATGGCTTTAAATTTTAAAAAAATAAATAATGCTGCTAGGAAATTCACAGTAGCAGCAGAATCTGTCATCATTCAGCATTCTCACACGTACCCACTGCTGGGCATACGCGAGGCGTATGATACGCCTCCCCCAATGCTCGCCATTTTACTCGGTCCTGGGCTACTCGCATCCATAGCTTCCCGGCTACATGGGCTATGTCATCCGACCATCTAGCTGGTGGTCAGTCCCGTTGTCTTGCACCTTCCCGAGGCAACCATTCAGTTACGTCATTTGTCCATCGACTATCATTCCTCCTCGCCAAATGTCAGAATCTATAATTATACACAATACAATAGACACTTAATACATACATACATAATCTCACGCTTGTATTTCCAGAAGAGGTAGGCAGGGGTGCATTACTGCACCAACATTTCCCCAGGTATATATTAGTCCCACTTAATAGGGGGCGAGCCTATTGCCGTTTTTCGGGCACGTTTCCAGACTCCGTGCTGCTACTGAGAATGAAAAACCCAATAACACTGTCCGACCTGGGCATCGAACCCAGGAAATCTAAATCGTCGGGAACGTACTTGTGAACTGAGACCACGAGTCACAGAGACAGACAAAGTCAGAGGTAGACACTTAAGCCATACTTAAAACTAAAACAATTGTTTAAATGTGGATTAAAAAATACACATTGAGCCTATTCCTTCGGGTATACGTATTACGTATTTGTAAATGTAATCAATATGAACGACTTAAGCTGTAGGTTAAGATACTTACAAGGGAAAGTTATATAACGTTAATATGATTTTTATTAATGGTTTTTTCGTATTACCGCAACAGTACAGCTATGTACAAGACATGATATTGTGTGGGCACAGTAACAAGTAGGATTTGACATAGCGTAGGAAGTATCATCCGTACTCGATCTTGCGGTAGTGATGTGAACGCGAAATATATTTTTTATTTTATTGTTTATATTATCAATCAGTTTTAGATAGTTATATGTATAATATAAAGAATCTCCCTCAACTGAAAAAATAGTTGGGGCGAAAATTGGCTAATTGACAAGGAGTTTGGTAATAGTAATTTCACACTTTTAGTTATTTTTAATAAATGTAATAATGATAAGTTTTGGTAATATAAAAACAGAAATTAAACATGTGCAACGGTTAAATATACACAAAAAATATATTAAGTATTTTTTTAATTACGAAGAAGTAGTTATTAACTGAAGGAAGGTTTGGCATAGCTTTACGAAAGTAATTAATGGAATAAATTTATTTATTATAATATTTATTAGAAGGCATAAAAGACACGAATATACTAGAACGTACTTGTCGCAATAATATACATAAAACAACTCTTATTATCTATTAATTAAAAATATTTTTGAAATTGATATTGATTGTTAAATAAACAGGATGTGAAATAATTAACTTACAACTATGAAATAATAAAATCTCGATAAATAACATTCGATTCATATACCTACGTAAACTTACACTACAAGTAAACTTATTAATTAAATGAACCAAATTTCTAAATTATAATTTGTGTTTTTACTGCACAGCCGCACAGGTACAACGACCGCAGGAATTTTACCGTTTTTTTTTATTAACCAAGCACATCCTTAATGAAAGGATGTGACGATAAAAACATTCAAAACGTTTTATACTTAACACGAAAAAATGAGGACTCACAACAGCGGGGTCGAAATATATGTAAAAACGGAGCAGGCAGTTTCAAATAAGATTAAAAATTTGGAATCATAACAAGGGTAGCGTTAAGGAGACGTCCTTGGGAGCCGTCAGCCGACCTTCCCAGAACTTATTCGGAAAATAAAACTAAAAGTGCGCGCCCCGGGGCCGAACACGGCTCGATTCAAACTAGTTTAACAATTTATCGCTTCTGTACAATCTCCTCTCGTAGAAAGGATTCTGCGTCTAATTACTTAAGTGAAAGATATCGTTTTTGTACGAATAATAATGTTATCGGACGGCGTCTCACTGAAATTTAAATTAAATTCGGAACATTCGCAAACTTGGCATCCTTTGATGTTCCAAAAGAAGTTTGCGCTATGGGCGTAAAGGTTATAATAACGGAGAGTGAGGGCGGAGGAATCTTCGCGCGTCAAATTGAAACATTGGCCACGGGCGAGTCTGTAGCTCTTCATCTAATAACATTAGCCGATATCGACTTAATTCAACACTTGCTACATCTATCCAAAGCGAGATTATAATAATGATCGAGTTCTTTGATATTTTCTGGCTGCATAATTTATATTCGATTGATGGCTGGTCGAATACACAATGATTTATCGATTGAGACTTTATTAAAGTTTTGGACATCATCAATCTTCCGTGCTTTCTATTTGAAAAGTTCATTCATTTACAAAATATTGTCCGCGAGCACATCGGCGAATTGAAACGCTGTCATTGTCGATATTAAAACAATTTGTTAGGGACGCGATCGTATTTACATCGCTACATCGGATAAGTGTAGTGACATCGCTATCGGCACACTCGACACGACTGCACTGCTGAGGGCCTCCGACAGATAACGGTTTCGCATCGTTCGCAACGTAAATAAAATTTATTATATCGGTTTATTGTATTATCGAGTCGGCATCGCTAGGGCCGCGCGCCCACGCCTTGTCGATGCGCTCGTCAAATCACATCCTACTCGAAATGAAACTGCCCAAAAATGAGACAAATTTTATACAAGGTTCGGCTGATCTATCGGCGAGCCGCGACAGTTGAACCGAGCCGTCGAAGGATTAGTCGGGTGCAGCGGATGGCGGTGCGGTGAGGTGCGGGATACAGGCAAGCGGGAGGGGTGGAGGGGGCTTCGAAGGGGGGAGCTACCGCGCGTCTCACGGCAACGACGCCGGCTCCGGGCGCTCCGCGGTACTCGCTCAGTCTACCGCTAACACCGTTCCGTGGGTGACGTGTGTGTCGGTCTCGCGACAGTACAACGTGCGACTGACAACTTGTGAGAAAACTTGGCGCACTCCGGTTTCGAGTGGATCGCGCCGTTTGCAGTGTTTGTGACGTTCGACTCGATTGATTATGTGTGTTCAGTGCTGAAACTAATCATTGCACGGTTCAGGAAAGCCGAGCCGATGGTCCTCTTGAATAGTAACATGAAAATTAATGGTAAAGTCTTGAATAACATTTGCATGATTGTTATGGATAATTTCACTGGTATGCCGTCACGTACCCGGATGAGCTGATGATCTTGGTTTGCACGACGCACAAACTTATTGTCGCACGGTGGCTGCACGACTCGGCTCCAGGCCACGGCTTGTTTATTAAAATATTCAAATGAGCGCGGCGATATTCCATCCGGACCACCGAAACAGCCAAAACAATGGCGGAGCTCGAACTCGCTCCTCTCAGACGACATTGACTCTCCGAATGTAAATTTGAGTTAGCGCGAACAATCGAACACAGTGAGTTTAGAAGTCGACATATGAATAAAGGCTTGTGTGTGTGACCCTGGTGCGCCTACGGGACCAGCCTCTGTGGGTGGACGGCATAGTTCCGACCCGCCTAGAACGACAGTGGGTGTTTGAATGGAGCCAGTTAATAATAATGGTGAGATTTAATCACCATAGAGGTTACACAACAGAGCTATAAGCATGCCCGCGGCTAGATATCTAGCAGACGACAATAACACACATAGTTAGTGACTAACAATGAGCTTCCCGGAGAGTAGACAATATTGGCTTGTAGCATACGTAGGTACTAATCAATTAATCCGCAATGAGTTCGCCAAGGCGCACGGCCTGCGCTCCACGATGACAGTTTTATAGACGTTCGCTTTTAATGGCCGTGTAATGTTTCTGAATATTGATTGAAATTATTTGCAAAACACAAGCGTGAGGCCGTAAAATTGGCGTTATTAAACCCCGCCAGATGTGATGTAATTTGCGTTGTGAGGAATAATAACGAAGCACCACAATCTCTAGCATCCTGTTCGCACGGCGGCTCATCCATTTCGCACATGGTACCAAATAGACCTCAAATGGTGGCTGATAAAAAACAGACACCGAGCGCGCACATGTGTCTTACTGACGCCCAAATTCAGGCCAATGCGCATCTCGCACGTCCAAAACTGTACCGTTTTCCCTAAACAAAAACAAGAACAAAGTGACGTGATGGTAAACAAAAAGAATGCGATCGTACGCCCACGAGCACAAGTCAAATTCGAGGGGAGAATGAAATTTAATTAAAGAATGAATTACCTAGCGTTACCCTGTTATTACGTAGCGCATCTGCTGTAAATGATGAATGCGTTTGTTGAGGAAATAAAAAAAGGTTACAAAGAGAAACCAGCGCGGGCGAGGGCACGTGGGCAGGCAGATGTGCAAGCGCATCCCGCGACTCATCTCAGAACACCACGTTTCTTTATCAAATGATCTCGTTCAGTTCCCGCGCATTCAACACTTAACCTTTTTTCTGCAGTTAACGGGCAAAAAGTGCGCGATAGGATCAAACAAACCATGTATTAAGTTTCCTGATTTGACATTACGTGAAAAATGTCGATAAGAATCTTCGACAAACGCAGTAGTACTTGTAATGGGTGCTTCTATACTAAAGGGGTCAAGTCCGGGTATAGGGACCGAGTTTTTCCAACGATTATGATCGCCTGCATCTCGTAGACGGTCATCGCCTTTTACGGAAACCTGCGCCAGCGCCGGCCGCGCACTGACAACTGTGGGATAGTCGACATCGGTATCGGTCGCTTGGAGATAACTATCGACTCTCTAGGTGTTTTCATAATTTCTCCATCCTTATTCGATTTGAATCCATTGAAAGCGTTGTGCTCACGGCCATTTGAGTACTTGCCTCTTGACGTTTCAATCTTAACATGGCGTGGAAGTAATTGTGGCACAGATGTTACATCGATATGCGTACAGATAGGCCTGTCACTTCGGTACGAGACAGCTATAACTAAACTCCATATTATTCCGTGATTACCATTTTCCCAATATTAAAATGCAAATCGTTGCAGCTTTCATCCATCACAATCAAGCACTTCAACCGATTAAATCAACAGAGTATAATAGCACAGTTATTATGAATCGTAAAGAAAACAACGAACTCAATAAAGTGTAGCAATTTTATGCATCAGTTAAATGCAGGAACCAGCTGAATGGTAGTCTGCGAAGTGGTAAAACGAACCGTGTAATACAATACCTCCATTTGTAATATTGTAATGCGGTAAGCTGGCGTGGTAAACACATTGTAAACTTAAACTTGTTTCTCAAACTGTTGGCGAAACGCGTAAACTCCGCTCGGAGACTCGAAATAATCACCGGTGACGCTTTATGAATAATAATTATTTGACGCCAATGCGTTTATACTTATACTTTACAACATTAAATTCAGCGCTATAATTATGTTTTAGCGTGGTGCGGCCAGAGGATTTCCGTAGAAGAAAGAGATTTATTTTTGAAATATAAATATTTTGGCCAATATTTTTTTTCTCTTATTAAATCTGAAAGCGGCCTGTGTATGTAAAAATACAAACGGAATGGGCTAATAAAACGAATGAAAACAAATATGAGATCAGTGAAAATTAACGCTTATAATCATCAAAAGGTGATCTGAAAGCCATTGACCGGTTAAAGATAAATTTGTTGAGATTTTTTCCTTTTAATTTTTATTTCAAGTCAATATAAAAGTAAAAATTAAAAGCACTACGGCGCGTGAAATATTTTTAAATTCAACGGATTCCGATAACGACATGCGCCGAATAGCGAGCGAGTCGTTTTTATACGGAATATTTTTTGTTCAACCAGCGGCTGCAAAAATGTGCAACAGTCTCGTATTGGGAAGTATGGTTTTGGGCAGTGTACAAAGGCACGATGTAATCCGTTAAAACACTGGCCACGTTCCCATCACCTGTCCGACAGCTGTGTCGAATTTACATCTGACTGTGAAAAATTACTGCCTTGATGGTAAGCCAAAGACAGATGTTCGAATCGGTGCAAAGATATGGGCAGCATTATAACGACAGATGATTGATTTACGGGCTTTAGGATGTAAAGTAATTATAGGACTTAGATAAACTCTTACCAACTCTCAGGTAAAGCGTAGATGATTTTTTAATTAAAATTTTCCTCAAAGGTATCCTCTATACTGTACATGGATATTTCGTAATTAACTGTGGTCAAACTAAAACTACCATTTCCTTACAATACACATGACAAAGTGTAAATATTGGAAAGAATATTGAACACTGAATAACTTTTCCAATACATAAGCCAAAGCTAGACAAACTTGTACTTAAAGCACAATGCAATGAGGAAATGCAAAAAGTTATGAATAAGTGTCCGACGTTATCGTAAATATACTATTCGTTACGGTATTAACGCAACTCCTCTGTGTAGTCATAAAGTTCAATAAAATTAATAAATTCCATTTTAAAAGCGAAGGGAGCCTGTAAACCTTCTCCCTTACAGCATCTAACACAATTTTCATTCCAACATAATCTACTTCGGGAATCTTGACGAATTCATTTAGAAAATTAATTTCTTCAAAATGCGTTCAAAAATGTAGCTCCTGAGAGCTCCGAGGCAAGACCTTTTCTTATATAATTAATCTCATCTTTTAATCTCCTGTTTTCCTCTTAAAGTAATTGAAACAGTCTTCGTTTGGAAGCGCTCTGTATGAATTCACTTTAATGTCTGCGAGAGATGATGTGGCGTTTTTGACAGGTGTTTTTTGTTTGGATTGATTTCCTTCTCAGACGGAACGGCCTTGATCGGGACGTCAAAGTTTGATTTATTATAGTTTATTTTGATTAATCTGGTGTGTCTAATTAATTACTTCCCGCGTCGCATGATTTGTGTGTTTCGTTTTCTTGCTTTCTTAATACCCTAATGTCTCACATAATATATGTCATCACTATTTTATGTATGCAATTGCTTTTACAATTTATGTTCAAAATGGAATGTTCACTATTTTCGAATATGGCGAGACTTACTGCCATATAAGCTTCAGAGTCACGTAATGACAAAGTCATATACAACAATGAAAATGTAAGGCCTTAGACCAATGTTAATAATAAGAGCGAAGTTAGAAGAGGGCTGTAAAAGTTGATAACAAATCGGCTTGTATAACTGTAATCTGTCAAAATCGTCACGAAACAAGGATCCCGCGCGTGCTGATGAATGTACGAGTTTTTTTTTTACCTTTGCCACACAAAAACATATTTTGCAATTCAATGAACGTAACCAAGCTCGTCCTGTAGTAACTGTTTCTATAAATATATCAAAACACGCGTAGTGGTTGCGTATTCGTGGAATGAAATAATATTTAATTTCGAAGTCTGTCGGAAATTAATGCCGACCTTTATTCTTTGTTTTTAAATAAAAGTATATTTATCACTAAAAATCATGTTTTGGTACAAACTTGTACAGAAATTTAAACGCTTACTGTTGTGTTATTATTAAAAAATATTACAACATACGTAGAGACGCCAAAGATCCGTAATATTAGATATCCGAGTGACAGCCAAAAGTATTATGCAGTAAAAAGTAATATAGCGTCCCAACACAACGTCTGGAAAGGAAATAGAACTGAAAATAAATCGCTCTTACAGAGAAGTTATACTAAAATAGTCGAACCGCCCGCGCCTTCCATTTCTCTACGCCCATTACCGCATCCTGTGAGTCGATATGTTAGTTACGGCAAACGTTCCCGTAATAACACGATATTTTCATAAAATATCACCAATGTTCCATGTTTTTTTAAGGCATAAGGACATTTATTCTTTTTGTGTTAATGAATATATTTTTTCGGTTTTTTTTAAATAAAATAAAAAGTTATTCTAAATATGAAGTTACAAAAAATATTTTTAGATAGACTAGCGTTAGAATAACTTTAGCGAGAAATACAATGAAAATATCATTAGAGTGTATATATTTAGAAGTGGTTAATATCCTTTTGCTATTCTACGTATTTAGACATAAGACGATAACAATCTATTATTTCGCCTTCGTCTTTGCTTCTAAACTCGGAAGGTCAATGAACTTACTTAAAAAAAAACTGTAATTAATTTCGTTGTACTAGCGTATCTGCTAATGGAGTTTCCTTTTTTTCGATCGTAATACACCTAAATCAGCTTTTTTTTTAATTTAATGTTTTGTGCCAAAGGCGACAAGAAAGCATTTACGTTGTCAGCTTAGCGTCGTTTGATTGGATAGTCTGTCGCTCAGCCTTAAATCTGTGTAACCTAGAAAGCTGACCTTTGTCACTGCCAATTCTGAGGTCGTCGACCCGGACCCATCTGAATTTTTTTTCTTGTAAAAAATATTTAATATATTTTGTAAAAAGTAATTCCGAATTTGCAATTTGAAAAATATATTTTATTTGTTTTGTAAAGACGCTTTAATTGACATTACTTCAGGTAATATTAATCATATGTTCGTAGATCTTCTATAATAGAAAATATGTTGAAGTCCCTACATTAAAAAAAAAGAATTATATTAAAAAGAGGTTTGTTTCCTAAGATGATATTCACTACGTAAGTAAATTCGAAACCTAATATTTGGGCCGTGATGATGGAGCACTTGCCCATTTGTAGATAATAATTATAGCGTACGTGACAAAACCAACGACCTTGCGATTGGCAGATAAGGCGGTGATTGATAAAATTTACAAACACTTCTTGTGTATGAGTACGAGCCACGGAATGAGGTAATGAAACCTGTTGGGGCTGTAGATTCACTGTTGGCAAAAATCTGACATCATCCTTTTAATACAGAGTGGCTTTTTTATTTGCGGAAACAATTCAATAAAACGTGACGGTTACACGATATTTACAATGATTGGGTTTGGGTGTGTTAAATGTCTCGTCAGCTAGTAACTGAGTTCAGTTTAGTATTTATATATGTATGTATGTATTTATTAGTTATTAATTTGTAAATTATTTAGTCAATTGTTAAATTGTTTAATATTATAATTGTATATTATTGATTGTTTGTCTTTTCACTTAGCTATCTTTCTTATACTATTTCGGAGAACGCTATGCACACCTTAAGTGTCATGTATATCAGACGTAGTACCTAAGCAAATATCACTTAGCTATAAACGTATTAATATATGTGATGTGGATGTGCTAAATAAATAAATAATAAATAAATATGTTAATTGAAAAGCAAGGCAACTTAAGATAAAACAGTATTTTGCTCATTACTATTAGCATCATTAAAATGCCAAGTTAAATAACATTAATCTTGTACAAAAATTTCAATAAATTATTCATTGCTATCGAGAACAATTTCCCGTTTCTCGTTTAATACGCACAAGGAAATGTTCAGATCGCTCAACTATCACTTAGAGTACATTTAGGAAACGTGCAAGTGTTAATCTCGAAATGAAAAACGGTTTTGTAAACACCATTTACGAATGTCAAGCAACAGCACTGCGGCATTACGTCTTGTTTAGCATCTGTCAAGTGTTAGAGAAATGTACTAACATTATAATTCACGAGCGGCAGAAGCATTTTATGTAATAACAGTTAATTACGTCGCGGAAAGTAATTTACTTTGTACAGAAGCGTTACGATATTGCCATTATATGGCGTGACTCGGACATTGTGGGCTGACAGGGGGCGGCTGCAGTGACATACCATCGTTAATCACTCCAATTCTTCGGAGGAAATTTTGATTTTCAATATGAATGGCCGCGGTGATTACTAAATCTGAAGTATTGATAAATGGTATTTGTTAATTAAAAGCGTCGGTTGTGTTGCGAATAGAAACGTTGCGAAGTGTGGAATGATTCCATTTTCACTTACGACAAGGCATAACATACCATAACAGCTAACCTTAAAATAAATTGATCTAACGTAAAATTTAACAAATCTTCATTTAAAAATCTTCTAAAAAAATTGAAACAAATTCGTCAATTTTAACTGCATTTGGCATATGATTTGTTTTTAAATATGAAGGAACGTGCGATGATTAGTGTTTCATTAACAAACACGAAATAAAAAATTGACTTCGCTTAACCATTGACGTGACGGAGTGTCTTCATCAATGGATTCGTAGTAATTGTACCTGTGACGTACGTCACCATACGATTCGGATGTCTTTATTTTTATTCTGAATACCGCGATGGGGTTGAGGCATTTTTTGTTCATAAGTTTGTTTGGTATAAATTAACTTTCACAGGACGCTTCGTCACAGCTGTTGGTTTTTTAATTTCCACTATTTGTGTTGATTGAGGGAAAGGTTTTTTGTTGTGCTGCAAACGTCAAATAGGGATAAACATGCGTAATCTATTGACTAAACAGTTTGAAGGTTTTTTTAACTACCGGTGCCTGCACAGATTGAGTTCCCAAGACCCACTTCCTTGGGACCTGTGAATAAATGGTGTTGAATAAGATTAAGCGGATTGTAAGACAGTATGGTTACTATGTTTTTTCTACGATTAACTTATGCTAGAAAAACAAATTGATTTTTGGAACTCGAAACTAACAGGTTTTATGTTGACATCAGATGTAAGAAATTATATATCGGACAAAACAGTAAGAATAAAAGCAAAAACTAGATCTGTGACAAGATAGGTGTTTGATATATTGCGCTTTCTTTGTGTCAAGCTTGATTATTAGAGATTTTATATTATATTCTATTGAATTCTATTCACTTTCTTGTTCAATTACAGTCGGTACAGATGTTTATACTTATACGGCTTAATCACTAATTTTTGTCCGAATAAAACGATAATACTATTCATAATATAATGATTCTGTTACGATCAACTTACCCGGCATTAAAGATATTGATATAAATATCTTAATCAACACTACCAGTTTCTTACAACACAACACTTCGGACAACAGTTTCTTAAATAAATCATTAAAGAATGCATAGAAACAGCTATAAGAATGAAGCTATAAAATATAAAATCAGTCCATTCTCTCTCACATTACAAGTTTAAGAGCAACATTCAAACTATCATTTAGCGCTCTTAGATTTCGCTCCCGTCTGCTCCAGACACTAGATATGAGAGATTCCCCTGCGAGGGTCGGGTGCGAGGTGCAGGTGGCTTGCGTCTGCGATTAACGGTTTGGCACTAAGCCAGCGATGGCAACAAGTCTGTCGGATCTCAGCGCCACGGATTACTTGCAACACACTCATACTGTCTCGGAATTTAATTAAACATGAGCGTGTTGCAGTTTTGCTGTTTACACGTCATACTTTTGATTCGAAAGTGTTTATTAGCGCTATGTTATACTTTTACCGCTGTTTTTCTTTTAGTGGTTATGGTTTTTTTAGTGAGATTTAAAGTTCACAGGTTATTAGTATTTTTTAACGTTTGACTTTTATTACTCTATTATTTCTTTATCACTGAAAGTGAGTATCGAGTTAATCTATATTAAGATGTTCTTACTCTATGAAATGCTTAAATTTGTGTGTAAATCGAGTCACTATTTAGCATACTGACTTCCAAAAACTACCATATTCTATCATAATACGATCAAAAACAATTTATTAGGTATAATGATGACATAAATTTGAGAAACTACCACTTCAACATCATTTTAGTTGTTATTAAAATTAAATTTATATGGTTATTTTGTTTTATATATGTTAATGTCTCCGCATAAAATTTTCTATCGTACACCACATAAAAAAGAGAGTATTAATTTGCATAGAGTTTGTATCGGCAGAGAGTTGAAGTGTTTGATGGTGGTCGATTAATATCACGACCGTGAAATTGTTATCTCGATTGTTACCATAAAATTCTCTGGCCGCTTTTACTATAATGACCATTTCTGCAAAACGGTGCCGTAATTTTTGTGCCATAAAATTTGTGAAATTTCCAACTAAAACGAAATACGTGTTCCGATATTCTTCACGCTAGTTTCCATCGAAATGTGTGGAGATGGTTCACAAGCTGTTTTAACAAAAAATTGTGAGAAATAATTCATTCGTATACAAGAACGTAAAGAAACTAAAATTCCTATAGTTCACGATTTCAAATATTTACTAATACGTTACAAGAATTCTTACATTAATTGTTATCGAACAAGAAACATTTAATAATCTTCCTAGTCTGTGAGATGGATTCTAAGGAGTCGACTGGATGGATTCTAAGACGACTTAAGAAATTAATAATTTTATTTTTCGGGAATATTTTGTGGGAAGTCCTCTATAGATGAGAGGAGTTCGATCTTAGTTTACCAAATTAGCATAATACGGGTTGGTAAAATAAAATCGAATATAATCGGAGAATCTAAGCTATGTATTTTACTGTTAAATTTCATTATAATTTGCTTATACATGATATATGATGCTTTTGCTAATATTGAGCTCAATAAATTCGCCGATGTGTTCAAGTAAGGCAAGTATTGTCTTGAAGCAGATATAAGGATACAAACGACGGCAAGCCGCGGGTTTATAGTTCGTGCAACACCTCGGAGTTATCCAACCGCCTCAAGTAACCCAACAGTCCGATTCTTCATAAGAACTGCGACCCATTTCGCTCGGTCATGACTCGATTAGTCAAGGTGGTCGCAGCGCGCCTTATCTGGTCGCCTGCATTGCCAGCGCCCACTATGGTCGTACAATTAGTTGTCATACATTTCATTTCTGTTTAATTGTGCGTCTTCTTGTTCAACGCGCGTTTTGCTTTTGTTTTTTCTCAAAGTTTTTCCATGCACGCATTCTGAACCTTGTATCTTGGTAATAAAGTATGTAATTGCATGCTCGCTTGCTGTTTTTTGTTGTTATGATTGCATGTGATTTATCATATTGTAGTTTTAGTCTCTTTGTAGAGATATATTGTTATGATCTTGTTGGAATGTATGGTTTTATTTGCACCCTTTGAAGAATTACTTTTTATTTCATGATGTGTCATGCATTTCATATATTACAGCTTTTTATAACCGATTATAGTCGATAACGACTCATATGTGTCTACACAAGAAAAACATTTTTTGTGCCTTATGCAACTACATTATATAAAAAGTTACGGTATATGTAGGCATAAATTAAAAATTCATACTCAGAACGGCATATTTTTGTCGAGTGACGAACGAGGCAACTCTTGATACTTGGTACTCTACTTGTACAGTGGAGTGAATTACTGTGTTGCCATAAATTCACTGTTTTTCTTTATAACGATAACATTGATACTTTAATTACCTGACTAAAAAATCGTATTAGATTTGTGCGAAAAATATTCGCAGCCCAACTTTATATTTCAAATATAACCTAGTTTTCTTGCTGCATCGTATATTTTTTCTTGCTGCGGCGGCAAATTGATTACTCCGTATAATCCGACCACTTGCATATTTATTTACACAGATCGTTCGCGATTTTCTGATCGATTGTTTACGTTCGTTCGTGTTTCCCCGCACAGTGCAACACGCCTGTGTTATGATTTATCTCGACTTCACAATAAACACAGGAACGCTTAGTAAGCGACAGATGCGGGCTCTGTTTACAGTATTATATTTTATACGGTGACTACAAAGGTTGTTTGTTTAATGCGTTTTATTATGAAATTGTAACGAGCTATATGACGCCTAGTTTTGTTAGCGAACGATTTATAGTTTCACAAAAAATAGTCACTACTCATACACATACAAACACTCAAGCCTCTATATTTCTGAATAAGGAAGCAAAGGATTTCTGTACCCATGATTCAGTTGGCAATTATGTTTTAACCCCTACGCTATAAAAGGCAATCCTCTTTCCGTCTTTCGGGCATATTTCCAGACTCCGTATTCTAGTGAGAATTTCGAAAAATCCAATAACATTGTCCGACCCGGGATTCAAAGCCAATCGAAGTCTTGTACTTATGGGGCGGGACAAATGGAATGAAAATTTATGCGTCAGCGAGTACCAATTATTTCAAACGTCACTTTTCTCGGGATGATAACAAAATCTCACCCAAAGCTATGAATGCAGTAAGTGGAGGAACAAAGTCTTTTATTGAATAAGATGCTGATGTGTTTAGAGTCTAAAGTGGAAATGCTTGAAAGATACGAACTTATTGTCATTTTTTTCTCAATAGTCGTACAACACAATTTTTTATTTGAATATTTATCAATACGAAGGTGATTCAAAAACAATGCATCTCTTAGAAGTACACGTATTTCCTAAAAGGTATTCCAGTTGTACACAATTTCTATGTTACTTTATCGATTATAGATACACTATCTTCATGATTAGATAAACTAATAGTGCGGGATCTTTTTATAAAACACGGTATAAGACGTAACTGTTTGTTCAACTTTGTAAAATAATTTTAAAAGGGTGAACTTTATTTTTTGCTTAATCGAGTTTTATGTCTTGATCTACATTATTATACTTTTTTTATTAAACAAACTGGTTATGCCTCACTCACTCAGTAGAGTAAAGAACATATTGAATAATATTTGGTAAGGAATAGTCGGTCAATTTGAAATGGTGTTTTATGTTGATATCGTTTGTGCTTATCCAGTCAAATGTATGGCTCCGGAAGACATAGAAAGCAGAGAAGGCGTTTTAAATACACATATTAGCCTCTGCCTTGTCACATTTTACTGAGAGGCCTTCTAAATAGACGCCAATAAAGGTCTTAAACACTCCGCATCTATAGCCAACCATATTCGAATTAGTTAGTCTAGTCGATCCATCGTGCGTCAGAACAAAACAAATATCTCCTTTTAATACTTGTATGGTGAGATCACGTGTAATTTTATTGCAGCTGTCAATAGGTGTTTCTTTTTTATTATTTATTATTATGTAAGTGTAAAAACGACTAATGACTTCGCGGAATGCAGTCATTGTGAGATCATAGAGGCCTTACACGGTTGCTTTGTCGATAATGGAGAATTTTGCTTAGGAATTAACAATTATAGACCAGTTCTTATAAAAGTTACATCACTGAACGCATACGAGTTGTTATTGTAAATAAATTTTGCATTCAATGATTGCGGTTTATATGGTTGTTTTGAAAATAAAATCTTTATTTCCACGTAAACTTTGAGTAATCCTGACTTAGTGAAACAGAATATAGTCATGCATCATTTAATAACTGACTTAATTAGCGATAAAAAACCTTCTTAGGATGTTATTCCCACTTTTTAATTCTCAATTTCTATATTCAAATTTATTTTTTGATCAGTTTACTCGTAAATTGTATTTATTAAAATACAGATGTAAATCGAATACATCCTTCTAAAATTCCGAGAAAAGTGAATTCCAAAATTGACGACGAAACACACGTTTTTAATCAGTTAGTGAGATCTCGGGCGGGTGTCACAACTATCGGCGATAAATCAAGCGCAAGACCGCTGATTAACGGACACATAGTCCAGAAACATGGACATTTTCATTGTATGAATCGATTATTTTTTATACCAAATCGATTTATCAAATATAATCAATCGATTATTATATTTTATAATAAGATTGGTTCTTAAATTTAGCGTTTTCTTCGAACTCTTTTGCTTTTCTATTTTCCTGTTGAGTAGGAAATTGTGATTGGGCGAACTCGTTAACTTCATTTTAGATAAGAAAGTTGTAGAATGTGCCTTTTCTTCTTTGGCTTTATATAATAGAGAAGGCAATTTGCTTGAAAAAATATTTTTTCGAAACAGCTTACACCATACACGTTGATACACAACTAAGCCTGCCTTACAACTAAGCTAAGTAAGTTAACTAAGCATACGTAAATTATATTTATATGTAAGTACACACTGGCGCGCCGCGCACGACTCGCCCTCGCCAAAACCTGAGTAATCGCAATAATCAGTGAAAATTACTCGCAAACAACATAAATTATACCTTATAAGTAATTTTTCCATTAGAATTACTGTATTAATAAATAATCCCACATCGCTGTGCATCTTACTCGATTCATTAGAGCCAGCCGAGGCAACGAGTAGCCGCCATGATTTATCCAACAAGGTGTGAGTTACAGAACTAATTTATTACACCAGATGAGACAGAAAAACTTATATTACTCGCCATCGGGGCCGTTGAAAGGGTTTTAAAATACTCGAGATTAATGTCGGGGTGTGAGATTGATCGCCCGTGTTCTTGGGTGACGACACTTGTTTTTAATTCTCGATTAAGATTTTTACGCCGAAGATAGCGATTGCTGTGTTGATTAGTTTTCGTGTGCTCGTGGGAGATGTGCTCTTGAAAGACTTTAGAACTTGAGCATAACATTTAGACAGCCTTTCTGATTATCACACTTGTAACAGCACATAACCCATGATGTTATTTTTATAATTTAATTCAATCTGCCTTAAATCTCTAAAAATGATTCAAATAAACAAATGTGCTATTAAAAACAATTATAATCAAGATAGAATCTAATAATGTGAGATAATTTTTATCCCGTTTAGACTCTACATGATATGCACTACATTTTACCATCATAAGAAATCTCCAGTTGTGTTACGATGTAAAAAGAACCACTTGTTTTAGACCTATGGCCAATGATCCATAAATTCAAAAGTAACAGTACAAAATAGCTCTCTCTTCCACGACGGAAACGCCCAAGGATGACAATGAAAGCTCAATAAAAACTAATTAAACCCTCCTTCATTACCGAACACAAAGGACGCGAATTGAGTTATAGCCGGGACAAAGGTCCGTCGGGAGCGAAGAAAGCGTTTCTAATGACTCCATGAAGCCGGCGCAGCGTAAACAATGAGCGAGCGATCGCCATGTGTGTCCCACCATTTATATGCAACACGTCGCGCAAGTTGAATACTCAATTTATATCCGATGATAGTGTCATCCGCGCGCGACGATTAGCATCGGCGCGGACGTCGACGCCGGCCAGGGCTGTCGATGTTCGGAGATATTTCGGCATTGTTTTGTGTAGGTCAGTATGGTGTTCGCAACTTGATAGTAGCTGTTGGTTACATTCTAGGCTAAGAAACGAGAATTTAGGCTTAAGATTGGAAGGTAATGCTTCTGTGGTCTACAAATTTGTTTGGGTGTTTGTGAATTCTAAATGTCTCGTAGTGTCTACAAAACAATATGTATGTGTAGGGGCAATGAGCTGTATATTTTTATATGTATTTGGACAAAATTCTCGAGTGAGTATAAGGACATGTTAAACAGGTGTTTTCCAATCAAATTATGTTAAAAATTACTTTCTTCGTCATCTGTAATCTAAATATATTGCAGTGATGAAAAAACTTATCCTTGATTTTTTGACTGCCTCGTGGTCTCGCGGTACAAGTATGTGCCGTGCGATCTAGAGGTCCTGGGTTCGATTCCCGGGTCGGGCAAAGTGTTATTGGGTTTTTCCATTAGAAATTCTCAGTAACAGCACGGGGTCTGGAAATGTGCCCGAAAAACGGCAATAGGCTCGCCCCCTATTACGTGGGACTGATACATACTTGGCGAAATGTGGGTGCAGAAATGCACTTCTGCCTACCTCTTCGGGGAATACAGGCGTGAGTTTATGTATGTATGTATGATTTGTTTACTTTTTCTCTATTTCATTAAACAAGTAATTTACTTTCACCAAGATCCCTTTAGTTAACTTTAGTAAATTATATAAATCTAGTCATCAGAAAAATGTATGTATGTTTGTTATCAGCAACCCTACCCCGGGGTCGTGTAGGGCCGTGTCTAGTAACGCGATACCACTATCTATAATCGCTCGGAGATGAATTAATAAATTCACTTTGTTCGACCATTGTCTGTCCCACATTAGTCATTTCATTAAATTCTTTCACTTCTCACGGTGAATGTGAAGAAATCCGATCGATAAGCTCGTTGGATATAATTGACTGTCCGACAGTTGGAATACAAATCTCAATAAAAGTTTCGTTTGTATGTGTGGTAGAATGGAATAGAATTGTTTTTCTACCTGCTATCTCAAAAACAAAACGTGACAATTAAAGGATATCTTTTCAGAAATATTTGACGAAAAAAATATTAATTCATATAACTACATTGGCGACAGCCCCGTGGCGCAGTTGGCTAGACACCAGCTTGCGAAACGAGAGGCCGCGGGCTCGATCCGCGCATCGAGGCAAATGTTTGTGTGATCCAAAAATATTTGTGTCGGGTCTGGGTGTATGTGAGACCGAAAAGTCTCTCGTAGTTTCTGATATCCACGACACAAGACTTTGTATCTTAGTGTGGGATCAGAACTATGTATGTGACTGTTGGGTGTATTTATTATTTATTTATTTAACTTAATTGGACCTAATTAATTTCTAATTTATTTTAAAATCATTATTAAACTTTAAAATTTAAATCGAATAGTGAACGTTTGTTATTTGTCGTAGAGGCGTAATTGTATGTTACGATCGTATACAATTTAAATGAAATTAGATTTCGGACTGTCAATTATCTTCATTTCCTTTGGCCTACATTAATTGGCTCGTTAAGAATAAGACGTACATGCACGGTACTAGATTGTTAAGTAGGCAAATAATTTCCGTTACTATCTCTTCAATAACACACATAGTTAATATAAACATGATACGAACGTATGATTATTATAACCCATAATAAATATTAGCTTTTTGAAATTGGATGACAGTGAGATCGCTTGTTGTCGGTGGAGAAGCGGCCAATCGATCAAAATATTACGTTGTGTGTAGTGTATACACTGTACAGTTAAACTAGCTCCAATCAAACTTTTTATACGATGTCAACGGCCTCTCAATAGCCCCATCGGTGAATAGAATCACGGAACACGCATACAATCAAAGCAAATAAAAATTATATTAATCACTTGTTCGAGAGCGAGTTTGTGGAGCGGTGTTTTTGCACGGGCGCGACGCACCGACGCTTTTTGCATGCCACGCAATTACCGCTAACGATTCTAATGCAACATCAATAGATCCCAGACAGGCCGTTCGGCGGAACCACACTTTCTAATGGGCTTTGTACTTATTTGTTATTGGATGCATTTATCTGATTCGGATAGATTGTCTGCGTCATGGTTGTACGTTTACTTGCAAATGATTTCAACGTGCAAATGAAAAATGTTAATTCCCCAAGCGATTACGGACACTCCGTTACGTCCACTTGTAACACAAGTCTGCTAACCGCTGTTAACAAGAGTCTCTGAATACCACGCGGATATTAACACTCGTCCGACATTATTACATCCTTGTAATATTTCGCATACAACGCAAAATGTAAATAACAGCGCGCATTTTCAATTAGGCAATGTTCGGGCGTGACCTCACGTAAAGCCCGCTTGGCAACAAAAAAACAATGCGATCCTCGAAACAGGACGCGAGAATGTTTAAATAACTGTCAAAGCCATCGTGTTTCTGTCAAGAGAAATCTCGTTAAAAATCGAGTGGAATGCGAAAAAACAGCCTTCCATTTCAACAGCTGTCCGGTAAAGAGATAAAGGCACTTGAGTGACCGCGCACTCCACGTGCAAACGAGTTCACTAAGATTGCCAAAGCTCGCGACATTCGACAACTCGCCGCGGCTCGGCAAATTGATGTGCCGCCGCACTATGGAAAACGTTAGAACAAGGCCATATCAAAAAAAGTTTTTAAAAAAGTTACTTATTACTTGTTTTGATGATTTTGTTTTATAGTTAAGATGTTAATTATCGACATAGAAAGAATTATAACCTTTTGGAATCATGATTTTACTTGATAAACAGATTTGAAAAACTCACATTTACTTTTAAGTAAATTTGTCAAGATAATTTTCGTACATTCAGTATAAATTTTCAGATTGAAATTGTTAAAAAACACCTAATAAATTATATATTTTTGGAAAGAATGTTTCTTTCTCATAATTTTGATAAAATAATATTTGCTTTAAGTAGCATATATTGTATATAATGATAAAATTTATAAATATAGATAAAAAAATCCAGTTTACAATTTTCAATTAGGTATTTCTTTATTATCGAAGCTTGCCGAAGTTTTGAATTTTGTATTTATCAATAGCTTAGGTCTTTAAAAATGACATATAAAAAATTTGTCTGCTTATACGTGCTTATGTAGAAGTTATGATGATAAATATCAACCGAGTCCCACGTTCGCGAAAACGTTATCTTTGCGGTTAAGAAAAAATAGTGTTCTTTTAAGGTCTTATTGACTATGTAATTGCCAGGAAATGGTATTTATATGAGTTTGCACACGTTACATGTGGGAAATATATTGTTTAATTGCACTCTACACTCATAGCTTTCCTACATAAACCTCAGTCGAGGGTGATTATTCTATCACAATAATTACAGTGAAAATGGCCAGTTTTACTTGTTCAAAGGAAGAAATAATAATATATTATATAAACAACCATAGACAACCAGGGACCACATAAATTTCATAATTGAGGATTTCAAAAATCTCTTGCTTTGCAGACTGCTAGACTTTATGTCAGCAAATACAACTGGTATTATATGCCATCCTCCGTGCATACAATATTAATACATGAAGAGAGTATTATAAATCATTTTTCAGTGTTGCCCATTGGACAGCTTTCAGAAAATGTCTAAGAATCCGGGAATAAGGACTACAAGAAATTTAGACTGCATCATGCAAGAAAATGCTCAAGGTCTGCTAGGAATGAAGATGTTTTTCATACTATTTTATACACGTCTGATCCATACATATCCAGTATTCGAAAGCAATACTTTAAAAAATATTAAAGAACTTGACGAAGACACTTTGGTTCTTTTAAAGGTTCATCAACTAATTGTAGATCCAGCAAAACAAGTTACATATATGTTTAAGTTATATTTAATAGTTATTTCATCGGTCGAATTGTGAATCTGTATATTAAAACCAATTATAATAAATTAATTATAAGATAATATTTTGTAATTTAATTTCTTTGCGTTAAATGTTATACTTAAGTAAGTTTATAAGTGCTATAAAAAAGTTAAACTTTTTTATGTTAATTGAAGTTTTAAAAACCCAATAAATTTATTTTTAGGTAGTCCCTATTTATATAGTCCCTATATATAATCCCTATATATTAGTTTAGATAATATTTTCGAAAGTGTAAAATAAATATAGTTTTTTTTTCTTCGCATTTTAACTTTGAACCCAAGCAAAACCGGGTTAGAACATTAGTATCATAAATTCATGCAAATCCCTAAATGATTGTACTTTCGACTATATCCATGCAAAATTTCAAAGCGATATCTTTATAAACAAAAAAAGTACAGATTTTTGATATGAGAATGACCTATTTTGCCCATAGTGCGCCGGGTCGCGCGAACTTCACGTGTTGAAAATTTTGATGTAATGTTTGATATATGATGCAATATATTTAAAGCATCGGATGCCGTCGTCAATAACGCCTGAGCGACCAGTTTTTGCAACAATGTCAATGCTGAAACGCCAAGGCGAATGCATTTGACCTTTGACGAGCGATTTGCAAGATCGAGATGTAGACGTATTGTGTTGGAGTGAGCCGGCGACACGGTAACGACGCCCGCTCGCGGCACACGGCCCGAGGCAATTTAGGACTATCAGTCCCGCTTTCACTATTGATGAATGACCTGGCATGAGGCATCCCGCGTCCCTTCACACCTCACGCCGTGCCCCGCTATTGAGCCACACAAATCGCTTCCCTTTCATCGCTCTCGCTGTCTTGCTTACATGAAAATTCATCATAAAAACCATCCTCGTTAAAGTGTCAACAATGTACGGCACGGTATATACTGTTATTATGCGGAAATATGAGTTCGGTAACCGGCAATTGGTCTGTCAGGCATGAATCGTCAATGCAACAATTACTCGCATGTGATCTGTTATTACCGAGAGTCTTTTATCGGATGGCTCGGGGGCACCGGAGATTAATCGATTGCGACTTTCTCCCGGGGTCAGGTATTGTTGGTTCTGCGTGGCAGGTGATGGTCATCGGGCGGCGAGTGTGCCGCCAATTTAGCACTATCAGTCGTGTAGATTTCTCTGTTGGCTGATGGATGGTGGGCGTCCGTAAGCCGCCTCGTTAGCGTGGTTTTGTCTTGATCCTCGCATCAAAAGTACCGTTTTACTTGCCGCCATGAAAAACTGCGTTGGCATTACCACAAGTGTTAATATTTGCAATTACATCTCGCTTCACGATTTATCATAATTTCGACATTTAAGTTGCTCACCATAGAGTTTTTTGGTCATTATTAATAATGTTAGCTATTTAGAATGATTTATTGAATTCTAATGCTTTTAGCGTCTGTGCATACATGCACTTAGCGGCACGAATGAGGAAGATTAAATGATCTTCTAAGAGTTCGTGTCCGAATTTAATAGAAGCGTTCGTACTCTGCTCTTTTAGCAATGTATCGCTAATTTTGTCAGTAAACACGCATGTTTGGTTAATTTATAGGTTTGTGGCGGTTTTATCACGAGCGCTTTAGCGTATTTTTTGTACAAGTTCGATGTATGACACGGTGTTAATGTGTGTTCCGTCGACACGACATTTGTATTGTGCTTGATTTGGAACATCACGTAGCGGTATCATTCATCGATGATTATACGAAGCGATCTTATACATTGTTCAACCTTCAACATGTACCATCTTTTTTAAACACTCTATTATGGGTACTTATATTAAATCGACGTACGATTGTATGTTTATACTAGCTGACCGGCGAATTTCGTTCCGCCTAACACCGATTCTTTAATATTTTTTTTAGCCTAAGTTACTCCTTATTACATCAGCTATCTGCCAGTAAAAGTCCCGTTAAAATTGGTCCACCCGTTTCAGGGATTAGCCGGTACATACAGACAGACAGACAGACAAAAATTGTAAAAAAACGTTATTTTGGTATATGTACCGTGTATACATCCATATGCATTTATTAAAAAGCGGTTATTTCAATATTACAAACAGACACTCCAATTTTATTTATTTGTATAGATTGGAAAAGCAGTTTGTCCTTGTCTTTAAAAGTATTTATGGTTAAGCCAATTGACGTATATTACACTTTAAAATTATCTACAAACCTTTTAATCTTAATCAATTTGAATCTCCAACTCTAGTAAATAGTGAAATAGAATACTGAATCAATACTATCAACGTTTGAAATAAGGTTAGTTGTTACGCAAATCGTTCTCGCCAAGTACAAACATTTACACTGTATTAAAATGGATGCTAAGCTATTACGAGTGATAGCATGTCCCGCGCGATCTGATAGCAGCCATGCGATCTAGCGTCGCTTCCACTCAGTAACCACCTTAATCACCTCATTACATGAACTGACGCCAAACGATTACGGGCACGCGAAATTCATTCAATACTTTATTGCAACGTATTTTATTTTTATTTTATGCGGGCTGCCTGTAATAATAAGGTTCAGTTGGTAAAGGAACAACAAGTTACATTTGCGTTGGGATGCGCGTCTTTATGCTTTTAAACGGGCTCCAAACACACACACACTCACGAAAGATTTCGAGATTCTAATAAAGGTAGGATAGGTTCTATAGTATTGTGTCTTTCGTTAGGATTTTTTACTTCATCACATCATTGACAGTGTTAGTACTACTGGTAAAGTCAAAGTCAAAGTCAAAATATCTTTATTCAAATAGACTTTTACAAGTTCTTTTGAATCGTCAATTTTACACATCTTAATTTTTTTAAACTATTGGTAGTAAGCAATTTTGGGAGTTAGTCTAATAAAGACTAACTAATTCTAATTTAATAAAAATTATATAACTTATCCCGGCACAACAAACCAAAGTGAGTCCTGGCCTCCGACACCAAGAGAAGCCATTTAGGCCTATCCTGCGCTGTTTCTTGCCATGGGACGGCGAGAAGTTCGCTCAGATCCTTCCTTTATTAAGTTTACTTTTTTTTTTTCATCCATTAAATGAAATTCACACATACGGGATGTAGTACATAATCTGACACAGAATTAAAGCGTATCCAGTTCCACTGATCTTACACATGTAATAGAGAACTTAAACTAAAATTCATATGTCAGTTTTAATTTGGCGGTAGTAAGCAGCGTATCTAAACCGATAGGCCGTTTGATAATATCCAATGGCTTTATAAATCTGTCAGGCGATCGTTTAACTCAGCGCCTGGACGAGATTAAACACACGGTTTCCTGTGTAGGAGTTGAAAATTATATCCGCGTGTTGTGGGCGAGTGTTGCATTTTAAATGTTCACGTTTGTAATCCACGTGGCAGTCACGAGTCACGGACATGTTGCGTCAGCGCACTCGATGTTCGGGATTGATTGGGCATTGCGCCGGAGATATATTGTCGCAGAAGGCGCCTTGTCCTCTCGGTGTACATTTGATCGACTTCGTGGGTCGTTTGGTTAGAATGTTGAGATAACTAGTAATATTTTGTATATTATATTATTTTTATATGGAACAAAGACAAATTTTATGTAATCCGGAATAGTAAGATCAAAATGCTTCTCGTAGAGTTTGACAGTTACGGCATAATAAGACTTATGGCTTATTGTGGGATAGGAGGTATTTGTGTCTTCGTAATAGTTTTTTTCATATTTTATATTGTAACGAACTTACCTCAGAGTTATATGCAAGAATATCTAGGATGTGGAAAGTCTGATTTTCCGTATTAGGCTAGTGTGGTGGATTCAAGGCTATTCCCTCTCAAATGTAGACGAGGTCAGTGCCCATTGCATACCATTACGACAGTATATACTAGGGCACAATCATTTTATTCAATCATACATTTTGTATAAAACATTGTGCTGTTTATTTCTGCATTTAATTTATTTAAAACCGCATGACATGTTATGTTAAAATTTTCAATAAAAATATAATAATTTCTTCCTAAAACTTTTCCGTATTCCGACCGTCTGAGGCCAAGCGGGTCGCTAGTATTATAATATATTCCAAGAAACCCAATCGATTAGTGTTCGTCGTTTGATACCCGGTAATGTACGTTGTGTATGAGACGCGCCGACGCGACGACGCAAGTTCAAAGACATCGGGGCGCGCTGAGTGATAATTATTTACAATTGTTGTAATGTCACTATAACTTACTCGGTTGCACTCGCAAATGGAAGCATTAATGTTTTAAACACCTTATATAATTAATTTTGGATGGTCCTCTTTTACATAAATTAGATGAAGCACGAAATATGAAAATTTTAACTGTCAATCATAATAGATTCTTCATGTAGGTTTTAATACATAGTAGGCAAAACTTGTTTGTAGAAATACATACATACCTACATTTCGCCAGGTATGTATCAGTCCCACGTAATAGGGGGCGAGCCTATTGCCGTTTTTCGGGCACATTTCCAGACTCCGTGCTGTTACTGAGAATTTCCTAATGGAAAAACCCAATCACACTTTGCCCGACCCGGGAATCGAACCCAGTACCTCTAGATGGGATCTAGAGGTAGGCACATACTTGTACCGCGAGACCACGAGGCAGTTTGTAGAAATACATCTCTGCATATCTATTTAGGGTGTAAGCGTGAGTATGTAGAATGTTTGTGTGAATGTTAGAAGAACTTAAATATCTCAGTAGGTTTTTTTTATAAATAAATCAGTTCTATTTATCGATAAAATGTTTTATTTATTTAATTTATCAGTCGAACTTTAAGCTTTTTTATGAACACCGAAACTCCTCAATAACACACTCAAGAGATCCCAAGTTCTATTTAAGAACAAGAAAAGTGTAAGTGCATAGGTCTATTTATTTCGAATCCATGTGTTTGTGCGAGCAAAAATTATCTTATAGTTTTTGATACGTACCCTATGAGGTCAAAACTATATTATGTGACCGTTGGGTGTATTTATTTAAATATTATGTCGGTCATATATTTGCCGCGATAATGTGTTGGCGGAGCACTGCGCCGGCGGGTAATTTATGTACTAAGTGCCACAATTATAAAGTATATTGCATAACACGCACTCATTGTGGAGGTCAATGACCAATGTCAAATTGTTTATTATGTTGTGTGTAGCGAAATTATTTGTCTTACGTTGCTGGCTGGTGAGTCAGTTGCTTATGAACATGTCTGTGGAGGCACGCGTCAAACCTTCCATTGTTCGATATTATCGTGTGAATTATTTTAGTGATGTTTCAATTAGGGGCCCTTCCGTCCTTCATCACCAACTATAGCGCGTTTCGATGCTGTGCTAGGAAAATTAGAAGCTTATATGAGCTTAGAGACTTACTTTAATTAAGAATACCTTGATAACTAACTTTCAAGCAGTTCGGGGTAGTCTGTATGTTGGATGAGATTATTAGAGTCTTAAAGTAGATGCCCATAAGGTGTCTGGTTAAAATATGTTTGATTCTCAAACATCACCCACATTATTGGTACAATTATAATATTCATTTGTATAATATAAATCCTGAGTTTATTTTTCTTTTTTTAGAATCCCGACATTTTATAATGAGAAAATTTGAAATATCACTTTTGTTATTAGTGTGAACGCTCGGCACATGACGATATAGACAAGAATGTTTATTTATTTATTTATTTATTTATTTATTTATTTATTTATTTATTTATGGAAGACTAACAGCTATATTATAACTAGGTTAAAAAACAAAATAATTAACAAAAGCCAATAATAAGTCTTCACTTATAGCTACAGATCAGTTAAAATAAAATAAAAAGTGTGCAATAAAAGAAAGATAATAGTTATAGTAAAAAATAAGAAAAAAAAAATTAATAATAATAATAAATTAAACAAAAAGTAAAAAGCTACCGCTAAATACACATTATTTTATTATTCCGGTTTTTTGAAAAAAGTATGGCTCAAACATCTCCTTGCAGATGCGACACTCACCGAAAACGGGTCTAGGTTATGGTCCTTACAAAGCCTATTGAAATTGGCGCATGCTCGCAAAAAGAAACTGTTTTGCCTGTAGTTGTTTGAGGCTTGCGGAACACGCAGAGGCGGGTTAACACGGAGCGGCTTATTAGGCACATTAAAACATATTTTGGCGAGTAGCTCAGGGGAATCGATATTACTTTTAATAATTTTTAAAAGAAAAACAAAATCAGCGATCTCTCTTCGATTAGCAAGTGGTAAAAAATGGAAACGTTTACATAATTTAAAATAATCTTGAGAGTGGTAAGGGATCTTTTGATGAAAGCAAAGATATCTCAAAAATCGCTTTTGGATATTTTCGATTCGATCAATGTACTTAAGATAACGTGGATTCCATATGGAAGAGGCATATTCAAGATGAGTTCTAACGTATGTGCAATACAGAATTTTGAGAGTTTTGACTTCAGTAAAAGATTTACAAATGCGCATTATAAATCCCAGTGATTTAGAAGCTCTCTTGACAATGGAATCGACGATCGATGTTAATTACAAGAAATCAAACGAAGAGTATTCCACACTCGAGACATGTTTATAGACGGCAATGAATAATATTGATAACAGCTTATGTATCCAGGCAGCCGTTGCGGCTAATTAGCAATTCTAATTGGAGCTGTGTCAAGCTGCTGCAAGCAACGTCAGCGCTGCATTGATCAAACAGCATGCTTTGAAATTGTTTGCCGTGGCTGTAATCCGTGCTTCATATTAATAGTATTATGTGCTTATTGTTTGTCAAGCATACAATGTGTTTGGTTTACAAGTTTTATCATCTGCAAACACAGCGTAAAATTGTAGTGCCTTCTGAGAACACAGATTAAAAATGTGATCGGTGATCAAGTAAATAAAATTTTCAAGTCCTTGCTAAGCACTTAAAATCTCAAGAAGGCGTGGGGTATATGGAAATCTATGAATAATATAACATTGTATTTCATTACTCGTATTATATACCTACTGTTTAATAAAATACGGCTTCTATAAAAGCTACAATATTCCTAAAAAATATAAGCTATATAGTATCATATCTTATTGTTCTCACAACACCGTAAGTGACTCATTTAAAACCCCTTTGTTCTTGCATCTCGATGTAAAGCGCTCTCCAAAACCCCAAATCGCTAACTGGGAAGCGGGCACTTACTCAATTTTTCTCATAACTGCGTCGTACTGCGCACAAACGAAGCTTAATTGGTAGAAGTCAACAGTGTTTCACTGTTGGAAACAATAACATCCCGCTTGTGGCCGCCCGTTGTTACCACGCGGCCTTCAGTGTAATGTTTGTGCTTCGGAGAGCAAGCGCCCTGCGTGGGGTTGCCGACTTCCATATAAATATTACAAGCAACGGAACGTGTCGAATAAAAAAAAGTCTTACTCTAATAAGACGGGAAGATGACTACAATTCACCAATTATGTGATAATGTCCGATTCATTCATCTTTTTTCGTTTCACAGATTAACTTTTTTTAGCAAATATTTCTAAATTCTTCACGGTATACGTGGTTAAAGCCAGCCGGTCCTATCATCTGAAGGTTTCAGTCCAGTTAAGCCTTCTATAAAAATAATAATTGTTAGATACGTGAGAATATAACACTCCCAAAGCTGGTAACACCTTCGGGCTCGTGTCTAAATTTAACTGCAGTTCGAGTGGCACTAATTGTGCTTATGTTCAAGTATTCTTTGTGTAAACATCTCTCGAACCGTTGGCCATGTTTGAGCTTACTGTTTCTTTGGAATTACATTTTCCTCGCCAGTTGTTGAGTTTTGTTTTTCTTGGAAATTATTGGCCTATTACGTAGCGTTTATACGAAAATTATGTTTATAAACTTTTACTTTAAGTTTTATATAAACTTCAAGTAAAAGTAGTATATTTATATTTAAATATTTATGTGAAGAAAACTTACGTGTTTTAAGAAATCCTTCTGAGTTTATAAAACACAGTTCAAAGCAGATAATTAACTTACGTTGGGACAAAAACGTGTAATGAGGATGAAATCCCATCAAAATACCGAAGACGTGCTCAAATGTAAGATAAATTCCATTTGTGTTCCTACATTTAAAAAATATAAAGTTGACGCAATCAACTCACTTCTAAAAGGATATATTAACCTTTTGATAGTGAGAAAGCCTAAGGAACTCTTTGCTCTGTAGTGACAAACAAGCCTGCTCTATTTAAATGAAACATATCATAGCATTGAACACTAATTTTATTATTTTAATACACGCATAAAATTCCAAACACACGGCTTCCCTTCTAAACGGAGAGCAGCAGTTCTGAGCGAGCGCTCGTTACAATCGAGGACAAATCCGCATTTGTATCTCCCGATGGGCAGGATATGCATAATTCGATAATTGCCCGCATGCCAGGTCCACTAACTTTAGGACATCACGACTGACGTTGTTTATAGATGTGGTTAATTTTCTTTGTACTCATCCTGCGGACAATAATAATGAGTTTTTAGATAATAAATACATATTGTTTTGCATCTACTGCTAGTTACTTCTCAATTGGTTTTCATACGTCGATTTTGAACTTGGATTGTATATATTTTTTTATAAATACACCCAACAGTCACATTTATAGTTCTGACCCCACATTAAGATACAAGTCGTGTGTCGTGGTTATCAGAAACTGATTACCTGCTCTCCCTTCTTAATAATTTTCGGTCAAAATACACTATGAAAGCTTTAAAATTTAAGTCCACTTTCATTTGCATATCCCTGGGCCGTGGATTATTTGCCGCGACTTTAAAGCACAGTGAAACACATTCTACAGTAGCGCTCCTGTGTAAATTGTACCAGTCACGTTATTGTTATTCTAAACGGCCGAGCCACACGCATTTAACGCCACACTTTGGACTTCGGCCTCGAGCCCCTGGCGTAAGTTTAACAATGCCCACCTCTGTAATGAAACTTCGCCGATTGTTTCATAGGCTGGCGTTAAAAAAGTTATTTTAGTGCATTACTTTTCTTGATTTCTTTTGGCACGCAGATGACATATACCTTTACGTAATTCAATTTCTTTTGCTGTTAGGTTATGCCATAAAAGTTATTTTAGCTAATAGAGGAATTTTCTCTATGTGATCAATGTTACTGAGTGAGATTGTGGTGCATCTTTCATTCCATAGCCACTGCTAATTCAAATTTTAACTTCACGTATATTTTTAATGAATTGTCATGTATTGAGTACACCTGTGTGGTATTGTAGATGATGCGCACTTAATGTCTGGAAATCTTCGGACGAACCCTTCATCCGTCACTGAACATACTGTTGACGATTTAGCTTTATGAAATTATGTACATTCATTATATTTTGTTGTTCCAACCCTATAAAACTGAATTGATGACGTAACTAGTGTCAATTATTATAACGTTATAACGCTAAAAATAAACTAATTATGCAACAGCGTCACAATAGATTTTATGCAAGCAATACAGACTAAACATATTTGCCTAGGGAAACAAGCCACCGTTCCCGAGATTCAGAACTAGTTTGCCAACAAAAGCGCCTAGGAAGGCTTTAGCATAACAATGCGTCGTCGCTGTTATTTATACTCGGCTCAACTTAAATTAACCTTGGTCTTTAAAAGATTCATTGGATAAAAAGCCGCGTGTACACAAAATGCGTTTTATGCTTAAGGTTTTGTTGCACATTTGTTTTCGATGGACAATGCCTTTCGATCAGGAATGCGTGGAGCTTGCCACTATTCGGAGTTTATTTCTTTGTTTTGAGACATTGCGCTTAACAGTTTGTGTCAACTACCCTCTTTGTACCAAGTTTTTTTTTTTTAATTTACTTAGTAGGTACGAGCTATGCTCAAAGGTTTGCGATGTGGATGAAGTGGAAATTTATCTTGCTTAACAAAAGTCAAACGATTTTTCGATAAATATGCACTATTATGAAAATTAATTCGAACGTTTAGACCTTTATAATCAGTTTTAGTATAAATTTTAACAATCAATTATACCTAGTAGGTAATTCGTGCAAAGTTTTACTGCGACTTAGTCAAAGCCAACATACATGGATGGTATTTACCATCAGAATCAAAGAGTTACGTCGTTGCAAGCCAGGATCACGCAGGCATCCAAGCGATGCATCTTCTTAACCGGAGTGTTTCTTCATCAGGTCACCGGTAAATTGGACTTGGACTAAAAATGACTATAGATAGAGCCGGCCGTCCGCCAGCGCCTAGACGCGCCTCCTCAACGTACAGGAGCTATGACGAGCTCGGCATCATCGACCGAGGCAGACCTCTGAGGTACAGACACGGTGGAGTCGAAGACCTCACCGGCATTGAAAGAAGATCGTACGAACCGCAAAACATGGACGATATCACAGTGATAAGTTCAGAGGAAATACAGCGACCGAAAAAGAAGACTATGGAAGGTCTTGCGAACGGCTTCAGGAGAACCTTCTCGGTACGAAGCCGCAGGGAAGAACCCGAAGGTATCCCATTAGACACATTCAGTATAACTTGTGAAGAGAACTTCGCGACTGTGAGAGGCGCGCCGTTCGGCAGACGCCGGTCTTTATCAAGGGATCGAGGGTCATCATTACTCGCGAGAAGTTCGTCTGAAGGAGATGTGAGGATGCCTCCCCCCCGCGCTCCGCCCGCGGCGCCCGCGCCGCGCCTGCACCGCTGCCTGCGTGCCCTCGGCGGCAGTTGGAAAAACCTTTTGCTATGTGAGTCTCGGCAATCGTCTTCTCAGCTTTATTAATTTGCGGTGTCCAGCTACTAATTAGACGCACCTAAAACGTGTAAATAACTCTTAACCTTTAGAAATCGGTCCGTTCCTCTCATTATTCTGTTATTCAAAGCGGTCAACCGTTCATGGCTCGCGCTCAGAGTTAATTATTGGTGCGACGGTTACAAATGACCACAGCGAAGTTAGTTAAACTGGAGCTATGATTAACCGCAGCTTAACCGAATTAAACTCTTTCTTTTATGTAAATTAACTGATTGTTTGTAATGTTTACGAGAGGTGCAATTAATATGAGATTACAGCATGTGCGCCCATTTTTGTTGTATGTGATTTGTACACATCGAGATACATATTATTTAATCCCTTACCTGTATTTTACTGTAGGTAGAGATTCTGGCACACCATCACTGCACCATTTTTGACTAAGTTTTGAATTGATATCTGAAATAGGACGCATTAATGATCGTTAACTAGCAATATTATCATACAATATCTAATTACCTGTAATATGTAATTTAAAGTATTAACTGAGAAATTATAGGTACATGTATGTCTGTAACACATTTCGTCTAGACTTCGACTCCCTTCTTCTTACAATTTTATTATGATATCTATTCGAAGAATCTGACAATAGCGAAAACTGCCTACATTAAACCAGCGAATAGGACCAAAGTATACTCCTTCTGTAGTATATATGAAGTACCGTACCCAGTCCTGAGCAAATAAAATGCCTACAGCAATATAAATTGTTTTCATATACACTTGCTACGTAGGCGGATTAATCGTTTTTCGAAATTAAGTAATTCACACGAAAATTAAATGCTACTGGTTTACGACCTTACATATGGTGTGTTACTAAGTAAATGTAAGGCTATTTAAAATAGTTTTAAATTCACACATTGAGGCTAAGACGCCCCCGCGAGCCGCCCACCCGGCCGAGTGTAGGTAGCGGATTTCGTAAACACAACATTAATTGTAGTTTTATATGGCGAAAACACATATTTCATTAAGCAAATATACTTTTAAAAAACATTTATTTAGTCTTTTTATGGTTATTTTGCTGCTTTTTGACTTTATATTCTAGATTTGAATTTCGAACTAAAATTTATTTCTTAAGTTGGCAGAACTGAATGCGTAGGTTTTTTTTCGATTGTAATATTTTAAAATTAGTGATGGAAAAGTATACCTTGAACGTATTTAATAAAAAACGAAATATTGCCATGGGAATATTTTTCCTTACACCAATCTCGATGTAGATTACAATTGAAAACACTTTGGATGCTGGTAGGTTTTTGACTTTATTATTGGTTTCTCTTTTGAACCGAAAAAATATTTTCATATTTTAGATCTGTCTCCTAAGGATTAGTTGATTTGTACGTTCTCCAAGTGATAGTAATACTAAATTACCAGAAATTACGTCCAATATAATGACAGTTTAGTTCCATTGCACCGACAGCGGACGAAAATGCGTTTAATATTTTCAACACGTGAGTCGCCACGCGGCAGCGACGGCGGCGCTCTAGTGTCGCGTGAGCCCTCCCGGGAGTGGTCTCATTAAGAAAATTGCCTTTTTAATTTTCCGTTACGGCGAGCTCACAAGCGCGAGACCAACAAAGCCGGCGCTAAGTGGGACCCACGGGTTGTTCCACTTTTGCAAAGGGGAGAACATGTTGCGAGAGGAAAAAAAAATTATGTAAACAAATGACGGCTTGCTGACGTGTGGTTTTTCAATAACAATTGAGTTGGGATGCGCTCCACTCGCTTTGTAGGTCAGTTTGTTGGTTAATGTATTAGTGCTCTGTGTACGAGGGTCCTGAATAAGTGATTGTGGTTTTGTAACAAACTATGACGTGTGGTCTGTCATTAACTAGCCTGTCATGAATGGAAGGGCGGACGGAATCTTAATGGATTAATAAGGAAATGTGCAAGTAATTAACAAAGGTTTCTTGTGAATCAACCCCTCAAATATAAACAGTCGGGTGCAAGAATCACCACGGGTTCATTTATATATAGCAGAAGTTCATAAGGGAATGTATATTGTACGAGAGTAGTATTACGAGGGATGAGCATTGATTATACATCTTTGTTTATGAATTTTAAACAATAACAGATTTTCGTCGAAGTTCTCATTTCGCGCTAGGCAGCAGTTTCGATCTACCTGTCCCAAAGACTAGGACCAATGATTTTTTGTGGAGCTACTCGGTAGTCTATCTTTGAGACATAAAAGAAATATTAGTAGAGATTTTAATAGACAACTCAAATGCCATACATAATCCGGATACACTAATTGTATTCTGTAATAAAGGGATATTAATGCAACGCGCTGTCCAATGAATACGCCCTGTTTTAGGGAAGGGTGGGGGGAAAATAATATCTACGCAGGGGTGCCTTTTGAGGGATGTATATACGTCTTCGAATATTCCGTATTCATAGCTACGCATTATGAAGATTTACCTGGGGTGTGTTTTAGCGAAATTATTTTTGTTTTGCTACGCAGATGCTCATGGAACACATGAGCCCGATACTAGCTGTCATTGTTCATGGGAAGTGAGGGATTTGGTATTTGTCCATGCGTGATGAAAGTTAGAATTTTCTAGGAATGGATACGGAAATGTTAGGTATGTTTATCGTCTAATGAGTGCAACTTGTGATGATACTTTTTGAATAGCATTTTGGACGTAAAATAAGCTGTCTATTGCCTCGATGGCCTTGTGCTATCCAATGTTTGCTAGTGATCATGCTCATCTATCATCGATAGGATTCTGTGCTCCGTTTGCTTTGATCTTAAATGGACACATAAAAATGCTGTCGTCAAATTCTACTCCTGGCCACTTTATTTTATATTACTGGAATAATATGTTCCATATTTGAAATACAAATGTAAACATAGTTGAAGCAAATGTCGCAATAACAAGTAATGAACGATACACCACCGCGATAAGAGAGCTGCAAAAATCTGTGTTAATATTGTAACCAGTACGTTCGTGCTAGCAACAGCTAATTTATTTTTATCTGCGCGGTCGTGCTATCCCGTGCACGTATTTGCAGGGTTATCCCGACGAGTCCCCGGCCCATATGACCGTCGGTCTATCTGGCCCTCGGCGCAACAGCACGTACGCGCCCTAACCCGCACGATGTCTTCTCGTGTGAGACATAGTACCGAGGGCCTACGAGACCTGTCATTTGTCTGTTCCAATGCTTAAAGTTGCCGGCCAAGTTCAGCAGCGCAGGGTTTTGGCATTTTATCTGTTATGTTGGTAGTTAAAGTTTTAATGTTAAGAGTTTTAATTAGATTGTTTGGATGTTAGGGCACGTGATAACTATTTAAGCCAAGTCGTCTAGTGATACTCCGGGTCAGCACAGAATTATTGTTATAGGTTTTCCAGTAAGATATTATGTATTTATTTTTTAAAAATATTCAAAAATGTTGAAGTATTAATTAATGAAAGCTGCCAAACATTAAAAGGAAAATGTATGTTTGTTACTGACTGATTAACTAAGCTTTTACTTGACGTCACTCACAAGAAAGTGACTGTTAACTCTCGTAACTCGACGGAATTAGAGAGAGAACTAGATCTAGGAACACAACACTCTCACTAAGGCCATTGTGGTGGGTTTTGATGTGTGGACTGATTCACACACTTTCATCGATAAAATATTCATGCTAGACTGACATTCGCCGTCTATCATTACACGTCGGATGTGATTAGTACATGTAAAGAATGTATTTGAATGTATATATCAATAAGTTTTATATTTTCGCATATATTACAAGTAGTTTAATTCGCATACACTACCTATTTCGCTATTTGTGTTTTTTTTTTATGATTCTACGTAGACGCGAACCTATTTCTATATTCCGTTTTCCGTTTTTTTTCTGAGAATTTTTTTTTAATAACAGAAAATCTACCTCGTGACTTATGGTTCGCAAGCCACACATATATATATCTCGGAGACAGAAATCATATATTTTAAATTAAGTTTTAATTGAAAACTTATATCAATCAATTTACGGCCACTAATAAGATATGGGCCTTCTTAACAACTGAATTTGATAGGCCTTACAAGTGCGCGTTGTCATTGCAATTCACATATCCTAAATCCCTTAATCCCATGTACGCAAACAACCTCACAATGTTTTCTTACACCGCTTCGTGCTTATCATCATCAGCCCATATACATACGTCCCACTGCTGGGCACAGGCCTCCTCTACAACTGAGAGGTTCTAGGCCTTAGTCCAAAGTGCTTATATAAATTCGAAAGTCAGGTGTATAAACACAAAAAAAAACAAACATACTTTCATACATTCGCGATAGAGTAATTTACAACCGGACACATCAGCGTACCGGTTCCATATAGATAAATGTTAGATAAATTGGCGCGATGCAAAAAATGACTCAGCACATACGGTTTTTGTTGTTGCAAATTGCTCCATGCAAAACGGGCACGTCCGGAAACTGAATGCTTGGTAAGAGTACTAATAGTGCGCTGTGATTGATTCATTCGGGAAATTGTTTTAGGTTACAGCTGTTAAAGTAGTGATGGTCACGAGGTTCAGACGCGCGGTCGAGAAGCTCGAAGGTCGCGGGTTCAAAACCACCTCTGACTTTTAGAAGTTATGTGTGTGTTCGCAATGAATTATCACGTACTTTAACGGTGAAGGAAAACATCGTGAGGAAACCTGCACACCTAAAAGTTTTTAGGAATTTATTTGATGTGTAGTCTCTCGGTTGTAGAGGAGGCCTGTGCCCAGCAGTGGGACGTATCGTGATGATGATGATAACAGCATTTTATAATGTAATATTTTTGTAAAACCCGAGGTATTAAAATTTTTATATAAGGTGTCGCAAAAATCATTAAATTCATTTCCGTAGAGAGAGAATTTCATAAACGTTCCATATAACTCGGAAAACATCGTGATGCAACCTGCACACCTAAGAGTTCTTAGGAATTTCTTAGGTGTGTAGTCCGCCAACCCGCACTAGGCCAGCGTGGTGGACTAAGGCCTAAACCCTCTCAGTTGTAGAGGAGGCCCGTGCTCAGCAGTGGGACGTATAGGTATGGGCTGATGAAGAAGATGAAGATAACTCGTTTTTATACAGTTAATAATAATTATTTATGTCACATTGGTATAAAAAAACGTATTTGACAAAATATTCGACATGTGCCCTTTTCGAAATTGCATATTCAATTATCAAACCCAATTCTACCTTGTCTTTGTATAAATCTATCCGCCCGAAAATTTTCTACCGCCCCAAGCGAAGTGGACATTTTCAATAATAAACTAAAACTGACCGAGTTAGTCGCCAACAAATCACGGATTAAACAATCCCTCAGGTCGGCTCCTTGCTCCATTGAAATCCAGTTACAAATCGAATTTAACACTCCCCCTCCTCTCCCCGTACTTCTCCACCGCCCCCCGCGACCATTCAAATCCGTGCAAATTGAATAAACGTGGTGGCTTCGAGGATAAATGATGGCATAGACTTGGTACAGCGGTTGCGCCACCGACGGTATTAATTCCATTTAATAATACGTTTCAACAATAGACCGAATTGGGGAAGTTTGCGATGCGTCTTTGCGCGCAATGTACAGAGAACAGTGCGTCGTGTTGATTTATTAGTTTCAGGTGAACTTAAGGGGTAGATGCTGGTTTAATTAATGACGTCATGAACTTATACGTGGCTGTGTTTTTGTCGTATTGTATGATAAAATTAGACCTTTTTTATCATCATCATTCACAATGTTCAAGATTCAAGATCAAGATTGTGATTCAAGGATATTTTTTTTATTTGTAGTATATTACTATCTAGTTATGTTTTACGAAATTATTTTTTATTATAATTAAATAGTATGTTTTGTTATGAGGACCAAACCAAACACTTCCAAGTTTTGCGTTACAGATAGAATAAAATTATAGGTAGGTACTTAAGATCCGAAGTAAATACATCAATTTGAAACTATGTACTTTAAATATTACAATCCCACTTTATCCGACTGCCCCGTGGTCTCGCGGTACAAGTATGTGCCGTGCGATCTAGAGGTCCTGGGTTCGATTCCCGGGTCGGGCAAAGTGTTATTGGGTTTTCTAAATTCTCGGTAACAGCACGGAGTCTGGAAATGTGCCCGAAAAACGGCAATAGGCTCGCCCCCTATTACGTGGGACTGATACATACTTGGCGAAATGTGGGTGCAGAAATGCACCTCTGCCTACCCCTTCGGGGAATACAGGCGTGAGTTTATGTATGTATGTATGTAATCCCACTTTAAGTTCAATACCGTCTACTCTCCTCTGGCATGGGCATACAATTAATAACAGTAAGTCGATATACCATCTGCTGTTA
Source organism: Hemaris fuciformis (assembly GCA_907164795.1). Lineage (NCBI taxonomy): Eukaryota > Metazoa > Arthropoda > Insecta > Lepidoptera > Sphingidae > Hemaris > Hemaris fuciformis. The sequence continues at coordinate 4,561,735 of OU015440.1, read as the reverse complement.
ATTCCGGAGGCTTTGCACGATGGCTCGAGCGTGCGGTTGATATAATTGTTACGGAATAAGGCTGAAGCCGCAAATCGGAGATACGAGCCGAAAGATCCTATTTCATTACTGATATTTCCGCTACTGCTTACATGAAATTAATAGTTACATACATAGTTCTCATCCTATGATTGAATTGATTAATATGATTTATTTAACATGAAGTCGTACTGTTATACTAGACTAGGAGGGACTTTTCAGTGTTACATACACAAAGACACGATACAAATAAATGGATAATAGATCAACGTCAACGTCAACGTAATCAGCCCAAATACGTCCCACTGCTGGGCACGGGCCTCCTCTACAACTGAGAGGGTTTAGGCCTTAGTCCACCACGCTGGCCTAGTGCGGGTTATCGGACTACACACCTAAGAAATTCCTAATAACTTTTAGGTGTGCAGGTTTTATCACGATGTTTTCCTTCACCGTTAAAGCTAGTGATAATTCATTGTGAATACACACATAACTTCGAAAAGTCAGAGATGTGTGCCTGGGGTTTGAACCTGCGACCGTCGAAATTCTCGACCGCGCGCCTAAACCTCGAGGCCATCACTGCTTATAATAGATCACGCAAACATTTTCTCAAGCTTATATATTATCTTTTCTCAAGCTGGTGTCTGAACTGTGCTACGGAGGCTGTTCATGTTATAATAATTTCTGAGTCTTAACTAACTGTTACTTCTTTTAATTTGGTAGTAAGAGGCTTTGATGTTAATACATAATGGTACCAAATACAACTAAATAAAATTGACAGCCCCGTGGCGCAGTTGGCTAGACACCAGCTTGCGATACGAGAGGCCGCGGATTCTATCCCCGCACCGAGACAAATGTTTGTGTGATTCACAAATATTTGTTTCGGGTCTGGGTGTTTGTGAGGCCGAAGTCTCTCGTAGACACCCACGACACAGGACTTGTATCCTAGTATGTGGTCAGAATTATGAATGTGACTGTCGGGTGTATTAATTTATAATTTACTAGCTGTGCCCGCGACTTCGTCCGCGCGGAAAATTAATTTTAAATAAGAAAATTTATAAACTAAAAGTAGCCTAAGTTACTCCTTATTACATCAGCTACCTGCCAATGAAAGTCCCTTCAGAATCGGTCCAGCCATTTCTGTAATTAGCCGGAACAAACAGACAGACAAAAATTGTAAAAAATGTTATTTTGGTGTATGTAAAAATGGTTATTTCAATATTACAAACAGACACTCAAATTTTATGTATATGAACGTAGCCTAAGTTATTCCTTATTACATCAGCTATCTGCCAGTAAAAGCCCCTTTAAAATCGGTCCACCCGTTTCAGAGATTAGCGGGAACAAACAGACAGACAGACAGACAAAAATTGTAAAAAACGTTATTTTGGTATATGTACCGTGTATACATCCATATATATTTATTAAAAAGCGGATATTTCAATATCACAAACAGACACTCCAATTTTATTCATTTGTATAGATAAATACTGGTTATTGGGATAAATAGATTAACTTGAGAAACTGATCTAGTCACAGAATCTTACTTCTTCACTACTGTGACTATTGGAATATAGTATTGAAAGAGAGAGATTCTAACGCAATCTATAAAATACGATTCCACAAACGTCGAACTCAGCCCTTACGGTACCTAATTAATAGTGACATGACGGCTCTCAATACATTTATTGAAACACGTCACTTAACATAAATTGTTTTATAGTCGGATTTAATTGAAATGGAGGATAATCTAGTGTCTAGTGTAAGAATATTTTATCCCTTCCGATCTATTAAGAATGGCAAGATTAATAACATATTTATGTACAGTCAAACAATATGGAAATATTTACAAATTAAATGTTTATTTAATTTTTTTTATATAAAAAAACGTAAAGAATATGTGCCTGACAGCTTTTAAAATTGTTCGCGATTATAACCTAATTTAGTCATGTAGTCGAATTCAAAAATCGAATGCAACCGACATTTGTCACTGCCCTAAAAGCAGCTAATTAACAGCGAAACGACGTCTCTTAACATTAAATGAATGAAAACATAGCAATTAACCCTAACTGAGTACAAATAAATGGATGTACACGAGGCCGTAACGAGAGAGTGATTTACAGACCCGACGCTAAATTACATTGGATTTATTGTACATTGGCATGTAATTGACATTTTCCGAGACGGGCCGCGTTTGATCGTATTTCGTAAAGTATGAGAACATATTGATCGCTTCATTTGCGTCCTATAATCAATCAACAACGATCGTCTCACATCGGATCTCACGGCTGTATCTGTCTTCGCTCTGTAAGGTTCTATTAGTAAGATTAATTCTACCTCCGTAAATGAGTTATGTTTGTAAATTTATTCAAATTATATGTGTAAGCATTTATGGTTAAATTTTAATGTATTTATGCTTTTATGGTTGGTAAAATCGTCAACTGACTATGTCATTCGAGACAAAATTGACGCAGTTGCTTTTCCAGGCTAAGATTCAATAACTCTAGTGTACTCGTATAGGAATAAAAATACAAAAAAGGCAATTCCGACGCGACGTTTTGGGTGATTTAAAATGAAGTCATACTATTGTGGTTGTATGTTTACCATTCTTCGAACTTAGTCATGAACCCAAGGTTCGTATTTTTAGAGACTTTTCACAGTATATGAACAGCTAGCGGGTCATCTTCGGTACTTCCCAGATCAATGATAGTAAACTTCATTGTTCCGCCGAGTAAAGTGAAACGCTACATTGTATTCCGCAACTGCTTCCAAGAAAGCGCAAATGAAATGTGGAAGTCCATACATGCTTTATACTCGGATGGCATTTCAATATCACCGCCATGAAAAGGCTAAATAACGGATTAAAGAACGCAATAAATTACAGGGATTCATGTCGGTAATAAATAACTGTCTTAAACATAATAAAATATTATTAACATGATTTTTTCCGCCATTATAATATCGACTCATTGAATTGTGCAATAATTGAAAAATAAATTCAAGCATTGAGCATTTCGAAGGCGTCAGCAATATTTTGCGTTCTTGTACGAATAAATTACACTCAAAGATGTAACGGTAATTCAATTTTTGGATTATTTAAATCTGAATAAATCGATCAAAGACAGCCATATTAAGTAACTGGTTGGATGATTGTTGGCAGTAAACTGATTAAAAAAAAACACTCGTAGTTCGTATTTCGAAATTTCAAATTATTACAACTTTAATAAAAAAAATTGTATATTCGAATTGTTTTAAAATAATTGACGATGGTCGCCATTTTGGCCGGCTGTGAGTGTTTTTTTTTTTAAATTATTATCCCGACCATCTTGTTGAAAGGCTTTCTTTTACGGTATTAATACAATTTGAAGTAATAAAGAGCGTGTCATTGTAAAGTCTCATTGTTCTTGAGATATTATCTTCATGTGCCACTTTTGAAACCGCGCTATTTATCATATTAAAAAGAACGCACAATACAATAAATGCGTTTTCACTGTATCAAATATCGGTAATAACTTTTACGAAAATATGAAGATTTTATTTTTCGATAGCGCTTTATAATATTAAATAATCGGGTTGCCTTGTATTTGTCCTAAGTTTTATATGGCTTACGGGAATTATTTTATTTGTAAACGCAATCATGCGGTTATTGTAAAGCAAATATAAGCTTTTCATTCCAACAAGCCAAATAGACTGCACCTTCCTATTAGATAATTGAATGTTTACTATTATCTCTCTAAAACAAATTGTGATCCAGTCGATACTAAATGTATCCAAGATTGTTAACCCCAAAACGCGGCTCCAGATCGAGCAGGTTTTACACCTCATATAAGGGGGTTCCCATTACTGTTATGATGAAATGTCACTATACCGTATTTTTTTTTCGACAATTCACTTAGTGCCATAAAATATATAAGATGTTGGCGTCACGTTTTATGCCCTCAAGGGCCGGCGGTGTGTCGCACTAACGGCTCCATTGTGCTCGCTCGTATAACTTCATTTAATTGACGCGCACGTGAGAAATGACACCGTTATACCAGTTACAAAGTGTGTGCTTGTGTCATAATCTATTGGACGTGTGACGGGCTCGGCGGACCCGGGGAAATCGGCATGGAGATATTGCTTGCAGGAGAAGGTTAATTTAAGTACGTGATTATTCATTGTGGATACACACATAACTGCGAAAAGTCAGAGTTGTGTACCTGGGGTTTGAACCCGCGACCGTCAAGATTCTCGACCGCGTGCCCAAACCTCGAGGCTTCACAAAGAATTATCACGTACTTAACGGCGAAGAAAAACATCGTGATGAAACCTGCACACCTAAAAGTTAAGTTAAGAATTTCCTAGGTGTGCAGTCCGCCAACCCGCACTAGGCCAGCGTGACGTAAAGACCTAAACCCTCTCAGTTGTAGAGGAGGCCCGTACCCAGCAGTGGGACGTATATGGTCCGATGATGATTTATAGAAAAACTCCGTTATCTAAGTCGGGTCCCTTTATAACAGCCCCTATACGTCATCAGAGTCGATCTATTAAGACTCGCTTGAGCGTTTGTGTACAGCACTTATGAACGTTTTGTTTTTAACGAACATATTTTAGTAAAATACGGACGGGAAATGTTATGTTAGGCATTGCTTTAAAAAAGGTAAATATAATACGAATCTGCTATAATACGAATCATTATTCAAAATGTAAGCAGGAATTTGTGTATTTAATTCACAATTGTCACCAGATGCGTACGACAATGGCCGTATCACCGCGGGGCCTTCGCAAAAAAGTTGACAATATTTTAATAAATGCCCAATGGCTTCGTCCGAAAAAAAAAAACGAATTCCCCCCTCCTTTGTGATGCGAACATCGCGCACAAAGCCGTCGTGCAAACGTTTATAAAAAGTTAAATATTTCGTTTTGGTCGGCACGACGGTGCTTCCCCTTTTAGGGTAGTACGGAGAACAGATTTGCATTTGATAGGTACCCGCTGTAAAGTATGTTTGTTTACTATAATGAGGACTTGTGTGTGCCGACGCGAAGAAAACCGTCGTGGAATCGTCTTTTATTGACACGGCAAAGTTCCCTCATTGGCACCTTGTAGTGAGCGAAGTGCGGTCCAAACAAAGTATCGATAAAAGGTACTAAAAAATCATCTGGCTACGTCCTGATATTAAGATCAATACTAGAATCAAAGTATTCTGATATTTTTTGTAATTTTTATGCCTATTACAAATATTTTCTACTGTACCTACTGAGAGTAAGGATATAAAGTGATACGCGAGTAAATTTTAGTAATCTTAGGAATTCCGTACTAGTTTATAGTAGCCATCTCTATCCTAAAACTAATCAGTAGTTTAGTCCTGTAACTATCAGTCGGATTTCCATTACATATTTGCATCTGCTGAATAAATATTAAAAGACCTCTGTCACAGTTGCATATTTGCCTATAATATTTTTCGTTTAATATACAAACGGTTATGTCAAAGCTAAATATGAATTACATTAAACCCTCAAGCGACATTCAACAATTATTGTCCAAACAATAATGAAAGTGCTCAATCAGTTTCCACATTTCTATATGATCATTACACCGCCTTTCATAAAGAACGGTCTTGTTTGTTCGTTGAAAGGGAATCACTGCGTTTGTTTTACGCGCCAACTTGTAAGCCGGCAAATCAAGCAAAAAATCCCCCGATCCCTTATAAATCGCGGTACGTCGTTTCGGATTCTTCGAGCTCTTATTTGAAAGCATGTGCCCTTTGCAGACTGCTTTCAATGCCTTTCATTGTTCGCCCCCGTGAGCCTTTGTGCGCCGGGTCGTGTGGCTTAGCGAATAAGTGATGTTTAGGACTTTTTGCAAGTTTTTGTACGTTGTTCTTGTGTATTCCAAACGTATGGAGACCGTCTTGAGACATTACGATGTTCAAGAGAGTAGTTTGTGTGTTTTTAAATGGAATAAAGAAGAAGGAAAGCTTATTACGACTTACGACTGTATTATTTTTTACTTATTACTTACGACTGTTAAAATTTAAAGAGCAAAGTAAATTATTGTTATTTGAATTCTTTTCAACAAATAAGGCCAAACAAAATCCACAGACGAACTGTGTGGTTTAACTAAGGTTTGATGTTTCCCAATGGTAATATGTTATTTCAAACAACTTATTCAAGTAATATTGTTATGTAAATTGAATTGGAATGAAATCATCGCGCATCGGTTAAAAATCGAAATCGAAAAATAATAATATCGGTTTATTGATTTGTCTGCAGGTTTTAACCAAGTAACTAGAGTTTTAACTGTAATGAAAATAATCTAGTAACGCTAAATAAACTTGGTACCTTACCCTGTCTAAACAAAGCGATTATCTTGAAATAAAGAGAGAATTATTACAAATGGCGAAAACTCTTGAAGAAATCGGTGTTCACATAAAAAAAGCAAAAACGAAAACCCTTTTAAAACAGACGCTTTAAATTGACAATTTGCAGCTTTTTTAAACTGCATTAAAAACCAAGCTATGCATAGGAATTACTGAACACAGTATGAAAAAAAAATACTAGAATGAAAATATTTTGCAATGTTGTACTCAAAAGTCACAAAATAAAATTTACTGCTTTTCGCTCCCCGACGCTGGTGCAATAGTGGCCCTTTTATTTTTTCAAACAATTAACTTAATACCTTACAGGCGTGGTAATAGAGTGCACTTTAGTACTTTCATGTTCCACTACGGATATTACGGAGAATTAGCCACCGTTGACATTAAACCAAAATTAAAATTGTCAACCTTTTCTTGAGCATCATAGAGTTCTTTTTTGTGAATCAGTATTGCAGTGCAATTTAACTGAGTATAAGCTGTAAGTGGCAAAGCACAAATTAATTTGCAACTTTGTGGTTTCGAAATAAGGTCGAATTTTGTAAAACTGGATGCGATTGTTGCTTTAACACCGAATTAGCCAAAGTTGTTCGTCACACGTGTTCCCGATCACAATGGATGAAGGGTCCGCCACGAGAGATTTGGCCCATTCAAGTGTAAATTGACAGGAACTTTGATAATTTGATATTTTGCTATGTAGGTATAGAGCAAAATTTATGCATTTCTGTTTACCTCGCTTATTGGATAACATAATACATATATTTTTACATAATTCTGTAATTTTTACAGATATATAAAATACCACCATTTGTATATCATAAAATAACTTTGTACTTGAAAAAATAAATAAAATGAAAACGATGTTGATAATGTTGTAAATGCATGACACACGTAATTGAAGTTATTTAAGGATCGTAGGTTTTAGAACTCTAAAGTCTTCCTGTTTCAATAAGATTAAGATATTCATGCATGCTGTATTACATCTATACTAATATAAAATTCTAATTATTTATACGACTTTAACTAACCTTTGCAATTTTGTTTCAGGTAAGTTAACAATCACCGATTACATATATTTACACCGCACGGTAAGATGGCGGAATGTTACATCGAACCCCATGTTACGGTAATGTAAAATCATTAATTAGTATGCACACAATAGGCGGACAGGCTCGCCGGATTGTGATCGATTACTCTAACCAGGATTTGTACCGTGAATTTTACGATTCATTAGTTATCAAAAATAATTTTGTTTTATGACCGCTGTTTTAATACTATTTTTATTGTTTTTTTTTATTTAAATAAAAAAGGATCATCTACGTGCATGTTGTAAGATGCTTGTGTGACAAACATATCATTGAAGTTTATACAAGACTGCAAAAAGCAAAGAAAACTAATCTAAAATTACTGTCAAATTAAGATAATTAAATCGATACATTTTAATTATGCGTATATCGATTGAAAACAAAATCGATTCGGCACTCGAATAGATTTAAATCGTTGTTCAAAAGAGAGCGAAAACAATGCACCTGACCAAGTGGCTGGTATCTAGGATATGGGTCGATAGATTGCGTCCGCGTTGCGAGACTATCGCTCGTCAATCGTGTCGGAGATTGTAGATGGTATAATTGTTATTTGATGTGTTTTTAATTTACTTTTATTATATTGTGTGTATGCAAAGAGATTTAAAATCAGAAATAATAGATAATCAGTTTAATATTACTTACATCATCATCATCAGCCCATATACGTTCCACTGCTGGGCACGGGCCTCCTCTACAACTGAGAGGGTTTAGGCTTTAGTCCACCACGCTGGCCTAGTGCGTGTTGGCGGACTACACACCTAAGAAATTCCTAAGAACTTTTAGGTGTGCAGGTTTCATCACGGTTTTTTCCTTCACCGTTAAAGTACGTGATAATTCATTGTGAATAAACACATAGCTTCGAAAAGTCACGAGGTGTGTGTCTGGGGTTTGAACCCGCGACTGTCGAGATTCTCAACCGCGTGCCTAAACCGCAAGGCCATCACGACTTCATGTCATTTACACCTTAAATCAATTAGAAATGTGATCCATTTTTATTCGCATTTCGTCAATACAAATATTAATTTAAAAACGAAAAACAGACTGAAACTGAAACTTCTCCTAGAAACAATTTTTAAGTCAAACTACGAGTATGTCATGTCAAAACCTAACGCATATTTTCGCCTTAATACTTGTTGCCATATTGTAATTGTCATGTTACTTTGCATTAATGTAGGTTAGAAGCGCACTTAACGGCGACACAGTTAGATTACTAACTACTTCAGTAGCACATGACTTCTCTATTGTGTTTATGTGCATATTATGTAAGTTAAATATTGATTTCGGATCAATTTTATTTATCATATTTATAAAGTTTCACACATGTTTTGGAAGTCGGTATTATTAAATAAGTGTTAATCTTACTCGTGACTGCCTCGTGGTCTCGCGTCACAAGTGTGTGCCGTGCGATCTAAAGGTCCTGGGTTCGATTCCCGTGTCGGGCAAAGTGTTATTCGGTTTTTCCATTAGGAAATTCTCAGTATCAGCATTGAGTCTGGAATTGTGCCCGAAAACGGCAATAGGCTCGCCCCCTATTACGTGGGACTGATACATACGTGGCGTAATGTGGGTGCAGAAATGCACCTCTGCCTACCCCTTCGGGGAATACAGGCGTGAGATTATTTATGTATGTATGTTAATCTTACATAGTTTTTATATCACAAAATATGAATAATGAAAATCGTAAAACTAAAATATAACCCAACGTAAACTCCAAGCCGGCAGAATCATCCCAGAATATTCATAGGTATGGAGATATGGGTCATGATAATCTGGCGAGGCGGGTAGAGTGTTCGTCAATCGTCCGCACACCTGACCCCCGAGATGTAATCAGCGTAATTATTGTAAACACACGGCGCAGACGCGGTTATCAACGTCATCTCACGTTTATTGGACGCCGAGGCGCCCGCGTGTTTCGGACAGATTGACTATGCCATAAGCGAGAGCGATTGTGATTCACTTAAAAGCGCTATTTAACTGCTCTAACGTGGCTAAATCTGGCTCCATTACCTAATGTAAAAAAACATTACAGCAGACTTAATGATCCACAAAAATCCAGGTTGAATTTTTGTTCGGTTTTACCCGATCAATATTAATTCTATGCATCCTGTATCTCTCTTTCCTATCCTTGAAACTCTTGTCATTTTAAATGCTCATCACTTTCTGCCGTTGTCTGTTTAGACAGTTGATTACTGTGTACACGAATTTATAATATATAGACATGTATTTCATGTGTCGGGCAACAAAACAGGCCATTTCGTATAAATTTTGATGATCTTTCTGCAAAATCTTATGTCCAATAAATCATTGGAATGTGGTATTATAAGTAGTGTAACTACAGCTTTTATCGTTACAAATGTATCATTACATAATGTTGAATACAAACCGTCATAGGCTTAAGATTTGAACCAAAACCCCCATAGCCGTGGGCTAGGGTTATACGCTCCTACCGTGACGAGCTCCGGAGATTTCGTCCGGTAGATAAACCACTCCCCATGTTTGCTAATATGTATTATATGAAAGCGAAATAGCCTCTCGCTTAATCACCATACATATATCTCGTATTATGTTTACTTAAATAAGAAAAAGCACCCAATAGACGATTTAGGAAATCTCGTAATTTAGTAGACGGAATGTGGAGTTTACCTATCTAGAATAGCCCAACGTGTTGGATTGACTTTTTCGATGACATTTTTGAAAATCCCCTATTACACAGGGCTAAAAATACAAATTGCGCAACGTGGCTGTAGAAATACACCTATATTAATTAATCTATCTTGACAGCCCCGTGGCGCAGTTGTTTAGCCACCAGCTTATGAAACGAGAGATCGCGGGTTCGATCCCCGCACTGAGACAAATGTTTGTGTGATCCTTAAATATTTGTTTCTGGTCTGGGTATTTGTGACACCGAAAAGTTTACCGTTGCTTATGATATTCACGACACAAGACTTGTATCTTAGTGTGGGGTCAGAACTATGTATGTATAATATGATTGTTGGTTTTATTTAATTATTATTATTAATCTTCCTATATTAATATGTTTTAGAACAAAATTATAAAATAAACTATGGAACAACTTTTTGTAAACAAATAATCCTTGTTTCAAACAATTTGTCACGAGTAATTAACTCAAATATAATAATTAGCGAGCACACACAAACATTTAGTCGTAGCTTTCACTTGTTTAGAGGTCTAACAACCGTGTAGAGTAATAGACGAAATCGAAAGCGAGAAACAATTTAGTTTAATAGCAAAGTATAAATGCGGGTCGTAAAGCCTTGGGATGAGTTTGAAATGAGTAAAGTTGTTGGGACTTATATTTTTTTTTTATCTGAGCATGACAATGATACTAGAAAGTAAGGTAAAACTGATAACGTATATCTATCCACAGAATTAGTCCCGTCTGATCAAACCGTACAACATGTAGGTACCTACCTAGATTACCAAAGCTTAATAATTTTGTATTGTTTTTTTTTTATACTGGCACGGCAAAGTGACCCCATTGCACCTGATGGTAAGTGTAATGGAGTCCAGAAAAAGTGCCGACCAGCGAGAGATGATGATCTCCCGTTGGTCGACGCAATCATGCCGGCCGAAAACCTCTTCACCTATCTTGTGAAGAAGTTATTAATTATGTAAGTCACAATGATTGGTTTTTCTAAGTCACAAATAAGAGTTGCAATAACATATTTAAATGAAAAGTTAAGTCATGTATTACTCGTAAATCGCTAATCCTTCTTTAAAAAAATATTATATGTAGTATTGTTTTGGTCATTCTATGGCCATAATTGTCATAGACAATTCACCTGTCATTGCTTTAAAGTTTTATTAGACACTTGACATAAGCGCTGTCAAAGCATGTGACTTTAATGTGTCCCAAGTTTTATTGTGTCAAGATAGCCATCGTCAAGAGAAATCTCATCATTGCATTATTTCGAAACAAACAAGCCATTTCAATATGGACAGTTTACCACTAATTGACATTCGTTCAAGTAAATCGCGATCGGTATGAAGACATTTAGAATGCTCCGGTGTAACCTGACCTAACCTAACTTTAATTAATGTCGTTCACTTTATTCTTATTATGGTATGGTTAAATTGCGAGCTGTATGCATGTATGGAGTAATGATTTTGTTTGTATCTGCCGCCGTTTTAAATTTGTGACAATAAATAATTTAGGCTTACAGTAGCTTATCGACTTGTTAAAATTTTATTTAGTTCAATGTGATCTAATTGTATCTGTTAGAACACACAGTCCCGGTAGAGTATAGGATAGCTAAAGACCAGTAATTGCACTTTGAAATAACCTTGTCGCTTGTTATACGATGCCCCTCTCAACATTAAAAGAGTGTGCATATAAAAATGTAAAACGATAGACCAGATAAATTGATTAAACGATATTTAAAATAAAAGTGTTATGGTTGCTTTGAAAATACATGTATCGAAAACAATACATACGAAACACAGTAACCAATCTGCCAAATTAAAGATAGAATTGAAAAATTATCTTCTTGTATCCTCCTATTATGGGACCTTTTGTTCGGTGCTCTCAATGCCGAGTAATCCGCGCAGATCTCGTGTAAAAAGGAACGTTTGCACAAAACAAGCGTTATGTCGTCTCGTAACGAATGGAAACATATTTTGAAAGAGATTTCCTCATTAATGAAATACGAGGAAAGCTGGAAGATTTTTGTATAGTGCGCAGTAAAGATGTTGCTTTTGAATCACCGTAATGCGATTAGTAAGTGTAATAACGTTTTCAGTCTTCAAGCGCTAATTCATCTGCGTTGTTCGACTTTACTTCAATGAGAATAATTTGTAAATGGAAAGGTTCGTAAGAGGCGACTAACACCTGGGCTTCGCGTACTGCGGTTTTGGATTATTAGGGATTCAACTCAGCTAAGCGGACAATTATTCTGCGCGCTGAGTCGAATGCCAGAAACCCCGACATACCCCTTTCGGCCTCCCCCGAGGTACCGAAAGGGGAGGTTAAAAAATAATAAGTCGATAGTATAAGGTCAACTAGTTAATTATTCACGTATATCCAATTACTTGATTATTGTCGCGTACATCCATTAGTCGTGAGCGAAATCGGCTTGATGATTTTATTGTCATGTAAAGTCTTTTACGACGACGGCGGCCCCCAGGCGCAACCGGTAAAGTGGTCTTGTTTTTAATCAACCATTTCAGGATTTTATCAATGTGCAGTTCTCTATCTAGGTACTTTGTAAATGTCAACGTGGACCCGGGAACAGGTACAGGTCATGTCTCGGTAGCCATACTGCACTATAAAATCATAGGAAATTGCTTTTGCATATACTGTTTTATGGGGATTTGCTCTTTAATAATATTTATAATATATACAGATGAACTCGTGCCTTCAAAGCGATTGAGTGAACTGTGTTTTGATGGTAACAGCTCTAGTATACTTTAAGAAATTTGGTCCTCTCAAATTATATGCGGTTGGTAGAATTAACACGCCTTAGAATTTTTTAACAATTTTTTAATTGTCATATTTTACCAGCAAAAAGTGATCCACTCTCAACGATGCTGGTAGTCTTCATGACATTACGAAACACAGTTTGCCCTTTGTGACGTTTCCAAACCGCCTCCACGTGAGGTGTTGAGCTTTAATTTTACGGTAAAAAGCCGTAACTCTTCAATTACATCGGTGAATTATGTTATTAACGTTCATTGTAATTTCTTCATCGGCCGAAGTCAATTTTGCAACATTACGCGGCTCTCGAATCGGCGGAGTTTTTTCGTCATTGCGGCGGACTTTTACTCGCACACAACGTTCCCCGCTCGATATTTTAACATCTCAATCGTTTTTTTTCATCTCACAACGAGTTAATTTAATTGCCGCAATACATTACCATCCACGAAAATGCACTTGCGTTGTAAAGTTGCCGGGTTAAATTGTTGGCTGTCGAGGCGTATGTCAGGACCGCCGAAGTCTTAAACGTCTTAATTTAAATATATCGTCTTTTTTCGATATCGCTTTCGTGCACTTACGGCTATTGGTATCTGATTGTGTGGTGATTGTTTAATGCGTTCCGAGATGGAGTTGATTAAACGCATCGAACAAACGAAAGTGACCTCGTTCGGTGGCAGCTGGACACGACCCGCGTGTATGCGGGGTGGCTTGTATTACAACATGTGTGCTTTTGATAGACAAGTATTTTAGACTTCCTAATTGAAGCTTAAAGCCGCTGCTAAGATAAAGCTGGATACGATTTCATCATTCTCATATTGGAAATGCATATTAGTTGCTAACAGCTGGGACCCGCTTCGCGTGGGCGGAGTTTTATAATAAAATGTTGCCTATGCCCTTAAAAATGGCCTGTTATTTTCGCATTCATAATTTTAGTATAGATAAAAACACGCATCATATTGCAAAGTCAAAGGACAAAGGTTTGCATGAAAGGTAAGCACTGTCATGCTTGAATTCCATAGACACAAGGTAATCACGCCCTGTTATTAAACATTACAAGATTTTAATTGGATATCCATACAATGTATGGTACGCTAAATATTTATTTGCAATGTACAATGACGTAGAAAGTTTTTTCGTTTAACATTTATCAGTACACAAATTCATTTGATTGATAAATGATGTCCATTGGCCGTGTTACTATCACGATTTATAAGACGCGTATAAATAAATCGATTCGTATGCGTTGACAGGAACTTAATTGAAGTGAAAACATTTTTTGGTTTGGAAATTTTCTCAAACACTTCATTAAAGGCAGGAGATCGAACGGGACATTTCGGGCAAAAGAGTGGTAGTGATGTAGCCAGTTTTTGTCCAACACGCAACTTTCATTGATCCAAGATAAATGTAGGGTAAAGTTCAGTAGAAGAAATATGTATATATGTATGTTGCTGGTTGTCATACTTAGTCACCATCAGCATATGTGGGTGCTTAGGCCCAAGCCCAATACATCTAATGTGAGTTGGTAGACTTTACATACCTCTCAGTGTACTCTTAGATAACCAGACCTCACGATGTTAGACTTCACCGTTAAAGTGCGTGTTAATTAAGAAAGTTAATTTGCTAGTGACAGGATATTATTTGCCCAACTAGAGAACGCAAGGATTGAAATCCGCCTTAGTGACCCATGCCTATGTGTTGATCCGAGAATAGCAAGTCCAGATACACTTACGAACATTTAGGTGTAGTTTTATACGATATTAAGGCCTCCATTCACTTACCCCGTTTTCAGTATGGTCACATTTTCGAACCAGACTAAAAAATACTACAAGAATGTTAGACTTTGTAAGTTTAATCAATACTAAATAACAGCGTGGATGTGGCGTCGCCATATACGTACATACATAATACATATATGCATATGTATATAGAGTTGTGCTTCGGCTCTCGCCACGTGCGTGTAATTAATAAATCGTTTCAAACGGCCTTTATAGATATAATTTGACAGTTTAATGGTTACACCCTGTCATTGGATGATGGATTAACGGCCGCTGTGATTGCGGCGTGTTATTGTCGTGCGATGCTGTGACCGCGGGTTCAATTCCCAAACGCTGATAAATACGAATTTCGTGGTCAATAAACAATTGATTTGTCACTAGGATTTGTAAGGTTGAAATATCTGTTGACCGTACTGATGTCTTGTGAGCAAACCCGTAGTCCTAAAAACTTTTCCACGAGGGTTTCTCACTATGTACCCATACCATACCTGGAGTATTATGTGGAGTTTTATGAACGAAGGTCTAAACCCTCTAAATTGTAGAGGATAGCCGTGCCCTGCGGAGGGACGCTTATTAGCTGATGTAGATAGGCTCTGATAAAGATCTTATCAGATTTGCATCTCAGGGCAAATTATTTCTTAGGTGTATCTATAAAACTAGACATCTATACTACATACATACATAACCTCACGCCTGTATTCCCGTAAGCGGTAGGCAGAGGTGCATTTCTGCACCCACATTTCGACAGGTATGTATCAGGCCCACGTAATAGGGGGCGAGCCTATTGCCGTTTTTTGGGCTCAATTCCAGACTCCTTTCTGCTACTGAGAATTTCCTAATGGAAAACTCAATAACACTTTGCCCGAACCGGGAATCGAACCCAGGACCTCTAGATCGTCCGGCACACATCAGTGCCGCGAGACCACGAGGCAGTCTATATTACATCTATACTACTCCTTTACATTTGTCTTAGGTAGTCTGGGATGCTTAGAGTATCACAATTTCTATGACACAAGCTAAAAAGGCTTTTAATGTTCATTTATAGTAGCTATAAAATTATAACGGGTTATGAGCATAGAAATAGCATTTTAAATTCGGTGGTCCAACCGGGTATAGGCAGTGGAAGATTGAATATTATTATGGCCACGCGCCTCGGGCTATTTATATGATTAATGAAGTATGGTTATGTTTAAACCATCTATGTGCTTGAGCTAAGTGTGTTTTAAGTGGACGGCCGATATTGAGGTCTCAGATTCGAAGCCAAGACATTTTTTTCAAAATAGGATAAGGTGTAACATAAACACGTTGATTACGTCTGAGTTTCGTAAACATTGTTTAAACTTGCGTTTTAAGTAACTCATATCCTAAAGAGAAACTAGACTAGACAGTAGTCTAGTACTACTAACTAACTAGACTTTTTAGTAAAAACCAACAAAATAGTTCTTAATGCAAGATATATATTATTAAAAAAAAAAAAACATTTTTGCAAAGAATTTATTTAAACTAAAAATAAACTAAAGTTAAAAATCTAAAGTTTATGTCAGTCTTAGCGATAGTTATTTACTTGCCAGTACAAAAAATCCTCTATTATATAAACAGACTGGTAATTGATCTCGTATAACGGAACAAAGCCGTATACACCAACCCCAACCTATTGGCATATTAAACGATTCCGCTCAGTCATAACAGTCAGCAATAATTCAATGAGAATAGATAAAATTATTTAAACATATTTACAAAATGAAATTGTCCACATCGCCGCTAATTGCCGTCCGCACACAAAACGCTTGTCGGCTTTAAATAAGCAAATATTGACAAGCCAAAGCCGGCAGTTGGACAGATGTGTACCCGTGCCACCATATAATTTAATTTGGGGAATCACAATGCAGCCATCCAGTCTTTTGTTGGGCAGGTTTTGCGGAGAAGCGTTAAATGGAATTTCGTCGATTCAGTGATGTTGAGAGATTTCCGTATTTGTATATCGTGTAGCGTATTTTCTCGTTTATGTTAGGCTGTATTTAGCATTGGTTCACTCCATTTAATAAGCTTTCTTCGATCTTTTTATTCGGTCAAAATCAGCTTTCGGTAGGAACAAAATTGACGTTTTAAGGTTTTTAGATATCGATTTACCACTATGAAACATTTATTATGAAGTAATTTAGCAAATAGTAAGCAAAGAATCTTCGTCCAAATAATTTTGTTGCATGATATAATGCTGCATGTATGATGTGTTGCTGTGTCCCTCTGAATTCACTTTTTACGTTTCCCAGCTGTTGCCAGTGATAAAGTCATCGTTACATTTCATGATTACTATTCATCATCATCATCATCATCGTCAGCCTCCGGGCCTCCTCTACAGCTGAGAGGGTTTAGGCCTTAGTCCACCACGCTGGCCGAGTGCGGGTTGGCGGACTACACACCTAAGAAATTCCTAAGAACTTTTAGGTGTGCAGGTTTTACCACGATGTTTTCCTTCGCCGTTAAAGTACGTGATAATTCTTTGTGAATGCACACATAACTTCGAAAAGTCAGAGGTGTGTGCCTGGGGTTTGAACCCGCGACCGTCGAGATTCTCGCCCGCGTGCCTCAACCTCGAGGTCATCACAATTACTATTCAGTCACCACTATTTGAGCTTCGTTTGCCACCCAGTGTAAATGAAAAATAACTAAAAGACTAACAAAGAAGCTGAAGTTATTAAACCTAGAATCCACTTCGCTTGCTATAAGTAAACAGATTCTTTATCTGTAGCAGCCACTTCAATCTCTTCAATTGTTTCTCGCAATTAATCTTCAAGTATCGGTGGAACCTTCGACGGCTATCGGATACTTATCTAATTGTTTACTTGAAGGGCATTACACTAAAGAGTTTGATTACAAACGATTTGTAATATTTTATTGTGAACTTCATCCTATATTAAATCCAAGAAGCAGAAGTGCAATCGAGTATCGCAAATTACCTAAATATAATCGAGTTCAGTGTCGAGCAGTGATTAAACACAAAAATAAGTATATCAGGATTGCTATAATTCGTGAACGATATAAAAAATAAAGTGGAAGAAGTATTAATATCGATAATTGAATCCAACGTGGTTATAATATAATCGATCCGATTCAACAATTCTGTACTTTATATTCTCCAATAGTATATGAGATAATTGCAATTTTGTCCTTCGGTGTGCCTTCACTAATTGAATATTGTGTATCAATTCAAAAAAGAATCGATTTCTTATCCGAAATAATCGATACTCAATTCCAAGTGCACATGCTTATGTGAACCGTGGTTCTACGTAATGTAAAACGCACGCGTCACGACCCGCTGTCACGATATCAGAGATCCAATCGAGACGCATTAATTAAGTTTATTCACAACACTAAGTGGACACGAACAGTTCTTTTGTTTTAACTTCCAAATTCAATTTAGAATGAATACATCACGGATTATTTCGTTTTGATTTTGATTGTTCATTGTTGTGAACAGCTAACGGCCGATAAGCATTTTTAGTCAATTTAAAAATTGTATTGGATTAATTTAAATCGTACTGTATGTACATATATAATGTATGTCGAGTCATCTATCGGCACTTATTTTATCCTGCATGATTCAGCCTGTTTATATTGATGGATTTGTAATTCTACCTCCTATTTCTTATTATTTTATTCCAAACTCGAAATATAAAAGTACTTTTTATTAATTTCTTATTCGTTTGCCAAATTATAAAAGAACTAGCCCGCAACTTCGTATGCGAAACTTTAGACAAAAAAATTATTTGTTTCTCTTTTTTGACATATTTTCCACTGCTTCTTCACTCCTGCTGGTCGTAGCGTGATGACATATAGCCTATAGCCTTCCTTGATAAATGCACTATTCAACATTGCAAGATTTTTTTTAATTGGACCAGTACCTAATGCCTGAGATTAGCGCGTTCAAGCAAGCAAGCAATCAAACAAACAAACAACATGTTCAGCTTTATAATATTAAGTATAGATAAAATATTGAGAGAACTAAACAAGTGGTAGCTACTAAAACTCCAACAGTAATAAGTAGATTTAAATCTCCCAAACAAATGGACCCGACCGCATCATCACGTAACTTGGTCATGGCACTCCGCAGCTCACCGACCGTCATAATTCTAATTTAGCAAAGGAAACATCCCGACACTGATTCTCTGGGAGTCGGTGATGAATAATTAATGTGAGCGGGAAAGGTGCGTGTCCGAATGATTTGTTGTCTTCGGATACTGTTATTGTGGAATGAAAAATTGGAAACCTGTCGTTTATCTCTTTAGTGCTTGTGCTGATCATAATAATCTAATGTGAAATTTGAAACAACTTGTTTTGTAAAGATACTAATGCCATGGACTGCGCCATATTATAATACCTCATACTAGGTTCGATACCAAGCCACATAAAGAGGACTTTTTATTTATAGATACAATTTTTTTCATAGTTGTATTGTAGTAAATCGATATAGAAGAAAAAAGCAACCTAAATCCAATATATTTGTTCCGTCTAATAGAACATAACGCAGTATTTAGTTCTTACTGGTCACGCACATGGGTTTAATGCTGTTCACAAGTCGACATACATTCCTCTGCAAATATATTATCTAGGACAAAATTAATAACAGGAGGAAAAAAAAAAACAATAATACAGAGTGATATAGTAAATACGTACGGGTATTTCTAGTATACCTACATTTAAATTTACTTGGAAATTCAATAAAATAGAATCATCACGCCTTGTTTCCATAGATCTATCAATCAAATGATCATATTTGTGTGAGAATACCAAGTTGAGGAATGACGGAATTAAGACAAGATTTTTTATTTGGTCATAGAGGTATTACCTCTTTTAAAGGCTCATTTAGATGGGTTATAACGACTGTTTATCAGCTATGTATGCAGCACCTTTTGCTAACCCAAATGAAGCTGTTTCTACTGACCAAGTAACATTGGCTATAATACTATAATATAACCCTAATACCAGCTCAGATGATAAATATCGGTCTAAGAAATGTACACGGCCATGTAAAAGTTTATCAATCCTTTCCACCGATGGACGGTTGTAAAAAAAACATTTTGGAAATTATTATTGGTCTCCGTGGATGTACTTAATCAAATTAAAATGTTTTCGGACGTACACTAATGTTACGTACATACGTATAAATCCCGCCTGTCATCGCCAAGATAAAAGGGGAAATTGTTAATCATCTAAATGGATGGCAACCTTTATTTTTGTTTTTCCTTTTCGTTGTTGGTCATTGCTAACCAGCCGTATTGTAAGAATAACAGGATTATGATGTTTTTGAATACTATTATCATCAATAACAGTAAATTCTTCATTTTAAAGTTCGAGTTCGCGAGTCTGATAAATCAATATAAATAGCGTGATTTTTTTACATTACGGATCAAAATTTACGAATGATAGTGATGTTATCTCTTGGCTATCATCCACAGGCCCTTAAATATTTCCATTGCAACTTGTTTGAATCGTTCTTCCTCTATCCACTTCCCACACATAAGCACGCGTATACAAAAGAAAATAAATTTGCACACTTTTGTGTCGTACAAAAAATGAAAGGCTAAAAAAATCTGTGCTTTAC
This sequence comes from Hemaris fuciformis, assembly GCA_907164795.1. Taxonomy (NCBI): domain Eukaryota; kingdom Metazoa; phylum Arthropoda; class Insecta; order Lepidoptera; family Sphingidae; genus Hemaris; species Hemaris fuciformis. The sequence goes on along the minus strand of OU015440.1, from coordinate 4,541,471 downwards.
TCTACGTTGGTTGAATCCTTAAGTCTCGCGCGCGGCTTATAAACGATTTTACCGCCGGTAAGCGCCACGTGTGTTTCTTTGTGTCTCGGATTTCTCGATTTCGCGATTTCTTTTATTTTCTGGGTTTTTGGGCCGCGAATAAGACGGATGGCGGAAGGAAGATAAAAAATACGTTTCTGAATTAATCTATCCAGCAAGTGCGGATTAATATGTAGTAATATACTGTTATTATAGTAATCAAGAAGGAATTTTGTAGGTACATAATGCTAAGGCTGAAGCTGATGATTATATGTAAAGTTCACGCTTCTGTACTTGTGATTTAGACCCAACCCCCTCATTCGCTGAAGATGCTCGTGTCCTGCTATGTACAGAGTGATATATAGGTAGATATAACATCATTATATAGTGTCCTTCTTAATAAGTTGCTATCACATAACTCTGTTTCTTTTCTTATAATTTATGTAAAGTGTCTGGTAAGATAAATTGTTTGATGCGGATTCATTACAAATTTAACCTAGATAGATTTAATATAAGGTCTCCTAGTCATCAACATTTTTAACATGCGATCCTCTCATCAATAATGGACACAACTTCGATATATCCAAACTTTTAGACGCACACTCACCTGGATTTTTCTTTCAGACTTATCACTGCCGCCTAGGGTCGAGTTTAATGTTTACTTGATAGACCTTTCGTTTTAGAATTATAACTAACGACTAGCACTTATCAGCATCTACTCTTCTGAATGAGAAAATCTTAGTTTGGACCTTAGAAATAACCAGCCAATTGAGGCGTTCAAATTATATATTTAAAAGAAATCGCCGGTCAAAATCTTCATAGAGATAAAAATCGAAATTAAGATATTTGTGCAGCCACCCAATCGCCGACGTTCTAAACATCTGCGTTTAGAATTCTCATTGGACAGTAATCGCGGAATATTTTCCTTAATTTTTCATTCAACTGCGTGGGGTCGCCGAAATCCCCCGAGTTTGCTTTTACTTAACGGAACCTTATTTAAAATAAACAGGTCGGTGTAAACGGCGTACGTGAGTGAAATACGCAAAGCGTCGATATCGCGCGTATTATTTTCACTGGCAATAAAACGAACGCGCCCAATAACGTTCCGTTTCGCGCTTGTTCCGTTGATGTTGTTGTTTGTAAACAACTTGGCTTTGTGTTTGCGTGAGGTTATCCTCGATGGAGTTATAAAAAAATTTATTGTTTAATGACGTTAACTTGCATAATAGTGCTGATGCGTAGTGTATTAGTAGTACTACACTTAGTGTGCGTAGGTATCTGTTGTATCACATCGTGTTTTTTTATGTTGAGATTTTAATGATCAAAGAACTTTCACAACAAAACATATTATATGTTTTTTCCAAGAATAACTGACTAAGTCTTTCTTTATTCTTCGTGAATAAGTTGTTATGAATGATAAAACTATGATATCGAATAACATTTGAAGTTGCATTTCGGGGAAAACTATTAGTAATGCGTTTCCGTCGATAAATGCTGTCAATGGCTGTATCAGCTACTTACTGGACTTTATCAATAGAAGTGATGTAATGCATGCATCATTCCCAAAAGTAGTTAATAAAATCGGGGGAATATATTTAATATAATGATAAGTTTGAATTTCGAACAAGTAAACTATTTCTGAGCCGTATAAACTATGAAATCCATTTCTTAAGGCATTGAAGGTAAGGTAAGCTTAGGTGCTTTGCCGACCTTTACAAAATAAGAACATGGGAAGATAAATCACTAATTTCACAAGGCTGTTTTCCTATTCAGTACATTTGGCATAACATTATTTGACTTAGTAAATAATTTCCATAGGGTGCAGCTGTTTATATGATTCCATTAATTAAAATTTGCAAAGTTTTCCCTCTTTGCCTAGAACTAAAATATAATATTTATTACTGTACACCAGAATGGTGTAACAGTATGTTGGTGAAAGACTTAGATGTGGTTGTCTCCAGAGAAAAGTAGCACAAATACACAAAATCTTTATTATATTAATGTAAATAAGACTTTGAATAATGACTTTAGATTTTTCAACAGCAAAGGTCGATCTAGCAATCCTATCCTGATAAAAAAAAGTCGGCAACGCAACCAACCTCAACTCACAAACGGTAGCCACAGAAGGCTATCGTAAAAGTTGTCCATGAGAGCAGTTTCAGCAACGCATTCCTAGAACCTTGGCGGTGTTGGTAAATTATTCTACATCAGGTAGTGCGTCCCACACGGTCGTCTCGGCGGCGCCGGCCCGCTGGCCACGCTCACCCGCCGCCGTCGAGCGCATTTGTTTCCATCTAAAACCAATCTAAATTACCATTCACAGTTATAAATCTTGCTAATATTGTTGTTCGCTGATCGTTTACTTGATATAAATTGTTGAAAATATTCAGTGGGTTTGATTTAATTACGATTTAGAAACACTGTTTGTGCACAACGGTCGGGCTTAATGGTGCTGAATTGCGCTGATAATGATGAGTGATTTGTTTCTTGTAATTAAAGCAAGTGCTTTGTGTGGTAACACTACACTTTATAGACGTCTGCTTAGGACTGCTATGAAAGCCAAATATTTTTTTAAAAGATTTTTAAATTAATTATTTCTAATATTAAAAGAGCGAAAAAGCAATTATGAATGCTCAACATATTTTTTTTTTATCTAGAATTGAAAACAAAACCTGCTTGGTTTTTAATTTTTGCTATCGAATTCTAAATTCAAATTGCCAGCACTATCTTCTTCTTTGCCCAATCATAACAGTATTCAAGTCGAGCGAAGTTTTAACTAAATTCAAATTTTTCTAAAAGAACTTTAAAAAAGATAGTCGATGCAGTCCCTAAGGTCTTCGCCGTGACTTTAACTTTGTCATGCGAGCATTATACCAGTAACTCGTTAGACCGGGAGCATGCCCGGTCAGTCATAGCCGTGAGGTCGTGTATACATCAGTGTTAGCTAGTTAACTGTGACGTCGCGTCGCGCAGACAAGACATTCAATGCCGACGGTCGCTCGGAACTATCGCCGTATCAATCATACTAAAAAGGTTAGTGCTGGTTCTCGTGTCGATATTTTGATTTTACGATTACAAGCACCGACTCTGTGACTGTGATTATATTTTCATAGAAAACACATTGGAATTTTCAGTACCTATTGTGTTGGCAATTACTTTCATGAATATTTTTTTTACCTATCTTTCCTGTTACACACAACTGCTACGTATTAATTAGATTATTAATAGGAATACTTATTATGTAAATTCCGAATAAATCGTCAAACTTTTATGTTTGTCTGTTTGTGTTGTGTATGATATCGATGTCGATATTGAAATAACAGGTCTAGAATGAAATGCGCGTGCGCCGGTTCCATAATGTGCCAATAGGCGCCGGTAATTGAGCCAGTGGAGCCTTTTAATTGGCACCTTTTTGTATAATAACACACACAGCAATAGTGGTAACGAGTCGCCGTCCGGACTCCTATTGAATTTTTAATGTAAATCCGCCTAAATAATTGTCTGTCTTCGTTGCTGCGGAAGGGTTTAAACGGCTAGCTGTGCGAAGGGTTATGTTTAATGTAATTGCTGGGATTTCGTATCTATAATGTTCACTTTTATTACATTTTCTAGAATATGATAGGTGAAATATGTTTAGTGCTGGCCGTTTTTGAAGCGGTAAACTTTTTTCTTTCTTTATTTTTTTTAAATTCAAGACTTCCATGCGAAGCTGGTGGAATTTTTATATCCCATTCAAATAAAATAAATAAGGGCACGGTAGCAGATGTCCAACAATTTCAATTGACCGAGTTTAACGGAGTAACAGGTAACTGGTAGTAACAGGTGACTGGAATACACGTCTTGTTTTGGACAAGCTTATTTTTTTAAAGATTTTGACCATTGCTATTTCTACACTCACGTCTGTGTATTCGAATGGGTAGGCAGAGGTATATTTGTATTATAGTTTGTATCACCATTTAAACAAACCTGATTTCATTTTTCAGTACATTTTTTAATTCCTTGCTACTTCTAAGAATGCTTTAGTTTAGATTCTGAGAATTGGGACTCCGTAATGAATGAACGTCTAGATCGCACGCGGAATGCTTGTGCTGGCGTTCTAACGAGACATTAATAATTGTAATTTGTATCTACTTTAAATTATTTACTTAAATGATTTAATTGGTCAAGCGAGCGCAGATTTATAATAAAGATTAAGCCAGGTTTATCGAGTTAGGCTTATAAGATTCTGCATTTTTTTATTTTATCCGGACTGTTATTTCTGTTAATAATCCCCTATACCTGTTGTGTAACTACCTCTGTTGTACACTTCTTTAATTTTCCCTAAATTATATTAACTAGTTTTTTTGTCATATCTGACGCGTTACATTTTTAAGTCTGTCTATTATGTTACCACCGATACTGGCTAATCTGCACTGTGTGTGGTATAATAAAATGTTTTTACGTGCAAACTTTTATGATTAAATAAAACAACAAAGCTTCACGGGCAAGGGTTCCTTTGCCCGTTGTTAGGAAAAAAAATAAGTCTCTTTCCATTTAAATAAAGAATTATATAACCGCCAATAAATAACGATGAGCAGTTCCGAACGATCTGACATTTATCCCTCAAGCTTCGATCGAGTTTTCAGCCCAACGCCTTATAAAACATACGCTTTATAGTTCTTTATTCTGTTTCGAGTCATAAAATTTCTATTTAAAGACGTTTCTCCATTTTCTAGACGACTTGCGTCGGCACTTTCGACACTTTACTATGTCATAAATCATAATAAGTTTATTTGTCGAATGATTTTCATTATTTTTTCCCAAACACCGCAGGAATAGCTACGATAAATCTTAAATGTGTCCTTTTCCAACCCTATTTTACATTTAAAAGAAAAATAAAATGATTTTATTGTCTGTGGTTGGGATGTATTTTTTTTACTGTGAAATTACGGGTGCACTGGCTTTTATAACCCGATCAAACCAAGGAAGGAGTGCTTAACAGCCCAAAAAACGAGCGGACTGCACGATATGGGGATTTGGCATTCCGAAATAGATAATTTCGTCGAGGGATGTGCATGAAAGTCGTAAATATAAGATGGACGGCCAGCACAATGCGTGAATTTTACAACGTTTTTATTTTACGACGAGCCACTAAAACATTTCGGTCCCTACAATAAAATGGTCTGCTTTTTTACGACACCTGAACGTAAAATGCGCGAGTTACCAAAGTGATTCCGAGCCAATATGGCCGAGTGTGGGACGATATGGCCCTAAATTAACTAACCACCGGGCAGTTCCCTCCTCTTGGGCTATTAAAATTAAACTAACTTCTCTAAATAGCGTAATGGGCTCAACACTTAATCTGTGCGAGCGTCGGTCGTTGACCTTTACTTGATTGTTTTGCGATAAGATTTCTCGGATTCGATTACGGATGTTGCGTATCACTATCCAATTGATAATAGTCGTTTTTTGAGATGCAGAGCGTAGGTTGATTTTAGAACCTGTTGTGTGTGTTGTATTTGACTAAAGAGTATTTACATTGGCTTGTTGTGTATAAACATGCATGCAAACAGCTGACTGAGTGGAAGTGGCAATTAGTGACGGAAAGAAATTAAGACAATCTGCGGTGAAAACTACTTACTGTGTTGGGAGTCTAGTCTACTAGGTAAATACTTAAATCGATGAAAGGATAAGGTTCCTTTAGAGATTTCTTAGCGAGGTATTCAGCTTGATGAAATGACCAGAGCAGGTGGACTCCGCCCGGGCGTAATAAAAAAGTGCCCTGTGTTCTTCTCCGAAGTCCCGTCTATGTCCATACTAAAAACCGTTGATTATGATAACAGTTGATTAAAATAAAAAGAAAAAAATATTGACTACCTTGTGGTCTCGCGGCACAAGTATGTTCCGTGCGATTTAGAGGTCCCGGGTTCGATTCCCTAGTCGGGCAAAGTGTTATTGGGTTTTTCCATTAGGAAATTCTCAGTAGCAGCACGGAGTCTGGAATTGTGCCTGAAAAACGACAAAAGGCTCGCCCCCTATTACGTGGGACTGATACATACTGGCGAAATGTGGATGCAGAAATGCACCTCTGCTTACCCTTTCGGGAATACAGGCGTGAGGTTATGTATGTATGTATGTTGATTAAAATACTCGGCCAGCATTAGATAACTACATATGAAGGAAAACTGTTATCCCAAGCCGTATAAATCAATTCAAAGAAATTTTTAATGTATCTCGACATGTTTATGCGATCATTACTCCATATTACAGTGACATATTTAGTGTCGTACTGTCATCTACGTAACAAGTACAGTTTCCTGTTTCAATCGTGTTCTGGAGTTAACGTTAATGTCTGCTTTCAACAACCACTTATCTTTAACAAACCCTATAAAGAATTTAAAGTGTTGATTTGTACCGTCACAGTCTTAACCCGTAATTAGACACCGTGCAGTATACCTACTTCTCGTCAAAATAACAAGAATTTGGCCTGAAAATGTCCATTATGACTAGAGATGGGCAGTGGGAAAAAACCCAACGGGAATATATCCAGGTTTTTTCCCATTTGGGAAAAAACCGGGTATTTATGTGGGAAAAAACCCAAAAGACGGGTATTTTCATTATTTAACGGAATTATCACGATCTTAAAAAAATCACACTTATTTTTTATTTTTATAACAAATGCAACAAAAAATAGGTACTTTTCGATGCGCACATACTTTGCGCCAGCGTATATAGGGCCCTAGCTGTTGCCTGTTGTTCGAAACGTCAAAATGTGTAGCCTGATTCAGGAACTAAAATAAAACCAGCAGTTTATTATAAGAACAAAAAGACGTCTTCTTGTTTAATCATAAGATTTTTTCTGCGAATTGTGATGGAATGTTACTTAGTTGCAGAAAGAACGTCCACAAAATAAAATCCAAGTCGTCAATTAAACCAACAAATTAACACAAGTGCGCACAATACGAAGCCAAAACAACGTGTGAGATAAATAGATCACCAACGCGTACGCCACTGCTACTACCTGCTTCCCCCCCCCCCCCCCTACTCGCGTACGTAGTTTCGGGTTACTTGTCGCTAAGAGCGGATGAAAACACACAAACAGACAGTTTTATTGAATTTCATTTTATTTAATTAGATAGCATGGAGTACATATAACGTATTTATCGAATTATGAAAATATACAAAGTTAGATTAGCTCTAACTAGTAGTAATAGTACGTACCATTTGATATATACATGTATCTACACATTACCTAGATGTTACATATGCTAAATATGAAAAAACCCGAATATTATCCCATTCGGTAATTTTCCCTGGGTTTTTTCCCTATTTTTTTCCCACATTGGGGTTTTTTCCGGGTAAAATCCCATCTATAATTATGACGGATGTAAATTTTTCAGGGTGCTGAAAAAGGTAGATTATTTCGAGTATTTTTTCTAGGAATACTCACGAGCTAAGTAACAAAATTTGTGATCTTACGAATAAAATTAAAAAAATAGTCTTTCGGATTAAGGTTTAAACTTGTAGACAAAAAAAGGTTGGTTAATTTTTATCATCAAAGCACCATTACGCTGTGAAAGGGATTGCATATTACATATTATATGATATCGCATATGTAAAGTCAACTTTTCAAAATAAATGTAACTTTATTTTTTGAATGCTCCGTGGCGCAGTTGGTTAGCCACCAGTTCCAAAGCGAAAGGCCGCGGGTTCGATCCCCGCACCGAGACGAATGTTTGTGTGATCCTCATAAAATTATTTCGGGTCTGGGTGTTTGTGAGACCGAAGTCTCTTGTAGTTTCTGATTGCCACAACACAAGACCTGTATATTAGTACTCAGAACCACGAATGTGACTGTTAAGTGTATTAATTTGTATTATTTTCCACGTCAGTTTACTGTAAGACTGTGGTATAACTCCGGTCGAGCTACAAGCATTAACTAAAGCTTGGCTCTCACATTTTAAAATCCAAAATTTTTTTGGATTTCATTCATGATATCAATCACACAATTGTGATCAGACTTCCATGCCTACATAACTTATAATGCAAGGTACATTTTCATATAGACGTAAATAGTACGAACTGTGAAAATATTCACCTGCGCCATTCCCACCTGCTAAATAACGGCACAGTTCGTATTGAGACACACAGACAATTCAATTTTGAATTCTTTTTTATTTTTATTGTCACATCATTAACACATTGCTTTTCTTATTCGATGTGGAGTTGTTTTGTTTAATCGAATACGTATTCTTCATTTCTGAAGAGAAAGCAAAATAATTTTTCATGTTTATTTTTAATTTTGAGTCATTTCTTATTGATATTATATCAGGGGATTTGGAGTGCCTTTTGGTATTTTCAAATGGATTCGACGAAACGATGTTTGTAGAAAGACCCTATTTATTCCCCAAGGAATGCCTACAGATGTTGATGTAACGAGAGTTCGTACCTTTTACTGCTTTAAATACATGGGAAAGGTTGAAAAGAAAAGTATGTTATCATCATCAAGGAATATGTGATGTATAAAATCATATTTTACAATGTTTTACCTTTTTTTACGCAAGATTTTATCCGTCATTCATATATAAGGTTCTTCACCATAAGTAATGTAAAACCGATCAATAAATTCCGTAAAATTGTTTGCAATTATAATTTAAGTAAACAGATAAAACAAACTATCTACTTTAACATTCCACGGATGTATTTTTCATTAAGCCTCGATTTATCTCGTCACAATTAACTAGTCACAAATGTAAGAATGTTATCATCATCAAATTTTTGTGCCTCGACTTCATGTAGCTCGGATCCCACGTAGGTGTGGGAATAAACAAATACATGTCGTACCTGGTCGTGTCCGTCATTTACAGCGCAATAAATTCGATTAACATTACATTAGTTCGTAAATTTCTCAGCACATAAAATCTAATGTCTAATTCAGCCTTGCGCATTGTGGCTCGGTGACAATGGCAAGAAGATTGATGGGCGCTGGGGCCCGCTGCGCGTAGGTAGTGGATTCCAATCCACGTGGGCCCGAATCTGTTGACATTCCACCGTGAGGTCGCCGAAAAATATTTATGACCATCGGCTCGCTTCGGCTGGCGCATAGAAACGCGTGTATTTTAATATTTTGGGTCGGCATGCTAAATTTTACATTACAAATTTTGTATTAATCGCAATATAATTTATAGATAAGGCAAAATGAATAACTGAAAGGTGCAGTTTTTTTTTCCAAACATGTATTAACAGGTTTTGCTAAAGTTGTAGAATGAAATGATACGGATTAGGCATTTCAATCAAAATGATGATTATTGAAGTATTATATTCTTCTTGTTCAATTCCTTTCTTGTTCGTGAAGCTCTTAGTACTAGAAACGTGACGCAGCAAGACGAATGACGCCCCGCTAGGTGGCGCTTGTGTAACTAATAGGATTGCACTAAGCGGATAGACACACTTATTTCAAGGCTTTCAACAGGAGTAGTATTAAATAAAACGGGGTTTTAAACAACGTCTTGAGACTGTATTATCTATGTTATGACTATACTTAAATGCATAAAAGTGTTGCTGGCCAATAGAAATAGCTTATAATAATAAATACGCCCAACAGTCACATCAGTTCCTGACCCCACACTAAGATACGAGTATCAGAAACTACGCGAGACTTTTAGGTCTCACAAACAACGTAATTCTTGTAAAAATCGTAGCTCTATATTCAGCCGTTCCCTTATTGAACAATAGCCATCTTTTAGCAAAAAGAAAAACCGACACTAAATATAGCCAGCTTACTCCGAAAATGGCGAACTTTTAAGGATCCATACATTATAGGACGTCGCCGAAAAAACTCTTACTTTTATTGCGTCAACATTCTCAACATTTTGATACACAATAGTCATAAAAAAATAACCTTAGCACGCTTTGTTAGGCGCACAGTGATTGCCGGATAGGGGCGCAGACGCCGCGATGCCGCCAGATAGTGGGTTCGATTCTGCCCCAACGCAAATATTTACGTCTAATTACCCACTGTTAGCGTTTCCACAGACTTAAAGCGCTAAGTAAAGTCAGAGATAAGAGCGCATTTGCAATTTTATGTAGACCTTTTTTGCTATTCGTAATGCTTATATTGCGAAAGAGGATTAATATTTATTTTGGTTATTCTACTCTCTCCATACTGTTAAAGCCTTTGTTAAAGGCCATGGTCCATAGGCCCAGAAATATATCAGTCATGTTTCTTTGTAAACACAGGCTGGTAAGTTATGCTTCAGCTTTATGACAGATGACAGTCACTGGCTTTAAACAAGTTACGCCAAGAAGACAGAAAGAAAGATATTGTCTTGTAATGTACATACATAACCTCACGGCTATATTCCCCGATGGGGTAGGCAGAGGTGCATTTCTGCACCCACATTTCGCCAGGTATGAGTCCCACGTAATAGGGGGCGAGCCTATTGCCGTTTTTCGGGCACAATTCCAGACTTCGAGCTGCTACTGAGAATTTCCTAATGGAAAAATCCAATAACACTTTGCCCGACCCGGGATTCGAACCTAGGACCTCTTGGTTGCACGGCACATAGTCACACGGTCTTGTGCCGCAAGACCACGAGGCAGTCCTGTAAAGTGCAATGTAAAAATTAAAAACTACAAACTATATATGTATATTTTTTCTAGTTTGTTCACACTCCGCAATATTCTCGGTATAGCCAAAACAAATTACACGTTTCCACGAACGTATAAAAGTGTTTCCATTGTCGGCATCGCATGGGAACGACCTTGGATAGCGCTAATTGTTCACGTATAACTGAGGACGCCACGCGTTCGGATTTACTCGGATCTCTCGAAAAACGTTCGGTCAAAAAAAAAACAAGTTATAACATTTTTTTTACTTAATTAATGAATTGTTCAACTTACTGCGTATTAGACTGAAACGATTCGACAAATTTAACTTAAGCCATAAAACAGTCAGTTGAGCGACTGTCGTATCTGTTATACCTGATCATTAAAAGATAAACATAAGCAGCTGTTTCAGTGGCTTCCAAATTTGAAAACCTAAATCTTAAACTGATATGTTGTAAGCTTTGGATGTTGCACCAATAGTTCCATCCATTCTTGTCACCTCTATCATCCTTCAGTTTTTAAAATCAACGACTGTTTAAGGCGCATGTTAAGGGAACCTCTGCTGTATAAATTCTACAAAATGAAGACGCCACACGCGTCAGGTCGGTGTGCCTTTTGGCACCGCGCAGAGGCGGTCCCGCATCAATCCATAGCTCTGGCTTCAGGGTATTCCGGGGCCGTCTCGCTGAATGCGCCGATGGTGGCCATCGCGGGGTTTTTAGTCGGTATTACGGCGCAAAATTTTGGTAGGGACCCGGCCCAGCGGCCGGCCGCAAACACGGGCGGTAACATCTATGCTGGGTCGGAAGGCGCCGGTGAGTCCGACACACCCTCGCCCCTACGGGGGTGGGATGGTCCGTAAATGGATTTTCCCCGCAGGAAAAAAAAAAAAAAAAAAAAAAAAAAAAAAAAAAAAAAAAGCTTAATGACATGGCAGAGCATAGTACGAATTGATTAACGATTGATATAGTCGTCAATAGGCGTTTAAAAAGAATAGGTATGGATAAACATATAATTTAAACTGTTTTCTGTCACTATGTATTTATTTATTGACAAAAGAAACTAAATATAAATTAAATTTAAAATCAAATTTAAATAAAAATTGTTTATGTATTGTAACTGTTAGACCACTTTATGCGTAACTCTACTTCTAGAAAAAATGTTCTGTTTTTTTTTGCTCATAAATAAAAACATAACAAATAGTCTTTCCGATAAAAGTAAGAGACCCTATGAGGGTGACGTATTATGTAAATAAAACCCTCTATAATAAATAAAGAAAAAAGTCTTTCCTATATTGGCTCAACAGCTCTTTACCGAGGCGCCCGCTTTCATAATTGGGATATTTTGCATAGTTACATTTTTTAAGCATAATTTTTTCCCTCAGTAAATTATTTATTACAAAAAATTACTACTACAACGATGTTTACAAAAATTAGTCAATACAATTTCCGACCACACGCACCCCTCAGTACTCTCTCCTCGCTAATATTAAAAACAATTTTGACAGCGATTATTTCAAAGAAAATTGAAAGCATTAAATCCCAACGGCTGTTCAAAAAAGTGGTAAATTATACTCTCGTAGTGTAAATTATTTCGAAGAATACCTCATCCCAAAATGGTGGCGCGAGGTACGGTGACACCGAATGTGGCAAAGAGGCTCGAGAAATTAATCACACTACTTTTTGGTGTTCGGAGCCCGCGTATTAATTCATTTCTTTGATACAAACACACAATCACGACTCTATGTTCCCAAAGTGGTAGGCAGCAATGTTTGAAACCCGGAATAATATGGCGTCACTTATATTACCAGACTGCGCTGACTTTCCACATTTTGCTCGTCCCTCGAATCGAATCTTTTTCATCTAGATCGCACGAGCCAAAATTACCAAAAGTCTTATTCTACGCAGAATTCATTCAATGAAATAAATATTTCAATCATTTTAACCTACTTTATTTTACTTAAAAAATAAAATAAAGCCGTGAACGTGTCGCAAGTTTTCGAACGCACCGCCAACCGGTGCATTCCTGCAAAATTTCCGCACTCTTTCACTCTTACGCCAACTTTATAAGAACAAGCGGGATGGAATTCTAAAACTGAAGAATCCGGTGCCATATCTTACACGATGCCTTTATTTCGCGGTCTCACGTCATCTCTAGTTGCAGTAGATTGCTCTGATACATTATCGGCTTGACCGCGGCACGTCCCGCCGTGTGCCAATATAACTTGAACTCTCCTAATTCAAACCACCTTCATTTTTTGCGCTTGATATGAAATTGTGAATATTTTCAGAGACCTGTGTAAAATGGTCCCGCTTGTGGTATGAAGGTCGTTCATACGGTCTAGAATCTAGATAACGTAAATTAACGTTGCTTACGTGACATAGATTTTGTTGGTATTTTTGTGTACATTTGTCTTGTGGAACATTTTATACAACACATGTCAGTTGTTAAGACGCTTTGTTGAAAACCACAAGTTATTTCGATTTTTTATGTTACATTAGATAATTATTATTTAATTTAGACTTGAAAGTGTAATTAATATAAATAAATAACTTAAAGTTTTATAAGCATAGTTTCTATGTACTTTACCGAGATCTTAATTTAATTGAGACATAACGCATATAAATATTGTGAAAAGAGAGTCCATACTCCGTAAGTAATATTAATTTGTTTCCAACAAACACACACTCTTAATAACTCGCAGTCTCGTGCAGGCAACATTTCATAAAACCCGATGACAGTACAGCGAAACGAAACATTAAATACAATTATCCTCGGACGTACATTTACAAAAATCCAACAACGCTCCTTCCCCGTCTACATTCCCAATTTGTCGCCTTTTAACTCCGCCAACTTACTGATGCTGTTGCGAAAATGCCATTTGTATGAGCGGTGTGTCATAAAACGTGTTTTGCGGCCGCACGTGCGCGTGGTGGCGTGTAACGGTGCATTCTCGCAGTGGTCCCGGGTTTGGTGTGCTCGTGGCACGCGATTTGTTGTAGTTTTATCTTGAGCCACGTCTTGATTGCCGAGCGCTGTTCGTTTGATACACCGACGCTCCGGGAATTTGAAATGTGCGCAAGTGTACCACGAAACAATGCGGAGATGTTCTTATATTATTTGCTCAGATAACAATGGAAATTTTCTTTAATGTTAATGAAAGTACAAGTTGAGTTGTTGCCAATTCCTAAGGAAACTTTTGGAAGACACTTGTAAGGGTAATGTTTAAGTATAACTTATTCAAGATGTTTTTTATATGATATTTAAATATTCTATTAAAATGAATTTAATACGTCAGCTAAAGTTAAATACTATCTCTAAAAAAATGTCTTTTACAGGAATTAAAATTCATATCGTTTTGAAAAAAAAAACAGTTTCCAAGACGTTGCATGGATTTCCTTCCGAATGATACACATTGATAGTAATTATGAAGGTTTTTAATCCATTTATCCAATTTATTGCTGTTGTGGAAATATTAAATCAAACTCATCCCACAGATCTTACCATAATTTTAGATCTGGCGCAACGATGTGTCATCACTTCTATGCTTCTAAGTCGGCCCACCATCTCCTTGCGGTATCGTTACTTCAGATCAATTATATCTGTACCGGCTGCTAATAATACCTAGGATCAGTAGTTATTACACCTACATACACCTACAGTACACATCCACGCGATGTATACTTTCAAAGTCCTTTTAACATCAAATAGAGTAGGTACGTTAAAATGCTAATGAGGTTCTGCGTCATCGCCTTTCGCCGCGCCTCGCAGATGGCCGCGGTGCACTCTACAGTCATCAGGTAAATATTTCCTGTCCCCGGTTCCGAGTAAAGTAGACATATCCTCATCGACCGATTTTCCCCAAAGCCTTTTTTCTTAGAAAAAAATCCGTGTGTGGACTACATAGTCTTTTACGTTTGAAAATATGTATTAAATAAATATATCATATAGCATTGCATCATAGCTATTCCAATACCTTTCCTCCTCTCGTGTCGTTGTCCGCATTCTTGCCTACGTACTAGAAAGTGATTCTGCTATAATATCTGAAGAAAACTTAGGTAAAAACAGTAGTGGATCAATTGCATGGAGAAGTTTTGGTTCAAACTTCAAACTCAAGACCACTTCTCTTACAGTGTCAAGAACTGCATGCAACTTAAATTAAAATTACGCTTTTCAAATGAACTATCAATTTTTATGTACACAATAATATTAGTAATATGGGAATTAAAGAATTTAATTTACTTATGCGAATTTTGTGAATGCTTTATTAATATCAGACTTTTATGTGTGGTGGTTTAATAATGTCTCAACTCTCTGCGCTATCGTGTTACCATCATACGGGCTAGTGTACCCCACACGAATGTTTAGAAACAAAAGCAGAAAATTCTGAGTAATACTGTTCCATATTTAAATATTATATTATCTTTTTTTTTAATAATTTACCCCTATGAGGTTGGACTAAAAATATTTTATGTGTTTCAAAGTTGATGTTAGGGAGAAAAGTTCTTCTTTCAAAAAAGAAGAAACCAAGTGTCTAAAACAGTGTTGGAAGATTGGGAGACGGTTTCTTTAAAGTTTGCAGGACTTTGCTATTCACCGGTAACTCTGGAGCTCTGCATATTTGTCTCTATAATTTTGCACATGGTGTTAAGTCATATTTCTTTCCATAGAAATTATTTCAAAAACCACTCGGATAATCTACAGGTTTAAACCCCAACACAATTGCTCTAACTTAAATAGTCTTATAATTAAACAAATGTCCGTATTTATTATGCGTATAATCCGTCCGCACGCCAACTTAAATAATATTAAAGCAAGTTTTACGGTTCAATATAATGTAGTAAGTTAAAACGGCGGGTTTATTGCACGCAGTCAGTTATCAGTGGAGTAATTAGCGAGAGTTAGCTGTGGGAAATTGTCCTGTATGAACGATTGCCGGGAATTGAACTCACCGCGCTTCATTCTATTTGATGAACACAGGAAATTAATTAGGTATATTAGCTTAGTTTTATTAAGTCGTGATGGCCTCGAGGTTTGGGCACGCGGTTGAGAATCTCGACGGTCGCGGGTTCAAACCCCAGGCACACACCTCTGACATTTCGAAGTTATGTGTGTATTCACAATGAATTATCACGTACTTTAACGGTCAAGGAAAACATCGTGATGAAACCTGCACACCTAAAAAGTTCTTAGGAATTTCTTAGGTGTGTAGTCCGCCAACCCGCATTACTAGACTGTACTGTGGACTAAGGCCTAAAACCCTCTGAGTTGTAGAGGAGGCCCGTGCCCAGCAGTGGGACGTATATGGGCTGATGATGATTAGCTTAGTTTTATTACAGACTAGCGGTTGGGCCACGCTTCATACAGATACAAATGAAAAAGTAGCCTATATTCTATCCCAAGGTTCCATTTATATATAGGTACAGGCTGTATTCAGACCGTGATCGGAAACTAAGGCAGGTAATAATTCATTGTGATTATAATTTTCTTTTACATTTCCTAACAATCGTAGTTATTAAATGAATGTGGTTGTAAGGAAAAGGTTTTTTTTATTTTTTGTCGGGTTTTTTTTTATGTCACGGTGTTTGCTATCACCGCAGCTATTATATTTTTCCTTAGTTTCCGAGCACGTTCTGAATACACCCTGTATATGTAAGTAGATTTTACAAATATACAATAATACAAACCTACATACATACATATATGTAATATAAGTATATATAAATAGGTATGCACTATACATACTTTTCTAAGAAATAAACGAGACAATGCATAGCCGGAGGCTGTGTCATAATTACGTTTTCTTTTGTTCATCCATTTGCAATATAATCATCATCAATACGATCATTATTAACAACCATAGTAGTTAACAAGCATTCCCGCCCCATTTAGACTAGAATGCGATCTGTTCGAAGCGACGTGCATTCTACGATTTCCTACGACCTTTACAAAGTCGTCAATTCTTCTTATACTTGGAAATCTGATGAAATTGTATGTTATTTGTTTGGTTAGACTGGTTAGTCTGTAATCATAATTTTGATGACTGATTGGGATAAAGTGCCACAAAATTTACAGCAATTCTCAAATTAGGATTTCCCATCTCTTGATATTTTGAAATCATTGCATTTGCTCAAATCATGTGTGAATTTAACAAATTTTGCTATAATATAATTCCTTTCTTACTCACTGAGCCGTGACGTTCTCCTATTACGAACACATGCAATCATCAAAAAGGTATTCTAGACGACAAATCAAATTAACGTTTTCATAATCCATTCGCCCATTCATTAGTAATATACCCCTGTAGTACACAATATTACATAACCTCAAAGGAATTTGCGTTCAAGTATTACGCATTATCATTAAGCACGCACCACGCAACGCGAATGTAATTCAAACAAATTAACATAATTGCATTCCGTAATATCTCCAACGCACCTGTAACTCCCATTTTTATGTCCATTTATTTGATTTTAGTGACATTCAGTATCAATTAATACTATGATCAGATTAGTCACGGAACATAGGTTAACGATCGATTAACCGACCTTATACCGTCGATATTAACATAAGTAAAATTAATCGATAGCTTTGCATGTTTAACTATCGGTTATGCCTAAATTCGGTTTTACGAAGGGATCAAAAGAATCGACGGCCATGTTAATGTACAAAGTCGTTAACGTTTATTGTATCTGTGTTTCGGTGTTCAATGCCTCCTTGATATTAATTGTAACAATTAACTATTGTCCATAGGTTTCATTAATAAAAGAGTTTGCCTGCCTTACCAACGACGAAGGTATATTTAAAATTAGACCTGATCTTTTTTCATTTAAGAACAAAATTCTGCTATAGGGTACCAGTCATAGCAATCGAAGTGACGGTTTTTCGTAATAGACCAAATCTAAACTGAACCTTTAAAAATATTATTAGAAATATTAATATAATTCGTGATTCTTCATACATTCATTATTTATTTAAAATTTATTTTTGCGATAGAAATGAAAAGCCTTTATTGTTAATATGATATTATCGAAGTTTTACATCATAAAAATTACATCACTCTGTCGCATATTCATCAGTCATTACAATCTGTGATCTCGGATGCACAATGAAATGTGTTCCTAGAAGTTCGTCATGTGACGCGGTGCAAACTTAATCTATCCGAGATTATAAGTTAGTTGATCTCAGCCGGTGTGGAAAAAACGCTATGGGTTATTTATGAATGGATTCGAACCGGTTGCGGGGGCTGTGACGTCACCCCTACAACTTCTGATCGTTGTAAACATTGTACACCATGGTGAGGTTAATGACTTTATTGTAATATATTGCGTATTATATTATTATTAGGACAGTTATGTAAATGAAAATTTGTTTTACATAATATTAAAAAAGAGCGGGATTTTATATTTTTCCGTTGATGTAAACGTTCCATTTTATAACGATTTAAAAAAACATCGTTTTGTAACAAGTAAATGAATCCACAATAGGTAGAACATTTTCCTCGTTGA
The DNA here is from genome assembly GCA_907164795.1 of Hemaris fuciformis. Classification (NCBI taxonomy): domain Eukaryota; kingdom Metazoa; phylum Arthropoda; class Insecta; order Lepidoptera; family Sphingidae; genus Hemaris; species Hemaris fuciformis. The sequence continues at coordinate 4,523,358 of OU015440.1, read as the reverse complement.
CTACCGAGAAATGCGCGAAAGAAAGTGTTGTAGGAGGAAAACTTGGAGTATATATTGTATTATTTATTTTAAAATATTTGTGCCATTTAATGGTATTTTTCATTGCTTCAATAGAAATGTAATCTGCAAAATAGATTTTCCCAAGTTATTATTAACATAAAACAATGTATTAAGAAAAGATTTTATCACATGTTTAAAATTTACTGAAGTATCACATTTTCTCTTATATGTATATGCACAAATCAGTCCATAATCCACTAGTACCATCAACATCATCATCAGCCCATATAAGTTCCCCTACTGGGCACGGGCTACAAGTTACAACTAAGAGGGTGTTTAGGCCTTAGTCCACCACGCTGACCTAGTGCGGGTTGACGGACTACTCACCTAAGTAATTCCTAAGAACTTTTTAGGTGTGCAGGTTTCATCACGATGTTTTCCTTCAACGTTAAAGTACGTGATAATTCATTAGGAATACACACATAACTTCGAAAAGTCAGAGGTTTGAACCCGCGACCACCGAGATTCTCGACCGCGTGCTTTAACCTCGAGGCCATCACCATTGGTAGAAAACCATTAAACATTATTAAAACCAAACTCGTAGCTAATAAGAAACGTATGACAGTGGGCACACTCTCCAACAGGCTTGCAGATCACGTCTCGTGTTTCTTGCGATGCGCCGTTGAATCCGATCTGCGCGACTTGTTCTCGGAACTTGCATCTCGCGGATGCTTTTTGCATCCACCGGCCCTGTCTACGTAAGATGCGTGGCGAATGTAAACTTGTTTGCTTATACCGTCGTTTGTAGGTATAATTAATGTTTTGGACTTTTTATAATGTGGATTGAGAAATAAAATGTAATGTGGAACTGTGATTTCATGGTTTGTTTTTTTTTGTTGATTAAGGAATATCAGTTGTATTGAAGACCAGATCTTTATGATCTGATTGCTAATACATTAATAAGCAAATAATGTTAAATTTTGTCAACCAATATATATACACGTATTTTAGTAGGCATGTGTGAAATTAAAATCAATTTACTTTCAAATGATTAGTTCGTTATGAAGATCAACCATAACCCATTTACAGGGCTGTTTTTTTTTGTATACCGAAAACTCGGACAAATTAGTCGAATAAGTGCAATTTACTCGAAACATTGTTTTTACATTCTAGAGAAAGTGTGTAGAAATATCAGCACTAAAATTCAAATCCCGCTGCCACGGTATATAATATGATGGTAATAACACTAGTATTTTCAAGACAGTCAATAATAAACTGCGATGTTTATAGCCGTTTCCTTAATCTTAACTAACTTGTCAGCGAGTCTAAATAAAGAATAGATCCAGATACTGTCTCTTTATATGTTTAAAAGGCCGTTTATTTGTTAATATGAACAGATTTTATCAGATAAATGGCATCTTTACTGTTTTGAAGCAGAATGTTTTTATAAAAGGCATATTTCACGCCCCTGGTATTATCCGAAGGCTTAGTTTGGATCCAAACGTCTTCTCGTAACAATTAATATGAAACGTAGGATTAGTTTATTTTAGTGTATATTTGAAATTCAAAACAAAAGTACTATTAGACATTTTGAATATTAGATCTTAGAAGTATTTAAAATGTAATAAGGTACTTAGTAAGTGACGAACTTTAGCGACGTGCGATTATTTTATATTGGTCAATTTGTTTTTTCGGTAAACGACAATTTTAGACTGAAGTGCCAATGCTTAGCTACTCTTGCTTCTCTGCAATGTCACAATTCAGCTAAACCCGTGCCTTCCGTGAGATCCAAGGTCATAGTCTCTCTTAAGGAGGGACAAATCACATCATCATCATCATCATCGATGATCTCTCTTAAGGAGGGACAAATCACACGCACAGAATTTGAGGACTTGAGGAATTTGAGGCAGAACCGCATCAGGAATGTATTTATTTTTAATATAACAGATATAAATTGTGCTGTCGTCATTATTGTTTATGGACAACGGATGCACGAATCTTTAGTTTAAATTTCAGAACGTAAACTCTGGAACAGCAACAATAAAACTAAAGAATTTCATTTACAATCATTTAACTGATATAACACAATCAATTCCCTCGTAAAACTAGCACTCTACGATCTCGATAGGAATTTGCTCATCAACTCCGCGCGATACTCTATTACTAGGTTTATTATGATGACTACGTACCTCAACAGGGACTTTATTATACAGGGCGTATAAAGACCGTGATCGAAAACTTAGACAGGTAATAGCCACGGTGATTACACACACCATGACATAAAAAAAAAATAAAAAAAAAAGAACGTTTTCCTTACAACCACGGGTATTAAATTTATGTAGTTGTTAGAAAAACGTAAAAATGATTGTCCGGATTTTTTTTATGTCACGGTATTTGTGATCACCGTGACTATTGACTGTTTTACTTTACGATTACGGTCTTTATATCATCATCATCATCATCAGCCCATATACGTCCCACTGCTGGGCACGGGCCTCCCCTACAACTGAGAGGGTTTAGGCCTTAGTCCACCACGCTGGCCTAGTGCGGGTTGGCGGACTACACACCTAAGAAATTCCTAAGAATAAATATAATATAATAAATATAAGGTCTTTATATATTTATTATTAAATGTAATATACAACTATTAACTTACTTATTTGCGAAAAAAATATTCGGCGCAATTTTTTTTCTATCATCTTAGATAGTCTACGGTGTTTAGGCCCAGCTATAGGAATTATATTTACTACCGCCATACTCCTGTAGATTTCTCATGATTTCTGAATTTGGAAATACATGTATAAATTATATAATATAACTTTTACCTAAACATAAATTGAGAATGAAAATTATCGTTTCCCTAATTGAGTTTCGGTGTTTCAATATCTTTTCTTATTTTATACGTCGTAAATTTAAGTAGTTATTGTTTTTTTATTGCGTGAATATATGCATACACGTCTGAATTCTCAAAATAAAGTTTAATTAATCAGGTCCATAAACGGTTAAGTAAAATATGTTGACGAAATCTGCGTATGTAAGACCAGTTACAAAATATTTCTTATTTATGTAAAAACCAGCCACCTGCAATGAGCCGAGTGATCCAAAAAGTGTTAAAACCCTCTTAGTTTAGAGGAGGCCCACACCTTATTGTTGGACTTGTATAAATAACTTCATCCTTGGATAAAAAAACACGATACGCTTGCAAATATCCTTATTTTCTTCCTACAAGAAAAATCTACATAGGTTTTTTTTTCACCTTGCTTACCAATTTTTGCACAGCTATACAGACCACTCAGAAAGCCCTTACTTTATCAGACAGTACCGTATCCAATAACCTCATAGGCACGTAATGCCCCTTCAAGCAGACTTCACGCGTCTTCAAACATTCTTCGACTTCGAATCTCATTCATACACATAAATTACCCCACAACTTTGCCATTCAACATTGACATTGCAATTTTGTATGCGGTGTCTTCCCGAGGAGTTATTGCCACATGCTACAGGTGATTTGTGGTTTCCATTGAAATAAATAAAGGTCAATATTGCTTCACGGGAGTCGCGTTTTATGAACATGTTTGCTTAATTAAGTGTCACATACTTTGTACCATATCATATTCTTAATAATTTCTACAGTCCTGTGGCGCAGTTGACAAGACAGCTTGTGAAACGAGTGGCCGCGGGTTCGATCCGCGCACAGTGACATATGTTTGTGTGATCCATAAATATTTGTTTCGGGTCGGGGTGTTTGTGAGATCGAAAAGTCTCGTGTAGTTTCTGATACCCACGACACAAGACTCGTATCTTAGTGTGGGGTCAGAACTGTGTATGTGATTGTTGGGTGTATTTATTAAAAAAATATATTGATGTAAATGTTGTCAAAAAAATCCTTCTAGAAATGAGATAAGCAGTTTTTGCTACCAAGGTAAATGCAAGATGGTCGTATTGATATCAATTTCTGATCTATAATATTATGTGTGGGTTCAATTTCTAACTACTATCGTAAGACATAATTTATTGAGAATTCTATCCAATCTTTTTTACGGTATGCCAAGTCCACCAACCCTAACGTATACCAATACGAAATCACTAAGTAATAATAAACATATTACTTTATTATTCACCAATATACCGTTATACGGTTTTATAAACCGTCGCCGAAGAAGTCGTTTCACCTTATCACCGTTTCAGTGAGTAATTTGTTTACGTGTATCGTAATAAGCGGAGGCATTAATTGTATATTAAATCTCGATAAAAAGGAAATTGTGCCCGTTTATGAGGATCTCCCGGGCAGCGTCCACCACCCGCGGCTAATATGATACCACCATTATTAACAACATTAATAACACACCGCTTACACACGTTTTGACACTTTCCAAATTACGGGTGTCGCGCATCAGCGACTTTCTGTCGATTACAGTTTTGTTGATAAAGCGACAGCGTACATTGGCGAAACCTACCGCATGTACATTTATCCAGGGAGATTTTAATCGAAAGCTCGAATTATTTATTTTATTCATCATCGTTATCTAGCCCTGTTCCCAATTCTATTTGGGGGTCGGCGCAGTATGTTTATAGGTACTTCCAAACATTCCGTCATGTTTTCATTCACCCCTTAATTTTCATATATTCTTTCACTCTATCTATCTATGCTTTTGGCCTTCCTTTTGGAATTGTGTATTTTTTTATTTAATAAATTGCACGCGAGATTTTTTTTATTGACAGATGTTATCGGGGTAAAGGAGTTTTCACTAAGTTTATCTAATGAATTATTCAACTTTCGATAACAGCTTACCAGTCTGAATTAATACCTAAGTTACTTATGTATCGTTATAAATAGTAGTCCGATAAAATTATATTACGCTAATTACACATTGTTCGTTTCTCTATGGGATCAATTTTGAAGTCCATGCAGAAATAGTTTGGAATGATGTTTTTTTTTCATTAAATAAGGTTATTTCTTTAAAAAGTTGGTAGTGTGCGTACGGCTTAAAAGTGCTTCAACATTTCGTTTATGTCTCAATGAATTAAGATTAAACGCGCCGTATGACGTTTCAAACTGGTTCCATCGTGCGTTACGGTGATGTTGAAGTCATAAAATATACGAAAAACGAGGGAATCGGCTATTTCGAAAATTAAATTGTGTTTATAATTACATTTATCGATCGTGGGTGTACAAATTGTTGAAATAATCGCTATGTATACATGATATATATACATGTCAATACATTATTTACACATAACTACTGACACTTGAAGGAATATTACAGTCGTACTTTACTTTAAAAGAACTCAATTTTTGCATAGCGGATTGAGAGAATGAACCAAGAGCCTTTTTAAATAATATTTATTAATGTTTCGCAATTGTTCTACGATTTAAAAAAAAATAGGAATCATTATCTTAATAGAGACAAACGTAAACGACGTCTACAAATAAAGTGCTAAATTATTTTAACTCGTTCAGGTAACTTTTTGTAACGTAATAAAGTTGCGTGCAATAAGTACGGAATAGGGTCAGACAGATTTCCCTTATCTCATCGATTGAGAACAGATATCGGTTATCTCGCGTTTATCTACCTCCACACTGCAATCATTGGCTGTAACTCGCACTTAGGCCGATTGAGACGTTAGGGAGCTTATGTAGGATGTTTTTGAAATTGTATATCAATTGTGGCAAATCAAGTAGAAAGTTACACGACGAGAACTTTAAGAGACTTGACAATATCTGAAGGGCGTAAGAGCATGTTTCTTTGAATATTCTCTAGGCTACTCGTATATACGTCCTATTATTGGTTAGGACATTTCTTCATGGGCAATAGAAGCAAAGCATATACGCTATGCCTAAAAGTTCTTAGGAATTTCTTAGGTGTGTAGTCCACCAACCCGCATTAGGCCAGCGGTGAACTAAGCCCTAACCCCTCTCAGTTGTAGAGGAGGCCCGTGCCCAGCAGTGGGACGTAAGTGGGCTGATGATGATGATATATGCTGGCTTTTTTACTTATAAATGTAGCGAGGATCTCTTTGGTTCCTAATTAATTCACATACATACATACATACATAAACTCGCGCCTGTATTCCCTGACGGGGTAGGCAGAGGTGCATTTCTACATCCACACTTCGCCAGGTATGTATCAGTCCCATGTAATAGGGGGCGAGCCTATTGCCGTTTCTCGGGCACATTTCCAGACTCCGTGCTGCTACTGAGAATTTCCTAATGGAAAAACCCAATTACACTTTGCCCGACCCGGGAATCGAACCCAGGACCTCTAGATCGCACGGCACATACTTGTACCGCGAGACCACGAGGCAGCCATTCATAATTAATTCATTGTCCCTATTTTCGCACATTAGGCTGTTTCGAAAACAAATGTTATCTATATTGATGATAATGTAAACCCTCGAGAGACACAAAAAGTAACATGTGTATAATTGATATAAATAAAGCGTAGCCTAGTAGAAATGTATCACAAATTTCGGATCAGAATACAAGTCGGAATTTAAAAACTCGTGGACACAATGTATTCTTAGCTATGCTTAAATTTTTTCCAAATAACTGCGAGAAATATTGAATAACAACGTTGGTTCTACGTTTTCAATTCCCAACCAAGAGTGAGTTGATGTACTAGTAAGTTCCAAAGCCATATAACTCAAAGAGAATACAAAGCATGTTTTTGCCCCAAGAGAAATCGTCTTAAGAATTCTTAATTTGTAACGTCATGAAATTACCTGTGCATAATTAGAAGATGCCATGTGTAATCGATTCTCGGCTGTGTATGCATTCTCATGAGAAAATGACAAGAACTTTTCAAGAAACAATTGGCTCGTTAAAACAGCGTTCTATTATAAATTTCAATTATGCAGCAGAGAAAAGGAACAAAAGTGTCCGTTCTAACTCCGTTTCCATATATGTTGATTACAAAAGCCATCACACGTAATGAAACTGCTCAAGAGCTGGCAAGTTCACGACGATGCCTCAATGAAGTAATCAACTCTCGACGCGACTAGAGCGGCGTTCTAAAAAGAAATTAAAGCAAACATTCACAATTTCCTCGGAGATAAAACCGGCCATAAAGCGCGGTAAAGATAAGCCGGTGTTAATTTCATAAGAAACTATTAAGCGGTGCCTGTGATATGACGAATTGTGACCTTTATAGTTTTTAATGGCATGAGTCGATCTGCCTCGCGTACGTTGACATGTTTAATTGGCTTATTTACATTTGTTGCTTACGTGAACACATCTCCGCCAACTTGGTCCTATGTTGCGACTTCATTAAAATTTTCACTTTCTGTCAGCGATATCTGCGTCGTTAATTTAATATCAGAACCGGCCTTCTTTGATTATTTTCATATTTGCTTTTAAAGTCTTCGTGGCTTATTGGTTTGATTGATTCGGATTCTGCTTTCAGATTTTTATGACGCTACTTTCTGTTATGTTTTCTCTGCTTCGCTGGATCGTTCCAATATTCGTATTTAATTTTATTTTTTTATTAGTTTAGATGACTGTAAGACATTACATTTAGCCGGTAAAAGCCTACCATATATGTTTAAAACATACAATTGTTAAAAAAGTCGATAATTTTTTAATATAGTGATTTGATAGTAGGCTTAGAAAGATTTGACAAGACGAAGTGACATGACTGCTCGAGACTGGTAAGAATTTGTTTGTTGGGTTGACCCACCCTGCAACATTCTCAGTGCCCACTGAGATAGTTTAGTATACCATTATAAATTCTTAGCTAAAAACATTCTAAAGCCCTGGCTTGGTAGTATCATTCGCGTGGGCATTTATCTGGATGACAGGAAATACCAACATTGCCCTTTTAATCATCCCTGTAGCAGAGGAATGGGAGCTTAATAGCCTTCCATATTTGGATCAATTGAAGCAATCATTTGATCTAAGCCATCGGCCTTCTTCTACCAAATTGGTTAACGGCGAGCGTTTTTCAAAAAGTCTCCATTGGTGCCAATGTCCAGTTCTATCACGTAATGCGTTTTACATTGAATGAGAGACATGTGCAGTAAATAACTTTCGGCCCCCGTATAAGGCGGTGACATACTAAACAGAAGCTTGCCGGTCGCATAATGACTCGGGTGGGGTGTGTGGCTGGCCTTTATAAATCTCATATATTACTTTTAATGAGTTATTAAGTTGGTTCGGTTGGGTTTTGAGATACGTTTGCATGCAAAATGTTTGCAGGATTTATTATATTTACAAAACTTGTTAAATAAATTTGGACACATGTTAGTTTCCGTGTACCTTTATAAGCCGATCTGTGTAAGGGACAGTCTGCGACAGAAGTGGCTGTGGATTATGTCCTAGCGTCGACAAGAAAAGTTTGTGTAGTCCACGAGTATTTATTTTGAATTTGGTTGATTGTGACATTCAAACTATTACCTAGTTATGATAACCAGCAAGACGTTGAATTTTTTTCTTTCTAGTCTAATATTATCATCTAGTTCTTCGTACTTCTGATATTACCAGACACGTGTTGTACCTTCATGCCACGACTACTGTTTGTTACTTAAATTTCTCACGAGCAAACCCACGCGTTACAACTACACTACATAAATATCATTAACACAAATATCTTATAAATTATACTTATTTAATAAAGTCGCGTTTACTATTCGATAACCTGAAACGTTTATGTTTAAGTTAAGGTTGGTCTGTGATTTGCGTATACCGCTCCCGTTGTTTGATTTACTTTGAAGTTATTATCCCGCGTCCAATAGTAACACATTTTATGTTTCATTTTGAAATGAGCTGATTTGGAGCTTCTAATTATGTAGGCGTATGATTTATCAGTAGTTAGTTGAGTTGTAGTGGGGTTGGTTGCTAAAATGAATAAGAAAATTTTAAATATTTCCATTTAAGTGTTATTCTACTAAAATATCGAGCCTATTCTTCAGCTTCACTGATTGTAAGTCACTTTATTCCTATAAATTATGTTTTAGTATGACGATTTTGAATGGCGAAGTTTCAATGCCCGCTCAATACAAATCAAATCAGTGGCGTGTATAACAATGGCCACGTTCTCACGATTCAATCCTTAAGAAACACAGGGCGTTCAAGCAGCCTCGTGAACTGATCAATATTTATGCAACCATACATTTTAATTAACACCTGCGCGGCGAATTCCCGTGGTGACCCGTTATTTAATTGTCAAATTTACAAAGACCCTGGCAACACTAACGAGCCCACTAAACACAAGTCCATATATACTTGGCGCTGTTTGAAGGCATATTATTCGTTTTGATGTAGTATTTTGGCGCCTTTCGGTCACTACAGCTTCGCCCCCGCTGCGTCCGTTTCTATGTCATAAAGTCTGCGTTTCTAATATTAATTGACAGTTATCGATGTTTTTACTCTCGACTGTTGTTTTTTCTCCGATAATTTTGACATTATTGCCACATTTCAGTAAATATATATGACAAATAGACTTATTGTTTAACGTAAGTCGAGATATAAATTGTGTCTGTGTGATAACTTGCGTGATTTGTATTGACATGTGTCTGATTTGTCGATGAATTATTGTTCGCGTTCAAGAAAAAACATAAGTTTAGTTTTTTTGAACAAAAATATTCTCACGGATTATGTCTGTTTTTATAAATATTTGCATAATTAATAATGCTTATATCCATGTGAATAAACATGCTATTAGTACAATTAAGAATGTCTATGGCATTAAGTCTGCCCTTATAAATACATGTATATGAAGATTAAAATAAATAAATTAAATAGGTTGACTGCCACATCGGTCCCGCGCCACGATTGAATGATCCTGGGTTTTTATTCCCTGATCGAGCAAGGAATAACTGTTCAAATGATTATTGATTCCAGGTTTTGTAAAAATCAGGAACGGAACACCAAAAGCAGCTTATTAAGCACTAAGCTTAAAACTAACTAATAACTTCTAGGTCATAAAGACTTTTCGAACTAATTAGTCTCACATCTACGCACCGATTGTAAATCTAAATACACTCCCAGCTCCTGTGCCCTGCATTTGTGGACCAGCACCTACTGTGCTGGGAACCGGTCGATGCGTCCACCGCGTGTTATTACAAAGCGCTGTAAAAAAGAATTACGACTTGGAACCAGTTCGCGACCGCAACACGCCCACGCGCGCTCGTCCTCCAGCTATTTTATAATTCCAATTGATTTATTTATTGCCTGGTTAAAATATCCGCGAAGCCTGTGTGCACCATCTCCTTGAATAAATCGATTAAAAAACACTATGTGTTGAGTTGGTTATGACTAATAAATGCCTAACGAAGATCGAATATGTACAAATATGTTTGAATATTATTTAAGGAGTGTGCCTATTAAGACTTTACTTTAAGGTATTCCTCAACTTTTTATTACATCTGAATTGAATAGCATTAATTTCTCTTTTGTCCCTCTACCTTTCGAAAATCTTTGAAAATGAACGTAAGTGTTATGGTAAAAAGATGAAACGTCTTAGGGAAATCATTGATTATATCGTGTCCCGGTAATACTTATACTTCATAAATAAATAAAAATACAGTAAATTTGTATGTGATTGACACAACTCATACGCTTATTCGCATATTTATAATTTAGATATTACATAAATACCCTCCAAATTTTTGTACATATAATTTATTCATTTTTTATAGTGTTTGCTTTAACTATTTCTGGTCTCTTAAACAGTTATGAAAGTTAATACATTAAGCAAAACACATTCAAACATTAGCGGCGAAACTTAAAACATACAAGCGTCCATTAACGGGCTCGCAGATCCACGATAGCCGTAACTAACGCGAAGAATTGCAAAATATATTAAGGAATTCAATGATTACGCCTAATTGTGGGCTTAAAATCTTTATGCGCGAGATTATCGCGTATGATTTATGCGTGCGCGTGCGTAATTTACGCGAATAACGAATACTTATCACACAACGGTAGCCGCCTTAAGTGGTGTGGGGATGTCTGACAGACAGATGATTTCGGACGTGAAATTTATTGGTATTATTTATTTTCCCTTCATAAACATACAATATATGAACACTATCGTAATGCCTGAAGCATTTAGTACCAACCGGTAACATAAAGACTTCTACGGGTCACGCAAAGATGAAAGGAAATATTTATAGATGCGAAATATCTTGTAGTTTAATTACTCTATTACAGGTACCATTTTGAGTTCTTCGGCTGTAGTGGAAGCGGGATAATATACTGTAGAATGTTGCCAATATCTGGGAAAGTACCTTTCGAAGAATGTTAGACTAGCAGTAGTTTTCTAATCTGCCACATATTCCCACGCAATGCACCGGCGTACTTTGAAAGTTTTATGATTTTAGTGGCATCCTCTTATGGGAATAGGTCCATAGACAAAGTATATAGACAACATAGTTGTATAGACGACGGGGTTTTATGAGGTATTAAAAAGAATAATTTTGTATTAATATAATGGTGTGTATTTAAGAGTCCTATCTTCAACAGTAACCGCTACAAACTGATGATAATGACTAATTTTGTGTACACTTATCATCTTTAACTGAACTTAAGTCTATTTTTAAGATGGTAGGCCAAATACAGTCCAAATAAAATTACCACAGGCTGAAGACGATAATTTCTCGCCAAAATATACATAAGTGTCATCATCATGAGCGAAAAACGTCTCGGCATCTCCCAAAACATAAGTGTATTTATTTTTTAGGCCTCGGATCGACCTATTAAAAGCAAATAAACAAGATATCTCGAACAATTACGTACGAACAAGTACGTCACTCCGACACTTGTGTAATTTACTTTCTGTGCTCATTTTCAAACCGTCGCTACATGAGGACTCGACGATAATGACCTCCCGGTGTGCAGGAAGTTATAGGGCCCTGGTAACCTGTGCCTTGTTGTTAAATTTATATAACTGAGAGCACATTGCTAAGATTCGTAATGTAAAATTCCTGTATAGTACTGAAAAATTTAGTTTGAATCCAATATACATAAACTCACGCCTGAATCCCCGAAGGTGTAAGTATATGCATTAATTCTACTTATACGCTTCGACGTTGGATTTTCGGCCTCATACATACTTCGTACGACTATGACTATTTCCTAAAGGAAAAATCCAATAGCACTGCTCGGTCTGCTATCACGTGGTTAAGTTATCTGATTTTACAAATATGTACTAGATCGTATATATTAGTAAAATCAGATATGTTAAGTGTATGTATTTAAGGCGCGTGCGCCGGGAGCCGGCTGTAGTAAGCCTGTAAGGAATGTTATGTGGTTGTAAAATATAATCTCATATGCACAGAAGCGCCACGTCTAGTCCCTTGTAAAGCCGCGGACATTGTGACATGTCTATAGCGGGGCGTGTTCTTTGTTCACAATAAATGCAACGGCAGAAGTCGTTAATACAAAGGGAAATAGATGCATTGTTATATTGAATGGACGGTTTTACGTCATAGTAGTGAGTAGCTTTGTAAAATTTGCCATTTTTGTACTTATGTTATAGGCTGGAAAAAAACAAGCGGTTGATTAGAAGAATAATAGACCGATAGAAAAAAGGTTCTTACTTAATCGTAAAGAAGGTCGACGTAGCGTATTACTTTAAATATTGTTTCAAATTACAGATATATCTTTTCACGAAAGTGCTCCATTGAGTGCGTTTTAGAGCGCAATATAAACACATCCTGTGAACACACGCTGTGAACACATCCTAGCTATACTGGAGCCTAATAAAACAAATGCAATAAAGCCCTAAGTGGGCAATACACACGAGGCAGCCCCAGCCGATAGCTCCCCGCACCGCCGAGTTGTTGCGATATCTATTAAGGATAATTTGCATGCGCGTCTATCAGGCACCGCTGCGTAATATATTATCGCACGGCTTTGCCGGCTTTTCGTAACGTATTTGTTAACTGCGGTGCCTTCAATAAGGGAGTTGTTTATTATTTCAAAACTGGAGTCTATTATGTCTCGAGAATGGACGAGTTGACGGCTCATCTTACGGATGTTTTATTAAGGATATACTTGGAGCACTTGGCAAATTTTAGTTTCGTTCTTGGGTAAAGGATTATTAGGGGTATAATTGTGCTCTAAACTCCTTCGACTAACGATAAATGTTGGACCTTATCTTACAGCGTAAAATAAGTAAAAATGAAAAAGCAAGAAATTGCACATTCATATCTATTTAGTTTATATTTGTGAGTCAGATATCAGAATATTAATAAAAATTATATTAGATCTAAAAAGAAAAAATCACGAGTTCATAAAATAACTTTATCGATATGCAAATAAGTTTTAGTACTCAATAAGTACGATATTTCTTGAAAAAAGAAGTTGCGAAGCTATTTCGCCGTATCGTGTATAAACTCGATCCCCGAGACGGTACTGCGTAGGTTTAGTGTTCCAAGGGCGAAATCTGTGTTTATTTAAAATTTTATTACAGCATTATCGTCTGGCGAGATAAAAACGTTGTTAAACTACCGACGTCGCCTGCCAAACTGGGTGCCATGGCATAATTCGCCCGTCTACCACCACTATGCACAGGGTTGCCGGATTTGCGCTGAGGAAATAGATTGCATTATCCACAGACTATGCTTATAAGCTGATATTTAAGAAGGATGTGTTTTTTCCCTTTTATGTTGTAAATCATCATCGCCATAACGGCGCAGGAATTCTGCCGATTATTCCTCCCAAACCAACCGGCGTTGCAGACTTTCGAAAAGAAAGAAAGTAAGGAAAATCACAGTTGAAGAATCGGACATTAAAACAATCATATCTCTACGTACACGGGCAAACCTAGGAATTACATGTTTTCTTGTGAATATGACGCGTTTTACACAGCGATTTCTATACATGCAGTTACAAATGTCCCATAAGTACACTGAGCCTCCAACAAACACTAATTGAACGTTCTTATGTTTCTTCATAACTCTATTAATAAACTCACGGCCCTGTTCTGTTCCGTCCTCTGTTCGATTATGCAAATGACAACGTATATCGGATGCACTAACCGGCCATACGCCAGACGCGCGTTATCCCTAATAGCTTATTATGTTCGCGTAATAGGTAACTGTGACGTTTTGCGCTCGTAAATAACATTCGGAATTACAAAGCCTTTGGGAAAGGACTCGTGCATATAACGACAGAGGTTGACGATGCCAGTATGCCTGTAGTAAGCTGTATCACTTTACAGTATGAGATGTTGCCTCTTATACAAAAGTAATATAAGACGTTACTTATGTCATTTTGGATTCAGATTCGTTTGGACCAAGTAAATGTAGATCATCATTTAGATTCACTCATAAACACTAGTTAACCGAGTTATAGCTCTGAATATTGTAATTGATTAATGTAATTTTGTATAGAATTGAGATGCCGTGATACGCCACAGTTGATATAATACTAGAAAATTTTGGTGCGAATCACAATTTTTTTGCATCAAAACTCATTACGTTTCATATCTTATTTGAATGTATAGGACGCACGCAAGTAGCTTTGCATGTAAACATATGAAGCGAAATAATCAAGAGGGCAGGAAAATTGCGAGTAAGTAGGGCGCACTCCTTAGCCAACAAACATATGTAATCAAGTCGCCGCATTACTGTATCTTGTTCTCATAAGAACACCTCAAGAGATCTTAACGAACGTAACTGCTCGGGGTACTTAGGGCTCTTAGTGAGTCCTTATGGAGATTTTTAGTATTACTTTTGTAGATATTTCAGTATTATGTGATAGCATTATGATTACTGCATGGGAAATGTCTGGTAATTTATAATTCTTAAGGAGTTATATTTTGAGGTATTGTTGCCTTTATAACAGTCTTAATTGTACTTTTTACTACGTCTTATATCTTGTTACAATCTACCTAAGTAACTAATCACTTCATGTCACATGTCCTCGTTTTAAGTAATTTTAGAAGAGAAAATAAACATTATGCCAAAACACAAAACAGGCCGAATATAAATATGATAATCTCGATAGAATAAAAAGGACTAATGTTTAAAGGTCTCTCATCACTTATTCATGCTTGAATATGCCTAAGCCTCCCAGGAAACCGCACTTCAAAACTTTCATTTGCACGAGTCTACGTCATGGCTTAATGAGGACTAAGGATACATCGTCAATATAAATTACATTTTTAGGAATATATCCTCCGTGCTAAATATTGAATAATAAATAATTTCTTCATAAGGAATTAACTGCCTTCGTGATGCAGTTGACTAGACTTATGAAATAAGCGGCCGCAGCTTCGATCCCCGCCATTCGGTCTTAGTGTTTGTGAGAGGGAAAAGTCCATTATATTAGTTCATGAATCCTACGACACAAGACTTGTATCTTAGGGCGCGTACACATAGACCGTCCGTTTTACTGGTCCGTTTAAACGGATATGTTATTAGCGTATGTAGTTGTATGAGCGAGTTCACACAGAATACAGTTTATCGGATCCAGTAAAAAATCCCACACGCAACGAAAATACTGATACGTTTTATCGGATCGAAACCGCGCCAGGCTTGGCACGGGAGTGCGCGAGGTTCGTAATCGTTTAAGAAGGTCATCAAAAGTAGACGTCGTCTTTCGGAAATAAGTAAAAATTTTGATACACTGAAGAACGAAAGTCCAGTAGCGTCGGATCTGTTAAAATCGGTCCTGTAAATGCTGTGTGAACATTGTCTCCAGTAGCGACGGATCAGTAAAAACGGATCCTGTAAATCGGACGTCCTATGTGTACGCGCCCTTAGAGTATGGTCAAATCTATGCATGTGACTGTTGGATGTATTTATTTTTATATTATCATGACAAACAAACGGAATTTGTGAACACTAGTAGTATGGATGTTCCAAGTCGCACTAGTCTATTATAAGCCTATATGCTGTATCTGATTTTATAAAGAGGGCAAGGGTATCCATTGTTGGTTTATTTATAAGTCGAGTCGTGCGAGTGCTTTCAATGCAAAGTGTTAGCTGACTAGGTAAAGCCCAATATTATACTGAGTATCGACGCAAGTGTTAGATATCAAGGATGTTTAATACGGTACCATAGCAGTCAGTATGTCTGTATCGTGTAATTCAGTTTATAAAATGACACTTACCTTTTCGTGTGGTGGGTTCAATTTGATATACTTGCATAAAATATAATATATATAAAAAACAATGAATGAAAAGAAATAAAATGAAATGAACGTTCTTGAAACTCAAATGCATTCCCATGTAAGTCTCGATACCGTTGAGCTCCAACGTATATTAATAGAATCATTGTTGTAAATGTAGCGGCATCATCATCACCATCATCATCAGCCCATACCCGTCCCACTGCTGAGCACGGGCCTCCTCTAAGTGCAAGTCTAACAAGTTAAGTGTTAAAATTAAAATAATTCTTTACAGCTTTTGATGTCAGTTTAAATACTATACGGACAATATCAATAATGACTGAATTAGTAAAATACTTAATTCAGTATCAGGCAAAACCCAATTTTCAATTAACCTGCACTCTTCTATTGATTGTACCATTTTTTTGTATTCAGCTGTATATTAGCACAATATCTATATTAATTGTGTCGTCTGGTCGCGTCACAATCATTATGCAACCTTAGCCTGGTTATCCGTCCGTGAATTTGCATAATAGGGCCTATCGCGTACCCGCCCGACTTTACCCTTTTACAGTCAAATTATCCAATAAGTTCACGGCACAACACCGCTCGTCTTTTTCATCATAACGCTGCACTGGAATCCTTAGAAGCCTTTAAAGGGTCTAGCCGGATGATTTACATCGTAAAATGTAAAAATAATACGTGTAATACCACCACACCAGTGGCGGTACTTCCATAGATGCCCAAAAGCCCAGCTTGCCTTACAAAATTCCGAATATCTTTAAGCTTTAAATCTTTATTTAACAAAAGCAATTTGACATATAAATGAGAATATCCTGACCCCACAATAAACAATTAGAAACTAGACATTACACAAGTAACGTGTAACGCTTTTAGGTTTCTATGGAAGTACCGCTACTGAACCACACTAGACATAAGGCATTGAAAGACCTAAAAGACCTCAGAAAATTAATACAGCAGGTAAATTGCATAACTCTTAACTGGTTACTCTCACATGTGATAATAGAATGACCTTCTTTTCACCGCCGCTAAACCTACTCAAACTGATCCAGTACATTATAAAACACCAATTCGATTTCTTTCTGCATGTTATAGTGTGTAGATGAAATTGTTTACGTCAACAAAACTGTTGTAACTGTCAAAAGACAAACTACTACCACGAATGCTCCTCTCATCCATTATAACTCGCCCTGCAACTTCATCGCAATGCTTGTATGAAATGTAAAATACATACACATACATAACCTCACGTCTGTATTTCCCGGAGGGGTAGGCAGAGGTGCAATTCTGCACCCACATTTCGCCAAATATGTTGATACATATGTCTGATGTCCCACGTAGTTCTCAGCCTTATTGCTATTTTTCGGGCACATTTCCAGACTCCGTACTGCTATTGAGAATTTCCTCATGGAAAAACCCAATAACACTGCCCGACCCGGGAATCGAACCCAGGACCTCTAGATCGCACGGCACATGCTTGTGCCGCGAGACCACGAGGCTGTCCATGTAAAATAGAATACCAAGTATATAAGAGCAGACGGATTATGAAACGTCATCTTCTTAAATGTAAAAGTCGTGTTTTTCTCGCGGACTACCATTAATCCTTGAATATTGCAATTTATTATAAGCAAGTACAAGTAATATATCTGCAGCGATATTCGTGTGTCTGTTCCAAGGCGAGCCGATCCATATTAGGATCTATCGCAAATACGTCAAGCGCATGTCGCTTAGTTTATATAACTTTGATACATTATACATGATGCATGTCTATATCTGGAACTCAGACTTGGATGATACATAAATATACGCAACAGGTAACAACACAGTCACGAGCACGTCTTTGCATTGCTATTAGAAATTGGGATCCTAAATATCTCGAAGACATATTTTCTTTTGCTGCCTCGTTGGGCTTACAGCGTTAATAAGGCATGCGATCGAGGTGTCTCGGGCTCGATTCCCTCAATGGGCAAAGTGTAATAATAAAATATGTAAATTGAGTGATTCTCGGTAACAGCACGAATTCCGCGCGCAAAACGGCAATAGACTTCATGAGATTAAAAAACCATGCGTTCAGAAATGCACCTCAGCCGATGTTTTGGGGTAATTATTAGTTATCACAGCTATCTATACAGCTCAAAAACTTGTCTTACTTCATGATAAAAAGAGCACTATAAAAAAACATACCGAAAGCACAAAAGCCAAACAACGCACATGATCTTGGAAACGTTAACCCGCATGGAGCGCGGCCCGACGGCGCGGCGCATGGTAATGAGACTCTATTCTATTCCAAGTAAGTAAAGTAATTATACGGACATTGGGCCTGTGATGTGAGCTGAATGCCGCGCCATTCTGACCGTACACCTGACTATGGGTCTAAGGAACTCAGCCTTGTTGGCTATATGCCATGTTCGGGAAGGAGAGGTAGCGATGAGCGGAGCGGCAGTGGATATTAGTATAATCTTCACCAACCATTCGACGTTCACTGCTGGTCAAAGGTTTCAACCATTGAATTTCTTTATGTGCCTATTAGACGTCGACAGTCCACTTTTCAGCAAACATCATTGAAACATTTGATTTCATCATCATCATCATCATCATCACCAGCCCAAATACGTCCCACTGCTGGGCATGGGCCTCCTCTACAACTGAAAGGGTTTAGGCCTTAGTCCACCACGCTGGCCTAGTGCGGGTTTGCGGACTACACACCTAAGAAATTCCTAAGAACTTTTAGGTGTGCAGGTTTTATCACGATGTTTTCCTTCACCGTTAAAGCAAGTGATAATTTATTGTGAATACACACATAACTTCGAAAAGTCAGAGGTGTGTGCCTGGGGTTTAAACCTGCGACCGTCGAAATTCTCCACCGCGCGCCTAAACCTCGAGGCCATCACTGCTTAAACATTTGATTTGCGAATTGTGAATAAACTAAAGGAGAATGGAATTATCAATCAAAAAAGAGTTCGTCCTCCGACTTTGCGAATGAATACATCGCACGCTATCCGATATCCGTACATCTTAAGCGCTCGCTCGTCACTCATATGTTAAACCATACATCCATGTTCTAAAGATGTCCACTAGGGACAATAGGGACAAACATTGAGTGATGTGTCCCGCATCGGACACATGTCACCATACTCTGACGTGCTGACCGGATAATTGTATTCTTGCATTTTCTAGTTAAACTATAAATATCGGTCTTGTTATATAAACGTAACGTGAAACATTGCATATAAACTGAGTATATTATGGTTATATAAAAATTAAATATCAAAACATTTGAATAGGAATTTCATAAAAATATTATTTTTACAGTCATCTTAAAACAGTTGGTAGTCGTGAAAATATTCGTATGATCCGCCGACCTTTGTTTTGGGTCTTGGAGTTTTAGACTTGTGTCGTAGTGTGGAGACGGAAATATCTGCGTAGTATAAAAATTACCTGGTTCATAGTCTCGTGGTAAAAACACATGTGCCGTGCAGTCATAAGCTCCCAGGACAAGCAAAATGTTATTGGGTTTTCCATTAGGAAATTCTCCATTAGGAATTATGCCCAAAAATGGCAATAAGCTCGCCCCTTATTACGTGGGACGAAAACTCATTTGGCAAAATGTGGGTGCAGAAATGCATCTATGTATGTATTAAAAATTGATACGACATACACATAGTAGTAAGAAAACATCCGCCAACAGTGTAAGCATGAAGATTTCTATCCAAGTCAGTACCCTCGTGTAAAAATAAGCCTTATATATTCTTGTTAACCATTTGGAGCTCAACATACTGACATTTGACCGCACAACTTTTACACAGTACTCTAATGGTGCTCTAGGAATCCGAATCCCAAACTTTCTACGCATAGTGTCTTACGCATGCAGATCATTACACGACCGCTTTCTCGGAGCATTACACATAATAACTAGAACAGGCGTTCGCAAAAACAGCACACGACAGATCACTCACTCCGTTTGACGTATCTTAAGAGCACAGATATGGATTAGTCTATTGTTGTTTGAGTGCGATGAGTAAATCTAACCGATATGTCAACATAGTTTAAAGTTTTGAGTTTATCTAATGGAGGAATTTTGATATTAATCTATGCATATTTTAATCCATGATTAGAAAAATGACAAGAACACCTCTTTTGTATTTGAACTATATTAAATGATATATTTGAAGAAATATTACCAAATTATTTGAGAATATACAAGAAGTAACGAAGAAAATTCTTCCTCACTTTACCTGATTTTAGTATACAATGCGAACAAGAATGTGTGCAGAAGTTCCAACTCCTAATGTCCGGCTCGAAGGACCATCGCGCCTTCTGTAATCGACTATGCAATGTAAGTCATACAGTACTTCATGTTTCCCACACTGTCACAGTTATATAACGTACTTATGCTGAGCTATTCAGCGTTCGCAGTTATCTATCCACCGGAATATCGTGTTACATCATTTTAAACGGCGCCCCCTGTGATGTGTACACGGTTTTGTCATTAACTGTGGTTTTGTTTGTTTTATGCAATCATCGCGTGATAAATGGAACGGTCAGTGTTGCGACACAGCGGCGAATTAACAGATGGTCAACGGCTGTCTTTATTTGGGCATAATAGCATTGTTATTGTGTTTTCCGGTCATTTATGTCTGGTTATTTCAATTTGTGAATGCATTAACTTGTAGAAAAAATATATTTTCAAACATTTTTTTATATAATTGGAAGATACAAATTCATGGGTGACAAAAGAAATCACATCTAAGCTGAGAGGATTCGTAGGTACCAACATGAATTTTACTAACAAAGAACATTGCCAGTCAACTGAAGTTCATAGAGTTGGTACTACGGTTGATCAGTAAGATCTTGAGTAGACAAAATATATGTACTCGTCTTCGAAGCATATATATCATATACCTCTAAGTTATTTAAGCTTCATTAGGTCCGTGTAAAGTCTTTAGCTAGTCACGCTAGGCAGTAGACTTACGTGGCATCCCACGGAATTAAGGAAAATATATTGTATTTTGACTACGTGCTAAATTTCAATCACAACTATACAATCAACATTTGCAGTACCTAATTAACTGGAGCAAATAAATTTTATGTAATATTTACTCTAAAGACCGTTACAGAAAATTAATTAACTTAAATCAATCGTATTAAATTAACGAAATAGAAACTGCAAATCGAACTGGTAAAATTAAATTGGCACAGATTAAATTTAACTAAGGTCCACTGCGGACTGGAGTTAATTAACAAAACTTCTTAGTGTTTCCGTTGCTGTCGCCTATAAAATCTAGAGTTAGGGCGGATAATTTGTTCAAAGCTTAGAAGATAAAATTAATATACCCGTTACAGTTATTAATGTTTCGCTAGTTGATAAGTAATTTATCATAACTATAAATTACGATGATTGTAGCGAACATTTAAAAGAATAATTTTACATAGTCGTCATAATTGCATATGATTTTAAAATGTAGTTCCATCATGCTTTGGAATAATTTGCCACTAGTGTGCTGTCCAAATTGAATTTCCGTTCGCAAAGGAAATCTATCTCTCATCAATTGACACACAATCATGTCACATTGCTTAGTTGCTTCTTCTGTTTATCCATACAGGACCCAAGGTTCATGTTACTACTTACTGAAAACTAATTTGGCTTTTAACTTTATCTTGATGGACGTCTGTCTGTTGTTTGCAACCTGAACCCCCAAAATTGGACTTTTCTTATTCTCCTGTTTATAGACTGCGTCCTTAAAACAATCCAATGATATAATCGTTTAATAGCAGGTTTAAAGGTAATATTTCACTCGATCAAGTAAATTTAGCAGACGAAACCAGGGGCAAAAACTAATTACACAGGTGGAGCCGACAGCGGGGACAGTCGACTGGTGTTACTCAGCGCTCCCTCGCAGCTGAAATTCGAAATGCCCCTCATAAATCAGCAACACACGGTTATGATAGAATTATTGGATTAAATACTGGTCCATGAGAGCGTGGGCAAAGACATCGTGAGAGCTGGCTACGGGCGCCGGCTGCAGCCCACGCTGCCTATGCACACCAAACAACCCTTAATACAGTTGCATAAGTACTATTATTCTTTACCGCGAATGCAATTGTAACTTAGCTAGAAGTTACGTAAATACACTGCTGGCTATCCCGCCCCATATCTAAATGTTTGTGTGGCTATTTTTGGGCTTATTTGTAGTTGCATCCTTGCTTGGACGGTTGGTGATGAATGTATATATACCAATTTGTAGTATTTTAGCTGTTTATTTAAATTTGTGTCTATATAGTTGTTTGGACTGGACATTCCATACTTTTCTTACAGTTAGCGTTATAGTAAATATTTTTCGAGTTGTGTTTGGTGTGTCACCGATGAAATAAGGTGACACTTACTTGATGCACTATGCTTAAAAGGAAACAAATATTTAAAGTAGTTTTATTTGTACATATTTATTATACTCATCTAATGTATGTGACTTAACGCATACTTGATGATCGGCCTGTGTTTGGTGTTATATTAAGCCAAATATGTCTGAAATAACCTAAAACCATTTAGCAGCAAAAAGTTTAATATGTTTTTTCAGAAATATGTATTATATAAAACTACTTACAATCCTATTACTTATGTAAGCTTGTACATCTTTTAAGACCGTCATAATTGGCATTCTGCTTACCATAAATTTGCCTTTATTCAAACCAAAATCCGATTTGTAAACAAATTATAAATTTTAACAATCAATAAAGTGTGCCATGGGCCGCGGGTTAAGTTACATTGGTCACTATTTGTACGGTTTTGTATAATCTTTCATACATTATACGAGTTTCTACCAGTTTTATATGGTATCAGATAATAAAATTGTAGCGTGGGTGTCTTCTAATTCGTTTCCTGTTTATGAATGAATGGCGTCATGTTGTTACAACGTTATAGTACTACTTTATTTTACTTTGCGAATCGATTTATAACTTTATCACGTTCAATTCACTGCATAAAAACGGCTGGCCCGCAATTTCTTCGCTAAAGTCGTTTAGGGTAAGTCCATTAACACCTATATTAACATTTCTAATAGGTTTCAGCAATGGCATACAAATCTCCATTGGATTTTTACCTCCAGTTGAGCCTATACACTTTCACATGTTTCCTTAAGCCCGTACAGCCCATAACAAGTTCTTTTCAATGTTTTCTATAAATAAAGCGGATCCCTTTCACTGCCACCCACAGACCGGCCGGCCACTCCGGTGAGACCGGCCATTCCGACGGTACCGGCCACTCCGACGGGACCACTCCGGCGCCAGTACGTGGGCGAGACGCTAACTATATGCAACCAATATCGAATCCTAGATAAAGCGCGACTCGTAATTAAACTGGATCCGGGTTTGATTTATTGTGCCGTTTGGAACGTGACTGGGACGACATCTCGCGGCACGGCTGATTGGCGTTAGGGTGATGTGTGTGCTGATACTGACGGCTTGATTGAATTATTTGTATTGGTTCTATCACATAGTCTTATAGTGTGATCGTGTCTCACCTTCTGTGAGTCACATGTAATATTTGACAAGCTATGTTGGTCCCAAACAAGAATTAAATTAAAGCAATGACACTTTTAACGGCCTTACTTATAAACGTTAGTTTATTTAACTACTACTTAAACATGCTTTTGTTTTGCTTTGCTCTATTTGATTGACCTACGTTTAAGAAATGTGAAGGAAAACATCGTGGAGAATGCACACCTAAAAATTCATAGAAATTTCATAGGTGTGTAGTTCGCCAACCGGCACTATGCTAGCGTGGTAGACTAAAGCCGAAACCCTCTCAGTTGTAGAGGAGGCCATGCCCAACGGTATTGATGATGATGAACTGTTAAAGCAGTACCTACGTGGTACATTGTTAAATGATGCACCTTATCTGTCCTCCATCGGAATACAAGTATGACACGTATCCTAGATGTCAATTTATAGTGATAGTTTTCATAAATACCTAGTAAGCTGTACAACATCGTTTGTATGACAAATCACCTGAATATCTAATAACCAAGGAACCATAACTTACAAGAAACTAATTCAATCATATTGCACTTTACGACACAACAAATGGGGCTAGTCTAACTTTATCCCAAATGCATACTGATGTGTGAATTCTCTGAAATTAGTGGTATCTGGGTGTTGCGCTACAAGCCGGCGTGGGCGGCTGTGGGCGGCAGCCGTGACCTACGGCGGTGACAGGTACCTAGTCGCTACCTCACGTGTCCTACCGGCTACCGTACTCCACTCCGGCACTGATCGAACTAATTCCTTGATTAATTTGATTTAATTTATTCACTATTTAGTTGTCATAAAATTATTCATTAAATACGCTCGTATAAAACGTCGCACCCAAATGATATCATCAGTGCTTAATGTTTATAAAATAACAATAGTTACGTGATTAATTATATTTTTAAAATTAATGACGCGTGAAATTAATAACGTATTCACGTTGATGTGATCATTAACGAAAGTGTATGTTGTAAAAATGATTCAAATTGATGTTGAATTTAATTGAAACGATTGTTTTATTTAGCCCCAACGCAGTATACATTCACTTTCCATTTGTCCTGCTTAGTGATGCATAAATTATAATTCATCTAACACAATCATAACATTAATTTTGTCCCTCCATTCAAACTTTTGTCTCTTCGAGTCGTTTTTGTCACTTTCATCTATTATTGTTTTATGTAAATTATTCCTGCTTAATATTACATATCCAAATAAGTGTATTTGAAATTATTTTACGTCTATACTACTAGACTTATGTTGGTTAATTTTTATACAGAGTTTAATTATAGGCGCCTATTCTATTCATCTCAATAAATATATTAGGTCCCCGACGTATCATATTTTTATAACGTTGTAAAATGTATATAACCCGGACAAAATCTTAACTAAAGTAGGATTTAACTCGCCTTTATTTTCCCAAGAATATTATTCATTAAATTTGTCAATATCGTTCCCTGGAACTGGTCGTTTTGTTTGCAATAGATTCTCTCTATATGGGCAGTGGTAATGCTCGTAATACGGTGATAATGCCGGGTCGTGAGCACCGCAATATGGCTCCATATAAATATGAGATCCGATGGTATTGATAAAACTATATTATTTTACGTGAAGGTGCACGCTAAGGTCATCCAGTAAATGAATTTAGATAGTTTTGAGAACCAAGTTCGTTCCCACGAAGCGACGTCTATCATGGCATCCATCATAATGGGGTTGCGAGTTAGAAGCGAACTTTAATAATTTATTATTACGAGTAACTAATAAAAGTTATAGCAGTACATACGGCTAATAAAAGGAAAAGTGCCCATTATGAATCAAAACCGATGAAGAGTGCGGGGTAAGGGGAAGAAGAGAAATACGAATACGTGTTGACTCTACGACGGTTTATTAACGACTCAAACTTATGACTAACTTATGTATAATGTATGTAACACTACACCGCGATGAAAAGATTTTTAAAACGATTAAAAAAAGACCAAAAAAAATGAGAAATCTAGAAGCCAGTCGGCGAATAAAAGCAGTTTGTTACAACAATACCGTTTAAAGCATTACAGAGAAACTCGGAAGGCAGCCCGTGTTAATGCCCACGTTTGACGTGGCCCAATACGGAATTATCGAATAAATGATTGGTGGCCGGAGAGAGTGTGAAGGGCATGCGCGTGCGCAGTTTGCGTAACCGACTCACCGGCGCCTTCTGCCATGCCATCAAGCCGCACAATCAGTTCTCATTATGCGAACTATCTTTGGATTGGTAATCTTTGATGCTGTAAGTTAAATAGATTTAGATACATTACACTTATCTGATGTTTTATATTAGCTGGCGCCTCTTGGTTGGTATTGAGTGTAGTCGCTATCAATCGAATCGCGGCAATTTTTAATTAATCCCTTCATAGTGGGTGCCAGGAAAACGGGATTCTGATAAAATTACTACGTTGGAAAAATATTCATATATGTAATTAAAAATATATATAAGAACGAGTAAGGTAAAATTTAATTTTATGAAAAAAATGAAACTAAAATATCGTAAGTTCAAGACATTAACTATTTCATAAACCGTAAAAGGATAAAGTACGTGTAAAACTCACTATAAAACTGCGTTTATTACTGTGAATGCTTTAAACCTTAAACATTTAAAACTTAAAGGTAGAATATTGTACCTATAATCTTGTTAATATTATAACCACGTAACCATTTAAGTCTCCGGACTTTCTGAACCCTCTATATAAGATAAGTGCCTACTAGTTCAATGCGATTGTTTAAGTTCAGTTGACAATTTCCGTGGTCAATTTCGAATGGTACAAACAATGGCGGGATGGTAGCGTGTGCGTTTGCGCAAGTGGGCCGGCTCGGTGGCGCCTTCAGCTGATCTATCGGCGCCGGCGCACGCCCGCCTCTCATTATGCCACTTATCGCCAATGCAAATTCGTATACCGTTTTGGCGGGAGCTCCAGTTACTTTTTAATTGTTAGCTGCACACGTATATGCCCAACTGATCGCATGATTAGATAGCGTGGCGTACTGTTTAGGAAATGCCAAAGTAACTTTCATCCTGGGCTACAGACTGGCTTGGTGCCCAAATGGTTGTGATTTCGATCTTTGTTTAAAAATAGAATATGGACATTTATTCCGTGTGCGTGTGCTTCCTGCGATGCATGAGAAATGCAAGTTTGAGGCAGCAATTTGCTTTGTATAAATTAATTTCAATTTATTTATAGTGCGTTTTATTTCCAATATTTCTACTGAAAGGTACAGTACCTTTCAATCACTGATCTATAACGGAGTCTAAACTATTATATATTGGCAAACTGCGGCAACCGCCGTCCTTAACTTTGGAACGTAAGTTCCTCTATAAATATATCAGTTATTCGCAAGTCTAGCCGCCGTCAGGTGGGCGTGATATTGTGAAATTTCTTACGCTTTTTCCACTGGCGCGTGGGCGGCTAATTATACGTCTGAATGTAATTTATATTGGATAATATCGTCAATTCTGTTGAACTGTTTGAGTAGTCTAATGCCTGATAAATGGACTAAAAAGGTAAATTGTTAAACGCCACGCTTGATATTTACGTTATTTCGTTGTTTTATGGCTGCCATTTGATTTGCTAAATTGACTGTGCAATTCTTTGGTGGTTTCTAACGTCTTAATTGATGTATGAACAACGCCTAAAGGCGTTATTAGTACAAAAATATGGTTTCACATTCTACCCAGTGTAACCATACCAGTTTACGATTTATGACATAAAAGTCATAAATTATTATAAGAGGTATTCATTATAGTGATATTAGTGAACATTACCGAACATATTGTGTAAAATTATAATTCTAAACACATAATTATTTACAGTTGTAGAAAATAAAATAGAGCGGATTATAAGCGATAGTACTTATTTCTTTTTTATATTATTTTGATGTTTTTCTCCATTTGTTTTCTTATGTTTTCTGAATTAAATAACGTGTAGCTTATCATTTATTTTTTGTTTCAGGTAAGTAATTTACTCCAATACTGCATCTAATTCTCCTCGTCCAATCGTCAATGTAATCATCATCTGGAATAGTAAGTACATACTTCCGTGTAATATTTTTAATCTATGAGGCATTCCACGTGTTTCAAATATTTTTGTAATATGATATATTTAATACTATTCACGTTAAATCGCCTGGTATTTTAAATTATTAAAAGAGTCGATTATGGAGGGTGACATTATTTGAATTTAAGGGTGACATTATTCTAATTAAGCGATTTGTAATTGACAAATGTTTGTTGCGGTTCTGAGTTAACTAGAGTGATATTCTATATATTACTTAACAACAGAAAGACTCGCTAAGGCTTAGATTTTTAAAAACAGTTGAACACGTTAAGCGCGAATCAATTTAATAATTCAACTATAAGCGCGGTACCGGGGCGGGTGTAAAACCGATTGCGAAGCGCGACATCGTCTCGTAAAATCGAAACAGAACTGGGATGGAAGCGTTTACAGGCCTTTCGGGGAACTATACTATTCACGAGGTTAATTTGGGATCAACGCCCGCTCGAGACTTTGCGATTTACTCTGTTGTTTTTTAACAATTTTGAGAGATAAACTTTTATTTTATTTTTAAAAGTATTATTATCATTCTTTAAAGAAATTCTATAGGATAGTCATGTGAAAACAGTACCTAATAAGTGACGCAGACAATCTCTTCTCCGCTTACATCGTGTTCTTAGTTATGCTAACAGTTATAATTTACCGACTAGGACACTTTAAATGTTATGAAACTATTACTCCTAATCAAAAACCTCCACACCAATGAAAAAAAAGGTTTAATTTTTTTGTGAAAATAAATTATAATTTTTTCTTCCTAACATCACAAGCTAACTAAAGTATCCCACTCTCCCAATTATCTTTGAGTTTTGCAAAACCATATTTCATTAGCACACCGCACCATTTCTCGGAAACGCGTGGGTTAAGGCGTAGGACCATCATTGTACTTTTTAATATTTACGATGTAATCTCGTAGGGTTCGCGGTCGGCGCTCGCTAAGAACGAGGATACATTTTAATGTGCAAATCTAAGTTTGCCAATGTGTGTGAAAGTGCTTTTTGTTAAACTTTGTGAGGGTAATGAATGATCCTGGGACAGTGATTAATCTTGGCCTGACAGGCTGTTTTAGGGACGGACGCGTGCCGTCAAGACCACGTAAAGACTTCTCACGTCGTAATTATCGCGTTTTTTATGTTATGTTATCTTAGAACAGATGTAGAATACTGGTGTCCAACTGAGCGCAAAATATAAAGAAGAAAAGAAAGAAAGAAAAAGTTTTATTGTTGGCTATACGAAAAACAGATACAAAAAAAAAAAACAACCAAACAATTAGTAGATACAATTTACATAGCCAACAATGATCCCTTCATTCAGCTGTATGCTGCAATTCCGCTTACACGAGAGCTGCTTAAAGATAAAGTGGCAAAGAAACGAAAGTGTTGTGTTTTAGACAACATTATTTCACGTTAAATACACTGCTATACTTGGGATTATACGTCGTTCTCCAAAGTCCACAGATGATTTTCTATTTGATAATATCAATCTAGACATCCCACTGTAGGCTACTATTACTTCCAAAGGTTATTAGACCATAGTTTTAAGTACTCCTCAGTGCCGACCGAATGCCAGTTAGAATTGCGAACCACAAATACAAACGTAACTTGTATGTTATCAATGTGCTATCCGTAAAATTGGAATTAGACCCTGTACCAATTTAAACGTAGCCACAATTAATTCAAATTGAACAAGGTTCGCTAATTAAATTCTATTGATATGTGTTGCGGTGTAACGCGTTGGAATTAGTCGTAAATTGAGGTTAGTGAGACGATCAGACGGGTCATAATGTGCCTAATTAAAAGCTAGATATTCAACGCGGCCTTTGATTGCAAAGTTGTCTGGAGGAGTTTGGCCTTAACGATAAAACCGCTATTTTGACGTACATAATTAGAAACCGTTGATAGCTTTTAATAAAAATGAGAGACTATTTGATAGTCGCAAGACTGAGTCCCAGCCATAATTATCACGTTATTAAAAACCAATACTTTGCACATCTTAGCTAAAACTTACACGTCCAACAGTTGAGGTTCAACTTAAATAAATACAAAATAGGTAACGTAATATCCGCAACAAAACTCTCCAGTTACGTCAAAAGAATTTCATTCAAAGTATGTACCGTAAACAAACTAAGACATTATGGAAACATTCATTTAAAACATTTTATTCGCGGCCGTACGTCCGAACGTTCCATTTCACCCAAATTTCAAATCCTTTTCAATCCAGCCTAGTGCGGCACCATGTCGTTCTGTCCTTCTCACACGCAGTGCATAAAAGCGAGAGCGAATTATGTCAGTGATGGAAGCAATCCCCGTGGAAAATCTACAAGAGT
This sequence comes from Hemaris fuciformis, assembly GCA_907164795.1. Taxonomy (NCBI): domain Eukaryota; kingdom Metazoa; phylum Arthropoda; class Insecta; order Lepidoptera; family Sphingidae; genus Hemaris; species Hemaris fuciformis. The sequence continues at coordinate 4,493,353 of OU015440.1, read as the reverse complement.
GCGTAAACACAGTGGGGACCTTCCTTTTTCTCGTGTATAAATTATTCACGGGCCCCCGACCGCTTGTTTAGACGATTTCATCAGTTGACTTTTTTGTATTCCCATTTTTTTGTGTGTAAAAAACCTTTTTATATAAAATATTAAACTAAAACATAAAAGCCACCGGGCCCGCGAAACGTAAAATGTTGTATTTAGGTCTTTTAATTTGGCCCATATTTTGCGCTCGGGTTTTCTCTGTGTGCCTGATTTTAATATTAACATCTTTGGGTTCGTTCATTTACGCAGTATGTTATGCAATTGGGTTTTTTTTATTATTCTGTACCATCTTTTTAAAGCTAACCAAAAGGTATTTTTTAAGTATCGTTCCCTAATGGTAACAATTTAGGGTGATCAGTGTGGGACTGCCTTTGGGTCCAATTATAATTATTTATTTATGCAAAAAAATACTACGAAAGTTTTAGATTCCAGTATTTAGTTAACTGGAACTCGTACAATCGCGACTCCTTGAGAATCGCGTGAAATAATTAAGACATTGCTGTTGCTATTTAGGTACTCTATCAAAACCGCCATTTCACTCATTGCTCTACTCGTATAAGGCCAGAAACCAATCTTATATTTATCAATTTTTATGAGTGTCTATAGCACCTTGCCTAAGCAACTTACTGTCCTTTTTTTTTAAATATGATTCTACGAAATTATACAGGAATCGGAATAAGTGCATATTCATCGTCACGAAAAAATGTCGTATCCAAGAACTAAAATCCATAAAGGAAATGCCATTGGAAGTTCGCGACAGTAGCGTGGTACAAAGCGTGGGCGGAATAATTAATACAGATTTGTGAACTACGTTTTGTAGGCACGTGCTACTGGCATTCGAAGGTAAAAAGTAGAAGGAACTACCTGATGTATTGGACTTGTCAATAAATTTATTCTAAAATAATATAAATCCTCATAAAATGTCTTAAACGTGCCTAACTATAAAGGACAATGTAATGAATCAGAAATAATAATAGGAAAAAGTCCTGAGGTATTACTGAGGTGAAAACTAAGCGAAGAGCAAATCGAAGCATTTTTACTACAAACTATTTACGTTAAACACATTATGCATTTAATTTAATTTTTATCATATTAATACTATGTTCTTATTACTATAAAAATATAACCTCAAATTATATGTACGTTTCCCGCCAAACTGAAATCCGTTGAATGAATCGCCAACTTGGTTTAATTCTTATCAAATTCACACGACCACTAAGTAAAGAGAAGCATTTCAGCCAGACGTTCCATATCTCGTATTGATTTTATGTTATCACTTATCAGTACACCGTAGAAACGGTCAAATTTTATAATACTGTGATCCACATGAAAATATAGGATACGTTTGGCAAATATTTGAGGTATTATTATATACTTACATCTGATGCTATCGTCTTATTCAAACTTATCATACGATCGTGCCCATATATAGGTATATCATAATCATACCTATTTGATAAAAAAAACAACAATTATACGAACATATTAAAATTATATTACTTATAGAAGAGCTTATAAATCCTCCATTAATGCTACATATTAAAACTTTGCTAACATTGAAATACAAAGTTGGAAAATATTGTTTGACAATCATAAAGTTTTAATATGTTAAAGATATTTGCAGAGCATTTGGATTTTAATTTAAGGAATTAGATCGATACAGATTAATGTATATTTCTATAGCGGACGTATCTAATTTCGTAACAAATTCATAACCACAAAAGTGCGTAATCCGTGTGAAAACAAAAGGACTTAATTATACAAACAGCCGTATATAACGCATAAATCGTAACAATGCCAATGTGCCGGAGTTCATTTGCACAGAATATCACATTTAAAATCTTATTAGAGGGCCCCGCGAGCTCGAATGCTCCATTCGCCGTGACATTCCCCGGTAATGTTGCACGAATTACGTCGGCGGAATGAGAAGCCAACGCTCCAAGAATTATCCTTTCGTCTATTGAATTATTTTGTCGAAATAAATTGCTGCTTCTAATAATACCCCCGAAGATGCTCCCTGCTTTATGAAGTGTAAGTCTTGGATGTTTGGAATTTTTGAAATGCCACGACCTTTGCCCCGGGACGGGTCGAGGAGATTCTATTTTTGCTCGTCTAAGCTAAGGCTTTTGGTTGTCTGGTCTCACAAATATTAATAAATGGTAAAATATAAATCGATTTAGCCCAAAAAGTCAAGTCGGTAATGGTTGCTGATTTTTTTATGAATTTCTAGAAAAATATAAAAAAATAAATAAATCAAATACTACGCAATTGAAACCAGCTTATGACATCAATTTGGTTAAAGCAGTACAAGTAGATGCGGAAAACACTAAATAAAAGTTCATCATTATCAGCCCATATACGTCCCACTGCTGGGCACGGGCCTCCTCTACCATTGAGAAGTTAAATTCAAAGTTAAATTCAAAAATTAAAAGTTAAATTCAACTAATGATTCTTATATGAACACAGTCACGTATGATCGATCCAATGTTTAGTACGCCATAGGAACTAAACAATAAAAAAAAAGGTATAATTGCAACTACGATATTACAATGTACCAACACAATCGCACGAGAAAGTAATCTGTCGGTCGAAAACACACGTTGTAGTAACAGCGGCGAGCTGGAATCGTCCGAAAGTTAATTTAGTCGAAATGAAACTGTCCACCATTCAAAGGCCGAGGCTCGTGTAATTTTTCTTTCATTACTCGTCAAAAGCGTGCCTCCCTCCCACTGGCGGCTATTTCTCCACGTCGCTTCGCCCTTTTCACGACTTTAGTGACGGTCAGTGTTGAATTATTCTCAGTTTTATTTTATTTAGAAATGTCTACGCTCCGATTTCAATGGCCTGAATTTGTATTGTGTGCATTCGAGTGATTGTTGAAGTTGACATTTTTGTTGAAGTTTCATATTAGGTACTTTGCTATATCAAATTTGTGAATACTCATATTGGTTTGTGCATAACACAAAAAAATATTTGTAATTTTGTGATGAAAATTTTACTTCTATCGTAATTATCGAAAATTGTATCGCACTATTTGTATGACAAGACAAGTAAGTAATTTTAAATGTGAACTTTAGAACCAATTTATAATTTAATTGCGTGTTATTAAGTCATACACACATTTCATTTATCAATATTTCACTCTATCTGGTAATTTGCTGCTGAACGCCGAAATATGCAACTTGAAAACGTTCTACATCCCAAAACCAGACAGAGGTGAAGAATTTAATCTCACTTGAGATTGGCAAATTTCCATACAAGTTGGGACGGCATTCCGCGAAAAGATATTCTGGAAACAAGCGAAAACACGTTACTTAATGTACGGGTATGTTATTATTATCGGCAACATTCAACAACTGTAGCGAGTGGCAGGAAATGTCAGAAACACTGCAGATTTCAAAATATGACTTAACAATGCTGTGTGAGTTATTACGCAAACTAAGACACAATGGCAAATATAAAAAGCGGCTACTACGGACACAAGATTATTTAAGTTTATAATAAAGAAAACATTGTCGGGAAACCTCTGGTCTAAAAAAATCTACAATATTTTGTCAAATCGACCAACACTTATTCAGCGTGGTTGACTAGAACTTCAACTCTATATGTTATGAAATAGGCTAGTGGCCAGAAGAGCGACGTCAATGGGCATACTTTACTATCACCATTTTTAGGCATCCAAAATTCATCTAACATTTTTCGCACATCCGAAGTGATGCAATGCGAAAATGAAACCGGACCGGTTCGGTGTCTGGCGGAAGAATGTTAATATCCGTTTGCGCGGCCCGGTCGGGTCTGCGGTGCAGTCATATGCCGGCTGTCCGTACTGCGAATCATAATATGTTGTGATGATTGCTCGCACCGCCGAAATCGATTTGTCAACCCGTCCGCGTATGGTAATGACGCGTCGTCGAATTAGCTCGTTTTGTTTCGTTTTTTAATTCTCGGTTTAGTGCCAGTATTTGTCGACGGTATTAAGTAAGCGTGAATGTTTTTTGTAGCATACCTTTTTACCGGCGGAAAATAATGAACGATGTTAACATACATACATACATAAACTCACGCCTGTATTCCCTGATGGGATAGGCAGAGGTGCATTTCTACACCCACATTTCGTCAGGTATGTATCAGTCCCACGTAATAGGTGGCGAGCCTATTGCCGTTTTTCGGGCACAATTCCAGACTCCGTGCTGCTACTGAGAATTTCCTAATGGAAAAACCCAATAACACTTTGTCCGACCCGGGAATCGAACCCAGGACCTCTAGATCGCACGGCACATACTTGTACCGCGAGACCACGAGGCAGTCGAACGATGTTTATTATATTAAAAATCTATTATCTCGGTAATAGAACGAAAATATTAAATATAGTTCTTGCAAATGAACAAATATTTAATAATTGGTTTCATTGCTTTAACTATTTATATATTTGATTACGGCCGACAGGCATATCATGTCAATTGGCTTGAGGCGCCACACTGACACCCATCGGGCTGAAACTCTTTGCACCAATCAAAATTCATATTAAAATTATACAGACTCGATTTGAAAATGAAAATCATAAATAATTTGTCTATGCCCTAAGCGGTAAATTAGGGCCTAAGCATAATGTAGACTTTACCTAGTAATGGGATTAAGGTATAATATTTTAAAATATAAAGTGATATTGGACAACGAATATAGGTACATATGTCGTAATTGGAATGTCTTTCTCGAAGATTGTAACAGACTTGTGAATCATTGGATGATTGGTTGCATGGCGGGCGTAAGAGCACGAGTCTAAGTATGCATTTAACACATATAATATAGACATCCTTATGTATATCTATTTATAGAATAATCTATTTACAGATAATTATAGACAGAGAAATGTTATCACATAGAGATTATATTTTTCAATAAAACACTCCCATAAAATAAGAAATTTATCGAAAACGACAGTCGTTTTCCAATAGAATATTTATTAATGTAATTAACACCTAAGCTGAATACATTTAAACATTCTTCACTGAGTAAAAGCGTTCGCGCGGGGAGCATAAAACGGCGCAAGTTACGCGCTCGGGCGTATTCGTACAAAATATATTTATTACAGGATGCTGAAACGGTTTCTAAATGTTATTTACTTACTGCAATACAACGATTTATTGTCTCGATTCGTGTATTACCACGTTTTCCAATATATTGGCGCCGAACGGTAACATTAAGTTGTAATTTCCATTTATTTGGCTTTTGGTTTAATATTTGTATCCGGCAGTATTGCGATTAAGGTGCATTGGGCTTTAATGCACTTTTTTTTATGGGAAAGAAGGCAAACGCGCAAGTTACAACCTGATGTTAAGTGGTCAACACCGCCCATGAACACCCACAATACCAGAGGAATCATCGGTGTGTTGTCAGCCGTTGAGGAAAATATTTGAGAAGGCTCATCATCATTTGATAGAGCATTAAATTGACGGAAATAATGCTTAATTAGACCTGGTGAACATAGTTCTAAGAGTTTTAGTGGCCTTGTCGCTATCTAAACACCATCTAACCTTCCAAATGGAACTTGAGAACAAACTGTTGTATGAATGTTTTTCGGGGCAGTAGTTCTGGCCTGTTTACTCTTGCCCCGTATATATATATACAGGGTGTATTCAGACTGTGATCGGAAACTAAGGCAGGTAATAGCTAAGGTGATTACAAACCCCCTGGCGTTAAAGAAAATTCTGACAAAAAATAAAAAAATTGTCGTTTTCCATACAAACCGCGTACATTTAATACCGATGGTTGTATGGAAAAAGTCAAAATTTTTATTTTATGTCAGAATTTTCTTTAACGCCAGGGGGTTTGTAATCACCTTAGCTATTACCTGTATTAGTTTCCGATCACGGTCTGAATACACCCTGTATATATATAGAATCAATTGAGTATTATAACATAAATGTTCCCAATGGCGAGAGAAAATTTTCTTTGAATAATATAATCAATTTATCGAATATAAAAAATACAGTAAATTCCACCCACGCGTGATTACAATGTAAATTTTATTATTATTGGAACAACGCTGTATGGCTGTCGAGTTGTTACTTAATTAGCGGCCGCGGCTTTTTATTACTTACATTATTATCTTCGGAAGTTGTTTACCATTAACTGATACGGAGGTCGTGTTTTGTTTTTATTCCTGATGAGCTGTTTCTGCGTGTCTTTATATGATCCTTGTGTAGGACGGATATTGCTTAATTATACTTTGTGGCGGAGTTTGTAAAGAATGAGAGGAGAAATCGTGGATGCAAAAAAGGGTTGTTTTCGGTTTTGTGTGAAATTATCGTGAATACTTCAATTATGTAGCTCGTTAAAATTGCATGTACTAATAGTTTTTTTATTTATTAACCGTAATATTTTTGTTTCCGGTAAGTTTTCAATCATATTTTAACATCGGCCGAAATAGAAAATAATCATATTACGTTCCGGTAAGGCATATCTAAATAATTATCTACACACAAAAAGGTTAGGTACTTCTCTAAAGCGTAGGTTACGTCCCATGTAGCGCCATTATATATCCCTTTCCTTATGTGAATAAAAAAAACAAAGAGCATCGTTTAAATTTTAAATCCCTGGATCCGATGATTCACACTTTCAACAGTGTTTACATCAATCTTGCGGCGTGCAAAGTTGTAAAAACAAAATTATTTTAAAACATCAAATCATCATTGCCTTGCCCTGCTCCCAATTTCATTTGGGGTCGGCGCAGTATGTTTTATCCTTCCAAACATCCCTATCAGCCGTCATGTCTTCATTCACCCCTTTTTCTTTCATATCTTCAGTCACGCACTCCATCCATCTTTTCTTTGGCCTTCCTCTGCTCGCCCATCCATCAACTTTCATATCATTTTAAAACATCAAAATGTAATGTAAATATTGTAACTAACCAGCGTGTTTTCGAATTATCACCGCAACCCGATTTCTGTTTAACGAAGGTTATATTTCGTGTCAATAAACAAAATTTAATGTTTCTATCCTAGTTACGGTTTTGAGGTTGCCAAACATATAGGTTACATTAATTAATTAATTTTACCGCGTTGATGAAACGTCGGCCGCGAAGCTGTTGCATATGATTGTATTAGCTTTATTTATCATCCCATAGGAATAGTCATTTCATTCAAGTCATTGTACTGTTTTCTTTATAAAGCCTAATTAAGACTAAGGTTTGATTGATTAACAAAATTACCGTTATTAACTCCCTTTCCGATGTCATCGTCATTGTCATCATCAGCCCATCTCCAGCCCTCATGATGTTTTCCTTCACCGTTAAAGTACGTGATAATTCTTTGTGAATACACACATAACTTCGAATAGTCAAAGATGTGTGCCTGGGTTTGAACCCGCGACCGTCGAGATTCTCGACCGCGTGCGTAAATCTCGAGGCCAACACTGATAGTTGAGACTGATACTCATTGGCTACAAAAGTAGATGTACTCTCGACACCATATTTCACATATTGCATATGTGCGTCAGCTCGGTGGTCCCTTCACAAAGGCACGCTGACCAGCTATCATTAATGTCAAACCGTTCTAATTAGGGGATATAAATTATAGATCATATCTAGGTTTCACCTCACTTGACCCCGAGCGGCGCTGGAGCCACCTCCGCAAACTAATCTGTATTTATAACGTGCTGCGCCTAATATGGGTTATTGTTTTCAACTAATGTAGGTACTTTATGAGAAACTTATTTGTGACGGACTTTGCCTCCGTGCAGCTCAAATTGGGATGAGAAAATTTGAGAGAAATAAAAACCAGTCAACGTACTAGTAGTGATGGCCTCGAGGTTTAGGCGCGCGGTCGAGAATCTCGGCGGTCCAGGCACACACCTCTGACTTTTCGAAGTTATGTGTGTATTCATTGTGATAATTCATTAATTATCACTGAAACTATATTTTTTTCGAAATATAAAGCATGAATGTTTGTACGAAATTTTATCAAACTCAGTTTCGGCGTAAAAACGTAACTAATAAAGAAATTTGGTATACTTGACTACAGTCACTGTTGACGGTCAATTAAGAAATCTAAGGTAATTTATCCACTGTACTAAACATACAAAATCTTTGTGACGAGAAACTGCGCTTAAGTACTAATAAATTCTAACAACAAATCAATACACAAAGTTGGTAAAGTGACACAGTTAATTAGAACTACAAGTAGTGAACTGTGCCCGGCGGCTGACGTCACGCGATATTGGGATGACAATCACGATGAGCTAATGACTTTGTCAACTATCGATATTTCTGGAAACTTCCTGCGGTTAACTAGTTTAGCTACAAATTGTGTTTAGATATTTGCATAATAATAATATTAGTAAAAGTAATTGAAGGAATTGTGATATTGGTACTAATAATTATCATGTGAATACATACCATTTCAGAGATTTAACCAGTACTGACGCAATTTATATTAGGTGCAAATAAATAAATGACCAGCTAAAATTGGTAAAAAATTAAAAGTAAAAGCATCATACTTTACTTCTCTTGATATATTATTTTGTGATAGCCTTTTTTTACTTATTTACATTTCATAGATTTCAATCATTCATTTGAATTTCAAAGATATTTAAGTGAATACATAATCAACATTACTTTACTCATAGTCATAATATGTTACCATTACGTTTTTTCGACGCTAATGTCCTTATTATTTATTTGATGTTTTGTACTAGAAAGCAAGTTCAGAAATGATTATAATAGAAGTGGCACGACGCTTTCCCAAGCCAGCACGCAGTTCGAGAGTACATATGATAGATAACTCGCATCCATTTGTTTCATCTCCCACATCCGCAATTGTCAGACCATTGACTCACTTTGTGAGGCAATTTTGTGTAGGGGCGCGGTGGTCACTGCATTAGACAATGTTCTAAACACACAATAATGTACTTGTATGAACTGAAATGAAACGTAATAATATGCAGTAGTCAGTAGGAGTAGAGACAGCAGACGGTATGTAGACCAAAGTAGCCCATTATAAGCTATATCTGCTCTAGAAACTATAAACTAACTAGAAAGGGAGAAGGTACCCAGTGATGTGAATTATTGAAATAAAAATTTATATTAAGACGCAAAAATGCTTGTGTTAAGGACACGACAATTTACGAGCTGAATCCCTGTATAGGGAAAATAATTGTTTGATCCTCGATTAAACTAAAAGTGATTGTTTATCAGGCTGGTATATCTTTCGTAGTTGCCAATTGGCATAACAATACTTGCGCTGTAACGAACTACGTGTAGGTACTATAATTTCTCATTAAAAAGTAACACAGTCGACAATACGAGACATGATAAAAATCTATAGTCCATAAAGCCCACACAGACGCGACAGTAGATAAATCGTACGCACCGTGAGCATACATAAAAATTTACAACTCAATCATAGCAGTGTGTATGAAGAAGAAAGCCAGTGCGGCGATAACAATATTTTTCCACCGGCGACATCTGTCCGCAATTAGAACAGGATCGATTTAGTGCACCCAGTTATTTATGGCAGCTATAAAAACTGAACGGGTAATGGGATTACTCCACTGTCTGCGCGTGGCGCTTCGAAGCGATAAAGGTGGAAAAAAAAAAACATTATTGTTAACCTTATTATATGTACTTATTTATTTTAGAAACAGATGACTTGCCAGTGACACCACTGAACAAAGGTCAAAGGAGAGCCAAGTGCAGAAAGATTCTGTCGTCCTCGATACCGTAGTCTCCTAATATTGAGCTTAAGTTTATTAAGACAAACACGCATTAATAAAAAAATAGTGTGTGCTGTGCTTTCAATTTCAATATACTCATAACACCCCTAATGATGCAATCCTTTGTGATTCGGGTGGTAGTGAGTTCGGTTCCAACATTTGCAAGAAAGTCTCTCGGAGTTTCTGATAATGATAATCACATTACTTGTTTTACTAACATGTTAAACACTATAACAGAAAAGCCTTAAATAAACACTGAAAAATATATTCATCTGTCGCTTGACTGAATAATGTCTCTCAGAGGAACGCACGCTTAACACTTTACTAAGGAAACTCGTATATGTAATTTATTCCACCCATTTATATGGGATGCAACTGTTTTAACAACTAAATAGGCGCGTCTATTTCCGTAATAATGAACACTGTTTAGTGCCTCACTTGCGTGTACGTTTGATTGGCTTCATTTATTGCGCTCTCACATCCCTGCGGATAAAATTGCGGATAAATAAATGCCTTGATTTATTCTATGTCTAGGTCTTATCTTGATCTTTGTGAGAGACAGTTGTGCTTTCCCCAACATCAGGCGCCACTACAGTCTTATGGTGCAAGTAGAGAAACACAGTGAAAATATAATACTAAGCAATTGTTTGGTTCACCTATAACCCGCTAACTCGTAATCCCAATGATATCCAGTCATATTTTAGAAACATATATGGCTTATACGTATACATGCATTAAATTAATTACGTATCGATTGATTTATATATTATACATTGACCAGACATCATAGTAACAAACATGTTATTGCAACAAAATAATATTTTGCTGAATTATATGAGACTTAAACTTGAAACAAAAGGCAATCATGATTTGTCTCGGTGCGGGTTTTAAAACAGCAACCGCTCATTGTTATTTTCGATCTTCTTACTTGCTTACAATAACCATTGATGAAGATGGAGTCTTCAGTCTAATGGCGTACCATAGGAGAGGCATATATCCAGCATTGAACGTGGAAAAGGCAGTTGAATATAATCAAACTGACATAGTTTTAATAATCGCAGCAGTTTCTGACAGTAGGAAATCTATTTGGTCCACACAGAGTCACTAATGTCAGACACACTATGAAACAAATGGAACATCCAAGCGACCGCATGTCTACGCCATGACATAAAATTATGGACACCTGCTACTATAATTAAATCCTTCGCTGTACAAGCATTATACATAAAACCCCATGGCACATGTCGAAGGCAGGCTGTGACCTCAACGCCGGCGACGGCTCCGCGACACAGTAATGCAGTAATTTATGTGCCATTGTGCGACCGCGTGCGACGGACCTCTGGCGGGTTGCTAATTCTGTACCTCATGATTACATGTTTGAGGCACACGTCGAGTTTTGGGTTTTTGTATTGATTGGCTTTTTTGGTTTTTAGTGTCGTCTGTACGTGTCGTTGTTCAGATGACACTCGTTGCTGAAACAACGTCGTGGGCCGGATTGTACCTATGTATGTACATGTGAGGACGTTGTGGAGGTTACGGTACTAAAACGATTATTTCTAAATGAACTATGAAGAAAACATTGTCTTTGACAAGTATTCCTTGATTAGTCATTTTAAGCTATATTTTATTTCTTAAAACATGTTTGTAATGTACTTAAATCATCTTTCAGTTTGTTCAAATTCGATTTAGCTTACATACAAATTAATTGACCACTAAGTTTCCCAATTAACAAATACCTCTCGCGTGTGCTAATTATCGTGAAAAAAATCCAATATCTGAGCGTGAACGAAATATCAAAGACTGTTACAAACGTCGTCATTTCCAAACGTCGCGATAAAAGCGTAAAGCTCAAAAGTGGCGATAAAAATCTCGACAGCTGCTATATTTTCGAATTTAGTACAAAAATAATTAACTGTTACAAAGTTAACGAGTGTTCTGCTATTAACGGTATTAATGTAGCGTTTATAATAACATTTTTAATGACCAGAGGAAGTCGCTTCAAATGGCGTGACGTTTTTTTAACTTTTTTATGACGAATCTGTCTGCTTGTTGATACTGTTCTGCTTCATCCGTAACTTTTTAATCTTGTTAAGAGATGGTGTAAATTTTAGTCTCGTCGATTTATTTAAAATAAAGTATATTGGAGTAAGGTAATCAAATAATTACAGGAACTTATTGATTTTAAGACGCACCAAAAATTAGATACCAAATCATGAATGATAAAAAAACAAACTATGTTACGTCTATGAAACCCGGTAAGATGGTAATAAAAAGATATACCTAATTAAAAAAAAAACCTACAGATGTTATCAATTGTTTAAATGTTTATATCATTATTAATTCACTAGCAGTCCTGCTTCACCCGAGCGCAATATTAAAAAAAAAATACCTAAAAAATCTTAAAAAAAATTGCGATTAAGCCGTAACAGCTCAACAAACAAACTCCCCTTTGGCATTAGCAATATACGGATTGTTTACTCTACAGTTGGCTATAAAATGGTCATCATTAACGTCAGTCCAAGCATTATTGAACATCATGACTGATTGTGTAATGAACCTGACAACCGTGAAGACATATACGAATTACAAACGCATAAAGATACTGCATGCAATGCTAATCATGACATCGGTAATGTCAAAACATGAGGACAAAAACATTTGTATAATGATTAATGAGTCGTCGGAATGTGTGATTCAAATGATACAGGACGATAATTTAAACTGCTGTATTGAAGATCAAGGACCTTAAATTTACATTCCTGATGATCACAACGACTTCAGCCTTTGTAATGTAATGTTAAGTAGCTCGTGATATATTAGACATTTTTGACGCAACAGCAGTAGCCATTAACTCTAAAATTCTAGCACTATGAAGCCTGTTTCTAGTTTCTGCTCCTAATAGACTATTAAATAAAATAGTACATCCAATAGCCACATACATAGATCTAACCCCACAATAACATACAAGTTGTCGTGAGTATCACAATCTACGAGAGACTTTTCGATCTCAAACACCCAGACCCAATACAAATATTTGTGGATCATACAAACATTTGTCTCGGCGCAGGGATCCAACCCGCGGGTTTTCGTTTCGCAAACTTGTGTCTAGTCAACTGCACCACGGGACTATTGAATAGTAAGAAACAATTTCAGCTATTTTTACCACCTCATACAGAAATTTACATAATAGAATTTTCATTGGTCATATTCATCATCATCATCGTCTTCAGCCGAAAGACGTCTACTGCTGGACATAAGCCTACCCCAAAGACTTCCAATGCCTGCATGCAGCGGCTTGAAAATTTAATTTTGCGGCGGTCACATTTAGTATCTAAATATGACAATTGGATGATCAGAATTGGTGTTATACTATTGGTAGCTAGTTATCCTACTACCATGGCACGTAGCTGCCATTAGCAAGAAAAATGACATAATCTAAACATATTTTACCGTTAAGTCGACACATCGTAATACGTTTTATTATTTTCCATACAAATATATTATGACGGGGCACGATTAATATTCAAGTTGCACGATTCTGTACAGTTTAACATTTAGCTCACGAGCGCCGATGTGGCCGAGAGGCAGACGCCTTTTGTATGATAATTCATACATTTTTGATACGTTAATGTTTTTTAATACGTTCATTTGGCTTCTAATTTGGTGTTATGTGATTTTGTTTCGCCGTTTTGTCCTAAAATTAGTATTCCCTTGTTGTCTTTCCTTTTGAATTGTTACCTATACTAAGAAATAGTTTTTTTGCATTTGTTACCATTTCGTGGATATTCATATTTAGAGTGATCACTTTACTAGACCTACTACTTAGAAAGATTACGTTCCATTTCCGAATGGTTCAGTACTCGTACTTGCATGGTCTATGACAGGGGTCGGCAACCTGCGGCTCGCGAGCCACATGCGGGTCTTTGGATGTAAAGCTGCGGCTCTTTAGTTCCATGCGCAAATATTATTTATTTTATATGTATATAAAAAAAAAACTTAGGCTGTGACAGGAAAAAATAAAGGGACAACAACGAATCTTCAGAATAAAATAAACATCGTAATACACGAAGAAAGCGTTTTGTGCCCAAACATTTCCGGCCGAAATAGTTGAGGTCATGAATTTGGCAATCAAGATTCACATCTTGTCAAAAGTACTCTACCATCGTCAGTTTAAAGAATTTTTAAACGAAATGGAGACTCAGTATTCTGACCTCCTTCTTCACTTCTTCTTCTTCTAAAGTGCGATGGCTTTCCAATGGTATGTTGTTGAAAAGTTTTGCTTTGTGTTTGAATGAAATAACATTCCTCAATGAAAAAGGCATTAATCAACCTGAATTAGAGAACGGCAAATGGTTGCAAAATCTTTACTTTATGGTGGATATCACGTAGAAATTAAATGAGCAACTTCTAAAACTGCAAGAAAAGGGAAATCCAGCCTATGTTTTGGTAGAAGAATTGGTTTGTTTCGAAGAAAAATTTATTATTTTTGCAGAAGATATTCAGAGCGATAAATTACTTCATTTTAATTTTTTAAGCTATATCGCAATAAAACCAGTGCAACTGTTAAGACGAATTACTTCAGCAAAGTTATTAAAAAAAATTAAAGATGAATTTTCTGACACATTTCAGCAATTCAAAACCAACAAAACCACTCTAACATTCTTAGTTAATCCTCTCAAAACAAATAGTAACGAAATCCACATTGAGCCATTTGGACCTGATACTGGATCTCTAGAAATGCAATTGATCGATTTAAAAAGGAGTGGAAAATTTATAGAGTTGAAAAGCAAATTGGAAGAGTTGCAAGGTTGCGAGGAAGTTGGCATCTGGAGTGCTGACTATCTTCGGATCGACATATTCTTGCGAGCAAGCGTTTTTTAGCATGAATATAATTAAGAGCGTTTACGCGGTTTTAGCGTAGGTAATTTCAGTAAAAACAGTACTTATCGAACCCCTTAAAATTTATGAAAGACTGATCGTACAAACATGTTAATTACCAATTATTTTAGGAAATATTGTCATCTAGTTAGTGAAGAACATTTTAAGATTTTTGTGTAAATTTTGATAAATAACAAGATAACTGAACGAAGGTTTTCATAAATTCAATTTTAGTCATTTTCTAGGCTCAAAATTCGGGTTATTTTATAAAATATAATGTTATAACATATTTAATCAAACTAAAATGTTGTTGAATTGGAAATATCCCCAAGCAAATAGTTAGTGAAAAACATTTTAAGATTTAGATCCCTTATTGATTATTCAAGCAATAAAAAATCTAAGACATTTGAAATATTGAGAAATTACTGTCAATACAGTATTTTTTTGACCCATATACGAGTATGATACTTAATTTAATAAAACAACTTTTTATAATAGAAGTACTTGAAAACGTACCATTTTTGTTTTGAAGAAATTTCGCTTATTTAATTTTTATAAATATTTTAAAATGTACTATAAAACGCTGCGCGCAGGCCGGTGTAAATCACTCTGCCGCAAGGCCTTCCGGAGAGTCGACGTATCGCTCAGCGCACCGTGGATATTTAATTTCGTCGATGTTTTCGCGGTTATCTGTCTGCCTTCCGAACAATGATGATGATCAGTGATGTATTTGACATTTTATAGATTCAATAAACTTAATTTAATTTAATTTTTAATTTTATGTCATTTACTACCGACGCTGGTGTTAGTGTGAGTCATATTTACGGAAATTCGACTAGCCGCGCGGAGCGTAAACGCTCTTATAATTAAAGTAAGAAGCCAACTAACAAATTACAATTTAGAGTCGTGTTTGAAACTTAAAACAACAAGTTATGAGTCAAATTTATCTAAACTTTCTAAAACCATGCTAAGCCAACGCTCCCATTGCATTTGTTTGCTGAAATGTATATTATTGTTTTTATTTTTAAATACAAGTTACATTGTTTATTAAAGTTAAAACTTTTTACTTCAATAACCAACGCAAAAACCATCGCTCCTATTGAATGTGTTTGCTCAATTGTAGATTTTTTCCGAGTCAAAATTGTTCAATAACATTCATTCAATTTTATTTTTATTTTTGAATTCAGACAAATGACTTACGTATCACATTTATTCACATGGAGTGCGTTATAAACAAAAATACAAACGACATATATGCGTAAATCTCAGTAGCTTCTATTAAGATGACAAAAGATGTCACCAATCATAGTTTTATAGCTATAGGAACGATTAAAGTCGGTGTTCCATATATGGAAATGAGTGCCTTGTAGAGTTAAGTTTTTAAACACTACTTATAAGTAGTAGTGAATAAATATATATTTTTATTATGAATTAGTTAAAGATTTTTATTTTTTATTTTTATTTATTCAATTACTTTTTATTGTTAACAAGAAAAAATATTGCGGCTCTTTAAAAACTTTGAAATTTTGTAATTTGTAATTTTTGGCTCTTCTGACTCAAAAGGTTGCCGACCCCTGGTCTATGAAATTTTGTTTACACCTGGTGGATTAGAAATACGATATTTGTATTTTGTAAATGAAGTTCAGGAAAATAAAAAGAAATTGATTAATAATTGCCTTTATATTTTCTTATAAAAAATACTTGCAAAATATGACTTTATTTATTGTACACAATAAAGTTTACATAGTTATCCCAACCGATTTTATAAAAATCCTCATTAACTTATAAATAACAAGGATATAAAGTTAACAACTCTCCCACAATAAACCGCGTAAAATGTTTCAAAAAGGCAAATGGGAAACGATAAACAAGGATTAATACGAAAATAATGAAACATTAAAACCGTAAAGGTGACGTTTTGCGCGATCAAAATAATAATCAGATGATTTTATTGAACCCCTACCATACTTGTAAGTTGTAATATGCAAATGTGCGGACACACCCTTTCAATGGAATAGCTATAAAAGTTTAGAAGGAGGTTTATTAAGACTTCTATAGGCCATCGACAGTTTTGTGGATGGGCGCATGTGTGGTCGAAATTTCGTTTGTGCAAAACTGCCAATTCTCTCGGCATTTGATTTTAACGCGGTTCAGAGTGCTTACTGGTGGTTCTCGATCGGGTTTCGCTCTATCGCTGATACCACAGCGTGTGGTGCTGTTCATTACTGACTGTAAATGGTTGCAAGTCCAAATCGCACTAGTCAATTAAATTTAGCTGCTAAGCGTGGCACCACATACATATGGGTATGGCTAGGGACTACTTTATGCGCCATAGGTGCTATTCATAGGTATATCATGGGACTTGGATGTCACCCAAACAATAGCATTTATTACTTTTCTATGGGTTCTTTCTGTATTAGTACTGCGTCATTTAGGCCCATCCATATTGAACTCCATACTAACATCAACTACTTCTCTATTGCTTTATTCTATGGAAGTACCGCCACTGCGCTCGGTAGCATCTCTTTTCTTGGAAACTATATTTTTGTCATAATAATTAAACACGCAAGTTGAGGAGTGGAAGTTTGTTATGATTGAAGATTAAATATTCTGCCGGGGCTTTGTCTGTCTGAGAAGTTTTTAATCCTGTAAAAACAGGCGTTTTCTTTAAACTTTATGCATTTTTATTTGAGTTGCAAATTATTTTATGTATTATTTTTTAGCTTCTTGGAACAAATTGAAAATAATTATTATTATTGTAGTATTTTTAATGGAGCTAGTGATATAAGTCGCAGTATAATTGAAGGGAATATTTTACATATTGTATTTAACAGTTCCGCCTTATTCATTATACTACTGAGTTCAATATTGTACTCGCTTTTCGTACAAAAGTGATATTAACCTACTATGTCTATTTTGTGAAGGAGTATAGTATAGTTTTAGTAGTAGGTTCGAAACCGAGGCATATTATTAGAATATTTACAACCTACATCACACGACTTGTATGGATTCAAAAATATGTGCGACTTTTTTACATTAAAAGACAACACATAGTAATATGTTTTTAATACGACATATCATGATGAGTTACGCGAAAATAATACCCTTTCACAGTCTTATAGCCGTTAACGCTGACACTCAGTCGGGATACCCAATACCCGCGCGAATTCGAGTATTTTATTTATACTGCCAGTGATATTAGCCGTAAATATGGAATGAATGTTGTCGGAATGGTAAGAGGTCCGTTTTGAAACTAGATTTCGCAAGCGATGCCGTGCGCGTGGGCCGATAATGCGGGGACAAATTGTATGATGTATCATCACGACTGGATATCGCCAGATGGGATGGTTGTTTAATGAAATGTACCTGTTAGATGTTGATATTTGTAAGCCGTCTACGCTGGACTTACCCGCCTATATTAGTATTATGAAGATCGTTATATTCCCATCACTAGTATCGTTGCATTCCCATCACTAGTATTAAGACTAGTCTTGCTGAATTGCACCGGAAGGCGCATCACGCCACCAACGTAGTCTAAACACATAGTCAGCACAGATAACGGAGGCTGGTGTTGAACGCCTCAAGTACTTTTAAGCTAGTTATAATTTAGTCTTAATTCATACTTTGAGTAATAAACTCGTCTTTAAATATATTTCGTGTTTTTTAAAAGACTCCCTCGCGCTCCCGAAACTTATCTGGCGCAGCCGGTAGGATTGCTGGCTGTTCCTGTCGTGAAGTACAGAACTTTCGTAAAATCCGAAAAGTATAACGCGATCGGAACCCTGTGAAAGTGTGTAAAAATAACGCGCTCTCCGCGGCAATCCTCGAACCAATATAAATAAGAATAAGTGGGGACGTGATGAATACGGCAGCGGTTGGACTGTGAGTACATTTGAAGTAAAATCCTTCTACTTCCTTTCTTTCCTTGCCCATTACCTAAAATCGGTGTATTAATTTTAAGTGATAATTTTAAGTGTTGCTAAAATCGCGACGTACTCTGTATTCAAAAGCGAGATAGAGTTAATTAAGTTAAAGTTTAAAGTGTTGCTAAAATCGCATTTAAAGTATAGTTTATGATATTATTTTAATGTATATCTAAATTAAATAGTGATATATAATTAAAAGTTATTAAAGGCTATTTAGTGTATTATAATTAAAGTAAAAATGTCTCTTTCGCAAGGACAATCATCTACATCATCTAACACGACTATAGATACGAATATACCGAAAGAAGTGTTAAATTTAATTCCGCAATATAATGGTGAAACAAATACCTTAAGTTTATTTTTACGAAAATGTACATATGTTATCAAGCGGTATCAGGGAACAACCCCGCGTAATGAGTTTCTGATGCAATGTATTACAAGTAAATTAACTGGTAAAGCGGCAGCACTAATAAGTGAACGCGGTGATTTTGATACATATGAGGAATTAGAATCACTTTTGGTCCAGCATTTCGGAGATCCGCGAAGTGAAGAATGTGTTGCCTTAGAATTAGAGACCCTTAAGATCAGACCTAATGAGTCATATTTAGAATTTTGCGGGCGAATTCAGGACGTGCGCGCTATTCTTATGGCTAAAGTCAATCAAAATAGTTCAAGCACGTTACGCGACGCTAAACGCGTCATTTATAACAATACATCACTTAATGTCTTCTTATACAACCTATCCGAACACATGGTGCGAATAGTTAGAATTAAAGAACCTAATTCCTTAGAGGAAGCTTTAAAACATGTTTTAGAGGAAGTTAATTTCCAAGAACAATACAATATGCGTACAAAAATGTTACAAAATAAACCCGTTCAAGTTAACTTTAAACCACAGTTATCGGCACCTCAAGGTCAATTTAAATTCGGAATTCAAAATCAGGTTAACACACAGCCTAGTTTCTTGAATGCTTCATACCGCACATCTATGCCTACACAGTTTGGGTACAAACATCCCTATAGCCCTAATGCTTTAGCCCAACAGTTTGGTCAGCGGCCTTCGTTTGGACCTCGACAACAACAGGTAAGTCATTTTGGATTTAAGCCTCAACTAGGTCAGTTTGGCTACAGACCCCAACTGCAACCCACGCAGACAGGCTTTAAGCCACAACCAGTACAGTTTGGATACAGACCACCCCAGTTTGGATTCCGACCTCAGGTAGGACAATTTGGTTATAAAACTACACAGCCTCAAGGCTATCGACATCCCGTACAGTATCCTAATGACGTATCAATGCGGACGGCTCCGGCGCATCCGCCAAAGGCAAACGTGAATGAGATGTACACTATGAAAGAAGGTGAGTACAACAATCAAAATATATACGGTCATGAGGACATCGGTTATTACACTCATGACGAGCATCAGCCGTATGACGAACCTCAGTCTCATGACGACGCATCTTACCAGGAAACAGGAGAACATCAGGAGAACTACAGTGGTACCTGCGACAATGAAAAAGAACTAGTCGAAGCTGAAAATTTTCGTCTAGGGGTGTCTTCCCGAAAACCCGAGGTAATTGAATTAAATTACGACGCAACTTTGAAATTGCCATACATTTATGTACCCGATATTGATGGAAAATTCATGTTAGATTCCGGTAGTACAAAGTCCTTCATAAGTCCAACTAAAGCAAATATTTATTACTCGGATTTAAAATACTATGAACCCTTTACAGTATCTAGCACACATGCTACTAGTACCCATAGTGAAGTTGCTAACATACCGCTATTTTCGATTTTCAATAATGAAGGTTATCACAAATTCTTTATATACGATGTTGACAAGAAATATGATGGTGTAATAGGATGGGATCTTATGACAAAACTTAAAGCAAACTTAGATCTCGGAAACAGGATATTAAAAACTAATAAAACAATTATCCCTATTCAGTATGATACAGACTACATAGTTAATTTGGAACCCCGTAGCGAGCATTGTGTTAAATTACCAGTCAATTTAAAGGAAGGTTATGAAATTTCAAATTCCAAACAGTTTTCTAACACCGTAAGCATGCCCTTCGCTTTAGATGAAAGTGAGAATGAATTACAAAGACACTTGAAGGACGTAACGAAGAAAATAACTAAAACTATTACAATATCCAACTCTGACAGAACTATGACAGTTAGCCCTATTACCATATCGGATACAGAT
The DNA here is from genome assembly GCA_907164795.1 of Hemaris fuciformis. Taxonomy (NCBI): domain Eukaryota; kingdom Metazoa; phylum Arthropoda; class Insecta; order Lepidoptera; family Sphingidae; genus Hemaris; species Hemaris fuciformis. Next base: position 4,472,590 of record OU015440.1, on the reverse strand, counting down.
CGAGTCAAAGCAGATTTCCTTAAGAAAGAATCAGGTTGGTTAGTTAGATCCGACTCTAGTGACACCGATGCTATCGAAACAATTCATTCAGGTAAAGATACGGAATCCCTAGGTATTCCAATTTTAGACGAAGCCGGGTATAAACCCATTCCACTTATAACTCTACCCGATGTTAGCGAGCTGCGGCAGAAACAACTTTCTGCAAACACCGAACCTGTAGACCTAAAAGGAGTCAACCTGGACGACGTACAGCATCTTAACTACATCTTGAAGAAAAGTGTTCTGAAAAGTGTTAATAGTGAAAATGGGCAATATAGTGTTCAAATCCAAAGTGTTAGTGTCGCGACCGTATTACTCTACATTGTTTTAATTGTATGTTTTAGTTATATAATTTACCTTAGAATTAGAAATGTAATCATAAAAAGGCGTGAAGTAGAGCAAACCGAAAATCAAGCTCAGCCGCCAATGTTGTTAGTAACTCGATAAGATTTTATAACTTTGTAAGCGAAGTTATAGGGAAAACCTTGTTTCCCATAACTTCAGTCTAAGGGGGAAGGCGTTATATTCCCATCACTAGTATCGTTGCATTCCCATCACTAGTATTAAGACTAGTCTTGCTGAATTGCACCGGAAGGCGCATCACGCCACCAACGTAGTCTAAACACATAGTCAGCACAGATAACGGAGGCTGGTGTTGAACGCCTCAAGTACTTTTAAGCTAGTTATAATTTAGTCTTAATTCATACTTTGAGTAATAAACTCGTCTTTAAATATATTTCGTGTTTTTTAAAAGACTCCCTCGCGCTCCCGAAACTTATCTAGATGTAATGAATGTTTGTTATGGGAAAGCTGTTTCGTATAAAGTGGAGCTGTTGAGCGGGTTGTAAAATTTCTTACTGTAATGGAAAGATAGGTTGTCGTTGGGTCTCAAAGATTATGCCTTGATAGAAGAATGGGTCTATGACGATATTAAAAAAGATATAAAACTAAAAAAAATATAACTAAAAATATTTCTACTTCTATCGAGACTTCTTGTGTCGGCATATTATTTCTCTGCATATAACAACAGCCTACTTTACTCTCCTGTTTTACGTTTTTAATCTTTAACCATTTTTAACCTCTAACACATAAATAAATATACATACAAATCTAAAAAATAAATCTTTATACAAAAAACCTACATTTTCAACAAAAAACCGCGGCAACTGGAACAGCTCCAGCACGATAAGGCATGACATAAAAAAAACTAAAAAAAATGCCTCGCGAAACATTATGTATGGAAAACGCATCGCATCGTGGCACAAGATGAATTTTATCTTGCAAAAGACCAGTACCCAAGAGCACGTTCGAATTTCGGCATGATACGTAAATCAGGAACGCCCACTATGAGCCGGCGTGGTGCTAAGGGCTGCCAACCTAACGCTATATTAATATCGGTTTATTTTAGGCTGTATGCAAATGTTTCCTTTGCTTTAATGAGCTGGTTTATGAATATACTAACGAGTATGTATGCACTCACACCCAGCACAGTTATATGCTTCTGGTCCCTACCTATGTTTTTATGTGTCTTTATTGTGTGGACTGATTTTGAATTCGGTTATAGAAATCTGAAAAATGAAATTATCATTTAATTTCATTTGCAAAGTCTTTTTATTCTTTAGTTTTTTTTTTTTTTAACTGTAACAAGAAAAATTGTGTGCACTTGGAGCACGCGAGACTTTTATTGTATTTGATAACCTGATCTCTAAACATGACACATACAATATGGTTGCTATTAAAAAAAAAACGTTTCCCGCATTAAATCTCGAACAATCTACAAAATCAATACACACTCGACAACGCGCTAAACGGAGACACAACAAATGCATCTCTATGTTTTAGAGCCCTATTTAAGAAGGCACGCGATAAACACACTCGAACATGTGTCGCTGATGAAGATCGTATATGCGAGGCGTTAATTGAGTGTTAAATTGATGGACATACACGAATATATTTGGTTTATTAGGACAGTAGGGAGTGCTACTACCACACCGAACGCTATGATGCTATCTCATTGAGTTATGGGCATTTTTCTTTTGTAAGTCTCAGTAATAAGTTCAACCATGAATATTCAACATATTTGTAGTACATGGAAAGATTACTTCTCGAAGTGTATAGAAAATGGGAAGAAAAAAGTCTTCCGAAGAAGAAATGCGACAGATTGTTTCAAAACGGATTTTTTTGAAATAGTCTCTACCAAATACATGGTGAAATTTCACTGGAGACTTCATTACACTTTCGGATACAAATGAATTATAATAATAATATAATAAATACACCCAACAGTCACATACATAGTTCTGACCCCACACTAGGATACAAGTCCTGTGTCGTGGATATCAGAAACTACGAGAGACTTTTCGGTCTCACAAACACCCAGACCCGAAACAAATATTTGTCGATAACACAAACATTTGTCTCGGTGCGGGGATCGAACCCGCGGCCTCTCGTTTCGCAAGCTAGTGTCTAGCCAACTGCGCCACGGGGCTGTCAATCTGCTGTTATTCCTACTGTATACTAAAATCCACACACATGTTATGCTATGCCCAATATTTTACGTGCTGGCTCAATCATTTACCATCAGGTAATTCTCCTGCTGGTATCCCTGTTCCGAGCTATAAAATAAAGAATGTGTAAGACAAAGGCCCGTTTATTCCGAGTGTTCAGGAGCCTCGGCTGCATCCTTGCACAATAACGCATAAAAGAATACGTGATGTGCTGAAGATGCGCTGATTTGTCGCCGGCCGCCTTACCATGTACCTACCGTCTGCGAGATGTTTTGAATTCGCAATAGCATATGCACATTACTCGCAGCACGCTGAAGCCTGTAAAACAGTAGTGCTCGACTCGCTCATATATTGTACTAGGAACATGCCTTTTAACACAAATGAGGGTATTTCAAATCCTATAAACTATGGAGTTTATTTAGAAAGATAAGCTACGTTTGTTACTTAAATAGTATTTTGTCTAGTTATGAGTTTTAGCGAAGCGATGCAGGAACAAACAATACTTAGAAAGGAGAAAGGTTATCGACAATTATCCCTATGGATTTTCCATTACTTCTATAGAAGCCCAAAAGCCCAGCTTGCCTTATAAATTTCCGAATAATAATGTTTACATTTTAAATCCTTATTTATCAAAAGCAGTTTAACATATAAATGACTATATCCTGACCCCACAATAAACAATTATAAACTACACGACGTTACACAATAAACGTGTACGCTTTTGTACTTCTATGGAAGTACTGTCAATGATATTTTCCACGTACAGTTTATTTGAATTTGTTTTGCGATTAATTCATAATTTACGGAATTTGTTGAAATCCAAATCCCATTGGAATAATGTATTTTTTCAAGTTAAAAGGCAATTGTGCTTGTTGCTAAACATATCTGTGTTTACAACACAAACAACAACGTTTACGAAACGAGAGCATTGAGAACAACAGTTAACAGCTGCATACGAGCTTTTAGTGTCGGTCGCGTCGCCATCGTATTCTACAAGTTGTTTGAATACAATCCGTATTTACACAATGAGCAATTAACATACTGCTTGTGTGTTCTCAGGACACCCCTCTAGGAGCTAAATAGTGCAACTTGTATACTTAATATTAAACTTTATTATTATCAGTCTAGGTCCACTGTTTTTTTTTCTTAAGGAGGCAAACGAGCTGGTGATCCACCTGATGTTAAGTGGTCAAAAACGCCCATGAACACCCACAATATCAAGGTCATTCACCACAAATCATTGGTGCGTTGCCGGCTTTTGTGGCAAATATAGGCTCCTTTCTTGAAGGTCCCTAAATTGTAACCATTTGGAAATACCGCCGAGGAAAGCTGATTCCTGTTTGTAATAGATATCACTGATTTGCCATGAACTCCAGCCTAACTTTTCCATCCCAGCTAATTAATATGTATTTATAGTGGAATTACCATAAATTCATGAATAAGTTTTATGTATATAATTAAAATTGAGAGTAATTAGATGTTGTTTAGCAATACTAACTGTTTTAGAAGGATTTCTTTGATTTTGCATCATGCAAATTTCTGCAGTAAAATTGCAAATAATAGTTAAAAATCAAAATTACTCGACTGTTCGATATCAAAGATCGCTTTTTAAGTGCGTCATGTCCCTAATAGCCATTCTTACGCCTGAGATTTAAACATGTTAATGTATGTTCTGAACGAGTAATTAACTAATTATCGATCAAAAATCGCAAGCGTAAAAAATCTCACACCGACACTACAAGTCGTAAAATAATTAACTTTTTGTACTCAACCCTTTGTAGTTTGTAATTAAACTTCACGTATCACGTGCAACACTAACAATCAACATATCGCAGGAACACACTAACCCTTCAAATCGTCTCGGGTAATGCAAAAAAACGTATACGATTCTCGAGTTCGGCGAAGGCTCGCCGCCCGCGGCACACGTCGACAGCTTGATATACCCCGATGTATGATTTGTTACGCTTTGTTACATGTTACCCAGTGATTTGTTACACTTGTTACTGGGGTTTTTATTCGTGATTCTCTTAAACGAGTTGCCAATGTTGTGGCAGAGTGTGTGGCTCAAAGGGCGCGAGTCAAGGACTGTTCGTCTTGATGATGTGAAGTAACAATAGACTGGCCAATTGTGCAATGTATCTGGTAGTCACGATAGGTACCTATCCATCTTCCGTTAAGATGAGCAGAGGGATCTCTGTGAATCCCGCAGTGTGAGACACACAGATTTCTACTTGGATGTACAATGTTGTGCTTGAAAAGAAAACCTGAACAGCCCAGGTTGATCTTGCTAGTGACCAGATGCACTGGTAGAACTCTATGTATTTGACTTCCCCTTGACAGCCCCGTGGCGCAGATGGCTAGACACCAGCTTGCGAAACGAGAGGCCGCGGGTTCGATCCCCGCACCGAGACAAATGTTTGTGTGATCCACAAATATTTGTTTCGGGTCTGGGTGTTTGTGAGACCGAAAAGTCTCTCGTAGTCTCTGATACCCACGACACAGGACTTGTATCCTAGTGTGGGGTCAGAACTATGTATGTGACTGTTGGGTGTATTTATTTATTATTATTATTATTACTTGACGCTGACAAGGCGTGGACAATTACAGTGACGTCATACCCATTAAAAAAATCTTAAACCCAAGGTGTCCTGTACAGCCCTCTCCAAACAATTAAGGTCGGCACACGCCTAAACATATCGTTGACGACTCACGTAGCAGACGTGGTCGTCGGCGGCAGCCCTGGCGGCGAGTCAATGGCGCGTGACGCCTGCGGTCGGATCAATTAGACGAGGGCCGTGACGACGGAGACAACGCCACCCGCGCGCTCACAGCCTGGCATTACTGACCGCTTGTGTGCACGCCGCTTTGTAGCCCGTTAAATCCCGTTCGGTGTTTGACGGCAAGATTGGTGACCTTCGTATGCTTATGCCCACACTGATGGGCACTAGTACAATGTAACGTGATGAGATGGGGATGTTTTAAGAGAAAACAGTGATTCGATTGATGTCGGAACTGCTAAGCCTAAGCCACGTTAATAACAGAATGATATCGGTTTTGTCAAAAAAAAATCTGATGTAAAGAATTCCTCTGTTTTATACATACCCATGATTTATTCTATTTAATTAATTTCCTGTTTTTTTGCTTGTATTTTTTAATGCACAATTATAATTAGCACGTACCGTACGCAGCCTCGATAAAACTGGATCGTGTCACATAAAAGCTGACTTTAGAATTCAACTCAATTACTCTCGTTCGTGTGCGGAGCGTTTCTAAATAAAACGAGATCGAAGACCCCGACTGCGAGATGATAACAATTATTTTTTACGATACATAGCTCGTTTAGTACGCGGCCTTCGTGCGTTTACCCGTTATATAGCCTTCAATAAAGCTCGAATATTGTGACAGTTACGTACATCACATCGGGGTAAATAGGGTAATTGGTAGCGGGGTGTGATGAGCGGAGAAGTCGAGATCTGACGGGTCTGTGTTTGTTCGATTATCCGTCAGAAGTAGAACAATCGTGGAACCTAGTGTATCCAGTTGCTGAAAACCTCAAAACCTAAGTAATGATATTTAAAATTCTGCTGTAAATATAAATATGACAAAAGTTGACGGATTTTTTAAGTTTTTTTAGCGTTACGTCTATTGTTTACTCGCGTGGAACACAAAATGATTTCAAGCTAAGGGAACTCTTCGATACACGAAACCCAAATTTGAAAACGGATTTACCTACGTGCGGCGCCTTCTCGGATAGGTACTGAGTCACGGAGGCTTAGAAATTATGTTCCTGATGATTTTGTTAACGGCATATACAGAAGATTTTGTAGAGATTTAATTCAGAAACTGAGTGACTCAATAATTGAATAATCCAAATAAAAATTACGGACGAATTTTAGAAGCTATTTTAATACCACAGAAATTTAAATGTTACTTATATATAAAACAGTGAATATACTCTATCCAACTCAGCATTGTACTGTACAATAGTCAATAAAATAAGCAATTGCGAAATTGACTCGGAGCAAATTCATTAGGTCGACAGATCTGTATCAAAATGCCAATTCACAATAAGCCGAGTGTAATTAGCCCTTATCTGTGAATTATAATTGTTACAGAGCGTTGTAATACCATTTCCGGACTTGTCAGTTGTAACTCACAGGGGCTCTTAACTCAGATGTTAACAGATCTTGATTGAGTAAACGCTTTAGGTTCTATTTCTGTGTGGCATTTGACTACTTTTATCACAAAGTTAATGTTTTTTACATACTACTAATAATTCTATCTTTTTAGATACCAGCTTGCGAAACGAGAGGCCACGGGTTCGAACCCGCACCGAGACAAATGTTTGTGTGATCCACAAGTATTTGTTTCGGGTCTGGGTGTTTTTGAGACCGAAAAGTCTCTCGTAGTTTCTGATACCCACGACGCAAGACTTGTATCTTAATATGGGGTCAGAACTATGTATGTGACTGTTGGGTGTATTTATTTATTTATATTTATCTCAGGCCTCCTTTACAACTGAGAGATGTTAAGACGTAGTGCACCACGCTGACCTAATGACCTGACGGGTTACATTTATTTTTATAGCTTTATATTCATGACAGTATAAAGACGAACTTAATACCATAAGCACTTTCTGCCGCCTTCACTTACCGTCGACATCACATACCCAAGACATTATTCAAATTAAAATACAGTGTAAACTCCATGTAACGTCACTCGATTTAACGACAAACTCCCTAATGCGTCGACATCATATTGCTTTGATTGGTTTATCTTGCCTTCCATACAATGACTTTCTTCACTCCATTTCACGACAACTCTCTATAACGCCTCTCTATAAAATGCAAAGTCCCTTCAGTGCCGTTACATAGAGTTTACACTGTATTAACCCGAAACTGCATCACACCTCCGATAACATAATTTATCATCAAGTTAAAGGTCATATCAGTCGATTAAAATATGAAACTAATTGCCGCCACTGAAGAAGTCCCACCATACTATAACGAAATGATCGTACTTCACAAGGCTGTTCATTAACAATTGCAACGAACTTTTCAATTGCGTTCACTATCACTTATTGATTTAATCCAAATTACATCATATTTTTATTATAATAAAGTTGAAAATCACATTTATGCGAACAAAATGTTTCGCAAGTGCAATTAAAGTATCCTCGCGGCATACTATCACGTCAATAATAGCACGTCTATGCATGGGATGTATTGAATCCTGCATCATACTTATTTATAGTGAACGATAGGAGTAATACCGGGCTATAGGAGCTACGTGATCAATGACTTTCAATCGCTTTGTTTTGAATATAAACAGCCAATAGAACGTGACGTCACAAACATAAACGCTTTATCACCTCTATTGAATTGATAGGCAATAAACAACCCACTGCTGCTTTGAGATATTGACTATCCAGTTGAAGTTCAAAAAGTTCCAAGTTGGATGCTGTCATTTCTTCTTTTTGCCGTTTTTCGGACACATTTCCAAACTCTGTGCTGTTGCTGGGAAAACTTTAATGAAAAAAACACATACATAAACTCTGGTCTATATTCCCTGATTGGGTAGGCAGAGGTGTATGCACCCACATTTCGCCAGGTATGTATCAGTCCCACGTAATAGGGGGCGAGCCTATTGCCGTTTTTCGGGAACATTTCCAGACTCGGTGCTGCTACTGAGAATTTCCTAATGGAAAAACCCAATAACACTTTGCCCGACCCGGGAATCGAACCCAGGACCTCTACACATACCTACTTGTACTGTGAGACCATGCGGCAGTAGTGAAAAAACCAACAACACTACAATTACACTCAATAACGCCCAGGAATAGCACCATAGACCTCTTGATCGCACAGTACATACCTGTCTCGTGAGACCACGAGGCAGTACCTACTTATAAAAAGCTAGCCAAATGTACAAATTTACTTATAAACTGTCACTGTATGCGGCATTAAATTTAATTGTGACGCAAAATGCCTATTCCCATGCCCTAACGAGATTAATCGATTTATTAATCCTTCATATCGACATTGAAACACGCTAACCAGCCAAAACATTCGTCGGACAGGTTGCAACACAATTATCTTAAATTAACACAGATTTGTGTCGTATCGAATGCAACTTTAATAAGATCACTGTGATCTGTATCAAACTCATATTATGTTGTCCAAATTATGATGCATTTTATAGATATATGCTGCAGAACTAGTTCTGTGAATAACTAATTATAATATAGGTATTACGCAAATCGACGCGACCAAGCTATCGCGCCTCGTGCCAAAAACCGTACGATTTTTGTGTTCGTTGACAGCTTGTTTAGTCTACATCTGGACCTAAGATATTTTCTTAGACTGTGTGACGTGGATTTAAACCATCGCGTAATAAAAAAAGCAGCGGTTAAGCCACGCTGCATTAAACTTAATTCGACTGGTGCAGTAAAACTATCTTACGAAAAGTAGACGTAAACATTATTGTAGATTTTTTGTAGAATTTCATGGAATTGAAAAGGGTCAACAATCATTTCTAAAAGGGGTAATCGTTCTTTCTCATATAAAAATAATAATTAAATGGCAATGCCATCATCACCCATTTGCTCAAATCCTTCGTCTTAGAGTCTCCGTTACTTAATATTTTACTATACCTGTATAATCTCCATACATATTATTCGTTGTCTTATGCCCTACCCCATATCAACCTCGCAAAGCATCAATATAACCGTAAAATGGATGTCCAATCAGAGATTGCAAATACCTGCTCGTATCCCATGTAATCAATCTCATTTATTACAGCCCCCTGCTGTACAACAAATGATGATCGACTTACCAACGGACAAATATTGTTAAAAAAGAGAATGAAACTCTATACCTCGTCGTTTCGTGAGTCGGGTAAATAATTGCGCCTCCTTTGTCTGGTATAATAATTTGACTAATTTCTTTCGAGTTAATCGGAGACCCTTCAAACATTTTTTTATATATCGATAGCTTTAAATTATGAAAGTTTTTCAGTTTGTAAGTCAGAATAATAATATCTGATAATCTGATAATTCATAATATAATAATATTATGAATTATCAGATAAGTCATAAACGAAAAGAGTCAACATAGGCTTGTAGGCTCTGTAACCCTTTTGCTTAATCAAATTAAAAATACTGAGAAACGGGCAACCTTTAAAACGGTTTTATTAAACAGTCAGTATTCAAGAGATTTCGCAAATAGATTGGCTGCGACAAAATAGTGTCCAACATTGTACCTACAGAAAAGCCGAGATAACGTAACAGAATAGTTAAGCGGACGCTAATTGGACGTCGTCGTACGGCCACTAGGCGCCGCATAATTTGTGAATAAAACCACACATCCGAAACTGCTCTGGCGGCGAAATATCTCCGGTTTGCTTGAAAATTAACAGGTTTTTACCTATGGAAATATTTTCGGAAAAAATTATTGAGAATATGAAAAAAATGTGTTGCGAGCGAAATGTTACTGTTTAGTATTCTGTTTGCTTATGAGAAGTAGAGGTAGAACCGGGATAAGGTCCTTGAATCGACCGATTTTTTTTAACTTTGTCCATGTTGTCAAAAATGAAAACTATTTCCCCGTATTTCTCTATGTTTGTTAGTTTCCTTCTTGAGTGAGTTGCCTTAGTTCCTAGTATCATTTATTTTTGTTTTCTAATCGATTAGATCTATGAAAAAAAAAAATATTTAAATTTTGTCACGCAATGAAATTCTGTTTAAGATGATATAAATCTTCTTGTGGGTTGCCATTTTCATCAATAATTCACATAGGTTGCACTGCCATCCCATATATAACTTTCATTGCGGCACTGAGATCTTAATGCGATTGCCAGTATCAAATAAATTCACCCCTTAAATCGTTAAATCTTCCGCCCATCACGGCGTGTACGGTGTAACTCACATCCATATAACATTAAATTTAAACTGAACAATGGCCGATAGTTTCCTACTTTCCCTTTTATTGTATACGTATCGTATAAACAAATCATAAATCACAGAATCTGAGAACCATTAGATTCAGAGATGCTTTAGAGATTGAACTGTAAGAGATACGATCTTCCGCACAACTTTATCTGAAGATGTGACGCCCACATAAGTCGCGATATCACTGAATATAAATCAAGTTTACATATGTTTGGTATAACCACAAGTGCAATAAAGATAATAAAACTATAATTTGAATGTGAAATGTAGGAAATTCCATAAAGCCCACGTGTTGATGAATTGTGATTTTCCTAGAATATTGCGTAACATATTTCTCAGTAGAACAACAGAATAAAACTATAATTATAAAGAAATTCGCGATAAAATGATATCTAGAAAACCGTGAGTGTCGTATAGTCAGGCTTAAGAATTCCATTACATTTATTACTATTTCACTTTTCGATTCGCTATTAACATGATAGCATGTTAACACGAAAATGTTATGTTTAATTGCTATAATGCGTTTATAATAATCTTGAAATATATTTCGACCGTAAGATATAATAACATAATTTAAATCGTTTAATGGCGAGGGCGGGGTCTCAATGATTTATTTTTAATAAAGAATTCGATTGAGCTTGTACACGACCGAATGCAATGCTAATAAAATGGAGGCAAAGTCATAAATCGGTGTATCGATTATCGAGTGGGCCGGCGTCGTAAGCCAACATACGATCGCCATGTTTGTGAAAAATGCGCGCGCTCCGTAACCGCTAACAAGCGTGAGCGCGCGCGCAACCCGACACCGCCATTTTGAATTATGGCGCCTATGCGTCAATTTATCAAAATTATTTCGGTTGTGCACTTTATGTTTGCTTTGGTGACATAGTTATTTCCTTGGGTATCGAACTAAACCTGTTACGTTGGTGAGTGTCGTACTATAAATATGTCACAAATAGCTAAATTAACACCTCTAGGTGTGAATTAATGGTAATTTTGTAACTCCATTGACAGTAATTGCTTATGAGATTCAGAAACAGGACATTATGAGAGTCTATTATACGGTACTGCAAACGTTTACCAGCATCTTAATTACACGACTGTTTCCCATACAGTATGAGCTTTCCTAGTGACGGTTCACTTACTCCGTCAGGGCAAGAGTTGCCAGTACACTGTGTGTAGAAACAAGATCCCGGCAGCGCCTCAACTACGGAAGTTCAGTTCATATGTCAATAATTTGCATTGCAATACATATTTAATTTGTTAATTTAAAAATATTATGTAGTTTTAAATAAGCTATATCATTACAACGGACATTCACACTGAAGATTAATACGGCATTTTCAGTTTAAATTTCTTTTTTATTCATATTTATATTGGGTGTATTATTTAAACTTAAGATTTTTTGTTCCCTCTACCGCATGCAAATATTACAACAAAAAAAGTTGCAACAGGTGGCCATATTAATCAGGAAGAATGCAATCACGTGCCCCCATCTACAAGTATAATGACGTGACATTAAAATATATGTATTTAATAAGTCTTAAATATAAACAAGACAAAAACGCCGCGAGTTACACCGATGCATTCATTAATCATCGGTAACAAGGACATGTTGAGTAAATAAAAGTTAATGTAGTTTAATGACTTCGGTTTTTTGGGTTCTTTATTGGTGTACGCCAATGTTCATCTTGAATCAGCTGTATAAAATAAAATGAGAAGTTTGAAAGCTGCTATAAAATAAAAAGAAAGTTGTTTATAATTGTGTTGTTAATGGAGAATTATACAGGGTTAACGACTCCAGACTCGAAACAGAACATTTGATGTGAATCTAGATTAATGTATCCGTTTGATTCAACTTTACAGTTTTATAGGAACAAATGTCTTCCGGGCGAAATAAATAAACAACACAGTTTTCTTACATTTAATTGCTATCGTGTACAACAAAATATCTGCGAGGCTGTTGTATCCACAGGTCATCATCAGCTCTAAAAAGAACAAGCCTTTCTAATTTCTTAGTCATTAAGAAAAGTCATTACCTTTAGAAATCCTCGTCTCGTGGTCATCAACAATGGTCACAAATTTGAAGTTGCTTAGCGTATTAAAGTGGAGTGAATTTTTCGCATTGGTCGAAGTGTGCTGATGCTGATGTGCTGATGCATGCATGATGCTTCATAAATGAGATGTTCATTCGGAGCAAAGCAACATAAATAGAGAGTTGTCGACATTGTTCTAACCATTAATAAAGCTATCAACTCTCGTTGGTATTGATACTGTCTGTACGACATGCTTCAAATTTAAAACATCATTAAAAACAATTCTCATATTTCGATTACCAAGTAAATCGATTCCGACCTCCAATAAAGTTTTAGCACTATCAATAAAAACATAAATGAACGTTGATTTCTAAATAATGCAATTTTAGCTAACAGTGGCAGTTGAAATGCGGCGTGGACCCGTCCGTCCCACGTCCAAAGAACCTGTATCTCGCGTTTCGCGTTGAAGGGTTGTCTGGTTACCCAACACTCATTCCTGGACTGAATTATTTGAATATTTGCTCTGTGGCATTTCGATGTGCTTGAAAATGTGCAAGTGTTACTGTGACAATTATTGCATAATTTTGCATTTGTATTGCGTTGTTCACTTGTGTCCGATGCATGTTCCGTAGTATCGTCCTATCTTTATTTCACCACCATAGTTTTTATAGTATCGATTTGGAAACAACGTATTAATAAAATAGGAACAGAAGAGAAGCATCCTTAAGAAGACATAGATGAAAGTCGATGAAGAAACGTTGATATCGTATCTTAGTATAGAGCAGTCAGGTCGATATCGTATCTTAGTATCGAACAGTCAAGATACATAAAGAAAAGTGTACTTATCTTGTTTGGATGCTCAACAAAACGGAATAAATTTTAAACAGTGCATATTAAAACATGTCAGTAATCTCAGCGGAAGTCAATCAACTGGCAACACTTATCGGATGGTTGTGTGATAAAATTTCGCCGTAAATATCCACCGATAGGGCGTGGAATGCTGATGGCAATCACGTGGCACATTTTACGGCGCGCCACTAAAACAGCCCTGGCATTTAATCTATGCCATGGTAGGCGCACGAGTAAAATGTGTTTCGAGTACCTACATCAGAAAAGTTGAGGAGGCACTCAAAAAAGGTTTTATTACGAAAACAAAAATCTTAACCATATATATGAATATTATTATTATAAAAAGTTTTCATGAGTTTTTTTTTATGTTTGCAGTCGGTCTAACGTGTTTTAGGACTACCTCGTTACGTATCTTCTTCTAAATGTTATAGCGTTATTTTGATTCGTTTCTTGTTTCCCTACACATTACACTGATGGCCCCATCTAGTAGCTTTGATGACTCTATAATCATTATCATCCGGTCGATGTCCAAAATATAATTACCAAAAATAATTGCGACAACTTAAGAAAGATGGCGGGTAGCGGATGGATGAGGGCTGCTCAAGACCGGGATGGTTGGCGCCTACTTGGGGAGACCTACGATCAGCAGTGGACGGCGATAGACTACAGCCTGTGTAAATGATATAATAATTACGACAAGCGAAGCGGCCTATAATGAGTAACTCTACGAATCTAATCAAATATAAGATATGTGGAGGAAAAATCTGGTAGCAAATTTGAGTAGTGGATGTTTCTATCAATGCGGACATCTCCGTCGACCTGTATGCATTGAATTATATTGAATACAACGTATGTATGTATACGTTCGTTCACTCCCATAAATTTAATACAAAATTGTAAACGACTACGACAAACCTAACTGCTACTTATCTCTGTTCCATTTATGAAAAACTTGGGTATCGATACCATCGACAACAAATAAACATCGATACACCATTGTTCTACCACAGACCACCCGTGGAGCGGCGCATGGCTGACGTCATCGCGACGATAATTCACGTGTATCGTTACCAGATATTGGTTGCATCTGTAGTGCCGGCGTCGCGGCGTCATTAATAACCGCCGTGTCACAGCCGGAGAGCGGACGATAACTTTTGTTAACATAGGCTGATACTGAGGGACAATGCGGCTAACGTTCACGGACGGGCCTAAGATACTGCAAGTTTTTGGAATTTTGGATATAATCAAGTGTCATACCACAATGCTAAAAGTTAGTCTCTATTTCCCTCTCTAACGTCTCCTAAGCTTTTTCTGGACCGTATTTATTGTAATAAAAATGTAGCATCGTAAGTTCCTAATAAAATTTCTAAGTCTCAATAATGGAACTTATAGGGTCTATAATTTATACTAGGATACCATTGTCAAATCGGAGTGCAACATGAATGAACTGCCTTAATGAGTCATAAAAATTGTTTTCCTACAACATACGCTCTGTAATTAAGCAACTTATATTTCACTAAATTAGTTTCTCGGCTTGTAGAATAACTTTAAACTTAACCTCAGTCTCAGCTAACGGTTCCTACACGCTGTTCTTGAACCAGCTGTGTGTGCTACATATTATCGGCCTCGAAACAAAGTCCCACAACATACTGTTTTCGTAATGCAAAATTGCATCTTGCGAACCTTTGTGGGACGACGACAATCCGGTTACGATTATGAGATAGCATTTGACCCAACACCATACCATCTACGGAACAAAACGCTACATTACACTTATTTACCGCGCCAACCGGTGCTTTGAGCCGCACAACATTTTGCATTTCCCGCACAGGCTCCCCTGTTATGTAATATGAAAAAGTAATTTTCCAAAGTGTAAAGTTAAGTTGGTCGGATGTGCGATGTAATTATCATTGCATGAAGCTGTGAAAGTGTCCGCAATTATTATCAATCTTCGTCTAAAAAGTTGCGGTGTGGCGCGAATTATCTCCAGTGTTCGCTCGCAACTTATTCAACTCGAGAGATAAGCTATGATACTTCATTCCTGTGATTCCGAGACGTTAGCGCTGAATGTGGTGTTCACTCAACTATACAGTGTTGTAAGATGCTTTATAAAAAAAATAAAAATCGCGAGACTCATATTCAGCTATCCGAAATAATTCAAACTCTTCAATATATCATATATTTTCATATTTTTATTACGGTCTAAAAACAAACTACACAAAAAATCGATCACATGCTATAGTCCTCGCCACAACTGAAGTCCTACGAAAAATATTCGAACTTAATTTGCCAGCCCTATCATATTGTGGTAAAGGGCACGCAGCGGGTTCTTGGGATTTTCCATACTAATTCATTTATATTATTTTGCCTTCATAATAAAAGAGTAGGAGAAATTTTCCAGTATGCGATTAAAACGCAGAGGCTATCAGACTTTGAGTGGTGGTAGGCACTCTATATCTATCCGTGTCAAAGATATCGAGGCAAATAAATGATAGATATTTACCGAATGAATACATTTCCACGGAGGACAAAAGCGACACTTGGGTGTAAAAGGTTAAGCAGTGACTCACGTTGAACCTTTGTTCTGCAGTCATTGTACGCACTATATCAATTGGGAGATATGGGCTGATCTTTATCAATGGAAATTTCTTTAACTTCTAGGCAGTGAGAGACTGAGAGTTCATTGGTCTCCTTATAATGTATTTTCTCCATAATTCCATTAAATATTAAGAACACAAAAAGTTTTCCGTCTTTATTGGTATATGGCACTTGGTCTTATTTTGGGAATCATATCACACCCAGACTCTAAACAAAAAAAAAACGCCATCAACCATCAAACAAATATTCGATTCGAATCTCCATTAAAAGTGTTTTTGGGATTTCCATCAGTAAAATTTCAGTAGCAGCAATTATCAGAAAATATGCTCGAAAAACGGCAAGAGGCTCGCCCCTCATTTACAAGAGACTTAAAATGTAGGGAAAAGCAGATATAGAAAAACACATCTGTCTCCTTTGGGGATATACCCGTGACTATAAGTATGTATTTTCAAGTAATAGTTTCTTTCTACCCCCTTAATACCTAATATAGAGGCATATATATTATTTTGTGGCAAAAATAAATTATGGTAAATAAGCAATGAGTCTCCGCGTAGAAGTGATTGATTGCCATCCAGCGCGCACATCGCTCACCCGCACAGTAGAAAGTCGACGGGAATTTACTTAATAAGCATCGGAGTGGCGGTCAACTTTTCACAACATTGCATGTGTCTCTCACTCCCCGAACATGTCTATATAAATTTATTATTTAATTCGATTAAAATGTCTGCCTGACTCGTATGGACTGGCATTAATTGGCCGGTGAGATCGAGAAGTCCCTTTACAATTCCTTGGTTAGGGAAATCGTTCT
This sequence comes from Hemaris fuciformis, assembly GCA_907164795.1. NCBI lineage: Eukaryota > Metazoa > Arthropoda > Insecta > Lepidoptera > Sphingidae > Hemaris > Hemaris fuciformis. The sequence continues at coordinate 4,455,805 of OU015440.1, read as the reverse complement.
CGATAGCTGAACGGATTTTAAATATTTACCCGATACACAACCATAGCTTCTACACTATTTCTCAAATAATACATTCACATACATAAACTCACGCCTGTATTCCCCGAAGGGGTAGGCAGAGATGGATTTCTGCACCCACATTTCGCCAGTTATGTATCAGTCCCGCGTAATAGGGGGCGAGCCTATTGCCGCTTTTCGGGCACACTTCCAGACTCCGTGCTGTTACTGAGAATTTCCTAATGGAAAACCCCAATAACACTTTGCCCGACCCGGGAATCGAACCCAGGACCTCTGGATCGCACGGCACATACTTGTACCGCGAGACCACGAGGCAGTCTCAAATAATAATAGACGAAAAGTGAGTATAGTTGAGTAGTGGTGACCTCGGCTGTCGCGGGCTCAAACCCCAGGCAAACACGGCTGCCTTTTCAAAGTTATGTGTGTATTCACAATGAATTATCAAATTCTTTAACAGTGAACGAAAACATCGTGAGGAAATCTGCACACCTAAAAAGTTCTTAGGAATTTTTTAGATATGTAGTCTGTCATTAGGCAAGCGTGGTGGATTAAATCCTAAACCAGCGTTTTCCATTTGCCGGGTCGTGACCCGGTACCCATAATAATAAAATACCGGGTCGCAACATTCCCGCCTTGTTTTAAAATAATACCAACTATCGTTCGACGCATCGTAAATATTCGTAAGCGATGACCAACTTGGGTTTAAAAGTATTCAGTATGTCACTTTTATTCATTTATTCAGTATGTATGTCATGGCAGAATGTTTGGGAAACACTGTCCCTAAACTCGCTCTGTTGTAGAGGCAGTCCGTGCCCAGCAGTGGAACGTATATGCGCTGATGATGAGTTTAAGAATAAATGTCTGTCTACTGCTGTGAGGATACATGTAGGATTAAAGTATGTATGTAAATATTATGTGTATAAATCATCCTGGGTAATATACAGGCAATTTAATTACACTCACAAATGTATTTATGAGTCTGCACACATTTCATGCGAGCAATCATAAGGACACTCAACGGTATGACACAATCACTCCAAACACGATGTAAATGTAAACATGCAACCGTCAACATTAAATAATATATTTTATGTAACTTATCAATAATTCGTAGTTGCACTAAGCGTTATTGCTTTGAGAATCATTATGTCGGACGAGCGATGTCACTGGCTATTTGAACACGCACTTATCTTTAACATACATAATTGTATGTATGTATGTATTGACAATTTGTATACGGTAATAGACTGCATAGTAAGTCTCTTATTAGTACATAATATCACTTTGGACATGGGCCTCTACACATAAGGGAGATCTAACCTAATCTACCACACTGGCTAATTCTACTATTGAACATGGTGAGTTCACCAAAGGTGCATAGTTATGCACCTTGCTGGTCTAAGGCAGATTGGTAGACTACGCTCACATTAGACATTTCTTGTGTGACATTTTTTGTAACTGCTTATATTTTTGTTAATAATGAACGCATTCTAATGTTGATTTAAAACGCTTAATACTGGCATAATACGGCGGAGTTGTTAATTTAATTACAATCATTGGCCTTATTCTTCCTTTCTGCGCCTAGCGTGGAAATATGTATCCTAGTGTAGTTGTCTAAGATTAAAGATACGGTTAGCACGAGTAAATAAGGAAAAATAAAGTTTTCTTTTATTGTTAAGTAATGTCTGACATCAAACAACTTGCTTCCGTAAAATAACACCAAACAAATTTTACGACAATTTTATTGACGGCAGTTTAGGCAAAGGAATACCTGTAATGCCATTACAAAATAAACATTAATTAAGTTAACTGTGTATACAGTAATTAACTTTATGGCGAACGATTGCTAGAACAAACATTTCACATGCAGATTGCTCAATGAAATCGATAACCCACAGTAAATCCCCTTTATATCTACTAATTGATTTTATACGTGTAATATTGTTAACTTAGTAAAATTATTACTTGACTTCTATAAGCAAATAAAACGGTTATGCCGAGTAGTGATGTTTAAACCCACGCAGACAACTTGAATAGTAACAGCTTATCGCGGCTAATATACTAAAAACTCAATAAAACCTTGCGATAAAATGCTAAACGCTAATAATCTAGTCTTATTCAGATCACGGTGGAATGTTTTCGAGAAAATCAAAAGGTGTAGGTACACGACGTGGCTGAGCGGAGTGTTGAGAACGAGGAATTTCAAATTTATTTTCATGGACTAATGAAGAATAATAAAATATATGATGGATTGTTTAATCGTCGTCCAATATTATCTTATAAAGCGATTAAAGCTCCATAAGACAGTATTGGCCTTGATTGGCCAGATTTCCTTACTTTTTAACAACAGTCTAACAAACATTTTTTTAAATTTTATGGGTATGTATACTAAGATTAAAACCTCTTTCGTAGTTTCAGTTGTCTAAAATAAAAGTCTTGCGTCTCAGAGTCGTATTGACTATGTTTTTGATTGTTATTTATTTAGCATACAGTTATTTGATATATTCAGATTCAACGAGTCAATGTACAACTTTGCAGCATTGCCCCAACATTCCAAGGAAATCTTATTTTATTACTAAAGAAAGCTCTCATAGGCGATTAGTTCACACAGCTTCGCTTCAGTAAATACCCAGTTATACTAAGTAATAACACTACTGGGTAGTGGGTACCCGACGTGCGCATTTACACCACATAAACGTCACGGAATCATGTCATAGGCTATCGGTGGGCAAGTGATGGCGTCGTATAAGTGTTAATGCCGCGTTTATCGCCCCAGGTTTACCGCGAAACATTGTAAGAGCGCACTTTATCGCAACGCTTCCTGCAAGTGAAATGGCTCTGTTTAATTCATTTGTTAAAACACCGTCTTGCGAAACACTTCTCTGATAACTAATTTAGATAGTTATTATAAATCCTATAAATGTGTATGATGGTCGTCTGATTTTCACAATGAGAGAACAACATTTGTTTTGGATCTGGATGTTTAAAACGGGGAAAGATAGTAATGTGAAAACAAAACTGCATAATTTGCGCGGTTGAGTGTATTTATTTGTAATTTATATGAGACTGCAAACGCCGATATTGGTTTTAATCATGTTTATAGTGATTTTAGAGGAACAACTTTCTATCCATCAAATAAATATCTAACAAGTAATTTTTTAAATCATCACTGAATAACTCTGCCGTATACTATTAACATAATCTAGTAATTACGTATTTTGAATACGTTCAAAACAATTGACTATCGTTAATGCCCACACTAAGTTGCTAAAGAAAGTCTAATGCCGGTTAGTGCCTAGTGACGCATGCGCTGCTCGATCATAATGTAAATTATATCCCATTGAGTAAAATTTCACCACGACCAGTCCACCACTCAGAAATGCATTGAATTTTGCATTCTCGTTTAATCCACGCCAGCGTACACTGGCCACACAAAAACCTTATCAATACCATTTAATCTAATTACGTAAAGATTTACATAATATCCTTACAAATCTGTTCAATTTACAGTTGTCGGAAATTTTCAAATGCTAGCCAACAAATAACATCGATTTGTGCAAACGATTGGTACCATTTGTACGGAAAATCGACCCAAAGGGACACAATGACACATTCATCTCAGATTAAAATCTGTCACGAACAAATCGACCGGTTAACATTTTGATATATTAATGCTTCGATTCTATTTATTGTTGGTTTGACGGATCTTGTAAGTGTCAATTATTCTTTTGTGCGGATTTGAATTTGGAATTTGCGTTCGGATTTCAATTTTGTCGTGAATTAAGTTGGTACCAGATAAGTTTATTAGTTGAAAAGGGGTAATAGACAATAATTAACGGTTGTCCTAATTAAAACCTGAGCATAGGCTGAATGGGGTTGTCGCATATTAATCCACAAAGGCCTTTTTAGACTTATGTTCCTTCTATGGAATTATTAAGGATAGAGATTGAGCGCCGTCTGCCTGGAAGTATACCTAAGAATAATTTCAATTCTTTAATTCTTCTTCTACAAATAACGGTTCAAATCTGTTCATACGTGTGTACTTTATATTATTGAGTCCCAAAAGTTCAACACGAACACCTATCCCTAATATACTTAATATTCCAACTGAATATTCATTTTAAACTCGAGCACGACACTCGAAACAGTTGTTTTGAATAAAAAAGCAATTGACATTCGTAAATAGCGAACGCACTGGCAGCACATTAAGCACTTGCTTTGTTTTTTTTTTATGTGCTGCATCGAGCATTGACACCAATCGCATAATGCCTATTGCCCGAGGCATGTCGCCGGCACGCTTTCCCCGCCATTAGTCGATTGGCGCCAAAATTCCTAACATGTGAATTACAATTGACAAAACTTGTCAGAGCCGTTTGAGTAACTTTTACCAGTAATAGATGTGATTAGTCACACTGTACATGAAATCACATTAGGCATGGACCGTGTAAACTTTTTCGATGTTTTATTCATTCGGAATAATTGTCGAATTATTAGTACACCGTAACCTCTCTGTGGGTAGCTACTTTATTTGACTTATAGAAATACTTATTTTTGTTTTATACTGACAATTAATAGAATTAAACATATATAAATGCTATCTTATTATAACTATCGTATGTACTGGCTGAATCTAATTTAAGGATGCGACTTGTGTCTCTAATGACATAAACAATTTAAAATAATGAATGTTCGAAATACAAAAGCCGATCTTTATTCAAAACTGTCGTCATTACTTACGTTTTCCTTTGTTTGAAGAACTTAAAGTGTGTTTATTCTTCATTTCGTGTCTCACTCATGTCACGCTTCTTAATTGGCAATTTAGATGCGTTTAAAGTGATTTGCATATAAACACCTATGTATACGTAATCTTTTGATCTCGCTCACTACACGCTGAACAAGTACTTGAGATACGCCGCAACTCATTACTGAGAACGCCACATATTCGGCTTTACGAGGATTTGTCCCTGTTTTAACAGACGCCGTAGCAATTTGTTTCCTCAAGAATCGTCTGGGATTGTAGCTGTATGAGTTTTTCAAAAGTCAGTTTAATTACTCTTATTACTTGACTACAAAATGCAAAAGGATTTTATCCTTAGCTTGCTTGTTTGTCGGATTTAAACATAAAAAACCTCTGCTTTCTAATATAATCCTTACTACAGACTAGGTTATATCCTATATCATTTTCATCATTTCATTCATTATCAGCCCATATACGCCTCACTGCTGGGCACGGGCCTCCTCTAAAACTGAGAGGGTTTAGGCCTTAGTCCACCACGCTGGCCTAGTGCGGGTTGGCGGACTACACACCTAAGAAATTCCTAAGAACTTTTTAGGTGTGTAGGTTTTATCACGATGCTTTCCTTCACCGTTAAAGCAAGTGATAATTCATTGTGAATACACACATAACTTCGAAAAGTCAGAGGTGTGTGCCTGGGGTTTGAACCTGCGACCGCCGAAATTCTCGACCGCGCGCCTTAACCTCGAGGCCATCACTGCTTACTATCCTATATCATGAAGTCCAAAATAGCGTAAGTAGAGAGCATCTCAAGACCTCCCAATTTTGAGGAGTCCATAATTGGACGGTGCGCCGGGCGGCAGCAGGAACCAATTCAGGGCGTTTCTCACTCTGAGATTCTTCTCACATGCACGCCAATTTGGAAGGCCAAAGACCCCGACATACCCCTATCGGCCTACCCCGAAGTACCGAAAGGGGAGCTTAACGCGCTTTCCTATCGTTAAAAAATAAAATTATATACTATATAGCGACCGTGTTTACAAGCACAAATTTAGAAGTGGACAACTCTTTGTTTTCTAACTCTTCCTTTATTTGTCTTTCTGATTAACTTCGTTGCGGGATATATGACAAGTTTCGGTCCCCTTAGATTCGCTGAGCTTCATTGCTCGGCGTCGATACTGTGCGTGCCGCTGTTGATCCTGGAGCACAGGAGTTACAGTGGCGGGTGTGTGGTGGGATAGGGCCAGAGAAGCACAAATTTAACATACGTAAAGTCGAATTATAAAAAAATTATTCACTGGGTTATTACAAATGATGGTTCATACAGCATGCTGATTGTTCATACACCTTCCTAGCCTCAATAGCTAAGTCCTTAGCGTCGATCGTCTTAATGTTTATTTACGTATATCCCGGATTAAGCGCTTGGTAGATGCACATCGTGTCGGCTGCCACGATAACGTGCTGACCCAATGACGAGTCACGCTCATTTAGCGGTAAATCAAGCGCGTTCACATGCGTACCTTTGTCCATTATTATTCTTATTTTCACGTATTTAAAACGTATTAACATATTTTCAACACTGCCGCGTTTGGATCGTGTAAATTGAATGTTGAACGTGTTAATGTCAGTACGGGTTCTTTCGGATGTCAAACGCGAAGAGTAAGAAATTTGAAGTGATTTGGCTGCATAATATTGTTTTGTTATGTCGGCGTTCGCTTTACAATTAGTATTCCTATGGCCGAATACTGAAACGCTACTGAATCTGAGAGCGACTTATATTTAAGTGGCTGTTATAATTTAAGCGGTATACTGAAACATAATTTATCGGTTTTAAGACTGTGATTAACTAATGCCCACTTAAATTTCCATAAATGGCAACATTACCACCAAAAGTTCTTTTACATGACATTTTATAAGTATATACAGCTTAAATTATAACAGCCACTTATATATAAGTCGCCCTCAGATTAAGTAGCGTTCTAGTATTCGGCCACTAGTGAGCTAACAGTATCTGTTTGATGGCAATAAAACAAAAAGGGGAATAGCATAATTATGACGATGATTTACATATATCTAAATCTTTATTTTCCAAACTTTTTTGTCAAATCTTTTGGTGCGTCTTAATTAAATAAATTTTGACTTTGAAATACTAGTTGTAATTATTTCACGCATTTTATTGAAACGTAATTTAACTATTTATCCTTTTTAACTATAATATATTTTTGCGTTTAATCTAATGATGTTTTATTTCTTTTCAGGTAAGTTTCGAAACTATTCACAAAGCTACAAAATATACAAGAACATTGGGTAAGACGAAACATAATTTATGAGATATCCGAAGAGTTATTGACTCGTAATAAATTTAATGACCGACGAACCGATTACTGCGTTAACAAAACCCTAAGGGTAAAAATTGACAACCAATAAAACTGATCAATTATAATTATAAAATATAACATTACGATATTGTAGGAAATTAAATTGAATTAATTGTGCGATAATAGCTTATCGCCAATAAATGGTTGCCGCTACGTGCGACATGCGACGGCGGTAAAATTATAAATGTATTATTTGAAACGTTAATTAGTTCTGCGTAACGACAAATACATGTTGAATTGCCTATCTGTGTGGAAATTATTCTATGAAATCGAAATTGTATGGTTAAATTAGGTTATGTAAGGAACAAAAAATTACTTTTTCTTTCATTCATTATTGTTATCCAATCTGATCTGCCCCTGGGTAAAAGTACTTATATTTATAAATAAACTTGGATTTTAATATACACCGTGTTTTTTGAAGGAAGAAACATATTTCGTCAGAGTAGAGGCATGACTCTATTCCAATTTAATTCCAACCCAAGTGATTAATGTATTGATCTGTAGTCAAAATAGCACAAAAAAAATGATTCCACCCAATAGAACGCCTTGGCAATGAACTGTCTTTATTAATTTACGCTATACTAACCAGATTTATTCTCCAATTTATTAAAAAATAAAAACAAAAAGAATTAAATGTAGTGGTCAAAATTAATTTAAACAGAAACAAGTAGCAACAGATTAAAAACACCACAGATAAAAAATTGTTTCAACGTCAGACAGGTGCACTTGGCTGTATAACACTGGCCACTTTTATATTCACCCCACGAACAATTAATGAACATGGGTAGTTCACGAAATTGCTAATTACCCGACCGTTTAATGAGATCCGCCGCCCGCAGGCAACGGGGCAATTTAATTACAATTTTTAATTTCGCCGTATCATATTACAAGTATTATTAGCATGTAGTTTTGGGCAGTGTAACAAGTGCCGTGTAAAAGTATTTACGTTTAAATTATTTAACATTCAATTAAGCTTGCGTTTATGTTGATTTAATAGTCAATTTATTTGCTATTTTTAAATATTTAATGTACCTTTCTTGTTTTACTGCACTTATCTCGATGTGGAAACTGGTATATAAATTAACATAAATTGCAGACTTATATTATTTCCTGTTTTAATCTTCAGTTTTGCATTTATATTTTTATGATAGATGGTAAAAGGAAACAACCTCTGTTGACCAAAATAGAAATAGTTGTATAGTTATAAAAGACTGGTACATAGAAATTCAATTACCATTATGAATTACTCGCAATATGTTAGAAGAATCGTTGCTAATCTTGGAAAATGAATAGTAAAACTAAATAACCATTACCAGAAACCTATACCAGACATAGACACCGTAACTTTTGTATTAGAAACTACATCTTTGCCAAACATTCGCACAAATTTTCAAACTACTAAGCAACTGTAACTAAGTACTAAGAATACCTCTCATAACTCAGCAAAACAAACAAAATTTCCAAAGCAAACATACACGTGCGCGTAGACCGCAGCACGCCGTATGTAAAACGCGAAACACTCCCATTATTCCCTTTCGCCTGTCTTCCCCCGGGAGCCGGCGGGGCGCGGCGAGTTTGTAAACACAACCGTAACTTTGCCGATAATTTTGCCGCAGTTGTTTTGAAAGCGGTTTTGAAATTTCTACGTCGGTTGTCCTGTTTTACGGTATTGACTGCTTCTTTCTTACAAGCAAGGTAAAGTGAGAGCATAAGAAATGATTACTTTTCATCATCAGCCGAAAGGCGTCCACTGCTGGACATAAGCCTGCCCCACTGACTGACTTTTCATCAGTTGTTACAAATTTGTTTTGCTTGGTCGCACTTGCCATATTAATGGTCGATGCTGTGGGGTTGAAAGGAGAATGAGGGGTGAATGGGACCCTTCATTCGGTTTTCTCTAGAGGAATTTAGTTGAGTTACCTTTCTTCCAATGACGTTACAACGTGTGATTTTTTGGAGGGAAAGGGGGAGGTCCACGCTGTAATTGAAATATCCATAACGTTGATTGTTTTTTCCGAACCAAAAAATACAGCTATGCATAAATTAATGTAAACAACGGGAATGGCAATTAAAAACTGGCATATGTCACGAAACAGAGGCGGGTCAGTGATAAAGCATCGGCTCGTTTATATCAAATTTTATGGCACCCGCCGTAAAACAGCTCGCGGGTCGATGCGAAGACCTTCCAATTTAATAACGCCCGTTTCTTTGAAGTAATTAGCGCGCGAAGTGCTTCTTCCATCGCTGCTTTTATAATATTGCTTTAATTGGAAAGTTGTTGCCATCGGATATTTCAATGTTAAATTTCATTCGACAAGTAACGCCATCTGTTGTAGCGGTGAGGCATTATTCGTGTCGATCTTTTTATGTCATGTCTAATTATTTCAAAGATATTATATGTAGGTACTTATTTGTAGAAAATAAATATCATTAAAATAAACTGACAAAATATGTTTGTATAAAAAAAACAGTATTGCTGGAAATCACATTTGTATTCTGAATATTTCATATGATGCCATTAAATAAATGTTATTTGTCCATATAAAATTACCTTTATTAGTAAAATTAAATTAGGAGTACTACTTCGATGTTATAGTAACGTCCTCTGAATAACTAAACGCTACTAATGTTATTTATCTGAAAATTACTGTAAATTCCATAAAGATCTACGAAAAAATATCTGCAAGAGAACGCGACTCCTCACGCAAAATGAAAGATGGCGACCCCAAGCCGGCGCAGGGGCGGCGGCTCATCAGCGCCAGTGCAATATCCCGTGTGTAATGGACCGAGAGACTCGAGATAAAGTCGATGCGTGGTAATAACGCTCCGTTGGTTCCGGCAGGCGTCGCTGTTACGTGGAACCGCGATCGCAGCCGCTCTTAGGTATGACCGCGGGTTAATAACGCGATAAGTGATGACGTCACTTCATAAACTGACATAATTGTATCGAATTGTAAAAAATAGTCGACAGAATTCGGACGGTATTGCACTTATACAATCACATTGCTCGTCAGAAAAAATCAACTTACGTGTTGTGTCTATTAGTGCTGGATTCCGATGTTTTATAGTTTTTTTTATATATTTTTTTAATTAACACCATTTACTTTTAATGACATAAGAAATACAAATATTTCTTTTTGAAAAAGGAAGGATTTAGATTTTGTGAATATGTTTAATGTAATTTAAATTATCATAAATACTTAAAGGAATTTATTACTCCGTAAAAAATAATAAGGCAAAACATTTCAAACTTTCTATAACTAATCATTTTGATGGAACGTTTTTCTTAATATCAATTTTCCGCTTGAGTGCATTCGCTTACATTCATATGTTAAACTAATAGTCAATTAAATAAATCCATTAGAAAATAACCTTCTAATTTGTTTCATCTATAATTCTGATATAGTTAGATGGAAATTGTTACGTCCGCTTTATATCATTCGCAGACATTATAGGGAAAATATAATTGGCCCAACCGATCCACCGGCGAGTCCAAGCAATCAAGTTTAGATTAAGCAATTTTATGTATGGAGTTGTATGATTAAATTGTACCCAACTTATCATGTAAACTGCGGCATTAAATTAAACAGCGATGGTTATGAGCGCAGTGTACCTACTGGCTGCCTCATTGATCTCAAGGAATGAGTGCGCGGCATGTAATCGATAAGGCTCAAGTTAAATTTTCGGTTTTGAAGAAATTTTATTGAGTTTTTATATTAACCCTTAATTATACACCGTGCAGTATACTTCTCGTCAAAGTAACAAGAATCTGGCCTAAAAATCCGCATTATAATGGATATATAATTAAAAGCAGTGATGGCCTCGAGGTTTAGGCGCGCGGTCGACAATTTCGGCGGTCGCAAGTTCAAACCCCAGGCACACACCTCTGAGTTTTCGAAGTTATGTTTGTATTCACAATGAATTATCACTTGCTTTAACGGTGAAGGAAAACATCGTGATAAAACCTGCACACCTAAAAAGTTCTTAGGAATTTCTTAGGTGTGTAGTCCGGCAACCCGCACTTGGCCAGCGTGGTGGACTAAGGCCTAAATCCTCTCAGTTGTAGAGGAGGTCCGTGCCCAGCAGAGGGACTTATTTGGGCTGATGATGAAATGGATGTAGATTTTTCAGGATACTGAAATAGGTAGATTGTTTCGAGTATTTTTTCTAGGACCGCTCGCAAGCTAAGCAATAAAATTTGTGCAAATTTTTATTAAAAATAGTCTGTCGAATCAAGGGTTAAAGATTTCCCAGTTGTAGCACGAAGTTTGGAACTACGCCATGAAGACTTGAGTAGAAAAGTCGAAGCGTTGGTGTAAAAATGCACCTTTGCCTACCCTTTTGAGCATTAATCCATGAATATGTGTATTCGGAAGGGAAAGTGGTGCGGCAGTCCGGACGCGATGCCGACGATAAGATTTTGTTACACGTCCTCTCCACATGTGTCGCGGATATCGAATCGTGTCGGAATTGGACGTCAGATGTTGAGTGGCAGCTGATTGAGATATTATTGCCATTTTGTCAACACGTCACAAGTGAAATTTCCGAAGACATTCGGTGTATACATCTGCATGTTCTATTTTCTATTATAATGAACGTAATTGCGTTCCTAATAATAATTTAATTCGTCGCGTTACCTCAATTATATGATAACTTAATGAAAAATGAATTAAAAAATCTATTCTTAAAAAAAATGTACCATAAAAAATATCATAATCTACGTAAGTTTCACGTTACTTACGGTCTGGTGTAGTGTCGTTACATTAGTGTGCTAGTAAAAATGAAAAAAAAAACTGTCACTAAATGATTACCAACCGTGTATTTTCCTAATTGTTGAAACCTTGGCCGAAAAAAAAAATACTTGACTGAGCGTAATTTTGTCTATATAAAACCCATAAACAATATCAAAATTAATAATAAAAAAAATTACACAAAAATTTGATCGATATGTAATCAACAAACACGATAACAGATGGCGTTGGTGTCGGAATCGTAAACACATGGCTATTTAGAGATTCATTCGAACGCGCTGTTTGGCTTCGCGGCCACCGCACTGCGCTGTGAAATCGCGACATGCGTGTTCGAGTCTCAACAAAATTTCAAAAAATGGAATCATTCCCATGAGATTTTTCTGGTGTCTTTGACTTGTGTCAAGTTGCCTTGCAATGTGGGATAGAGCGATGGGTGAAGAGCAACAAGCTGGCATTGTCCAACGAGGCGCTAGCTTCTGTTGCAGCCCGAACATTCTCTTTGCTTTATCATATTTTTCATGCTTATATTATGCGTAGTACCATAAACCCCATGAGAATGTTTCGTGATGTAGGCTATAAGTCTTGGGAACCAAGAATTACACTGTATTAATTTATTATGTCTTTTTTATAAATTTCGAGCATTATTTTTTTTTTATTTTTTTATTATAATATGCAACAAATTATTCATGAATCAATTATGAAACTTAGATGAAAAAAAAAAGATGGAATAAGTAAACTTTTTAGCCTCAGTGTTGCATTGGTTGTCATGAAATCTGAACGTAATAATATTATTTGAATATTATTCATCTGTGTGTGGTCTACAGCGTGTTGGAATGATATTCTTACAACTTTAACGGTTAATAATTGAATGTCATGCGTGCAAAATATTCACAGGCCAAGGAAAGGTCTTGTAAAAGTGAATAACTTGTAAATATATTTGACATTTCCCTTTATTATGTTAGTAGATAAACTACTCGACCAATGTACAACTACTTTCTAACGAGAGGTGAAAGATTAATTCCAATAAATGTATAGGCGCAAAATGGATAAAAATATTATAGCAGCCTTATTAAGTACATGTTTATTTTTCTCATTTCTTTTTTTTTTGTATTTTGAAATTTAAAGTATAAAAAAGACGAACAGCATGGAATGAGGACTTTGTAATGATCCGAGACAGGTCGATTCCTCCTAAATACAATACAGTTTATTATGACATTAAATATCACAATATATACACATATTAATATATAATAGGTATTACCTAAACTTTAATGTACACAGCCTATAATACAAAAGTTTTGTTAAGTTTCATGCGGCTAATTAGCCTATCAGACAATCACAAACAAGCGATTAGACAAAGAGCCGAACACTAATTAATAAAGTGAATTTCAGCATGAAACATGAACTATACGCGCTCAAATGCAGACAAATGTACCTTTCGTGCTAAAACTAAGCATCCACAACTAGGAAGCGAATGCTTAGCTATGTATATTGATAAATGAATCTAGAATGTTCTTTTGCAACTACGTTTCAGTTTCTTCCAAGGCCTTTGGAATCTTTTGATTTTATATATTTTGTATTGATTAATGTTAAAAAGTATATAAATGATAAATAGTTTAATTATTATTCTCTTCCATTTATTTATAATGACGATAGTGACCTTGATGACCTTGATGACAGAATGGTTAGTAAAATCTATAAAAAAACTATTACGAAAAGTAAATAGCATACAACAAAGAGAGACCATAAATACAACGTTAAACAAATAAGCAATTAAACAAACTGAAGTCATTCCCCTCGTAATATTTATCGAAAAGCCGTTGACCAAGGTGCAATTAATCATTACGAACGCAACTAAGACATCATAAACGACGATACAATTGAATGCGCTTTGAAATGTGCATTTCGTACAACTCACTCAGTGCAGACACTATAAACAATGCAATAATAAACATGACATCGCCGATATCGCGAAGATAAAACGGCAAACAATCATAAAACATGTCACTCGTGCCCATCCTATAATTTCAGGAGCGTAGGCGGCTACAAGTCTCCGTTTAGCTGGCTATGTAAATGAGACATTGTTCCGAACATAGCTCCACTTGCTTACCACCAGGTCTGGAGTGCCGGCATAACGATCCAGGGTTGGTGACGTCAGATTGCCATACAACTCGCGATACATAGAAAATAGAGCGGGCTTATACCTATTTTTTAATTAACATATCCAAATCTTTGTATTACACCAACAAGCGTAGGTATATTAAAATTTAAAACCTATTCGAATATAATTTTACATTGAATTTATATAAAAAGACCTAAAACTTCTAGATGTGTTAAAATAGAAAAAGATTGAAATATTCTGCTTTATGTTTAAAGATGCTTCAATTAACCAGACAAAGATAGCCATGCAGTCATAAAAGAACAGTGATGAATGAACTCGTTATTTTCAATTTTAAATTGCCCATGACATTAAATCGTAAACTAATTAGGTTTTTTTTAGTTAAGGACTATTCTCATATTTTTCTTATTTTACGTCAGTAGGTACCTACACGGATTTCTGAATGCGCGCCTGAACGCCACCCTCCCGGTTTTTGAACAACCTGCCAGCCCTAAAGTGAGGTATTGCGCAACTGAAACTAATTGCCGACGGTTAAGCCATTAGCGTACAATGCCCCCGATGGGCCCTCTAATTGTTGCCCTAATGAGTGATAATAGTGGCCTTTGTTTCCACTCGCCCGAGGAGCGACCAGGAGTATTTGGCAATTTTCTTTTTTACATCCTTGATCGATTTCCGGGTAGCACTCATACCTTTTGGAACGAATGTTTCTAACGGATCAAAATGCTCATAATAAAAATTGCTTATAAGTGCCGCTGATTGGTATCTGTAAAAATCCACAAAGAATCATGGAGCTTCACTTCTCGGTTTCATATGTGCGTTTCGGTTTCATCGATCCTCATTTGCAAAAGTTGTAGTGTGGTGGGATGTTACGCTATTGACGGTAACATCAATGAAAACATGGGACAGATAGAGGTAATAATTAAATTGTGTTAAATCGGGCAAAACATATACATATAAAAATAATATTGATTAGCCTGGCCTATTATTCAATATACTTAAAAAATATATATATGAAGTATGAAGTTACAAACGTCTTGATTCAGACAGAAATATTACGAGTAGCACCCAAATCATTGTTCCACATGTCGGCTAATATAATCCTATTGTTAGTTCCGTAGAAGAATAAGTAAATTTTCTTAATATATCTGTACTTGTATACGTTCGAATAAAACATAACACATTTGTCAATAAGTACCCGCATCTGACCGGAACACTCAAACGCCCCACTAATGGAGTAACGAGTGACTTTGACGCTTGCCACTAAATCAATGATGGTTCCTTGCCCCATCCTATAATAGAAGTTAGGTAAACATTACAAAACGCCCTTCGCTTAAAGGCTCTTTGAAGTCGATGAACCGATGACAACTTTAAAACATCCATTCCAATAAAAGTAGATATAATATTTCGTTCGAAACTCCTAAAGCTTGTGACGTCGAAGATGCGATGATACCAAATTTTTCTCCTTTTGAATTAAATGAAGATTTGTGCCAAGATTACAATACTATTTAATAAAATGGCATTCCGTTTGAACCAAATAATGTAGTATCCTTGGTGTGTTGTTATGACGATTTAGAAAGGGACCTGTGTTATTTGACCACCATCGTAAATTGTAATCTTATATTGAACGACTTGATTTCATGCTAATGTTATTTATTATCTTGGATTATTAGGTCGTAAATATTTTCCGGATTAAAGCGGTATAGTTTGCAGCTCTGACAAAAAGCAATTGTTGTAGTAGATAAAATTTATATTTGTTAATCTGTGATGTATAATATAGTTTATGAGGAATTTTCCATGTGTTTAACAGTAATAAGAGAAATACATAAGCATATTCATTCCTCATTGTTATGTCCAGATGTTTCAGGTTTGGTTTGTATAAATAAAACTACTTAAGCTTGGTTTCAATAGCGTCTGACACGTCCACTCGGTCCGATATCACAGGTAGTAGTGAACCGGTTTGAGTGGGGAACAGCGCTTATATTATGATTTATTTTCACGTTTACCTTACAATTAATTATTAATATTACGTGTACACTACATCTCTTCCCTTTTCAATAATTTTTTAAAATAATTTTATTTTGTATTTAATTCTTTATCTTTAACCAATCAAATAATATTTCATAATAACAAACAAACACTTATATATATTGCGCTACACACACAAACAATATGTTTAGATTTTTAATCTATTTTTTCGTTTTGAATGAAATGAAATTTTTTTTTTTTAAATCAATAAAATGCCAAATATTATTTCACTTAAATTTAGTGATATCAATATTGAATTTACCGCACCGTTCGGAAGGCAGTTATCACTAGAGAAGAACGGGCAAGAAACTCTAGTGTTGCTCTTTTCCAATAAAGAAATAAATTACAATATAAGTATAGTCCATTCTTCTTCATCTTTCCGGGTGTATGATATTTCTCCTCCAGTCTAGTCCAGTTCGTTGACGACTTGACCAGTGTGTGTATGTATCATGTACACAACATCACTGATTACATATACCTTTTATAAAATTGTAAAACAAGAACATTTTTTTTTTTAAATCTAGCTACAATTTTTTTGTAAATAATTTGGATCTTAAATCTTACACTTGATAAAAATAATAACACAATTTACCTCCATCAGCTATAGATCCACTGCGTTGTTGACAACCACATCTATGATCTACAGTCGAAGTGATCCTTAACATCCTTGTTGCGACTGAATCTGAGCAATGGTCCAAGAAAATCGACGCCAGTGTCAATACATGACTGAACTGGTCGTTGTTTCTGCGCATAGGGTTAGGAGGATTTGGTGCTAACACCAGAGTATAAACATAACATTTCGTGTCTGTATCAATTTTGCCTCATTATACTTTAGTCCGTAGTCGTGGTTTCATGGCAAAGATTTCGGGCCGACTATCGTGAACGCAATAGGAATAATTTAATTTCCTCGTAGCAACAAATTATCTTGACAGAGTTCATTTTCAAAGTCCTTGTAACTCAATAATTACAAGGTGTGAATACACAACAGAGTGTCAATACACTCTGTTCCTAGTTATTTTGGTAAACACCATTTTTTTTTACTAATTTATAATTCGCAGTCATTCATACTAGCCTACTTCAGTTCACTTAGGGAAATTGCCAAAGGTCGAGCCTTATCGACTGCTAAATTGAGATAGATATATCGAACGGCTTATTTGGTTCTGTACAGCCACGCAATAGTGACTATGAATCAGATATGCTTTTCTTGCCTGAACTGTACACGACATTAAAATTATATGATTGTAGACTTTATACCCAACGTTCAATCCGGGCACATGCTTCCAACTTTTGTGAGAACATGACCTTCAGGGGTTTATGATCATTAACTAAATCTTAACCGTATTGTTCAAACCAATAAATATTGAAACGTGCAACTTCCCAGACTAACGCAAGAGTCCTTTTTCTCGGTCTGACAACGTTTCTCACGTTCTATTGGACTTATGTTGCCATAAGCAATTATCCTTGGCTTACTTTGACGAGCACTGCTCTTAGTACAACTGGACTAGCATCGGCAAAACTTCTGTCCTTTGACCTTTCATAGGTTTGTTGTTTGTGTCTCATTACTTAGTCATAATACCCAAAGATCTTATTTGAGTCAGAGTCCGTTTCAAACAGCTAAATGCTTCTTTTTAGTTATCGTCCCGATACGAGCTTATATATACGGACTTGGCTAACTTTAATTTTAACAACTCGCGCAATAGGATTCTCTCTAAAGGTTTTTGAAAGCATTCGGGAGCGCATAAAATACTAAACGCGAGATGTTTGTGTCTGAATAGACCTCGGCTATGTAAAATTCTTATGTATGTACTATCTTCGCTCAACTGCTACTAATGCAAAGAATTGCTTAAATTTAGCTTGAGAACACTTTGGAATAGCGGAACTTGCGGGCTAGCTGTTCCATAGTAGGTACCATTACCTTACACCCATGTGTTTCTCTCTAATATCTTTGCTAGCTTGTCTCATGTATACGCAAATTCTAACATCTCCGTTCACTTTTTGAAACGGGTGCTTCAGAAGAGATCCATTCGGATGAACCCTCAATAAATTAAATAATATCTGTATTAGGTATGGAATTTCTTGAGTTTAAACTCTACGACAGGATAGAGAAATTGGTTGAACAGACGCGGTCTATTGAAATATGGATTTGAACATTCTTGATTTTGGAAATGTTTCCGCGACTGCATTTACTTCTAGACCCAGTCTGAGGACGCAAAATTTACTTGCAGTTTCTTTTCACACTTTTTACCGCATAAATCGCAGATTTTTCGAAACTACACCCATTTTCGACCTCGTGAACTCGATTTAAAACTTTCTACAACTATGAGTGGATTTTGACTTCGATAGGCCATAAATTTCTACCCGAACGCCTTTTTAAGATCTTCCAAAGTAGCATTAATGACATTTTACTACTCGGATTAATAAGCATTTCTGTTTCGACACAAACAATTAATAAATTAATTAATTAGTTGACGATGAATTGCTTAAGTGTCCAGTTGTATATTTTTGTAACTTTGTTTGAGGTAAATTTTTGCTGGTCTAACTAAAATGTGCGCTTTTAATAATCCAATAACATTTAGGGGGTTTGCAGAACCATATGTCATAAACTCTGACTTATCTTGGTTACTAAATTGATCCTACAACAGCATAGGATTTTAAATATTTCCCCGTCTCTTCATTTACGACATTGTATTGGCTCACCGGATCGTTTAGCATGGTTACATTGATGCCGCCCAGCTGGCAAACTTGTTTTTATTCACCAATGTGAAACACACAGTTCACATCATTTGTTGGTGATTTTGTGTCCTTTCACTTAGCCTTCTTAAAGCCAGATTTTTGAGTCTTTTAATCTTTCTCTAAATCTTTGCTTACGGCTTGCGAGGCATTGATTTTGTAGTAGTTTTTTGAAACTACATTTGCCATACATTTGGCCCTTGCGGGATAACACATCTAGTACGAGGCATTGATTTTTTAAGCAGCTTTTTGACACCACAATTAATTGCCATATATTTTTCCCTTTGCGGGATAGCACATCTAGTATCAGGCGTTGATTTTTGAAGTAGCTTTTAAGACCACATTAATTGCCATATATTTTGTCCCTTTGCGGGATAGCACATCTAGTATGAGGCATTGATTTTTGAAGTAGCTTTTAAGACCACATTAATAGCCATATATTTTGTCCCTTGTGGGATAGCACATCTAATATGAGGCATTGATTTTTGAAGTAGCTTTTAAAACCACATAATTTGCCATATATTTTGTCCCTTGTGGGATAGCACATCTAGTATGCGGCATTGATTTTTGAAGTAGCTTTTAAAACCACTTTAATTTGTCATATATTGTGTCCCTTGTGGGATAGCACATCTAGTATGAGGCATTGATTTTTGAAGTAGCTTTTAAAACCACATAATTTGCCATATATTGTGTCCCTTGTGGGATAGCACATCTAGTATGAGGCATTGATTTTTGAAGTAGCTTTTAAAACCACTTTAATTGCCATATATTGTGTCCCTTGTGGGATAGCACATCTAGTATGAGGCATTGATTTTTGAAGTAGCTTTTAAAACCACATAATTTGCCATATATTGTGTCCCTTGTGGGATAGCACATCTAGTATGAGGCATTGATTTTCGAAGTAGCTTTTAAAACCACATAATTTGCCATATATTGTGTCCCTTGTGGGATAGCACATCTAGTATGAGGCATTGATTTTCGAAGTAATTTTTTAAAACCACATAATTTGCCATATATTTTGTCCCTTGCGGGATAGCACATCTAGTACACCGTAGCAGTAAATGCAAAGAGCATTTCTGCTTTGTTCCAATCCTGTTCTTTGCCGTTTTACGGTTTCCATAATTGGCTTCCAGTGGGACTTTTCAATAGTAACAGAGTCTCAAAGGCAGTCTCGGTCTCAGAATCACATGCATAAGTAAATAAATACACCCAACAGTCACATACATAGTTCTGACCCCACATTTAGATACAAGTCTTGTGTCGTGGGTATGAGAAAACTACGGGAGACTTTTCGGTCTCACAAACAAAATATTTGTGGATCACATAAACATTTGTCTCGGTGCGGGGATCGAATGTTCTTTGCGAAGTTCGGAGGGCTTGCATTTGTTTACTATCTGGTCCAAAAGATCATTGTCTTTGTTTGCATAATGGCATTTGGAACTTTGATCTCGTAATGTAACGAGGAATTCCTGTTTCATTAGGCGAAATACTTGTCGCTCATAGAGGATACTAGGCAAAAAGCATCCTGTCTAATCGTTTGGTGTCTATTACGTAAACTTCTGTTTCACGACAACACCAGGGAGATTGTAGTATATGTCATGCAATGCCAAACCCTCCGTATAGCACGCTTTTTTACCGGCTTGTTTATTCTTCAAAGTAGCAAACAAATTTTGAGAGCCCACTTCGATATTTGCCACCGCTAATCTATTGAGGTCAAATCTCACTATCACAGTCAAATTAGTGTATTGCGGGGGTAATTGTGCCCCTTTTTTTTTTTAGGACTTGCAATCACGAAGAGACCATTCAATTTTAAATTGTAACCCCAGATACGGGTTTTGCAGGATTGGAATAACCTAACAATTTGTTAGTTTTGCATACGCTGGCATATTTCTATGCCAATATATGTATGTATCTTGATGGCTTTAGCCATAATAATTGCGGTGTACTTCTGTCGGGTACACTACCCAACTTGCAAATTCTTACAGGCACTCGTTACTATTTTTTGCACAGTTAGCTTTGAAAAAGTTAAAGTAACATATGATACTTTGGATTGAACACGACCCGCCGTTTTAAGATACATAGGCACGTGATGTGTACCATACTATGGATGGAAGAATTTATTCAACTGTGCACAAAATAGTTATTTGTTTTGGTAAGCATTTGCTGGCATTTATTTTATTTTTTGGCTGTATGATTGAAACTAGTCGAATATGTAAATTTTTTTGTTTAACTTTGTTAAACAAATACGAGAATTACTGGTAGTAGAAGACCAGGTATGTCTCACTCTTTTTTTCCATAATTAATAATTGTTATAAATTATAATTAATAATTATTATATTTATTCCAAAGTAATAGCATCAATCATACTTAATCCATTTCTTTGATAATATTATATGTCATGCATATTATATTTTTGTTTGCACTTACGTACTTATTCCTCGTCGCCAATGTTATGTCCAGATGTTTCAGGTTTGGTTTGTATAAATAAAACTACTTAAGCTTGGTTTCAATAGCGTCTGACACGTCCACTCGGTCCGATATCACAGGTAGTAGTGAACCGGTTTGAGTGGGGAACAGCGCTTATATTATGATTTATTTTCACGTTTACCTTACAATTAATTATTAATATTACGTGTACACTACACTCATACGCACATTTCTTTATTGTCATTACTTATCTGGTTTAAAAAAAAATATTAAAAATATTAAATTAAATAGTTCAGCTTTATGGCTTTACTTCCAAAGTAAAAAATAGTAATTTAAGTAACTACTCAAATTGAGTAAGAATTATCAATCTAAACAGAGATACTAAACATGCAAAGCCGCCATAGTAAGTCAATTGTATTGGAACAATTTGAATCGTGAATGCGGATTATGTTAAGCGTTTGATCGCGGAATGCCGGTTTCCTGTAGTTTATTTAAAGCTTTATAATACAACGTAACGTATTTATTTACGATCGACTTATCCACTTAGCTCGTATAAGCCATTCGTAGAAATAATGACATCGCAGAACTGGCTTCACCCAAATTAGTCAGGAATTGAAATCTATCTCAGATCAGCGGTAGACCGTTAAGTCTACACCAGCGTACATTTTCCAAATTATTTAACCGATTCAGATGTTTTATGACTCGCTCAACTTTATCCCTATTGCTTCAGTCTTTTCCTCGTTGACATATTTTTAAATACAAAAGCTAGAATACCGTAATAGACGTATAAAAGAAAGAAATCACAGAAAGGAAATGCCTTACTAAAGCTGAAATTTATTTTAGTATTTCTGTACACTAATATTAAAATTGGAAGACTAACATGTTTTTTAAGGTTAGTGCTAAAATTAGCGATCTTGTAGCTTGAAGCGATTATTTCTTGAATATCTTCTTGTAGAGCAAAAAGCGACGTAGGTACTACAAGACAAGAATTTTTCCAAGTCGGCCAAATGCCTCACTAGGACACATTTAAACCGGTGTAAATCTCGTATTTAAGTAAGTACGCACTCGAGTGTAGTGTAGTGCAGTCGACACACGCATACGTAAACAGCAGTGCTCGTAAAAACGATAAGCTGGCCGTGTAATCATCTGAAAATTACCATACGCAAAACACACGGGACATTTCTCACGGGAAGTGGGAAAACTGTTTTATACGTCAATACAACCACGGTAATACTATCATACAGTAGTTTAACTTCATACAAACGGGCGAAACGCGAGTTATACCTACGCGCCTCGATCGCGGCATGCGCAAGGCATGCAGGCAGTCGCGAATGTGCCGCAGTGACAAACGGGCGGTGTTGTTTTTTAAGCAGTAATCGTGCGATTTTTATACAAAATAAGTGCAAGTGCCTATTTAATATGACAAGTATATATTGTGTTTACATATTGTGCTGTTTTTGGTTGCATGAAATCTTCCAATCAAAAAATAACATGCATTTTTATTGAACACTTCCTATTCCATTCACAAAATATTTTATTTGTTTAAATAAAAATAAAAAATATTTACAATCACAAAAATAGATAGAAAGTCAAAGTAGGCAGATTAAATTAAAATTCTGCAGGTTCGCAGCCCTATAGCATGTTTACGTACCGCGCGGCTGTAGGTATTTATTTCAAAAATGCGGCCGAGTTAAACTACTGTATGATAGTATTACCGTGATACAACGTAGCAGCCAATGGGAGCAATTAGTTCAATACATAAATTATAATGGAGTGTGCATTTGGTTGCTGGGTTCGGTGTTGTCGCCTCATATTTCTCGCAGTTCCTTCGCTGTGTGTACAACCTTTCGTAAAGCGCTCGATTTAAGAACTGTATTCTGAATTGGAGACTACAATTAAGCATGGTGTGCTTTTTAATTTGTGTGCGTCATAAGTGCATATTGGCTGATTGGTGAATTAAATGGACCAAAATGTTTGGCAATGGCGTAAGTATTTTTAATGTTCATTACATTTGACAGCCCCATGACGTAGTTGGCTAAGATATCAGCTCAGTTCGATTTGACTAGTTCAATCCTCGCACCTTGTGTGATCCACAAATATTTGTTTTGGGTCTCGGTGTTTGTGAGACCGAGAAGTCTCTCGTATTTTCTGATACACACGACACAGGCCTTATATCCTAGTGTGGGGTTAGAACTATATATGTGACTGTTGGATGTATTTATTTACATGACGGCTTTTAATTCTTCTTGACCACTACTTTAATCTTGTCAAAGTATGTTTTGTATTCATGCTGTAATCTTATTTTTTTTACACCGTCAAGTGACCGCAGTTACCTGATGTTAAGTGCAGTGCGGTTAAAACAAAGTATTGAATAGCAAATTGTACACAGGTTTCAGTTTGTATATCCCTTAAAGCCATTCAACGACTTATTTTTATTGATATCCTAAACATTATAACTATGAAAAATATAAAAGAGGATATTAATGTTTACAATATAAATATTTAAATTTATTCCACAATTCAACAGACGGATACGTATAAATCGAAATCGAATCGCCAACCAACGTTAATCAAATCTGTTTCGTAATGCAAACGTGTGTTTAATAACATTTCTATGCGGAAAGTTTAAAGGCATAATGTACATGAGTTAGTGTAATGATGGCAACGGTTACCGATACGAAACTGTGCCCGGGGCTATAAAGTATAAACAAACGCGGCTACATCTCAATCGGGACGACTTTACATTGCAAATGTTGTGTGATTGGAACGTAAGACATCGGAGCTCGGCGGGCTGGGACCGATCGGAGTAAAGGTCGGATGATGTATGCTGTTGTTAAAATTTGGATGCTTTTATGAGAGTTTTTAGGTTTGAATTTGATGTCATTTTATAATGGTATGGCTTTTATATACACATATACATAACCTCAAGCCTGTATTCCTCGAAGGGGTAGGCAGAGGTGCATTTCTGCACCCACATTTCGCCAGGTATGTATGTATCAGTCCCGCGTAATAGGCGGGGAGCCTATTGCCGTTTTTCGGGCACAAGTCCAGACTCCGTGCTGCTACTGACATGGAAAAACTCAATAACACTTTGCCCGACCCGGATACCGAACCCAGGACCTCTAGATCGCACGGCACATACTTGTGCCGCGAGACTACAAGGCAGTCTTTTTTATTTAGGAACATAATAAAATATCTCGACAATATAAATAGACCCTCACAATCGTTTCTTACTAAGGTATGCACTATTATAGGGCATCAAAAAAAACTGACGTCATAGCTTTCACCACTTCCGAAATACTTTACGAATGAAACATATGGCTTATCTGTTCAGTCATTAGCATAAAATGCGAACGCGTTATCAGTGACTTGTGTTGTCAATTGAGGAGTCAGTTTGTTCGCAACTCCATTTTAGTTAGTCGTGATACGTGTAATGTGTCCTCGGCTCCTGTGTCTTTTGTACTTCTATTTTTCAACTATATTTACCATAATCATTAAAGATGATAAATCCAGATAATTTTTAAGCAGTTCCCACGTGGCTTAGGATGTTAATTTTGTAATCAATGTCTAATGGTCCATTCCATCTACAAGGTAACTTTGTACCAGTGGCGGTACTTCCATACAAGCCCAAAAGCGTTACACATTAATTATTTAATGTCTAGTTTATAATTGTTATTGTGTGGTCAGGATACTCTCATTTATATGTCAAATTGATTTTGTTAAATAAAGATTTAAAGCTTAAAGATTATTGTCCGGAATTTTGTAAGGCAACCTGGGCTTTTGGGCTTCTATGGAAGTACTGCCACTGCTTTGTACCCTATGTAAATTATGCAATATTGACGTATTTGCTTATTAGAAAGGACTGTTCTCACGGGGAAAGGTAAAGTAAAATACTACGAGCAAAATCATTGTTGAAAACTATAAAAATATATGAAACTTTCAGAAATGGTCTCGTGATTTCGAGATCATTTATGTCGATTCCATTGTTTAGTTGCAAGAATGTAACATTGCCTAATCCCCAGGCTTACTCAAGAACTGCACGCAGAAATGTCATAATTTATCCAAAACAAATAAATATCTAAAATTGTAAATTATCGTTCAATCAGTTAACTAATCTTTAATAGCTTAGTATGCATATAAATTTATTTGAATTTATGACTAGATCATAAAGGGGACGTAATTAAAATCAATTCGAAACAAGCCATTGAAATGAACTCGTTGCAGACATAATGCTTTGTTAATTGTTTTAATAGTAGGAATGATTATTACCCTTAACCGTTTCATTAGTAGTAAGCATGTAAGTAATATTCCAAATAAATGTTACAATTTTTCCGAAGTCCAGGTTCTATTATGGCGGCCATGATATTTTTCCTTACTTATGTATTATAATACTAGCTGACCCGCTAAACAGTCTTCTTTAATTCTTTTTTTAGCCTTAGTTACTCCTAATTACAGCTACCTGCCTATAAAAGTCCCGTCAAAATCGGTCCAACCGTTTCAGAGATTAGCCGGAACAAACAGACAGACAGGTTTTTTTTTAAAAAACGTTATTTTGGTATATGTACCGTGTATACATCCATATGCATTTATTAACAAGCGGTTATTTCAATATTACAAACAGACACTCCAATTTTATTTATTTGTATAGATAATAGACATTCATGTTTTCCATAACAGTAACGTCATCCACAACAACATAATAACATCCAGAAGAAGAGCCCCTTAACCGTTCAGAGTTCACTCTGAAACTCAGAAATTCTTTCGATTTTAGCTATTGGTTTATGATCCGGTTTGAAACCCACGACTTCTGAATAGACTACAATAATACCATGATATCGTGTTTAAATGTGTTTCCTCTACTGAGATATGAATGCTAGAGTTTCTTAATAAATAAATTGAGTATGATGATATATTTATTTTTAATCTCAGACATGGTTTCATATAAATTCACAATTTGTTTAGGTAAAAGAATTCTTTATGAAACAATTCCTTTGACTAATTTCTAGTGAAATAAAATGAGAGTTTCATTTTCTTCAAAATTCATTTCGCTTAAGAATTTTTATTGCGAAATTATTTCTTTGTGCCATGCATTTTGATTAAAATATACAGTTGAGATGTTCCAGACGAAAAAATTGCAATACCTACACACAGTACCTACAGTTAAAATAAGTTTTTATTAAAATACGTTACCCGACCTTATTTATCCAAGAAAATTTAAATTATTGTGGTCTACAAAAGAAATGTATTCATGTTATTACAGCCATACCAAATTATAAATGCGAAAGTGACTTTGTATGTCACGCTTACTGCTATAATGTTCGTTTCAAAAATTTTGTCCCTTTACCGGATTCCACCTTAATCGTAAAGGCGTTTAGAAATACATACAAACGAGTAGACTATGGTAAATATTTGTATTGTTATTAAACTCGAGGCCAATTCAATCGTCGAGCAAGTCTATTATCATTAACCACAAGACGTTCACTGTTCAACATAAGCGTATCCTAAAAGTATCCAAATCATAATAATAATATAATCATAGGCTTTGCTAACAAGCATTTAAATTTGGCAATCCATGCTCAGTAGCTGGCGTTTGTGTACCACGTAATACGTCATCACTGGACTGATGTACCAGTGGCGGTACTTCCATAGAAGCCCAAAAGCCCAGTTTGCCTTTTAAAATTCCGAATTCAAATTTTTAGGCTTGAAATCTTTGTTTAACAAAAGCAATTTGTTAAATAAATACCCCATAATAAGCAAATATAAACTAGACATTACACAATTAACGTTTAACGTTTTTGGGCTTCTATGGAAGTCCCGCCACTGTGATGTACGGAGCTTTACGCACAAAGCATCAAGCCACCATCTACAATACGACCATTCTAAATATATACACGTTCAACAGTGTCGGCGCCGTATAATTGTGTTTAATAACGTCTGCGGGCGCCGAGAATGTCAATAGATCCGTGCAACGCACCTTGGATCGAGTTGACGTGGCTAATCGATTGGATTCGTCCCCTTGAGGCAGTTCTAGAGCCTAGACAAAGTAACATTCAAGCAATCATTAGGTCCAGAATGGAAATTACGTTCTACTTGAAAAATTGTAATATAATATATGGAAATTACATAACAAATCATAAAATCCCGTGATCAATTTTGTCAATTTCATACATGTTTATTGTTTCTGGCAGACTTTTCGCTAGTTAAACGTAATTTTGCCTAAGTATTCTTACCCGGTAACTTGGTCCCGCGGTACAAGTATGTGCCGTGCGATCTAGAGGTCCTGGGTTCGATTCCCGGGTCGGGCAAAGTGTTATTGGGTTTTTCCATTAGGAAATTCTCGGTAACAGCACGGAGTCTGGAAATGTGCCCGAAAAACGGCAATAGGCTCGCCCCCTATTACGTGGGACTGATACATACTTGGCGAAATGTGGGTGCAGAAATGCACCTCTGCCTACCTCTTCGGGGAATACAGGCGTGAGTTTATGTATGTATGTATGTATGTGTATTCTAACCCGCATGATTTCTTCCATGTGCACCAATATTGCATCAATTCTAATAACGGTTTGCCATTAATGATTGCAAATTTTGGCTTTAATGTCTTGTGTCTCTGTATAACAGGAACCTACTTCCTTCCATTTCACTTTCAACTGCTCGATTAGTCTGTGACAGAAATTATTAATAAAACAGCTAATAATATCCAAACCTTTAGATTTAGCATTGAATTAAACAGATTCTAACAAAAGAAATTAACTTACAAAATCCTAAAAAAAAATATCATAGTTGCATACTTGTTTTTCTGGTATACCTTAATGTGTGTTGATATCCAATTCTGGTTCTTAAAACAATCAATTACAACGAGGTCAGTGCCGTGAGAAAATTCGCAAACAATTTAGAAATATATGATTTTAATGGGCAATGTGTGTGCACTATTCTTCTAAAGTAATTTGTGTGGGAATAGTATATCGTAAAATCGGACAAAGTAATTAATATAATTTAGTACAACAGGTGGTGTTTATTCATCAAAATATACGGTCACCAGCTTGATTATAGTCACACACTTTGACTGTGATCAAATTAATATGTACCTACATACTCGTACATGTTAAATACATGAAACTTTGATAAAATTTCGAATTTTACCTTGTTTCTCTACAAAATTTGTAAAATATCATTCACTTAAACAAACAAACTAACACTGGTGTAAGTATCGAATCATACCCTAACAGAACTGAGTAATCTCAAATCAATAAAACAATTACAATAAAGGTCAATACGTTTTGTTTAATAGCCCGAGATAAACAAGACATAAATCGATCAGCAATCACCGATGGCGACAACCGGGTACCATTTAACATAATAACACTAATAAACGCGGCTCCAGCGCGGCCGACTCCTAATGCGGCCCGGCGTAATGTCTAATTATCGACAATTAAACGATCATTACCGTCGCTCGCGCAGAATTTGTATTAACCTCCAGTTACACACTGATTTCGTGCCTGGCTGTTTGTTTTAAGGTAGTCAATCTAAGTGTAGATGCTTGCACTTTTATAATAATCACACATATATACATAAACTCACGCCTATATCCCCCGAAGGGGTAGGCAGTGGTGCATTTCTGCACCCACATTTCGCCAGGTAATTATCGGGCACAATTCTAGACTCCGTGCTGCTACTGAGAATTTCCTAATGGAAAAACCCAATAACACTTTGCCCGACCCGGGAATCGAACCCAGGACCTCTAGATCGCACGGCACATACTTGTGCCGCGAGACCGCGAGGCAGTCAATAATTCAATAATTATAATAATCAAATTATATGTAACTTAGGCTTGTGTGTAATTCATAGCAAGGCGCGCTTAGTAAATATTGGAAACAACAGCTGTAAGGATAAAACAGTTTTAGGATTCTCACGTTATGCTAACGTTACTGGGCTTAGTCATAAAAATTCACATTGTAGGTAACAACCTACAATCGTCCAGTCAGACAGCGTGCGTTTATGTACACAGCTGTTTACAGCAGAACACTGCTTCTGGATCTAGAATTTGATTATCATCATCATCATCAGCCCATATACGTCCCACTGCTGGGCACGGGCCTCCTCTACAACTGAGAGGGTTTATGCCTTAACTTGATTATATTTCTAACAAATACAGCAAAGGCCATTATAATTAAGGCAGTGTACTTGACTTTACTACTTTAAACTTTGATGAATTTATATCACTCATGTAACTCCAAAACGGATTTAACTCAGGAAACGTTTACAATTGTTATTAAAATTAATGACGATTAAAATGAACGTCTTCATTTCAATTCACATGAATTCATATTTTTTTATGGAAATTACTTTATGTTAAAATTCCACCACACATAATGTCATTATCGCTACAAGAATCATTGGGTAATTGCGTAAAACACCAATACGGAAATAATTCTTTAATTGACCTCGCAAGGCGCGCCATACGGAGTATTCTGTATAAAGGCTTCATGGATTTTAAAAAATTACCACAAAAATTATAAACGGTAATAAAAATGCTTGTTCGTCCTTCGCCAACTTTGTAAACGTTAGTAAGGTCGTTTGACTGTCTGTCTAACAATGAATGTTGTGATAAAGACGTACAGATATGCTGAGGCAGATATGTAGAAGAATTTAAAGGATGTAAACGACCTTCATGGTGCAACGAAAGACTCCGTTAATTAAAGGTTTTGCGTACAGAAACTATTTATATAGTTTTTGGGTTTTCTCAACATGATAATGAATATTTTATAATTACATATGTCAAATCTCGGTGTTCATGCCAAAAATATAAAGACTTGTAATTTCATCTAAAATTAATAAAATTTCTTCAACCAGTGGTTGTTATATAATTATAGTTGGCTTAAATATGGAGTCTCTTCATCTAGTCACATATTTGTAAAGGAAAAAGCAGTCAAAAATTTCAATCAATTTTTATTCTCAAACAAACTCACTAGTTAGACCCAGTCATAAGAGCAAGTGGGTGGGTGCAGTAGATACGTTTAGGATTACATGATCAACCGCCGGGACAGTTTACATCCCGTGGACGACTGTTAGCTGTCTAATAGGTATTAAAAGCGATCCTCCGGGCCGTCGGTATGTTTGTTTTTATAAAGATCAGATTATGGCGTGATTATAGAGAATGTGGGGTCTCATACACTTTTCTAAGCGGTAATATTTGTGATAGTATCATTAGTCTATTAGTGTGTACTTTTAAGTTTCTGTGGTATCTTGTCATTACTTTCTTGCCACTATGCGTTAACAGTTAAATTATTAAGTATTGTTAGAAAACTAAAACTGAATTATTCAAATCTTTTAAAAATGACTGTTAGATGCCGTAACTATAGTAACCAAAAAATAAGACGCGTAAAAACTGTCAGGACGATCAAGAATTATAGACGATCTGTGTCGTTTTCCCGCGCTTGCTCTATAGTCGCCAATGCAGTGTTGCCACCCACACCAACTTATTTCTGACAGTATAATATTTAATAGAAATCTTTTTCCGTTCAATAATTTCCAGGCCATCACTAAATGTTCCAATCTCATCTAAAACCGTTGGTAATGTACCAAGCTTCGTTCAAATTGCCGTGCCATTTAAAAGAAAAAATATTAAAGAATTCGCACACAAATTGCACCGTCTCACATTTTTAGCTATCCGTGTTTGCATCGCAATTAATTCGATGTCGATTTTTACCGGTCATTAGTGAGAGTTATCGATTCGGTACAGCAATTAGCCGAAGCGATACGTTCGCTCGCGGTCCGAACGAAAATGATTGATTACTTTTTAGCTTATTAGCCGATCTTCCCTCGAGTAGGGGCTTATCGGCTATCGGCGGCAGGGATGCCGCAAAGCTTCAGTGGAGTTAGTTTTAAGCAAATTGAAATTGGATTAAAAATTGATGACAATAAGTATGCTTGTTATATAGCAGAGATATGAAAAGATATTTTTATATTAACGATTTAACACTCAATTATCTGTTTTTTTTTTAAGAATATTGGTGACTCTTTATCGTCTTAATCATCAGGATCATGAGTTTATTCGTCATGCCGTGATATTTTTCAGCCACTGTTTCATATTTGATAATTTCACTTCTGACTATACTAAACGCCTTGTTTAATTTATCAAAATCCTATAATGCAATACTGAATAAACTCTTTACATACTCAGTCACTAAATGATATAAAAACCATTTCTGACTTCCCTATTAATAAATTAGACCCAACCCTACAAAGTACCCCAAACAAACCTGTCAAAGAAAAAATCAGGGATCAGGATCCCTTCACCAGATTTCTGTCCTGTCCAAACCAGATAAGGTTGGTTTGGAAGATTGAATGGCAGTTTCTTAACTTATTAGTTTGTAAACAACGCTGTAGTAGGTAAAGCTTAATCAAAGACAGCTTAACTTCGATACTATTATGTAACTTATCGGAATTGATACGTGACATATAAGAGACATTATTGTTACAATTTAAACCATCTTTGAAATGAAATGAAATTATTTTTAACTATGCATTTTTATTTTATTGTTATTTTTGTTCGGGAAAATCCTATTTAACATTATATTAAAGAGGTATAAATGGACCATAGGAATTTCCGAAACGTGACCATTGTTTAGAGCTACCACTGGATCCAAAAGCGGTCCTGCCTGAAAATACCCTGCGAAACACTCAGCGGGATTTATTTTCCGTTGGAATTTACGCTTTAAATTTCATATATTAAGGCTTCAATTTGCTATATGAGAGCTGACTAACTATAAAGAGAACAAACACAAAGCAACCTTTTGACAAATTTGAATATTCAATAGCTAGATAACGAACAATTTTGCTTACATAATTAATTCTAGGATGAACAAGAGTTTTTTAATTCGTTTAAAACAAATAGAGTAAAAAAAACAGCGTATAAGTATATATCCATATACCTATATAGACATACACATACCTACAACTCACATACATATATTATAGGTCGACTTAACCAGTAAACCTGTATACATATATGATCATTCAGCAAGACAAGTCCTTAAGCATTTCTTTAAAAGATGGCAATGACTTTGCTCGTCTTATTGCACTGGAAGTGAGCTCCAAGATGTAGTTCATGGCTGAGAAGGCAGATCGGCTGTTCGCCTACATCACCTATTATATTAAGATTAGCCATCCTAACTATTGTGTTGTACGTTTCAGTGGGCGGGATGTCTCGCGGCGGCAGCGGTGCCGGCAAGACAGCGACGGCGAAGCGCGTGCCTCCGCCGGCGGTGCCCGGCGACGCGTTCGGCACGCCGCAGCACCGACACTCCGGCTCCAGCTTCGGCTCGCAGGGGTACGCCTCGTGCGAGGAGCAGCCGTACCCACAACCACCTGATACACCGTCGCATACTAGAGGTGAGTTTTACCTGTAGAAATCTTAACGTGAAAGCAACTCACCCTCAGCCCCGTGGCGCAGTTGGTTAGCCACCAGCTTGCGAAACGAGTGGCCACGGGCTCGATCCCCGCACCGAGACAAATGCTTGTGTGATCCACAAATGTTTGTTTCGGGTCTAGGTGTTCGTGAGACCGAAAAGCCTGTCGTAATTTCTGATACTATCTAATACTTCTGATACATACATACACATACATAAACTCACGCCTGTATTCCCCGAAGGGGTAGGCAGAGGTGCATTTCTGCACCCACATTTCGCCAGTCCATCAGTCCCACGTAATAGGGGGCGAGCCTATTGCCGTTTCTCGGGCACATTTCCAGACTCCGTGCTGTTACCGAGAATTTCCTTATGGAAAAACCCAATAACACTTTTGCCCGACCCGGGAATCGAACCCAGGACCTCTAGATCGGACGGCACATTCTTGTACCGCGAGACCACGAGGCAGTCTTCTACTTCTGATACTATCTAATAATTCTATCTGATACTATTTAAGTGACTGTTGGGTGTATAATAATAATAAAAAAAGTATAAAAAAGCTCAGATGTGTTTATTAAGTAGAATGACGAAAGGTGGTCGTGTCTCGTTACTTGAATTCTCTTAAGTCTTTGTCTAGCACTGACTCCATGTGCAGAAAAGATGATTTAGTGAAGAATGGTCAACACTGTTTACAAATGCAGATTTCCTTGTCACGGTTCAATTTTCCAACAAACCTGCATTATTGAGTTGACTGGTAAATGAATCTGCCCATACAAGTTCCATGTTAATTTCACTTCTGTCACTTCATAATTCGTTACAGATGACCACTCAGACTACGGCAGCACGGTCTCCGGTGTGTCGGGAGTCAGCGGCGCGAGCGGCAGCCTCGGCAAGAGTCCGGCGGGCGGCGGCACCTTCACCTTCCCGCCGCCCTCGCAGCCCCTCACGCACAAGGCCGCCGTGTACTACCACCACCAGCTAGCGCTCAGCGATGATCAGGGGATAGATATGACACAGGTAACCCACGTTGTTTTTGCTCTTTTTCTCTCGTGCGTACTTTGATCTTTTAGCACATCCTTAACATATTTATCAGCCGCATCACGTCCAGTGCTAAACAAAGAACTTTCAAAAGACTTCTGTTGTTTTAAATAATATCAAATAAATATACCTAAAAAGTAAAAATTACAAGTATATATCTCAGACACATCTCACATTAAAAATTATGAGTTTAAATTTTGCCAAAGACTATCATAAATATAAAATGTGGAACAAATATGTACATATGTATAGATAACGTACACGGTTTGGCCCGTAACCAACTGTAAAACGGAGACTTCATGAACCAAAAATTCATATTTTTATTATAAAACTGAATTGGATACAAAACAACATCAGTATTACACATACATTGAAATCAGTTTAGGCCATAAGATGATCCGTCTAGATGTATTACTATTGCCTTATAGTTTTACTATAAGTTTTGGTTCTTTGAGTAAAATTAACACTAGCACCATAACCATCACCTTTGATTCACTTTTTTAATTACATGTACTAAA
The DNA here is from genome assembly GCA_907164795.1 of Hemaris fuciformis. Taxonomy (NCBI): domain Eukaryota; kingdom Metazoa; phylum Arthropoda; class Insecta; order Lepidoptera; family Sphingidae; genus Hemaris; species Hemaris fuciformis. The sequence goes on along the minus strand of OU015440.1, from coordinate 4,421,661 downwards.
AAAATTCCAGAGTCCCGGCCGGGATAGTCCAGGCTCGTCCTCCGGGTCGGCTGGGTCGGGGTCCCGTCACTCCTCGGCGTCGCTGGACAGCGGGCGGGCGTCGGGGCGGATGCCGCACCACCACCACGCCGCGTGCCACTGCGGAGACCTCGCCGACAGGGTCCGGGCCATGATCGCACAGGGACTACCTGTAAGTATACACAAATCATCACCAGCCCTTATACGTCCCACAGCCGGGCTTCCTCTATAACAGAGAGGGTTTAGGCCTTAGTATACATTAAAATTACTTTGATTTGAATATAGTATAGTTCAAGGTGGTATGTTATTCTGTTGGTCCCGGTACATGATGACAGATCGCGTGCGAATTTTTTGTTGTAAAATAAAAGAAAAACAGATATTACATTATATAAAACAAAGTAAGCAACAACAACACACTTACTTTAAATCCAACTGCGTCAAGGTAAAGTCAGTCATATTTAAAGCAGTAAGTTAAATGTCATTTACTAGCAAACTACAGAAATCTGTATAATATGACACGAGCTTTCGCGAAAATGCGCATACGACTAGCGCCATCTATGATGAACATGATCGCTTAGTTTAGGCACCGTTACGATTGTGTGTTACTATTTTCGTGTTTTGAATTATTTAATATTATATTTCAACAACAGTTTCACTACTTATAAATAATAAGCGAAAGAGAATAAAAATATTTATTTTCTAAAATTAATTTATTTTATTAACATATCGCTTATTCCTCAGGACACAGATATAATCCACGCATGCTTAGCCGACCTGCAAATGGAGGAGTATGCGCGGCTGTTCATAGAGGCGGGGTACGACCTGCCCACAGTCACTAGAATGACGCCAGAAGACCTCACAGCAGTCGGCATCAAGAAGCCAAACCATCGCAAACGGTTAAAGGCCGAACTGGCCAATCTGAACGTGCCAGATAACCTGCCAGACTATATACCGGTGAGTTATAAATACATACATACATAACCTCACGTCTGTATTCCGGAAGGGGCTATCCCTTTTCTGCACCCACATTTCGCCAGGTATATATCAGTCCCACGTATTAGGGGGCGTGCCTACTGCCGTTTTTCGGGCACATTTCCAAACTCCGTGCTGCTACTGAGAATTTCCTAATATAAATACCCAGTAACACTTTTCCCGACCACACAAAACCTTGTGCTGCGAATATTTATATAATATATATGACTCAAAGTCACGAGTAATATGTATTAAGCCTTTCCAATAAATAAAAATAAAACTAGTGTTGTGTCTGTCCCACACTAAGATAAAATTCGCGTGTTGAGTCGTAATTCTTAGTCTGACAAATTTATTCTAGGTCTATTTTTTTTTCAATTCTTAAAATGCATTGATAACATCGAACGTGATAGCAAGTAAAGTGTCGTCCAAAAAGAGTTTTAAACAGTAAGAGAGTTCCATCTCTCATCACTTGACGTAATCATTACCATTAAGACTCCGTCTGTTTTTTTTCGCAATATTAACGACGGTACATAAATAAATAAATACACCCAGCAGTATCATACATAGTTGTGACCCCAAACTATGATACAAGTTCTGTGTCGTGTGTATCAGAAACTACGAGTGACTATTCGGTCTCACAAACACCCAGACCCGAAACAAATATTTGTGGATCACACAAAAAATTGTCTCGGTGATATAAACATATTGATATAATTAAAAAATTTTGTTTCCAGGGTTCGTTGGAGGAGTGGCTTCGGTTGCTGCGACTGGAGGAGTACGGGCCGGCCCTCGTGGCTCAGGGATATCGTACTGTCCATGACGTCACTCAGCTCGCGTGGGAGGTACGTATAATGCACAGAAACAAGTAGAAATCCAAATTAAAAAAAGAAAGAACGATTACCTTAAGCCGACGACAATAGTTTAATTAATAAATCAATAGAAAAGACAAAGGTTTAATACTTTTCATGGTTCGAAATATGAAATACTAATATGACTGACTCACTACACCGATGACTTCTTCACTGATCACTCTTATATTAGAAATTTTACTTTTTTATTGACAAGTAAAAATATAGTTCTTTTAAAATAACAATGATTTTTTTTAAATTCAGGATTTAGAAGATATGGGCATCGTTCGCCTGGGACACCAAAAGAAAATACTTCTTGCCATTAAAAGAGTGAAAGACATAAGGGCGGGTAAAAGGAGCATCAGTACCCAGGGTTCCCTGGACTTCACGAGGATACAACCAGGCCAGGTCAGTACCATTGACATGCATGAACCTCTTTTATTGTGTTTGTAGTGATGTTTTAGAATTTAGACTCCTTAGTCATTATGACAACGGATGAGAAAAGAAAAAATAAAATTGTCTATTGAACGTCCGTTTTCATAATAACACAACGTGCTCTAGATGGCAACTAGATTTTCTTACCTATGAAAACAAACGATTCTTTTCAAAGCATCACTTCAAATCAATTATTTATTTTATTTTATGATTATTTTTATTTTACACATTTCATTTCATCTCATCGGCCATATTGAATTTAAATTGCCGCCAAATTTAACTCTTAACAACTGAAGCTATGATGATATATTTTAATAATATTCTTTTTAGATTACTAACTTTTATTTTAACAAAGCGTTTAAAGCTTGATTGTACTAAAAACTGAAATATTCCTTTGAGCAGTGCCTTATTGTTATTTGCTCCGTTAATGAGAACCTGGCACAAAAGGCTATTAAGTTTTGTTTGCTGAGCCATAATGGACACGTTTTTGGGAAAAAGTACGTATGAAAAATATATAAACTTGTAGACAATAATTGCAACGATAAATCGTTGTGCAGAATATAAAAAAAACTTTTCCCGATGCGTTCAGATGAAACATTGTATTTACGCTTAGACTCTAGGTCTATACCTATCCATCGCCTCCATCATTTCGTTGGTCGGACAAATCAGCAACTCTAATAGGAATTATTACAGCTTTCTTCTTTACTATAAACCATTAAAATCTAAGGTTTTAATATAATATTTTTGCCACCTTAACGTCAACTTCCCGCCTTTTTTGAATATATTTTTTAATTTCTATACATCAGTCATTAACATCCCTTTTGTCATGCAAACAATGAACTAAACACTAAATACTAGTTTAAAATAAATAGAAACAGGAAACTGCAGTTACACAACAGATTATCAGTGATATTTGGTTTAGAAAAAGGAAGAGTAGCCGTCCGACCAACCGATCACATTCATTAGCATCCACCATATCACAAGCCCGATGCAGCATGTGAATGTTTTGTTTTATTTTCTTTTTCCAAACACATTCCGCACTGTGGACGTTATCGGCCAAAGGATTTATATCCGAGGGAGCGTTACCAGTGGGAGAGGAGTTACCATAAACCCCCCGACCTAAACTTTGATGCCCTACCGACGCCCCTATGTGCCACTCATCTGGTCCCCATTCAGGTATGAAAACCTCCTTCGGCACAAGATCTTGTCTGTCCGCACCCGACGCACAACGCTTCTATGTGCACCTCTGTGTTTGATTTACGCCTTTATCGATGTTTTTTTTTTTTCGTTTTTCACATCGATTATTTTTTATATCGATACCCGCAAATCGATTGACTGGGCTGAATTTTACGAGCTCAAACTTTTTAACGTTTGCCTGCACGGTAGCTACTAGTTCTATTAAATACTTTTATCTATATGAGCATGGTTTTATTAATATTAATTGTTAATCTAATATGCATACGACTGAATAACATTTTTTGAGAAACTAATAAGCCTGGCATGGTGAGAGTGAAAGAATGGTACAAATAGGCGATTGTTATGAATAAATTAATACAAAAATTTATGTAAATATTTGTCTTTTGGTGTATTAAATTGAAATATTTGAAAACATTTGTGTATATATTGTAATTATTGGATTGAGTACAGAATGATTTATAATATTTAATTAAATTCAATTTCTTACTTAACGAAAGCTCGTTTATAGAATGTCTATTTTATTTTTGTTCTTATAATAACTAAAAAAAATTACTTTTGCACGTTGTGGTATAAAAGTGAGAATTATTTAAGAATTTATTTTACATGCATTATCAAAGTAATGAAAAGGACATTCTGTAAACAGGTTATTTCCTACCACAGCATTATACTAAACCTCTAATTTTATTAACAGATCCGTCACCCCCGCGGTAAATCACTAGAGAGCCTCGAAGATCCGTCGGAGAGAGCGTCACACACGACATTCTCGCCCGACGCGAGCTTCTATTACGGCACGGGACAGTGGCGGCGCTCGTACGACGACGGCGACATCACGCCCACAAACGACAGCTCGTACGAAGGCGGCGGTACATTGCCACGTCCCCGAGGACTGGTGCGTCCGCGCCCCGTGGCGAAGATTCAAGCTACACCTGCGTATAGAGATAAATCGCCAGATTACGCGTACGATGAGATCGCGTATTCAGCGCGGCTGCAGCGCGTGGCGTACGGCGCGAGTCCACACGTGGCCCGCAAGCCCCCGCCCGAACCCCCCAAGAGACAGAGCTCCCAGTACGCGCCGTTCTCCCGGTTCGGGCAGACCACAGTGGAGATCCACCCCGAGAAGAGTTTGCCGCTGAGCCTGCCCGCCTACCCGAGCTCGGACTCTCTGAGCGTGTCGCTGGACAGCACGGGGCTGCTGCCCCCGCCGCCCGCGCCCTCCTCACCCCCGCGCAGATACGACGACGACAAGCTACGGACCGGATCAGATGCTAGCTTTAAGGTAACGAACCATTACAAATTTCAAACCAAATCATTAATTATCATCAGCCCATATACGTCCCACTGCTGGGCACGGGCTTCCTCTACCATTGAGAGGGTTTAGGGCTTAGTCCACCAGGCTGGCCTAGTGCGGGTTGGCGGACTACACACCTAAGAAATTCCTAAGAACTTTTGGGTGTGCAGGTTTCATCACGATGTTTTCCTTCACCGTTAAACTTAAAGTACGTGATAATACATTGTGAAATCAAATAAACATTGATATTTATTGTTCAAATTTCTCATACTCATTTTAGCTATTTACATATATTGTTATGAGTTAATAAATACACTCAAGTTATCATTGAGATCATGAAATATTATTTAAATCATGAGCAATTCCAAGTTAAGATGTTCAATTATTTAATGATGATGTTTTGTTCACAGTCGAGTTCGAGCACAGAATCAGACAGCATCCCGTTCGCAAACGAGAACGCCGGCACGATAAAGCAGAACCGTAGCCAGATTGGTGGGAGACCGCATACGGTGGACTACGGGCGCGGAGGCATCTCCCTCGCCCCCCTCCCCTCACGCACAGACATGAAGCCCACCACCCCTCACATGCCCGAGCAGAAGGACGGAAAGAGCACGGAGCCGGTCGACGTACTCAATGACATCGGCAACATGCTGGCCAACCTCACGGACGAACTCGACGCCATGTTGGAAGAGGAGAAACGTCAAGGATTGACAGATTCCTAAAATCGATTTTTAATCGATTCTGCGTGACATACTCGAACAATTTAGATTTAAAAATTCCAAAGATCGTTTATCGGCATTTGATTGAATTAAATAAATTGGGGGCAGGGAATGGAATGGATGGGCTGTTTGCGTTTATTTTTTTATAAGCAATAATATGACAGAAGCAATCGTTTTGAATAAGGCCATTCGCTTAGCAACCGATCGCTGACGGACTCTATCACATCCTGCCACACGCTATCGACTTATTCCTAAATAATACAAAATATGATGATACATAATATTTATAGTTTTGTAGCGTTTTGTACCGGTGTAGTACATTTTTATACAATAATCGACTAAGATAATTTGAATTAGGAAACTAGTGAGCTGTGTGTTTGTTTCGCTGTTTGTACTAATTAGTTCCTTTTTTCGTTTTACATTTTTAATTTTCTATTGGATATAATATTAGATCATAGACGGATCCAAAATGAACATAAAAAATGGCTATTTTTGTAAATATTGTTTTTACTTAAATTATGTCATAGATAAAAATATTATATAGCCCAGTAGTTAGTTTTTCATGTACAATAAAATTGTAGAATACCCGTTCATGTAGTAGAAACGAAAGTTAGTTAGAATTTATACAAAATGATTGTAATAGTTTTAGTGTGAAAATTTAGGGATTAATGTAATATAGAATTTCGTATGAATTAGCTTTAGTCCTCATAGACATTGTATGTTAACATTCTTGTACTGATTAGGGACGCGACGTTTGCTCCATGATACATCCGCTTTCAAGAATAATATTTTACGGCGCATCGACGTTTGAAAAAAGGAATTTATTGCTTACGAAATACAGTGCCTATATCCCGGAAATCAGGTTAAATCCTCACTGCCGGCTGTTGAAAAACAAGAACATCAAAAAAATTAAACTATCGCACTATAATTGTTGACGTATATTACATATTGGAAGTATTATTCCAATAACAGTGCAGTCTGCATTGGCATAAGGCCCATTTTTTTTTAAATTGAATACCAAATTCATAAACATTTGAATATGGTTACAAATGAATTAAGAAATCCATTTTTTTCAAATTGAAGAAATTAATATGTACATTAAATAAATTTATTATTCAATATATCATAAAACCGTGAAATGAAATGATTTGTTATTTCCCAATGTCTGTTGTGTACATTGCTTTTTTCAAATTGTCGATGTAGAATTGTTGAAGACTTATTGAATTCTCAGGTCTTGAAGTTTACGCGCATCATTTCGCTTACTTACACGTAAAAATGCCCTGAATGGACGGCATTTAAAATGAGCTGAAACACTGGTTGATAATGTTATGTAATTTTAAGAACAATAAAGTGTTATCATCTTCCGTTTTACTTTTAAGCAAGTCCATATAACGTGATATGTAGCGGCCATAAATAATAAACATGTTTTGTTAATGCAGTGATGTGGAGAGTTAATTAAGTTTAGTCTACACTTCCTACGCGTCATGCCTCGTCCCAGAAACTATTTTTTCTACAATGACGCAATTTTCTGTCGTAGTAGAACTTGTTATAATCACCTTTTTATACGAAACGTGGAACGCGGAGGAAGCTTTATGTAGAATAAAAATCTCATGACAACTGATGCCTTTATATACATTTTATACTTAAGTTATTCCACAATTTCCATCCCCTCACTGTATTTTCAATGAACATAGTAACCGAATAGTGTATCCCTATAATAAAACACGAATGTATAGTTAAAAGGAAAGTTAATTATAAAACGTAGCACATTAGCTTGATCCTGTAAATATTTAGTACAGATCAATGTTTCCATACTGTCTTCTTTGATAATCTTTGATAACTGCTCGTAATATTCTAGAAATTTTGTATACCTACGTGATAATGAAAATGTAACTACTTATGTTTAATTTTTAACTTTGATCGTATTGAGAAGAACGTGGAAAATTGTGAAATAAAATAAACCATTAATTAACATAACTAGTCCAAGTCATTTACATCAAAATACAATAATTTACAGTTTATAGGAAATAAATACCCTGAAAATCTTAATGGAAATGCATTAATTTATAACAATGTTGATATTTAAAAATTGATACACCTTCTAATTAGTTATTGAAACACATGCTATTGGGAATTTATTTAGAATCTTTCAAAAATAATACTTAAAAAATACGAATTTTAAACTATGTGCCTAATAGAAGTTGCTCCCAATAATCTACTCAACATTTTATAAAATCCACGTTCTTATTATGACCAAAGTTTATTTAAAAAAAACCGTCACTTTATTCTCCTTAAAGGTGCTAGGCTTGAAATAAAAATGAAAATAATGATTTACGCAAAATAATATATTATGTTTTGGTTAGCGTTCATTGTACTAGTCAAAATTTATTTATGAGTGACGGCATTTGGGACACTAATAAGTTTATTCTATTCTGTAATCATTGCAATTGAATGTTATTAAAGGCAGCTTAACAGTTTTTAATTATTTTATAGTTCAGTTCATATTCGAATTAATTAAATATATTTGTAATATCTAATATGTGTATTATTTCTACCCCGCAAATAAAATGAAAATAAACAATTAACATATTTTTTTCTTTGATTGAAGCATAATAAACCCTTTTTTTAATTTACAAGTAATGAAAAATTCGAAGAGCAATGTCATGTATGACAAAAAGCATTATCAACGCAGTATGATTACAATTTTCTTGCTGCTTCTGTTCATCAATGTGCCTAGCGAAAGCCCCATTTTATTTTTATTTTTAGTTTAATCTTTAGTCTTAACGTAAACGGAGACCAAACGTGACTAGATAACAGATACTCGTTTCAGCGATGAATCCGCTCGTCTTGTGCTAACAGGAAATGATCTTGCGTTCGTTTACTGAAAATATCTTATTCAATGTTCATTGGTAAATAACTAACTGAAAATCACATTGACCAATGACAAGCCGTCTCTCGCGATCGATAAATGGGCGACTTTTCCAAAGAACGCGCAAAACATAGTGTCGTGCTCACGTATGAACACTGAGTATAAATACTTAATTGTTTGTGAACAGAAATTGAATTCGCTTACACAAGAATTATATTTTTATAAAATAATAGCGATTTTCTACAGAAAAACTAAATTTGTTTATTTTCGTGAACGTTTTTTCAATCTTCGCCACGTTAACTTTGATATCGATTGCAGCAATAATCGTACAACCGTACTTCATAGGAGTACATCGCTATTGTCAGATTTTCCTGTTGTCATCTGTGAATTTCAGCTGCGCGATCGATAATACAAATTTAGAGTAAGAAGAGGTCAAATTTTATTGAGCCATTCATGGACGGTTCACTTTCGTAGTGCATTTAGGAGAAGTTTTATTCTAAAGTGAAAAAATGGATTCAGCTGGCGCGTATGGAGGCGGTAAGGCCGGAGGCGCTTTCGATCCCCAGGCCTTTATCCAAAGACCTCCCGTAATTGTGAGGGCGGTTTGCTGGGTAAGTTACGTCGCATTCTCTCGCAACTTAATTTTCTCTACGGCGCAAAAATAGCATTTCTGTTTCCACTATATTAGCTGATATTTATTGTGACGCAAATATCGCAAATTTTATTTCTATAATTCTTGTTTACAGTCAGGAAAAATCGTTATCACATTGATAAGCTATAAATATGACAAATTATTACCTACTTATAATAAAGAAACATCAAATATTGAAGGACTATAATACTAGAATTCAAATAATAAAATAAAATCAGTATATTAAAATAACTGAAACCCCACCTAGACCACTCACAATGTCTTATGTACTTAATACTTATATACATAGTTAGGTATATAACATGTAAGCAGGGCTTATTATTGGTTTTATATAAATGGATCGTTTCTTCTCCAAACACTTAAAAAAATAAAAAATTTTATTGACCATTTATTATTTCAAATAAATATATTAAAAAAAAAAAGTATAATCAATATTTTAAATCACTTATAGCCTTAATAATAAAATACACATTAATACCTATGTGAAGAAATAAATAATAAGTAAAATTAAACATTTATTTAAAATAAATGAGAATTTGAAATTAAAGTAGTTATTAATAATGACATAATTATGCATGTATGATTGAAAATGTATCAGAAACTTAAGAAAAGAAAAGATGGATGGAGTGTCTGAGAGAAGATATAAAAGAAAAAGGGGTTAATGAAAATATGATAGCTGATAGGGATGTTTGGAAGGATAAAACATACTGTCCTGACCTCAAATAAAAATTGGGAATAGGGCAAGAGAATGATGATGATGTATGAAAAATTTACATTCAGTCAAATTATTATTAATCTTCAAGTAATTTAATAATTGCAGCAACTCTGTTGGTGCATATAATCTCCTCTTCTTATCACATTGAGAAACAGGCAATTTTTTTTTTTATCTCAGAACATGGCTAGAGTCTTCTTTTTCACTCAGACATACAGAAATTACAATGTTGTGCTCAATTGTAATTACAAGTAAGAAGCTGTGTGGTTTTTATTTACAAAAAAAAGAAAAATGAAATTGGCATATTTAATTTAAAGCATGATTAAAAGATTATGAATATGGTATTTGCACTTGCAAAGAAAAATTGTAATAAACCATAATTATGAAGGACTTCCTAGTACCAAAGATCAACTATGTGTTCAAATCTATCTATATGGCAAAGTGCATCAGAATTAGTTTGCACTCTTAACTATAATTAAGTAAAAAATTCTCTCCTCTCACACATTTAACATGAATGGATTCTAAATATACATAAATTATTTTAAATATATGCACAGAAGAAACAAACATAAAGATATTGTGTCAATTGTGATGTAATGTATTTGCGTGCACATGCCCTATATTTGACCATACAATGTGACTTTTTCTGTGGATATCAATCAAATACTCTTTAAAACATAATGTATTAAATGTCATTCAATAAGCAATATATTAGCATTAGAAACTTTGATAACCATTATTTTTTATGAAAGTCTTTTTTCTACTTAAACTTCATTGACTGCTGGACTGGTCCTATGGCATGGAAGGTCCTGGTTTCGATTGCCAGGGGATAAGTATGGCGTTTTGCATGGGAAATTTTCTGTAAAAAAAGTTTGGAAATATACATGATAAATGATAAGAGGCTCACCTTGTGTTATATGGAACTTAATATACAGTTGAGTGTGTAAGCCCCTACAATCTCCTTGGAGATATAGGCGTGGATCTACGTACGTTGTTGACTATACAATTTGATAACTCATTCAGTAGTAAAATGAAATAACAAGAAAAGGTCTCCGGATCACTTCCAATTAAGAAGAATCACGAATTTCAAGATAAATATGAACATTGTTAAGAAATAATTTCACTTAAAAGTTTTTAATATTCCATCAACTTTGAGGATCTACTAAACCATACACAACCACATAGACGCTGATGCTAAGCTGAAGAACAAAATAATATTAAAAGGCCGAAAACTGGAAAGTAATTCTCTTGAATTTAATTAATATAATTCGCCACAGTTACGCGTGATAACGACCGAAAGGTTTTAGTCGGTATATAGGCAGAATATTGATAGCATAGGTTTTTGAAGTTTCCTCTTTTAATAAACAATAGTATGTAATAGGTCCCGAACATGCATTTCCCAAGGCCTTACTAGTTGGCATATACATGGGACACGCCCATAAAATAGTTAACCTTCTCCCATAGATCGCAATTCCTGTCATTAGCTTCGAATATTTGTATTTCGACACCTAAATTTCGCCAATTTTGTTTTTATTTCTACCGTGTTATAGACGGCGTATAGCCCCTTATCGTTCATGTTTCCAGACGACGTGTCGCCAATAGGATTTTCCTTACAAAAGAATAACAATAACAACTTATGAACCAGAGCTGATCGGACCATATGACAAAGAATCATCGAATCTATTAACCAGTCCCTTATTATAATTCTTGAGTATTAACAAGAATATGACGTCATTCATATGCGCCCAGATAGCTATCTTGCACAAGAGGTATACCCGCTATAGGTGACTATGTAAGTGTGTTGCATTCAATAAACCAAAGTACATGCGGTTTTGCTCAGGTCGATAAAATTGTGTCAACCGACGAAAGATTATAATCAATGGCCAGTAGGTATGATCTGAAAGGCGTTAGGATTTAAAATTAAGTAGGCTGTGTGAAAAAAATACCTGAAGAACACACTCAAACATGAATAGACCAGTCATTCATTTTTATAAGTACCAAAAAGGAGAAAAGGCACATTTACGATGTAAATCGCAAGATAGTAGCTTCGTCGTTGACGCTATAATCTAATTTAGTTTCGTTCCATTCTGTTTAAACTTTAAAATTGACATAATTATATACAAATAACTAATGTTTCAGATATTTATCTGAGGTATATATGTATATAGATGAGGTATTTACTCATCGCTAAAAACAACAATTGATTACCAATAATTTTCCGGCCCAAAGCAGGCATCAATCTTTATGTTAGAAGGTATATTAAAGCGAGAAATCCCACAATTCTCGTCTTACAATAATAACTTGTGCATATAAATTATTTCCAACGCACACTGCTTGTCTGCATACAACATGCAAGACAAACATGTCAGCAGCGCTTTGTAGGACTAATTTAACTCTCCATAATAGAATTCCACTTTAAAACATCTACTCAATAAACCTGTAGTTCCGAAATGGCAGATAGAGGAGTAAGTACATCGATGTTATACCAGTTATTTTTAAGTCCTACGTAATGAGGTATGAGCCTATTACTAACTGGGCACTCAATAGACTTAGCGTCATAACATAGAATGTGTTATCGGAAAAACACTAAGAGGAATCAAACTAAGGACCTATCAAAGCTGTGAAGGTATTTTTAAAGAATGTTATTTATAGGGCGTAAGAACAAGCTAATAGACTGCCTCGTGGTCTCCCGGTACATGTATGTGCCGAGCGATCTCGAGGTCCTGGGTTCGATTCCCGGGTCAGGCAAAGTGTTATTAGGTTTTTCCATTAGGAAATTCTCAGTAGCAGCACGGAGTCTGGAATTGTTCCCGAAAAACGGCAATAGCCTCGCCTCCTATTACGTGGGACTGATACATACCTGGCGAAATGTGGGTGCAGAAATGCACCTCTGCCTACCCCTTCGGGGAATACAGGCGTGAGTTTATGTATGTATGTATGAACAAGCTAATGATAAATTCGATACGACCTCAGAAGAGAATAACAATGAAGAAAGCTTTAGTCATGGCCGCTTATTCACCTTGCACACCAATTAGATGTACGGCATGGAATACTGAAATACGATACTTATCTATATAATGTTTTTGGAACAAAACGTTGATTTGACCAAATTACCGTCTATTTTATTTTTTTATATTCCTCCACACAACATATTAGATTCATCATTGAAAGAAATTTATCCACACATCAGCAGATGAATACACAATTATGAAGTGTATAAGATTTAATCTGACGATTCGAAAGTAGCTTGTCTACTTGAATAAAGATAATTTTGACTTTGACTTTACCCTGCCAATGTTAAAAAAATCTTGGCGACGTTTATGAGTTAGGTCCATTAAGGTCTAGCAACTATATTATTTCATAAACAGATGATTTGCTAGATATTCTTCTCCCATTCGCAATGGAATGTCGTGTAATAGGACCTTATTGGCATCGTAAATCAATCGTATCAATATATCGAAGTCCTTGACACGTTCTTGCATATATTGACTTTACAATTTTATAACCTTCACGTAAGTCATATGAATGACTGTCAACAATGTATTGTACTTTTGACAATGTCGAAAACGTAAGTGTAGTATTTGATACTGGTCAATAACGAACATGATAACATGATGTCCATCTTACGAGCCTAATACGAGTTGGTGGACTTCATATGTCTTAGAAAGTACTTGTAGGGCAAGTTTCATTATCAAGAATACTCGCACACAAATGACGAAAGATCGCATGTTGCGGGCCATATCTATCCGTATACGATTTGATGATTTAAATATTCGTGGTTATATTCAAAACTTTATTATTTGAAAAGTTAAATTTGCAACAAAAATCAAGCGTGCAGCTATTGCAGAACGCCGCTTTTTAATATGAGCAGATTAGAGTCAAACTTAGTAAGATTTTTTTAAGCATATTTTGAAAAATCCTACGTAAAATATTTAGCTTGTTATGTCTTCTCATGTGCAATGAGAACTCGAAACTTCTTACAGATCATAAGTTATAACATATTACCAATTGTATAAGTATACACCATTACAGATAAAGTTTAACCCTTGTAACTCTGGAACCGATTCTATAAACTCTAAAATTAGTTTATTTTTCTGTTTCTTCCTGTTACTTTCGAAAGCAGCCCTTTAGAAAAAAAAAGTACTAAAAAAACTGATATGATAGTACCCAACAGTAGAATATATATGTCGTTTGTTAACTATTACAGGCACAAATACATTTTAGAAAACATGTAAGCTACAATATTCTAGATGATGTCAGGAACCCTTATCCATGAAAATGCTATACAAATATGACTTTACCAAAGCCGATATGTCGTTTCCACAGCTGTTTAGCGTGATCGTGATGGGCTGCATTTCGGCCAAGGGCTGGCGCACCACTGAAGACGGCAAGGAGTACTGCGTGTACAACGACGACACCAACGCCTGCAACTATGGCGTGGGCATCTCCGTGATAGCCTTCATCGCAGCTATCGTTTTCATTGTGGGCGAGTATCTCTTCGAGCAGATGTCGTCTGTCAAGACCAGGAAGCACTATGTCCTGGCTGATATGGGATTCTCTGGTAAGTCTTTGCCGTATCCATTCTCTTTTGTGTTGAAATGTAGCATTTTAATTCTAGATCTTTTTAGTGAAGCTTGAACTCACCAGGTATTTAAAATTTCGTTTACCGACGTACACAAAGGCTTGTGATCACAAATTAAAGTTGGGATCGTCATCGTCGAAATCCGTTTGAGTAATGACTAAAAGTCGTAACGCGTAAAATCTGATATAGTGACAAAGTCTATTATTTTCCAGCAGTGGCGTTACTTCCATAGAAGCCTAAAAGCGTTACACGTATAATAGTGTAATCTCTAGTTTATAATTGTTTATTGTGGGGTCTGAATATTCTCATTTATATGTCAAATTGATTTTGTTAAATAAATATAAAATAATTAAAGATTACTATTTGGAAGTTTGTAAAGCTAGCTGGATTTTGTGCTTCTATGGAAGTACCGCCATTGCTTTCCAGGTCTGATTTATAAGTATACATCCAATAATTAATAAGTGTCAACTTGTGTCGTAATCCTTTTTCCTTACATCACTTACTATCAAGAATATGACGTGAAAATCGAAATGAATTAAATATTATTAATACTGAGCATAGTATACCTATTAAGAATCACCCATGTATTGCAATACCAATTGTTTAAGTTCTAATTATAATATTCCTTCATCGCAGTTATAATTACAATACAAAGAACCGGAAACCATAACTCTCATACAAGTCCTTGATCTTTTAATTTCTGGCAGCACCTGAACATTATGATAATAGGCAATGCACTCCTGTTGCCAGGCTCTACTCATATTCCTCACTCCTGGCGTCGCGCCAGATTTATGAAAAACTACGGCCGTCTAACTACAGCCACGTTCGTTACACAATACACCCTCCTGACATTTGCACTAGGATTATATAATAGGCCAATATACTGGGAGATGTCATGTTTTTTCAAGTTTTATTATAACCGTCAATGCGATATTTGCACTAAATTTACGAATTTAACAATTTTAACTTTATAATATTCAATCATATAACCTTGCTGACACGTCAAAAGTGTTCTTCGTGTGATAAAAGTATTCCTGGCTTCGATTTTTGGGAAAAGTTATGTTGTTCAAAATAACTGTCTAGAAATGTAGAGTACATTTCAGCAGTTATAAAGTCGCCCTTGTAAATAAGCGACATTGTGCATTATTTCGTTAAAAGCCAGCATTTTCTAACCAATGTAATAAATTTCGGAATTATACATAATATGTATGTAACCCGCGCGGGGTCTAGCGCACTAGTGTGGGAACCGCGGGTTTGCGGTAACATGAAATGCGGGATTGCGAACCCTACCTACGAGCAACGATTGGTACTGATATAAATCTTTCGGCTTAGCTACATTAAAGACATGTCCTTTTAATGTTAAAGATGTCTGTCATACTGTTTATTTGATTTGTGTGTCAGCGGGTGAGCTTCAAAATTGAGTATAAATTTTATGCCTAGATAGTTCCGCAGTATAAATTGACGATGAATTTATGAAATTAACGCATTCTCATTTGAGGGGTCCGATTCCCATTCCCCGGGATCAGGAAACTATGACTGTGATTTTCTACATACAATTTGCAGTTACAGTATGCAGTCTTCAAACTAAAAAAAATGCCGAAACTATATATTACGCATCTGTCTACTCACTGCTGGTATATAAGTGCCATGTATCAGATATTTTCAGATAATTAATGTCAAATTCACGCAAAACCAAAGGTGCAATTACAAACAAATTGGATTTGAGGTCGCAGCAATTGACCTTATTAACGGAGCGATGGCTATCAGGTACACACACAAGGCGCCAGAGGTCGCCCACCCCGTCACAAATACCTCATCCAGATGATTTTAATTGTGAATTCATCGCACGAGATTTGCGTTCCATTTCCTAAGTGATCCGGCTTTTAAAATAAGAATAATGTTGGAATTGTGGACTTAATTTAAACATAGACCACATCAAATCACTCTTTATTTATTATTCAACTGAGCAAGAAAAGGTGGTTGTCAACGTTTCTTTTTTAACGTTTAATTCTCGTATTCTATTACAAATGACAGATTTAAACTGTTATCAGTCATAACTGCGTGAAACTGAATATTCTCAACG
Organism: Hemaris fuciformis; assembly: GCA_907164795.1. Lineage (NCBI taxonomy): Eukaryota > Metazoa > Arthropoda > Insecta > Lepidoptera > Sphingidae > Hemaris > Hemaris fuciformis. Next base: position 4,405,286 of record OU015440.1, on the reverse strand, counting down.
TTATTGAAAGTGTTGAATAGACAGCTGTGTTATCCAAATGAAAAAATATATAAATAAATAAGTACACCTAACTCTCCTACTAAGATACATACAAGTCATCCATCCTAAATTATTAATTATTATACCTAAAACAAATATTTATTAATAACAAATAATAGTGGTTATATAGAAATCGTATGTACGGCCTCTCGTTCCGTAGCTTGGCCTCTAGCCAAATGCCCTGCAAAGGCTGTCATATTTCAACGTCATCATGGAAACGTATCGCAAAGTCCTGTCGTTAAATTTGTTTCGTGGAGCGGTGTTGTAGCAATCCAATACTAAACTAGAATATCTAGAATGTCTCGTGTTCTCCCGTCACAAATGTATGCCGGGTGATCGACAGGTCCTGGGTGTTATTGGATATTTCCATTAAGAAATTCTCAGTAGCAGCACAAAGACTAAAAATTTGCCCGAAGAAAAGCCAAAGGCTCGTCCCCTATTACGTGTAACTTAAACTCAGTGGGGAAATATAAGTAGGTTTAGGTTACGACGTGCAGGTGTCAGTGTTTATGTATATTGTATACGTATAATTACTCGAATATCGCACTGACATTTGTGCGACAATCGTTACATTACAATTTTTCATCGTTAAACCTATGTAGCTGTAGCTAGTTTTTGCTTCAATATGAGTGGTTCGCCATTTACGCATATGGTAGTATCTGAGGTTCGAGAAAATAATATATAGAAAACTGTAAGTAAACGCTTTGCTGTCCTATTTCATTTTCGAAGCGAACTTGGCACAGTTCGGATTTTTATCACATAACGCCTGATTTATCACATAACGTTCTGATTTTTATCGCATTTTGCAACAAATCTAGGTCCGTTTTCCCGTACCGTTCCGTTGGCACGCCGATAATTTTCCCTAAGTTTTTCTTACAACAGGAAAAATTATGGCGGAAGTCTGGCGCCACTAATCCATAGGTTAGAGGATTCACAGGCCTAAGAAATTGTTTTTAAAGAGCCTCTAAGATTATTCACGATGTTTTCTATCGCCATTATAGTTAGCAATTAATACTAAAACTGGAATGCGTTTATAGTACTAAGTTGTACTTAGTAAGACATATGATGTTAAACCTTATCTAGTAGTGGAATCGTAGTACAATGGACTAAATATATAATGATGTTTATTTTAAAATATCGACCGCCCTTTTCGTAAACAACTAGTACGCGACCCAGATAAACCAGTAAATTGACGTCGAGTCCAATGGCAAATGGGACAAACTTATTTTCTGAGTCACCAGGTGTCTAATTTATTTAATTGAAACTAATTATTGTTTATCTATTAAGAGTAATATATGGAAGTAGGTACCAAATATCTTACAAGTTTTAGCGCTTATAGCTACCACCGCTCGTGAGGAGTAAAGTAAATTATAGTGACCCACAAAAATATGTAATTGTCACTAGGTTCCAACTAGCATAATAATGACGATTGGCAAGAATTGAGTTAAATTGCTTCTCACAATTCTATTTATTTAAGCATTGCATTTACTATAAGATGTTTCTAATATCACTGTGATAAGCGAAAGTAGTAAATAGTCGTGATGGCCTCGAGGCTTAGGCACGCGGTCGAGAATCTCGACGGTCGCGGGTTCAAACCCCAGGCACACACCTCTGACTTTTCGAAGTTATGTGTGTATTCACAATGAATTATCACGTACTTTAACGGTGAAGGAAAACATCGTGATGAAACCTGCACACCTAAAAGTTCTTAGGAATTTCTTAGGCGTGTAGTCCGCCAACCCGCACTAGGCCAGCGTGGTGGACTAAGGTCTAAACCCTCTCAGTTGTAGAGGAGGCCCGTGCCCAGCAGTGGGACGTATATGGGCTGATGATGATGATGATGATGATGAAGCGAAAGTAGAATGCTTTATCAAAGTGTTTAGTTCGAAAATGGAAAAGCATCGTCCTTAAAGATCACACGATAATGTTCCAAAGTTATCATAGTCAACTCAATTTGACGCTGATCAAAAACAATGTTAAGAAACCACGCTTGAAAATATCTTAAAGAAGTTTTGAATGTTAATAGTTTACGAGCTCGTGCAATTCATCAATCAAAATTTCGATATTATATTATAAAATAAAGCGAAAATTACCGCTGAAGCTTAATTTTTTTTAAAGCAATGACGCGATGCAACGCGGTCCAATAAAGCCACCAATGAATGCTTTGTAGAATTTTAGTCGAAAATTTAGTCGACGTTGAAAAATATTTTTCATCTTTGTCGCTTGTCCCTATTCTCGGAAAGAATGACTGGAAGTTCTTGAAATTGTTTGTTCACTTAAGGCTTGTTTTGTCTATCGTGGAAAGATGACGCATTTTATGTCCGTTTACTGGCTTTTAAAAAGAATTTACTAAAAAAAAGTTTAATTACCTACTGGATAATTAATATTAGTTGCAAAAAATCAGATTGCCTTTTAACACTAGTTAATTTAATCAATAGATAATACCGTTTGACTAGTAAAAGTTTTCTTCGCACCATAGACCAAATCAGTGCACAATTCAGCTGTGTTCACCCCTAAATCAGGCCGGGCATAAGTGTTTACTGCCAGTAAACTCAGCAATAAATCCTCACTTATTGTGTGCGAATGAATTTATTTTACGACATTCTCGCTTAACTCTATTTTTATCGTTTAACAGCTTTTGATTGTATCGTGTGATATTTGATATAAATAGGAGCCTTTTGTGCTGGAGTATTTGTTTGAGAATTAAATTTTCTCTCTGGCGATGGCGTTTTTGTTCACAACTTTCCTTTATTTCCCGCATTACTTTGAAGAAATACCTCGCTTTGTTGTGCTGAAGCTTGAGCCATTTGGAATTTATTTTTGCTCAAGACTAACCTAACTTACATTGGATAAAGCGAGCTTGTGGCACTTTGACACTTTCTACTCTCAACGGTCGATAAACTATTACAAAATATCAGATTCCTATAGCATCCAAAGGATATCAGCTTATTTTAACCTTCCTTATAAAAGTAAAATTTCACTCAGTCTTCGAAAGATTGGTCCAGAAATAATAGGTCAAATCAGTGTATATTAAAATTAAATGGCCCCAAACTAAGGTAAGCGTGGAATAAATGCAACAAGTATCAAAACAATAAGCAAATATTTCATCTTGATAACAATTCATCGGTTCTCGTATCCATCATCATTATACGATGTCAATGAATCAAATCTGTCGCATTTGTTTAGATTAGATTCGTTTTGATAAAGAGCTTTGTCTTTGAAGACCTTGTACTAGTTTCTGAAGTTAAAGATTGCGTTGTGATGTTTAAGATGAAAACACTATTTATTAGACAGTAGTTTTTAGAAAAATTAAGATACGATAACAATAAATACTCCTAAAATTCTAAGTCCTGAGTCGACACTGAAGAGTCAGAAACGACAAATAGTTCAAACAATGTCAATGAGAGTTAAATGATGGTAACCCAGTAGTCTTAGTAATAGTAAATCGATCTATTCATGAATGATTTGTACATTTCAGCGTTCTGGGCGTTCCTGTACTTCGTGGGCTTCTGCTACCTGTCTAACGCGTGGGGCAAGACCGACAACCCGCCCGTCGGCACCGCCAACAACATGCAGGGCGCCATCGCATTCTGTTTCTTCTCCATCTTCGCTTGGGTGAGTTGCAGCTGACCTTATTTATTATCTACTATTTACAGGTCAACGTACACATAACCTCACACCTATAATCCCCGAAGGGGTAGGCAGAGGTGCATTTCTGCACCCACATTTCGCCAAGTATTTATCAGTCCCACGTAATAGGGGGCGAGCGTATTGCCGTTTTTCGGGCACATTTCCAGACTCCGTGCTGTTACCGAGAATTTCCTAATAGAAAAACCCAATAACACTCTGCCCGACCCGGGAATCGAACCCAGGACCTCTAGATCGCACGGCACATACTTGTATCGCGAGACCACGAGGCAGTCAGGTTACCGGTCAACGTGAAGATTCAAAATTGTTAATTTGTTTATTAACCAATGTTAATAATTTTTTAAGCTTTTCTAATAGAGGTTGGTCAAACCACATAAGGCCAGCGTACCGTACTAAGGCCTATCAGTTGTAGAGTAGGACCGTGCTCAGATCTTTATCCATCAATTTCTTTCGGTAGCTGGTATGATTTTGTTGTTTTTAAGATTTGTATGATGTCTTTTCGTCCGTATTCTGCGTTAATGGTATGGCTAGCAAACCCAATTATAGTATTAACTGTCCACAACACAACAGTCTTGCAAAATAAGTTTGGCCTTGAGGCCTATCTGAGTAATTTTTGGCAGTAACTCTAGTGTCTAAGTAGCATTTTCTATTACACTTTAGAGAGAATCAGGTCGTGCTATTCCATTCGTAAAGCCCAAGTTTATAAGTGCAAACGAGTGACGTTGCAGTGACGTCACAAAGAAGTCAAATAACGTTTAATAAAAGAGCTGGTAGCGGAACAGCTAAACGATAGATAAGATAATGGTAAACCATTAAATCCACATTATGTTTGACCTTGACCGTGACTCGTTTGAAATACATAGTGTAATAACACTATTACTGCACGAATAAAATTCGAAATTACATTGATGCATACTCTTGCGCCAGTATCTCGGAAGGTTTAAGAAGATATATCATCATGAAAAACTATTCCTTATATCTTATAATCTTATATTCCTTATATTTTAGCTCTCCAAATAACTCTCTCAAAGACTACCTCATTGCCTGAGAAATGCACTTTGATGACTACCTGCACTAAAATGTGGCCTCTAACTTCAGATAAAATAAAAGAATGCGCAATTATAGTAACATCAACAGCCCATATACGTCCCACTGCTAGGCACGGGCCTCCTCTACAACTGAGAGGGTTTAGGCCTTAGTCCGCCAGGCTGGCCTACTGCGGGTTGGCGGACTACACACCTAAGAATTTCCTAAGAACTTTTAGGTGTGCAGGTTTCATCACGATGTTTTTCTTCACCGTTTAAGTACGTGATAGGTCTTTGTGAATACACACATCACTTCGAAAAGTCAGAGGTTTGAGAGTGAAGATTCTTGACAGCGTGCCCAAACCCCGTGGTCATCACGATACGTGAAGAATGTTCCTCAGCAAGCCGACGCGTGATGTGGTTGCAGGTGGCGTGCGCGTTCTTCGCGTTCCAGCGGTTCCGCATGGGCGCGGACGCGGCGTTCGCGCCGGCGTACGAGGTGGAGGGGGGCGCGGGCAGCCCGGGCGCCTTCCCCGCCTACCCCGGCGCGCCCGACCCGCAGCCCGCCTACAGCGACCCGCCCTTCTCGCAGACCAACGCCGGTACACACTTTGCTTCTAACTCCTTCCCTCACTACCAGGTCGCGGGTCGGCGCTGGATGGTGGCTGCCTGATGGAGCTTTGCTTCATAAGTACATACATACATAAACTCACGCCTGTATTCCCCGAAGGGGTAGGCAGAGTTGCTTCTCTGCACCCACATTTCGCCAGGTATGTATCAGTCCCACGTAATAGGGGGCGAGCCTATTGCCGTTTTTCGGCACATTTCCTCCGTGCTGTTACCGAGAATTTCCTAATAGAAAAACCCAATAACACTTTGCCCGACCCGGGAATCGAACCCAGGACCTCTAGATCCCACGGCACATACTTGTACCGCGAGACCACGAGGCAGTTGGTTCATAAGTTGTTATTGTTATTCTTTTGTAAAGAAAATCTTATTGGCGAGACGTGTCGAAACGTGCTGGGTAAAAGGCGATACATCCGCCATCGATAACACGGTTGAAATAAAAACAAAATTGGCCAAATATAGGTGTCAAAACTATTCAATGATATAGGCGTGATACCAGTGGCGGTACTTCCATAGAAGCCCAAAAGCGTTAATTGTCGTAATGTCTAGTATATAATTGTTTATTGTGGGGTCAGGATATTCTCATTTATATGTCAAATTATACTTTTGTTAAATAAACATTTAAAGCTTAGAGATATTATTTGGAATTTTGTAAGGCATGCTGGGCTTCTGGGTTTCTATGGAAGTACCGCCACTGCCTCCAACAGGTCACTGTGGAAGTCATTGGAGGAGGCCTATGTTCAGCAGTGGACTTCCTTTGGCTGATGGATTGGATTGGATTGTTGCCTCACTGCTGAGAACCGCGACCATGAATGATCTGTTTCCCCTGAGTGCGGCCATAGGCGGAGTGAATCGCACGATGCATGCTCCCCACCGCCTCCCCCACTGCGTCAGACCATCTTGCCCAAGATGATTTGCCTTACATGCATACATACTTTTTTGGTTCCTCAAAGGCAGGCAACATCTGATAAATTACGCGCAAGAATTTCGATTCCAGCCTAGCCCTTTTTAAACTTAGGCAACCTCAATAATGGACCATACAATATAAATTTATATGTAAGTAATAATTTAATAATCTGTGCAAAATCAACATTGACGTCATATTTATCTTTTATAATTGTAAATCGTTTAATAATTAAATTTTTCTCACTTTCCAGGCAACATGGACTACACGGCTCCGACCTACTAAGAAGCTGTACACAGCGCGGTTTACCGAATATTTTCGTTGCGTAGCGCCATTGTACCCGTCAGTAAATCGCCGTACACTCGCATTGTCTATGATATTCTCTATGATACGGTAGGAGGAAACTTTGCAATAATGTCGCTTTGTCGTGTTAAATTCTAATGAATTTCGACATATTTTTTTAGTAGTATAGTTATTTTTTTATCCATGAAATAATTTATTTTTTGACAGAAAAAATCCTTTTGATTACGTTGTACAGGTCTTGTTTGACGAGTGATTATTCCACGTAGGTACTTAGTTGAAGCTTCGATGTTGTAATGGTAATTAGTAATGTTGTATATTCACATCGTTATATGTTAAGTTACTGAGTGTGGAGAGTTGTAACTCGCGTACTTGGTACGTGCAGTATCGCTTCAGAGTACCTGCTTGTAGGTGTGTATTAATCGAACAATATTCCCAATATTGTAATTGTAATTAATGTGTGTATATAAGAAAATGATTAAAAAAAATAATTATATAACCAAAGTGAATCGTGTATCGTGCTATATTTTTCGCGCCAAAATATTGTCGTGCCATCGTTCCGGGCTTTATGAGAACTTATTGTTAAATATTTATTATAGCCATATTTCAAATCCAAAATGTCGTACCTCATAGTAGATTGTGTGTAAGATAATAAAGTATAATCGAAAGCAATTTTTTAACGACGTGATCGCTAAATGTATTATTTAGTACTTCGACTAGTGTTTTATCGAATGTTCAACGTGCTGGTCTCTTTAAAGGAATAACTATACTTGGATTATTGACAGAATATAACGACTTTCAACTCAGAGAATTGCTATATAGATATTATATTTGTATATAAATAAACATCAGTATATACTTATTCGATTTAAATTATCGATAAATTTTAAAAATGTTTTTTGTGTATATGAAGTTTATAATTTTATCTTTAGCGATCACACCGCGCATGTAATCAAGCTTGACAAAGTAAATATATCTTATTGAATATTAGGGTATTGTTAGGCACGTAATTTTTCAATTGGCATATCGATATTTTGTTTTTAAGACATTAATCTGTTACATCACTAAGACAAATTTGTATGCGTGTTTTTGTGTAATGGAATAATTAGTTGTTTATCACCTATATGCTTAAGCGTAAATAAACATTATTTAGGACGGAAAGCTCTTTTCTACTTAAATTTTTCAATGACTATATTTCCTGACTGAAAAGTTATAATGTGGCATAACTTGGTTTGATCTTGAACATATGCCAGCTTAAAAGAAATTTATGACATCTATTCGAATATTTTGATAGTTTAAACATTTCTTCAATCTTAGCTTATAGACAGCTCAAGGTATATTAGGTTAGGGAGTCTAGACCTCTGTCTATTTAAAAAAATCTAGTCTTTAGTTGCGCTGTAGTCATAAAACTATTAAAAAAAAATCTTCACTCCAATTCGACATAGATAAATGATAAAGTAAAAAAGAGCCTCCGTCGAGTGATACTTAAAAATGATCTGATGAGTTCAGTATTATATTGTAGAGAATGTATTACTTAATTCGCTTTGTCCGCGATATATAGTATTTTTTTAACCTATATCTATGTACTAGTTGAGACTGTATGACTATGTAATATTAATATTTTGATATTTCGAGACATATTTTTATGGCTGTAAATTAATTAAACCTCATTAATAAATTCAGATTTGACTTTGTCAAATAATAATAAAAAATTACCGACAAAAGTATTTTTGCAGCACTTGTGTGAGAATGTGATCGAAGTTGTGGAATATATGTTACTTTGAAATATAGCAAATATCTTACGTATGCATTTGCAACGGTCTTTTCGCAAGTCAACTTGGATAAGGTGTAACTGACTTTGATGTGTCGTGTTTGCGTATATGAAAACTAAAGAAATGCATTTTAACTGTGTTCATAAAAAAAAAGGCTACAGTGTAGTTGAAAAATATTACTAGTAATAAAAATATGTCTCCGTAGAGTATTGCTTAGGCTTGTTAGTAACTTTACAAGTCTGCTCGTCGACGGTATAAATGTTGCCCGATTTAATAAAATCAGAAAACTTATACAAGCACTATTTAAAAGAATAATAACACAAATTAACAATATTGAAAATATTAAACCTTAAAATTCAAATTAAAAAAAATTATGAAAATTGGTTTCTATCTAGTATCATTAATAAAATTGGTAACAATTATCACGACGATTTAAGGCTTATAATTTAGTGGCAAGCTTTTAGTTCCTTCACTTCCATAGCTTGCACTGTAATCTAGTGAATCCTTAGCAATAAATGTAACGCGATATTAAATGTATTCGAATATAATATTTTCTCATGTTTAGTAATATTAACACATTTGTTGTTGGCAACACAGCGCTGGTCGTCATACTGAAGCTTCCATTATGTGAATTAAATACATCTGAATAAACTTTAAAATCATATCAGTTGTGTATAAGGGCGTGATTTATGGGAATATTTTTATATGTCAAATGTGGATTTAATATTGCCAATAAATAATTCGAAAAATTCTACCATACTGAACTGGGTCATTGCTATGTGCACTGTAATGGTAAATAAGTTTATTCTGTATAAACACGTGTTACACTGTAGTTGAGAATAAATAAAGGTTTTATAGATTTTTGTAGTTGATTTAAGCTATAAACAGTAGAAAATTCATAGCTAAGTTTGAAACCCACTGTCCAATAGTTTGTGACGCAATGCCCTTAGCATATTGTATGATGTAACATTATTGTTGTATTGTTCATAAATCGCTAACGATACATTTGTCTGTACACTAATATTTTACTATAACGTAGTACATTAATATCTAGTTGTAGATATTTAACGCTGTGTTGATTAGTCAGGTTGAGTCTGTTCTCATGATAATAAAACGTGTTACCGCTTTTGACGTGGGCGTTTGGATTGTCGGGAAAAATGTTTGATATACCATTCGAATATTAAATATTATTTATGGATTATTACATGGAGAATTAAGTATTATTTGAATGCTTTAAAAAGTCCACAAAATTTGGTAGCATAGAACTGCCGCAATATTTTTCTTACTATTCATAATATATTAACAAAATAACGGCCGTCTTTTAAAATCTTTTAAATCCTTGGAAGATACCAACATAATAGAATTGATATTTCAAACGCCTGCGTTCTAGACGTGAACATTTCTAAATATTTAAAAAAATATTGTAATAAGTGTTGAATATTAAAGCTAAAATCGTTCAGTGTTTTGTGAAATATTTAATGTAAGAATGTATAGCTGATTAATTATTATTTCTAATGAGATGTATCTCCGTATATACCATAATTAAAGAACTAAATTTAAAATGGCACCACCACAAGTTTCTTGTTTTTGGGAGGTAAAACGAAAAACCGAACTCGAATAACCAAAGTCATTGAGTATTATAAAGACAGTTTTGACAAAAAGGTGACGCTGTTTTAATTACAATCTTATTATTCGAGTTCTGAATATGTTATTTCATTTTATTAAGATATAAGGGCACAGAAAGTAATAAGCAGAAAACAACGAGGTGTCGGAATACCGGAATAATTCGTGTGTGTACACTTTTTACTTTCATTTAGGCAATTTTATTATGATTCCTACCAGTTAAACCTAAGAATAAATAGGGCAGTGCGTAAAAACAGATTTTATTAAAAATGACGCAAGTATGTGAGAGCCATGTCGTAATGAATCTATGTATTATGAAAATGCGTGTTCGACTGAGGCGATGCCAATGTCTTACATAAAACGACCATGAACTCAGATTTACTGTTACTTTTATTTTGTGAGGCTTATTGTCGAAGTCTAAAATTTCCCCGCTTGTACATTATTAATAACCTTTTCCTACGTATACTAAAAGACCTGCAACTTAGCCAATATGCTATTGTTGTGCGTAGAATGGGTAGCAGTACCAGCAGGTAGCAGACCGAGGGCTAAAAAAAATTGAAGGAAAAGGGTCTTCGTAGTTCTCTGTTATTACTTTCTGTACTCAATACCTTCCATATTATACATAAAAAAACTTTTTTTGTATTATTTTATGAATTGTTTTGCGAAATTGTTATTCATTATACTCTGCATTACAAATATAGTTAGTTATGATCAAAGTAAGAGAACAAGGCGAAGGGCCTTGGCTACCTTTAAATTTTTATTCATATATACGTTTCAATTTGTTTATTTCAGAAGTTGAAATATTGGGGATAAAAATATTTTATCCTGTTTTCACGTTATTATAATTGCAATACATATTTTGTCGTCAAAAGTGATGTGTGACCCACTTCTTCGAGATATCACTAATGTTTGCACTGAAAGTGATAAGTTATCAGTTTATCGCCTATGTGAGCCAAATTAGAATTGCAGAATATTCCGATGTATTTTAGGTCCCTTTTTAATACGGTCAAACTAATTTACTATAGACAAAAGAAAAAAAACGTGTTTTTTTTTTCTAAAATTGGTGAAGAGAGATGCGTTACTGATTACCCTCAACGCACAAACAAAAATGGTCATTTCATAACTATATTTGTAAAGCCAATCTTAATCGATGTGTTGTAAGTGTTCGATAAATGTGCAAATGACATAATGGTAATAAATATAATTGGAACAATAAATGTGCAATGGTTGTTTTATTTCTATTCATATTTTTTCCCCCACATTAACTTCAACTTAACGTCCCGCCTTAGTCAATATCTATATTATAAAGGTAAATAAAATTGCAAAATAGCTTAGGTATTTATAGAAATCTAGATACACCAGCCTACAAAAAATATCCCTATACCTAATTAAATGTAATTTATCCGGGAAGGTAACTTAATGGTATTTTACCATATGTATGTCGGTCGCTATCCGGGTAGATAAGATACAATCAGTCAACAGCGGCACGCACAGTATCGACGCCGAGCAATGAAGCTCAGCTAATCTAAGGGGACCTAATTTGTCATAATCATTTGTCTAAAATTGGCTTTCTGGCAATTTACCAAACGAAACGCAATAGAACTGTTTATGTCGATTTTACTTAAGACTGACAATTGCGTTTATGGTGACACCGAAAGAAATTAAAAATAGAGTTCTGGAATCTAAAGTTGTTAACTATTCGGAGTATTTATTTAAAATCGTATTCTTATCTAAAATTCTATTTACAAACAATCAAGTAACTTATAAATACCGCATAATTTTGTCTGTGGCCATAAACATATGACGCGTAATATGAAAGGGCGGCAATTCAAAAATATATATATGACCTTGACCAATGTTTGGTACATTAACCCGCCAAGAAATAAAAGATTAGCGTTACCGGTAAAACTCGTTATAACAAATTGATAAAAAGATCACTTGTATTAATTGGTTTGATGTCCGTAATATTCAGAAAAGTAGGCGGGCGGTGTACTAAGATACCTTTTTGGTAATCGCAGGTCCAAGTTAGCGCACAACTTTAAATATAGCTTTACGCAATATCCAAAGACTCTTAGATAGACCTATATGTGACAGAGCGCACTTGATAGCGTCATCTCAATCGTAGCTGTAACCGGTCATTAAGACACATACATATGTGACGGTTAATTCTTGAATTAATAAATAAAACAGGTATTGACATTATGGTTAGTTTCATCATCATCAGCCCATATACGTCCCACTGCTGGGCATAGGCCTCCTCTACAACAGAGAGGGTTTAGGCCTTAGTCCACCACGCTGGCCTAGTGTGGGTTGACGGACTGCACACCAAGATATTCCTAAAAACTTTTGTGCAGGTTTTCATCACGATGTTTTCCATCACCGTTAGAGTACGTGATTTGAAGTCAGAGGTGTGTGCCTGAAGTTTGAACCCGCGACCGTCGAGATTCTCGATCGCGTGCCTAAACTTCGAAGCCATCACGACTTTTATGGTTAGTTGATTAGTTTAAAGTAATAAATTAGTTTTTTTTACTAGGTCTTTAAGTGGAGTTAAACTTTGGTTCTGCTTTCAAGAACTAAATCTACTGTTGCTCTAGAATTCATCACTCAAAAGAAATAGTGATTTTGGACATGATGGGGAAAAATAATAAAAACTACAACAAACATCCGCTTATTTCTTTTCTTTAATTTTTCAATTTCGACACTTTCAACTTATAAATAAAATTATCACAAATAAACAGTGAAAACTGATGATTCACAGAATCTAATTGATGCTGCAATGGGAAGATCTTTTAATTGAGGCAATTCGCCACGACGCATTCGTGGACAAATTGCAATTAACGAAAGACGCTTACATTGCAAAACAAATACACAAGATTTCATCTTAATTCTAATATACCATATTGTTCATTACACAGTGATTTCAAAAATAAACACGACTATTATACAGAGCGCAGGCCAGACAGATGACGAAATAGTTCTGCGACACTATTTCCAATACATGTGACATAGTTACAAAAGTCGTTCAACTTTTCATTGCTAAATGCTTCTAATGAGTTATGCACGGACAGATCCAAAATGTGTGGGCAGGGCCATTGTCGTTTCCGCGAAAAATGAAATGATCTGCGACTTCTACTGTAATAACATAATACGACAATTAAATAAATTACATAATAAAACGAAAACCAACTTTGGTTTGCAAGTACCTTTTGAACCCTTAATTCTATAAGTGTACATTTCAGGTTTAACCCATTTACATCACTTATAACAACTTATCTGAACAGCTTCAACATTCTATAGATACCTACTTGATTTAAATATTTTGTATTGATAAGATTAAAGACAGCATCAGTCTCCGATGTTTTACAGCCTTTTCAGGCTCCAAATGACAAGGCCCTTTACAAAAATAAACTTAATCTAAATTTCTTAAAAAAAAAACACTGATTCCACATTGAAACTAATACAAACTTAAGAATAATATCACTTATGCCAGTACAAAAGGAACTGAATGAGATGTTAAATAAGCATCCACAGATCTAGTTTTAAATGAAAAACAAGAGTATTAGAGTCTCCTCAAAATTTAAAATGAAACTGGCTCCTGGACTTGTGGTTAGCAAAAAACGGGCTAATAAATGAGCTTGAGGTATTTCACATTTTTATATATAATATTAGTTAAGTATAAAATTATATTTTTAAAAAACAATTGCTGTACTATTTGTAACTTTCTATAATAATTTCACAATAATCAACAGACATGTCAGTAATAACAAACAACACTTCGCCAACATTTCAAGAATGCAAATATTTATTACTATGAATGATAAGTATTCTTACTTCATTTCAAATTTGAAAAATATGGATAACATTTTAATTTACAAGCTAACCATTTTTTTTTCATTTTCCCTTTGATTTGTCTATGCTACTTATTTCAAAATGCTTAATTGCCATTCCTTTCACTGGGATGTCTTAAAACAACCGTAAATCTAACTTCACAAATGCAGATTTTTTTACATTTGAAAATTACATTGTTAAAGCAACTTTAATCTTATAATTACATAAACCTATAATACTCTAGCACTGATCTACACACTGCATCAACTTAAAACTATTTTCATTGTAACAGGCCTGTACCTAGAGAAAGTCCTTTGGTTGTGACTGTAAATGTTTATTCTCTAAGCCCTGCCTGTAAGCCTGTACTACTTTTTAGCTTTAGCTGAATTCCCTTGTTTATTTGGGGGTGTCCACCTCAGTGCTGATGGGTCTATTGACAATCTAGGTTTCTTGAAGTGCGGACTTGCTAACTGTTCGGAGACTATTTTTGGAGTAACACATATTACATGCTGCCCTTTCCAATACTTTACCATGTTCATTGACTGCAATGTAGATATAATGTCTGTTTGTGATATACCTGTCATCTGACTCAGATCCTTGATGCTCAAGGTCCCTCTGCTGGCACTTAAAACTTCTAACAAAACATATGACCAATATGACCTATAACTTAACTTCCCTAAATCTGACAATGGTTTCTCTGGACTTCCCACAACTTGTTCAAGTCTTGACAGTTCATAACTGAAAGCTATTAGCAGCTTACCATAGCCTTGTCGTTGGTATGGAGGTAATGTCAATATACAAGCCACATTATTGCCTTCCGGTGAATCTTTCTCTTTTGAGAAATAACCTACAAGATGTGCACCTTGCTTATCAACTTCACACAATATGTAGAATAAAAACTGTTCTATATCAAAGTATAAAGTTTTGTGATCTAAAAATAATTTTGCGAGTAAACATAAATTTTGACAATAGATTTTATGCTCTTTGCCATCTGCTTCAAATATAGCTATCGTGCCTTTTCTATATATTTCGTTTCCTAGAGGTTGTCTCGCCGTACATTCACTAAGGTGATATCTATATGTTTTTTCCATTCTCATGTATTTTAAACAATATTCACATATCCAAAGTTTTGATTGCTTGCCGTATTCATCGGGATAGGGGCTAAAATACCATGTATCTATTTCATATTTACCAATTTGTATCCTATCAATATATTTAACTTTTGTTATTGCTTCGTGTTCCTTCTCTAGGGCGGCAGTGGTCGGGTCCATTTCAGCGTATGATTTTTGTACATGATTTATTTCATCGTGTTTACGTTTTTGATTCCTGGTTATTTTGCGACCGGACTTGTCGGTAAGCAGGTGGTCGCAGTTTATGTTATTGTTGGACTGCTCGCAGACGTCGAACCTGTCTGACATAACCCTGTGGCGGGAGACCCACTCGTCGAGCCTGCGGTCGTAGCCCACATAGTGAACATAATACTCATAACACGATTCCGCCGCATTGTACCGCGACTGTATTATCTCAGCCGGGTGCCATGACTCATCCGAACGCCGCACTAAATAATGCTCTCCGATGTCCAACGGCTGCTCCTGGTTGGACTCTGAGTCCTCATTGTCAACACTTCTACACTCGGGATTAGGCAACTCATTGTTCACTATAGGTTTTTCTAAGTCTTTATCACCTTTTGCCATAATAAAACAAAACTCAACAATCGTATCACGCAATACCGCGCAATGCGATCTATCCAAGTGGCCATATTAGCATAGATTATAGAAAAATCAAGCGCGCAAAAACGTGCACCGGTAGAACTGGACAACAAATGCTAGTTTATGGTACATAGTAATGTTGAAAAGATTTTTTATTTTAATTATTTCTGGTTGATTAATTAAATCTTTATAACAAGTAGGTTTCTCTTTTTAATTATTCATAAAAAAAATGAAAAATTAAATTTAAAAAAATACAATTTCAAAGTCTATGGTTCTAATGTTGCTATAAAAAACACATAGGTTATAATATTTTTTTCATGTATAAAACTTAACATAAAATTCGTTGCATTAGATTCATAACATTATGTAATTATTAGAATTTAAAAAAATAGGAATTTTTCTCAGATTAAGTAAATGATTTTAAGGTTTACACGGATAACACAGACAGAAAGTCAGAATCACACGCTTTCTTTCACCACTGGCAACATTTTTTTAATGCCGACAGCCGAACGCACGTAATTGGCAAAACGTTTCCGTAGTGAACGAAACGAGTAATTTAATGAAAATTTCTTATCGCCCGTGTAGAGATATGAAATTATTGTTGTTATCTAAATACTGTGCCGTTCGTTTGTAGGAGTGTTGATTGTGATGCCGACGTGTATTGATTGCTAGAGGTGGTTACTTGTGCATTTGCAAGTCGATTTGTGAAGCATCCGTTAAGTTGTGGTTTATTTTGTGACAAAGGCTACATAGAACGCAGACATGCAGGCGATCAAGTGTGTCGTCGTCGGAGACGGGTGAGTTTACGGTGTTTTTATCTAATTTATGCTTTGTAAGGAAAGAATTAGCTGTGTGGTAGGTATGTTCTGACGTCATAATTCAAATTGAATCGTTCCGATATTGTTACGGCACAGTACGACTTGAGACTTAATGTGAACGATAAAATGTGCATTTACTGTTATCACTATCCCATTGTGTTCCATGGGCTTGTAACCACTTAATGCACCACATATACACATGTTTCTTAAAAAAAAATCTATTTATCATGATTAAGAGCTATTTGATGTAAAATAGTGATGTTTTTACGCGTGACTTTATATTTACTAACGTTTTTTTAGTAAAAAAAAATTGTTTTAATACTTTACAAGCAGTGATACTGGCTTGATACTGTTTTTTACCTTATAATATTTGATAGCTGTGATAATTAGCTTTGCTTTTTGAATAGAATTATAATGAGCAAGTTCAAAGTATTATATGTAACAGACATTGTTAATGCTTCCAAGTTCTATTTTTAAATAATAATTTAACATGTAATTGATATTTTCTTTTACACATATCTTGTGTGAGATTGTCATAAAATTATCAATCATTTTTCTTTGTACATATTAAATGTATCAATGAATGTGTACTCATATATAACCACAGTTAGCCATGCAAAACATTGATCTACCCATGTTATAAATGACCTAGGTGTATAATGTTGTGTTTCTGGTAATTCAATACTGAGTAATCAAATATACATGTATATTCATCATCTGTAATGTGCCTTACTGGTTGATGTTATAGATATAAAGTTTGTATATTTAATATTGTTAATGAAGTATCATCATCAGCCCAACTTTGTCCCGCTGCAGGCCACGGACCTCCTGTACAACTGAGAGGGTTTAGGGTTAATGAAGTATACAAATTAATATTTTTTCCACAAAATATTTGTTGAGGCATTAAATCCACCTTTATATTTGGAAAACTCAAGCAGAAATTGAATAATTTCCATCAACCCTTTTATTTATTTTAAAATCATCCTTGATTAATCTTGTATTTTTAAATAATTATACAAATTTAAATTATGTTCAGCTAATTGTTTCAACTAATTTCTCTTATTTTTAATTATTTTTCCTGTTTAGTCTACATAAACTCTTTTGTATCTATGTTAATGTAAGACATCTTAAAATTGGTATTTTTTATGAAATGTAAATGTTGTGTTAACATTGATATGCATTGAGTAAAAAATATTTTATTTTGATAAGACATTTGATTGTATTTTTTTTTAAGGTGTGAGATATTTTATACCTCATAGGACATTATTTTATTGTTGACAGTATTTAATAATAGTGACCTAATAACCAACATACAATGAACTAGGATGAAGTCAGAAATACTTGAACAAAATTACATATTATTTGTTTAGCAAGTTAGAACATGATATACAAATAGAATACCACAATCACTTTATGTTTATTAAAGTGAAATGCTGTTTCACAAGCTTTGGTGCACTATGTTGTACTAGGTTGTCACAATTTTTCTTGTATAAAATGTGGCAGTAATATTATACTTAGTCTTATTTTTCTATTAAGATATCATAAGAGAAGAGTGCAATATCATTCATGCAAAATGTGGTTGAAAATGGCTTTAATAAGACAGATATTTATTTAATGAATTGGTTACTATTATTATATGCACAGGCACATATAATAAATATAAAATTAAAAGCATATTTTCATCACATTTTTCTGTGATTAAGTGTAGTAGAAATTGAGAAGTTAATGTACTATTTTAATATGTAAAACAATTCATTTTTTAGTTTATTTCTATGTATGTTTGAAACTTGTAAGTTGATAATTATACATAAGCAGTATGGATTATCTTAAATTATTAATATGTATTATTTACAACACAATGTAAATAGAATACTTGGAACTGAAATGAAGGGTATTATATTTTATTTATGACTGACATCATACAATAAAATTTGGTATTAAAAAATAAAGGGGTATTCCCAAGAGTATTATGCCATGTAAATTCATATTATCCTGTTTTTCATCCTGTATGATATTCACTGCTGGACACAGGTCAGTTAATGAAATAGTTACCATTTTTAAAACAAGATATCTTGTGGTCTGGATAATAAAACAAGAACTTTTTCGTCTTACAAATAAAAAATAACAAAAATAAAAAGGATTGTGCCTCTATATTTTAATATTAACATTATAATTTATTATATTTTATGTGAAAGAAACAAACAATATTTCACTGTTATTATATTTTTAAGAATGATAAGATTTAATTTAAACAAATAAACTTTTATTTTATATTGGATTATCAGATAATTTGGTGTGCAGTGGCAAATCCCAAATTTGTTATGAAATATGAATAATTTAATGTCATGAAACCTCACTGGCAAGATATGTTATCTCAGATAAGTTAAATATGTAAATATAAATCAGACATTGCATCTACTTTGCTCAGTCCTGACATACTACTTTCTTTTGAGACATACTGCTTACTTACTTCAGAGGCAACAAATACATAGATAATATCCTTTAATCTTTCTTTGTGTTTCAACTGCTTCACAGGCCTGAATTGGCACTGTGCAATTATTTATTTTGTGATTGCTACATATTGTTTGTATGTTGTGTTTATTATATATAATTTTTGATTAGACTACTGTGCTTGATTAATTATTCTTTTCATCATCATCATCATCATCAGCCCAAATACGTCCCACTGCTGGGCACAGGCCTCCTCTACAACTGAGAGGGTTTAGGCCTTAGTCCACCACGCTGGCCTAGTGCGGGTTGGCGGACTACATACCTAAGAAATTCCTAAGAACTTTTAGGTGTGCAGGTTTTATCATGATGTTTTCCTAACCTAATTGTTTTTTTTGTGGATTGGCTAGCAATAAATTCTTTTTTCTTTCTTTCGTTTGATATTTTTTTATGTTTATGCATTCTCAAATGATCCTAAAAGATATAGATTGTCTAAGACCTCACCAATTTGAGTGTAAAATCAAGGTGTACAAGTTTGATGTGGCATACTTATGCCAACTCTCCCAATGTAAATCTGCTTTGTCATTCTCTGGGCAGTCATCCATTAATGCCCAAACCAACTTAGTGTTATTTTATAAAAAGTTGCTTTAATATGTCTCCCCATCATGTCCAAACATAACTAGAATACTCATGACTCACATTATACATCTCACAGTGATCAATCAAAGTAATCTCGACATGTAGAAAGTTCTCCCCGCGACAGTATCGCGAGTGTCCTGCAAGCCAATGATTTATTAGTGACAAATTTGTGATTATAATCCATGATATTTATTCTATGTGTGGATTCATTGAGGGCTGTTCTGGATATTTTATTGTACTTGGACTTAGATGAGACTTTGGTAGAATAGGGCCAGCTTGACCGGGATAATACTAGGTTAATATTTTTCGTATTTCGAAGTCGTGATGGCCTCGACGTTTAGGCACGCGGTCGAGAATCTCGACGGTCGCGGGTTTAAACCCAAGTGGTAGAGGAGGTCCGTGCCCAGCAGTG
This sequence comes from Hemaris fuciformis, assembly GCA_907164795.1. NCBI lineage: Eukaryota > Metazoa > Arthropoda > Insecta > Lepidoptera > Sphingidae > Hemaris > Hemaris fuciformis. The sequence goes on along the minus strand of OU015440.1, from coordinate 4,385,494 downwards.
GGACATATATGGGCTGATGATGTGATAAACGCAAGTGTTTCGCATTTAGCAATTAGCCTATATTTCGGTAACATAATATCTAAAGTTACATAAATTGTATATACTGGTGAAATATAGTCCCTAAAGCCCTAGTTTTAATGATGAAGATATGTATTTGGCATAGGACTAAACATATTTGCATTTAATTGCTGTTAATATGCTAAAAAAATAATGTATGCGCCGGTCGCCAGTTTTTTTTTACCACCCGTTTCAGTTTTTCGTTTTTTTTTGGTCATTTAGTAATGCTGATTAACATGTATTTAGATATTTGGGCCGTTTTCAAACACATTGACTTTAATATTTAATATATATAATACTTACAGTAATAATAATATACAGTATGTATAATACTGTATGTACATATTATTCCAATGACTCATTGGCAATGAGTACGGAAGTCCGTAAAGATAAATACATTTGGATTAAATGATCCACTAAACTTTGCTACATCTTCTCATCCATAAATAGATTTGTATACTTTGAGTCAGTGACAAATATGTTGTTCTATTATAAATTTGAATAAAAACGTCCAAGTTACAAACATTGTTTTGACCCAAAATTGAGATATAATCCTTTTTTGTGAGTATAAGGGACTATTTTATAACCACCCAGACCTGAATGAAAGCAGCCAAAGCGTCTGATATCACTGACTAGCGTAACAAACTGCACTAAAAAGCTTATTATTCTTACTTACCTTTATTAACCCATTCTATCTTCCGACCGCAACGAAGAAATCATTCATCATTAGTAAAAATAAAATAAATAGAAGAATTCTTGTGATTTACAATCAATGAAACTGTTGGTATAAATTCTGATATTTTGTTTCACAACTTATTCTTAGCTATCGGTTGCATCATCACTGTCCGCCATTTGGATGTCTAGTAGTAACCTTGTCTTATAGATTTCTATTGCGACTTGTTTTTATTAGTGTCTAGTATCTACAAAATATATTTTGTCTTTAGATTGCATTGTAAATAAAATACCTATTAATAAAAAGAAAATACTATTCAGTTTATGCTTGCGAAGCTACTAATCGGCCCATGTTTATGACTTGTAAGAACTGCTTGTCAGCATTATACTATCAGCAAAATCGGCGAACGGACCATACCGTCGCCTTTTAATGTTTAATCACGGCGGAGAAACTAATATTGCAACTGTTGCGGATGTTGTAATATCCGTTATAAGCCTATTCTTGCTATTTATAAAAATAAAAATTATTATTCACCAGAAAGACTGCATCGCACATGTTAGAAAGACGGTTCAAATGTATGAGTCACATTTCTTAGTATCTTATTTGGTTTGTAAATATGGTGATAATGAATTGCGTCGAGGATATCGTATATTGTAAAGATAAATCGTTTGTACGTCGAAAATTTGTATTCTTGATATTCATGAAAGTATCTGCAATAATTATGTGTACATATTAGGTTTATTTAAATGTTAGGTGAAGACATATCTCATACTAGTTTTCGTCAAATCAAATTTTGATATTCCGAGTAAATGTGGACGTTTCTATGTCTACATGTTTATTAATCAGTCACAAAAAGGGTGGAACGAATTTTGGAAAACTTAACGGCTATTTAAAAAATTGTGTTTAAATAGCCAAACAGTATCTCTCTTTCAGAATAATTTCAAGATCCAATTATCAAACAGATGCAGCTGGGATCAAAACTTGTGTTTGTACAAAGTTATAAAAAACGTGTACTAAATAAAACTTGTATAATTAAAGACCCAGTCTGAAGTGGTAATGCAATAAATTATATCTCTGCACTTCTTGCAAGTGAGGCAAGTTGCTTCAGGCACTTTAAATGTTGTATTTATTTTGCACTTCACATTGCAGACCTTGATATTGTAACTTATTTTTATTAATTACATCGTTTGCTCAAGTGTATGAGTGTGTGAGTGCGTGGAATCCGTAGTGAATTCTATACGAGACATGTTTCACTTCTTGGAGCTCCTGCTTCAGTTTGAGGGTTTTTCTGGTAAACAACTTTTATTGCTGCGACTAAAAGAAGGTTACATTAACTAGAGTAACAGTTCTGTAATATTTGATTTCTTTTCCTACATGGCACAATTTACTGCCCCAGAAGTGACCCAGACTGATCACACACTAGAAAACTAATACGAACTACCCTTGGGTATGTCAACGGTTGGTCGAACAATTGTAAGGTTGGCAGATTGTGTGGATGCACAATGAAGTTAATAGACCATGAGTATATGCCCGATTGGCCGTGACTGACTAGCAAATATCAAAACGTTAAATAGATATGATTAGATGTTTTATGGAACCATATCTACATTGTGTGTAACTGCTTATCTTCTATTATCAATATTATACTATTAGCGATTTGATAGATTGATAAAATCAAATTTATCGTATTGTCACTGTGGGAATATTTAATTAACAATAATACTGCCATCTATAGCCCTGGGTATTTTTATTTTCGTATTATGGTTAATCTAATATTAGCAATAAACAATGCATCAAACACAGGTTTCACAATGAGTCCAAGTGTGACCCACAAACATAAATCCAATAGCTGAATTAGAACAGATATCTGCCTAATACTCGTGTGATCGATCCAAATAAATATTTTGTGCGTCTAAAAGTCTTTGCTTCATAAAGATAAATATCTGCAATTGAACATTCTTTTTCTCTGGTAAGTTCTGGTGTTTAAAAAACGTCTATTTATCAAATATATCTTCTAATTTTTTTGAGTAAAACCTGTTAAAAATTTCGTTAATATCAAAATTGCTTCAAATAATATCATTTCTATATTACACCGCCTTAATTTAAAACACAGCGACTGTAAAGCTAAACTATAATTTACACTCTCGATGAAATGAATGAATTATTATTATTATTATATTATCAGCATATTGCCTGCAAAGTCCGGTTATAGTGAAATCTAGAGTTTGTGAATACCGCAATGGTGTTAATTAAGTAAACACGGTTTCTTTGTTGTACCACTTTCCGTAGAATTGATTTAAATAATGAATGATGAATGAGCTTTTTCTCATTACAATAAAACATCCGTAGTTCTTTGGTTCTTAGAACTAATTGATGAGGTATTGTTACCCGTTGAGTCTGTAATTAAGTTTTATTACGAAAAGTTTAGAAAAGTAAAAAAAGTTTAAATATAGTTTTTATGAAGAAAATGTTAATATAGTATAGACTAAGTTCTAATGTTAATATCAAATAATTTTATTGATATTTCAATATTGTTTCTACATTTTCCCTAGTACTTTGCAAAATTACTACATAAATATTACACACTTTGTCTCATTACATTAAATTAATGTAGACACAGAATTTATCATTAATAGAAACCCATTTAGTTTCGCTCTGTACAAAATTTCGATTTTGATTTGTGACGCCGCGCAACTTGCTCCTATTACAAAGTTACAAATTCCGACTAATAGGACGATTTGACAAAGGTCTTGTTTAAATAAAAAGGACCACAGCGGGTGTGGCCGCCGACAACCCGTACCTAAGTCCAAATGTTAACGGGTTTTCGGTCGGCTGCAATTGCGATTGTTTGACTTACTTGGGGCAGGCTTGGGGCGGCTTATAGAACAATTCGTAACACTGCTGCTTTTCAGTCTATTGTAATTTCCGTTACGGGGATTTTAATATCTCGGCGGAAGGGGTCTATATGTTCTTTATTCCCTAATAAAGTACAGCTTTACCGATTTTTAAGGTGAACCTCGTTAAAATATGGCATATTCATTCACCAACGACAGTTAAATCTTTAATATAATACGTGTGGTTAACAAGCGGTTTAAGAGCCCTTTCAATTGTAGTAATGCCCGCATATTTCCGCCCTATTCAGTAGATGATAAAATGAGTTCACCGTCCAACAGTTTACTGCTTTTGATTGGTAATGGCTCGCCAAATCCAATTGCTTTGGCTAGATGATTGAGGTTATTGGTAAGCCAACCAATTGGTATTTAAATATTATTATTATTTTTTATGTTGCCTGTGAGTACCGTCGTGATGTAAGACGAGGAAAACTTGTAAATGAAATAACATTAAAGATGTTTTTTACATTTTTGGTCAAAAATGATAGCAATTATAATAGTAGGTACGCTAATCTATTTATTCATCAAAAAGAAATAAATTAAGTTTTTCGCAAAAAAAAGTCTTGATAATAACAAAACTTATTTTTACTCACCGACACGAACACTCATTAAGATTATAAACAAAGATATAATAGTATAGTTTGTTTTAAAAACCAATGCTAACTGCAGATTAACATCAAACGAAGTGCAAGTAAGCGCACTTCCTAAAATAACGAAGATTGCCTTCAAACTCATATAACGCAAACATAAGGAATTCCTCCACAATAATTTTACGTCCGCATTTTTAACGATGGATGCTCAAATAAATTATTCGATCTTATTTATGTTCATCACTCGACTTGGCGTCCTGTGTTTTTTTGTTTATTTTAAACATGGTGGCTACGGCGTCGTGTGTTGCGGCTCGACCTCATTTTCCTCTGTGCGCCTTCTAATTAGTTCTTCGGTGAGTCATGTTCAAAGATTTGTACGTAACATCAGTTAAACAGGCTCTAAAAGGTTCGTTTACCTTTTGGAAATCACGTCAGCTTATTTCGTCATTCGTTGCGAAGACCTATATCTTGTTATCCATTACATTTATAGAATTGCTGTGTTAATTATTACATTATACATTAGGGCTATAATGTCCTGCCCTACGTAGTTTTAATATAAACACGGTATTAATGTGTTTTTGTGTAGAATCTTTGATTTAAAGATAATCCTTTATATTTAAAATTAAAACAAAGATATTATATGTTCAATACTTAGATTTGGTAACTTATAACCCAAAAACCAATTCACAAGTTCATTAGATTTTTAATTAATTACTCACATAAATCAATTAAAAAGTAACAGCACGGAAATAATAATAATAAGATTATCATATTACCTAGTCTACATTGACCCAATGATGGTCGTAGTTCTACGTTATTTTAAACAAACATACTGATTATTCGGGAACTTTTTTTGTGTCTACAAAAATATTTCACGAAATACAAAGGGCTTTCATTCCGCACAGAGTTCGATGAAAGTGAAAACATATTTTGTTTGTACACTATAGTTGTTTTCTATGCGTTTGCAACCAGTCATAATTTTGCTAATGTATTAATGACCTCATGCAGTTAGTTCACCATTGTTTATTATGCCGACACACGCCAACATGTGTCAATCTTTTTAAAGGAATGGTCGAAGCCAACGTTGAATGTATAATTTGTTCGGGTTCGTAGCTGAGTTAACTAGCTAGTATTACAGATGACCCCATTCAGATATTACTCGCTTTAAATAAATTTAAGTATAGTAAAAAAAGTGTCCAATACCGCTGGTGTAATGCGGGCTTATGGACTTAACATACTAAAGAAATTCTTATGGAAATTCAACCATGTGATTAAGTGTCCTTTTCAAAGGAAACTTGCTCGCCAGTGAAACGAGATGTATAAAATATCCTACGACATATACAACATCCAGTCGTCGCTTCGATTATTTCATTAAACACGTATCCTAATAAACCATTTAGCAGTTTCAAAACGGACAAAACCTTTTACAAATGTAAATGACCGACGATTGTGCAAATAAAGGAAATTGTAATCGGCAAAAACTTTCCATCGTAATGGATGCAGTGCGGATATTGGTAGGCATTGAGATCCGTTCTAACAATGCTACAGCTGTTCAATTCTCGAACGTAGGCGAATGTTTTGTGAGGCGAGTGCGGTGGGAGTCGAAGCTTCGGTAATCGTTTTTAAAGTTTAAAAGTATTATCAATACTAAAAATTTAGGTAAAATATATTTTTATATTTAGTTGTAAAAAAAACAACGTAAATTAAACAATGCAGTGAACAATATTCAAATGTTAGTGTTTAAATGAGCAGAAAGGATATGAGATTAAAGATATATTTTATAAAGCACTACTGCATTGTACCATAAACAATTTATATATAAAAAAGTTTTCCTGTACATATTTTCAAGCGCACAATGAACCTCCATCACTGATGTAACTAATTTATTTCATAATTTTATATCATTAAAATTACAAGGAGAAATGCACCTTCGGGGATTATAGGCGTTAGGTTATGTATGTATGTATGTGGAGAATACGGAAATTTTACCCCAAAGTACATCTCAGACTGAGCAAGTTTTTTATTACTGAGTGGCAGCTGTTGAGCGTAAGGGGTCCCGACAGCGATGCTGGACAGGTGCGCGAGTATTAATTACTATAACTAAAATGTTTGGATAAAATCTCTTCGATGTTGTTGCTTAATGTCGTCCATTGATTTAGAGTGGTAAAAAGAAATAAATTATTTTCATTCATAGCTGATTTGTAAGTGCAATTGTCTTTTGAAATTAAGGTCTCATTTGGTTTCAAAACTGTAATATGAGTATCATTAGTAGGTAATCGTAAAAAATGGTCGGTATTTTTTTCTGGAAAAATCTGATATTACAATTTTCGAACTCAAAAATGTTTCGTTTAATATCAACAAAGAACGCGACTGTAACAGTATCTAGATTTTTGTTCATGATTGTCTATGTCTGGGTTTTGTCTCAGTTTCACTGAGCCTCTCTGGGATTCAGTTACACATCTCAACGTATGTCAATATTTTTTTCCTTTTTTTTGTGGCTGTATCGATTGCAAATATTCATATAACGAGTATGTATTAAAACAATTCGTCAAAAAGTGTTTAGGTATTTTTTATTTTTCTTACGGACGTAAGAGTGTTTTTTTTTTATAAAAATGTCATCGCAAACAAATTATGACTACACAATTGGTTTGTAATGTTTATTTATAACGATGGCGTTTGAAATTTAGCTGAAGCAATTAACATGTGTTTTCCAGGGAAAACATATGATAAATGTCGTTACGAACAAAATACATGAAATTACAGTAACCACATTCAATTACAGTATTAAGAGGAGTATATTTAATGTATTTATTTTGTTAATGATATCGTATGTTAATACCGAAATTTTTTATCTCACCAAGACACCCTAAAGGAAAAAAATACAACTTATATTTTCATTAGTAAGGTAATCAATTTTTTTAATTTCGTTTCCGGCAATTTGTTATCGAGTATAATAAGTATAGTGTGGTTGCTCTTAATATTGGCACCGCACTGCTACTAAGAGAAATAGCATTGCAGATCAAATAGCGAGAAATAACTTAGATTATTAGACAAATTATTTTCGTCAGTCTAAGTAACCCTATACACAGACATATCCATCCCAAAACGCGACAAGTTTGAGTGACAATGAATGTTTCCAGTTTCCATCCTATGTTTGGTAGTCGATATCCGGAATAGCCTTGCTTCAGCAAATTAGGCTTTCGGCACTCTCATTGCATTCATTCATTATGCATTACTGGTCTTGCCGGACGTTTCGTACAATCCCAACTCACTATGCTGCTGTGGCTCAACCACTTAAAACGTTAGGTACTTTATCTCAGTACTGTTACGCGGTGATGTAACAATAGCAAGCTAGCTGTTGCACTGATATCTAATAGTTGTTACAGTGTGTATCGAGAGCAGTACAAGATAATCCACGATTACATACATAATTCACGCAGTCGAGAGCGTGGGAAGCTGTCCGCACTCGCTGCCTGCGCTGACGTTACTAAATAATTTATTGTATGCACTGTTGGAGTAATTGCGTTAAAAAAACTTGTATGTCATATAGAAAGAAGCAAGGATCATATCTTAAATTGAAAACACTTCTCCGAGTCAGAAATAGACTTTAGACTTAATATATTAAAAGCGTGTTCAATACGAAATTCTGGTAATATTTTATTTAAATATATCCATATTAATTTATTATTATTAAGGGTAAGTTTTATTACATTCCTGGATGTCGAAGGAAACGTTTTCTAGGGGGCCACATAAATAAATTTCAAAGAAATGTAAACAAAAGTAAAAGGGCAAATCGTCATTTCGCGGCGAACTTAAAAGTTTCGTTGCACATGCGTGCTAAATAACCCATAACCTTGCTCTCCCCTCGTCCTGCGGGAACCGGTCGATTCACAGCGTACCGGAATTTCGCAAAGGGACAATGGTGAAACCATTTAACAGTGGCCCTTCTATCTCCCCAAAGGTTTGACCAATACTAAGAGCAGATGAGAAAGTAAACAAGTCGAAAGCCATCGGCTTTAGTTAATTTGTAGTAATAGCCGTATTTTCATAAAATACGTTGTAAGCACGTTAATGTCGAGGGCACTTGATGTCACTGCTGACCGAATTTTATTTTAGTTTTCTAATGCGTAGGATTGGCCAAGGCTAAAATATTGCAGCTAATTTGAGTACCGATGTGAAATTATGAAACTCACGCTGAAATGGGAGCGCTAAAATCGGACGTGTTGTAGTCGTACATCAAGAATAAGGCGTGTTCAGAGACGATCTCGTAGATGCCCAGATGAGCAATACGACTTTCTGTGAAAGTGGATTGCGGTGCACTTATTTTGATTGAGGTACTCACTGATGGCAGTAATGAAATTGATTGGTAAACGCTTTTTATGTCATTTGAAATTGATAGACGACGAGAGAGTGCAAACTTTCTTTAACAACTTCATATTTTTTAAGTATTTACATTAAAGTTGAGCGGCCCGCTTATATGGCTTCATGATTGCTTCTATTTACTGGATCTTAACAAAAACAAACGCACTATTGAGTTACACTCGTGAATTTAAACTCCAGCCATCTGTTTAATGATACTAAAGAAATATTTCAATATTAACCCTCATTCTCTCATAACACGTTGATGTTACGTCTAAACATTTGTATGAGCAATTTAACAACACTTGACCGGGCTTCGTTCAAATTACAACAAAAAAGCATCGTATTCCCTTCCGAGTACACTGGTATCGTCGAAATGCTCAACAAACCGTAACAAGAGAACGTTTCCGCCACAAAGCCCTTTCAGCCCTGGCGACCGTACAGCGTGTAAGTAATTACACAGCTGCCCTAATTCCCCGCGCGGTGCTGTGATCTTGTCTAGCGACTCGATTGACCTGTTTGCATCCGATGTGGCCGCATACGTCGAATACTTTTTAAACGGGAGCGCACGTTTGATTTCAATGTGAATGGTGACATTTTTTCATTCGTGACCGTATTTGCGAGTCGCGTGGGATCGCAGTTGCAAATTGGTTTGTAGTTCGCTATGCACATTCAGTTAGTGTTGCCAGTACTCGCTCGAGAAGTTCGACGTTGCTTGTTACGTTTTATGTGCGGTATAACAACATAAATTTTCTATTACAGTCTTGTTGACTTCATTGTGAAATTGATAATTTAACAGCTTTCGTGGCATAGTTGGAATGCCAGCTTTCAGAACTCTCTCATCGAGATAATTGTACACGTATTCGACAATTGTTTCTTTGGGTATATTAATTTTAATTATTTATATTGAGGGCAAATCTAGTCAGTAATATTATCAGTAATATGTGAACATAAAAAAAGTGTAAGGCTTTAATGCGATGATTTCAATTATAGATTTTGATCTTACTAAATGTTATTTTAGAAAGTAAAAAAAATATGATTATTAGAAAAACTTCTATTGTAATTTCCTCCATGACATAATCCTTTTATATAATTTCTGGTCGTATACGATGCTGCTCCCTCCTTCAATTTTCTTGAGAAATTATTTTAACTTCATTAATAGATCTAAGAGAAGTGACCTTCACAGCAATGAATCCGACTTCGCAATATAATTGCTTGACAATTTTGCGGCAACGCATCGAGGCCTTAGTGCGGCTGGCGGAGCTCTCGGGTTCACTCAATAATGGTTTTGTTGTTTGTTACAGGTATGTTGTCATTACATCATTGGACACGCCTACACGTAAGTGACCTTACGTGACGCTAAGCCGCCATTCACATAAACTTGATGGCCATGATGATGGAGTAAGATGTATAAAAAATATTTGCAACACTTTTAAAACAACCTTCTTTTTTATAACCTTTGGCATTTGAAAATAAGTGTAGCAAGCGGAATATTTCAAAGTGAAATCTAATTTCAAATCAAAACGCGTCGCCGAAAATTCCTTATTGAAAATGTCTAGCGAGGGAAATTGAGTTGGCCGTGGAGACGCTCCATTGGTTCCGTGAAAGGCTCTGTCATACTTGACACTGTCTATTGAGATGGTTATATTGATATTATTGGCTCTTTTGTTGAGTGGAAGTGTGTTGTTCTTTACGTAGGGAATTGAATGTGATGCATTCTTTGAACCTTCAGAAATTCCTTTTATCTACCTTGAGCACGTAAACAACTTCAGCGCTGCTCATCAAACTAAAAAGCTTTAAATCTATTATTATCTCTTTCTATCATTACGTAAATTTTAAGATTCCAATATAAATTATGTTAAGAATCATAATCTTTTACAGAACTAGCAATTTTGTTCATAACTCTTCCTATAGCATTACTATCTGGTGAGCCTTTTGAAATTTTTGCTATACAACGTTGAAGGTACTCAGCCACAAGCACGGTGGTCTGAAGCACGGATAATAATTGGATGACTGAGCATATTGGAGTAATGAGCGTGTAATTCGTATCCAATTCAGCGACAGTCTCGCGTGTTATGTCCGCGATCTAAATTAACTGCGGCCTGCGGTAAGTCACCTCTATTGCGGCTCACCCCTATTCAACCCTTGACGTCATAAATGTCGCGGAGGCATCAGGCCTAATCGTATTAGCCTCCAAAAGGATATGAAAGGATTCTATTTCTTTATTGGTAAATGTTTTTGTTTTGTAAAATTATCAGTAATAAGCGGGAGTAGGGAAAGTGCAAGCTTTTTTAAACTTTCGACTTGTAAATAAACGTTTATAGAGAAATCAGTGTTGGGTGTAAATGGCCTCCATAATTAAAGCAGGACTCATGGTTATTCACAGAAGAATATTAGAGGTTAGAATAAAAATATATAAGAAATAGAACTCAATACTGTCTTACTGAAATTTAAACAACACGCTGAAGTCTAACAATTTATTCTTCCTTTCGACTCGTCCTTTAATTTTCTTATTCTACATTGTAATCATATAAAAATCTATTTTCTTTTCCGTATATATTTATTATTGCATAAATACCTACATTGTATTATCTCAATAAAGCACGAATTCACTGTAAGCCCATTACATTGACGTTTAAATGTATTTCTAAAAGAACCGCAAGTCTAGTCCGCCACTCCCATTTAGTTTCTACTTAGTCACTTTATTTGCCATCCATTACGTGGTTGGTTGCTTATATCCTGTCTTTTGTTGCCTGGCGTAAGAAGAAATGTAATTCCAAAGAAATGCACGATAATCTAGATGACCTGAGCGCCCGCCACTTTCGTTCTATAAACTTTCTATAGGCAATTCAAACGCTCATCATTTACCCGTCCTATAATAATATTGCGATTTCCACTGACGGCAAAGGCTCGAAACCCATTATATTATTTTTATTACTAATACCTGCTCTAGATACTATCCATGGAGAAATTCAACGATTTAGCAACAATGCAGGCCGTATTTGCGTTAATCGATTGCCTTATCGAAAGTTAAAAATAAAAGCGGGTTAATGTACCACAAAATTGTACCCCACTTCCTATAGTTTGCCACACACGTGTTAACACGACTCGGTCGTTATCAGGTGAATGGCTTTATTGTTCATCGATCCGATGTGGGACTTGCTAAGGGATCTTAAAGGTGGCAGATACCCGTGCTTCGGGAGCGCGTCCTGGAAATAATTCGATTGTCGGGGTATCCTGTCTTTGGAGTAGTGACGTGGAAGGATAGGTGACTTTGGAAACTGTGATTGTTTTAATATTTCAAGCTTGAGCAAAGTTATTTTCCTTGACGAGTAAAACTATTAAACGTTTGCGCGTAGAAGTGGTTATACTTGGCTTAATAACATTTATATGCGTTTTTATAGCTGTGTTGATTTCCAGCATTAGCTTTACAGTTTATTTATTTAATTGCAAAAACGATTTAGTTTATAAGTCGTTTATATTATAATATGACTGTGTGCTAATTTGCACTCCGACCTTTGAAATTTAAAATATTAATTACACAGTAAAATTTAAACCGTTAAAAAATAAAAGAGTCCTCTAGAGACTTCTGTTCTCCATATCGCTATGTTTTCATATGTTCATAGACTTTTATTGGTATATTTACAGAAGAAGGAATATTTATTGCTATACTATTAAATAAACATCTGGAATCATGATCATTATTATAAATCGTAAGATCTGACCTTGGTTTTAATATTCTTAGGTATGTTAAGTAATATTTAAGATGTGTGAAAAAAACTCTTATATTTTCCGTCTTGTTATGATGTTTACAACTGCGTGTCGTGTTTTTGTTTCGCGATTATCATGCGACCGTGACTTTTCTACGTGATATTATTCACATTTATTTTGTTTTTATACTAATAAAATTCATTATGGTAATATGGTGGTATCATTGAATATTGAAATTGAAATTTACACAAATATTTATTTCGGGCTTAGTTACTTGTCGACCACAATGAGTCTTATTTCTGATACAGAAAAAAAAAATTCTTCGATAATTCTAATGAAAGGACTTGTTAATTTATAGTAGAATCACTCGTGTTTTGTTTTACCTTCCCTGTATCACTTTAATATTAAGACTACACGGTCCCACAAAAGTTGTGCCAAGTTTGAAAGTATATACCCTTATTGTGTTACCCGGTTTCCATCGACGTGATGTAAAAATAAAACTATGGCTCCCAAGTAAACTCCCTTAATGCCACCCAAGAAGACAATGCACCGTCGCGAGGATATTAACTCGTTTAGTACACGTAAAATTTGACTGCCCACGCTTTTTATCTCGTGCGTTAATTACTTTTTTACTCGTCAAGTAATTTTATGTGAGGCGGGTTCGTCCATTAAGTGAGGTTTTAGGTGTCGTCTAAATTACCGTACTGACCCGTGAAGTGCTGGTGGGAGCACACCCTTTATTCCTGAATCAAATAGACGATTTATAATTTACACTTTATAATTTATGTTTGGGAATAAAGAGGCGAGAGTTTTTATATTGATTTCTATCAAAGTGTTTTATTCAAGACATCACTTAGTACGCATTGAATCCAAGTCTTAGTGAATTTTTTTTACTCATTTAACATCATGGTTATTTCTGGCAATATTTAGTACTAAAAGCTTTGCCATATTAATAATTATGTGACTTTAATTTTCCCTCATAGTGGTCACATATTTGGATCTATTGGTCTTTCATTATCATTGCATTTGACAGTCATTATCCACAACATTTCTTCCACGATAAAGAATTGCCATTTCAAAGAAGTTTATTTAACTTAATTTTAACGTTGAATTAGGCACGATATTTATATAAACCATGTAACAAAATGCTCACATCCAAAAGAGTATAACATTCTTTGAACCAAAACAAGGAAAGGTGTATGATATACACAACTGGAGTATGAAAGGAATTCTTTGCTCCAGATTGCAACGTTCCGGTGTAATGTCAGGTATACGTTCAACACAGCCATGGCTCACATTCTTCGGCGGGATCCACATCGTCAAACTTTCTTTTGTTTGCGTCGCTCAAATGCGTAGAATGCTTTGGTACGCGGCCTAGTGGGCCACGGATCTGCATGTTACGTGCTACACATTGTTTTAGTGTTGAGTTGTATAACTGACCCAGAAACCAGGTGCGCTTTACGTTATTAGCTAAAGTTTCAGCGCTAACCTATATCGCATTGAAGTGTTAACGAGGTAGTTGGTGTTATTTGTTACCCTCGGCTGCTATTGTCTACGGGACACATTGAATCCCTCTAACTGGAGATATACTTGAATTCCAATGAATTATTCGAAGAAATATAGAAGTTTAGTGTTAACTGTGGAGAAAGCTCATACATAGTATTGAGACGCGTACGGGAAGGAATTTGGTGTCCGTTTCAAATGACACGATCGCAGTAATGTACTCTATTTAAATGCATTAATATAAATGTTCTTAAAAATAAAAGATGTATCATGCGGTATTTATAGGTAGAGAAAATAGAATGAATGAAGGTATCAACAATTTGCAGTGTTTATTTTTATATTGCAGTTCGAGCGCCTGCGTAATGTACGAAGAAAATGTGCAAAAATAGATTTTTGTTTAGAATAATGCGATGTGAAGATGGGATCGGGTGTAAGTTGTTACGTAAAATAGCTTTCCCGGGAGTGCTTTAGAATGCGGTGGTTGAGGAATAGGATCGAGTTTCCGACATCCGAGCTGGATCGGTGTAGTCAACGCCCTGTCTTATTTATTAGTGTTAAAAAGAATTACAAATCACATGCAAGAAATGGTACATAGTTTATAAAAAATATTTTACCAAATTTGCATTTAACTGTAGTGAACTTACGCCTTACTTGTGCCGAAATAAAATTCACGTCTTAATTGTAGGAATCCAAAGATTCAGTTTCACAATATGAATATTGATGAAATGTTTAATTATAATTTTAATTATTTTTTCGGAGGTTGAATACATGATTACTAATACTTTTTACTGTTGAATTCTTGCCCACTACGCCAAAGAGACTGTCTGAATCACAGGATAATTGTTATTCATGTAAGGAAAATGTTTTAATAGGTATGTTATAGGGATAATTCAAAAGTCATGTAAATAAATGATATCGACACTGCCTAAATGTACATATATAGAAATGTATTAATTGTATTTGAATTTATACCACAAAGAGATATATAGCGGTCGCAATGTATAAATTAATATATATTTCCTTGTTTCATAATATTTTAAAGCTTTAATATTGGTTTTCACAGAGACATTAAGAAATGCCTGAAAAATTCCAACTCCAATCAAGTTTGCACCTGGACCTGTAAAGTAAAAGAGAAAAGTGATACATTTCATGCGATTAATCTCTGTCAATCATTACATTTACTTATTGTATAGAGATGTTAAATTCAAAGAATATACTTTAAACTTTTATTTGTAATATGAGAAAAAGAAAAACAATCTTATATTAACGTCGACTAGCTTCAAGAAAATTATTTAAACTTTGGATGTAAAACAATACTCCTTTGCCGAAAAAAAGGAACGTCACTACATAAATTAAATAGTAGGTAGGTACACAAAACACGTCTGCGGCGATCGACCGTATAAGTTTTTGCACGTGCTTCCCTAGTACCCGTGGTTTTACGACGGCGGTGCTGCGTTGATGTTTTGTTTGTGGATTGCTCGCGCGGCCTCGTCTCGTGATGCGCCATTATTATAATTTAATAGCGGACGGGATGGGAGTTCGTTATCTTAATCCCTTGTTTTATTCCTGTGGTTTTGCTGTGAGATGATTGTTTTAATGTTTTGTGTAATTTTGACTATAAAAAAAATATTGATAGACGACATTGAATGTAAAGATGGTGCCTGTAAGCGATAGCATTTTCTTAAGACTATTCATAGACGAATACATACAAATTATGCATATTTTATTCGTGTCAGATATAGTTATTTAAAGCTGTTTTTTGCTGATTGTAAGTTATGCTTATCACTAATTTCATAGAGCATACCAAATAAATGATGGAATAAGAAAATAGCCGTACTGAAAAGCAATTACAATTAAAAGATCCAGAAGGGCGCGCAGATGACTCGATGTCCACGATCAGTCGTATATCACTCGCGACCTCTTTTTGCAATAATTGTTTTAACCCAGTTTACGCACTATTTCGATCCACGGCTACAAATACTGCGAAACAACAAATACTGCGCGACGTCCTTGAATTTCTCATCAAAATCTATTTCTGTTTGCTATAGTGAACTTACAATAGCAATGAGAGGAACTCTAAAGCCGGCTAGTAGATTGTGTCGCTACATTAGTCTGTCTGTCACGCTGTCTGATTGCTCGGCGAGCACGCGCCGATTGCACCAGTAAATGGACTTGACCTTAAATTATCTTGTCTACAGGTAGAAATAAATGTAGTAGATGCTTGTGTAATAGGTTTATTTATTTTCGTTTTTAATGTAGTACAAATAGTTTTCGTTCAGGCTGACCTATAAAGACTGGGTATAACGTGGGCTTAATCCCCCTTAAGCCTTTAGAGGCGAGTGCAGGTGAACGAGACCCAACCACTAAACCGCTCTAAATACACGGATTTACGAGTAATTAAGCATTCTTGTTTCGTGCTCCAAATCTCCGGATTGAGCTTGGATTTTCGATTGAAATCTATTTTGCTATGTAATACAATACAGTATATGGATTCTTCATACAGGTGAAGGTCTCGAGTTCGATCAAACAAAGATAATGTTCGTTAAGCTATAACAGAATCTCTTTGATAATTGGACGTGACGTGTATCTGAATATTCTTATCGCCATTTTATTGTATTGTGTAGGTTAGTGGCGGGAATTTGAGATGTCTATATCCAGTAGTGGACCTCTATAGGCTGGTGTTGATAAACAAAATAAAAAATAAATAAAAGCAATTATTAATGTCTAAATTTACTTCTCCAAATAAGTGTTCATCTATGTTTAATATATGAACAATTATAATTGAATTTAAGTAAATGAATAATGAAAACAAAACGTTGAACAAGGTATTCAACAACCAGTTCAGCGAGTTTACGTTGCACGGCGGCGTCAAAAACAAGCAAAACATGCGCCTATGTAACACGATCGCTTGTTGTTGTTATTACAGAGCAAAAATGGGCCTTAGGTTTTTGTTTAAATACTGTGTCAACTCGCCTTATTGAACTTAAGGCAGCGAATCACGTAGTTTAATTTATTTTGCTAATTTTATCGAACAATTCGGTTTGTCGTTCCCAAAAGATTTTTCTGCGAATTCAGTTAAACAACTTGAACTGTGTGGTGTTGTTTAGCAGACCGGCATGATTATAGCAATTTAGAATGTTCACATGGGATATTTTGTCTGGACTTACATGCCATGACAATTCATAAAAACTAAACAACATAATAATTATAATAAAAACTGAAATAAGAGATAGAATATAGAGCTCTTGTATTTGTTGTGATATAGCCTGAATATCACTATAATTACATGTACGCGAGTAAACTGTGTTATGTGCAATTAAAATATTTTAAAAACTGCGATGCAGATTTTTATTAGTTCTATATCTATCAGATATTTTTAATAAAGAAAATGGAAATACAGTTTTTCTGGCGTTAGTCTACGATATACAATATTTGGTGTTAAATAATTGCTTATGTTATAATATGATTAATGTTAATAATATTTTAGGATTGTAAAAAGAAAAGTTTAATAAACTAGTGTTTGTTGTTTTCTTTGCATCACTTCGTATTGAAAGAATACAAAATTACTTTTCTTCAATGGACAACTTTTTAGAACAACGTTGCGCAACATGCTTGTGTAAGGTTTTACAAAAATATACATATTTCTTTGAATTAGAAATAAAAAGAAATATTTTAGTTAGTTTTAAAATGTAATTATTATGGCAACACTGTCATTAGAATAGTGGGGTAGTTGAGAATCAATAAAAAGTCGAAAAAATAACAAGTGAAGGAATTGGCCATTGGGACGAGCAACAGTAAAGACGTTGGATAAGGACGAGACGGAGTAAGTCAGATGGACACAGTGTAACTGTACATAAAAAGTGTATAATAAACTTAACAAAGTTCAGACGGAGTTTCATTGAATACGCCCAGTTGTAATGGAGTCTTACATCTCAGAAGTGCCGATACCCAACGTAAGTAATAACTAATACTAATTTCTGTTATATTTCTATACTAGCGGTGCAATGTTGATGCTAAATATACTACTGGTACCGCCGCAACCGCTATGTCCTTGCATTTTAAATCTGTAATATCTTCGGAAATATTTATTTGAATTACATGCTGTAAAGGACCATATTGATTTATATTAAATGGACAATGTATTTAAGGTACTTAATTGGATAAGGATTAATACTGTATTGCTTAAAATCACTTTGTAAATAAGCCATTTTTCCTGTAAAATGTAAAGAATAAAAAACTGGTTATTGTGGGTTATCCTTAAGAGATAGACATATACCATCGCGGACCTTTTTATTGACCTTTTTAAGGTGTACAATACTGTAGTACATTATTTTGATTTATCTCGTGGGATTCAGCCAACGTTTGCAATGTAAGCGAAAAAAAAAAAGTGTTTATTTACGACATCACATTAAGAAACCTCAATACATATCATGCATGTATTATACATATAAACCTTCCTCTTGAATCACTCTATCTATAAATAATAATAAAAAAAACGCTTCAAAATCCGTTGCGTAGTTTTAAAGAATTAAGCATACATAGGGACAAACAGCGACAGCGACTTTGTTTTATAATATGTAGTGATGATTAGTACCTACTATTGATATTTTTATACTTTAAATTTTAAAATATATTGCATCTTATATTGTAGTAAGTTAGAGAAATTTTATAAAATAAAAATATACATATACCCTTATCTCACATGTGCCCGTGGGTTCATTTTGTTTGCTTCATGAATGTATATGTAACAAGTTTAGTTGAACAGGTGTATACCTACTAAGCCATAATGTCTTGTTTCGAGTCTTCCAGAGCAAATGGTAAAACGAGCAGAATAAAAATGCCTTTACAAAACCGTATGAGCCGCCGAAATGAAGCCGTGCTCGCAGCCGCAGCCGCCAGGACCAGAGCCGAGCAAAACGGCTAGAACCGGAGCGGCAACTAGTCGAAAGGTTGGAACAAGAGCTGCCGCGAAAGGATGAGATTCTTTGAGAATGCGAACTATCTTCGTCAGAGGAGCATCGCGAGGTCGGCGTCTCGTCGCGAACGACACGAGGAACGAGAACGCAAGCATCGCATGGATTATAGCAGGTCATGTAATCCCTCTTTTTCCGCTAATGATTTGCTAAGATTATTACAATTCTTGAAGCGTGGTCAAGATTATCAGTCGTTATCACAGAACGCATAATTAATTGAATTTTAAATTACACAAGAACATTATTTTATATTTTGACCCTATAACTAATAAAAATAACAATTATATATATTGTTGAAGAAAGTAAATGAATGCGTTTCTGTATATGGTTGAGATACGACTATGTTTCATATATCAGTACAGATACTGCAAGGATTGGCCAAAGCCGCGACGAGTTAAATTTAATTGTGTTCACGTGGCAAGAGTGGCAGTAAAGGCAATAGCCTAATAAATATATTAGCGCTTTTCTATAGGAATGGCCAATACTCAGAGGATATGATAGACTGAATGAACCTATTAGACTAATTACTATGAGAAACCAGCATTCAATGTGTCTAGGAGTACATGACAGGAAGTATCTTACTCAAGATGTTTCTGTTTTAACTGTAAGGACATCCTTATTTTTGATTCCTAAAACTCTTGGTAAAATTTGATGCATGCAATACGATCAGGGGGTAGATATACTCTTGACTCAACTACTGACTGCGTAAATGCCAGTTTTGTGTAGAGTTGTAGATGTTAGGTTAGTCTATGCTAATAGGACAGTCGTTCACGGAACAACCACACGTCATAAGTTTACAAAAAAAACGCGTGTAGCTTAGTTTTGAATATAGTTACTGAATTGCGTTAGTTACACTTATAGAGTTCTATTAGCGTTAAGTTATTTACTGAATATTACTGACTACTGGCTAGTAAATTGGCGTTTTTTATATTTACTCCGTTAATCAGAGTGTAACAATAACTCCTTGTAACTGTTCATATTTATTGCGAAAGAATTTTGTCTGCCGTGCTGAAAGGATTAATGGAAAAGCTCGTTAACGGGAACCTTTGGGAAACGTGAAAATAATGTTACTAATATTTCTAATGAGGTTTATTGAGAATCGGCTACAGCTCGTGGAAACTCTATTCGTACAGATAAACTAGACTTATTGATGTCTTACACTATTTTAAGTATTACCGCCTCCAAGTGAGTTACGGTGTAGTGTAGTACCCGTCACGGAGAATAGAATGCGTTATACTACGTTTGTTACTTCGTACGGATAATACGAGTTTAAGCGTATGCCGTTTGGGCTAGCAAATTCGCCTGCAGTTTTTCGACATATGATAAATGATATTCTTGGCTTGGTATGATATATTAAGCCTACGTTTCGTCAATATAATATATTGAAGATTTGTTAATACATGGTCAGACTTTAGAGATGTTAAGACACATTTGAAGATGTGATAATGTTGATCGAAAACGCGTATTATTACTTTATTTGTATTATACATATTATTACAGTTACTTTATTTATGTGTTCAATTTTTATAAAATAAAATTAATTATCTCTGATATGAAGTAAGCTGTGGAGGAGTTAAGCCGGGTTGCGCCAAAGTCTAGTACCTATAGTGTAATAGAATTTCCACGTCTAGTGAATACTCTTAGTTATGGTTGCCATTTAAACTGTTTTAAACAGTATTAAGTATACTGTTTTACACTACATTATACTTTTACTGTCGAACAAAAATAAAGTATACAATATACTGTTTTCGCCATCAGAATGCTTTAACAGTGTTTAGCTTTGATAAAGTTTTTAAAATAGACAGTAAATTAATAAGTTGTTAATAAAACAGAATGCACGTACAAATGGCGGTCTTATCACTTTAAACGATCTTTTCCAAACAACCATAAGGTGAACATAGCAGAATTATTTTGGTGCATAAATAATTTGGTATATATATAAATACAATACAATAAATAATAAGTTCTAATAATTATATGCATACAATATATACATACACAAGTATTTGAAAATTATAGTTAAAATACAAGAAATAATAATAAGCAATAAGCAGTAATATATATTATGTAAAAGATAAATGTTTATTTAAAAGATTTAAAAAAATATATATATGAAAGAAAAAGGCACGCTTTATATAAATTGGCAATGCATTCCAAAGTGTTACAGCCTGTATAGAAAAAGAATTATATATCATAGAAGGAAGAGGAATGGATAGGAGTCCTTATTTGTTAGGAGTTAGTAGAACGCAGAGACCGAGTATTAGCGACATAGGTACAAAAAAAAGATTTTATATAGAAGAGGGAATAATAAGGCAGTAAAGTCCTTTAACCGGTAGCATACTCAATAAATTAATTTAGTGTACTTGTTGAGAAAATATTTAATAGCGTGACGGACTGTAAGAGACTACCTTTAAGTCCATTTAATACTCGAATCGCTAAGCGCTATTTGCTCTTATTTTATGATTTTTATTGTGACCTACTCTATCGCGTAATCTATTTCCTTAAAGATAACTGAGAATCATGTGAAATAAATATCTGCCGTGAGTGATGAGTGGGTATTACTTATGACGTTTGGCTTTTGACACTTAAATTGGGAGACAGTTATGTAGGGGTCGCACTATTCTTCCTATAATGATACGAGACGAAATTGAATTGCAAGAAATAATTATATCATACGCGATAAGATTGTTCAATAATTGTAGTCGCAAATGGCGCGCACTGGCAAATATGAAGAATGTGTCGAGAAGTGTTTAGGGCTAGAAAATACTCTTAGGGGTGAATCGTTTTGTTAAGAAATACATTGAAGCGTGCATCAAGTCATAAATACCAAAACAAAAAGCAGATTTGCTGTTTCATATATTCCATATTGGTCACCTTCCGTGAAATTAAATCCGTAAGGAATACTAATGCCTAAGACGGATTAATGCATTATAAGACATACTTTATACCTTCAGTGGTCTTGGTAGGCTGATTAGTCACAGAGATAGTTGTTTTACTTCCCATCTCTTTAGAATATTTTGCCTTAATAAAGGTTGCATGATAAATTAGATTAGAGATTTAAATACAGTGGCAATACCACCAAAATCAAATGGACAAGTTGAGTGATACAATGCCAATAAATGATAGTTAAAATAAAAATGTGATTAAGATTGAACCTTTTTGATACCTGTTATTGTAACTAATACCCGATAATTGTAAATGGTTGAAAATCAATTGATATTATGTGAATATGAGGTGTTATATGTCCAACCCGCACTGGGCCAGCGTGACTAAGGCCTAAACCTTCTCATTTGTGGAGGGGGCCCGTGCAAAGCAGTGGAACGTGATATGATTATATGATGATACGATGATATGATGATATGATGATATAATGATATGATGATATGATGATATGATGATGTAATGATGTAATGATATAATGATATAATGATATAATGATATAATGATATAATGATATAATGATATAATGATATAATGATATAATGATATAATGATATAATGATATAATGATATAATGATATAATATGATGATATGAGTCCTTGAGAAGTGATTGGTTCAAGGCAACAACATGACAACTGAGAAGTGATTGGTTCAGTTGTTGTGGAAAAGTCCTTGAGAAGTGATTGGTTCAAGGCAACAACATGACAACTGAGAAGTGATTGGTTCAGTTGTTGTGGAAAAGTCCTTGAGAAGTGATTGGTTCAAGGCAACAACATGACAACTGAGAAGTGATTGGTTCAGTTGTTGTGGAAAAGTCCTTGAGAAGTGATTGGTTCAAGGCAACAACATGACAACTGAGAAGTGATTGGTTCAGTTGTTATGGAAAAGTCCTTGAGAAATGATTGGTTCAAGGCAACAACATGATAACCGAGAAGTGATTGATTCGGTTCAATACGACAATAGCAAGCAGCATAGCTACCAAGAATTGATTGGTTTGGTAAGAAGTGATTGGTTCAGGGCAAACTAATGGGCGTTTGAACCATGAATATATATTTAAAATGTACATAGCATACGCAGATCTTTTGAAAGTTATAGCTTTAATATGCAAGGTAATTCCATATTTTGAATGGGGTTTTATTTTTTTTAAGATACATTTAAATTTGATTGATTTTATTAAATTACAAAATTAGTTTTTCGGCATTAGTTGACGGCCGTTGTGTAAGGTTATCACTTGATGCGTGTATGAGGACATACACGTCGTCAGGATGGTCGAGTGTAAGGTTTTACAAAAATATACATATTTCTTTGAATTAGAAATAAAAAGAAATATTTTAGTTAGTTTTAAAATGTAATTATTATGGCAACACTGTCATTAGAATAGTGGGGTAGTTGAGAATCAATAAAAAGTCGAAAAAATAACAAGTGAAGGAATTGGCCATTGGGACGAGCAACAGTAAAGACGTTGGATAAGGACGAGACGGAGTAAGTCAGATGGACACAGTGTAACTGTACATAAAAAGTGTATAATAAACTTAACAAAGTTCAGACGGAGTTTCATTGAATACGCCCAGTTGTAATGGAGTCTTACACTTGAAATGTCGTATCGTACGAGCTACGCAAATAGAAACAATAAATGCGCTTACCACTAACGCGTGATATTAATATCTGTACACTCTCCTCAAAATAAACGAAATTATCTCCCGTGTCGACGTTGGCCTTATCGCACAAGCACCGAGCATGAGTCGCGGAAATAACAAGGCAACCGGCGTTTTGTGATTTGTCTAATTTTAATGGAATTATTTTCTTTATATTGCACATTTTTTTGGAACTGACGAAGGATTTTTATTTAGGGATTTTTATTTTTTATACGGCGAATGCTGAACTTCACATCTGATAAGTAATAATAACTGCTGATGCACAGTAAAAGTAGTGATGTTCTAGAGGTTTAGGCGCGTGGTCACGGGTTCATACCCCAGGCATCTCTGACTTTTCGAAATGTTGTTTAATAAATAACATCTGGTTAAATAAATTCTATCACGCCTGTAGTATCGGCCAAGTACGGCGACTTTTTTGTTTATGTTAAAGAAATGAATGATACTTTATTATTATTTCTCACTCTTTATTCCTACAATGGTATCTTACAGATTCGCAGATGCACCGTAGGCTCTCACTAATGGACCGTAAAAAAGGAAGGAGGAAGAGAATAAGAAACGTCGCTTGTCACCTTAGTATTTTTGAACGAAATTACAGCATGGGTACTTTTTCATGTTCTATTGGCATACTCCCTTCGCTCAACAGAGCTCAATGAGTCATGGCATCTATTTTGCTAATTAATTCGGTATCGGTGTGAAAATAATGTAGCTGAAATGTTTACTTCTAGCTTGTTAATCAGATTAAACGTCAAATGACATCTTCGAAAATTAGAAGCCATAGGCATTAGCCGTCCATCATAAAACGAATTAAGATTTTAACAACAAAGCTTAGGTTGTCAAATTTGTATAAGGTTTCCTTGTTCTACCATTTTTAGACTACATTTTATGACTTCCATAATATTGCTGTTAAGAGGCAGTCAAAAATTTCTTGTTTAAATTTTTTTTTGCCAAGTTGTAGCTTTCATAATTTCTACCCAAATGAATGTTTTAGAGCCACAAAGTACAATTATCTGCGATGAATATAAATTGGTGTAAACCTTCAGTCGCTATAACCGTTAAGAGAATTATTAAGTTAGATAGCACGTGAAATATTCATCCGTACTAACCTAGATTAGGTAGTCTAAAGTACTTACTTACTTAAAAAATTTACATTTCGTGTTGCTGAGGGAGTTTCTTGCCGTTTCTTCTCCACAGCTATAACACGTTTCGAAGCGGCAATAGTTTAATAGTTTAAAAAAATATTAAAAAGTGTAAAATTGACGATTCAAAAGAACTTGTAAAAGTCTATTTGAATAATTTGACTTTGACTTTGACTTTACTTTCTATTGTAGAAGTCTGGGTCCATCCTTGGAATAGTTTAGTTATAAGAAGACATTAGTGATAGATAACCTTTAATAATATTGGCATAGCAACCATAAAAATATCATGTTTTTATTTCATGTCATAGTTTTAAGCTTTTTGTGTCCTAATAAATAAATATGATTTTCTATTTTTACAACGACACAGAGTACATTGTTTCGTGTACGTCGAGTTTCTACGACTCCCTTGATAGTTAAAACATTGCCCCAATTTGCCAACGACAAAGTTAGGAGCGTTGGAAATGTTCTTTTTTTTATACAAATTTATTTAGATTTTATGATGTCTAAAATTTAACATCTTTGTTTAAAAACTTATCAATCAAAAGTTTAATTTCTACTAATATTGTTTAAGTTTATGTATAAATTGTGACCTCTGCGGGTCATTAGTAGTTGTATTTTTTTACGGTCTTATCTATATTATAGTCTCGTATAAAATAAGTAATTTTGTTTACTTTATTGTAATTTGTTCT
Source organism: Hemaris fuciformis (assembly GCA_907164795.1). Lineage (NCBI taxonomy): Eukaryota > Metazoa > Arthropoda > Insecta > Lepidoptera > Sphingidae > Hemaris > Hemaris fuciformis. Next base: position 4,360,316 of record OU015440.1, on the reverse strand, counting down.
TTCAACTTATTAGTCTTAATACTCAATATTAATTATTATATTATACCCAAAGGACGTATCACCTAAGCTTAAAATTGTGTCTTAATTACTATTAGAATAATATATAGGTACAATTCTGAAGACTCGAGAAAGTTGAAAAGCAAGTGATTAAAATTTTATAGATGCAAAACTCTCGCCTTTGACATTTTCAACTATACGCCAAAGCAGGTTCATGTTTATTCATTATAATTTCTCGTGTATTTTACCTGCATAATTCTGGAGTGCAATTTATATGACTGATAAAGTCTACATTATGTGTAGGTACGTACGTAAACAAACCGAATTCGAAATACTTTGAATACAATACGTTGATACATATCAAAACTTCGTATCCAACGGGAATGGAAAGGCTCATTGTTGTTATAGAATTGCAATTTATACGATAAATGTACATTTCGCGGGCTTTCACCGGTTCCTATTGACGCGCCATCTACATTTTAGCGGCCATTTGCAAAAATGGCTTCTCTCGCGTAATGGCAGTACAAACATTGATAACGCATTACGACACGCAATAAAAGGAACACGATGGCTTTTGTTGGTTTTGGAAACTGCAGCTATTTAATTTTTTTTTTTTTTAATACATACTCGTATACTTTAGTTATCGAATCGTTCTGTAGGCGGGTATCGTGGTTTAAAATTTTTGCTTGTTGTTCTACTTCATGTCTACGGAATTCAAGGTTTTGTATACTAGCAGTTTAATTTGATATAAAATATTATTAAAATGTTTATTACATTTTGTTTTTATCGTGTTATTTATTAAAATATTTAACTCGAATATCCCGTTTTTCCGCGGTATAAATTGCAGACGTCGAATCAAGAGGCGGCCTAAGAACGTGTTGAGATTAAATCCTAGACAGAAAAGGCATCATATTATAAACCTTAGTTTCCAAATAAACTCCAGTCCGGTAACATTACCACAGAGCCATTTCAAAAGCTCGCCTTTATGAATACACACATATGAACAATACCTCAGCTCCGTGGCCACTGTACAGTGTATATGTATACCAATCAATGCACAGCCACAGGCCGTTGTCAGGCGTGTGAATACGGTCTATTAACAGCCGCTGTACGCTCGCGCCGGATGACGTAACGCAAGATAATGCAAAGGAACAAAAGATACGTCACAACTTGACATTTGCCTCTTAAGTATCAAGATCAAATGTCACCTGCAACACCCACTTTTACACGTGTAACTAATTATCGCAAGTCCCCTTTTTGATGCGCGGGAGTGGGTGAAACAGGTGATTTTTTTGGTCGTCTAATGAGGTTTTATTTACTGTTTTGTTGTAATAATAATGAAATATTATTACTTACCTACTGGACTTTTTTCCTAGTGAAGTCCTTACTCGTAAAAGTTGATTGGGTTTGTGTTAGCTAATGAGGGATTGGAATTGCTCTATTGAATAACCTATGATGTAAGAGGGAAATATAATATTTATTTATGATTGTGGTAAATCAAAACATTTCAGTATTCATAAAAGTATTTCTTTTGCTTTTAATAAAGCTAAAGAGTTGTTTTTCTATAGTAGGCATTCTTTGCTAGGTGCAAGACTTTTAACCATAAGTCTAGTTCAAATATACAAAAGTGCTATCAAGAGTAAATGTAAACATAATTACTGAAGTTTTATAACAAATCAAACAAGGTGGCAACAAAACCTTGTTTTACAAAAAAATTTGGAGAAAGAAAGAACTGTAAAGGTGTGCATATGAGCGTAAGGAACACTATGTTTATCATTAGTTTAAACATTCCAGATCGTAATTTTTCTATTAGAAATGAAAAAAGGAAAGTAATGTAAAAACAATTACTAATACTAAGTCGAATATTCATCTTCAGCCCATATATGTCCCACTGCTGGGCACGGGCCTCCTCTACAACGGAGAGGATTTAGGTCTTAGTCGAAAACTAGTCGAAGACTCCGTTTAATATTTATTCTCATTTAGATTCAAATATTGTAATAGAAAATTTGTTCAAATTTTTGAACTTCTATGGGTTGTTTTCTTTATTACGCTTAATCAATAGCATTAAAATTCAAAAGAGTCTTAGCTAACAACTATACCTATCCAAATGCAAATCGTTTTGAAGTACAGAGTAACGGAAGCGGGTCGCGAAGCCGAGCGCGAAGAGACTCCAAAATGGCATCCGCGCACCGGAAGAGTGGGAGTGTAGGGCGGCCCCCTAATATTAATTAAACGAGATATCAATTGCGCCATGCCGGCGAACGCAGCGTTTTTTAAGCTCACATGAAACAGTCTTTACGTTAACACAATTTGGTTTCTATCTCGTTATGTCTGTGTTCGTAATCTCAGAGCTCTGCAGCCGCATTCGAACAAATATTTACTCGATACAAGTCATGTTTTTATTCATAGATAAATTGATCGTGCCGCCTTTGTTACTAGTCGAGGTACTTTCTTGTTTTGTTTTGCGTTCGAGGATATAAGTAATATTATTTTTTCTCGTTAAATTGTGCGTCCCTGTCGGCTGCGTGCGATAAGTGAACGTGTTTCGAAATTTATATTTCAGGAAGTGAGGCTGGCTGTTTCTTTTTTTAAGCTCGCTAACAGCGTTAAGTCGTTGAAGTACTTTTTACGTATGTGTATCGGAATAAGCTTTTGTACATTCCATTTCTGAGCATGTGTCTCCACTATTTTGAAAAGCGGTGATGACTTGGAGTCCTACCGGTACATTGAGTTAATTTTATTTTTCGCAAATGTTGCTATAAAAATTAAGGTCTGTGATTCGAACCGTTTAACACTGCTATGCGCCACTCCGGTTCATTACTTCGTTGATCCGAAACTAATAATTATCACATATCATTAATATGAACATATACCGTATTCGATTTCATGTTTATTTAATACGTAAAATGATCTTGATATTTGTATTTATAGAACAATTCGTATATCTTAATATATGTATCTGTAACTGTTGTCAGCGACCATCAATTAACTGATTGGTTTAATTGGCAAAATTGACATGTCCGCTCATTCAAGCGAGACGCACCAATCATAGACTGAAGGCGGATTAAAATCTTTAAAGATCCATTGAGATAGAGCAACTTCACTTACAAAAACAATTAAAACGTGCACATTGCTGCTCCAATAATCCACTTCATTAAACCTTAATACGCAACATCGGGAACACTCATATCGATCTGCGAGATTATTAAGTAAATTATAGCAAGTTGCAATTTGCACTTAAACTCAATTTAACTAATAGTGTATCCCGTTCCATTACTCGCTATCTTCCGTACAGTCGGCGGTGTGAGCGCTCATTTAATGGAATTAACATAGCTTTCATAGCTTCTCGTACATTATAGAGTAGGCCGACGAAAGAGGCGGTAATTTAAATGAGCCGGTGAACACAGAATTGTGTTTCGATTGCTGTGATCCGACGTATACGTTTGTGCATACATATATAAGTAATTCAGATTTAGAAACGTCGATTCTAAATCTAAATTACTTATATATGTATGTGAAGTTCATATATTCGAATTTCACCAGGCGATGGTTTTGTGAAAGCAGAAGATTTTTATGAATCAATATGTAATGCAGAGTTACATACATATATTGCCTTTTTATATTCTTCCGGACAGCAAACCTGTAATGTTATGGCGACGTCTAATCCTTGACTAAAATCAGCAATTAAAATATCCTAACTGTAATAATATTTTACATACATTGATATATAAGAGCTCAGAGAGAATCACAAACAAGTCTATTGAGCATTGCTTTTTCCGCTACGGTTGCTTCTCAGTAGTACCACTCAAACTATTGATAGTGAGTACGGCACGTGCACACTGACTTATAGCCGCGAATCCTATGAACATTTGCGTCTATTATATCAGTTGGATGAACACTCGAGGCGCCACGAGTATCATTTTAAAATTGACTTCCGTTAACTATTGTGGAGAGGTTTACGTTTTAGGTTTTAGGTTACGAGCGTACGAAATGGTAGAATAAATTCTATTTTATTTACGTAGACTGCTCATTTCGTCCCAAAACACAAATATTGCGTTTTTTTATTAGTGCAAAATTTAAAATGTACATTATTACAAACTTAAGTAAAAAACCTTTACGCCTGACGTTTCTCTGTAATTATGTATCGATATAGATACAACAAGTTGATTCACGAAACACACAAGATCAAACAACCACAAGACGTAAATATTTACGCCAAGTGTAGCGAGAGTATTTTCGATATTTTTAACAACGCAAATTTCGAAGAATATTTGACGTTCGTGAGTTTTGTAATTAATACAAGTATTACCGCGAAATCTGATTTAGATAGATTGTTTGAAATTTCCTTATTCTAGCTAGTATATGTTACGACGCGGAACGAAGCTTAATTATTGTAGAAATTAAATTGGACTAACGAGGCTTACTTAACCCCATTCCCTTAAATTATGCAGAAAAACGCAAGCCCAGCAACTTATGGAGAGGTTAAATGAAGTCGGTTATAAATATTATAATATTTACAGATTCAAATAGTCTAGTAGATTCAAATAGAACGCAATAGATAAAAACATGCCTACTGAATGACAAAAGAAAGAAGCACCAATATTTAAATAGATAACTAGCATTTTATACGATGATTATAATAATTTGCTAACATTTAATTTAAATTGGTGAACGTTATTCGTGTTGCTTTAATATGATAATAATTGTCTAGGGGACGTTAAACTTGTGTCTAGACTATACGTATATAACTAAATTATTGCAAAAAAATTGCATAAATGAATATTCATGGTCGATCTCATTATATAGGGGAATGGGTGTTGAAACTGTTCATAAATGCGATGGATAGGGTGATCTGTTACCCAAGAATGGTTTTAATCATTCACAAAATGCATTTACGCTCTGTGTTTTTTTTTGTATTGTTTATCATTTTGTTAGGATATAGAAGTATACATAGATAGTTTGTTGAGAATAAGACGAGTTGGTGACACAAACTGTTCAGATCTTGGTCGCAGGTTGAATTATAGGGAAAAAATCGTGCATTATAATTATTAATGAGGCAATAACATCTCATTATAACATAAGGTTTATGTTCATAATCACGACAAATATTGATTCAAATGAACTACGATTCTAAAAATACTTATATATGTTTTTGTGCTTGAGTATTTCAAATTTTGTTGTTGTTGGCGTAGTAACTAGAATCTTCCTTCTATTTTGTGTATTTTGTAAACATTAGTTTAGTTAGCCACAAAGCTGCTGCTGCTTCTACTTAGCCTTTTGAAAAGCCAGGTCTTAAGACCATAAAATGCAATAAGACAAAAAAACGCTGTAGTAACTCGGTTTGTATATAAAATTCAGTGGTATGAGCAACATGTTCGACGCCAATTAGTTGGCATTATCCACATTCCGCGGTGTACTCTCTACCTCCCCCATATTAAATTGCACTGTGCGTTTATTCAATCCGCACTTGATTCCGAGGTGAGTGCGGTTTGTGCTCGTTTATTTAATGTCATTAAACGCACTCGAGTCTCCCGGCCTGAGCAAGTTCGTGAGAAGCGACTGACGCATGCATCACTCATGGTAAAAAGTTCTAATGAACTTTTTTATTATCTGTATTGATTTTCATTATAGATATTATATTCGCTCGGTTATTATTATCGTATATATGTAAAACTCTCCAAGTTGATCTTGGTATTGGTACCGCGTTTCGGTCAGTGTGTGTGTACAGTTCGTTTTAAACAATCGATGTAATCAGATCGGCTACCGGAAGATAATTGTATATTACTCGTTAGTCAAAACTAGACTGTTCTTAAAGTTATTTTCTCAATTTTATTATGGTTTATAATAAATATTATTAAATATCAGTTCCCTCATCCGCAACTGCAAATTCCGTAAACTTGATTGAGAATTACGACTTTCTAGTAAAATAGGATCCTATTTTGTTTTTATTCTGCTACGAATGAAACAACGAAGATAATAATGAAAACAAATAGTTGCCAATATACATAGCTTCCTCAAACACAAGAAGTACGCAACAAAAAAATATCTACAACTAATTAAAATTGCAGTGATAAGGAGACAAAGGAAATGCAATCGTTGCATAAATCCCAGTGCAAAAGTCAACGGGCAAGCCGCAATCGGCTTATTGGTACGGGTAGTTGAATAACAAATGAGGGCTCGCGAATCGCAAATGAATGAGGAATCATCGTCGGCCGGGTCTTATTAACACTTGAAAATTGTTTTTTTTTTGTACAGGATTCGCGCATTTCAGGCGCAGATTGTGGCTGAGTATTCTTTTTTATGGCTGGCTTCATTTCGCCGAGGGAAATTGTTGTTGCGTTGTCAGCGGTACAAGATTGTAAAACACTGATATCAGTGATAAATAAAAACAAATACTTGGTCGACGAGCACGCACTGCCTGTGCCATATTTAAATGCGATCGAGCTAGTTTTGTATGAATTATATTTGTTTATAATATGCGAAACGTGAATTTGGGATTAAATGCAGAATACACCGTGCTAAACAGTCCCTACTTAATAGGGAGTATAAAAGTTGCGGTTAAGTATAATTCTTCATTTGTTTATACAGCCTATTACTTAAAAACATTCGTGTTTCAACACCGATAAAATAAATCTTACGAGGATAGGGAGTGAAATTTCCGGCCCATTACTTTTTAACCCTTTTTTTTTCGCGGAAAGCTCGTATTTCACCTACTAGTTTACTAGTTTTTAATAATGTTTTTCTGTCAGGATTAACTGTTTTCAAAACAGATTTGTTGTCATATTTGACCGCTGTTGTTGTTGTTGTTCAAACTATATCAGTCATCATCTGCGTCAATAATTGCGTCACGCAACCTTTACAAAACCATCGTCATCCGAATAGAATATTGCAATGTTGAATAAAAAATGAATGAAATTGACATTTCTAGCGTTGCAAGTTAATATATTAAAATGAAAAACGTTATCCTTGGTGCATTTCCGTTTTATCAACCCGTGTTACGTGATGGTTACCGAGTGCCGACTACAACACACATAGTTGTGTGATAAAGTGAATCCGATTAAAAACGTCCGTCTGTCAGTCAGCCGGCGCGCGGGGCAATGACCCTGGCATCCTTACAAAACATACATACATATATACACAAATACGGTACGCACATCTCGGTTACTCGATTGTGCCGGGATCGAAGTTGAGCAAGTTCGCCGACCATTGTGTTTTGTGCTGCTACGATTGGTTTAAGGATCCTATATAGTATAGAGCTGCTCTTTTCTTGATCGTTGTATTTGAAAATGCTTTATTGCAACTCTTTAATTAGACGTTTTGTTTTACATATTAGATATTTGGTTAGTATTATCTACTTTCTATACGAATAGAACAATTTCAAAAAAGAGTTAATCGTATGGAAACATCTGACTGATGATGATATTCATGGTTAAAAATAATTTTATTTATATAGTAGATCTGCATCATCATATCTGTAACTGATTTAAAAAAATACTTAAACAACATGCCATAGATAATATCTCATTAATTTGACACGGATACTGTAGTTCATTAGACATTTTACAAAGCTCATAGCAAAAGTAATGTATATAAATAAACCTTTACAACATTTCATACAGCTTTACGATAAAAAAAAAAAAAACAATATAACACCAAGTACATTGGTGGAGAAAGAAGTGCCAACGGTCGTTTGAGTCAGCCGCACAATCTCTGGTCGTGCGTCATAATATGCGCTGCTTTGTTTCTCGTCTTTTTCCACGAGGAAGTGACACATGTGCTGCTAAGAAATATATCAAAGTTTCTTTATGAACATATAAATCTGTAAGTCGTTAATTAAATCAAATGAATGTGTCCTACGGTCACACACATTTACTGTCGGAATAGAAATGAATGGATCATGGATATTACAAATTCCCGCACGGAATGGGTTGATTACGTCAAACTTAGTTTTGCAATTTAAAGTCATAGAAGATGACGTTTTAAATTATTTAATTCAATAGAATCTATGATTGGTCAATATTAAACGATGTCCTTCGACTAGACGGACAGAAACTTATTGTTTTTGTCATGAAAATTTGTAGTTTACAGAAATGTTTTAATATCTATTCCTAACTCTGCCGCAACTAATATGCGACAGCAGTATTTGTTTTTCGCGAAAAAAATGTGATAAATCTGTAAACGTAAGTCACGTTACGCCAATATAATTAATGATAAAAAACATTAATTCAAGTATGAACTAAAATTGTATATGGATATTAATAAGCTGTGCGGTTAGAGCTTCGGACAAAAAATAGTGGACATAGAAAGTGTTGCCTTTTCTAGATGAAAATTATCATATCCATGTCATTAAACTACATAGTTTAAATATCTACAGGTTCTAGCTTTGGTATAGGTAATGGTTCTCGTAGAGTCGTTGGAAATTGAGTTAATTAAGTCCATGAGGGTACAGAGATTAAATTTGTCCGTAGCACGTGGCAGTCCCGTATCTTATAATCTTTACTGTATACCCGAGCTTATAAGAGAACACTTTCTGGAATATCGTTTTAAATTTAATTAACTAGCTCGTCATATTCGGGAACTCGTTTTCGAGATCGATTCTTTAATTATATATATTCCACTTTAAAGGTGAATTGCTCCTAAATTTAATATAAGTAGGTATCAGTCATGGAATTTTAGATTCAATGAAGGAAATAGTGAGAATTTTAAATTCGTTGCAATTGCATTTCGCCTTTGTATTAACGTGGAAGTACGTGCAACCAGATGATCAATCAGTCATCAGATTTTATCGATTTCGATAAAAAAGAGTTGGTTTAGACATTCTTTCGATTTTATCGAAATTCTTTGTCAATGTATTCCGATGCGTTGAATAAAAATAAATTATATGTATTGATAGCAAGCAAACATCAGGTCGTCAAATACGTCGATCCATTGTTATGCATCGATATTTCTATATATTTTGAGCAACGCTACTTTGATACTTTCTTATTTGAAGGTTTGAATTCATGATTAAATTTCGGCAATGTTGAAACAAAAGCAAACTAGCTACCAACACGTCACACATCAGAATTCGAGATGTGAACCTCTGATGTTATCAAATAACTCGAAACGAACGCGACAGGTGAGCGTAAAAATACGCTCTACTAAGAAATGGAAGATGAATTGTGTGATAAGAAAAAAATGGCATACTGTATTGAATAACTGTCGTCGCATTTCGGTACGTGAAATTGTTTAGTCAAGAATGCTTAGAAATAATATTAAAGCTGACGGTAATGACCTAGTTATAGTATTATATTGTGAATATCTCAAAAAATCAAGGTTAATAAAAATTGGTTACGTTACATTTAGTATATATGTATGTTGTATCATATAAAAAAGAAGGAAGGGGGGAGGGGTACAAAGCTCTTTCTCTTTCGTTGTCTTCTACAATATTTAAAAAGAAATGAACATCTATTGCAGGTCTATGAAATAGTATTTTTATAGTCAGTTCGTACATTAGTTTGGATAGGTAATTCAGTACTACTGTACTTTGACTGCCGTACCGTAAAAAATACCGTACCATACGAATTCCTGAATTAACCACATTTTCCCCATGTGACATACTGTAATGTGATTGATGGTCGATGAAATTTCTCTATTTATTTCTCCTTATGCACAGTTCCACCAAATTCGTAAAATTTTATAACTTTGGACAAAATTTATATTAACGCATCAAACTGTTACTAAACAGTGAATGAAAGCTTTGTGTTACATATTAGTGCATAATATGTTGCATGCAGAAATGCCCCTCTGTCTACCCTTTTTGGGGATATAAGCGTGAATTTGTTTGAGTATGAGAAACAAAATCAGTGGCATGTTTATAATACATTTTGTTCATAACTTTAATGGACGGATCCACGCGTATTATTTATATCTTTCGAATGACTCCCGCGGTGTTATGGATTTTGCGTCGCGACGCCAGACGTCTCTCGGATTTATTGTGCGGAAAGTCGATTTAATGTTATATTAAATAAGGATAATAATTGGAATTATGATAAAATATTTTATGTACCTACGTAATATAATAATTATCAAATTTAATTGTAATAAAATAATTATTTACAAATACTTATTTATAGATGGCGGTCTCTATGTAACACCATATCCTGTTCGCTGCAGGACATTGACTTTATTATATATAATATTGAAAATAAATTAACATTGGCCGCTCGACTACGTATTTTTTGTGCAGTTCCAAAGGTCCCTTAACCAAGTCTTTATAATACTTTCGTCGTCATATTTATATTAAATCAAACAATAAAAGCAAACTTTGCCATACTACTGGCAAACATAAGCAATCGTAATTGATATTGATGGTCTAAAGACAAACACGATGCTATGACAGCCTTGTTCCCATATAAAATACTTCAATATTTCACGTTATTTGATCGGATCGACCTTATCGCATCGTCGGATCGCAATAAATCGCCGCGATCAAACAGTATTTTTTATTTACACAATAATATTGATTGACCTCGTGTGAGTCACGGATCGCGATATCCATCCTCAATGCCGCTTTGATACTGAAGCATCGGTTATTTGCAGTTATAATGATGCTACTTTAAATACTATGACCTAGATATGAACGAAACACACAGCGTAATGACTGTCATGTTTCAAATAAAATAGTTGCTGATATTTTTATGATAGTGAGCATAATGACGCCTAGGAATAACAGGAGTTCATATCCAGGGCTGCAGGTGTTAATTACAAGAGTCATAGCATTGATTATATCATTATTTTATAATTTAGGTTTAGCGAGATTGCATCCCATCTGATGATATTGCCACTACTTTTAATTAAAGCAAATGGTTAAGGACGGCAAGGCAAAACCTTTGCAATTGAATATATTTTATTCATTAATTCCTTTTTAATATACTTATGTTCTAATAAAACGATGATGTATAATTTTCCTCGAATACGAACAGTCCAATTATATGACGGCCACAGACTGGCCTAGCTGGGAGCCGGTATGCGGTTTAACTCGTTATTCAACTCGCAGATTGCAGTTATTTACATAATTCGTGTATGTAGGAGAGCGAGCAAGGTGCGTACGCGTCAGGTCGTGGGTTGCCAACGGATGGACGCCGGTCCTTCCCTACATTTAGGGTTGGCGCTTGTTGGGATATATGTACATATAAATATTCATTTTTATTAGTGTTCATTGAACGCGCTACACCAGCCCGTTCGATTCATATTTTTGGCTTTATTTGGACTTATCAATTCATTTCCCAAATCCTTAGATTGGCTATATGAGGTATTGTTATATGATTAGGCGACAAAAAATTCTAAGTATCTAGCCAAGTGAGTTTTGTAATTTCAATAGTGTTATACTTCTCGTTCGTCGCAGCTGTCACTTACGTAGATATTAGTCATTTATCTTATTACATCATGATAACATTCATGTCGATCGCGATTCTCATACCTCCGTCTTCCTAGTTCCGTCTTTACTCAATCTACTAAGAATGTTGTTAAGTTCTTGCACGTTTGACGTCATAGTTATTTTCATTTATTAAATGCACTTGCAATACGAACGCGTAACATGAAGTGAATGGTCGCTGACGAACGAATGTATAGTCATCTAGAGCCGTTTATTTTTGTTTCATTGACTTAATTATAGTGTATGTGGCTAAGGAGTTAAAATAAATAGTAAAAAAATAACACCTATCCATTAAGTTCTACTCTTGTCATATATTATATTTTTATTATTTCATTTACTCCATATAAACATATTACATTTTTAAAGTGTAGTTGTATTTTATACCTGAGTGATTGCCAAACATTTTCGCCGTCTTTATTAGTTAGATAATCATTTTTGTGTTCTGTAAATCATTCCTAACAATCATAAAATAACTTGTGATTGAACAAACAAAACAATAGCTAATAATCTTCAATTTAATTTCAACATAAAAAATATTCAAACAAGTTAGTTTAGCGTGCCCTAATCGGAATATCTGAGTGGTTGTTGTACTCATACGAGGGTTGAATATCTGTATTGGATTATTACGCGGCCGTTTCAAACTGCACGCCATTGACCTCCAGACGTGTTTTGTTAAGGACAATGTAATTTAACACGACTTTTCAATTGGAAAAGTGAGTATCAGAGGGGTCTGTAAAGTTTTATATTTGGCCATTTAGCTCTCGACAAAATCGCTTGAAATATGTGTCAAAAAATAGAAACATAAAGTTAAAAAATAATGTGTAATTTGCATGATTTTAATTTAAGTACGTGTCTTCATATTATACATTAATTGTATAGTTGGGGTTAGATATGGGGTGGGTCAAATATGTTATTTCATGTGTACGTTGAGACATATTATCGTACTAGAACGAAAAAACGCATTTATTTTATATTTTATTTGTGAACTCCATTTCAATCCCCGTAATGTTTTCAAGGAAGAGTCTTAAATTAAGCTGGCCTTTATTTATTTTTTATAAAAATGTTGCTTCGACTTATCACATTGTTTATCTTGGGCACGCAGATACGTGCTTAAGTCCTATCCTTTTTTTGGGTCAGCGCAGAAGCACTCCTTGAAATTATAATTTTAAATATCTAATAAATTATTCTCAGGAGAACCTCATCTAAAATCTATATTAATTTAGGCAGCCTCCATGGCGCAGTTGGCCAGACACTAGATTGTGAAACGAGAGGCCACATAGATCCCTGAACCGGGACAAATGTTTCTGTAAATTACAAATATTTGTTTCGGGTTTGGGAATGAGTAATGAAACCAAAGTCTTTTATAGTGTCTGATACTAACAACACACACATGAATCTTAGAGTGAGGTCAGATCTATGTATTTGACTGTTGGTGTATATTTTAATTTATTTAATTATTATATAAGAAATCTGCGTAATAAAATTCGATTTTAGTATTAAATTTAGGGACGAATGAAACCTTTACAGATTGTACTAATAGCAACACCGGTTTCCTCGTGAAAAGTACTCTTATGTTCTAATTGTAAAAGTCAACACGGAATAATGTATCCTAATTAAGAAACCGAGGACTCAATTTATCTACGATCCCGACCACTCATTTTAACCGGATTTTCGTAAAAATATTTGAGTCGCTATAACAAATTAAGATTTGAGAGGTTTTGTTTTCGTAAAGTGGGCGCTGTTTATATCCTTATATTGTTATAATATTATTAGTAATTTATAGATGGAATCTTGAGTTATTTGTTTTATTTTTCGTTTCCTACTAATACGTACGTAAATTAAGTCTAGTCTAGTCAGTAATTGCTCCTCTAATTTACAGTTTAAAGGTAATTGCCTGTGATGTGTTTAAAAATGTATCGTAATAAGTAACAAAGAACGCTTATAAATGCATAATTGTGCCTAGACATCACGTGTCGATAATAGTGGCTCTATTACAATTACGTGTAATCAGAAAATTAACTGCGTATTTAGGATTTTACGCTTTAATGCAGCTTGGCGATAATATAATAATATTACGCTAAAGATTCATGTGTTTTTCATTCATTAACAACTACTTGTGAAAAGAGTAATGACGAGATAAAGAAACAATTAAAATCGTTATCGTCTTTTCTATGACCATTACTCTTTTTTCAGGCCATTCCTAAAAAAATGATTTGAATTGTGGATAAATAAATAAATAAATACACCCAACAGTCACATACATAGTTCTGATCCCACACTAAGATACAAGTCTTGTGTCGTGGGTATCAGAAACTACGAGACACTTTTCGGTCTCACATACACCCAGACACGAAACAAATATTTGTGGATCACACAAACATTTGTCTCGGTGCGGGGATCGATCCCGCGGCCTCTCGTTTCGCAAGCTGGTGTCTAGCCGACTGCGCCACGGGGCTGTCAGATGCAAAATCCCCATAGAAACAGAGTCATTTATTCTAGTTTGCCCACACGTTTGTTTGATTGATATAAAGTATACGTGAATTCAGATATTAATGTGCATTTCTGTTTGTCCACAGTGCCGTCGGTAAAACATGCCTGCTCATCAGTTACACTACAAATGCCTTCCCAGGGGAATACATACCCACAGTGTAAGTATACTTTTACGTTTTATTACGTTTATCATACCTATACATACATCGATGAGACACCTTAGTTAATAAACCTAATATTCAAACATCCCTTTGTCCTGTTCGATTGATAACCTGTGATGTTAAAGAAAACAGAATGTTTTAATGTTTAAAGTATTCAATCCCAATCCTGTAACAAAGGTTTGTTACGAATTTCAGATTTACGAATATTTGTTTCGTAATATCGTTGTGCAATACAAAAAAATGTCCCAATTTTTTTTCACGATCCGGAATGATGTATTTACATACATACTACCTGTATTCCCTGAAGGGGTAGGCAGAGGTGCATTTCTGCATCCACATTTCGCCATGTATGTATCAGTCCCACGTAATAGTGAGCGAGCCTATTGCCGGTTTTTCGGGCACACTTCCGGACTCCGTGCTGCTACTGAGAATTTCTTAATGAAAAAACTCAATAACAGTTTGCCCGACCCCCGGACCTCTAGATCATATAATAAATAAATACATAGTATATATATGTGATTGATAATAATAATTAAATAAATTGTAGGCAGACGGTAGTTAGTACGTGATCTGTGAAAAACAATATTCAGGAAACTCAATGTGACATACTTTGCTACGTTGTCGAAAATAATGATTTTCCTCGATCAAAACAAAGGTTAGTCGTCCAAATATTACAATATTATTTTATTGTAATACTATTGTTTAGTAATTTTGTAGAATGTGAGATATGCCATATTACGTTGATCCCATTTAGGCATATTCGGTGCTGTCGACCTTTACACCACAATTAGCTTATCATCAGATTCTGTGAAGTCATTATGATGAACAAACAAATATGAAGTGTATTTAATTGTATCGAATATATTTAATATTGCCCGGGACTCCGTCCGCGTAGACTACAGGGTTGGGTTCAGAAAGAAAATAATTTGTAGTCTATTTTATTCCACAGAGTCCCATTTATGTCCATACCAAAAATCCTTCACATCGGTCAAATGATTAAGGCGTGAAAGCGTAACAGTCATATTATAGTTATTTTCTCTTTTATAACATATTAAGGGATTTAAAAAAAAAAACTTTTAATATAATTCTTATATTGTGTATAATAGATATCATATATATGATGTAATGATGTAATAAAAGCCATATAAAAAAGTTTCATCATTCTAGCTTCAAAAATGACGAATTTCCATACAAACTTTCAGCCCCTATTTTTATTTTACTCCCTTAAAGGTATTTTTTTACATACTTTGAATGTCATATTTATTTATATGTAATCAACAGCCTAAAAAATAAGTTTCAAGTTTCTAGCTTTAAAAATGACAATTCTTCCATACAACCTTTCATCCCCCCTTTCAACCCCTTAAAACCCCTTTTCCGCAATAAAAAGTAGCCTATGTTCTTTCTCAGGCTCCAAACTATCTGTGTACCAAATTTATTTAAATCGGTTCAGTAGTTTTAGCAGGAAAGCGAGACAGACAGACAGAGTTACAATCGCATTTATAATATTAGTAAGGATGGAGCGTACCGTTCCAGAAACTACATGACCCGATAAATGTATTGTTAATTATGTTTTAGTGTTTACAACGAAATCTATGATTTTCGCGTTACAGTTTATATTGTTTATTGACAATTTGTCAATTGTCTTTACCTGCCTCTTAAGAAAGATTTTATCAATGTTACATAAATAACGTTCTATAAATGTCGCCAGAGTCCCGTCTAATTGCTATTTTCCAACAAAACAATAAAAAAAATATCTTCCATATCTTCCGAATTTATTACATCAATCATTATAAAATTGTCATGTTTTTTGATGTAGGCTTAGTAATACATTAAGTATCGCATGTATGTTAGGTCAGGCAAAAAATTACAAAATAAAATAGCGAAAGTAAGTTTAGACCATGCATGAAACTATTAAGAAGGCATTATTGAAAAACCTTTATTTTTGAGTCTCAGTTTGGCAAATGACTGGAGAGCCCTAGGAAGTAGGTTCATGCTATTTTCGATATCAGTACTGACTAGTGAGGCTATAAAAACCATTACCGATGAACCTCTGAAGTCAACATTGAATGAAAGCCATGTTTTTAAAAGGCTCACGTATTGATAAGAAGTACAAAAGGTTGCTGTCGAACAGTCACCACTGCGACGTAACAAAGTAATAACAAACGTTGTTAACGAGCAACAGTTGAGTGTTACGTCGAGATAAAAGCACACCTGGCGTGCGTGAATATGCATCAGCGTCGCACTTGTGTACGCGATTTGCGAACTACTGGTCCTCACAAGTCTTTTATGATTTAATAGTTCCTTCAAGGAAATGCAGGCCGGAGGATATACGTAACAGATGGTTTGAAGAGTAACTACTACTATGTAAATAAATATTCTCAAAGTCCTAACCCATCTAAGGTGTCTCAACGTGTGGAACAAAACTGAGGTCGCCCACTCTATCTAAATGTTGCAATATAGTTTATTAGAGCCTGTTTAAGGACCATAGGATATTGACCAGTAATGTTTTTTTTTATCTTATCTATGTCATAAGTTCGACCCATGGCCTTTCTTTTGATACAGCAAGCAATATGTTCTGTGATTCCCTGGATATTCTATTAGTAATACTTTACTTTCCCAAATACGTTGAGTTGGTAACATTTTTAATGCCAGCAACTGCCAACAAGGAAGGTAATTATTTTACTTGATTTAAAAAGTTTTTTACGAATTCTTTTTTAAGTTACGTTTTATGCACGTTCCAGATTCGACAACTACTCCGCCAACGTGATGGTCGACGGCAAGCCGATTAACCTGGGTCTGTGGGATACGGCGGGACAGGAAGACTACGACCGACTCCGGCCGCTCTCCTACCCACAGACTGACGTGTTCCTCATATGCTTCTCGCTCGTCAACCCCGCCTCCTTCGAGAACGTTCGGGCTAAGGTAAGTTTGAAACATCTTCTTCGACAAAGTCGTTCTAATTTGTCGAAGTTGTTTTTTTTTTCAACTATGTTTCGTGAGACACCCAGATCGTCATTAGAACACCGAATACTTAGTAAGACAGCAACAGTATCTAGAATTTTTGTTTGTTGCAATATTTTTTTGTTCCTAATTAGCATCACTGAAAGCTTCGTAGTGAAATGGAGTTAGGAATTAATTATGTACTTTGTATTGAATGACTATAATCAATCATATATGCAAAGTGAAGCTTGTGAAGTAATTTTGTACGGGAAATTGCTCTGGGCACTAATTGTTCACTCTTTATTTTTTCCGTTTCCATATCATTCATCATCCAGCATCTTAAGGAATTGCTATACAACTACTGGAGAAATGCAGTGGTCAATCAATGCCAGTAGCTGTGAGAGCAGCTGTGAGATCAGCTGTTTCTGTAATGATATCATTGTCGTTTCTCTACGGTCGACACAGGCCAGCACCGCACTTAATAAAATAAGAATTTGAATAAAAAAATGCACTTAGTATTACGCATAATGTTATTAGTCATTCATTCTCGTGGAAAATATTTTACTATGCCCAGCGTACGGAGTATGGTTAGCTTACATGACTCACTATTCAAACGGCATGTCAATATATGTAGAAGCGCACTTTTGGTTGTGGCTATTATTGTGTAAGACAATGACCCAAGTCACAAATATTACGTGGACTGTCGTTGAGTGCGTAACAATTTGCAAGATACTGTAACCGAACCTGTGTCAAATACATTGTGTTATTCATTGAAAAACATAATTAGCTAGGATTTTGAATTATTTCTTCCGACATAATGGGATGAAATTGTATTTGTGTCTAGCTGACTCCCGTAACTCCGTTGCCTAAGCAATAGATGTGGGTCAGGGGAGAAATATCCGTAGTAGCCACAATATATATTTTTTAAACAATTCAAATAAGTCAACATTTAAAGTTGTATTCGCGACTCCGAGTGCGCAAGATTGGTGAGGGCGAAAGTAATATAAAATAGTACAGCACAAGCATGAATAGTACCTGCATTTATAGAATTCCTCACAATGTTTCCCATTACTGTAAGATACTGTTCTACTGTAACATTATGAATATGCACGTTATATTCTAAAAGTCAGTGGTAGACGGGATTGCTGTCTCCCTCATTGTTGAAAAATATTTTGTAGCGATGTCCACTGATGATCTCACGCAGATCGCAGGTAGCCGCTGGATGCAAGCCGCTTCCAACAGAGCGCTTTAGACGTCTTTGGGGGAGGCCTATGTCCAGCAGTGGACGTCTTTCGGCTGATGATGATGATCCACTTATTATAAGGCAGGATGCTAGTTCGTCGCCCCACTATTCTATAGACATGAGTATTAACTAAAGTGATTTATTGGTTCCAGTGGTACCCCGAGGTGCGGCATCACTGCCCGTCGACGCCCATCATCCTGGTGGGCACCAAGCTCGACCTGCGCGAAGACAAAGACACCATAGAGAAACTGAAGGACAAGAAACTCGCGCCTATCACCTACACACAGGTGAGGATTCATAAAAGACGGGAGATGTAGAATAAAATCCTCTCATTTTTAAATATATTGCCGTAAAATTAGACTTGGCCAATATGGCTAATACTAGAAATTAGTTTTTGCATTTAGTAATGCCATTAAAAATCTAAATGACAGCGTTACTGTAATATGCCTAAATAAAAAATTAATAAAACAGTCACATGGCTCACACTAAGATCCAAGTCTTGTGTCATTGGCATCAGGAACTAGGAGAGGCTTTTCGGTCTAACAAACACCCAGATCAAAAACAAATATAAATGGACCACATAAACATTTGTCTCGGTGCGGGGACTGAACCCGTGCCCTCTCGTTTAGCAAGCTGGTGGTATCTAGCCAACTGCGCCACGGGGCTGTCATAATAAAAATATGACAGCCGCAAATGATATAACTTTACTATTCATCAGGCCTTGTATTTTTCACCGTTAAGCAAGAACCTCCTCTATGGGTAAAAGGGATAATATCTTAGATCACTGAATTTAGGCTGGGTGATCTATTGTCAATCTAGATTTATTCTAAAATCTGAAGTGATAAATGGTTCACTTGTACATTATATTGTTGCTGTGTATTAATGTGATATTGCGCGTGCGTCAGGGCCTGGGCATGTCGAAGGAGATCAACGCGGTGAAGTACCTGGAGTGCTCGGCGCTGACGCAGAAGGGGCTGAAGACGGTGTTCGACGAGGCCATCCGCGCCGTGCTGTGTCCCGTGCAGCCCATCAAGCCCAGGCGGAAGTGCACGCTGCTCTAAACACACAACAGGTACACACTTATACACTCTATCATCATCATCATCACCACCATCACCAGCATCATCATCATCATCGTCATCATAATCATCATCAGCCCATATACGTCTATCTGCCGGCCACGGGTCTCTACAACTGACACTTTGTATATTTATCCTTTAAAACACGAACGGAGTGTCGACTGGCAAGAAATTACCATGATAATTTTCCAACAGACATTAAATTGTAAAGCAGCTCAAATATTAACTAATATACACTCAATTTACGATATTATATTTCTTGGTTCAACTGTCTATTTTGTTAATTGAGAAGCATCAAATTTGATTCACGGGTCAAGCAAACTGCTAGGTTCCTTAAATGAAACCCCGATCTAGATCACCCCCTTTACCTTTTGACGTGAGTGTATGTATGTAAGCATTTTACTGCTTATAATTTTAAAACTGAGTATTGGCTTTTAATTCATAGTTTTATTTAAATATGGAGAAAAGAAGAAATCATTTGTATGTTTTTCTTTGTTACAGATAGTGTAGAACAGACGTCGGAGCCAATATAATACAGCATAGCTTACAATCATAGAGCGCACTCAACATCAACACGTCGCGTCGCAACAAACAACTGTGTGCTGTAAAAATGGACTGCAATAAATGCATACATAGATGTTAATTTTTACTGTTAAAATACGCATTAATATGTAACGTGGGTTGGTGTGAGTGAGGTCCGTAATAATGTATCGCTTTTTTATATGGTCTGGAAAATTAGTATCACACTGACAGTTGTGGCTGTATGTCCCCACGATCTTTGCCCAGTTTCCCTGTAATAAAAAAAAAACTTTATGGTCGTCTATTTTAAAATAAGTGGAGAATTAAAAATGTATTATATTAAAATAAAATAAAATGTAATTAAATAAATGTAATATTTTAAACGAAGTTAAGCCATGATCTGTCAGTGAATTCAAACGAACACTTTTTCAGAGTATAACTCAAATTTGGGTGCTTTATAGTAACGCGATCTTTGCTATTATACAAAATAAATATACATTCCTACATTGTTGCAGATGTAACCATACGTTCGGTACAAATTGTTTTCGATTTAAAGCACACCCGTTCATTTCGATGTGGTGGTGAAAAAAGAAATGGAATTGTTGAAATTTGTGTTAGAGCAGAGATTATATTTTTCGATTTATTATTGCGTATTAGGTTTTTTTTGTTCCCGATTGTTATCTGTAGCAGCGGTGTCGATAAGTACAGTATTTGTTCGTAAGGAGACGTTCCAATTGACGTTTCTTATTCAATGTGTATGTAATTTAAAATTAATTCTATATTATAATCAAATGCAAAATTATTGTTTCGTTTTGGATAACGCTTTTAATAACTGTCAATGTAATTATTTTGCGATTGGAATTTCTTTCGGAACTGAGTTGTGGTCATTCAATATACTAAATGGATATGAATGCCTAGTTATCGATATGCAGAAAATATACTAAACAATACATTTACATGAAAAGTTTATTGTTCACGCCAAATATCGACCATCTAAATCACACTCAGTTTTGAAAGATAATGTTACAGCTGATTTTTTAAGATTGGAGTGAATGAACGGCCAATAATTTAGATACATATCGTTGGAAGAAAAGTTGCTGATCTGTTTTGTACTAAGCAATTGACAAAATAAATGCTCTAAGCGGCAATTTATTCACTTTAACAATTTGAAAGATACATGAATATTTGTCCATATTTAATAAGACTGTCCTTTTGTATAATTTCTTATAGATGTCAAAATGACGAATCTATTTCTCAACGAGTTTGTTGGATGAAAGTAAATTTAAGCATATAGTAACTTTACATCTTATTGAAACGGAGAATCTTTAGAAATCCTTTGCTGGCGCAGTAACAAATATGTCTCATTAAAATAAATAAATTGCCGCCTAAAGCGCGACATTCAACGACGTTCAAAAGGTTTCCAGTCTTCAATGGCTATTGTGGATTTCGCACAATTATATTAAGCGTTTTGTACCGACCGAGTCGAAATGGTCGCCCGCTCTGTCTTCACGTTCGCTGTCCATTTCGTTTTGGTCGTTATGCTGACGGTCCATGGAGAATGCAACTTGTAAATACTCTGTTTTATCGAATTAAAACTTTGACCTAAACCTTAAAAACAATTACCCTCCATAATTGAAACTTTTCTCGAATGGTCCTTTATACATTATAGTATGCATTTGAACTGTAATTGTAATTTGTAACGTAATCTAATTGAAAGAATAGACAAAAATATGAGTCGATAAAATCGATGCCGATATGTTTCTAGGTTCGTTCACTGTGGATCGTCAGGCTCACGGGAGATATTTCGCTGTAAATGTGATAAACGGGTTTAGGCTTTAATTGACCGTCGCATTTATTAAGTACGCATCCATTTATCGACATCAAACGTTTTCCATACATGAAATTATTTCAAGCAGACTATAAAAGGAAAATACGTTGTATTGTTTACTTAGAACCAACATGTAAGTCCATTTAAAATGATTTTTAGGTATGTTTTTCTTCATGGAAAGGCAATAAACACGAATATTGGGGCAAGTAAATGTTTATATCCATCTTAGCACAAAGACGATTTATATTTTTACATTTTTAGGTCATCAACGTACATTACCTGGAATCGTTTGTATTATTCGAAATATTTCTATGCTCTAGGGATAGTCTTTACTTGGCCCTTACAAACGTTAGTGTCCAATATTTGTATGCGTACTATCTACACGGCCTTGAGCATTTTAGGAAACCCTTTCTCTTACACTCGCCTAATTTCACGTTTGTTGTAGATCGATCGTACAGCTATTTTTTAAATGAACAATAAAATGGCACTAAGTTAATTAATGTCTAAATCCACTCCTAAAATATAAATGTTAAAGTAAGGTGAAATAGTACACGTAAGTTTTGAGTTTAAGATGTGTGCAATTGTTGTTGCTTACAACACGCACATTTTACGTTTGTTGCCATAGACAAATTACATTTTTGAGTTTTTTCGTTTTGAATTTCAATGTTTTTATTAAATCGATAAAGCTCGAACAATTGCACAGAACATCCCTAGCCGTAAGATTTTAATGTACGTATTGTTCAGATGCAAATATTTAGAAGAATCAGCATGTAAATAACAGTAATTTAGTATTATACTAAAATGTGAAGCGAAAGCGCCATTCATTTTGGGGTTGCATTTTTATATAACTATTATTTTATAGGGGGCTTTTAAATAAACGTAGACTTACTAATATTAAATCAGGTACATTTCGTTATAGTTTTTGTACTTTTATTTCAACTCTTTGGAGCGCAAGTATTTGTGTTGTACCAAGGTAATACGTGGACATTTTTGTTGTTAATTTCCAGTGACAGGCATCGATTTAAAAATGTATTGAAATTTTGGAAATATGTAAGTTTTACCTTAACTGTTATGCGTTTTAGTGTCGATTGGTGGAGTTACAATGTACGTCGCATTGTTAATTGTTTATATTATAAAAAATGTATAATGTAACTAATTTATCCGAATGTCGCGTATGAAATGTATTCAGCATTTTGGCTTTCGAAACTAAAATAACAGCCTGTATAATATTATTTTTATACAAATTGAAGTGTATATTATTGGAGATGCGCTGTGTCTAATCCGATTCGATAAACGCTGTCGAGTAAATTCTTCCAAATATTGTAAAGCCTCTGAATAATTCAAATTATATTTATATTAACTGTTCAAGTGTTTGTTTTATTTTTAACACCTGATTATTGGCCTTTGATCGACGCTATCGATGATGTATCGATTTTATTTTTCGAAATATTAGGTATTATAATTATCTAAATAGATACCAGTATCTGAATTATTAAAAACCAAAAAGTATTGCGATGTTAATTTCAACTACAAAATATTCTTGATATTGAATGTGACGCTTTTCAAGTGTTTTTATGTTTTTTTTTTTTTTTTTTTAATTCTGGCACGGCAAAGTGACCCCATTGCACCTGATGGTAAGCGCAATGGAGTCCAGAAAAAGTGCCGACCAGCGAGAGATGATGGTCTCCCGTTGGTCGACACAATCATGCCGGCCGAATACCTCTTCACCTTATTGTGAAGAAGTTTGGGGGACTATCAATCATGGCGATCAAAGGACCGACCGCGACAAACCGGCCAAAAAAATTGCCGGCACGGTCATCCTTTCACCATGATTGAAGCCCCCCCGAAAACCGGATATACACTGGCTGATCCCGGAACGCGGCACACTTGCATGTGCCACTATGGCGGGTTTTACGCCCTGTGTACGGTGGTCGCCATCCGGGCGGATACGAATATCCTGCCACCAGCATGTATAAATGAAGTTAGTCAGTTTATTCTGCATTCATTTGCTTTGCATGAGTAGCAACTGAAAATTGGGAAAAATGACACTTGGCAACAAGGATTCGTTTAATACTAGAAATTTATATCATCACAATATCATATCAATTATTACGACCAAGTTCATTAATTTTGTAAATTACAGATAATGTGGTAGGTGTCATAAGAACAGAAAAGTGTTATCTGATAAATTTCATGTTTTTATTCATTCAAATGATCCAATTAAGCACAGTTAACAACGATAACGTTTGTTTCGACATTCATATTAAAATTTGGAACACCTCATGGACGTATGTGGGCTGGCGATGAAAACGGCAATTATGAACGTAGAGTATGGTTTCTCAAACATTTGGTTTCACGAACCCCTGTTAAAAGTTTCCACGTGACAAATAATCCCTTAAGTAATAAATAACTAATTATATCCCCCCCCTCCCCTTCCCAAAAGAAAATAATAAAATTGTCTGTTGAAGAAAATAAGGTTTTCATTTCAAAAGAAATATCTTTTTAATATTAATGTGATGGGTTAGTTAGTTTCTTGTCGCAAATGGAGTTAATTTCAGAAGTAATTTTGGAAAGTTTTAACCTTAATTCTGACTCGGCATCAAGTCGATTTCTGTATTTAGTTTTTATCATGACCAGGTGTAAAAACCCACTCTCACATAAGTATGTTGTAGCCACCATGTGTGCTGCACGTGCCTGCTAGGCGTCAAGTCGCGTAAATTTACGTACGCAAGTTACGTAAATCTTGTAGCGAACCCCCTGCCGTCGAATAGCGAACCCCACTTTGAGAAACCCTGACTTAGAGCTTATTATCCATCGATATTTAGGAGTAGGAAAACACCTTTCCTTCCGTTACATACTCGTAGTAAGTACGCTTAGCCAAGGGACTAATCATAATTAATTGATTGTTAAAGCTATTTATTAGGTACTTCTTTCTTAACACGCTTTCTTTTTAAGTCGTAATCAATGTATAAAAATATATATTATTACTCTTAATGCACGTCTGCGTTGTTGATCTTTTAAAATAAATATGACGAGGGAGGTAGACCCCCAAAAATCTCATCCAAGGATTTACCACAATAACAGAGCTGTGACCTTAGTTGTACTTGTACTATGGACAGTGTTTATTTCTATATGAAATTTATCAACCCTTCTTAAATAGTTCTGGATGTAATCTGGGCTATTGACATGATGACACGTTTCATTCATTCATTAGTATAATTAATAATACATAAACAAATATTGCGCAGTAACGAAGTCACTAGACTTCAAGTTTATAAAGTTATCTTCCAACCGCGTCCCTTCGACAACAAAGATATGTTGAAAATACAGATCTTGACACAATAATAAACATCTGTTATTCCATATTATTATAGTTTCCGAGGTTTGTAATCGACCAAATCAGTCGCTGTGTCGCGCTGCCAGTGAGCAGTCCACTGCGTCTGCGCAGCTTTGATTAAAACGTTAAATATATTGAAAAAGGAATTCGGTTTTGTGACAATATTCATATAAAAAAACAAATATGACGAAAGTGTTGCTGAGTAAGGAACTGCCAGACATAGAGGTTAGTTTTGACAATTTTTTTTATGGTTATGACATTATTTACATTTCGAGATAAATAAATAATGATAAATTAATAGTCGTCAGGGAGTGCTCATCGTAATTATCATGTAGTAATGACGTTAACGTTGTTTTCTTAATGATATTGTTTATATGTATACAGTATACACGCGTTCATTAGTCAAGGCTGCATTCATAGTTATTCCTTTCCTATTTTCATACATTGCTGTTTTGTAATAAACTTTTGAATGTCGTTTGGACGCGGATGCATACATTTGACTGAAAAAATACTTTCGTAGGGAAAGTCCCTGTAACGGTTTCATGTAATCTTCAAAAGTAAATCTTATCAGAAACCAGAGTACCAAGTAATCAGAATGAAAAGATTGTACTATCGCCATAGAATTCTAGCGAAGTAGGTGACATATAATATGAATGTGGGTGTCTAGATGTGTTTGTGTAGCCCTTCAGCTCCAAATGTATAGCTCCGCTTGGGCGCTCGTTAGTAGATACCTATTTGCTACAGTCCAATTTTTTTGCGAATCGTCTCCATTCCTATAACTTTTTGAAGCAAAAGACCTTGGACTACTATATATTATCCTAAGTTATAAGAAGAATTGATATTTTATGCTGTTATAAATAAATTTCAGGACTGACCATTGAACTTGGCACCCATTTAGATCTCACTTCTATTGTCGTTGAACTCAACAACCAAGGCATATATTTTTGATAGGATATGTCTTTTACGCTTTCACGCCTAAACCATTTGACGGATTTGAATGATTTTTGGTATAGACATAAAGGGGACTCTGTGGAGTAAAATAGACTATGTACTTACAACTTATTTTCTTTCTGAACCGAACAGTTTACGCGGACGAAGACGCGGGCAAAAGCTTTTTTGTTTATTAACACAAACAAACACACTACCACTGCTCGTGCCGGGCGATCTATAGGCTCCGTGTTCGGTTCCTGAGTGGGGCAGTGTTATTGCGTTTTTGTATAAATAAAACTCAGTCGCTACAGCTTGAAAATGTAACCGTAAAACTGCGTTGGGCTCACCCCTTTCTACGTGGGACTTGAAGAAAATTAGAGAAACGTGAGTGCAGAAATTCATCGCTGCCTACCCCTCACGGAATAAAGGCGTGAATGTTTCTATGTATGTGTATTGTGTGTAGTTAAAAAAAATAAAGCATATAGCATACACAAGCTAACATTCTCAACAACTTCCTTACTGGTCAGTTATAGGAGACAAGGTCGTAGGAGAGAACGGGTGGACAGATAAATTGTTCCTTATCTGTTAAGTATTTATTTTCATATACCATTCAACGTCATAAGTTTTATTTCACAGTCTAATGATTTTCATTTCATTCTATTAGTGACGTCACACAGCACGGACGGAACATATTAATATTTATTCCACTTTAAGCCTTGTTTTTTTGCGGCTATTTGATTACAAAGTTTTGTTTTGTTAAAAATCGATATGTACGTTCTATACCCTTCTTGCCTCTCGAGTTCTCGACACGGGCCTCCTTTACAACTGAAAGGGGTTACTTAGCCTTATCGCAGATTATCACAAAGTTTTTTTCACCATTCAAATGCATGATAATTTATTGTGTATTCACACGTAACCCTAAAGAAACATAAAATTACCTTTTGCGAAAATGTCTAAACAGTGGTAAAATGATATTATAATCTGCGTGATTTAGTCAGTTTTTAAACAAGCAGAAACGCGGAAAGCCACTGTGTTTTATATAATGTAGAGAATATTAAACGTGGAGTAGGACGCAATAGGTATATTATATTTTGCGCACAAGTCTTTGTCACCCGGGTTATAGGTCATCTCAATGCACATAATACATAAATCGTTATCAAAGTGTGATAAATTTATTTTCAAGGTCGATACTTTAACTTATTGTAGTACTTATAACAAAAGCGAGACAATTGTAGTTACAAAAACAAAGGCTAAAAAAATGATGATGATATTAATACCAGGACTTGCCCGCGGCTTCGCACGCGTTCTTGATTATAGCCAGCAATAGGTATGGAAAAATAAGTCTATTAAATAAGAGGCGAGGACTGGATTGCGTGATAAAATTTGGTCTACCTTAATTGTAGAGACGGGCAGTCTCTTCATTGGGACTTATCAGGTTTATACAATGGAAAAAGTGTATCTAAAGGAATATTGTAGATTAATTAGTTTAGTCTATTTATAGCGATAAAATAACAATCTTGTATTTATGTAACAGAACCTGCTCAGGTTGAATCCTACAACAAAACCGTACTCTAACTTGGTGCCATCAGCAGAGACCAAGAAGAACAAACAGCACTGGAAGAGAAATTCTGACAGGAAATGTACTGTAAGTAACATTAATTATGTTTTATTTTTTTAATATTTATATATTTATTCATTCACCATTTTCAAAAATTAATAAAGATTTATTTGCATTAAGTTGTTTTAGGAAAGTAGAAATTGCTTTATGATATAAGAAAAACTTTGTTTTTGGTACGATATTTTTGTATAAATACTCGTATATTTAAGTTCGAAAACGTATTACACCTTAGTCCTAATATTATTGATTCATTCAATTGACGCACGAAATTAAGAGATTAGATTTCTGGGTAGGGCAAAGCTGTTTTGGGTGGTTCTGACTAGAAAATTCACAGTAGCAGCACAAAACCTACAATCATGCCGAATAAGCGGCTTCACGTTTACTCTTTTAAAAGTAGTTGAAACTCTGTCATAGGAAGACACCTTTACCTATAATCTCAGGGAAAACGGCACGAGTATTGTGAAAGAGATGTTCCTTTCAGACTTGTCCTACATTGACGAAAAACTTCGATGACATTAAGCACACCACATTATCTGAACGTGGCGCGTTGAGGGAGGCTGCGAGATGTCTCAAATGCGCCGACGCTCCGTGCCAGAAGTCCTGTCCAACGCAGATTGATGTCAAGAGCTTCATTACCAGCATCGCTAATAAGGTTGGTTCACTTACAAAAGTCGCCATTTTGAATTAAAGTATTATGTTGGTTGTAATGTGGTTGTTAGTTTTTAAATTAACTTAATGTTACAAAAATACCTACTGAAAAACACTTAAGAGTTTTTTTGAATTTATTTTTGAGAAAATTTAAGACTGGCTCGCTGATCCCGCGGGTTATGGTGGCGGCATGTGATTGAGTGCTCCCGGGTACGATTTCCGGGTTTCGTTCGTTCCGTTTTTCCCTTACTTTAATTAATTTTCACATTTACTTATATCTGTACAGAACTACTATGGAGCGGCGAAGGCTATTCTTTCTGACAACCCCCTGGGTCTCACATGCGGAATGGTGTGTCCCACTAGCGACCTCTGTGTCGGCGGGTGCAACCTGCACGCGACCGAGGAAGGCGCTATCAACATCGGCGGCTTGCAACATTTCGCAGTCGATGTAAGTGTTGTACAAGGTTATGTACAACTTTCACTTAGGAATTGGTTCTTTATGATGTACCTCTTTGGATGTGATACCAAATAAAGAAAGGGAGAAAGAAAGAAGTATTTATTGCTAGCACAATTTACATGAAAAATGTAATAAACAGAAAAGAAAGAAAAAAAAGAGATGATTATTTTAAAACATAGATAAGTAGGTACATATATTTGAGAGTTTTTTTCTTGTGTCTTAGATTCTTTCCTAGTCCGTTATGAAATATTTCCGCTTAGCAACTACATGCCATATATGTCTTATGGACTGGTCATATATCTCTTGTTCGATTCTCGGGTCGGGTAAGATTTTGCTGGGCCTCGACATATCAATCTAAGAAACCTCCATCTTTACGATGTGTCCTTCGCCTTCAAAGTATGAGACAGTAATAAGTAGTTTCATTCAGAAAATTCAGAGCTTAGAAGTTAAAGCCTACTACGAAAATACCTTATAACACCATTGCAAAATCTTATTTTACAGGTATTTATGAAGATGGGTATCCCTCAAACTTTAGACCCCAATACGAAGCCTCTACCCAAAGGCGGCAACATGAAAATAGCTCTCATTGGTGGAGGACCGGCCAGCGTCAGCTGCGCTTGCTTCTTAGCCAGGCTTGGGTATAATGACATCACTGTGTATGAGAAGGAAAAATACTTCGGTGGATTGAGGTAATTTTCACTCAGTTTATACTGGCACTTCAAAGAGAACGCATTGGCTCGTGACGTCAAACGGTCAAGTGCAATACAAGGCAAAGTATAAACTGGACAAAAGCTTTACTATTATTAGGTAGAATCAAAATCACTGGTATAATCTACGCGTATATGGATCTAGATGTTATATCTCATGCTAAAACATATAATGTTAGGTCTAAGTGGCTAAGTTTTTTTGGATCTGGCTGGGAAATATAATAGCCTGATGATTTTCATCATCATCATCAGCCTATATACGTCCCACTGGAGAGCACGAGCCTCCTCTACAACTGAGAGGGTGAAGGCTTTAGTAGTTTTGCCTAAGAAATCTTTAGGTGTGCAGATTTCCTCACGATGTTTTAGGATTTAGTAAGATTTTACTTCAAGATAAATATTAGTCGTTGACAAAAATACTGCTTGCAGTGCTTCTGATACCCTAACTTTGTATCTTAAAGGATCAATACTATTTTTGATGTGCACAGAAGTTCCTTCCTATACCTTGTAAAAGACTTCAGTAGTACCTAAATAGCGGAAGTTCAACTCATTTTATTATTCTTTATGCTGCTGTCTATGCCCCAAATGACACTAGGAAACTTACGGAAATTTTGTAAAAAATATACTTTGTTTAATTACAGCTCTTCAGAGATTCCGCAATATCGTCTACCCTACGACGTAGTGCAGTTTGAGATTGACCTCGTCAAGAACTTAGGCGTTAAGTTTATTAACGGCCGAAAACTATCTTCTCAGGACATCACTGTTGATGTAAGTTTTAATGAAAAAAATCATTTAATTAATATCGCATGTTTTATACATAACTAACATATAGGTATATCAAACAACTACTATGTCATATTTAAATAGTATTACAAATAATAAAACAAACTTTGTTGTAATAAATATACATAACAATTTTTATTTATACATTGTCCTTAACCATCTAGCTAATTTTCCGGATTTATATGTATCATTTTTTTAAATAAATAATTCCATCAAATTTTCAGTAATAATTTGATAGGTACCTAATATTATTTTGATAGATACATTATAATAATATATGTACTTCTGTTGTCTTATATTCTTTCAGCAAACTCGGTTTACTTCATTAACGCTATATAAAATGTGATTAAGTACTTTCTGTAACGTCAAACGACTAAGACCTTTTTTTTCCGCGGGGAAAATCCTATTTACGGACCATCCCGCCCCCAGGGGGGGCGAGGGTGTGTCAGACTAACCGGCGCCTTCCGACCCAGCATGGATGTTACCGCCCGTTTCCCTACCAAAAATCAATGCGCCGTAATACCGACCGTAAAAACCCCGCGACGGCCACCATCGGCGCATTCAACGAGACGGCCCCGGTATATGCTGAAGCAAAAGCTATGGATTGGACCGGGACCAAACGACTAAGACCTAGCCCCGCTCAACCGTAGAGCACCTAGGCCAACAGTGAGACGTATATTTGATAAATTATTGTCATGAAATATTTCCAGGGGTTGATGAAAGACGGCCACGCTGCTGTGTTCCTTGGCATCGGTCTTCCCGAGCCAAAACTTGTTCCAATTTTCAAGGGACTGAACCAAGAGATGGGATTCTACACCAGCAAAGATTTCTTGCCTCTCGTCTCTAAAGGCAGCAAAAAGGGTTTGTTGTTTATTTGTCGAAATATTTGGATATTAATTTCACTTAACTTTTGCGTTTTATATAAGATAAGATTAATTATCGATGTGTCAAGAACAATCGTGAACGTTATTTTTTAAGTCAAAATATAATTCCGAACCAACCCAGAGATCTTACGACGTTATCATTATAGATTAAAAATTATGAAGACTTCTTTACCTTATATAAACATCTATAATCTTTTCATATGTTAGCGGACCTTATCCAAACATATCTTGTCTCTTTGGAGAAATCGAATCCTTGGCTTCTTGTTTTACTAGTGAATATTTAGATAAATATTTGAGTTATATTATATTTTGACGACTGCTTCGTGGTCTCGCGGTAAAAATATGTGCCGTACAATCACGAGGTCCCGGTTTCGAATCCCGGGTCGGACAAATTGTTATTGGGTTTTTCCATTAGGAAATTGTCGGTAACAGCACGGAGTCAGAAATTGTGCTCGAAAAACGGCAATAGGCTCGCCCCCTATTACATGGGACTGATATATAAATGGTGAAATGTGGGTGCAGTAATGTAGGTACCTCTGCCTACCCCTTCGGGGAATACAGGCGTGAGATGAATATGTATGTGTGTGTATTATATTTTATGTTATATTATAATAGGCATGTGTGCGTGCAAGGGCTCGCTGCCCGAGCTGCACGGCACGGTGGTGGTGCTGGGCGCGGGCGACACGGCGTTCGACTGCGCCACCTCGGCGCTGCGCTGCGGCGCGCGCAGGGTCTACGTCGTCTTCAGGAAGGGCTTCAGCAACATCAGGGCCGTGCCTGAAGAGGTACTTGTACAGCTTTCTTTGTGTACTTTTAATACATCGTTTCAATTGTTAAAGGATGTAACTACGTTAGAGAGAAGGACCGACATAGTCCAGCGGATTAGCATGTTGAAGTGGCAATGGGCCGGCCACATAGCGTGGAGAACTGATGGCCGATGGGGCCAAAAAGTTCTCGAGTGGAGGCCACGTAGGTACCGGAAAAATCAGGGTGGGACGTCCACCCACAAGGTGGTCGGACGACATAGCAAAGGTCGCGGGACATCACTGGCTGTAGGCTGCTTCCAACAGGTCCCTGTGGAAGTCATTGAGAGAGGCATATGTCCAGCAGTGGACCTCTTTTAGCTCACAATGATGATGAATTAAATAGAGAGAAGAAACTGCACAAAAACAGTTATTATTATGGATGAAATTTAAAATCTGATAATACTTATTGCCTTGATAACTACTTTGAATCTTTAGTAAGAACTAAAATATAATATTTTTTGTTGCCTTAATAGTATTTGCATACTTGATACTTTTATTATCTATGTAATATTTTTAATTATATAATTGATTACAGGTTGACTTGGCTAAAGAAGAAAAATGCGAATTCGTTCCATTCATGTCACCACAAGAGGTTATTGTTAAAAGTGGCAAGGTAAGATACATTTTGTAACAAATATTATATAAGTACATATTGTGAAAAACAATATCAATTCATTTGATACCCGTTCATACAAATAAGATTTTTCACTAAGACTTCCTGGGACCTTTGCTTCTCCTATGTTGTATGCAGTTGCAAAAAAAGGAAGTTTTACCTTTCATTTCACTGCACATTTACCAAAAAAACGTGACATATCGCGTAAAACCTGTTTTGTATTTTACAGATTATTGGTCTTAAGATGTGTCGCACGGAACAATTAGAGAACGGCGAATGGATCGAAGATCACGAGCAAACAATGAAATTGAAAGCTAATTTTATCATCTCCGCTTTCGGTTCTGGTCTATATGAAACTGATGGTATGTTTGTACTTTGTTTATCTACTTATATCGGTTCGTACACAACTTACCTGCCTATGCCTAGTGCGGCTTGCTAGACCGTCAATAGTCATATTTTTAAAAATTGATATCAATACTAAATGTTAGACTCACATTTTTGATTACAGTACGAATTTTTTTTTTTTTTTTAAATATTCGTCATAATGGCCCTTCGTATCGGATCAATTTTTGCTAATTTAAAACTAATCATATCAGTAAAAGAAGCTATGTCTGGAGTAAAACTCAACCGATGGGGGCTGCCTGATGTGAATGAGAAGACTATGCAGAGCGTCAGCAACCCCGCAGTGTTTGTTGGCGGAGACTTAGCTGGAGTGGCTGAAACTACGGTTGAATCTGTCAATGATGGCAAAACAGCCGCTTGGTACATGCACTGTTATTTACAGGTTGGTATCCCTTATTTACTCTAATATCAAACTTCTATTCTTGATGGGTGTGTTAAGACACAAAAATTATTAATACCCAGACCTGAATAGTAAGGCTTACAAATATCTTTTCTCCTTGTCGAAACAGCAACGCTGACTGGCTTTTAAAGTCGAGACTGTATTTTTTTTTTAAATAATATAGTAAATACTTTTAATGAAGATACGATATACATATTTTGACAGATACATAATATTCAATTATTATATAAGAACCTTTAGTGGGCCCCCGTAAGGTATAAAAATAATAAAATCTCGGAATCCAGGATTTATATTCATATTTATTTAGCAATTAGTATTCATAAAGATTGTTCGACTTCATTGTTAAAAAGTCAGTTAAAATGAATTATTAAGAGATCTTGATTACAACAATTTTATTTTTATGCGCAGGGTCTATCATTTGATGCTCCTATCGAGTTACCGAAGTTCCACTGCCCAATCGACGACGTTGATCTATCAGTAGAGGTGTGCGGGATTAAGTTTGAAAATCCGTTTGGGTTGGCCAGCGCCCCTCCAACCACCACATCCGCGATGATCCGGAGGGCTTTCCAACAAGGCTGGGGCTTTGCCGTTACCAAGACTTTTGGCTTAGATAAGGTAAGAGCTCCAAACTTAATAACTTTAAGTGGCAAACGAGTGTTTCAATAAATTAATATGATTGAATGATGATAAGTTTTGACGAGCTTTAAAATACCCATTTTTTTAATTTTTTTTTTATAAAATATCTTGATATCAAAACTTATTTTATAATATTAAAATTATTATACTAGGATTTAGTTACCAACGTGTCGCCGCGTATCGTCCGAGGAGTGACTTCAGGCGAGAACTACGGCCCAGGACAAGGATCTTTCTTGAACATTGAACTTATCTCGGAGAAGTGCGAAGCTTACTGGTGTCAGAGCGTTACGGAACTTAAGAGAGATTTTCCTAACAAAGTGAGTATTAGAAGAAATAGAATGGAATATACGGAATAGAAATATTTTTTAATGTCCTGGTTATTTAGATGGCATAGATTCGTGTAGCGATAATGAAAACCAAGGTTCAATTCAAAGGCAGCGTGTTATTGGGTTTTATAAGAAGATTTTTTCAGCATGGAGTTTCGAAATGGGCTCGTAAAACTTCCAACAGGTTCGGCATTGTTACAAACGATTTTAGAGCTAGCGAAATTTGTATGGAGATAGTTAAAGTCCGGAATTTTATTTACAAATCAGGCAACGTGTTATTGGGTTTTCTGTTAAGAAATTCTTAGTATGAGATCTGGAAATATGTATTTAATACTTGGCGAAATTTGTTTGTAGAGAAATATAATTCTGCCTATCCATCTATGCAGGAATGGGTGTATTTATGTACCTACTTCGGTGTTCTTTTATACTGGAAAAATGACAACAGCCCACTCAATGGTACCTAAGTATAGTATTGCCCAAACTGAGATTGAAGTCTCGTTGTTCGACACACTCATTCCTAAAATCTACGCTTAATGTTTGTATATGAGATAAGGTCAAAGATTAAGCATTCTAACATATACAGGGTGGTATTCTGACCGTGATCGGAAACTAAGGCAGATAATAGCTGCGGTGATTACAAACACCGTGGCATAAAAAAAAATTTTGAATACACCCTGTATAGAGTGGATTTTAAGTGCAGCTTTTTTCCACAGGTAGTAATAGCATCCATAATGTGTTCATACAACGAAGCGGATTGGACGTTACTGGCGCAGCGCGCGGAGGCGGCGGGCGCGGACGCGCTCGAGCTCAACCTGTCGTGCCCGCACGGCATGGGGGAGTCCGGCATGGGACTGGCGTGCGGACAGGTACGACTCAGTAACTTAACACTCATTATCATCATCATCATAATCATCATCATCATCAGCCTATATACGTCCCACTGCGAGGCACAGGCCTCCTCCATAACTGAAAGGGTTTAGTGTGGGTAAGCTTTAACACTCCATTTCACTATAAAACTACTTCTAAAAATCCTGTATATCGACAATAATGACATCCAACTGGCGATATAAACTCTGAATATTCTGCGTGTGTTACTATCCAAATATATTGACGTAGTGATAGCCTCCGCAGCGCAGATGTGAGATGGCTAGACACCAGCTAGTGGAAAAAGTTTCATCTCCGCCGCTAAAAAGTATTTTCGTATTTTAAAATGTATTTTCAAAGTTTTCGAACAATTTAGTTATGGTTTCTGGACTATAGGCAGTACAGGTTGTATCAACAGGTCATCCTGGAAGTCTTTTAAACAGAAGTTCAAAAGTCAACGTCATGTACCTAATAACTATAATATTATTTTGAAATTGATTTACATTAAAAATTCTCGACATACTTTAGTTGTTAGAAATCTAAAGTTATGCCAATTTGTTAAAGTTAATATGTTTTTATTTTATTTTAAAGGACCCTGTCCTTGTGAAAGGCATATCACAATGGGTGCGTAAGGCAATCAAGATTCCTTTCTTCGTGAAATTAACTCCAAATATCACAGATATCGTCAGCATCGCTACGGCAGCATATGAAGGTACATTTTGAACATTAGTGTATTTGTAACTTAAAATTTAAGTACACCCTTAGCTTTAGAATACTTTTTCAGACATTTTATTGGACATACGTAATCTCTGCTCTTGGATATAATATTTAATTAAGATTCAATTCACCTTTTTTTTTTTTATTGCCTTAGTAGGCAGACGAGCAAGCGGTCCGCCAGCTTCAAAAAACTTCAAAAAAGTCAAACAGAACATACAAAATAAATCTACTACATTGAAAATTAAAATCAATATTTTATTTTTATTTATTCTATTCTTAAAAGTATTTAATAGGCCTGACATTGTTGCATTTTTGTTTGTTAGACCGTTATAAATACTTATGGGAGTAATTATACGTCAAAGCAATTGTAATTTTGTAGGTGGCGCCAGTGGAGTATCCGCCATAAACACCGTGTCTGGTTTGATGAGCGTTAAACCTAACGCCACTCCTTGGCCCGCAGTCGGTAAGTTGATGAACAATTATTATACAAATTAGTCCATTTTGTAAAAAGAACTTAATAGCCAATTGTGTCTAAGAACTAATTATAACCATTTTCGTTATTCAATTAGTTTTCTCATTAAGTATGTGCCGTGCGATCTAGAGGTCCTGGGTTCGATTCCCGGGTCGGGCAAAATGTTATTGGGTTTTTCCATTAGAAATTCTCGGTAACAGCACGGAGTCTGGAAATGTGCCCGAAAAAGCGGCAATAGGCTCGCCACCTATTACGTGGGACTGATACATACTTGGCGAAATGTGGGTGCAGAGATGCACCTCTGCCTACCCCTTAAGGGAATACAGGCGTGAGTTTATGTATGTATGTGTTTAAAATTATTGTGACAGTTAAAGCTATGAAAGTAAAAACATTATGCCAAGGCACAAGTTATTTTTTTCATTTTGAATGCTAAGGTAAGCCAAGTCCCAAATAACTAATAGATTTTTTTTTCTTTGAGGTCGTGAAAAACATACAACATACGGAGGTGTGTCTGGTAATGCCACTCGGCCGATGGGTCTGCGTGCTGTTTCGGCAATCGGTAACAAACTGCCTGGCTTCCCAATATTGGGCATCGGTGGCATAGATTCCGCTGACTCTGCTTTACAGTTTATTATGTGTGGAGCTCCTGTCGTTCAGGTAACAATTAAAAAGAATACTTTTAAACTCATAATAGGCATACCAGCCTCCATACCCAGACAAGATACTTATATTTGTTGGTCACACAAAATTCACAGTAAGGAAAAATCTTATCTGCCGAAACTGGTTTCAGTAGTCTCCAACCAATTCTGCAATGGAAGCTACCAAATAAAGAAATTTTTCGTATGATGCCGATATTAAGCAATATTTTCTTTAACCTTTAAAAATGTATATATTTTAATAATATTTCCAATAATTTATGTAGGTCTAATTTATAGTTTATACTGATGTTAATTATAATAATTAAATATCCCTTTAAAATGTATTTTGCAGATATGCAGCGCAATTCAAAACCAAGACTTCACCGTTGTGGAAGACTACATCACAGGACTTAAGGCGTTACTGTACTTACGGTCTATCGGCCTCGACAACTGGATGGGCCAGTCTCCACCCACAATCAAGCACCAAAAAGGAAAACCAGTACAAACGCTTTATGATGAAGATGGAAAGGTAATAAATAACTTTTCTTTTTTTTATTGATTTTATTGTGTCTGGTGGCGCGGTGAATAAGTGGACTGTATAATGCGGTTTAGAAAGAATTGAACCAGCACGACACGCTTGCGGGCGGGATGGGAACTGCCTGCGGGAAGAATAAAGTTGATAGGCAGCTCAAAACAGAGGATAGGATGCACTAACCTTGTGGCGATATGCAGCGGCGTTGGCGGTTGGCGGCTCCAGTATGTGTCCGACGGCAGTTTATGAATTCTTCGGTTCGGCACAGCGAAACAAATTGCAACTAACTCTCTGGAAGCGCGCGCGCAAGTCCATCCTTGCGGCGGGCAGCGGTGATTTTTAACCACGCGTGGCGATGCAGTTGTCTCGCTCTCGCCACGCTGCAGTGCGGTAGTGCGAGAAAAGGATGCGGAAAGGAACAAGCGTGTCGCACTAGTAAAACATTCCAATACACGCATGATCTTAATTATTTATTAATTAATATGGCGCAACCATTCCCCCCGGGCTTGAAGGGACGGCTTCAAAATAAACTAAATTAAATATGCGGATGCGGAATAATTACAAATTAAATTACTAACGAAATATGCGGATGCGGAATAATCCAAAAATAATAAATTACTAACTTAAATATCTATGACGCGGGATGATTAACAAATAAACTAATTAATGCGGTTTTATAATTTAAAGCTTAAGGTAAAGGGCATAAACGTACGACGGGACGCAAATACGACCCTGTCGCGGTTTTGACGCGGACGACGCGAGTCACACCGTTCGACGCCGGGAAAACTTCCTCTACCAACCCGAGAGGCCAGTGAAGTGGCGGCGCGTTATCAGTTTTCAAAATGACAACGGTTCCAACTTTTACGGGGTTGGATGGAGTGTTCCATTTTTCACGTGACTGCAACGTGTGCAGATATTCTACTCTCCATCGCTTCCAATATGAAGTTACTAATTTATCTAGCAAATCGTGGCGCGAGAGTATGGAGAGTCTACTTTCTTCTACATCTTTAGCGGGTAAATACTTAAGCGGTGTATAGTTTAAAAAATGAGCTGGAGTCAACGCTAGTGGCTCAGAAGGGTCACTAGACAAAGTTCGACACAAAGGCCGAGTGTTCATCACGGCTTCTACTTGAGTGAGTACAGTACTCAACTCCTCAAATGAAAGGACTTGTTCCCCAATAACTCTAAACAAATGGGTTTTCAAGCTTTTAATGTTTGCCTCCCAATTACCCCCAAAGTGACTCGCAGCCGGTACATTTAACAGCCAATCTATGCGGTTTTCACTTAAAATATGACCAAATTCGGTTTCAAAATGTTTTGATTTTAGAAATTGATGATGTTCTGAAATTGCACGCTTGGCACCGACAAAATTTGTCCCATTGTCTGAATATATCCGACTAATGGGACCACGACGCGAAAGGAATCGTTTGAATGCGGCTAAAAAACTGGCGGTACTTAAATCACCGGCGAGTTCAATGTGTACAGCGCGAGTTGTTAAACATACGAAGAGGCAAACGTACGCCTTGGTGGCCCGAATACCACGGCCACGGGTTAGGGTGACTTTAAATGGACCAGCGTAGTCAGTACCCGTATGTACAAATGGCTTTGCGGATTTAATTACTCGACAAGACCTATGTTCCGCCATCTCCGGAAACATGGGTTTCGGACGAAGGCGAAAACAAGGGAGACACTTGTGTACCCGGTTTCTGATTAAGTTACGTGCAGATAGTACCCAGTACTTCTGCCTCAAAAGAGACATAAGTAAATCGGGACCAGCGTGACAATTAAACTTATGATGGTAGTCAACAAGCAAGTTTAAAATATGATGCTTGCGCGGCAAAACAATAGGGTGTTTTTGATCATAACTTAGATCGGAGCGGATTAAACGTCCACCGACTCGAATAAGACCACCATGCAAGAATGGTGTCAGTCGTTGGAATGCGCGACTACAATTCCTTCCGGTTTGTAGTTTTATAATCTCATCGCGGAAATATAAATTTTGTAGTTCTCTGAGAA
Source organism: Hemaris fuciformis (assembly GCA_907164795.1). Taxonomy (NCBI): domain Eukaryota; kingdom Metazoa; phylum Arthropoda; class Insecta; order Lepidoptera; family Sphingidae; genus Hemaris; species Hemaris fuciformis. The sequence continues at coordinate 4,320,860 of OU015440.1, read as the reverse complement.
CCATGTTCTCTGCGAAATTTAAATCTGAAGCGGAAATATTCCCTCGCTGGGGCAATAATTTTATAAAGCGATATACATAAACAACGCTGCGTAAAAACTTACTCCAAGAAGAAAAGCGATAACTTAACGCAATAATTGGCGATTCTTCATTCGGAATCGACGCAACTAAAGTGTGTTTCTTTTCTTCTGGCGGCTCTGAAACCACGGAAGGTTCAAAGGCGGTAATTGGCCATTCCGATGGACTAAACGAGGTCCAGGAGGGCCCATGAAACCATAGCGGGTGATTTATAATTTGTGCGGGCGTAAGTCCCCGAGATAGACAATCCGCTGGGTTGTCAACACCGGGCACATGATAAAAGTTTTGCGGTGCAATTAAAGATTGAATTTTAGAAACTCTATTCGCCACGAACGTATCCCACCTGTGTGGCGACGAATGGATCCAACATAAAGCGACTGTTGAATCTGAGAATGCGTATACTTTATTTATTTTGTGGCGTTTATTACAAGCGTCAATAATAGTACTAACTAGTCGAGCAAGAACTAATGTGGCACAAAGTTCAAGCCGTGCGAGAGAAACAACTTTGCGGGGAGCGACTTTAGACTTAGCACTGATAAGATGGACCGTGTTGACATAATCATTTTTGACATGAAAATATACAACGGCACCGTAAGCCTTTTCACTAGCATCAGCAAAGGCGATGATGTTCACAACGCTAGTCGGTCTAATGTCTATATGGCGCGGTATCTTAAGCTGCTCGAGAATTGGAAGTTCTTCCCTGTAACGTTGCCATAACTTTACAATATTCTCGGGCGGAACATCGTCCCAACCACAGTTAATCAACCAAAGTTCCTTGATGAGTAGCTTGGCGTACAATACAACTGGAGCTACAAATCCCATTAGATCCCATAATCGTGCAACACAGGATAACATGGTACGTTTTGTACATTTATTATCCGGAGTACAAATCTTTAAACTAAATAAGTCGGAACCGGGGGACCAGCATAGACCCAGAACTTTATGCGTGTCGGTTTCATCAAACTCCTTAACTGCTGAGAGGCGATGCGTAAGCGGAATAGAATTTAACACAGTTTGCGAATTACTCGTCCACTTTACAAGATCAAACCGTCCAGCCTTCATAAGAGAAATAACTTGAACAGCAGTGGACACAGCTTCCTCGTCACTGTCGACACAGTAAACGAAGTCATCCATATATAAACCATTTACAATGGCCTCTCTAGCCTTAGGAAAATAATCGCCTTCATCTACTACGAGTTGCCTTATCGTCCGTAACGCGTGGAATGGACTCGACTTAAGGCCGAAACAAACGCGATTAAATTGATAAACCTGTAGGGGTTGTTCAGGTGCGAATCTATATAAAATGCGTTGAAATCTGCGGTCACATTCGCGAACATTTATGCAAAGAAACATCTGCCTAATATCCGCCGAAAGTGCTACTGCAAATAAGCGAAAATTAAGAATTATACTAAACAAGTCACCTTGTAAATTAGGTCCACCATGGAGGATATCATTAAGCGACACTGACGTACTGGTCTTTGCACTACCATTAAGGACAATGCGTAATTTGGAAGTCAGCTTATCTTCCCTAATGACCCCATGATGCGGTATAATATATGACGGAGCGGTGATACTCTCATCTGTTTCTGGAGGTGCGATAGTGATATATCCCTTCTCTAAATATTCGGTTATGACGTCATCATAAGCTTGCTTCAATTTAGGCAAAGCCTGCATTTTCCTTTCTAAACAGAGAAAGCATTTCTCAGCTAATCGTCGAGAATCGCCGAGACTAAAAACATCCCTTTTAAAGGGAAGGGCGACGGTATATCGACCATCATCTTCGCGGGTGGTAGTGTGAGCATAAATATCTTCACACTCCTTATCTTCTGGGCTTAGAACAGGAGGAACTAACACTTCTTCTAATTCCCAGAATTTGCGGACCATTAAATCCAAAGGCTCAGCTGCACAGCAGCATGAGACCGTTGCGTGAGTACTACTTAAAGCGGGTGCGGAACCTACAATCACGTATCCTAAAACGGTTTCTAATGCGTATGGCGCGACGCGTGCGGTTTGTCCTTGAACCTTATCGGACAATAAAAGATGCGGGAAAATAGAAGCCCCAATTAACAGGTCAATCTCACCCGGGACGGCGTAAGTATCATCGGCCAAAGGTAAATTTTTAAAATTCGTTAACTGCGAACTATCAACCGAAACCGTAGGCAAAACTTCTGTCACTTTATCTACTACCAATGACTCCATGTCGTAATTAATGTTTCTATTAAAGCGAGAAAATAATTTAATATTCACGAAACCCTTTGTAATTTTAGCGGAACCCCCTATGCCTTTAACGGCACATATTTGAGATTTATTACAAGTTAATCCTAAACGGTTGCAACAAGAAATAGTAATAAAATTACTTTGGGAAGCGCTATCTAATAAAGTACGAACATAGTGTTCATTACCAAAGGCATCAAGAACAATAACACGCGCGGTAGCAAGTAAAACAGTGCTAGGCACTTGCGGAGTATTAATATTTTGCGAGAGTGTACAAAGTGAAATATCTGTGCGAGGCGCGGGTAGCGTGGCGGGAGCAGGCGGCCGCTCGCTGTCGTATTCGCGCGCGGCCACAGTAGCATGCGGCGCGTCACCCGTGCACGATAAGCCTACTGCGCTCACTCTAGATGCGGTATTGAAATTATCGAAATGTAACATAGTATGATGTCTCCTCTGACATTTATGGCATTGCATTTTAGAATTGCAATTGAGTGAGCGGTGTCGAGTACTTAGACAATTAACACAAAAATTATTCGATTTTAGGAATTTAAAGCGTTCGCCCGGACTAAGTTTACGAAACCCTGGACAATTATATAAATGTTCATGTTGCGTAAAACATAAAGAGCATTTTTGTTGCGGTGTTACTGAAGCGGTATTAATATAAGCATGCGTTGATTTTAAAGACTTAAATGGCACATCTGGCCGTCGATCGGAACCTTTCTTAACTTCTTGTTTACTTGACGTATTTTGCAATATCTTCATTTGATCGCGTATAAAAGTTACTAATGACTCAAAGGATGGAATACTAGACCCTCGGTTATCTAACTCGAAAGCGTGCGCGGTGTCTTTGTCGATTTTCTTTAAGGCCATATATAAAAATATAAGATCAGTGAGATTATCGAACTTTAAATTATTTAATGCGGAAACTGACGTTGCGAATTTATCTAAAAATTGTTCAAGGTTATTTATGGTTGCGGAATGAAAGGGCTTAAGTTCAAATATCTGATCTAAATACGAACAAGCAAGTAGGCGCTTATCTTCATATTTATTTATTAACGCGTCTAAAATAAGGGAATAATTTTCAGCGCATGGGCTTATGCCAGCAAATACGGCTTGTGCCTTGCCCTTAAGTTTGCAAGTGAGGTAATGTAATTTATCCAAGTCGTCTAGTGTTGTATTATTATGTACCATACTCTTAAAGGTGGCATAAAATAATGGCCATGCCTTAGTATCGCCATTAAACTCGGGCAATTCAATGCGGGCCAGTTTAGGCCTATCTTTAGTACTATTATACTTTAATTCGGGCTGAGTCACCGTATGTAAAGACTTCGCGGCACGTTGCACTTTATTATATAAGTCATCGAAAGCAATAAGCGGTTGATAATTAACATCGTGGGTGGGCTTTAATTTTAATTCTATTACATTAATTTCGTCTAAAATACTTTCGAAATCGGCGCGTAACCTCTCGACTCCCTCGAGATCACATAAAAACGATTCCTTTGCGACATCGTTCGACAAATTATTCGATTTGTCAGCTATTGATTGCATACGAGAAAACATGCATTCTTTTTTAGCGGCTAACAGTGTAAGCTTGTTTTCCGACATAATTAATGATGTTTAGATATTAGATACACGACGTAAATAACAATGTATGCGGAGCGGTGCGGTGCGATGGAGAATAGAATTTTCTACCCACGAATCGCGCGGATTATGTACTAGTATGTATTGCAAAAATACCCTACTTTTAACAATATAACGAAATATAATATGTCCGATCGTGAAAGAAGTACAAATTATATTTATAAAAATGCGTTATTACTTAGGTTGGACACAAATAAAATATGGCGGGTTGTATAATAGGTGCGGTATAGATAATTATTTTATACAATTATTATTGCATATGGCAAAAAATAATTTGTATATGCGGGACAATAATAACGAACTGCGAAAATAATAATATGCGTCCTAATGAGACCAAAGATGGCGCGGATTTGTATCACGGGCCTGAATCCGGCTCGAAGGACCATAAATTCTATGGTGGCGCGGTGAATAAGTGGACTGTATAATGCGGTTTAGAAAGAATTGAACCAGCACGACACGCTTGCGGGCGGGATGGGAACTGCCTGCGGGAAGAATAAAGTTGATAGGCAGCTCAAAACAGAGGATAGGATGCACTAACCTTGTGGCGATATGCAGCGGCGTTGGCGGTTGGCGGCTCCAGTATGTGTCCGACGGCAGTTTATGAATTCTTCGGTTCGGCACAGCGAAACAAATTGCAAACTAACTCTCTGGAAGCGCGCGCGCAAGTCCATCCTTGCGGCGGGCAGCGGTGATTTTAACCACGCGTGGCGATGCAGTTGTCTCGCTCTCGCCACGCTGCAGTGCGGTAGTGCGAGAAAAGGATGCGGAAAGGAACAAGCGTGTCGCACTAGTAAAACATTCCAATACACGCATGATCTTAATTATTTATTAATTAATATGGCGCAACCAGTGTCTGATTAAGGCTTTACTTCCATGAATGCAAGAAATTCACAGATAATATGTAATGTAATGGGATATCGTATTTCATATCAATTCTAAAATAGATCTGTTTGAAACATACTAGCCTCGAGGCCATTCAGACCAAAAAAGCCATAAACAATTCACCCATATACCTTGCTCCATAACTTCTTTTATTTCTAAATCATCCTTCAATTTTCAGGTGCTAGCTCACTTCGGACCTTATTTCAAGCAACGGGAAGACTTACTCCATGAGAAAAGGCTAAAATCTGACTTATTGGAAGACAATAAGGTCCAAGCTTACTTGGCGAATGGCACCACCAATGGATACTCATCGGTTCCGCGAGTCCAAGATGTACTGGGAGAAGCGCTACCTCGTGTCGGGACTTACAAGCACTTAGACAACACCAAACAAGTCGTAGCTCTCATCGATGACGTAAGTACTTTTATTATTAACAAATTATCTGCTTAATTTTGTATTTAAATGACATTCGGCCTTGTACACGTTATCCCAAACGTCCTCAAGATTAAAGAGATTTTCTTTTTTATTTAGGGTTTGACTTGTGTTGGTACTACGGAAATGATTCATCATTAAACTTTCGTTTTAGAAATAATAATTTAATAGCCGCTCATAAACTTCCCAACACTGTCCAAAGAATCTCATAAATCTCTGTTAGACCTTCCGACCCAGAGTGAGCTCTTATACAGCTTATATAGAAATATACTTCTACTAATCCCTTCTGGAATATAGGCGAGAGTGCATATAATTGAAACTGTATTAAATATGTAATTTTTAGGACATGTGCATTAATTGTGGCAAATGCTACATGGCATGCGCTGATTCCGGATACCAAGCTATCGAGTAAGTGGTTTTTATTTCAAAATATGTAATCTATAATTTTATAGATTATAATTAAATATAAACTAATAATTAAATAAAAATTGTGTGGAATTGAATACATATAATTCTTTCATGTTATTTTCCATGCCTCATCCACTGTAGCAATTTTTATAGGTTTTAATATCATAGTTATAGAATGACTTGTTATGAGACTTCTTATAATATTGCATCCAAGAAAAAAAGGAAGAAATACATATACGACAAACGGCAATAGGCCCGCCACCTATTGCGTGGGATTTGGTCTGGTAGTTTCATTATAAATGTATAGCCTAAATTAAATTTGTAATCAGAATGTATAAGGCGTTATCAGCTTATCCAATGGATGGTTTATTTCGAGCAAATTGGTTGGGTCGTTATTAAATTAAAAGTATGTACCTAATCATTTTTTTAATGCGTTTGTATTTGTGTTCTAGGTTCAACGACAAAACTCATTTGCCTCATGTAACTGATGATTGTACCGGTTGCACTTTATGCCTGTCTGTCTGCCCAATCATAGACTGTATCTCGTAAGTATTTATTTATATACTTGCACGGCAAGGTGACCGCTATGGCACTTAATGGTAAATGTGTCAATTTTCAAGAGTTAAGTAGCTTCAGTGTATAGGGCTTTACTCAAAAATATTTCCGTTAAAAATATTTATTCATCAATAAAAACGTTTTAATTAGACAAAAATAAAAACATGTCATCTCAAAAAAATATATATATTCCTTTAACGATGATTAGTTCTACGCTCTAAAAAAGTGTTATAGTCTAGCTTTTAAGAATCATCGATATAAAATTAGGAACAGACTGAGAGATGATTTAATTAAAAGAAGCGTTATCAATCGTTTAAGGCACCTAGCCATAGTCAATACTTAATAGTTAGTGTTCACAGTAGTTAGTGGAACATAGTATTTCCGCGTCGTCATTTTATTATATACTAGCTGACCCGGCTAACTTCGTTCCGCCTAACAGTTTTTTTAGCCTAAGTTACTCCTTATTACATCAGCTATCTGCCAGTGAAAGTCTCGTTAAAATTGGTCCACCCGTTTCACAGATTAGCCGGAACAAACAGACAGACAGACAAAAATGGTAAAAAACGTTATTTTGGTATATGTACCGTGTATACATCCATATGCATTTATTAAAAAGCGGTTATATCAATATTACAAACAGACACTCCAATTTTATTTATTTGTATAGATTTATTTTTTTTATTTAAATACGTCTTCTAAGAAGTAATTATTATTTACTTTTTTCCAGTATGGTCCCCAAGAAAATTCCGCATGTGATCAAGAGAGGTTTACATTACGAAGTCTTACCTGTATCACCATTAGATGATGTATGCAAATAACTAACACAATTTGTAAAATAGAATATATTATGTATGATATACAAAAATATACTAGTTTTCAGCCATAATTCTGTTGTATATGTGTTTTGCTCTTGACATTGCATCTTTCCAGGAAAATACCCACATATTGTCAGGATTTACTTTCAAAGTTAGCGCCGATATAGGCTTAGGGCAATTGTAATGTGCTTTGTATACTATATTAATATTAGTTTGATTATATCTCTCATGAAGCCTCGTACAGACAAGACATTCAAACCTTTCAACTATCTGAAAACCATCCAGCTGATAAGGCCGCAGTTTGTACTCTCTAATCAGTCGCTCGTTTGAAATAATTTGTTTCGTCTTATGTTCTAAATATTGTTCATATAATTCATCATCTTTCAACAAAGTGTAAATATGCTTTGCTAGAATTTCAGGTGTCGGAAAATCATCCAAAAGTATTGCAGATTTGTCATTAGGGAACCAATCTCTTATAGATGGAGATCCAAAATATATGGGTACTGAACCCACATTGATAGCGCGCCAAAACTTCTCCGTGACGTAATCCTCACAGACGCCATTTTCAATGGCTAAGACGAACTTGTATCTGGCAACAAATTTCAAAAATTCATGTTCGTTTAAGTTGTTCAAATAATCTTCAGTGAACTTCTTTGGCAATTCTTTATTTTTAAGGCAAGCGCCGTAGGAATCTACTTTTATATACTTCATTAATTCTTTAACGTAATAATCTCTTTCTGTTGATGTTTCACAATCACTTTGCAGGTACATCACAGGGGCTATGTCTTTTAACAATTTGTTCTTTTCCAAAGTTTCTACAAAATATTTCTTACTTGTTATATCTTGGAATGAATCTAAGTATTGTAGTGGGAAAGGCACATCACTATATCTACTAAATGTAGATGAAAAATTAAACAACTTTAATATCTCTTCACTCATAAATTCCTCAATATTTCTTGGTGACTCTTCATGATACAATCCCCAAACAACATCTTTTGATCTTCTAGGTAAAGGGAGATTGCTAAAGTCAATGGCACTTGCATAGAATAAATAAGCATCTATATGGTACTTTTCACTTACATTCCTATCACTGTATATATCACATTTCATGTCACCAGGACAATTTCTAATTCTTGAAGTTCCGGGGAAGTTCATAGTCCACCACAGTATCACAGGATTTTTCGGGGTTATTTGTATCACATCACTTGTACTGGAATGTGTCCAGTACATAAAAAATAAAAATAGAATAAAACAAATCCACACACACTCTCGTAATGTTATGCGACATAATCGTCTCATAGCTCTTAGTAATAATTTTACAGTATAAAACATGGCAGATGCACAGTCACTGTAACTTTTGTATTTATCACAGAATGAAGTGTGTAACTGATTTATAGAACAAACAGAAACAGGAAAAACAGTTATTTCACAAATATATTTCCTGTACATGTGATAAGAATTTATGTAAATAGATATTTAAAATGTCCAACCTCTCTCTTTGTGCATGTAATATAAATCCATGCTGAATGCTACTGTAAGGTCAAGATAAAACAGTCCATAGATAGCTCCTTGCATTTTACCCCCAACAAAGAGTTCTAACAAAGAAATCAGTGTAAAAATGAGTTCAATCATCACATAATACAGCTCTGCCTGATACATCACTTGGTCGACAACATACAGTACCATCAATAAGGTGGACAGCATGAGTGTGGGTGCTGCGACGAGACATGCCAACACACTAACAGGTTCCACAATGTGAGGTATTATGTTCAGGAGTAATGCCACTACCTAAAAGTAACAAGTATTTTATTGAATTTTTAAGTTGTTTATCCGAGTTATTTTGAGCATAACAAAGAATCTACTGAATAATACAATCATCTAGATAAAGTATTTTATTTAATTATGGATCCTAGATCAATGAACATCCTCGCTCTTTTATAACATAATATATGTCTATACACAATGCAATTAGCAGATGACAGTAAAAAACTCCATACAAAGTCTCAGCAGAGTGTATCTTTAAAAATGCCCCAATTAGAGCTATTACATTGTGCGTTATTTGCGTGCTTAAGTACATCTGCTCTGCAAGATCGTGAACTTGGTCCACCAGGTACAGAATGATGAACATTAATGACAAGATGAGTGTCGGCGCGACAGCCATGCAGTGTAAAGTATCGGCCTCGGTTAGGAAAAACGGCAGTATCATAAGGAGCATAGATATAACCTAAAAATAATAATTCTATGACAATATCTCGTCTTACCTATATTTTGGAACATCGTTTTAGATAAAAGAAAAGAGTGGTGATGCGGGAATACCGTTTACAAGTCGTATTTAAGTATATTATTTGGCATTTAAATACTTTATTTATTTATTGTTTATAACTTTTGGAATGTAATAATAATTGGCACATTAAAAAAAATTGTAGCAACACTAGCAACTAGCAAATTTTTTTTTCTTTTTTTCGCAAGGAAAGGAACCGGCTTAGGTCGAGGACCATGCTGCCAAGTCTTCAGTAATTTAATTTCATTAGTATAATGAATGATGATGATGATGAATGATGAAAGAAAAAAGGCGGGAAATTCCCAAACTGAAAGGCGCGCCCCCTGTCCCTCCCACATACAACCCTTAATCCCTTCACTACAATAGTGAACAGAGAATCAAGCACCAGTCGTCGATATTGCACACAGCGTATCCAATTCCCCCCCCCCCCCCCCCCCCCCCCCGCCCCGCCGCATCGGTGGGACAGTCCCACCTGGATCAGGAGGCTCCTCCATCCTCTCGCCAACAATCACCACAAAAGACTCACCAGATACAACGAGACAGGGGAAAAATAAATCAAACACCACACACAACACCGACAAGCAACACTTAATCCCCTGTTCACCATTAACAAGAAAAAAAATAAAAATAGGGATGTTGACAAAAATTTGGAACTGTTTTCATTTTATAGATAAGAACGTAAATATTACGAAAAAATATACTTAAATTTTTTATTCATAAATTTTAAATAAAAAAACGACTTTAATTAGTTTAGTGTTTAAATTCGCGCCTAAACGCTCCAAGCTGTCACCTGGTCTTGATGACGTAACAGTGTATTAAATACAACAAACTGCTGTTAAACTAGGGATGGAACAATACCATTAAGGTATCGATACTTCTACTCAATACCGTATCGGTCGTCAAGTATCGATACTTACTCGGTATCGGTCGGCAAGTATCGATACTTACTCGTATTAAATCGTTTTGGAAAATTTAGAATAAAAATGTATCAATAAGTACAAAATTATAGGATTTTCAGCCCCGTGGCACAGTTGACTAGACACCAGCTTGCGAAACGAGAGGCCGCGGGTTCGATCCCCGAACCGAGACAAATGTTTGTGTGATTCGCAAATATTTGATTCGGGTCGGGGTGTTTGGGAGACCGAAAAGTCTCTCGTAGTTTCTTATACCCACGACACAAATCGGTTAAAAATATCTGCTGCTTCAAAATTAAGTTGCAAGATTTCATCCAAACAAAAATACATACATACATTGCAAGTTAAATAAAAGCTTGTAAAAAGTGTAAAGTTCCGATTTATCGAATCGAAAAAAACATCGATGTTTTTTCAAAGTGGACAGTGGACACCCCTAGGTTAGATAACTTGTCTGTGATTCTTCATACATTGTGACGTAACGCGCTCCGATTGGCGTTTGCAGTCACGTGATATTTGGAATTATTTTAAACATTTTTAATTATTTTTAATTAATTTATTACTCATATTTACATTTACAAAATATGATTTTCAGCATTCTAATATTCCCTGCTATGGCAAAAAAAAACTTTTCATACATTCGCTATTTATGTCAACATCCCTATTATATGTGAGGAAAACAAAAAACGCGCCCTCCAATCCGAACTTTTCCCGCCCTTTCTCTTATCATCCTATATTTAACAAGGTATAGTGTATTCAATGAAAGTTGACAAAGTCGATAATTCAAATTGATTTATCGATGAAATGTTATTTTTCTTAGTACTACATTAAAAGACTATTTTATACTTGTCATATAAACATATAATTATTTCTTTAACTGAGATTAAATATTATACGTGGAATTATATACGTAGTTATTTATTTAATCACGCACAACTAAACGTGCATCCCCTCTCGTTAGCGATTAAAAATAAATCTAATGATAAGGCCGTTAACAAAGCGAAATAAAATACACCATAAATTAACCACAACCAAACTCGTGCGAGATTTAAAATAAAACATTGAATAAACGCACCAAAAGTAAATAATATTTGAAAGAAGAGATACATTTTTTCCATAAACAATGGTACTTTTCTTCGTAAATAAAGCATAATGAATAGAAGAGATATTACTAATGTGGGCCCAGTTGATATACAATACATATGTCCTTGTGGTTTTGGTATTATTGTTGGCAAGATGGTTATAACAAGCGATATACCCTATAAGGAACAAGTCTTAAATGTAACGGTAATCATTTACAAATATGTATTTAATGTAATATTTACTTACAAATTCAACCAACTTCATCAGAAAAATATTATATTTAATCAATTCGTTCCATTTCTTATCAACAGGAACAGAGTCTAAAATTATTAAAGGATTATTTACAATTTCAAAAAAAATTGGTTATTGCCAATAAGTTCTGTGAAATGTATTTACCATTTATTATCATATCAGACATGATTGTGCGTTATTTTATTCTTTGGGTAGCAATAAAAATCAATTAAGCAAATATTTCTTCTGATTGATTAAAATATATAATTATTATCTAAATATAAACTTCGTAAGAAAATAGTCAATGATGAATGATGACATTGGAGACTAACTTGTCATTGAAAGACTTTTTGAGACATACACTAACCAGCATCAAAATATTTTTCATCAATTACTAATAAAAATATTATATAACCAATTACCTATGTGTAATTTATCTACCATGTTTACATAACTTAAGTACTAAAGTAATTTTAATTTATTTAGAAAAAAACTCTTTTAATTTTTTTTTGTCGAATTGTATCAATCGCTGCGTTTGTTCTACACTAGTAAGTGTCAAAAGTTCTGTATCTGTAATCGCTAGTGCAATTACAATACCTACCGTTGGATAGCTTGATTTTTCTTTCTACAATAAAATTATATTTCTGATTATGTTATAACTCGTTGCTAAATATCACACCATACATAATGGAAGAGGATGATCCCGTAGTACAAGAGGTATGTTTCTTATTGCTTGTCTTACAACGTGGTAATAAGAAAGGTTATGTTATTGTACGAAAAAGCTTGATTTTTATTAATTTTTCCTTTGCAGATTCCTGTGTTCCTATCGCAGGCTTTATCTCAGAATCTTTATATATATCAATATCCAGTGAAACCTGCAAATAGAGAATGGACGGAAGCCAAAATTTTAAACGCAGCTGTGAAGCCTAAAAATCGTCTGGTGCGCTTAGAAGTCGGCTTAGATACGTACAGTGATAAATATTGTTCATCTAAAGGTGAACAAATAGCAATCAATACAGATGGACAGCAGGTAACAATCATTACAAAATTTAATAAAGTTAAAGTAAGTTACAAATATGTGATACAAATTGCACCATGTAACATGATACAAGAATTTAATTTATTTACAAATTATTTTAGCCTTTTTAATACTTATTCTTAGTAACAAAAATTGCATCATCATCATAATCACATTTTAATTTATGGTAGTTTTCATACTATGTCCTACACTTAAAAATCTTTGCCTGATCTCACCTATACTTGATTTTCATCAATACTCAATTATACTATTCTAGCAAACTTAAAACCAACAAATTTAATTTAATATTGTATGCTTTCAATGATATTTTGGATGTATGAGTATAAATTAAATACATATTACTCTCTTTAAGGAATCATCATGGCACATCAAAGAAAAAGACAAATCACTGTACTTTAGATCTGGAACAATGGACAAGATAGTGTATGAGAGTAGTACACCATGTGTAGAGACCAAACATTATGCTGTTGCTGTGTTGCAAGATAAAGAATTGCATTGTACACCTATACAAGGTATGTTGGCAGTTGCATTAAACAATATCAGTATTCTGGACAGTGTTCAGTGAAGTCAATAATTTTCCAACATAGTTTTTAGCATGGCCTGCATCATGCTTAACATATTTAACATTATAACTGCAATATGAACAATAATAGAATTTTGATTTAAAAAAATACTGAAAAATATATACATTTAAGCATGTTTTACCAGTGGCAGGACTACCATAGAAGCCCAAAAACGTATAACGTTAATTTTTTAATATCTAGTTTATATTCGCTTATTTATGATATGACAGATTTCAAGCTTAAAAAATACAATTCAGAATTTTAAAAGGCAAACTGTTTTAATGTTGGTCTTTCTTACTAAAGCAATTGTTATTGTCAATATGTTTTAAAACTAAACAAATACTTATTTGAATTTTCTAAAGTCTGTATTAAATGAGAAAAATATATTTGCATGTGTAAGAACATTGAATTAAGTAGAATTCATCATCATCATCAGCCCAAATACGTCCCACTGCTGGGCACGGGCCTCCTCTACAACTGAGAGGGTTTACACCTTAGTCCACCACCCTGGCCTAGTGCGGGTTGGCGGACTACACACCTAAGAAATTCCTAAGAACTTTTAGGTGTGCAGGTTTTATCACAATGTTTTCCTTCACCGTTAAAGCAAGTGATAATTCATTGTGAATACACATCACTTCGAAAAGTCAGAGGTGTGTGCCTGGGGTTTGAACCTGCGATCGCCGAAATTCTCGACCGCGCGCCTAAACCATTCATCACTGCTTCTGCTTTTGGAATTATTTGTGTGTTATTCCAGTTATGTTATGTTTAGTTATGCTTTGTTTCAGGAATTATCCAAATGAGGCCGTCCTATTCATACTATGACAAACAGGAAAAAAAAACTAGTGAAAAATTGAAAGCTGATAAATCTGATGAGGAAGATAATGAACCTGAAGCAAAGAAGGTAATTTTATTTTACAGTTCCAGAATATTAATTAAATAAATAAATAAATACATGCAACAGTCTCATACATAGTTCTGACTAAGATAAGTCTTATGCCGTGTGGGTATCAGAAATTATGAGACTTTTCAGTCTCACAGGCACCTAGATCCGAAACAAATATTTGTGGATCACATAAATATTTGTCTTGGTGCAGGGATAGAACCCACAGCCTCATGTTTTGCAAGCTGGTGACTAGCCTACTGCGCCATGGGGCTGTCAACTGAAATTGTGATTTATGTCAGGAAGCATGTTAATAATTACATGGATCATAAATCTTGTTATCGGTGTGGCATGGGGTAGAGTGGCCATAGAGAGGCCGGAATGGAGACGGCTGGAGGAGGCCTTTGCCAAGTGGCAAGCGGACACACAGAGGTGGAAGAAAATGGATATATATGAGTGATTGTACATTAATGTGTCCGAAGAAAAGGCTTAAATAAATAAAATAAATCTTGTTATCAACCAATATCATGAGATGAATTTGACATCGATTAACAATTAAAGTAGTATCAATGCCAATATTTATATCAGTGCCATTACTGAACCTATGGCCTTCTCTTTGTGAGTTTGGTCTCTAACAAACTTTACAAATTGGCCTGTAAAATAATTGGTGTCAGAGTTAAGTAACAAATTTAATTTTTAGGTTACAGTGAAGTTTGCCCGTGAAGAGACGGAAGTGGTTAAGAAGGCGCGGGAAAAGTCTTACGAGTCTATATCGCAGCGGATATCAGCAGAAGCCTGGCATGATGCCATGTGGAAACATTCTGACACAGATCATGCGGAGGTGAGTTATTACTAACTAACAAGTTAGGCTGCACTAGGCCAGCATGGTGGACTAAGGCCTTAACCCTCTCAGTTGTAGAGGACGCCTGTGCCCAGCAGTGGGACGTATATGGGCTCATGATGATAATGATGAACAAGTTGTATAGTTAATTATATATTTGTACGGTAATTTATTTACTTATGTTTCTTTGAATGGCACATTGCAATCAAGAGGTAAATATATAGTTAAATTACCTGATGGGCCAAACTATTAAAGTGTTATTATACATTTACTTTGAATACATACATCCATTGCCATCGCCTTGTGCGATAAGGCCGCCCATTGTACTTTTCTACTCTACTGTACTCCTTAGTTTTAGTGTTATGTGTACAATGAAGTTTTAAATAAATAAATAATTAAAAACAGTCAGAACTGTGTTTCTTAGATATTTCTGTAATATGATTGTTTTTGATGAAATTGTACAATATTTTAATATAACATGTCTTCTATAGTTTACAGTGGGATTTACATTCATTGATCTTATTATAAAATATTGAACAAATTATCTTGTCCTCAGTTGGAGCGTCTAAAGTTGTTCAGTGCGACTTCCTCGGACGGTTCTGCGCTGACCCTAAGGTCTCGTGAGTATATACGCACTCTGGTACCCCCGCCGCCAGAGGACGAAGCCGATGTCGCGCCCACAAAGAGGCCCACACCGCAAGAGCAAATCAAAGAGTTACTTATCAACGGTAAGTGTGCTTGCATCGTCTTGCGAATTGTTACTATTTTGGGTACGTTATAAAAAAAAATGCCAAATAAAAAAATGTACATACATACATAAACTCACGCCTGTATTCCCCGAAGCGGTAGACAGAGGTACATTTCTGCACCCACATTTCGCAAGGTTTGTATCAGTCCCACGTAATAGGGGTGAGCCTATTGCCGTTTTTCGGGCACATTCCAGACTCCGTGCTGCTACTGAGAATTTCCTAATGGAAAAACCCAATAACACTTTGCCCGACCCGGGAATCAAACCCAGGACCTCTAGATCGCACGATACAAAAATATGTTTGTAAGTAAATTAATTTTACTTTCCGAAGTTTACGCTGATTTTAGCGCCATTCAGGACTTTGTTTACGCCATCTATTGAACACGTCGGTAAACATATCACTATTCGTTGCTATTTAGATACTAATTTCAATAATCTTCAGTTTTCACATTTTTTCCTTTGTATTTGCGCAATAGTCTATCTTAATGCCAAATATCAAGTTTCTAGGTCATCTAGAAGTGGGTTTTTGATATTTAAGTCAGTCAATCAGTCTCGTTATAACTTGAAACGTTCAATTTCTATATCTGACCGTTTATGATTTTTTGGATTCTAGGTAAGTCAACAAGAGTTATAAAGTGTGCCAAATTTAATAGTAGCTCAGAATGGTTCGTGTAACCATACACGCATGGGTCTTTAGCATATTTTTTTTCTGATAATTTTAAACAGTAAACCGAAAAAAATGTAACTATTAATGAAAGGAAATTTCGATTGTTAACAAATGGGCTTTATTATTATTTATGACATTTATAATATAAAATTGAAAAAAAATGTCAATAAAAAAATATATTGCTTATTAATAAAAGATAAGAAAAACGTGACATTTCGTGTTGCTGTGGGAGTTCTTTGCCGTTTTTTCTCCGAACACAACACGTTCCGAAGCGGCAATAGTTTGAAACTGACGATTGCTTGTGAAAGTGTATTTGACGCTATATATCTATACTAATATATAAAGCTGAAGAGTTTGTTTGTTTGTTTGGTTGAACGCGCTAATCTCAGGAACCACTGGTCCGATTGGATTAATTCTTTCAGCGTTAACATCACGCTACGACCAATAGGAGCGGAGCACCAATAAATAATGTTTCAAAATCGGGGGTATTTTTTTCCTTTTGAGAACTTCCGCTGCGTGCGCTGCGGAAACGGTTAAAGTTTCGCTAAAATAATGTATGACAGAATTGTTCCCCTTTAAAAGTTCTAAAAAAAAGTCCGCGACAGCCACAGACAACCTAACCTATAGACTCCGCTTCTCTTAATTTTAATATGAAAACAAAATCGCTAAATCGTGGCGGGGTACGGGGGCAGTCGGCTAGTTTTCATTGGACGCTTCAAGACACTGATAACATTCTAGTGCGCACTAGAGATGGGATAAACTATATAATAATTATCGATAATCTACGAAGTTTATAGTATAAAGGAAAAATAAAAAAACATATGAATTTTCATATAAATTTTTAATACTTATAAGTTAAACAATCGTCAAAGTCAAAGTCAAATTATCTTTATTCAAATAGACTTTTACAAGTTCTTTAGAATCGTCAATTTTACACTTTTTTTAAACTATTGGCGCTTCGCAACGTGTTATCGCTGTGGAGAAGAAACGGCAAGAAACTCTCTCAGCAACACGACATGTCATTTTTTCTTTAAAAAAATAGCAATATATGTTTTTTTTCATTACATTATTTTAATTTTACATTATAAATGTCATAATGATACAAACTGTAGCAACAAAACAAAACTCCGATCAATTTACTTACTCCCAAGGCTTATTCATCATCCTCTACAACTGAGAGGGTTTAGGCCTTAGTCCACCACGCTGGCCTAGTGCGGGTTGGCGGACTAAGGCTTATTATCTTCAATAAACTCTGAAATTTTATAGTATGTTTTTTTATAAAGCTTATCTTTAATTGATTTCTTAAATTTTGTCAAGGGAAACTCCCTAAGAGCCTTCGGAAGTTTGTTATAGAAGCGTATACATTTCCCCATAAAAGAGTTATTAACTTTCCGGAGACGAGAAAATAAATATTCGTTACGAAAGTAAATATTCATCAATTAAAAGTAAATATTATTTATCAACTATTGACTTCTAAAATGTATTAATTTTGTATAAAC
Organism: Hemaris fuciformis; assembly: GCA_907164795.1. Taxonomy (NCBI): domain Eukaryota; kingdom Metazoa; phylum Arthropoda; class Insecta; order Lepidoptera; family Sphingidae; genus Hemaris; species Hemaris fuciformis. Next base: position 4,303,096 of record OU015440.1, on the reverse strand, counting down.
TCTCCTTATTGATTTTGATTCAGTTTTTTTTTTGTTAAATAAGCCAAACGTATGTCGATATATATATTAATTACGCATTTTATTAAATCAATCAAATGATTGACGTTTTCAAAGTCAAACTGATGGTGCAGTAAGTCGGCGAATAATTCTAGGTTTGCTAAAGAATTCAATGTTTTACAAGAAAGATACATTGGATAGCTCTTTGGTTTATTAAATTTCAAATTATTATTATTTATTCAGTTTCAAATAGAAAACGTCGAGATCTACCAACAATTCGGAAACAATCCCCAGTAAAATGTCGCGAACAAATAACGTGATTTTTTCCAGGAAACCAATTATCATCTCGTTTGGTAGCGTCAATCCATTTTTTTTTCACTTCAGGGCACTTGGGAAACCTTTTGAACAACAGACAAACAACGATATACAGTCTATAAAAATATCGATCTCAATATTATTTGTCGATAAAACAATAATTATATTGTGTCTCATTACTAGTCTGCGTGTCAAAGAAAGAGCGAGATAATGTTATATGAATTCAAATAAGAAAGAAAGAGATGCAAATACGACTTAAACGCCAGAATTTTTAATATTTTATTTTTAGTATATAGTTATTTTAGTGATTAATGAAAGAATAATAACTTACCTGTGAAATGTAATACGATCTTTTGCAAGACTAGATGTTGTGCTGCTCTTTCCACAAAATTTCACTGAACAATACGGCATTATGACAGTTAATATTTTTAAAACAGGGACAATATGTCACTGCGACACTCGGCGGCGTAATGAGTCACGTTAAGGGGCGGGGCCGGCGGTTATGTCGTGTCAGGGCATAACGTCGGCGAAAGCATGTGTCCAGTAATGCGTCGTCTATAGGTTAGGTTGTCTGTGGCGACAGCATATGTCTATCTTTTAAGGTTGGCTCACTATAACCTTTTTTATGCTAACCAAATTTGTTCTAAAATAAAGCATTATTTGTGAAGGTGTTTTCATAAAGATGATATTAATGCTTATCCAAATAAATACGTTATTCATCACAAGTATTTAATTTAAAAGAAATTTGCCCTTTACATCATTTGATTTCAATGAATATCTTAGAAGATATCGCAGTTTTAAAATAACACCGCAGCGAAAAAATTATCAAGCGCTCAATTATGATGTACGAGTACAAGGCACCGGCACACGTTTCACGTCTATTTACTGATTTGAATGATTTTTTGGTATGGACATAAATGGGACTCTGTCGAGTAAAATAGACTACTATTTTCTTTCTGAAACCAACCCCTGTAGTCTACGCGGACGGAGTCGCGAGCAAAAGCTAGTATATATATATATGTATATTCAGCACCGTTATTACTAGCTTTAAGATACTCCTGTAAAAAAACTCTCCACGAGACAGGCAGTGCCTAGTGTGGAGAGTTTTTGCAAACTGTTATGTGTAAATTTTTTCAAGGTTAATAAATAAATGTATTATTATATATATTTATTATGACACTGGATGTGTGCGGCAGGCAAGCTGATGTCGTTCGGCGACGTGCGCTCGCTGGTGCGCGGCGACGCGGGCGCGCTGCCCGAGTGCGTGGTGCTGTGCGCGCTGTCGGGCGCCGCCGTGTGCGTGCGCGGCCTGTGGGCGGCGCGCTCGCAGGACCTGTACACGCGCGCCGCGCCCGCGCCGCCCCGCCTCATGTGCGCCGCCCGGGACCACGTGGTACGGACACGTCATCAATATCATCATCATTGTTAGAATTAACATCATTAATACATACATACATACATACATAAACTCACGCCTGTATTCCCCGAAGGGGTAGGCAGAGGCGCATTCCTGCACCCACATTTCGCCAAGTATGTATCAGTCCCACGTAATAGGGGCGAGCCTATTGCAGTTTTTCGGGCACATTTTCAGACTCCGTGCTGTTACCGAGAATTTTCTAATGGAAAAACCCAATAACGCTTTGTCCGACCCGGGAATCGAACCCAGGACCTTTAGGTCGCTCGGCACATACTTGTACCGCGAGACCACGAGGCACATCATAAATATTATCATCATTATTAGAATCATCATCATAATTATCATCATCATCAATATCATTTATTTATTAATATCATCATCATCATCACATATACGCCCCATTGCTGGCCACGGGCCTTCTTTACAACTGAGACGGTTCATCCCCTAGTCCACCACTGCTTAATGCGGGTTGGCGAAATTCCTAAGAACTTAGGTGTGCAGTTTTCCTTCACGGTCAAAGTACTTGATAATTCATTGGGAATACACACAACTTCAAAAAGTCAGAGGTGTGTGCCTGGGTTTTGAACCCGCGACCGTGAGATTTTTGATAAAACGCCTAAACCTCGAGAACGGAACAGAACATACTTCAAAATATTTAAAAAAAATATATAAAGAGGGCTTATAAATCTCTTTTAAAATTAAATCATGAGTTAGCTCGTTCGTTCATTTGTTTAAATAAATGAATGAATCAGATAACTGATCCTCTGTTTAAAAAATTGATTAAAAACAGTTTTGGAAATAATATAATAATTGTTATGTCTGTCATAAATGGGTGTAATAAATAAAATTGAACAGTGTCAACATTCTAGTTATATTTATTCAAGAAGTTATAGCGTAGTTAAAGCTTAATTGCGATCAGTTTACAGCAATCTTCACAATTTTTTTAATTCTCAACATTTTTATTTCCAGCTTTACTTGTTCACGCAACACTCCTACATAGATCGGGTGAAGGTGACTGCCGCCGTACGCCTGCCTCCACCAGTGGTGTTGGACATCATCCGCTCAGTGGCGAAGTACAACCCTCGGTGGGGCTGGGAACTCCTGCTGCCTCCTGACGTAGCCTTCGAGCAGAAGTACCCTGACATCATACAGAGACACAACCTAGCGTGGGAAGCGCGACAGAGGCAGTTCAACGAAATGCTGATGGGGGATAATGTCCCCAAACGGCAGAGGAAGAAATCTCAAAGGGACTCGATTGGCTCAGACACAATGCTGAGCCCCAAACCACGGTACAACAGTGTTAGTGAAGACGATAACGATAAAAAGCGACATAAGAATAAATCCGCCACAGGCTGTGGCAAACGGACGCGCAATGTCAGTTCTAGCAGTGTTAATGAAGTGTCGTGATGAATTGTGATTATAGGTTATTAAATTGTGATGGTACTCGAAATGTGTGTGGAGATGTAAATCAAGGAACTGCGCTAGACGCTAGTATATTAATCGTTGTGATATGAGACTGTTTATGATGTAAAAGTGTATCGTTCTGTTTATACCTGATAAATCTTAATCGTGCGTAAAATTTTGGCGTATGACTTTTGTTATTGACTAGAAGATTTTTGCCCAAAATGGAGTTAAACATTTTTATAAAGTGTATTGAACTTATGTAGTGAATAACTTATAATGTGAAGAAACTTTAGGTCTTGCAAGATTGGATTAACAGAATTTTGTTTGGTATTATCTTTTTGTCAATATCGAAAACCAATTTCTTTAGACCAATAAAGCCTAAGCTCTGACCAAATTGTAGTACAATTCGTGATGTCGATTTTTGTATCCAACATGTTTAATGAATGAAAAATGAGAAATTGATTTTTATTCAAAGTTGACCTTTCGTTGCTTGGCTTCTGTTTATTTTCATGCATGCATATTAAGGTAAATGTTATTGAAATTGACCATACTTGTCAGAATTAACCATACACTAAACATTCATCAGTGTTTAAATTGCATATTAATGCAGTTACCAAACATGTTGTATTGCAATATTATGTACCACTATTGAGCGCAGACTCTTTTTATACTACGTAAAGAAGCTTGCGCCTTAGTCCAATTGTTGGCCCAATGTGGGTTGGTGGACTTCATGTATAGTGTAATTTTTGTTGTAAATAAAAGTCTATTTCCTAATATATTTATTTGTAAAGTAATTTATCTTCATCGAATTTAATGCTATTTGGAGTAATACTGAGAATTAATTCAATGGCCGACAAAATCAGGTAATAAAATTTGTATAGAAAAATGGCTCTTGGAGGGTAGATGAAAGTATAGGATTTTTTGACAATGCATAAAACACAATGAGCAATTGTCAGAAATAAATATTTAGGAATACCCAATTTTGCTGTTTAAATGTTAATTAATCACTCATATTTCCATATCAATGACTTAAATATTGAATGTCACAGTAAAACGTCGACGGCATGTTTATACATGCCAACAATATTATTGTCATATCCAATAGTAGTTCCTTAATTTATCTTGCTAACTGAGTCGATATGTTGGTAGCCAGATAATTAATACCATGACACTAATTTTCAGATTATCAGAAAAATATCCCAGATAAACGAATGGGCCAAATTTATAAAAAAAATTGTATATCCATAGTTGAAAAAAATCATGTACATATATCATGACTCGGAATAACCAGTATCCTATTTCCGTTCAAATAGTATTTCTTATTTATTTTATAAAAAGTCTTTAAGGCAGCAGTACGTAAAGTGAAAATGTAAATCAGAAAGGCAAAAGAGAGGTGGGGGTCAAACCCCCAATGACATTCGCGTGCCTAGCGACGACTCTGGGTAGAAATTGTGTGAAGTCAATCATATGATCGAAAGTTTAAAATACGGGACTAATTATAAGCTATCGATGTATTTTATAAAGGAAATTAAACTTTTAATACATATGTACGTTGATTTTTATTTCTATGTAATTTTCATATAATATCGTATCTTCCAGTAAAACTTCTAAACATAGACGTACTCTACAAGTTAAAAGAGTAAGAAAATTCAATAATAATAATAGGTTGCAGTTACCTAATGCAAATAAAAAAATACCATTGTCTGTTGAAGAAACCTTTATGTCTAAATATTAGCTAAAATTAAAGTGACTAAAATTAAAGACTATTAAAGTGCCCGTTAATATTTTAAGAAAAAGAAACACTTGTCCAACACAGTTTTTATTTACTACAAAACATATTTGGTGCGAGTAACAACAATAATTATAATAGTAACATCATAACATTAACTTTATGAAGCTAAAATACAAATTTGAATTAAAAATATTAAAACGAATCTATTAAACAGACAACGGACTAAAGTAGCGACAGTTTTACTAAAACGATTGAAGTCCTAAATTACAAACATTCGAATGAGTTACAAATATTCTTATAGATAAAATTGTATGACGTAAAATATTGTGTTTGTGAATTCATTCATAATACAGGAAAAATTCTAGTATGGAAGCAGTGATGGCCTCGAGGTTTAGGCGCGCGGTCGAGAATTTCGGCGGTCGCAGGTTCAAACCCCAGGCACACACCTCTGACTTTTCGAAGTTATGTGTGTATTCACAATGAATTATCACTTGATTTAACGGTGAAGGAAAACATCTTGATTTTATCCTGCACACCTAAAAGTTCTTAGGAATTTCTTAGGTGTGTAGTCCGCCAACCCGCACTAGGCCAGCGTGGTGGACTAAGGTGTAAACCCTCTCAGTTGTAGAGGAGGCCCGTGCCCAGCAGTGGGACGTATTTGGGCTGATGACGTATGGAGTAACATGTACATTGTACATATTATTATAAATAAAGCAGCAAAAAATGTATAGACCGTAGATATAAGTTGTTGATGAAGAGAACTGATAGACATAATATGTAAGGGAATGTGACAAAAGAATAAGATTTTTTTTTTCTTTAAGTAAAAAGGAGATGAACATGATTAAAGATAATAAAATAACATGTCGACAGCCCCGTGGCGCTGTTGGCGGCACTAGATTGCGAAAGGAGAGGCCGCGAGTTTGATCTCCGTACCGAGACAAATATTTCTGTGATCCACAAATATTTGATTCGGGTCCGGGTGTTTGTGAGACCGAAAAGACTCTCGTAGTTTTGTATTGTATAGGGTCAGAACTATGTTTGTTGGGTATATTTATTTATTATTTATGTTAGGATTTGTCACAGTGTAAATTAGGAAAACTACTTAGAACAAGAAAACAGAGATATAAGAATATATCAATAACTGCTCAAAGTTTGCAACAAGAACTATGTACCTACAACAAATGTAAAAACATGATTTTAACATAAATCCATTATAACTTAAGTATTTAAAACAGAAAAAATATATAAGTTATTCTTATATGATTAATAAACAACACAAATCTAAAGACATCTAAAATTATAGAATTATGAAGCTGAAACCTTAAATTCTTACCAGACTCTAATATGCTTAAAAAAATCTAAGTAGCTTAGTAAATTATGAGATACAATTAAATTGTGCGTAAAAATTACTAAAAGGTAGAATAATTATTTTTAGTAAGCATGGTTTTTATTACAATTCAATTAGTTAGTGGTGTATTGGTAGCATAAAATGTATGCTTATATATTTATAAAGAATATTCTTATCTTAATAACGTAAAATAGGTATACTTGACACGAATCGCCTCATGAAAAATGATTACGTTCAATAATACACGGGGCTTGACCCCCCATCATTTAAGTCTGAATACGTATCTGTCACAAAGATAAAATCAATTTTGTACTGACATCAATGCTTAACTTGCCTAGAAATAATAGATCAAACAATAAAAGTTTAATAACTAAAGTATACAATCACAGTTACGAAAACAGTTAATACGCCACTAAGTCTTGTTGCGCTGTTACAGAACTCCAAATTGCATTTGCTAGTGACGTCAGCGAACTTGGTTTTGACCGCCGACCAATCGCAGAGTCCGACCCTGCAGCCTTCCAAGTACATTGGCTTCTCGTTTTCAAGGAATAACACTTGGTACTGGTCTTTGACTTGGAAATTACCGTTTGGAGTGCATCTGTTGAAAATCATAAATAGACGATGCCCATTAGTGTCTGTTGAAAATTATATTTTATAGTTTATAGAATCTATAATATAGATAACAATAATAAATATCTACAATAAGCCTGAGAAATGGTTGTAAGTTAATAAAAGTCTAAGATTCTGGGTTTAACTTAAGCTAACAAAAATACAGTGCATTTCGTTTGCTAGCTATTCCCCTTTTATTATATGTACGATTTTATCTGTTAATCTATGTAGGATAAAATTTACATTTATTTGGATTTTGTGGTATATTCATAATACTAGTTATTTAAATTAAAATAATGATAAAAGAAAAAAATATTGCTGTATTCTTAATTTTCAAAAAATGACATTTCATGTTGCTGAGGAAATTTCTTGCCGTTTCTTCTCCACAGCGATAACACGTCTCGAAGCGGCAATAGTTTAAAATTGACGATTCAAAACCACTTGTAAAAATATATTTGAATAAAGATCCTTTTGAAAGATTTTGACGATTTATAAATATTCCTCTCTCAACTACTAAATCTATACCAACTAACACTTTACTTACTTGTACAGTACCGCAGCGAGGTTGGCATTGAAGGGGGTCATGGTGGAGGTGGTCCACTTGCGCGCCTGCACGAGGTTGGTGTGGTAGTTGTCCCCCGTGAGCGGCGCCGAGTCCTGCCGCGCGCCCATCGCCGTCAGCGTCATCATCAACATCGGCGCCTCCGTGAAGTGGATCATTGAGCGGGGCTGCTGATGTTGTTCTGCGAATAGAGTATGTTTGATTAGACTATAGCCTAAACTCTCTGCTGTGGAGGAGGCCCGTGCCCAGCAGTAGGACGTTTATGGGCTGATGATGAAATAAATTTGAAACTTTACTCGACCTGAACCTAAAATATATATTCGCATTAAGAACTTACCATGATCAGCGTGGTTTCCGAAGAAGTTCAGCATGTCTTTAACGAGAGTGCAGCCAATGTTCTTGTTCAAGCTGGAACCATATCCATACTTATAGAATGTTTCCAAATCCTCAACATACTCCAATCGCTTCAGATCTTCTCTGGTGAAAACCTGAAATTGATACGGCGAATTAGAAATAAATAAATACACCCAACAGTCACATACATAGTTCTGACCCCACACTAGGATACAAGTCCTTTGTCGTGGGTATCAAAAACTACGAGAGACTTTTCGGTCTCACAACTACCTAGACCAGGAATAAATATTTGTGGATCACACGCCACAAAAGCTGTCACAATGTAATCATATTTACACAATCACGTTAGTATACCTCCGAAGGGGTAGGCAGGAGTGTACTGAACACGCGTTTTGTCAGCTTTGCAACCAAGTTATGAGGAGCTTATTGCGGTTTCGGATACATTTCTAGACTTTGTGTTTCTTTTGTAAATTTCCTCATGAAACCCATTAAAATTTTGCCCGACCCTAGAATTGAAGTCCTGATTCCTAGATCGCTCAGTATAAAAGAAATAAAACATTCAAATAAAGTTTGAAAATGCAGCATTAAACCGTTAATCTTTTCGTACAAATATTTCATTGAGACAATTGAGCCTTGTATTGAGAGGGCCATTAAAACACATTGGTTACAAAATTCATATGAATTTTTAACTTGGGCTATGAGGTCTTAGCAGCAAAGAGGAGAACCATATTTATTAACCTTCTTTGCTCCTTCATTCAAAAGATTACATTATCTACTACTAACAAGATCGCATTGAATACTTACCGCACACCAGGGCGAAATCTGCGCGACGTCCCAAGCCTTGTTGTATCGACACAACTGGTACATTTGGTGTATCGTCTCCTTTTGCAAGTCGTAGTTGAAGCCCAAACGCAAAGACACGTTGCTGATCATCTGCAACATCAAAAATTACAACCATGTCAGTATCCTTCAAGAGGTAGAAAGATGCGACAGGGGACGACCCAAATAAAAATGAGGACAAAGAAGGACGGACATACATGATGAAACTATAAGGATTCGGAGACGTGAACTACGGAACCTTAACAATTTAATGCAACTTTGCTTATCCCCAAAATAAATTTCAGGTTCGAAACATGCTCCGATCTCGAACGCCGTACAAAGCTAAAGATTTAGTAGTCAACATATATTTGTCGTGAGATCGAAAAGTAAATTATTGTAGTTAATAATACCTACAACAAAAGACTTGGATTGTGATTTCCCGATCGCCTTGGTGAGGTATTAATGACAATTTTTACATAAATTTAACGATTTGTGGAAGATACTATAAAGTATGGATAAATTTGTTATTTGACGTACCTCTTTGTATTCTTGTTTGGACTCGAATATGTCCCGTTGAGATAATGTCTCGTTGTTCTCTTCAACTTCCTTCGTCCATTGAGGGCAGAACTTGTATGGCTGCAATGAAATAAATGTATATAGATCAAGAAATTGAGATTCAGATTGAAAAGATTGTCTTTCAAACTAAATATAATTCCTATTTTAAACCAAATGTAATGAATAACATAAGTTTAAGGAAGATTGTTAAATTAAAATTGCTTTTTTAACATGCTTTTATTAGCTTTTTACGCAAGTATGTTAAGTAAGTTACGAAAAATTTGAACATGACTTTGACCTCTTTTAAAACGTCGGCTTAACTCGAAATTTGGCATTCTTATCAAGATCCGATGACAATTCAATATTTAAAAATAAATAAATAATAGTTAAAAAAAACACGCCTTCATAAAAAAAAAACAACTATAAACTAGCAAATAAATTATAGTAAATTTAAATTAAGAATGTAAAATATTTTTAAAAATATATGGGGTGCTTGATGTCAGCAACTCAAATTTAATCAATATTGCACGGTTCTATTTAGTTACTTACCCGAAGAAGCTTCTCATCATTTTCTCTGGGTACATCAAGACCTTCGGCCTGGGCTCCGAACAATCCCTCAGTGAACGCTCTAAACGTGTTGGATGATCGCTGATCGTTGACAAACTTGAACTAGAAAATCATTGCTTCGTAAAATCGGTAAATTCATCACCTGCTCAAAAAAATTATCAGTAGAGAAAATTATTAAAATCTTAAGGCCTATAATAATTGAATGGAAATATTAGGAAAGGATGTATTGTTTACATGGTAAGATACACGGTTCGGGGTTTTTGGCTGCAAAGTGAATGACTATTGGAATGATAGCGCGACTTTTGATAGTCACCGTATTCACCTTGAGAGGTGGTAGAACTACATCGATCTGAAGATTTTGATTAAATATTGATTAAATACTACTGCTGGCTACAGGTAGTAGAATACTTATAAAGGTGATAGCTCTGGTTGCATCGGCACAAAAAAACATGGCCACAGTAAAACTATAGGAACACCTCATGACATAAGGTGAGAACAGTTGACACGAGGTAACGATCGAATGAAACGGGGTGGAAATCCTAATAAGTGACGATCGGATGACGTCAGGTGAAGATTATGTAACAGGAGTCGACGAGACCTGAATCTGGGGAGACTTACGAAACAAACTTACCAAGTAATCATGTCGGTTCGCTGTGAGCAGTCCAGGGTACCTCTGTTTCCAGGCCTGGGCGATCTGCTGGGTGGTGATATACCCGTCACTTGTAAGGTCACCAGCATACGTCAGGTTATGACGCTCGTTCCACTGCCATCGCTCCAACATGCTCAAGTCGGCGCTACATATGCGTTGCTGGAATTGATAATAGTTCGATTATGCTAAGTTAAGCAGTCAGTCATTCTAAATTAATATTTCCTTATTTTGTTTCGAAGATTATGTCTATGCATGTTCTTTTGCAAGGTGCTTCCTTAATGACAATTGTTACAAACAGTTTTGCGCAGTCTTTTTAATAATAAACAATAAAATACGTTAAGATAATTCAAGAGAATCTATTAGGTATTAAAATCGTTGATACTACAATACGATGGTTTTTAAATTATGTATGTATAAAAAAACGTGTCAAGTGTTATGTATTGGCGGCAAACTTCGAGTTCACATCAATATGTGCTTCGGTTGACGGCAATACTTTTATTGCGTTACAAATTGGACAGCCTGATCGGATTGACTGCTTTTCCAAACAGATTAAAAACATGACGTAACATCGTCTGTTGTATAAGAAGCATATTAAATTAGCTTAGTTCCTTTCTAAGTTTGAACTTTTTGTACGCAGGCAGAGTTAACCCCAAACTAGGTTTAGGAGTAGAAATTTTCTTTTTACTCTCAAAATCAAAAGAGAGTAAGAAATATTCTAATAATTAATTATCATTAATCATAATTGCTAATATTTTCCTAGTAGATGTGAAATTAATTTTTACAACACTTTTTATGCTGTTTTAATTATGGTGACATTTTCCTTATGCATCAACAGATTAGTTAATAGATGTATCCAAGTAAAATAATAGTGTTGGTTGTGGATTTTATCCTTCTAGTAATCTAGAAAGTTGATCTCTATTTGGAATAGAAACCATACTTTGTGAAAAACGAAACTCGACAGTATCGAAATTTAATGATAAATATTCGATAACAAATATAATATTCTGAATTGAACTGAAAATAATATTCAGCATAACGTTTTATAAAACCTGCAATAAAGGCTTACACGGGTACTTATGTAAAATTACCTTTATATTGTGTCAATAAAAAACTACTCCTTTGTCCTAAGATATTATAAAACCTGTTTTGACTCAAGTGGATACTATTACTAATCCTTATTATACCAGAAAATTACAAAGCATAGTAGTTTTATCATCAAATGAGACTAGCTTTGTGTTCATGCAATGTATCATTGGAATTAGTAAGAAGAAAATAACCTCACACACTGTTTTAAAGAGAGTAACAGTGACTTACATTGGTGTTTCTGAAATTGACATCCTTGTAGTTCCGCAAAATATTGTTCTTGAAATCTGCGAGTTTTTGCAGCTCTACGATCTCGTTTGCTTCGGGGTTATGGGAGCCATGGCGGTTTAGCAACCAAAATGCGGCTGGTAGGCAACCTGGAAACAAAAAATGTACACGATTAATTCTATGAAAAGTTGTTTTTTACTACAATATTACGGCTTGTTTCGTACGTCCGAATAAAAAAACGGAACCCTTATAGGATCACTTGTGTCCGTTTGTCCGTCGCTCACAGTCAATCTCCGAATCTACTTGACCGATTAAGTTGAAATTTGGTACACATATAAATTTCTGTGACCCCAAACGCAGGGGTGTGACGTGAATAGATGAAATCTGTATATGGGAGGTAATTTTTGGGAGGAAGGTGGAAAATAAATTAAAAATAATTTGAAAACTGCATCGTGTGTCATATCAAATGGAAGGTCTTGTTGTGAATATCTTAAATGTATTATTTGTATTTTTTAAATAAATAGTTTCCAATTTATTTAAGAAAATAGACGAAAATTGACCATACCCCCTTATTTCTTAAACTACTGAACCTAAAATAAAAAAAAAAATACAGAAATTATTTTCCTACTTATATTATAAATTATAGAAAAACCTATAAGAATTCCATAATATTAAAATAACATGGTAAATCACTCAATATTTTGCGTATAAACTTTTGCAGGTGGAATGTGTGGGAAAACATTTTTTTTCTATAGGTATGCTTTAAAAGATTCTTCACAGATATAGAGTTGAAGAAGATTGCGCGGAAAAGTACCTAAACCATGGCACTGGAAGATAAATTTCCATAAACTACGTCAATAATGAATATGTTTCTTCGGAAAGTGTACGCAAGGTACAGAAAATACTTAACGTGCTAATACATATTAAGAATTGTATTCCAATTTTCCAGCAGAGTGTTATATTAGTCCTAGGTAAGTGTAGGTATACTTTCACCCCTAATCAGTAAAAAGTTGTTACTCTGACATTACAAACAGACTAAAATTTATTTTTGATATAGATTTATAGATACGATAAATCATCTGTGTTCAATATCTAAAACCGTTTAGTCGTTTTTGAACGCTTTAGGTACAAAAATATGAACCAACAAACATCCATAATATTATTGTAAGAAGAGTAACCGGCCATTTCTTGTAATTCATTGTTATGTTATCTCCTTTCACCCGCAATGTAAACGTCGTATCCTTTGCAACGTTTCCCACATTACCGAGTCCGGAGTCATGTTCCCACAGCTATATCAAACTCCATTAAGAATAGATTATCTTGAACATCCTCAATGCGCATTACGTGTACAAACGTAACCAAGTCAATCGCCATTTTAAATTTCGAAAATGGAATTGAAGTTTGTGACTACTATTGAGTTTGATCCTTATGGCGGGAATTAAAAAAAAAAGGTTGAAACATTTTGTTATTTTATTTTTGTGATAAAATATTGTTAGTGTAGGTATAGTTTTGTTGCATTAAGAATAAAAAAAATCTACATACAACTATTAGTGACTTCAATTCATTGATATAAATACTACTAGATACAATATCTTTATTAATTATACTCTCTTCGTAAAAATAAGATCGTATCGGGTTTTGTCTTATTTTTGAATTCCTGTCCTTAAATTTGCTTACGGACAAAAAGAAATTGCAATTTATTTAAAATTATATAAAACTTATGACGCGCGGACAAAGCGTAAAATAACGGAACAGGAAGTTATTATTGCTGCGTAATGGCCTCCTCCACAACTGAAGGGGTCTTAGTCCACCACGCTGGCTTAGTGCGGGTTAGCAGACAGTAGGGAATAACTAAAGAGAACGATTCAAAAAGATTTATTTAAAGATATTTTCCATTCACTTTATTCTATTTTCCATTTCAAAATATAGAAAAAATATTATTACGACCTCTTTAAAGTACCGCGTTTTATCCTAGGGCGTGTCAACAAGTCAGTAAGTGCTAATAATCCGCGCCGCAAGTGACCTAATGAATCAAAAGATTAATGGACTTATTACTGGCCATTTGTCAATGCTGACTTCGTTTGTAGATGGACTTTTCGCATGAACGCTGATCTATATTAGTGGGGAAAATATTGGTTAGCTGCTTAATGATTCATTAAGACATTGACAATTTACGTAATCCCTATTATATACCTATATTTTACTACAATTTCCTGCAGATTTTCTTTTATTTGAGAGTCATTTAAAAAATCCCCTGATTTAATGTTCTGTAACGTCCAGATATAGTATAGACTCGCCATAGAGTACCTACATTCAGTACATGTCACATACATAACCTCACGCCTGTATTCCCGGGAAGGATAGGCTGAGGTGCATTTGTGCACCGACTTATTGTCAATTGTGTTTTTGTCCCACGTAATCACAAGAGTCTATTGCCTTTTTTGGGCACACTTCTAGACTCCGTGCTGCTACTGTGAATTTCCTAATGAAAACCCCAATAATACTTTGCCCGACCCTGTCTCTGACCTTGAATCGAACCTGGGATCTCAAGTACGCATGACGCATACTTGTACCGTGAGACTACAAGGCATTCCATAGACTACACCTATAAATATGGTCATTTCCGTCAATTATGCAAATAATTATGCCTACGCTTCTTCTTAATTCGATAAAAATACCCCATGTAAGACGGACACGAGCAAGCAACCGATACTTAAAGAAATTACGGAAAGTAAATTAAAAACATCATCATTAGCCCATATACTGCTGGGCACGGGCCTCCTCTACAACTGAGAGGATACGCCTTAGTCCACCACGCTGGCAAAGTGCGGGTTGGCGAACTACACACCAAAGAAAATTCTAAGAACTTTTGGATGTGCAAGTTTCCTCACTATGTTTTTCTTCACCGTTAAAGTAAGGGATAATTCATTTTGAATGCACACATAACTTCGAAAAGTCAGAGGTATGTAAACCTCGACGCCATCACTACTTACCATGTTGACAAGAGCTATCTTAGAAATTATCAAAAACACAGTTATTGATTGAAAGCATTATATACTCAGCCTATCGCCGTCCACTGCTGAACATAGGCCTTCCCAAGAAAGCCCCAACCATCCCGGTCTTGAGGAGCCCTCATCCATCCGTTATCATTATTACCATTATCATCTTCATCCATTGAATACACTGTTCAAACTATATGGATTTAAACTGCGTACTGCTGGCTGAGAGAACAATTTCACCCTCGGATGAGGCGCTATTCCGAGCGAAAGCCTCTGATCTAGGTCAGCCCCGACAGCCTATTATTGGAAAACTGTTACATATCACAAAGCGACGTTGTTTTATCCCAATGCACGCGCGTTAGTCTCCGAAACATATTTAATATACCACGAGGCAACCACGGTGAAGATATTTGCATAATGAATTAGATAACTATTCACATTTGCAAGTAAATTGCATTATAGAAATAAAATATATGATATTCAACTTTTGTAACATAAAAGTAGAAAATTAACAGCACGGAAGAGTATCATCCAAACTGGCTGTTATGAATGTTTAAATATAACATAACTTAATTTTAAACTGTCGATATTACAGAGTAGAGACCGCAAAGAGATTGAAATTGCATTGGTTATTTTCTGGGTCTTTTACGCTTTATATGCCCGTCTAACGCAGCGTTGGACTATCCTCATAACGAATATTATTTAAAGAAAAAAAAGAGCCATTTCTAACCAATCCCACTTTTCCAATAAATTAAAGTACAGTATATAGTCAATAATTTAGAATTTTAATTATAATTATATTAACAAATTATACCAAGGTAATTCAATACCTTAGATATAGTCCTTGAAACGAATACTGAAAAACCGAAGTCATTGCTCTATGCAAGCCAAGGTTATTTTCTTAATTAGCCGTAGCATATTTGATATTATGCAGATACTAAAAATAAAATTAATTGTACCATAAAACACCTCGTGACATGGTTCTAACGCTGTTATAACCAAAGCTCACATTGTTCGTAAGCTCAAGGGCTACGTGGAAATGTTGGACTGGCTCCAGATCATGTCAGGTCCTAATAAAAGTTTAAAATAGTTTATTTACGTCGTTGACAATAACATGCTGTGTAAACAATGTTTTACGTGTAAACGCAATTATATTCGTGAAATTATTTGGCTGTATATTTTAATATCATAGCATTTTATTGTATTTTCTTTATCATATTTAGTTGACCAGGAACTACAATATAATTGTTAACTTTCTTACTTTATTTATACGTATAATGTAGATACAATTTGTTTTAATTAATATACGCCAAATCAAACGCTTATTCGACATAAAACATTGGAGAAACATCAGAAAACGTTACTCTTTTTAATAATAAAAAACATAAATAGTCTATGCTGTCTCAGTTCCACTTTCGTTAATTTTAAAATTATCAGATTTAAAAAGGTATAAAATCGCATGATTTGGCCTCTTAAAGTATTATATTTACAGTTATTTGAACTACGCAAGTAGGTCTGTATACTGTAACACATCTATAACGTCCTATTACACCTGCGGTATTCAAATTGCTACAAATAATTGTTTATTCGAAATGCGTTCAGTGGTTTAGACAGGTGTTTGGAACCAGCTTGCGCTACAAATTGTGAATATCTATTAAAAACCAATGAAGTGAAAAAAATTGCCACTAATATAATGTTTGTAAAGTAGGTACATATTTATACTTTTAAGAATATCTAATAAAAAAATACCAATTAATGATGACCCATTTTGACGGTGAATGAAAACTGCACACCTAAGTGTTTCCTACAAAGAATTTGCTTAGCTAAGTATGGGTAATCCGCAAATTAGCGCTACTAAGGCTAATGTGGTGGATTAAGGCTCAGTCGTAGAGGGGGCCTCTGCTAAGTGATGAGACGTATGCATGTATGTACATTATTATTAGGCGTAAACGCATTAATCTTTTTGAAACTAATTTTTGCCAGCTATTTTAAGAGATTCTATTAGTAATAGAGTCTATTGTCGTTGATGGGGACATTATCAATCTCTGAGCTGCTAGAATTTTCTTCTTACGTTAAGTTTAAGATCGTTATACTTTGCTTTTTTTTTTTATTTTTTTTTTTTTATTCTGGCACGGCAAAGTGACTCCACTGTACCTGATGGTAAGCACAGTGGAGTCCAGAAAAATAATACCAACCAGCGAGAAACGATGGTCACCCGCTGGTCGACACAATCATGCCGGCCCGCACAAATGCTTCTTCACGCTTCGCTTAAAGGATCCAGGATCATAGGAAGGAGGGAACACGTGAGCGGGCAAACTATTCCACAGCTTGATGGTGCGGCAAAAATAGGAGTTGGCGAACTTTTTAGTTCGAGCCGCGGATGTTGTGACCACAAAGCTGTGGCTTCGCATGCCCGCACGCGTGGTTCTGGTGTGGAATATAAATCTTTGGCTCCTAAACAACTGACGTGGAATTATTGTGCTGTGCTACTAAGGTAACACAAGTCGTGATGGCCTCGAGGTTTAGGCACGCGGTCGAGAATCTCGACGGTCGCGGGTTCAAACCCCAGGCACACACCTCCGACTTTTCGAAGTTATGTGTGTATTCACAAACAATTATCACGCACTTTAACGGGGAAGAAAAACATTGTGATGAACCCCGCACACCTAAAAGGAATTTCTTGCCAGCATGGTGGACTAAGGTCTTAATCCTCTCAGTTGTAGAGGTGTCCCGTGCCCAGCAGTGGGACGTATGTACATATGTATATGTAAAAAGTCAGAGAACAGTTACATTAAGTACGTTTAATTTTGTTTGCTATTTAAAAAAAACTCTGATGTGCATAAAATACTTCAGATACAGGGTGTATTCAGACCGTGATCGGAAACGAAGGCAGGTAATAGCTAAGGTGATTACAAACCCCCTGGCGTTAAAGAAAATTTTGACAAAAAATAAAAAAAAATACGTTTTCCATACAAACCGCGTACATTTAATACCGATGGTTGTATGGAAAAAGTCAAAATTTTTATTTTTTGTCAGAATTTTCTTTAACGCCAGGGGGTTTGTAATCACCTTAGCTATTACCTGCCTTAGTTTCCGATCACGGTCTGAATACACCCTGTATATCATGTACACATCAAGTGCGTCTTCAAAATACGTATCCTACAATTAAATACATAATATTCATGGTAAATTATCATCGCTGCTCAAATATGGAAAATAATATCATGCCTATAATAAAATGTATGCAAAGTTATGCTAAAAGAAACAAGTATGACTAATGTACCTACTTATAAGTAAATTGTTGTTAATTCATATTATTTATGAAGATGAAGATTAGGCACTAATGTAATAATTGCTTTAATATGATTCTATTGACACGATTTATTTCATGTTACATGCCTCGGAACTTATTCATGAAGTTAAATTAGTAATTGTATTATGGATTTATATCTACTCTGTTTTAGTTAGTTATAATAGATTGAAAAACTCATATATACACTGAAGTTTATCTTTCTGAAAGGTAAAAAGGTGATCTGTAAACGAGAACAAGTTTGGCCTCTGTACCCCGGGATTTAAGTAAACATAACTGCAAACCCATTCGGAGATTAAAGCTTTGTGTGTATGTAATGTATTATATGTGTGTACTGTGTATTCACAATGAATTATCACTTGCTTTAACGGGGAAGGAAAACATCGTTATGAAACCTGCACACCTAAAAGTTCTTAGGAATTTCTTAGGTGTGTAGTCCGCTAACCCGCACTAGGCCAGCATGGTGGACTAAGGCCTAAACCCTCTTAATGGAGGCCCGTGTCCAGCAGTGGGACGTACATATATGGGCTGATAATGATGATAATGACGAATGTATTATATCAAAAAATCATAATAATTACCTACTCATAACAATTATCCTACGTAATCATCATTCTAAAAATGTGATTATAAAACGCATGGCTTCACGCTTATGACTCAAATATAAAATTGCAATGTAAAAAACCAAGGTTATTAACCCCCGTTTGAAAGAGTAGCAGACAATTGCAGAGATGATCACGAAATAACAATGAACTTGTTGCTTTTGTGTGAACTGTGAGCTGTGAGATAATGCATTGAATAACCGTAACATTGAACGCATTTCACAAATGGCGAATGAATTTAAACCAACTCATATTGACACTGGCTATTTGCTGCATGAATCATAGGTATTGTTCATTGAGTAGAATTAAAATTGTACCTAATTTTAAGATACCATACAATCACACACAAAACGCCCGTTTCCCTAAAGAGCTAGGGAGAGGTGTATTTCTAGGTTTTGCTCTCAACATGCTTGTTTCATCTCCTGCATTTTATGTTCCATATTGGAGGCGAGACTCTTGCCAATTTTCTGGAACATTTGTGGACTTTATGTTGATAATAATATTTTTTAAATAATTATAATAAATAAATAAATACATCCAACAGTCACATATATAGTTCTGACCCCAAACTAGGATACAAGTCCTGTGTCATGGGTATCAGAAACTACGAGAGACTTTTCGGTCTCATAAACACCTAGACCCAAACAAATATTTGTGGATCACACAAACATTTGTCTCGGTGCGGGGATCGAAATCGCGGCCTTCGTTTCGCCTGGTGTCGAGGCAATGGTGTGTCAATTGTTATTAAAACTGTAACTTTTACTTATCCGATGCTTTATCGTAATTTATTTCAGATTGACTCAAACAAAAAAGATAAAATATTGTGGAAGTCGTGATGGCCTCGAGGTTTAGGCACGCGGTCGAGAATCTCGACGGTCGCGGGTTCAAACTCCAGGCACACACCTCTGACTTTTCGAAGTTATGTGTGTATTCACAATGAATAATCACGTTCTTTAACGGTGAAGGAAAACATCGTGATGAAACCTGCACACCTAAAACTTCTTAGGAATTTCTTAGGTGTGTAGTCCGCCAACCCGCACTAGGCCAGCGTGGTGGACTAAGGCCTAAACCCTCTCAATGGTAGAGGAGGCCCGGTCCCAGCAGTGGGACGTATATAGGGCTGATGATGATTGTTGAATATAACAGGAAGGTAGCATATTACAACAATTTCCCCGTGGGTGTGCCTAACTAATGTATTTGTCGTATCATCGATATTTGTCTAAGTGTGGGGAGAAACCTTGCCCATTCAATTTCCATCGTTTCTTGTTTTAATGCTTATGGAAATTGTGAAAACTCATAAACGACGAGACATAGGTACTACTAAAATAACATAATAATAATTACGAAAAATATCTTGTGGCGAGAAAATTGTCTAATGATGAATGATGATAAAACAGAATGCGCTTAACTTTCATCTTAACTTATCGTTCACCCACTTACGAGAAAATAATTATAAGTTTCCGTTTTACGTGTGTATCGTGAAGTGTCGTTGCCGCGCTTATGACGGTATAATGTACCGTAGGCACATACTTTCTCTTGCCAAAGTTTACTATTAACGTTTCATGAATAAGCCATTCACGCATTATTGACTTAAACTCTTTTTATGCTGGTGTATTCTAGTTATAAGTTTTAAAGTAAAAAGCAATGAATTATCACGTACCTTAACAGTGAAGGAAAACATCGTGAGGAAACCTGTACACCTAAAAGTTCTTAGGAATTTCTTAGGTGTGTAGTCCGCCAACCCGCACTAGGCCAGCGTGGTGGACTAAGGTCTAAACCCTCTCAATTGTAGTGGAGGCCCGTGCCTAGCAGTGGGACGTAGATATATGGGCTGATGATGAAAATATCACGGTATGTCAGTTAACTCACTGCTCATAACAAGCGCAGTCCAGCGAGAGGACGGTTTCTTAAATGTTGGAGTAAATCGATTTCTTAAGCTCCGTAGTTTTAGCTTACTTTTTACATTATATAGGTAGGGGTGTGCGAATAATTCGAACTTTCGAATTTATTTATTCGAAAGTTCCCGAATAGTTCGAAAAAATTCGAATTATTCGAAAATAATAATAATGCAGTAAGTAATCGAGTACTGATGTGAAAAGCGTAACGTACTCTTTTTGAGTTGATTTTGAAGTTAAAAAATAAAAACAAAAGTCTTACAACAATAAATATTAGTGATATTTTGAGTATCAGATTTTGGTGTTATACAATATAGTACACAAATCACTTAAAGCATCGAATTATTTTTTAAAATTTACGATTTATCGAGAATATTATATAATTATTAAAAAAAATATTATTCGAACTATTCGATTCGATTCGAATGATATTCGCACACCCCTAATTATAGGCCATTACTAAGGTGTTATTATTATTCGGCCTTGAAACCCTTAACTTGGCTACTTAAACTTGGCCACCAACTTAAACTTAAACCACACCCCCGTGGCGCAGTTGGCTAGACACCAGCTTGCGAAACGAGAGGCCGCGGGTTCGATCCCCGCACCGAGACAAATGTTTGTGTGATCCACAAATATTTGTTTCGGGTCTGGGTGTATGTGAGACCGAAAAGTCTCTCGTAGTTTCTGATACTCGCGACACAAGACTTGTATCTTAGTGTGGGATCAGAACTATGTATGTGACTGTTGGGTGTATTTATTATTTTTATTTATTAAACCCTCTAGTATCTAAGCTCTTTTGGGAATACTAAGTAAGTGTAGATATTGAAACGACAGTCCCACGCTACTTCATTTAATTATGTCGGTCTGCGCAATAACTACTTCTTACATCGCTTAAATGGAAGTTGATAAACACGTTAAGTTATAAACTGTTATTAAGTGTAATGTTCTTTCGTTCCCGGCATGATGGTTTGACGAGCTATCAGGGGTGGTTCTATTTCCGGGTCAGGCAAAGTGGTATTGAGATGTTTCATTAGACAATTCTCATTCCCACGGAGTAATACGTAATCCGGAAAAAGATAACCCATAATTCGACAAACCTTTTTTTTTTAAATTTATTTGTATGAAATTTTGTTACTCAACTTTTGAGGGGTCCTACAAAAAATACTCGAAAAAATCTACCTATTTCAGTATCCTGAAATATCTACGCCCATTGTAATGGACATTTTCAAGTAAAATTTTTGTTACTCTAACTCGAAGTACCTATACTGCACGGTGTCTAATTAAGGGTTAAAAATGGTTAGGGGTTAAGTTAGGTTAAAAACAGCCTGCAAATCGTGAGTGTAAGTAGAAAACATATGCCTACCTGTATATACGGGTTACAGGCGTGTATGTATCTACATATGTGTGTTGAAGTAGAATAAACAAAGCTGTAACGTAGTAAGCTTGCACGCATTGTTGTAGAAAGTATAGTATGGGATAAGGTTAAAAAATTCTTAGAAGAATCGCAGACTGCCTCGTGGTCTCGCGGCACAAGTATGTACCTACCATGCGATCTAGTCCCGGGTTCGATTTCTGGATCAGGCAAAGTGTTATTGGGTTTTTCCACTAGGAAATTCTGAGTAGCAGCTCGGAGTCTGGAATGGTGTGGGGCCGTTCAAGTATTACGTAAGCAAATTTTTCATAATTATTAACCCTCTCGTCCCCAATGTCAGCAAAAGTTATCAAATATCGTACTCCAATAGGCTCGTTTACTATTACGTGGGACCAAAACACAATTGACGAAATGTTGGTGCAGCAATCCATTTGTGCTCCTTTGGGGAACAGTGGCGTATACGTATGTAATCGCAGTACTGTAATAATTTGTATCTCGATAAATATATTTCTAATTAATATAATCGTAATTTACTTACCGGGAACTTCATGCACTTTGACGTTGGGTATTAGTCTGTTGGCGAAGATGTAGGCTGTCTTGGTCCCGAATAGGAAATAAGGGTCTTCTTCAACGGATAAGCATGTCTCTTGGGCGTGAGCAGTTGACGCCACAACCACCAGTAAGAACACGAGCCACCCCATTTTCTAAAGAAATTTACACTTTTATTATTTTTTAAAGATTCCATTTAATTTATTTGTTTGTATTATGAGATATATTCGTTAATGTTGAAACGACACTGTTCTTAATAAGATAATTCGATCTTCAGACATATTATGATAATGATATAATATCTGGATTCCATGTAAAATTTGTTTAAAACCAAAAAATCTAGAAAAAACATAGATTGTAAGTCTGTGGGAGCCGTACATAATGTTCTTTTCATGTATTAGCAGGCTTGTTTTATTCCTGCTAGGTTTGCTTGAAATCAGATCCAGCAATGTAGGTAGACGATAAAAAAATATACTGATTAAAATAATGTATGTTAACTCGATGTAAAAAAGTTGTCAAACTGGCACAAAACTTTTTTGCGCACAAATCAAATTACTGTTATAAAGTTACAATTTACATCATCGGAAACAAAACGCTTAAAAAACCTTTACGGCAATGGTTTCAAATGCAATGGAAAACAAATAACAAAAGCGTCACAAATGGGCGTGTGTGGCTGCGGCATTAAATAACATTCACAACACATAATATAACACTTGAACACAACAATAACAAAACGCAATTAACGTGGTTTACCTTGACGCGGGAAGATTCGGGATAACTAGTCGGCAGATTGTCTATGGATAGAAAGCGCGGGAGACGCGGCGTCCCTCGATCGCGGTACCGGAGGCACTGAGTACTGACTACTGAGTAGCGAGTCGAATGTCGTCCGCGGGCTGGTTCTATGGCGATGGGCCTTATGCGCTTTTAAGAATAAACGTACATACAACCTCAAAAATATAGCTCAGATCGCGATAACTCGTTTCGTGGCTGTATACAATGTTAACACGTTAATTTTGGGACAGATCGTGCCACTTTACCACTGCACGTAGATTATTTCATTGACAATTTTACATGATTCTTTAATATAGGTAATGATACCCAACAAAGTGAGTGAGGCAAAGTAAAAGAGTTAGGCAACACGGTATCTTAAGTAGAAAACAGAGAGTATAAACTACCAAGTCAAATAGTATTCAATAATCATTTTAGTATTGAACGGAAATTTTACATTCGTTAAAAAAGCAAGTGAATTTGAAATTGATTTTCAAGAAATTGCCGGCTAGGCATTTGTTATTTCTTAAGAAGCTCAGTAATACCTACAATGTGGTGGTTCTTATAAGGAAAAAGTAGTTAAATATTTATTAATACAATACAATAATTTATTATTGTATTGTACAATATAATACAATAATTTATTTGACAGCCCCGTGGCGCAGTTGGCTAGACACCAGCTTGCGAAACGAGAGGCCGCGGGTTCGATCCCCGCACCGGGACAAATGTTTGTGTGATCCACAAATATTTGTTTCGGGTCTGGGTGTTTGTGAGACCGAAAAGTCTCTCGTAGTTTCTGATACTCACGACACAGGACTTGTATCCTAGTGTGGGGTCAGAACTATGTATGTGACTGTTGGGTGTATTTATTTATTTATTTATATTATTATGGCAAAATGTCACGGTTATAAAATATAAGTACATCGCTGTACCAACATACTCGTATTACAATCACATGTAGGTAAGTGTGATTTCTTACTTAAAATTCTGCTTGGATTCATTTGTCAGAATTAAAAATAGAACGCAAACACGTACTTTATTGACTACTTTAAATACAAAACTTTATTTGGTTTCAGATCTTTTTCTGCTTTAACAACCGATTTGGAATGCAGTTCCTAGAGGAGATTAAAAAATAATCAGGATGTTGACAAGCCGCTTATCGTTTAAATTAAGGGTTCGACAACTATTCTTAAAACGATTGTCAGAAGCTCCATAGTATGTATTATATGTGTATATATGTGTACCTATGTATTTATATTTTACTTATATAAATAGCATTATAGTATATCTATATGTATTTTATGTATATATGTTTATGTAATGGTCTATTTAAATATATTTGTTTATTTTAATTTCTACTATAATAATAATATATACATATATATTTTTAATTATGACAATTTATATTTTATGCACCTATTCATTAATATTTTTTCTCTGCATCACCCCAAGGTTGACTGGTAGATAATGCCTTAGGCATTAAGTCCGCCTTTATACAATGTATATAATGCATAAATAATTAATAAATAAATAAATAGTTTAATAAAATTAAAAATTACGCTTTCATAGAAAATCCAACTAAAAATAGATTTCTTAAAACATTTTTTTTTATATTGAGTTGTTATCGGTCATTGATACGTATGAAACATTTTCAAAGTTTCCGTTATATACTAACATACAAACCTATGAAGCTTATTAAAAAGAACCTGAATTTTAGTGTATATAGATATCTATATGAATAAACATATAACACAGTTCTATCAATTATTGTTATCACTAAGTTGGTGACACCAACAAACGTTAAAAACTCCGGCCTTGTAGCAGCTTGACCTTTTAGTAATTTTATAGCATAAATTTATCTTTATACAAATTGTAAACTTACAGATCTTGAATTTTTAAATCGAAACTTTTTGATACATTATATTAATGTGTATGTACAAACAGGGCCGAATCTATCATATGGCTTTGTGGGCTTTAGCCCAGGGCCCTGTGGATTTCAGGAGCCCCCAGTTAAGTCAAGTCAAAGACAAAAAGAGACAATAATGCGGAAAAAATATATAATTTTATTAAATTAAGAAGATCGTACCGCCAACCCCCACTAGGCCAGCAGCGTGGTGAACTAAGGCCTTAAACCCTCTGAGTTGTAGAGGAGGCCCGTGCCCAGCAGTGCGATGTATATGGGCTGATGATGAAACAGATCGTAAGGTTTGCAGCCCGGCGAATCAAATCAATGCGATTAATCAAACGCATTAATTCCATTTAATTTAAGTTAACGTTCAGGTGTTGGTACTTCGAACTGACAATCAAATTGTTCGGCGTCCATTACACATTCATTCGATCTCGATCGTGCTCCGCAGTTTCCCTCTCAGACTCTGTCTCTTTCTATGTTGCTAGAATTATTTATAAGCACCAATATTTATCATTTTTGTATAGTATTTTTAATTATTTATGTTAGATATGACTATTTTGTATCCTATATAAACCATTTACAGTGTAATACCATTTCCTATTAAAATAATGTTACACATTCCTTTTAGCAAACATGATGGACATCTTGCCCTTTTTTTGTCAAGTCCACTTTAGTGCTAAATACAATATTTCATTTCAGGGGCCCTTATGGATACAAGTGTTTCCCACGAATCATGCTCAGTTAAAAGCTGAGATACTTATGTTCATCATGTTTCACTCAATATTGTAAACTCTTGTTAATGTAATAAGTTATAGATATAAGTGTTTCCCGCAAACTGTGTTGTCGTTTAAAATAAGTGTTACCTATAAATTAATAAATAAATACACCCAACAGTCACATACATAGTTCTGACCCCACACTAGGATACAAGTCCTGTGTCGTGGGTATCAGAAACTACGAGAGACTTTTCGGTCTCACAAACACCCAGACCCGAAACAAATATTTGTGGATCACACAAACATTTGTCTCGGTGCGGGGATCGAACCCGCAGCCTCTCGTTTCGCAAGCTGGTGTCTAGCCAACTGCGCCACGGGGCTGTCAAATTGTGTTATCGTCTAAGCTAACTTACATACTCGCTCGATTACACCGGCACACACAAAAAAAGTGATCAGTACTTTTGACCAGACCAACTTTTTTCCGTGTATTTTGATGTCCTGAATTCAAATTCCGTTTTACTCCACTAGGCTTGAGTTTTGAGTAAACTGCGAAAAACACTAAAAATCGCAAAAAATAATAGTGTTTTAATTTTGAAAATCTTTTGACAATCTCGAGTTCAAAATTTTTAAGAGTTTCACATCATCCACATCTAAATATTAAAAAAAAATGTGTAATGGAGTAAGGCGTTATGATAGACATGTCGATACAAATTGGGAGACTCGCATGCCTAAAGAATCCCTAAGAGAATACGCTCGGTAAATTAAATTAAATTGCATAAAAAATCATTGCTATACACAATAATTAAAATATTTCGATACTTTACACTAGATGATTCAGTATAAAAGAGTTACGAAGGATCTTCATTTGAGCTATAAGATGATGACTTAATTAACATACATACATACATAAACTCACGCCTGTATTCCCCGAAGGGGTAGGCAGAGGTGCATTTCTGCGCCCACATTTCGCCAGGTATGTATCAGTCCCACGTAATAGGGGGCGAGCCCATTGCCGTTTTTCGGGCACAATTCCAGACCCCGTGCTCGGTACATACTTGTACCGCGAGACCACGAGGCAGTCTTAATTAATTACCAAGTTTAATGAGTACCTCGTGATCTCGCGGTACAAGTATGTGCCGTGGGATCTAGAGGTCCTGGGTTCGATTCCCGGGTCGGGCAAAGTGTTATTGGGTTTTTCCATTAGGATATTCTCAGTAACAGCCCGGAGTTTGGAAATGTGCCCAAAAACGGCAATAGGCTCGCCCCCTATTACGTGGGACTGATATATACCTGGCGAAATGTGGGTGCAGAAATGCACCTCTGCCTACCCCTTCGGGGAATACAGGCGTGAGTTTATGTATGTATGTTTAATGAGTACCTAACTATAATGAGTGATGTAATCCATACGTATTAGAAAATAGAGTTATGTATCGAATAGTCAATGAATAACACAGCTCTCGAAAACTGTGAACTTATTACCTACTACTTTAAAATAAGCTATAAGACTAAAGTTGTTTGTGTTGAGATTCTTTTAAAGTGCTTAAAAGATGTTTTGATTTATAGCTTGAAAAACATAGCGAAGGCAGACTGGTAGAGAATGCTTATAGCATTAAGTCCATCTTTATACGCCTAAAAAAGGAAAGGTTTGTTATTGTAGATATATATTTTTTGTCTGTTAAAAACTTTACAATTAGGCACTCAGAATCTTATATTTTTAATTAATTTATATGTGCAGTTTCTAGCAGACTAAGGCTAAAGAAGAGATGTATGGAGTGCGTGAGGGAAGATATGAAAGAAAAAGGGGTGAATGAAGACATGACGTCTGATAGGGATATTTGGAAGGATAAAACATACTGCGCTGCCCCTAAATAGAATTAGGAATAATGAAGAAGGTGATATATGTATGTGGAGCATAAGCATTAGCAATGCATTTTAATTCCAAACTTATCTAACTCCAAGTCAGTAGGCGTGGCGCTGTGTCGTGCAGAAGCACTATATTACGATACATGCATGCTAATTATAATCTTTACACTAAAGTGTTAGAAGACGTCCGACAATAAACGTCGAATGCGCGGGCTATGGATCCAGCATTACGAAACTGATATCAACTGAAATAAATGTTTGGTATTTCCAAGTTTTTATATTAAACTAGCGGTGCCCTACGGTTTCACCCGCGTCAAATTTAATTTTCCGGGATAAAGAGTAGCCTATTTTTTAATCCAGCTTCATTCTAAACTTCTTTGAAATGAAATGAAATGAAATTGCTTTATTTGGTCACGTAGGCAATCAAATAGCACTTATGACAAGTCAATACAGAAAAGAAAAATCTTTTATTATTACATTATAATTTTACTATGGTTCATTTTATATAATTTGTACAAAAATATTTACGGTTTTTTTTATAATTTATTTTTAGTTTTCATCAGGAAATACATAATATCTTATTATTATTATTTTAAAGTAAATAACGAGATGGACCTTGTGTATTTCCGAAACGTCACGTATTATTTTAATGGTACCACCGGATCCAAACGCGACCCTGACTGAGAAGACCCGGCGAAACAAACTCAGCGGGCTCACTTTACTACTGGAATTTACGCGGCGCGACCCACACCTGAGTAGATCCAGCGAGTCCAACTCAGTGGGCATGTATTTGGTCCAGTAAGGATAACATAATTATATGACCTGCCAAATAAAAATTGCCTTCTTATTATTTATTTGCTCGAATTATTTACTCGATCGGTCGTCATTTTATTTTTATTTTATTTATTTTATTTATTTTGTGCACATTTTATATTAGATATCAATTTGTATTTGATATTTTTATAATGGTTTAAGTTACACTTGGAGCTTTGGGTTAATTTATATTTATTTATGTATTTATTCAAATGATTTGGTTTAAGAAAGAAGAATGTGAAAGGATTGATATCTCTTTAATAGTTTTTAAGTGAAAGGGTACAAACATCGAAAGATACAATCTTTCGCGTTTATAATATTAGTAAGATTTAAACATTGTCGCAAGTCCAAAGTCTTATTCAACCGTTGTCACCACAGCCGGGCCGCTATAGAAAATGACGCAAACGGTACGATCTATTTTCCAACCGTTTGTCTTGTCATTTTGTCATCAATATCGTCAATGAAAATACGTGAGAACATAATTCTTACAATTTCTTTATCGAGAGCATTCACGTTACATCACTCTTAATAATGCTCTTATAAAGGAATCAAATGCACATTGGTATAAAAAAAATGTTTTTATTTCTTATTTTTAACAAGATTAACTTATTTCGATTTTTAACTTATTAAGAACAAGAATAACCTTGAACTGTCTACTATAATAATAGGTTATTTAAGGATTTTTGTTACGCTATGATTGAATGCTTTTGGAGTATATAGAGGTGTGACCTCTTCGTTGGCCCCGTGGCGTAATTTATGGTTCTGGTTCCTTTGGGAAAAGTGTTATTTGGTTTCTCCCTTAGTTCATTTTGCGCCCAAAAAGTGCAAGACGGCCATCGACAGGTTTTAGTCGATATGCCAGCGTAGGATTTTGGGTGGGGGCCCAAATCAGCCAAGCGAACAATTATTCCACGCGATGACTTGGAATGCCGGTGACCCCGACATACCCTTTTCGGCCTCCCCCGAGGTACCGAACGGGGAGCTTAAGGCGCTTTCCTCTCGTTAAAAAAAAGTAGTAGCACGGAATCTGGAAATACATTCGCAAAACGGCAATACGCTAGCTCTCTATTGCATGGGACGGTAGAGAAACGTACAATATGTAGTTATTATACTCAATAAATCAATGACATACACGCTTTATGTTGTTTTAAGCCTTATATTTTCTCGAATGCCTTTGATTACGATTTTTAGACGAGGAAATGAAGAGGCAGTAAAGCCACGTAGTATTTAGTCCGAACTGTGGTAATAATAATACTATGTTATTGTTTTATAGAAGGTCAACCACTATTAACAATGTTGCTTTTCGATCGGTGAGTGGGGTTATCAGAAGCTCCATGTACCTACTGATTATCGACTTGAATCGTAATCATTATCATCATCAGCCCATATACGTTTCAACTGAGAGCGTAAAGCCTTAATCCACCACGCTGGCCTAGTGCGGGTTGGCGGACTACACACCTAAGAATTTCCTAAGAACTTTTAGGTGTGCAGGTTTCCTCACGATGTTTTCCTTCGCCGTTTAAGTAAGTAATCACTGTATATAAGTTTAAAAACCTTTGTGACACACAAGTGCGAGTCGTGTTTCGTGACCAATTTGTAAATCTGGCCACCATAAGGCCAGTATAGTTGTGTCTACTAGCGATGGACTGGTAAACAATTTTGTGTCATCGGTTAATGAAGTAACGTTTTATTTCTGCTATTTCTGTGAAGCTTGTTTATAGCAAGTTATAAATATTAATGTCTCATAAATCGCGTTGTAATCTATAACAGACTTCGATGCTACTACGTTAATTAGATTTTCATTACTTTTACGTCCGCTATGAATTATGACGCGAAAATCAAAGACAATTGTCTTGGGATTTATGCTAAGACGAAAGTCCACATAAAGGAAGATCCTTTATATTTGCTTCAGTATGGTATTAATTGTAAAAAAGGGATCGAATATTTACTTGTAAAAATACGGCATCGGATAGTTTATCGATTTACACCGGTTATGGTGGATACACCATTATACTAATGCGTACTCCTTTACAGTTAAATAATAAATAAATAAATAAATACACCCAACAGTCACATACATAGTTCTGACCCCACACTAGGATACAAGTCCTGTGTCGTGGGTATCAGAGACTACGAGAGACTTTTCGGTCTCACAAACACCCAGACCCGAAACAAATATTTGTGGATCACACAAACATTTGTCTCGGTGCGGGGATCGAACCCGCGGCCTCTCGTTTCGCAAGCTGGTGTCTAGCCATCTGCGCCACGGGGCTGTCAATAATTGACATTGGGGCTGGTTGAGCAGATAAAAGACCGGGATGGTTGGCGCCTACTTGGGGAGGCCTTCGTCCAGCAGTGGACGGCGATAGGCTGAGAATAGAATAAAATAGATAATAGATTAGATCACAGTCCACCCCGCAGCGCTAATACGGGTTAGTAGACTGTACATACCTAACGAAGAACTCTTCAGTATGGAGTTTCCTTGCGATGTTAAAAACGTTTAATAAAGATTAAAAACTTTTCAAAATTACTAAGTTAGGTATAGGTGTGGACTTGTAATTTAAACCCGTGACCGCCGAGGCCATCTTTGTCTGTTATGTCTAAGAAATAAAATATTAATTAGCGAAGGTAAATGCTCTTTTGTAAATTTCTCTACGGAACGAAACTCAAAGCTCTTTGTAAATGTTTCGCAGTTTAACGGTCTTATCTTAAATTAATTTGCACTCGCAAGGTTTCGAATTCGAATCGTTTTCGAATGTAAATATGTCATGAGCTAATGTTACACGAACTATTTGTAGAAATACGGGCCAGAGTAATTCATCATTTAGTTTACGCGTCAACATGTGCAGTTAATAGGTTTCCAATTTATTTTTGATGATGAATTTTAACTTGAAATAAATTCTAATAATTCCAGTGGCGTGCCATAGGAGAGGCCTATGTCCAGCAGTGGACGTAAGAGAGGCTGATGATGATGATGATGATGATGATGAATAAAATATAGGTAAGTACTATGTTTTTTATTTGCCTTTACAATACGTATTTATAGAAAAAAAGCATTTTACGGCTATAAACAGGAAAAAGTTGAATGTAGAAGTTGCCTTATGACCTACATTTTTCCTGTGTTGGATGTCTGTTGGTTTTTGTGATTTTTTGTGTCCCTTATTTCATTTATTCTTAATGTTGTATTATCAGTTTATAATGAAGAAGCGTAAAGGCGGTTATCGAATATTGTTTAAGGTTAGTGTTTCTTTATATCATCATCATCATCATCAGCCCATATACGCCCCACTGCTGGGCACGGGCCTCCTCTACAACTGAGAGGGTTTAGGCCTTAGTCCACCACGCTGGCCTAGTGCGGGTTGGTTTCTTTATATTTTTTTACTAAAACATCTTTTCACACTTTTTTATTTATTTCTTTACTTCTTTCATCTTATATTCACTCTTCGGGGTCGTTAGAGTTGCGTTGTCATTAGGGGACCTACTTAATGCCTAACTTAACTAAATAGGTCCTGTTAAGAAACACCAATTGCTCACTAGTATGATCTTCTTTGTGCTTTATGGTGAAAGTCAGTGTAACCTATAAGTATGTCAGAAAAATAATAATTAGTCGCTGAATGCAATTAAAATAGTTTCTTGAAAATGTTTCTTCAAATTCCGTTCACGTAGGTAAAGTAAATCAGTGAAGCCATTTGCATTTACATTTTTAAATACAAAAGCATGCATTTAAACTGCAGGATAACTTAATTGCTTCTCTCGTTAACTTGTTCGGTACTGTTTGCTCAGAGTAAGTAGAGAAAGCACTTTCTTTTATTTTTAACAATAGATACTTTCCGCTTTTGTGTTTAAAAAAAAACTGTCGTAAAAGACAATGAAAAATGTGTAACCATGATTTTTTAATTCGAAACTATTTATGATAGACCTTTAATTCCTCATTTACTAGGTGCTCATTACATTATTAAATAAAATTTATACTATCAATACATAAAATACGATAGCAGATACATCCTAATATACATATTTCATCATCATCATCTGGTGATGGTTAAAAAATGTATGGGCTGGTGGTTGGTGCCCATATGCGTCCCATTGCTGGGCACAGGCCTCCTCTACAACTGAGAGAGTTTAGGCCTTAGTCTAGTTCGGGTTGATAATATACAAATTTTTAGTGACATCAATATCACGAAAACTTTACATTGTAGAGTTTATATACGTCCCACTGCTGGGCACGGGCCTCCTTTACAACTGAGAGGGTTTAGGCCTTAGTCCACCACGCTGGCCTAGTGCGGGTTGGCGGACTACACACCTAAGAAATTCCTAAGAACTTTTAGGTGTGCAGGTTTTATCACGATGTTTTCCTTCACCATTAAAGCAAGTGATAATTCATTGTGAATACACACATAACTTCGAAAAGTCAGAGGTGTGTGCCTGGGGTTTGAACCTGCGACCGCCGAAATTCTCGACCGCGCGCCTAAACCTCGAGGCCATCACTATGTTCAGAATAATACATTACATAAAATTTATTATGAAATGTTTTTTAAATAAGGAGGCTATCATTACCTAAATATTTCCCGAAGACTGCAACAGTGTGTGAGAGACAATTCTGGATACTCGTATTTATAAGTCGTTGCAAAAAGAAATGATAATTACTTAAGTGAAAGTAATGGCAGTCAGGTCAGATAGCGTGAGTTATTTGGCTTTGAAGTGTGTATGCTTTGTAGGCGATGCAACGAATCAGAAAGAAAGTGCTATAAGTGCTAATCTTTCGTAGTTATTGTAAACGTAGATAAATAAATAAATACACCCAACACTCACATACATAGTTCTGATCCCACACTAAGACACAAGTCTTGTGTCGTGGGTATCAGAAACTACAAGAGACTTTTCGGTCTCACATACACCCAGACCCGAAACAAATATTTGTGGATCACACAAACATTTGTCTCGGTGCGGGGATCGAACCCGCGGCCTCTCATTTCGCAAGCTGGTGTCTAGCCAACTGCGCCACGGGGCTGTCATGTATTACATTTGTGACGTTTTGCATATTAAGCTGTCTTGTTAGTCCCAGACGCAACGTGCGATATTATGACCTTGATATCAACTCATGAGTCAGACAGAGCGTCCCTATAAAGGGGCTTTTCAACTATTACGTGAGTAAATTTTCCCCGATAGTTAACCCCCCCGTCCCCCATGTCAGCAAAAGTAAGCAAATATCGTATTCCCCCTCCTATGCTTACGTAAGTATTAGTATACATATTTTTTATTTTTTTTCTGGTTTATTTTTTATTCAATAAATCGGGACAAAATGTTTTAGAAAATCCGAAAAACAAAAAATATATTGTTCACGTAATCATCATCCAATCACCTCAATTACTCGTTGTTATAAAAATTTAGTAAGACCCCTTTAGTCCTTACGTAATACCTACTTAAATGGCCCCAAAGTACTCCAGGTTTTATCGTAGAAGGCGACTAACAGGGATCATAATAGGAACAGGGGTTATAAATTCCGTTCATGTTCATCTATTTTTTTTCGGTAGTTAATTTCATTTCATTTGAAAGTTATTGAAGGCCTTTCTTCCTTAATTAGATTTGCACTCAATTTGGTCAAAATTTTAAACGACATTCCGCCTCAGCCGAGTTGTAATATTCTGGTTTACCCATTTTAATCAAAGTTGCAATAATTTATCGGTCATTGCACCGGCTCTGACGCAGTGGCGGATTAAGACATTTGCCGCCTGTAGGCTATTCAAATTTTGCCGCCCCTTCCGACCTCTGCATTTCGATAGCACAGACAAACGAAGGTGAAAAAAAGATTTAAGAATTAAAAGACTAAAAATATATTTTTTTAATGATAGAGGAGACAAACGTGCTAGTGCGCCACCTGGTGTCAAGTGGTCAACACCGCCCATGAATACCCACAATACCAGAGGAATTATCGGTGCGTTGCCGGCCTTTGAGGCAAATATAGGCTTTTTTCTTTAAGGTCCCTAAGTCGTATCCATTACGAAATACCGCCGAGGAAAGCTGATTCCACAAAGGTGTTGTACGAGGAAGGAATCACCGTTTGAACCGCACTGTAGGGATGGAACTTCAATTTCTGGCGTGTGGTGCGGTAGTGAATTCAGCAGCAGCTGTCCCTTAGTTGAGTTGGATCCGTAACCAAAATCCTACGCCAGCATACCGTCTAAAACATCTCGGTGACCATTACGCGCATTTGGGGCGGTTTTACGGCATCTCAGGGCGAGAAGCGCTTTAAACGGTCCCTTGCCGCCCAGCGCACCGTCCAATTATGGACACCTCAAAATTGGGAGGGCTCAAGATGCCTTCCACTCACCCTATTTTGGACGTTCATTTATTGTGAACGTCCGCGACAGTCAAGAGACCACGCTCTCTACTGCACATCTCGGGGTTGCTTTTAGTCATGGCGCACTGCCCCCACAGTATCTATGCCCAGCCACCCTTGGGCTCCTGTTAGTCGCCTATTACGACAGGCAGGGGATGCCCTGGCGGAATTCTTAGGCCCCCAATCCTCAGGGTGGAAATGCCGGATCAGCCGTATTCGGTTACCCGGCGCCTTCTTCTCTGCTGGCGGCGGCGGGCGGGATCGTTCTGCTCACGAATCCGCCCCGCGCTCTCCTTTTGCGTCATTACAATCTCGTAGAAGGAGAGCATCGCCTGCAATGACCTCCGATTCTTGACCATGGCAGGAATCACAGCCGAGAGCGCGAGGTCCGCTGCGACGGCTGCGCGGAGTGCGCTTCGGTCTTCATCCCAGGCCGGAAAATCCGACAAAGTGTGCTAGGCTGTGTCCTCCAGGCAGTTGTCACAGTGGTGAGACACGGCGGACTCTTCTCTTCTAGCCACCCGCCACAGGAACCAGCCGAAACAATTATGTCCTGACAGAACCTGTGACAGGCGGAACGTCATCACACCACTGACTAAGGACGCACTGCTGCGGCGGACCAGCTCAGAGATTATCCAGCCTGGAATGCCACTCCTCGACGCCGGTCAAACGAAGGGAGGCTCTTTTGGCCTCTACCTCTCTCGAGGTCGGTTGTTCCCCTAGACGAGACGCCTCCTCTCGCCAGTGGTAGACTGACGAAAGGGCTCCGGCGTCAGGATCCCAAGGAAGGAAAGCGGCCAAAACGCAGGCCGCCTCATGGAAAATCGTGCGATAGCCCCTGATCATCCGCTGCGCAATTACCCGCTACGGTTGCCGCAGAAGGGCCACGCAACGTCTGCCCAGGGACTCGGCCCAAACGGGGCAACCGTATAGGGCCATTGATCGCACGACTCCCGCGAACAATCTTCGGCAGGGGATGCCGGGACCTTCGAGATTGGGCAGTAGAGCAGATAATGCACTAGCTGCCCTAATCAATTTCTGCTTTAATCTGCCGAAGTGGGCGCAAACATTCCATCCGCTATCCAACACGACACCAAGATATTTCGTCTTGGAGCCGATGTGGATATCCACGCCTCTATCGTCAGATAGGCCTCTGCAGGTGGCTGGTTCCGAGGTCCGTGAAGCAGATGGCCTTGGATTTCTGAAGAGCCACCGCGTGGCCCAGTCGCCGAATTCTCCTCACCACGTGGCTAGTGCCTAGCGCAGCGAGGTTGACGGCCTCTGGAAAGGTCCCAGCACACGCTGTCACCAACGTGTCAGCATTACAAACTATGCCGACACCCCGGAGATTGGCACCACGGAGCACCCAATCATACTCGATGTTCCACAGAAGGGATCCTAGGACCGAACCCTGTGGGCGTTGACGATGTCGAGTGACACCGCCACCATGCATTTGCCCTGGGCTCCTGTCTCCTCCGCGTGTTACTTCACCCGCAGAATTACCTTGGCCTTTTCGAAACTCAGGTTCTCGACGACTTGAATCCACACACGTCCTGGGATGCTGTCGAGCCCCGGGGCGGTGTTCTTTCTCCGCAGCCGCAGTACTGCTGCCTGAAGCTCCTCAGGCGTAACGCCTGGAATTGGAACCTCCGAGGTCTCCCCTGCCGATCACTTAAATGATCCCACCAACGATCCATCCCTCACCGACCACGGACGTGGTGGCATCGGTGGAGGACTAAAATCCGGGGTGGCCGGAAAGAGAGCAACAACGACTTCACTCAGGAGCTCCGGTCGGAGACTTTGGGTGAGAGCGGGGCGCCGGTGGACGCAATTTACTGAATGCCAACTGGTATGGCCGCCCCCAAGGATAACGATCCAAAGTCCCGGACTAAATTCTGCCCGTCCCAGTCTGCGGCTTCATCCAACAAATAGCCGATTTCCGAAACAAGCTTATTCCAGCCCTCATTGACTTGTTCCTGAGAGGAATTTGCGCGACCAGTATATAAGACATCCTCGGTACTATGACCCGCATAACTATAGATGTTATTATTAAGTAACAGGTCATTGAGATGCAGAAGGAACAGAGCCGGGGATAGCACACAACCTTAAGGTACACCAGCACAGGCATCAAGTCCGAGCTTGAACTTGAAGTTCTTCAGATTGTAGTGTATCACTGCATGTGGTTAAAGTTCTTGGTCGTACAATACTGCTTCTCCTTCCACTTTTAAGAAAACTGTCAATTTTCATCGTTTTACTGATACTGTTCTTGGTCTTCTTTTTTCATGTTGGCGTTTTTCTATACACAGCTCCACTGAGTCGCTGAGCCAAGGAAACACTACAATATACCTAGCAATAATACGAGAATTCTTTAAGATTATTTTTACATGTTAACTTTTATACGATTGACAATATACTGTGAGAGAATACCAATACATAATTAAACCAAGCACATCTCACCTATAACCTTGTGCATATGTAGTTACAAACCTACCTTTGTTGACACCGTCTATTGTAACTACATTTTAGTATCGTAATAATTCGTTTGACTTTTAAGTACTTAGTCTAATATTTTTCATTTTATTTTACTTAGGAGAAATCTAAAAAATGTTTT
The DNA here is from genome assembly GCA_907164795.1 of Hemaris fuciformis. NCBI lineage: Eukaryota > Metazoa > Arthropoda > Insecta > Lepidoptera > Sphingidae > Hemaris > Hemaris fuciformis. The sequence continues at coordinate 4,265,710 of OU015440.1, read as the reverse complement.
GATCATTGTTTATTATTCAAAGGTATGTATTGAGTTAGATTTGAAGTGGATAGGTTAGGTAAACACATATGTATCCCCTGCCTGTCGTAAAAGACGACTCAAAGGGGCCCTTGGGGTCGCTGGGCGCGCTGCGGGGAGACGACCACCGGGGGGTTTGGTTGGTATGCCGGTTTAAGGATATTGTTAGGGACCCAGCCCGGCACTAACACCTGCGCGGACATGACGTCGCCGCGCGCCGGGCTGGAAGACCGGTGGCTCCGACATACGCTTCCCGCCCCCCCTTCCCCGGGGCTGGCGGGAAGTAGAGCCATAAACAGCTTACCCCTCGAGAACAAAAAAAAAAAAAAAAGGGAAACACATATGTAGATCGTAACTACATAATAATGAAGAGAAAAAGTAAGTTCATTATTAAGTTATAGAAGAATACGAAATATTGTTTTTACTTTTTAGTGCATATTAATTTGTTTTGGAATAGTTTTTTTTTGAAGGCGGTTTTTATTTCTGTAAGACAAAAAAAATTGGGGCAAATTTGCCGCCCCCTAAAATCTGCCGCCCTAGGCTCCAGCCTACTCAGCCTGCTGGTAAATCCGCCACTGCTCTGACGAAACACATTAAAAACCTCTGACCGACATCTATGGGTGAGGTAACGCGGGGCCCATTCAGAAAAATGAAAAAGGATTGTTAAAATATAATAACTGAAATATAAGATTTGAGATCTGGTTAGTATATGTATATACATATAACTAGGTATGACCTCTACTTCATTGGCAATAGATAGATTTATTCAACCAACATTTAAAAAAATTATCTCGCGCTAATTAGAACAACAAATTTGAGGGATAGAAAAAATGACCCATGACAAGGTCACCAAGGTATAGAAATGAATATTATTTCTGTACCACAATGAATCAAACCGGATCAGCAGTTGAGCTGTGAAAGCGTAAGAAATAAACATATGTAACTATCAAGTATGTACACTCAATTTAAGATGCTATATGATGCTCCTATGCTAAAGAATTTATACTTTTTTAATACCGCATTTCTCTTCTAAGTTCGCGCCTGCAAGCCTCACGTGGCCCCCTTTGTGATGTAAAGCTCTTAGAAAGTAGCACACTATGAGCTTGTACTCGGAGTGTTTACTGAGATAAACACCGCCGACTTGATAAGGCTAAGTTATTCGGGCTATTCATGTACACTTTCATGTATGAAACTTGTAATTACGGGCTTAATGCTTCCTAATTAAAGTGAATAGAGTACTTTCAGTTATATCGCTGTATTGGTTAATTTTTATTACACAGATTAAAGACAGTATAGGTATACATGCCTATCTATACAAATCTATAGGTACTCTATACATCTATACAAATAAATAAAATTGGTGTGTCAGTTTGTAATATTGAAATAACCGATTTTTAATAAATGCAAATGGATGTGTACACGGTACATATACCAAAATAATGTTTTTTTTACATTTTTTGTCTGTCTGTTTGTTCCGGCTAATATCTGAAACGGGTGGACCAATTTTAACGGGACTTTCACTGGCAGATAGCTGATGTAATAAGAAGTAACTTAGACTAAAAAAAATATTAAAGAATCGTCTGTTAGGCGGAAAGAAGTTCGCCGGGTCAGCTAGTGAGGAATATAATTACATTTATTATTTTAATTTCTTTTGCCTAAAACTACATAGGAAGATGAGTTCGTGGATCTTTATGCTAAGGGCAGAAACTCACAGACCGGTGCTTACCGAAGATATGAAAATGTATTATTTTTGGCTAAGAAATGCTTAATTTGATAGTAAATGCCTAATTTTATCATGCTTTAAACCAGATCTAAGGTTCGCAGTACTTACCTAATGAGAGGTCTGCAATAGTACATCCAATCAGCAACTATTAATTAATAGATTTATTATACAGTATAGAAGCTGGATTTTTTATTTATTACAAAACCATTAATCATTTGAACTTCAACTACAAGTTATTCATTGAACATTAATACATATGTTATAAATATTTACGTTTCTAAGAAAAAACGTGCTGTCAATAATATCTATCCATTCTATAATCAACAAAGCGCATAACTGCGCGTATAGTTGCATAGCTAGGCTTATATTAACATGTGATCGCGTACATGCGACCTCAATTTTCATGTGCAGTGACCCGTCAGATGCCGCATGCCACCTCATCTCACCTAACAAGACAGATGTCTCTTGGTGTTAAACTGTATGTAATGACATTTTGAATGCATCAAAAATATATTTTCATTATAAATTGACGATAACAGAGATTATATTCTAAAATTTATAAGTTGTTTAAGTTATGTTATTAAAGAATTTAACTAAAAACAAGGCTTATTCCAAGATAAATGTTAGACAATTTTTAAAAAAAATATCTGTGTGTTTATTGTGTACATGTGTAAGAAAATCAAAATGTTAAAATTATGAATTCCTAAGCCATACACCTACTTATAAAAGATGATATCTTTTTTAAATTTCCCGCGTCGGTTTTAAGCTGTCATTAGCTGTCTATGCTTTTCATCACTTGATCACTGAGTTGAGATTCGGATGTTTTTGTTGAAATGAATCGAATTTGTAAGCATGTTAATTTGAATTAAAGAGGGTATAAACAAAATATTTCAAAATTTAAGGTGATAATATATTAAATGAAATAAAATAAGTACCTAATGCTTTCATTGCTTATGGATTAATAATAAGTTGCAAGATATTTTAATTGGTTTAACTTCTTCAAGAAGATAATTTGTTTTTAAATACTTTCTGTCTCATTTACATTTTTAATATTATACGTAATAGAACAAAATAAAATAAATATAATAATAAAACGTTTTAGAGTGAAAGGTAAAAAATGTGAGCTCTATGGTCTGTCACTAATGGCGTGTCTTCCTACACCACACGTTAAATCGTCAAAATGGCTAAGAAAAAAGGCGACGAAAAAGTGAATCAAACTCCTCAAAGTGATAATGAGGAGCAGAATTATGACGAGGAGCCCGATTTTGACGATCCAGAGGGTTTCGTCGACGATATTCCCGACGAAGGTGGGCATTTTGTGCGAAACAAGTTGACCGGCCATATGCGTCACCCACGCATTTTTTAACTTTTCATCAATGTTGTTACTATTTTTATCAGTTTTAAGTGATGTAATGTGAAAAATCAAGTTCAGTTAATTTTAGGGTGTGTTTAAATTTGTGATTTGGGCGTCGTTGGAAGGGATGCGGAACATAACCTTACTTTGACGTTGCAGAATTGTTGGCCGACCTCTTAGAGCAAAAACCCAAGGAATCTGACGGTTACGAGAATGTGGTCGTGGTCGATGGGTGCCCGCAGGTCGGGCCTGAGCGTCTGGAGAAGCTCCAGAGCGTTATAAACAAGATTTTTAGTAAATTCGGGAAGATCGTGAATGAATATTACCCGACTACCGAGACTGGAGTCACTACTGGCTACATTTTCTTGGAGTACAGCAACCCTCAGAACGCCGCCGAGGCCGTAAAGGCCACAAACAATTGTAAATTAGATAAGCAGCACACATTTTTAGTGAATCTTTTCACTGATTTCAACAAGTAAGTTCAAGCCATTAGTCCTATAGTGACAGTGATATCTAAATGCACATAAACACGTACATATGGTATTCTTATTAATATGTATACATTTGAGTGAATCCACTGAATTAGTACATGTTAGTTAAATCTTTATCTTGGTCATATATTATGATAATCCAAGCAGAGGAAAATTTTGATGTAATTGATATTAATGACATTTATTTTTCATTCCATAATATTTAGCAAGTGTTTTAGGGATCCTTGCATCATAAATTATTCTTAGCTTCATATTTTTTTTTAGAATTTCATTACTTTTCACATATCAGTGAGGAAGTTAACACATGGCATACATTAATTTAGATGTCCTTATGAATTTATTATGTTTAAGTTCAATGTCCTGACACCAACAGTTTCTTAAAATGTCCATTTTCAAATATTCATTAAGGATATTTTAGTAGTAGTAAACTTCAGTTACTTAATAAAAAAAATATTTGTAATAACATCATTTCAAATAACTATCCAGCTGTTTGCATACAGCTTTTAACATCAAATTGTGTCTAAAATAAAATTTATAGTGACACAAATCCTATTTTTCATTTTTTATTCAGTTTTTATTTCTTTTCATTATTCACCTTGCATATGAGATTATAATTGCTTTTATTTTGAGACTTGAGAAATTTTCATTTCATTTTAAGGTATGCAGATATTCCTGAAGAATGGGAACCACCAGAACCTCAGCCATTCAAGGTTCAATCAGACCTACAATGGTACCTTATGGACCCTGATGCCTATGACCAATTTCTGGTTGGCATTGGTACTGGAGTTTCACTTCAGGTGTGGCAGAATGCCTTGCCCGAACCTCTCATGGTGCAGGAGAGACCTGTAAGTATAGATAACCATGTCATTTTCTTCTTATTTGTTTGCCTAGTGCCGTTATTTGAAAAAAAAAAAAGAATTTTAAACTTACCACTAAGAGACTTGCCAATAAATCAGTCTTCAAATGGATGTATTATTTTGACTCTTACAAAATTTTAAGGTTTGGGTTATCATGGGGTCATTGTTTGTAATCTAAACATAATTATTTTGGATTAAGTAAATTTCTATGATATATTTTTATTACAGAACTGGACTGAAACATATGCAGTATGGTCTCCTCTAGGTACATATCTCGCCACTTTCCACTGGCGAGGTGTGGCTCTTTGGGCAGGTCCTAAATTCTCACAGTTCCAGAAATTCTTCCACCCAGAAGCGAGATTTATTTCGTTCTCACCGTGTGAGAATTATATTGTAACATTTTCACCAACTGGTGATAGGGGCGATGATAAGAAGCTCATTATCTGGGATATTAGGTAAGTCTACAGCAATTTTAAGAATATCTTTATGTTGGTATGAATCCAACTATAAAGAATGTTAAAAGTTATGTAGTTTGATGTGATATACTTTGTATGGAAAGTGTAATTTATATTGCACAAGGTTATGAAATTATATTGGTATGACATTTAAAAATGTTTAAATTAATTAATACTTATTGTATTTTTCTGATAGCTACATTTTGTTTTACTTTGTGTTTGGAGAAATGTTTTTCTCAAGATTACTTATTAAATATGCTGCCATTGTTACAATTCATTATGTATTCAGTTGGTGTTTTGTCCAAATACGGCATTTTCATTTGTCTTTGCTGTTTTATTTGAATCAAGGATAGTTCATCACAATCAAGGATTGTTTCATCATATCAGCCCATATATGTCTCACTGCCAGGCTCGGGCTTCCTTTACCATTGAGAGGGTTTAGGCCTTAGTCTGCCACCTGGCCTAGTGCAAGTTGGCAAACTACACACCTAAGAAATTACAAAGAACTTTTAGGTGTGTAGGTTTCCTCACTATGTTTGCCTTCATTAAAGTACGTGATAATTCATTTTGAATACACACATGACTTCGAATAGGTGTGTGCCTGGGGTTTGAACCCGCGACCGATCGATTTTACCGACTGTGCGCCTAAACCTTGAGGCTATCACTATTTGTTTCACTCTGAGTGTACACACATGGTAGTCAAGGGTTTTTTCGTGTAATTGATGCTCCCGAAGGTCAAATGGTCAATGGTAAGAAATTGTATTGCAATCAACATAACAAGAACAACTTTCACATAGAAGATTATTTGACATACATTGAATCAGGAATTTATGTGACCGATAAATATTTGTTAGGTCTGGGTCCTGAGTCCCTAATTTTGATGGATCCATCCCATCTCCAAGGCCTAGACTAGCTGAATTCATTATTGTTTTATTCTCACAGAACGGGTCAAGAGAAACGTAGTTTTCCTCCTCCCGAGTATGTGACATGGCCAATATTCCGCTGGAGCAAGGACGACAGGTTCTTCGCCCGGTTGGGAACCGACGTCCTCTCGGTCTACGAAACACCCGGCTTCGGTTTACTCGACAAGAAGTCCATTAAAATACCTGGAATTAGGTAAGTAAATATTTTTTGTGTGAGCAGGTTTTTGAAATTGCTCATCGCTATTTGTAATAATTGTATGAATATGAAGGATGAAGTCCTGATTGTCGCACAAACCAATTACCATGTACTTGGTATTTCTTCCCGTTTCGCACATACACATTGCTTGTTATTTCTTATGATTTATACTTTTAATACCTATAATATTATAGAATTTATAAAATTAAAAATAACATTTGACATATTGGAAGATAAGTGAACACCAAGTGAAGTTTTCAGTTCAATTATTTTGCAAAAAAATGTGTGTGTGTGTACTTATGTACACGCGTTAGAAGTTATACTTCATACATAAATATATATTTTCTTAAATAATATAATAAGTTTTTTACTTAATCTTAAAATTAGGATGAACGAAATTCCCGATTCCAATGTGGCCAATCGATAGCTCATCATTTTTTCATAACGCGCCTAAAGAAGTATAACTTCAAAAATATGTCAATCCCTTTTTATTACTGTCACTATTCTACATTCTTAAAATTTAAAACAAACTTTTTCTGAATAACTTTTTGGTGTCGGTGTGCGCGCGCATCGTAAAAAATCACTCTCATCATTTTTCCCTAACGCGCCAAAAGAAGTATAACTTCAATAATAAATATCAGTCCACATTTCACTTTATTTTAGAATTCATCTTATGTCCTAGCTTTAAACCAGTACAACTGCTTTCACTTCCACATACTTCTGTGACAAATGTAAATGAGGCACCAATGTCTGTGATAATTGATACTTTTAATTGTCGTATAAAAATTGACTGCCTCGTGATCTCGCGGTATGATTATGTGCCGTGCGATCTAGAGGTCTCAGGTTCGATTACCGGCAAAGTGTTATTGGGTTTTCCATTAGCAGTAGTGTAGGGTAGCACAGTAGCAGTAGGGAGTCTGAAAATGTGCCCAAAAATGCAACAGAATCGCCTCCTATTACGTGGGATTGATACATATTATGTGGCGAAATGTGGGTGTAGAAGTGCACCTCTGCCTACCCCTTCGGTTAATACAGGCGTGAGTTTATGTATTTATATCTAAAGATAGCAATAATCCAATCCAATCCGATCCATCAGCCTAAGGAAGTCCACTGCTGAACATAGACCTGCCCCAATGACTTACACAGTGACCTGTTGGAGGCAGCCTGCGTCCAGCGACGACCCGCGACCTTTACCAGGTCGTCTGACCATCTAAAGATAGCAATAAAATTTATTCTTATTTTTATTACAGGGATTTCAGCTGGTCGCCCACCGACAATATTCTAGCCTACTGGGTAGCTGAAGACAAAGATGTGCCAGCCCGTGTAACTCTACTGGAGCTTCCTAACCGCACGGAAGTTCGGTCCAAGAACTTGTTCTCAGTCGCCGACTGTAAAATTCACTGGCAGAAGAGTGGTGACTACCTTTGTGTTAAAGTAGACCGCTACTCTAAAGTGAAAAAAGACAAGAACGAAATCAAATACTCGGGAATGTATTACAACTTTGAAATATTCCACATGAGAGAAAAGGAGATTCCAGTGGACTCTGTTGAGATCAAGGAGCCTATTCAGGTTAGTTAAATTATTGTTTGCGATGATGACGAATAAATGTTAATGATTTTTTTTTAATGTGGTGTTTTGTCTGGGTATAAAAACAAAATAACAAAATAAGATAGACAAAATGTGCATTTTTACGTCCAGATAAAGCCATTTACCTACATGTTTAGTTCAACGTATGCAAAGACGAGGCTATAGACGTTTTTCGGCCGCACAAACACACGCCGTAAATTATGATGCGGAACTAACAGAGAACTAACATATTATTTATTTTAGGCATTCGCCTGGGAACCCGTGGGTTCCAAGTTCTCTATCATCCACGGAGACCCAGCGAACATCTGCATAAGTTTCTACCAAGTTAACACGGGTCAGGCGCCCACGCTGCTCAAGAAGTTCGAGAGGAGACCTTTCAACCACCTGTTCTGGTCGCCGATGGGACAGTTCATCATTCTGGCCAACCTGGGACTCACCGGTGGAGCGCTAGAGTTCTTGGACACTAACGACTTCACTATTATGAATGTGGCTGCCCATTACCAGGTTTGTGACTTTTGAAATATTTCTTGTCATATGTAGGTATTTCTCCCAGAATAATACAAAAATATCTTAAAAAAATAGATTTATAAAATCAGTCTAGAACCAGTGGCAGGACTTCCATAGAAGCCCAAAAGCATTAAACGTTAATTTTGTAATGTCTATTTTATATTTGCTTCTTGTGGTGTCTTTATGTAACTAATTGCTCAAAAGCAATTAGTTTAACAAATTAAATAAAGATTTAAAGTTTAACAACTATTATTTGAAATTTTGATAGGCAAACTGGGCTTTTGGGCTTCTATGGAAGTACTGCAACTGCTATAGATATCATGAATAGAGATTGAATTGATACTGATAATTAATTGGGCCATCCTTACCATTATGTGAGGCTGTGTTAAGAAGATTTTATTATAACAATTTTTTTTACATTTTTAAGGGATACTGATTTTTCTAGTTTGTTTAATTACCGTCAATTTTTATTAAAGATGTCTGGCATTGAGTGGGACCCGACTGGTCGCTATGTGGTGACTGGTGTTTCGTCGCTCAAGTGCAAGATGGACTGTGGCTACTACATCTGGTCCTTCCAGGGCAAGGTCCTCAGAAGGTGAGCTATATTACTTGAACAGCAATATTAAATTAGAAATTGACCCAGTAATTAAAATATAATTTTAGAAAAAGGTTAATATAACTATACTTGGTAACTTTCGTACACATAGGCACTCTGAAAAAAAAAGTCCTTAGTTACAGTTAGTCACACAAAATTTAAAGTTGTTTAAAATTATTCATAAAACTTCATGGTGCAACAGAATAAAAATAAACTACACTAGTATGTGCCGTGCGATCTACAGGTCTCGGGTTCGATTCCCGGGTCGAGCAGTGTTATTGGGTTTTTCTATTAGGAAATTCTCAGTAGCAGTATAGAGTTTGAAAATGTGCCCGAAAACGGCAATAGGATCGCCCTTTTATTACGTGAGATTGATACAAGTCTGACGAAGTGTGGATGCAGAAATGGACCTCTGCCCACCCCTTCGGGGAATACAGGCGTGGGGTCAGTATGTATGTAAATAAATACTATAATTGTATCGTTCGACTATTGAGTTGGAGTGACAAATAGAGATGTAAAGAACTCGAGTCTTTGAGTCCTACTTCGATAGACTCGGCTCAATTTTACACGACTCAGTGAACTAACTAAACCCGGGGTCTTGAGTCGAACCGAGCTTTAGTCATTTTGCAAAGACTCGAGCGCTAAAATAGAACTCGAGCTCTTAAATAGATCTCAAGCTCTTAAATAGAACTGGAGCTCTTGAAAAGAGCTCGAGTCTTAAAAAAGCTTGAGTCTCAAAGGAGCTCGAGTTTTGTGATTTTATTTAACTTATGTATTTACTTCTGCGGCTTACCTGTTATTTGAATAATAATAATAGTAACAACAAATAATAATATAGACGTTTCTGATTACCAATATATCCCACAAAAGTAAAATTTATTACCTGATTTAAAAAGGACTTGCAAACGGAAAATAACTCGAGCACGACTCACCCCGTAAAAACGACTCGAGCTCTAAAAAAGACTCGAGTTCCATATTGCGCTCAAGTGCTCATATAGACTTAAGTACTCTTGTCTGAGAAGTCTTATTGTAATGAGTCGAGTCGTGCAATTTGTCAGTCGAGCTCAAAATTTAGGACTCGAAAGACTCGAGTTCTTTACATCTCTAGTGACAAATCGCAACTATCTTAATAACATATTATACTTTGAATATTTGTAGTAAAAGTACAAAGATTGTATATTAACGCAACTGAAATATTTCAGAGTGATGAAGGAAGGTTTCGCTCAGTTCCACTGGCGGCCGCGACCGCCCACGCTGCTGTCCGAGAAGCAGCAGAAGGACATCAAGAAGAACCTCAAGAAGTACTACTCGCAGTTCGAGTCCAAGGACCGCATGCGCAGTAGCAAGGCCAGCAAGGTATGCACAATTCCATATTACGTTTTGTGTAGGTCTTACTCAGTGGCGGTACTTCCATAGAAGCCCAAAAGTCCTCTTGCCTTACAATAATCTTTAAGTTTTAAATCATTATTAAAATAAACAATTACAAATTAGACACTACACAATTAACGTGTAACGCTTTTGGGCTTCTATGGAAGTACCGCAACTGGTCTTACTATACTATTCCAAGTCAAATTAAGTGTTTGCCACTTTTCTGGTGTTTTTAGGCATTGTAGTGAAGGTATCCATACTATACTAATATACTAGTAATATAAAATTGTATAATAATGCGCACATAACAGAGTTAATAACAAGGATCAACACTGCACAGTTAATAACAAGGTTTTAATTATGATGTCACAAACCGCACGTTGGTACAACTATAATGAAAGTAGCTGATGATTGAATTTATGATGACTCAAGAATCTAGACGCAATGTAAGGAAGAAAAATGCTCATTTGAATACATCTTGAATTTATTAGGACTTACGCGCAGGTCAGCTTGTTCCATAAGATGGTCGTGCGAGAGAGAATACGTATAAATCGAAATATGTTTAGACTGTCGTTGAAAATTTTGATATCATTTGTTTGTTATAAGGTCGCAAAACCGCACTAGGCCAGCGTGGTGGACTAAGGCCTAAACCCTCTCAATGGCAAAGGAGGCCCGTGCCCAGCAGTGGGACGTATATGGGCTGATGATGTTGATGATGATGACGAAGGTCGTGATAGCATGTTATTTTCTGTAGGAATTGGTGGCGAAACGTACGGAGCAGATGAAGAAGCACGTGGAGTACCGCGAGGCCAAGACGCAGGAGTGGAACGAACAGAAGCCGCGCCGCCTCGAGCTCCGGAACTGTACGTATACCAGTCTACTCAGTACTCACTCATTACCTCATCAGGACGGGTTCCATCCACATGTCGAAACAATATATTCTTACGTATATTCAACTTCAATGTTGCTTAGAATCTTGTACATACAGTGTAGTCCGTTTAGTACGACTTCGCATTTAACAACCAACCGTTTTTAGCGACATAAGTATAGGAATATGTTTGGTTTTAATATAATAAATAAATAAATAATGTCCGTTCCTTTAGTACGGCGTCCGGTTAGTACGACGTAATATCACCAGTCCCTTGGCCGTCGTTATAACCGGATTTTAACTATATAAATAAATAAAATAAGCCTTTGTTGTTATATAAAGTTTAAGTAAAGTAAAAGTTTGCATTGATTAATATTAATTACAAAACTAAAATTGTGTTTATTGAGGATTGGTGTATGATCTAACCACACCTTGTCATTGGTTAAAGTCCTCTAAAGATTTTGTTACTATCTTTTGTATTTGAATCCAATCTTTATTTAACTGTATATTTAGAACTAAATGTATTGCATCTTCTGAGACAAAAAAGTACCTAATTAGATAAATATATTTGACTATAAGTATGGTATTCTGACATTGGAGCCAAGTTTGTAAATATTTTATATAGTTAGCATTCACAACACAAGATGGGAAAAAAATGGGTTAAGCTACTTATGTGTCGGATATTTTTCTTTAAAATTGACGTGTAATCGATCGTAAAAAGTATGACGTGTAAGAAATACTAAACGTGCCTACAATATTGCAACGGAGTTACATTGACCCACAAATTCGGCTTTGATATGCACATAACAGTGTTTGTGTTATACATTTTTACAGATTTTTAGCGTTTATTTGTAAACAAATTTTTTTTGCTTCGTTACATTTTTACGGAATTTGGAAAACCGTATTTCAATCTTGTGTATCGATCGAATTTGTATGTATTAAGCTTTTGTGGAAGCCTATGTGTGTCTGTTTTTTTATGGGAAAATTACTCGGATAAAAATACTGACGAATGTAGTAAGGGCATGGTAAGGCGAAATTACGAAGACTCGTCGAATTAGAGGGTAAAATTTAATATAGGTATAATAGATATAGGTGTAGTTTTTAAGAATACATCGGAAAACATAGCATTCTGCATTCAGGCTAAACTGGGAAGGTCCACTAGCTCTATGTAGTAATAATTTCGGTATACCTGTTCGTATATTAATAAGGTTTGTTTTGTTTCAGACGTGGACACCGACGGTCTAGATAACGACCCAACGAGCACAGTAGAAGAAGTTGTTGAATTTTTCGTGAAAGAGGAACAATCGACCATCGAGTAGTCGCCATTCCGTTGAAACGTTTGAGGTCGGAATTCAACTTCCGACCTCTGTGACGCGGGTGTTATCCCGACAAAAGTTCCCATACGAAATACAGTTTTTAATAAACCAGACGACACAGTAAAAAGCTTTTTTATATATTCATCCCGTAAAATAAGTAGTCACAAAATTTTCAATATGTTCAGTGTTATATTTCGGTTTATAAATTATACAATAGGTGTTTATAGAAATCATATTAAATTGATATGTTACAACAGACTAACGGTCTTTTAATACCTCGTGTAATTAATGTATTGATGAATTTATTTTTTGATATTGCAATTGTGAGGTTGTAAAGTCAATAGTTGAGATGTATTGTTATACTTTTTACATAAGAACACGTATTATTTCATAATTATATTTTTTATTTCATTAACATCCAAAAAAGGATTTTAATTAATAACGCTTTTCTTCGCGATTTAGCTAACAACAAAATTAACTTGCCCATTGGGTATACAACATAACATAACCTTTAACACAAGACATATATATTTATTTCATTAGATAGACACAATAATTAAATTCGTTTAACATATTTTTTGAGGATATAATTATGAATTATATTCTGCTAAGCAAAGTTTAAAGAGGCAAACTGGGCCCTGGCAGAGAGTTTTAATAGATAGCAGTGATATATATAACACAGAAAAGACGAATTAGCAAGGCATTGTACCGACATAGCATGCATCTAACACGCTTATGGCCGAATACTGAAACATGATTTATCGGTTTTAAGACTGTGATTAACTAATGCCCACTTAAATTTCCATAAATGGCAACATTACCACAAAAAGTTCGTTTACATGACATTTTTTAAGTATATACCGCTTAAATCATAACAGCAACTTAAATATAAGTCGCCCTCAGATTAAGTAGCGTTTCAGTATTCGGCCATTAGTCATAAGACGTGACAAACAAGCAACACAGGCGTAAATATATGTATGCATGTACAAACGTCAAACAAATAGTAAAAGAAACATTCCTTATGTGCTGGGAAAAGACTTCGGTCATACAGTCATTAGGAACTTTAAGGATAAAAAAAGATCTCAAGGACGCTAAAGAGGTTGTTGTGTACGTTGCAAATTCTAAACCAGCAAAATTAAATTGCCGAGATGGACTTTATATCTACAAAAGATAATGAAGAAGCGACTGTACTGCAGCATAAGTTGATGACAGCGTGGTAATTAAAAATTAACGTCAATGTACATTGACAGAATTGACTATGGCGCGTCTAATCAAAGGGTAACCGGACTCAAGATTTTTTTAAAGCAGCACTAAGAATATATTAAATAAAATAGATATACGTTCGCCTCTGTACGAATATTTAATTTCAACGAACAATTTAATTTAAAAGATGCCTCGTGGTCTCGCGGTACAAGTATGTGCCGTGCGATCTAGAGGTCCTGGGTTCGATTCCCGGGTCGGGCAGAGTTTTATTGGGTTTTTCTATTAGGAAATTCTCGGTAACAGCACGGAGTCTGGAAATGTGCCCGAAAAACGGCAATATGCTCGCCCCCTATTACGTGGGACTGATAAATACTTGGCTAAATGTGGGTGCAGAAATGCACATCTGCCTACCCCTTCGGGGATTATAGGTGTGAGGTTATGTATGTAAGTAATAATCATCATCATCATCATCAGCACATATAAGTACGTCCCACTGCTGGGCACGGGCCTCCTCTACCATTGAGAGGGTTTAGGCCTTAGTCCACCACGCTGGCCTAGTGCGGGTTGGGCGGACTACACACCTAAGAAATTCCTAAGACTTTTTTAGGTGTACTAGGTTTCATCACGATGTTTTCCTTCACCGTTAAAGTACGTGATAATTCATTGTGAATACACACATAACTTGGAAAAGTCAGAGGTGTGTGCCTGGGGTTTGAACCCGCGACCGTAGAGATTCTCGACCGCGTGCCCAAACCTCGAGGCCATCACGACTTCTACTAAAATAATAATCATACTCAAGTAATAATCCTAATACTCAATGATTCCTTTACATGCTTTCAAACAAAAAAAAACCTAATGATCAAGCGTTTTAATAATTTCTGATAAATTAATGGTTTCATAAAAAGTAGTTTTTAATTAGAGGGCGTGATATGGTTTCGAAAATTAGGTCTGGGCCAAATCTCAGTGGTCGTGGGTTCAAATTCAGGCACACATCAGATTTTTCTAAGTTACCAGTGCAGTGTATTCACTATGAATTAAAAGATCACCTGTCATGCATAAGGTATAAACGAACGGATTTTATTATTTTACATTATTTATCCGCTATAGGCTATTATATTTACCTGTGTACCACTAGATGGCGCTAGTAGGTTTGCGATTCTAAATTTTTACTCCGGTAAGAAATAGCACATGAAATTCTGATCCTGAAACATAAAGAAACATATTTTTTTTTAACAAAAAGATTATATAAATGGTTGATTTTCAAGTAGATAAATATCTTGATGATAGTAGAGATAGAGTAATTAGTTTCGGTTGGCATTTACATGACGAATTGGCTGCAGGCCCGCCGCTAGTTTCTTCAATGCCCGCGCGCAAATCCGATTATAACACCTCAAACATTTGGTTTCACGAACCCCTTTTAAAGTTTCCATTGACCATTCGGTCACATTCTAGGGATCGGTTCGCGGGCCGGGAAGTCATATTGGATTGTTGACTTAGAGGTTATGAGGTTAATGATACATCTAAATAGAATAAAACTTAAATTTGTAAAATAAAGTTAGTACATTATCGGATGAGTCCTTTAAGTAGATAGATACTAATGTAAAAATGTAAAGGATTTTCAGGAATACCTCATGTGTTTCATATTTAGGCTTAGTGTTCTACTATGAGGCAGTATCGGTAACTATTACTCCAAATGGCAAAGAAAAACAAATCGACATGACAGATTATAATTTATTTATTTGACACTTTATTGTACACTTAGTAGTAACTCAATAAAATATAAAACATAGAGAAGGGTACAAATGGCACATGGCGATCTTTTCAAGACAATTATAGAATGTTTATTCTGAAAGGATACGTTGGGAGGACAGTGTGTACAAAAAAGGTGAATATATAATATAATAGATATATTATACACTAATATAAATGCAAATTAAAAATATACAGATACAAAAAACTAAAAATACAACTACATATACATATTTGTATATTCTTACAAATTGTTGTGGGGTTAAAAACTCTAGTAGGTAACTTCTGATATCCATTGGCGAGCTTGGGCGGAACACGAATAAGCCAGTTAGGTATATAGTATTTTTAAATCCATCCATCAGCCAATGGAAGTCCACTGCTGGACATAGGCCTCTCCTAATGGCTTCCACAGGGACCTGTTGGAAGCAGCTTGCATCCAGCGACGTCCCGCGACCTTTACTAGGTATTTTTAAATAAAGGTCATTAATGTATAAATTTTTGTTTTTATGGATATAAAAAGGGTAAGTTTTATTGGCACATGTTATAAAGCCGCGTGAATAGATAATTCACAATCAAACAATATTTTTATTACTTTCACTGCGAACGCCGACAATTTTACAAACAAAATGAAAAAAATATCAAAAGTGTTTTTCTACTTTAACCAGGTTTTTACCCTTCCTAACCACTGAGGGAACTACCTAGAGAAAGAGCTCGGAATACATTGTATGAAAGAAGTTCTGAATGTTATTTTCAGCCTATTTTGTATTGAAATTACTTATAGTTACAAAAAAAAAATAACATATTTACTTACTTATACATATTTTTTCAGGCATATTTCATTTTTTTTCTAATAATTTGATTGCAAACAGAATAAGTTTTGTATTATGCTAGTGTAACCAAATCGTAGTTGGGTGAGATGTTAATACATTGCCTTAGATTAAAAAAATATTTTATGCAGTCATCACAGCATTTTGTGCCCGAAAAACGGCAAAAGGCTCGCCCTCTATTACGTGGGACTGATACATACCCGGCGAAATGTGGGTGCAGAAATGCACCTCTGCCTACCTCTTCGGGTAATATAGGCATGAGTTTATGTATGTATGTATGTACGTAAGACTAGTAATTGCGTCCGACCGACAGAATTGTTTGGAATGGTGAGAGTTGATCTTCTGCGCGTTGCATTTATCATCAAGTGCGGTGTTGTGACTTCCGTGTCAGTATAAAAATAGTCTTAAAGTACCTACCTATGGGAACTTAATCTTTTATATCGTTTTTTCGTTCTTGAAAGCTGATTATGGCTCTACTTCCCGCCAGTTCTGGAGGACGGGGGCAGGAAGCGTATGTCGGGGTCACCGGCCTTCCAGCCCCCTACCTCCTGCCTGATTTTTTATTTTTTAATAAACCGGTCTCTGTGTTTTTCAGTATTTGATAGATGGGCTTTTCTTATTAGATTTAATTTAACTAGATGCTCTTTACAATGTGTCTTCGATCGATGCATACTAACGCGTGTATATTGAAAATGCTTCTCTATAAGCGTAAGCGTTTCCCTCTGTAAGCGTTACTATGAAAATTTCGGGTTGCGTTTCCTGGAATACAAATTCTTAGACTCTGTTAAATTTAGTCCTCCCAAATTGTTTTCAAATATCAGAGCTGCCATTCATATTATATTATTGTGAATAATTGGATTGAAACATTTTAGAAAATGATCGTTTGTTTGGTGGCGAAACTGTTTAGTTAATCTTTGTGTATTTAAAGCTAAGTGAAGTGGATATTTTAATCTGACGCTGCCCACGCTGGTAAGCGATCTTGAAGTTCCCGTGCTGCGGTCTCCGGGATTTTCGGAAGAGAACGGTTTTATTATCCTCAGTAATTTTGTGTTATATTTTTTTTTGTAGGACGAAACAATGAACAATTTTTTCTGCTTATATTAGTCTAAACCTAACACGTCATACGCGCATATATTATGTTAAATGTAACTTTTAATATTTTTTTATAGATTGCCTCGTGGCCAGTGTGTACCGTCCTATCTAGGTTCCCTGTTTCGATTTTCGAGTCCGGTAAAGTAAAATTTTTTAGTAGCAGCACGGAGTCTGAAAATGTGCTTTTTAAAGGCAATAGGCTCGCTCGTTATTACGTGGAATAAAAAAAAAACAGCTTGTAGAATGTGGGTGCAGAAATGCACTCCTACAAAACCCCTTCGAGGACACAGGCGTTAGTGTTTGTGTATGTACTAATTATAGATATAGATAGTAGAGATTGATAGTCTCGATCTTTAAAAAAAGTATGTACTGCGCGATGTTGAGGTCACGGTGTCAGTTCCCGGGACTGTAAAACAAAATTCTCAGTAGCAGCACGGAGTCTGAAAATATGCCCGAGAAACGGCAATACGGTTGCGAACTTTTACATTGGACTTCAATGGAAGCCTATGTTGGTTTTATTTAGGTATAACATCTCTGACTATCCCTTTACAGATAATTGTGTGAGTTTTTGTTTTTTATCACCTTCATGTTTCCTGACATTTTATTAAAATCTTTAATGTACAGACACATCGGTTTCTACTGTTATTTATGGCTTATATTAGAATTGCCGTAGATACATAAGAGTCCATTAGCAATATGAAACACACTCACTAAATCTTTTGATTATTGCGACCAGATGTATGTTTAAAGTAAATTAATCTTTTGTAAAAGCAGTATTGTGTTTTGTGCTATTGTTTGGTTGGAACGGTAATTCTCTTGATTAAATTGGAGTGCGTTCAAAGGCCTCTAATTTGGTGACTACGATAGATGTGTGGCGTTTGTTAGATTACTAACAGCGATAAATTGATAATTGAGGTTGATACTGTATTTTATTAGTACTAAAAACAACGATTAGATAGAAACACGGCAAAAATATATACAATGAATCTTTAATTTTGGTTAGTAGCGAGACTTTTGGTAAATTGATTACAAGTTTTCTACGGTTCTCAACTTAAACTATTTTCCTTTTTATTTATATGAAACTGTTGTGATTATGGTTATTTAGAACTCGATGAAGTGGAAGCAAAAAATCGACAAACATCTATAGAAAATAGGGCACAATTCAAGTCATTTTACTTTCATCTAATTACTTAGTGGATTAGACTTTTAATTGTTGAATCCTATACATTACATTAGTATGTCTTTTAATGGTCGGTTAGTAACCGAAATTTGGGGTTATGGCCTGTCACCTCACACCTGGAGTGTTATAAGTGCATTAAAATACTTTAAAGGGGTTTGAAAAGGCTAAAAATTATTAAAATTGTTATAGCGTATCTACTAGATTCCTCTCATCTTCGCGGCGTCCTTATCCATTTATATGCGGAATCTAATATATTTTCATAATGGCTCTACTGGTTCAGAGTACCTAATTAATTCAATATTAGCTTTAAAAAACATAATTTAATATACAAATAACAAGATTACTCCCTTTTTACGGTATCATCTAATAGTTACCTACGTTTGCCAAGAATGTATGACAAATTCGTACAGTTTAAAAGCTTATAAGCATTTGATACAGTTCGTAGCATTATTAGCGTATTATTAACTTAGAAGATAATTTAGAAAAAAAATTATGAAGCAAAATCTGAATAAGTGTACCAAAGATGTAGTTTCTTCATTAAGTACATTGCAACAACGTTGCGGGAGTGTACAGCATTTTCTTAGCTTATAGAACAAACCCCTAGGCGGCAAGTGCACTTAAGCCCGAAAATACATTTTCTAGCTAAACTGTGAAAAAGCTGAAAGTCCGCTGTAGAAATATGGCAGCGCGCATGAGCGTGCCGCGACGTCGTCCATTCAGACGCGCCACCCTTCAGTTCCACTGAAAGACGGCTTCGTACGCTCGCCCGAGGACGCTTTGCCGCGCAATTCGAATTCCGAACTAATTTAAATCGTGCGGGCGGCCGACTGGCCACTATCGTGTGAAATTGTGAACGTGTGAAAAAAGGTTTTGTTCAAAAAGTTTGAAAGTAAAAAGTGTTTAGTTGTTTTACGTTTTGTTGTGCTGATTTTATTTTTGATTTTCCCGATCGTTTTTGTATTGGTAAGTTGTTTATTTGTTATAAAAGTAATTATATCTAATTAATTTTGTAATAAGAATTAAGTTTTAATGTTAAGTGACGGAAAGCTTACGAAAAAGAGCTTGGTATTAGAAAAATAGGAGGAGCTTAATTTAAAAGGAACCGTTAGTTTGTCCGTCACTTTGACACGTGTAAAAATTAGTTTTTACGTGGATTATGGCTATAAAAATATAGTAGTGGAAATTTTATAAATAATTGACCTATAGTGTAAGAATACTTATTTTAAATGCCTTTATATACAAAACTATTTGTAAAATCGTCGTCGCCTTTAATTTGATAAGGAGAATGAAATAACATTTGTTGGCAAAACATGTCTAACAACAATGGTTGATTGACACCAACATTATCAATAATTTTAGTATGTATCCTATTAGGTCTGCGTGTTAATATGTCCTTCATAAGAAGACATCTTTGCCATCTCACAATGAAGAAAAAAAATTACGTTCTAATCGTACACAAACTTCATAGATGTTTATAAATGCAGCCGTGTTGTCAACTTACAAAACGGTTGCGTCACTTTAATTACAAAGGTTTTTTCCTATATAAAAAACCTTTAATGTACGCTCTCCTAAAATATTTACAATAACTACTTCAAAGAGTAGGCAAAATAATTTGTTTATAAATATTATATTATATAGTCTGTATATGTTATGTAATCTAACGTGTCCAAAGGCGGTATTTAAGCTTTGGTTACATTCATATTCTCTGCGGTGTGAATATTACAATACTTTCAATTAACATTTGACCTTTTCTTGTTCTGGGAAGGAAAATTAATTCACGCCTTTGCCGCGGTTGCTGATTTAAGTTGTTTTCAGAAGTCTGTTGGATTTAAATGGGATTGAAGACAAAAACATATTTCGTATTCTATATTTTTGTGTTTACGAAGAGTTTCTTTTAGTCTGCCATAAATTTGAATGGAATTGAAATATGGTAGAAAACAACATTAACAATTTAGATGTGTGATTTACTTTATAGTCCGAAAAATAGTTCTAATACCATAATAAGTTAAAGTGTCACTTTAGACTCTTTAATTTCAAATCACCTAGTCCTGAAACGATTTGTAGATCAAATAAATATTAGTATCGATACGAGGATCGCACCCACGGAGTCCTTTTACAAATATGTAGACTAAAAACGTTGATAAACATTTTGTTTTTTGTCTGTACTTATTATTAAATACACAATCGTAAAAAAATATCGTTCAGAAATTGTATAAAATTTTCTTTCCTTTTTTGTCATAATAAATATGCTTTAAATAGGCTCCGAGGAATCCTTTGAGAATCTAATGCTATTACCTACCATCTTCCGGTGTTCTCGATTAGGGCTTACTCCCAAATTGCCTGACAAAAAATAAAGGTTACGACCCTTTTTTCGTGGAATCACGTTCTTACCGATACAAAAGGAGCCTTTTTGTATGAACGTAACTATTTCAGTAGCAATTTGTCAGGAGTTATAACTGAAATAGCCAGGCTTTCTAACATCTGCTTGCGCCGAGTACTGGAGTTTTTTGGCCATATAGCAAGGAAAGACGGAAAGAACCTTGAACAAATGATGATCACTGGCAAAGTCCAGGGGAAACGCCCGAGAGGCCGATGCCCCATCAGATGGTCGGACCAAATCTGCTCGACGCTTAATTCGGGACTCTATGCTGCGCTCCACGATGCCAAAGATAGGAACAGGTGGCGCGCCATAGTAAGAAGGACGACTATTGTTGGTGCAGGGGATCACGACCCTCAGCAATGAGGAAAACGATGCGAGGAGGAGGATTACTGAAATGAATTTAGGAGATTATCGATCTTGATTCAATACAGCATCGATTAGCGATTAGTAATCGATTGTCCCGAGTGACTATTATTATGCCAGGCTTATAAATTAACTCTATACTCATATACTATCTTTAAGTTAACGGTAACTCAATACTTTACGTTACCACGTCTCAATTTTCAACTACGTGAGTGATTCACTTAAGTAATTTAAGAGAGATAAAACGTAGCTTAGTTAATCCTCTG
The DNA here is from genome assembly GCA_907164795.1 of Hemaris fuciformis. Taxonomy (NCBI): domain Eukaryota; kingdom Metazoa; phylum Arthropoda; class Insecta; order Lepidoptera; family Sphingidae; genus Hemaris; species Hemaris fuciformis. The sequence continues at coordinate 4,244,392 of OU015440.1, read as the reverse complement.
CTCTCGCTGTATAGGCGTGCGGTATTTATTCAAAAGGTTCAAGATAAAGTTGTGTTGAAACATAGTCAATGTGGCGAGATAGTCTTCGTTGGTTAGTAGGAAAACATATTTTTTTCTTAGCTTCGATCGGGATCGAATTTGTAGCTTATAAAATTTTAAAATTTTTGAAATAAAATATTAATTGTTTTAGCAAAGTTCTCATGACGACACTTCTTATTGATTCATATATTATTGTTTTATTCTTTTTTATAATTGTTTCATTGTTTCATTATTAATAGAAATTATATAAAATTATTTCATGTAGGTCACCAACTTAATAATTTAATACGCCTACATAACATATTCAAATTAATAGGATCTGTGCGATCGGGAGTCACGTTAATTATTGATTGCATAGATTCGATTTTGATGTTATGTTCTTCGCTATTTAGGTGTCAAAAGTGGTAGTGTTAACATTCTTGTACTTTACAAATATATGCGATGGAGACGATACTTGATACTGTGCTCGTAATATACTGATTATCCGTCCTCATTGTCGTGCTATAAATATGAAAGTGATTGTTTTGTTTTTGCGATCACTATTTAATACGGGTTGACGCTTGCTTTGGTAGGCCTATGTGCAGCAGTTGACGAAGAAAGCCTGAGTTATGATAATGAAAATGAATTTACACGATGTTGAAAAATTCAAAAGAGATAATATTTCGATTTTCGTATATCCTGACTCCGAAAATCGATGCTCTTGTAATGTCTTCATCATCATCATCAGCCCAAATACGTCCCACTGCTGGGCACGGGCCTCCTCTACAACTGAGAGGGTTTAGGCCTTAGTCCACCACGCTGGCCTAATGCGGGTTGGCGGACTACACACCTAAGAAATTCCTAAGAACTTTTAGGTGTGCAGGTTTTATCACGATGTTTTCCTTCACCGTTAAAGCAAGTGATAATTCATTGTGAATACACACATCACTTCGAAAAGTCAGAGGTGTGTGCCTGGGGTTTGAACCTGCGACCGCCGAAATTCTAATGTCTTATGGACCAGTATTGTTGGTTTTATACATGTATTATGTTCTCCGCAAATAGGAATGATGCCTCTACATTTATTATTATTACCAGTTTCAATAAAACTTTATAAAAGTCGTGATTATCCTGACCTCGAAAGGCATTTTAGAACTTATTTCCCAGTTTCGGCTTTCATTCTGTCATTTATCATAAAGAACATATTGAACAAACGTAACAGGAAAAAAGTTTCGTGAAGTTGGCCACAAGTTCTATTCATTGAGTTCTTATTTTGGAATAATGGATAGGAATATTTTACGTTACCTAATAGAGTAGAGGATGGGTCGCAATTTTTTATTAACTAGATCGGATACTAGGTATACCTAGGTCGCGGAGAAAGTACAAAAAAATTAAATTAGAACCCAGCAGTGGGACGTATATAGGCTGATAATGATGATGATGATGAAATAAAATTTATAAATAATACGAAAGTTATTAAATTTTAAAATAGACAATTTTAAATAATAACATTATTGAAGCTTATGGCAATAAGACATGATAATTAAATCCTGTGTTACTTTTAGACTTTAGCACAGTGAAAATGAGAGTTAGCAAGCTGGGAAAATTTAATCGAACGTCGAAAAATATGTATATAGGATCTTTTATCAAAAAGGTATAAATGGACCACAGGAATTTCCGAAACGTCACGATTGTACACAGCAATAAGCTCGTCATCAAATTATAAATAAATAAATACACCCAACAGTCACATACATATTTCTGATCCCACACTAAGATACAAGTCTTGTGTCGTGAGTATCAGAAACTACGAGAGACTTTTCGGTCTCACATACACCCAGACCCGAAACAAATATTTGTGGATCACACAAACATTTGTCTCGGTGCGGGGATCGAACCCGCGGCCTCTCGTTTCGCAAGCTGGTGTCTAGCCAACTGCGCCACGGGGCTGTCATTATGTATTAAAACACGTGGTTGTGTTATCTATTTTGTATAATTCTTCTCTGATTATGAAACTCAAACGATGCCTTACCTGTTTTTGATCCAATCCTAGATAAAATTAATAATAAATACTCCTTATAAAATACACCCAACAGTCACATACATAGTTCTGACTCCACACTAGGATACAAGTCCTGTACCGTGGTTATCAGAAACTACGAGAGACTTTTCGGTCTCACAAACACCCAGACCCGAAACAAATATTTGTGGATCACACAAACATTTGTCTCGGTGCGGGGATCGAACCCGCGGCCTCTCGTTTCGCAAGCTGGTATCTAGCCAACTGCGCCACGGGGCAAGAATATAAATTATATAACAAATTAATCCTTAAGGCTTATCCTGTGTTCCTTTTTTATAAACCAACAGAAGATCAGTTAAGCCCGCTCGGAAACTGTCACGTACCTTCTAATTTTGTGGAGGCGGATATTTTTCTACTTTATCTCGCCAGCGTCGTATTCATCTTCATTACCCGCGAATTAGGGAAGCGACACAATTTTTATCCGACGCTCTTGAATTTTTTTTTTAGTTTTAATTTCAGGCGTGCTTAGTTTTTAATTCACGTCGGAAAAAGACCGCAAATTTTTTAGAGTAACGTATTTCAGAGGTGGTAAATTTTCAAGCGTTTTAAGGAAATTTTTATGCTTTAAGCGTAGTTTGAAGTAGCATCTCAGCAGGCCGTCGTAAGTGTGTCTAGTGTCTAGAGATGGGATTTCGTCGCCACTAGAAAATTCTGCTTAGACAGCACCGTGCTATCAGGTGGGCTGTTGCCATTTTGTCGTCATAGTATGCGTACGAAAAAACCTAGATATATACACACTTATATATGAGAGTATGGTTCAAAACAGATAGATACAATCATACATCTGCAAACATTCAGAAATTTAAACTTTGGTTTCCTCCACTATGCACATCTATTTATTCATGAACAAGATTTTTTTTCGGGTTCTTGTTAGCCGAAGAAAGTAAAATGACACTCATATAATTTGATATAGAAACGTTTCACTTCATTTACCCTACTTTGGTTGAATATGCCGTTGATACCATATATGCCTCGACCTATCTGATCAGTTACCAAGCGTCTGCGGTTTATGGTTCGATTACCCAGCCAACGTCACAATTGCATTAATAATGATTTGCCGGGCGATTTGACAGCAATCATACTCATTTGAACGAGCACGTTTTAAACTAAAAAGGTTTATGTTAATGTCAAGATACATTATTTTTATTTATTTATAGAGCTTCATATACACAACTGTATATAGGCGGACTTAATCCCTGCGCCTCATAACCGATCGAACTTCACTCGTCATCCAAGGTGCCGGTGGCCGTTTTTGCTTGATTTTTCTGATAGGAGCATGATCGTCGTAAAATGCCTGAATTTGTTTATAAAAAATGTACACCTTATCATCTACAGATGCAGCGGCCTTGAGTTCATCCCAACAGAGATTGGCAGCATCTTTGCACAGTTTGTCTCGATCAAGGTGGCCAAAACATCGCATGTGCAAAACTTTAGGCTTGTGTTTAGGGGGTTTAAGGATATAGGATAAGAAAATGAGGTCGTGGTGGGAGAAACCAGGAGCGGGAAACTAACCATGTGCAAAGACAAGGTCAGGGGAGGAGGTTAGGATTATGTCAAGCCAGGTATCCTCACCCTCAATGTTGTGATGAGTGGGTTCTAAAGGAAGGATGTGCAAGCTAGCAGACTCGACAAGGTCAAGGAGTTTACGGGAACGAGCGGAGTAAGGGTCAAGGAGATTAGTATTAAAGTCTCCCATGATGATGTGATGTGCGTAATCCGACCCTAAAGATTCCAGAATTGAATCAAGACTGGAGAAATAATCTACAGAAGGAGGGCAGTAGACCACGCCGAGTAAGGTTTTGGCTCCCTTGACCCAAACCTCAAGGAAAAGGTATTCAGCAGCAGAGGGACATAAGGTAGAAGAAGAGGCTACAACCTTATAGGTAAAGGTGGTTTGGAGATAGATAGCCACCCCCCCCCCCTCTCCTGTCAACTCGATCATTTCGGATTAGAATAAATCCAGGGAGGGTGTAAGCGACGGAAGCTCTCAGAAATAAGGACGGCGTGCACTTTAGCGTCAGTGAAAGTTACAACTAGTTGATTGTAATGACTAGCGATGCTTTGCGCATTAATGTGACAAACATTAAGAGTAAACCGATTTGGGTTTTGAAAATTCTCACGCAGCAAAACTTCAGTAGCGGCAAAGGTCGAACAAAAACTGTCGTCACTATGTGTATGTAGGGATGCAGAATCAATGGCAGAAATATATGAGTCATCATCAGAATTCATAATAATATTACACAAATATTATTATGAATTCTGATATTTAGGACAAGTGGTCCGGTTAGGCAGGTCCAACTTCGAGAGAGAGGTCAATCGGCGAATCCAAATCGGTTGGGCAGCGTTAGGGAAACTACGCGACGTCTTCTCGTCCAAAATACCTCAGTGCCTGAAGACAAAAGTCTTCGATAGTTGTGTGTTACCAGTGATGACATACGGCACTGAGACGTGGCCTCTCACTATGGGCCTCATTAGACGGCTCAGAGTCACTCAACGAGCTATGGAGAGGGCTATGCTCGGGGTTTCCCTACGAGATCGAATCAGAAATGAGGAGATCCGTAGGAGAACTAAAGTAACCGACATAGCCCAGCGGATTAGCAAGTTGAAGTGGCAATGGGCCGGGCACATAGCGCGGAGAACCGATGGCCGATGGGGCCAAAAGGTTCTCGAGTGGAGGCCACGTACCGGAAAGCGCAGCGTAGGACGTCCACCCACAAGATGGTCCGACGACCTGGTGAAGGTCGCGGGTCGTCGCTGGATGCAGGCTGCCTCCAACAGGTCACTATGGAAGTCATTGGGGGAGGCCTATGTTCAGCAGTGGACTTCTTTAGGCTGATAATGATGATGATGAAATGATTACACAAATATAATAAAATAACAAATAATAAAAAAAATAAAAGTAAATAAGGGCTCAAAAAAAAACTTTAATATAGTACTTATTAGAGCAAACATACTCTGCACCACCCGCCAGCTAATAATCGAAAAGAAAGAAAAAAAAACATTAAAAATTCAATAAAAAGAAACATGAACGATACAATAATGAAAAGTTAAAAAACAAAACATTAACATTTGTGGTATGGAACGCGACTTTGTCGTTACCCCAATATCAAATTGAAATTGACAATACAAAAAAACAAATAACATGAGGGTATTATTAAAAAAATAGACGAACAATAATAAATTCAATAAGGGAAAAAAATAAACAGTTAGTGCTTAGCGAACATCAACGCTTACGCGATTTTAAATTCGAGCGCGATGTTTCCGTCGACGCGAGGCTTATCACTGCCGATGACGATAAGCTTGCTGTCTTGGGATACTTTCCCATTAAAGAATTCAATTCGTCTAATGTGGTGATTTTGATTCGGCTTCCATCCGGGACTTTTACCACAATAATGCCGTCTTGAGTCCAGCAAGACCGCATGCCGAAATGCTGCCAACTTTTGCTGAAAACAGTTTGTCGCGATCTTGTCAGGAACTCCTTAACAGAGACAGATGAGCCTTTCAGCTTGGATTTGGCTCGCCAAACAGCTGTCCTATGAAGTATACTGGAGAACCTGACTAGGATGGGCCGATGGTGTTCTTTATTTGGAGTCCCTATACGATGACAGGCAGTGATAAGTGAACCTGTGACGTCCTTCAGCGACATCGTACTATTTACTACGGACAACACGGCGATAGTACAGTTGTCGTCGTCAGTCTCCGGGACACCGTGAAAAAGTAGTGCTTTATGACAGTGTCTGGTCTCCATCGCATCAACCATGTTTGCGCATTCAGTTATTTGCTGTCTCAGCAATCGCAGCATGTTGAGCATGAGCTCCCGAAAGGTCCGGAACTCTTCGGCAACCCGAGCGACGGTGTCCTTGGCAGCTCCCCCAGTCTGAAGTTGAGCTTCGAGTTGGGCCATTCGCTGTGAAAAACTGTCTTCAAGCGTCTTTTGGGTGGTTTGGATGTCCGCAAGTGAAGTAATATTGACCGTCTTAAGTGAGGTGTTGTTCTGGTGAAGTTAAACGCTGGCTGGTAGTGGTGCAGAGCAGGATAACATTCAGCAACACAAAAGTGAGTACATTCACAATGTATTTTTGCAAAACACACGAGTTTGGAGAGTATATAAACACAGTTTAACTAATTGAATTTAAAAATTTAACCGAAAGCACGTCTACTTAGTACACCGACCTTAGACAATTCTCGTTTAGTACCATTTACCACAGAAAATTCATTATCTATCATGCGAAAGTTAATGAAGTACATTATCCTGCAAGTCGTTGATTGACGTCAAATAAATAAATAGGAATAATAAAAAAAAATAAAAATATTTTTAGATAAAAATAAAAATCGTTCACGGAACACTACACGGTTCCTACGTGTCGTTTTTTTGTTAGCCAGTGGTACCAGAAGCGTCGAGCCGGCCCATTTGACCGCAGTCCAATCTTGTGATGTGACTGAGAGTTTCTTAACGGAAAAAATAAGTTACTAATTGTATCTGGGTTTCTCCATTAGAAAATTGTTAGTAAAAGTCCAGAAATATCCACAAAATTGCAATTCGCTTGCCGTCTATTATGTAGGATCTATAAACAGGCAAAACGTTGATGTTGAAATACACTTCTATGAGTGTTGATATGTACACGTATGTATAGGTACTAACGTCTGTATTCACCAAAAGGGTAGGTTACATTTCTGTACCCACAATTCGCCAAATTGTGTATACGTCCCACTTATTTTAAGGCGAGCTTATTGACGTTATTCGGGCACAAACCCAGACTCCAGGCTGCTTCGTAGAATTCCTCATAAAATAAACCTAATAACTGATTGCCCGACCCGAGAATCGAACACGGGACGTCTAGATCGCATGGCACATACTTGTACTCGAGACCACGGGTGGTATGTATAATGTGTTCATCATCATCATGATCCTTTATAATGTTATTATAAAAAGCATAAAAAATATACCAAATTTATAGTAAATGCGACCTAAATTATTACAAAGCTAAATATGTAAGTGGTTCTAAAATATCGCGCGATTGATCTTTTAAGACACTGTGTTTGAGTAGAAATTGTTATTTGATATAAATATGAACTAGCACAATATAAACACGCCTGTCTATCTCACAGAATGGAAACATAAGGATGTGTTTATTTTAAGATGTTTATAAATACTTTGTTTATTTGTGCAGAACTTCTCAACGAGGTCGTCGGCTTCACATATTTTTTGAATTTATTTAGGAAACTATAATGGTATATAATTGTTGTTAATAAGAGGGCTGGACTAAACATTAATTAGTCACATGTATCTTTTGTTCCAAAGGGGATATAAGACTCTTCTACTTTGGGCACACAAATTTCCAAAATCTGGCTTTTAACCAACAGTCCCATGGAGGCCGTTGGCTTTTGAGTGATGATGAAATGCAGCGAATAAGATTGCTGTTGGCCCGACAGTGGTTAAAAAAAGGAGTTTGTTAGTTTATAATTATGTGCTTTTATTACTGATTTCTGTTCCGATAGTATAGCCCCTAATCACATTTTGGTTAGTATAATAATGATTAAATACACCCAACAGTCACGTACATAGTTCTGACCCTACATTTGGATACAAGTCCTGTGTCGTGGGTATTAGAAACTACGAGAGACTTTTCGGTCTCACAAACACCCAGACCCGAAACAAATATTTGTGAATCACACAAACATTTGTCTCGGTGCGGGGATCAAACCCGAGGCCTCTCGTTTCGCAAGCTGGTATCTAGCCAACTGCGCCACGGGGTTGTATATAATTATAACGAAGCGAGGAGCATCCTCAATTGAATTAAATCTAACTTATAATAAATACTTAGATTCACAGACTCAGATTAAAACACTGCTCCATGATTGTGAAGAAAATAACACAAGCGGTGTTTCCACACAAACAGTTTCCACACTGTCCGACTCTGCAAGTAGGTTAGTTAACCAATCTGTAGATGCAGAGGAGGATATCTTGCACACATCACAAAATCAATTAAACCAGATTACCACACACTGCAATAATCATAATGTTCCAAGTGTAAATAATACCAAGCATAGTTCAATTATTGTTACTGATGAAGTAGGAAAGGGTATTGGTGTTCTTCTAAAGAATACCCTCAGTCACACACTGATCAATTACTGTATACCAGGATCTAGTTTCAATCATATTGTAGATATGTTGTCAGAAAAGATATATGATGAAAATTCATGCCTAACAGTACTTGTAGGAAGTTGCCACAACTTAAGGAAAAATGATGTCACTAAAGCCTTTGAAAAAATGTTAAAACTTAATTTACCTAGGATCATATTGTGTGCCTTCCCATACCTAAATAATGTATCAGATAAATTAAATAATTATATTCATGTGTTAAATAGACATATGCAATTTTTAACTAGTCACTATAGTGACAAATTTTCATTTTTTGACACCAATATATTTATTGGAAAATATTGTAAATTGACAAGAGATACATTGTATCTACCAAATAGATTTTTAAGACTTATTGCTACACCTGTAGCTAACTATATTAACACAGTCATAAGTAGTATGACAAAGTCCCTTTGTACCCCCACAATTAGTAATGTTACTAAAATTAATGTGGTGAATAATTTAAACTTTTAGATATGACAAAAGGAGACGGTTCTGAATATTTAGTTTTATCTCATCAAAATATAAACCGTTTCTCTGGCAAAATATTAGAAATAGAACTTTTTAGTGACACATTTAATATAAGTATACTATGTTTTACTGAGACTTGGTTGAAGGCACACCTTATGAGTTTTAATGTGAATGGTTTCAGGGTCGCTAGTTCGTTTAATAGAACCTCGGCGGAAGGTGGTGGTTCGATAATTCTTATCCGAAATCACATTAACTTCAAAGAAAGGAAGGACATCTCCTGCCTCTCTGTTGAACGAGTGTGTGAGGTTGCATGTGCGGAAACTGATTTATATATAATATTGTGTGTGTATAGGCCTCCTTCGTCGAACATTAATATTTTCCTATCCACAATGGAGGATATTCTTAAAAAAATTAAAAATAATAAGATGGTTTTAGTATGTGGGGATTTTAATATTAACTTAATGGTTAATACAGTTGATAAATGTAAATTTGTGTCATTATTTAGCTCATTTAATTATACTTGTTTGTTTTCTGAACCCACTAGAATAACTACTGAAACAGCAACCTGCATTGATAATATCATAACCAATTTCGAAGTAGTTGAAAAGTATACACAAATAGGAGTTAGATCGGACCATAAATGTTTGTTAGTCAAATTGAAACATAGAATAGAAAACATCCAAAAAATGATTAAGTACAGGCCATTGACAAGACATAACCTAGGTAAATTTAATATTAACTTGAAATCAAAAATTAATATTTTAGAACCTAATTCTGACAGTCCCAACGATATATATTCTTCATTACTTGATACAATTTGCAAAGAATTCAACAAAGTGTGCAAAATTAAAACTGTGAAAATTAATTCTAACATTAAATTTAGTACTTGGGCGACCAAAGGCATCCGACGTAGTAGAGAAATTTTATATAACTTGTATGACAAAAGGTCCTATACACCTGATGTCAATTTTATGAACTATCTCAGACAATATTCTAAAATATTTAAAAAAGTATGCATGCAAGCTAAAGCAGCTTATATTAGTGAAAAGCTGAGATTATCTAGCAATAAAATAAAAACAACTTGGCAAATTATAAATACAGAAACTGGGAGAAATAAGGTTACTGATAACAAGATAACCTTGGCTATAAACAACAACCTGGTTTCAGACAAAGTTAGTATTGCTAATTACCTAGAAAAGTTTTTCACAAATATACCTTTAGATATAACCAAATGCTTGCAATCATCAGCAGTCTTGGCTGAATCACTTTTAAAAGAAAATGTTGTAGGAAATATGCCCATTTTCAGTTTTGAAAGAGTGTCTTGTTCCGAAATAATAAAAGCTTTTAAAAATCTTAAAATTAAGGCTACTGAAGATATATGGGGACTGTCGGTTAAGGCTATTGAAGCTATTATATTTAATATTGCTCCAATATTGACGGTAATATTCAATTCTTGTATAAGTGACGGTATTTTTCCCGACTTAATGAAAATCAGTAAAATTGTGCCCATATTTAAGTCGGGGTGTCCAAACAATCCATCAAACTTTAGACCCATCTCAATACTACCAGCTCTTAGTAAGGTCTTCGAAAAGATCATGCTCACTCAAATGCAGGAACATTTTGATAGAAATGGGATATTACATAGTAGCCAATTTGGTTTTTCAAAGGGTCGGTCTACGCAAGATGCAGGAACATCATTGATGAAATCTGTACTGGAAGCCTGGGAGACGTCACAAGATGCTCTTGGGGTTTTTTGTGACCTCTCGAAGGCTTTCGACTGCGTTGATCACCAGACCCTTATTACGAAGCTGAGTTACTACGGCATAAGTGGTTCCTCTCTTCAACTTATAATGTCCTATTTATCGGGTCGTGAACAAAAAGTATGTGTGGACGGCGTCACCTCAGTAGGATCAACAGTCAAAATAGGGGTTCCTCAGGGCTCTATTCTGGGCCCCTTTTTGTTTCTAGTTTATATAAATGATCTCCCTTACATGGTACAGAAATTTACAGACATAGTTTTGTTCGCTGACGACACGTCACTAATATTTAAAATAAATCGTAAGGATAAAGATCTAGCTATTCCAAATCATGTACTTAATTTAATTTTGAATTGGTTCTCATGTAATAATCTTCTACTCAATGCAGGAAAGACAAAATGCATTCGATTTACATTACCAAATGTTAGGAATGTAATATCACCTGTTACATTAAACGCAGAAACACTTGACTTGGTGACTTCAACTGTTTTCCTAGGAATAACTCTAGATAGTAAACTGCAGTGGGGTCCGCAAATAGAGCGATTATCTAGTAAACTGAGTGCCGCAGCTTTTGCGGTTCGTAAAATAAGAAAACTCACGGATGTTTCAACGGCTAGGTTAGTGTACTTTGCTTACTTTCACAGTATAATGTCTTATGGCATTCTATTGTGGGGATCGGCGGCTGATATTAACAGCATTTTCATACTACAGAAAAGAGCAGTCCGCGCCATCTATGATCTACGTAGCCGTGATTCCTTACGATCCATATTCAAGGACTGTAATATACTGACCGTGCCGTCTGAATACATTTATCAAAATATTATGTATGTACGTAAGAATGTATTTAGCTTTAGTAAAATTGGTGATATACATAATGTAAATACCAGGGGTAGACATAAACTTGTGATACCCTCATTAAGATTAGAAAAAACCAGTAAGTCCTTTGTAGGCAACTGCGTAAAATTTTACAATAAGCTCCCCAAATCTGTAACTGACCTATCAGATAATTCATTTAAGGTGCACATTAAACGTGTTCTGATGACAAGGGGATACTACAATATAAATCAGTATTTAGAGGATAAGGAAATTTGGCAGTAGATCTCTCCCGCACATCGCCATCACCACATCTTGGAACCCAGTACCTTTCACATTCTTCTTTCTTAAACCAAATCATTTGAATAAATACATAAATAAATATAAATTAACCCAAAGCTCCAAGTGTAACTTAAACTATTATAAAAACATCAAATACAAATTGATATCTAATATAAACTGTGCACAAAATAAATAAAATAAAAATAAAATGACGACCGATCGAGTAAATAATTCGAGCAAATTTATAATAAGAAGGCAATTTTTATTTGGCAGGTCATATAATATAATTATGTTATCCTTACTGGACCAAATACATGCCCACTGAGTTGGACTCGCTGGATCTACTCAGGTGTGGGTCGCGCCGCGTAAATTCCAGTAGTAAAGTGAGCCCGCTGAGTTTGTTTCGCCGGGTCTTCTCAGTCAGGGTCGCGTTTGGATCCGGTGGTACCATTAAAATAATACGTGACGTTTCGGAAATACACAAGGTCCATCTCGTTATTTACTTTAAAATAATAATAATAAGATTTTATGTATTTCCTGATGAAAACTAAAAATAAATTATAAAAAAAACCGTAAATATTTTTGTACAAATTATATAAAATGAACCATAGTTAAATTATAATGTAATAATAAAAGATTTTTCTTTTCTGTATTGACTTGTCATAAGTGCTATTTGATTGCCTACGTGACCAAATAAAGCAATTTCATTTCATTTCATTTCATTTCATTTCATTTCAAATGCACTTCAGACCCCCCCTCCCGAGTTTTGAGTTCTGAGTTTGCGATAGGCCACGCGTTTTGACGTACGTCTAATTAGGATGCCGACTTGTCAAATTAGGAATAATGGGTTCGAATTCTTCTGCCCACAAAACATAGTTGCATCTTAGATGACTTCATCATCATCATCATCATCAGCCCATATACGTCCCACTGCTGTGCAGTCGAAAAGTCAGAGGCGTGTGCCTGGGATTTGAACCCGCGACCGTCGAGATTCTCGACCGCGTGCCCAAACCTCGAGGCTATCACGACTACTTAGATGACTTGCCAGTGTTGAAATAAAATAAAATAATTTTCTTTGAATTTGAATTAAACGTCAAATACATCCCTTAGGTTCGTCATTTGAAAATTTAGTTTACCCTTTCGGAAGGGAGTCATCACTAAAGAAGAACGGGCAAGAAACTCTAGTGTTGGTCTTTTCCAATACTAGTTTACAGTAAATGATAAATGTATGGAAAAATCATCGCACAGCTTACCCAGCAGTAAAGTACCAACTAGTATTACCATGAACGAATATCCGATGAAGTTTAGCGCTGCATGATGACAGCAACCTTCCTTGACCGCACACGAGGAGTCATCCAAATTTACACCCTACCTAAATACACATTGGTCATAATTTCGTTTGAATAATTGACAGCTTATAAATAATGTTTGATGTTGCATTTACATTACTCATACGATGACCCGCATTTTCATCGATATAAGAATGTTTATGCGTGCGAACAATGGCTGCGTACCGAACGCTGTTCGAACAATAAACACGACAATTTGATACATGTTTTATTTTAATTTAAATGGAGTGGATTTATACATTGAGATTTCAAACATTGTAGATGCTGGCATGTGTTTTGAGTTAAAATAGTTACTTTACCTTGTTATTGGGTTTTTCTATTAGGAAATTATCAGTAGCAGCACGGAGTCTGGAATATATACTCAGCCTATCGCCGTCCACTGCTGAACGTAGGCCTCCCCAAGAAAGCGCCAACCATCCCGGTCTTGAGCAGCCCTCATCCATCCGTTACCCGCCACCTTTCTCAAGTCGGGACCAAGGAGGCAGCTGAAATTATGTTTACATTTTACAAAGGGCGATAAAATGAGGTTGTTAATCTTTTCAAATATTTAACTGATCCTTAATTCCAAAGAAAAAATTTATCATTAACTTCCGTAATCCCTTTATTAACTGAACCTTTCCACGAAGCTTGATAAGTAAATGAATTTTAATTTCATTCTTAATCAAAATATCCCGATCCGGTTAATTGTGTTTATACAACCTTTAACGAAATAACAGCAAAGTTTCGAGTTTGGGCTCACGAATGTTTACGATTATTAAAATATAAATTCACTTAATTAAACTTAATAATTTTCATGCACTGAATCATAGGAGTCTAGGGACTAACGGGCTTAAATTGTCATTTATTTTAGCACAGGGATGGATTTAGGACACCTTGGAGGTGCAATAATTTAACTCTTTCATTATTATAAGACCGGTGACCCCGACATACGATTCCCGCCCCTCTCCCCCAGGGCTGGCGGGAAGTAGAGCCATAAACAGCTTTCCCCTCGAGAACAAAAAAAAGTCATGAAAAGTAGTCATGTGGTTTATGATAAAATAATTACATGTGTCCACCAACCCGCACTAGACTAGCGCGGTGGACTAGGACCAGGCCCTCTCAGTTGTAGAGGAGGCCCGTGCCCAGCAGTGGGACGTATATAGGCTGATAATGAATGTTATAGACGCGATATTTTGTATGTATGGATGTTTATTACTCGTTCACTACTAAGCTACTGAAGTGACATGAATGAAATTGGGAATGGAGGCAAATGACGCGCTGCGTAGCTTATCAGTATCATCATCATCATCATAAGACCATATACGTCATCAGTATATAGAAGTATTTTTTCCATCACCTCCTATTTGTTTTATTTCTGATTATTGGTTAAAGGCACGCTACAATCTTATAGAGACTGGTACTTCACTGTTTGTTGTCATTTCTGTGCGTAGGACTGTTGGTCCTAGTGTATACGAGTTACGAGTTGTAGTGTCGAGTCTATAGTTGCATAATCTCTGTAATAATTATGCTGTTTCTCTTCTACTTGTTGCTTTGTCTAGACAAAGTTTGTATAAGTTTCTAGTAAATTGTATATATAGCACATTAGTTAAACTATCGTGGTCATGTATCATGTTTATTATGACAAATATTCACTTAAAGGGATAAGACCGCCACTTAAGTTTTTAAAGTATTGTCTGAAATAACTTTTTTGCTTCTATGGTGTACAATGAAGTATGGTCTATTCTATTGACCAACATATTAAATGCACTAAATTAAAGAACACAGTTAATTTTTCAAACAAATTCGAAAAACTCGTGTAAATCTACAAAACCTATTACCACTTTCGATAGTTCATTAGCTTTAAAAGAAAGTTACATAAAAACGTGGCCAATATTCTTATTTGCAAAGGCGTTATGGGCAAGTCTTTGAGCTTGTAATGTAAAAGCAAAATTGCCGGGTCCCGTGATTAATGACTTGAAACTAATGAGTTTGCGGTAAACGATAGAAAAATATCCGCGAAAAAATATAATGAACACTTCATTTTTTACTATGAATCATTAAGGTTGTAATTAGAAAATCATAATTAAAGGTTGTTAAGCCTACCGTTGTTGAGGTTTTATTTATTTTTTATGGAAGTCTCATTTCATATTGAACAGGCAATATTAAAACTTAAATAAGCTAATGATTGTAGGTAAATGTAATACAAATGCTTATTGCATGACTAAAAGCATTACATTTTGTTTACAGGCAATAAAAATTGAATAAAAGTGGCAGTTATTTGCTGCAATCTGTGAGGGTAGTATTAATAAGTCGGTTTGAATACGCTTTACCACTTTTAAACTCATGTAATAGCATTCACTGCTTAATAGTTCGCGGAGGCTCAATAAATCTTATTATTTCTACTGCATTCTGATTTTTACTCTGTATGAATTATAGACTATTTTCTATTTTGAAAATCCTCCTATATATCTTCTGCTGATTCATTTCCTTGCGGGATAAATACAAGCTAGGTCTCCCATAGAGATTCGCTGAGTTTTACTGCTAGGTGTCATTTCTTTGCGTGCCACAATGGTGGGTGTGTTGTGGCCCACCACTGGTGGGATAGTCTCTATCATAGAACAGCTGAATAAGATTAGAAGGTAAATAGACTGACTGTATTTTGTATCGGGACAAGTGTAGTCGCTTGTCTACGATCACACGACCAATGATAAAAATTTCAAACAAAAATGAAGGGCTGCTATTGGTTGTCACACATTTATAAAAGTCGATATTACACGCTATCCGAATTACTAAGAAGCGACTGTGTCAAACATATGATAGTCTAATCGTAGGGTCGGCACGCTCGGCATGTTGACATTTCCTTTCTCGTCTTATTCAACTGTTCGGTGGTCCCTATACGCTACTTTATATTATTAGACAGTGCCATTGATAATTTACTAATACGTAAGCGCGCTCATTTATAGGACCCATACAAAAAAGGTCTAATTATTTATTTACACTTTATACAATTAAAGACATCATTGTAAAGATGGACTTAATGCCTAAGGGATTCTCTGCCAGTCGAACCTTGGGTGATGCAGAGATGATGCAAATTAGGTGGGTGGTCAAAGGATTTTGACCCCCATAGTATAAACACAGCATGCATACATCCCTGTAGGGGACGTCCTTCGTTAATGCGGTCGCTCCGTAGCCCCCATAACGTAATTTCTGCTCATGACAGGTATCCACTCCGACATACATATGTATCCTTACCGTAGTATACTGTACATCCATTTAAGAAACGTGGGTGGAATAAAAACACAGGCTTGGTTAAGCGGGCGAGTTTTAGGCATATTTGTACTTTACTTATCATACGTATTATCAGTCATGTTTCTCATGAAAATTTGTGTTAAAGCTGTGAGTGTTTGTAATAAAATGAATGATTTAAAGTGTATGGTTAAGCTAGAACTGCACGTGACTCTGTTCGCGTTGACTTCAGAATAGGGCGGAGACTTTCTCTTTAGAAATAAATATATGTTTTAGGAATACGAAACTAAGTGTGATAATTTATTAACAAACTACATATAACTTCAGAAAGTGAAAGGTATGCGGATTTGGAACCTGCAACTGCCAAGATGGTCTGCAGAACGCACGCCTAATTCTCGAAGCCATGATGCACTTAACTCAATCAATAAAAACTACACTATTTCTTTCAAAGGTCATCATTATAATGTATTTCAAGGTTATATAAAAACCCAGTATTCATATTCATTTGGCGTAAAAATGTATATACTCGTAGTTATACGTTCTGTTTCATAATTTATATTGAAATAGGGGTATACCCGTTCAGACTCCAGGCATGTAAAATACGCAGAAGCCCGCTGTCCCTTTTCCATTCACTTTATTACTTCCAAACAGGAGCAAATATGTCGGAGTACATCTGTGTGCTAACTAATAATATAGTCCGTATATGTGTTTTATGTACCTTCTCTTTTTACTGAACTCCTACATTATTGCATGTATTTAGCATTGAATCAACTTACTTTACGGCGAAGGAAAACATCTTGAGGAAACCTGCTTTACTTTAAATAAAAGATAGAATAAGGCTATTATAATATTGCACTATACTTTAAAACGTCGAAATTAGGACAACAGCTTTAAACGTTAACCCTGAAATTTTATCTTCTTTAGTATTGTTAAAACAAATTAATAAAATTAGTAAATATTCCAAATATGATTCTTCATAAAGTTTTGAAGAAAAATCTCATTTATTTACGAGTATATCTACATTGTTTGCGTTTCATTCTGCAATTTGAAAGGGAAGGCGGGGGTACATCAAGGAAGCTATTTAATTCACTCTGCTATGTTATTTTATTTATGTTGTATCAACAAGAGTGCTTATTATACGAGACCTGTTTTAATACAATTTGTCTGGACATATATGACTTTTATATCTCACTTACTTACGAAATAACATGTTTTTAACTCCAATCGCGCTGAGTAAGTCGAAATTATCAAGTCAAATAGATTATTTATACGATAATTTTGACTATAATCGGTGATCTTTGCGTATTATTTTGTTTAAATCTTTTCGATTTTTACTCAGATATCAAAGAAAAGAATAAGAGAAAATCAAATTATCATCTCTGATCGGTAGTCACAACACTATTGTGTCGCACACAAGATTGTTTCTGCTCAGATAAGCAAGGTGAAGGCACCGTCTACGAGTATGATTATGACGCTATTGTCTGCTTGTATTCAACCTTTTTTCTCGCTAAAGGGCAAATATTTTATTTTATTTATTTTTGTAGCCGAGATGTGGTTAGGTGTGTTTTGTTGGAAGCGTTGAAGCGGAATGGACGGTATATATGCATATAGGATTTTGTTATGTATCTATCTTCTAAACGATCTATCGCTGGGCATGGGCCCCCTTACATCTGGGAGGTAAATGCACCCAACAGCCAAATACATAGTTCTGACCCCTCACTAAGATAATAAGAAGTGGGTATAAGTAACTTCGAGAGACATTACGGTCTCACAAGCACCCAGACCCGAAACAAAAATTTGTTGATCACACAAACATTTGTCGCCGTGCGCCGTGTGCCGGCCTCTCGTTTCGCAAGCTGGTGTCCGAGACAACTTCGCAAAGGGTGTGCGAAAGGTGTAAGGCTTTGATTTGCCACCGCCCTGATCTAGTGCGGTGAGGTGGACTACGCTAACCTAATTAGTTTCTGAACTGTTAAGTGTGCAGGCTTCCTCACAATGTTTTCCTTCATTACTGAAGTGCTTGCTAATCCAATTACGAATGTAACCTAACTTCGAAAAGGAAGAGGTGCGTGCCTGGCTAGGATTTTAATCTACTATTGCCGTGATTTTGTTTCGAGCTCGCGCATAATCTTTGAGGCCATCGCGGCTTTTTTTATAAAAGATATTGCTTTTAAAACCTTTTCTGAAACGATGGTAAGAACAGTCTTGTATAGATAAAATATTAAGGCGTGAGAAATTTTTTATTCAGTAAACCTTAATAAGTGCTTTCGTATCTAGTATTCCCTATATCGTTGGCGATCGTAAAAATCCTCTTATATTTAACGACTGCTGTTTTAAAATTAAATTCATTTCTTCGCGTTCTATGACCGAGAATCCTCGGCTTGCGTCATACTTAGTGTTCACAAAGTTGATTAATAATACTTAAAGATTTTATAGTATTTATAGATCATAAAATAAATAAATCATAAAAGCAGTGATGGCCTCGAGGTTTAGGCGCGCGGTCGAGAGTTTCGGCGGTCGCAGGTTCAAACCCCAGGCACACACCTCTGACTTTTCGAAGTTATGTGTGTATTCACAATGAATTATCACTTGCTTTAACGGTGAAGGAAACAGCGTGATAAAACCTGCACACCTAAAAGTTCTTAGGAATTTCTTAGGTGTGTAGTCCGCCAACCCGCACTAGGCCAGCGTGGTGGACTAAGGCCTAAACAATCTCAATTGTAGAGGAGGCCCGTGCCCAGCAGTGGGACGTATTTGGGCTAATGATGATAGATCATTAATGAGCCTGATTTTACTGACATCAAAACTGACGTGCTAGAAAGTCTTTTACTTTGTAATTTTTTTCGCGTAATATTTTTTAGAAAACTTCATTGTTATTTCCACATTTTGCTTATTATTACCAACCCATAGGGCAATAATGTCGATAAATTTCGAGTATGAAAGTTGAAAGGTAGACAAGCAGAGGAACGCCTAAGGAGAGATGGATGGAGTGCGTGAGGAAAGATATGAAAGAAAAAGGCGTGACTGAAGTCATAATGGTGGTAAGAAGGAGAAAGCATAATGCGCCGACCCCAAATAGAATAGTGAGCAGGGCATGAGATTAATAAATGTCGATAAAATTCGTACCACTAACGTAAAGAATCGAGACAATTAAGCTAGATTGTTTAATGAACATAACATGTCATCCTATATACTTATGTACATACACATCATCATCATGGGCATGGGCCTCCTCTACAACTGAGAGGGTTTAGACCTTAGTCCACCACGCTGGCCTAGTGCAGGTTGGCGGACTACACACCTAAGAAATTCCTAAGAAGTTTTAGGTGTGCAGGTTTCATCACGATGTTTTCCTTCACCGTTAAAGTACGTGATAATTCATGTGAATACACACATAACTTCGCAAAGTCAGAGGTGTGTGCCTGGGGTTTGAACCCGTGACCGTCGAGATTCTCGACCGCGTGCCTAAACCTCGAGGCCATTACGACTTAATAGTGTCTTTCTAATTTTATTGATTTCTGTATTCCACTAGGGATACACAAAAAGGCAGTGCAAAAACCAATATGTTAAGCACAGGTTGCTATTATATCCAATTGGCTGTATTTATTAAGTACCTAAACGTGAGTTGCGTGCGGGATTTCCCATTTTGTTTTCGCCTTTGTTCATTAGCCCAAAAATCCTTGTAGAGAGAATTGTACTGAGTACATACATACATACATAAACTCACGCCTGTATTCCCCGAAGGGGTAGGCAGAGGTGCATTTCTGCACCCACATTTCGCCAAGTATGTATCAGTCCCACGTAATAGGGGGCGAGCCTATTGCCGTTTTTCGGGCACAATTCCAGACTCCGTGCTGTTACCGAGAATTTCCTAATGGAAAAACCCAATAACACTTTGCCCGACCCGGGAATCGAACCCAGGACCTCTAGATCGCACGGCACATACTTGTACCGCGAGACCACGAGGCAGTCGCAATTGTACTGAGTATAATTATGTAATGTGAAAATTTAGGCATGAAGTTGACTGATTTTCATAAAAAATGGCAAACAAAAAGTTAATAGCCGTGTTTAACACTTAGTATACTTTAACTCACGCCATTACCCCAAAGAGAAAAGTAGAAATATATTTCTACTTCTACATTTCAGCTGAATATTAATTACTGTGTAACATTTTGGGCCTTTTACGGTTATCCGGGCATTTTCTCAGACTCCGTGCTGCTACTGAGAATTTCCTAATGGAAAATTCTATAACACTGCACAACCCGGATGTCAAAGCCGGATCCTCTATTTCATTTTTCGAATATCTAACCAAAGGTTTTTTGTACTTTCGTGACAGCTCATTGCTATGCTAATATATTTACATACTTAGAACAAAGTTTTTTTTTTGTTCGTAAACTTATTGCTGGAACACAAAACAAGAACTTACTCAAACAATTGCAAATTACGCAAGTTATATTACTAAAATATTGTTTTATATTCAGTTTTTCCGGACGAGGTTGGTAAAATAAAATTGTACCATGAAATGTGAGTGACGTGTGGTTTTATAATATAAAAAATCAGCTTTAAATTATTATCTAATAATATGTAAAATGTTTATATTACACACCTAAAAGTTTTTAGGAATTTCTTAGGTGTGCTGTCCGCCAACGCCTAAACAAAAAAAAAAAGGCCAGCGTGCCTAAACTCCTTTCTCAGTTGTATGCTTTTTTACAACATTATGTGTTTTCTTATTTACACTATTCTTTATTTAATTTAATTAAAAATATTTTTTATTTTTTAGTTAGATTTTCTATGAAAGCGTGTTTCTTAGTTTTTTTTAAAAAAAACTATTATTTTATCTTGTACCCGGGTAGGTAAGGCAAAGCAGTGTATGTCTGAAAGTCAAAACCTTTTTCTAGTCGCTACGAATGTGTGAAAATCTAAGGCCGATTTTATAGGCTTATTGTTATATTATATATTTATAGACTTATTGTGTCCCTCGATACTGGAATTCTTAGTCATCAAACGAGGTCGCTCTCAACGCTTTTGATCTAGCATTCGCTGTATTGGAATGCAAATGGGCTGAGTCTATTCTGGGTTATTTATAGGAGTTATTAATGGACTTATAGACTTATTGCAAAGCACTGAAAACTTTATCATCATCAACCCATAAACGTCCCAATGTTGGGGACTGGCCTCCTCTGTAACTGAGAGGGTTTAGACCTTAGTCCATCACACTGGCCTAGTGCGGGTTGGCGGACTAGGAAAACTTTATGGTATATCTAATTATTGCAGAGAATTACCTTAAAGATTATAATGGCATAACAATATCTAGATATTATGGTTAAGCTTGATACAGATTTTATTATTATAATTTTAAAAGAAAGTAATTCATGACAACAAATAAACAACAATCTTATAATATTAATATTGTAATAAACGTCTTAAATTCTTAATGCAATTAATATTAGCATTGCCAACAAATCTAAATATGTGGTTTATTAATGCTAAATAACCGTACACGTATACCTACACGTATTAGTGTCTTATTTTGTAAAATGATGAATAAGCTTGAAGTTTATGTGTTAAAAAAGTTGAACGACTTTTTGAACGTTATCTTTTATACTTATTAGCTCATTTCCTTCTTTATTTAGTAGCGCTTCATCAACATACTATTCGTATGAGTCAGCCAGCAAGCGAAATAAGTTCTTCGTCTTATTATGAGTGCGAAATTCAGCTTTTTGATACGCTTTGTTCATCACGGCCAAATCAATATTTATGTATTTTGATACTGCAGAAAGGAAATTAGAATTGTTTAGAAAATTTCTATCTCTAAAAAGTTTAGGGCATCAAGAGGTTTTTATGTCTAGAAAATTGCCAGAATTTGTATAAACATGACGCTCTAGTAACCTAGTAACTATTATACAATGTGAACAATTGAACATATAAAAAGAAAGGCCACCTTGTCCTCGATACGACCCTGATTTGAAGAAAATACAACGACATAACCTTGCAGGCATCCTTGCCACACAGCTAGAGCATGACTTCATCCAGTTTTTTATAGCACTCTACGTTTGTCGCTTCTTTATGAAATAAAGTGTGACAATGTTATTTTTACCGTATTTGTAAAATATAAATAATATATTTAATGGATAAAACCCAATCACGAGTTTTCACACTTAGTCCACTTTAAAAATGCTTCCTTCAAAAACTTCAAAGGATCAATTTAATAATATGGCGCTAAATAAGAAAATAAAAATAAATAAATAAATGTGTATTGACAATGAATTAAAACTTACTTTAACGGTGAAGGAAACGGTGAAAGGCCTCCTCTACCAATGAGAGCGTGTAGGCCTTAGTCCACCATGCTGGCTTAGTGTGGGTTGGCGGACTACACACCTAAGTCATCATCAACATCAGTCCAAATACGTCCCACTGCTGGGCACGGGCCTCCTCTACAACTGAGACGGTTTAGGCCTTAGTCCACCACGATGGCCTAGTGCGGGTTGGCGGACTACACACCTAAGTAATTCCTAAGAACTTTTAGGTGTGCAGGTATCATCACGATGTTTTCCTACACCGTTATATATAATTCATTGCGAATACACACATAATTTCGGAAAGTCAGAAGTATGTGCCTGGGGTTTGAACCCGAGACCGTCGAGATTCTCGACCGCGCGCCTAAACCTCGAGGCCATCACTACTTTTGATTCAATTATGTAATATTATTGTGCTCGTGAAATTGGTTATAAATACTAAATAGTATAAAAATTTACTGTGAATATTCATAACAATAAATAAGATAAAGTGTTTCAGAGTTTGGATAGTTAGATGTCCAATTTAAAATCCAAAATAGAACAGTGCTTACCACGTTGAGATCATAGTTTTGTTAGCATGGAAAGCAAAGAAAATCTCCAGACAGCCATGAATACAGATAAATTTTCCTTGGTATGTTACCTGGAGGACAAAAGCCTCTGTGCGTGAGTAATCAAAGGGGCGCCCGTTTGAATAGGCCCTTGTGAAAGTTAACGAGAGTTGCCAGTTTTCTGTTTCGCCAGTCAATATGTCTTTTCGCCAGGTTCTTTTGTGACAGTTGTTTGTGGTTCACTCGATTATTTTCTTATTTAGTACTAGCTGTGCCCGCGACTTCGTCCACGCGGAAAATTTATTTTTAATAAGAAAATTTATAAACTAAAAGTAGCCTAAGTTACTCCTTATTAAATCAGCTATCTGCCAGTGAAAGTCCCGTTAAAATTGGTCCACCCCTTTCAGAGATTAGCTGGAACAAACAGACAGACAAAAATTGTAAAAAACGTTATTTTGGTATATGTACCGTGTATACATCCATATGCATTTATAGCTGACCCGGCGAACTTCATTCCGCCTAACAGCTGATTCTTAATTATTTTTTTGTGCCTAAGTTATTCCTTATTACATTAGCTATCTGCCAGTGAAAGTCCCGTTAAAATTGGTCCACCTGTTTCAGAGATTAGCCGGAACAAACAGACAGACAGACAGACCAAACAGACACTACAATTTATTTATTAGTATATAGATTATTGTTATGTGTTCAGATGTGGTATTATTGAAATTATTTTTGGTACGTTTCCTTGATCTATATTTCATACAAAAAGTTTCTTTGTGTTTGTGACATTCTCTGGTGATTTCATGTTATGAGTAGCATAAATATAACACCCTCGATCAGGTAGATAGAGGTGAATTTCAACACATAAATAAATACACCCAACAATCACATACATAGTTCTGACCCCACATTAAGATACAAGTCTTGTGTCGTGGGTATCAGAAACTACGAGAGACTTTTCGCTCTCGCAAACTCCCAGGCCTGAAACAAATGTGGATCTCACAAACATTTGTCTCGGCGCGGGGATCGAACCCGCGGCCTCTCGTTTTGCAAGCTGGTATCTAGCCAACTGCGCCACGGGGCTGACATTAATCCATATTATACTTCTATTAATCCAGGGCTAATTTACTCGCTTCATTTCCAAACTTCATTATGCTCTTGGTAATTTTTAAGAGAAAATTCATTAGCACTTTGCTCGATCCGAGTGCCGAACATCCTAGTATGAATTATGCCGCGTCGACAAAGATGATTTTACACGTAGTACATGCATTTACATCATTAGATACTTCTTATGCAACAAATTAAAATGAACCTATAAGGTTTTTTTTATATCATATCATCAGCCCATATACGTCCCACTGCTGGGCACGGGCCTCCTCTACAACTGAGAGGGTTTAGGCCTTAGTCCACCACGCTGGCCTAGTGCGGGTTGGCGGACTACACACCTAAGAAATTCCTATGAACTTTTAGGTGTGCAGGTTTCATCACGATGTTTTCCTTCACCGTTAAAGTACGTGATAATTCATTGTGAATACACACATAACTTCGAAAAGTCAGAGGTGTGTGCCTGGGGTTTGAACCCGTGACCGTCGAGATTCTCGACCGCGTGCCCAAACCTCGAGGCCATCACTACTTCTATCTATTTTTTATCTTCTATTTTTTTTTATAAAGATATCTATTTTTTTATACCCGTAAGTTTGCTGGCTGTAAAGTTTTCTAAACTTCGGGAAATAAAAATTATCCGCATAAATGGTTTAACTTTTAAAATTGCAATTACTTAGTCTAGTACAGGGTTTCTCAAAGTGGGGTTCGCGAACCCTTAGGGGTTCGACATTCGATTGCATGGGGTAAAATGTTTAAGTTATAAATAACAATAAGATGTTACGTCTCGTTTTTCTGTCTTAACAACATTGTATAAGGCGGCAAATAAATAAAGACATAAAAGAGAAACCGATCACTAGCAAAGTTTGGTAGCGATTATAATAAATTTGCCAAGTTTATCCAACATGATGGATGCTTGTTTCGGAACTACATCGTAAGGGAGTTATTATGTTGATAACAGAACGGTGTTCTATCGATATCATGACCATTTAGGTAAATAGTGTTGGGGTTGGCATGAGGCCCACTAGCAAGATTTATGGTAGCGATATAATTACACTATGTATGTTTATCGCTTAGAGGCGATACAATGATTAAAGGCGTGTGCGTATATTATATTAAAGCTTTGTTTTTTCATTTGACTTATTTTTTTAGACCAGAGTTATTATTATATTATCATCAGCCCATATACGTCCCACTGCTGGGCACGGGCCTCCTCCACAACTGAGAGGGTTTAGGCCTTAGTCCACTGACCTAGTGCGGTTTGGCAGACTACACACCTAAGAAATTCCTATGAACTTTTAGGTGTGTAGGTTTCATCACGATGTTTTCCTTCACCGTTAAAGTACGTGATTATTCATTGTGAATACACAAATAACTTCGAAAAGTCAGAGGTGTGTGTCTGGGGTTTGAACCCGAGACCGTCGAGATTCTCGACCGCGTGCCTAAACCTCGAGGCCATCACGACTTCATGTTATTTCATTTGACTTATTTTTTTAGTTTGGAGTAATTTAAGGTATATGAATTATACCTACCGACTTTACAAAATTATGTGTGTACACATAATTATTTATCAATTTTAAAGGTGAAGGAAAACACCGTAAGGAAACCTGCACACCTTCTCAAAAGTTCTTAGGGTTTTTTTAGGAGTGTAGTCCGCTAATCTACACTAGGCCAGCGTGGTAAATATATACATATATATAATTTTCTTTAATTTTTACAAAAAATTGTTAGGTCTCGCAGTTTGCATGTTTTTACGTTTGATGGTTTCCGTTACATGACTAAGATTTAAGCGTTTCGGCACGTCAATAAAAAAAAAATACCCAAATTTGGAAATTGAATAAGACATTTTTAAAGAACATGCACTTATTAAACAATACAGCAAATTAAAACATCGATTTTATCTGGTCTATAAAAATCATGCGTCCGATAATAAAGCGATTCTATAACTGACATTATCTCGAGATATATATGACGTAATTTACTGCCCCGAAACCGCAAAACCCGTTCAATATAGGAGCCACGCTCCAGTGTTTTATACGTTTCTACCAAATATTATGTCATGTAATTTTATGTGCCAATGAAATGGTAGCTATATAAACAAATTTAGTATTTTATTTTATAAACTTTTCTGTAAGTGGTAGACTTAAAAAAGGCTTGATGGCCTTGGGGTTTAGGCACGCGTTCGAGAATCTCGGCGGTCGTGTTTCAACCCTAGGATCACATCTCTGATTTTTAGAAATTATGTGTCTATTTACAATGAATTATCACGTACTTTAACGGTGAAGGAAAACATCGTGATGAAACCTGTACACCTAAAAAGTTCTAAGGAATTTCTTAGGTGGACTAAGGCCTAAACCCTCTTAGTTGTAGAGGAGACCCGTGCCCAGCAGTGGGACGTATATGGGCTGTTGATTGTGATTGTTACATGTAGTCTTAATTCATTTTACATGATGATAATAAAATCCTTTGATGATCCTTTGATTGTATTCAAAACTTATATGCCTAATATAAATAAAATAAATAATAACACGATATAAATATTATGACGACACTATTTTTCAAGACTACGATGTCACTGCAAATTGGTTTGTTCAATAGTGTTCTGGCTTCACCTTTATCAGGAGAAGCCAGAGCTCTATTCAAAATGGTATTGTTAGGAATTAGACGTAGGTAGTTGTAAGTAGTATTGTAAGTAGTTAAATTGTAATAGAGATTGTAATGAGGGTGACATGTTCTTGTTGAACCAAACCCTCCATAAATAAATAAAGAATAAAAAAAAAAGACTACGATGTAGGTGTTGGTGCAATTTATTACATAGCGTTATTATCTTTAAGAAGACTATTGCTTGACACAGGCCTTCTCGCAATACCTCTAAATTGACCTAGACGATAAGCAGGAAAAATCTGAAATATTAACCTGTTTTCATTTATAGTTGCTGTTAGTTAATGATATTTGTAAACCTTTTTGGGGATGTATGGCCGCAAGTAAAGTATAATTGTCTAAAATTTTGTGAAAGCGTTACTTAGTTTTTTTTACGATTTTATGTTTGTTTTTATAACGCTATTGTTGTGTTTTTTGTGTAAACCCTCTCAATGGTAGAGGAGGCCCGTGCCCAGCAGTGGGACGTATATGGGCTGATGTTGATGACGTGTTTTTTAAGCGATATACAAGGTGTATTCAGACCATAATCGGTAACTACGGCATATTTTTTATTTTTATATGTGTTTTACGTTTCTTCGTATTAACCGTATATATTGAGTAAAAAAAATGCCCCATAGTCAATCAGATTTCCTAATTAAATACAGTTATTGTTTACGGTTGATTCCTCGAGTCTATTTCGAGAGTACACGTTGACGTCACAAGGTGATGACTATATACTAGGAATCGTATCGATTTTAGATAATAACACTGAACTGTATCTAGAGCATAATCATACAAACAGAATTTATGTGTTTTTGTTAATATTAGATTTACATTTGAAGCTGTTTCCTGTGGATGAGAAGCGATTTGGATTGTATTTGTATTACTTTAAGATATAAGAAAATTATCATGTGAGTAATTTCCTTATAGAAAATCTGACTACCTGTTTGGCGGATAGTCTAGACTCTAGAGGGTGTAGGTTCTATTCCCAGGCTTGAAACTGTAAATAGCAAGGAATTTATAAGCCCGGTCAACGGTAATCGATTATTACGCCCCTTACTAGATACGTAGGTTATAAAAAATGGAGAGAGAGAAGCGAAATGTGGGTGGACAAATAGGTACACCTTTGTCTCAGTGGCGGTACTTCCATAGAAGCCCAAAAGCCCAGTTTGCCTTTTAAAATTCCGAATTCAAATTTTTAGGCTTGAAATCTTTATTTAACAAAAGCAATTTGTTAAATAAAGACCCCATAATAAGCAAATATAAACTAGACATTACACAATTAACGTTTAACGTTTTTGGGCTTCTATGGAAGTCCCGCCACTGCTTTGTCTACACCTTCTGGCACACAGGCGTGTTGTTATATTGTTATACAACTAAAACAGGTTACCTATATTACGATGTTTCCTAGATTCTGAATATAATAATCTGTCAACATTATTAAAAGAGCTCCATTATGCATAATATGTATTATGCATAAGATGTGTTAAACAGAGTAATTGCTAATAACTTCATTATTGAACTATATTATTATCGTACACATACATACATAAACTCACGCCTGCATTTCCCGAAGGGGTAGGCAAAGGTGCATCTCTGCAACCACATTTCGCCAGGTATGTATCAGTCCCACGTAATAGGGGGCGAGCCTATTGACCTTTTTCGAGCACATTTCCAGACTCCGTGCTGTTACTGAGAATTTCCTAATGGAAAAACCCAATAACACTTTGTCCGACCCGGGAATCGAACCCAGGACCTCTAGATCACACGGCACATACTTGTGCCGCGAGACCACGAGGCAGTCTAATTACTCATTTATTAATAAAATTAGTAATTAGTCCAATGCTTTGTTGTTTGCGTGTGGTGTGTGGATTTCATATTAACGTAACGTATTACACGTTTATCGGTGGTGAAGTTCGGTTTTAAAGTAAAATGCGATTGATTAATATTTTCATTGAGATGTACCTACCTTATAATTGGCGTGTAAACGCTAAATTTGATTTCATTGGTATTCTTATTCTTATATATTGGTTTTATATAAACGCTATAAATTATGCTATACTGCGCCGTTTATTGATTTGACTTATTATGTCTCTATCAATAGAATTATGTACCTACTTATAATTTATGCGTCTTTAAACAATCTGTATTAAAATCACCTAGCTTATTTTTACAGATATCATTACATCATCAAAGAGATAAAAATTTAAGTATTTTTTAGGCAAAGGAAACCACGTTGAGCCTAGTTGAAAATCTTTTTTAGTAAGGTTCAAAACTATCTGAACTAACGAGCATAAATATTGTCCAATCTGCTTGATAAGCTCGAGCTTCTTTAAAGTCTGGCTGGGCTCCCCAAGAGACTGATACTGTTAATAAATAGCCCGCTATCATCCTATTGGATCGGTCTTGGCAGATGCGAAAATTCGTCAGGAATTGGTTTTCTTATGAAACTGATGGCTTAAGGAATATATTTTTAAATATTTTTCGAATTACGAACGTATTTTTAGGACATTATATTAAAGCATTTAATTTATATACCTTATAATTGTACTTTATTAGTGTCATCTTTAGAATGAAATATGAGGTAGAGCCAGCTGTAGTTTTATTCGCCCAGGTGCAATACGAGTATTACGTAAGTCACTTTGTTATTTTTTATATTGACACGTAAAAGAGCTAATGTTTGCTGACCAGATAGGGTGTCAGTTGGCAAGATATTTTCGTCCTACAGTCTATACAATTATACCGATCGTAAGTCATATTCCTGTAATGCGGTGGCGGTACTTTCATAGAAGCCCGAAATCCCAGCTTGCCTTACAAAATTCCGAATAATAATCTTTAAGATTTAAATCTTTATTTAACAAAAGCAATTTAACGTTAAATTAAGAATATCCTGACCCCACAACAAAATATTACAAACAAGACATTACACAATAAACGTGTAACGTTTTTGGGCTTCTGTGGAAGTACCGCCACTGCTGTAATGTAAGGTAAAATTGAGTAGTGTATATACATCGGTGGCGGTACTTCCATAGAAGCCCAAAAGCTCAATTTGCCTCAGAAAAATCCGAATAATAATCTTTAAGATTTAGATCTTTATTTAAAAAAAGTAATTTGACATATAAATGAGAATATCCTGACGTCACAATAAACAATTATAAACTAGACATTACACAATTAACGTGTAACGCTTTTGGGCTTCTATGGAAGTACCGCCACTGATATACATATGTATGTACTTTATACGACCGCCAAAAATGATGCTTCTATTGTGCACACTACGTAGACGCATTAGGCAGATTCTCTCCTCGAGTCTGTTCTCGAAATGCTACAAAAATTCGCACAGAATATGCCATAAAACGTGGGCTATAAAAACCGTTTCATTCAGTAAGCAGCGCTAATAAATTCCTCCCGTATTGTCGTCTTCATTACTTTGAATATGGTGTGGTAAAAATATTTTTGCTTATAACCTTGTTACATACATTTGCGCTCACACACACGCGTACACACACACAGACGCAAGAAGGTGCTGCAAGTATCATTTATCAGGTCCGCAGGGTTCCTTGTGCTTATTATTAATGAGCTTGCATATGTTGACTGAGATCACAGATATGTATGCCGTGTCAGCAGAAAGTTTGCCTAATTCTTTAAGTCATCAGTCATGACAGACTAGAAGTATTTTATTATGTTGTCTTCTTTTAATTTATGATTGCTATTTTTTATATTTTCGATATAAAAAATAAGAAAATATTCTAAATAAAAAATTTGAGACTTTATTTCCTTTTTCGTGTCGTTAAAATACTTCGGGTATACTCTCAACTAAAGGTTTTGCTACCGAGGTCGTGGGTACAGCTTGTCAAGCTTTAAGAGCGGCTGTGTTAGCTTGAGCGTGAAATTAGTGGTAAATTAGCTCAAGTCCGACCTCCAAGTTTCAGGAGAATGTATTTAATAGTGAATTCGAATAGATTTAATAGTGAGATACAAAGTATCTGATTCTATACTCTAGGAAACTGTCAATGGTAGAGCTTCTATGTCATTAATTTGGATTACAGTACGAATAGCTTTTAGAGATAAGACCGCAATTTTTCAAGACATGTCTTCTAAGGATCCTAGGGTCCTAAGGACTAAGGCCTAAACTCTCTCAATTGTAGAGGAGGCTCGTGCCCAGCGGTGGGACGTATATGGGCTGATGATGATGATGTCTCCTTTGTGCTACTTTGTCTTGTACCACGCTGGTCTAGTGAGATTGGCGAATCTTTATGATGTGGTGTGAAAATAAAGTTTTTATTTTTATTACGAATAGTCCGGCTCCACTGGTATAGAAAAATATCTTGGACTTAGGATTGCGTTTGTTTAAGTGGCTAGTTTAGATAGCGGTATGATGTTTGGAGCCACCTGGATAGCGATCACCGTGTATAAGTCAATAGCCACAATTCACTGCAGTGACATACACAAAACAGCTGAATAAGATTTGAAGGGAAATAGACAGTATTTTGTACGCCCTCTGCCGCAAATCTCGGGGTGACAGCAACCCATTGTGTACCGCCCCCGCAGTACGCCCAGCCTCCCCAGTGGCCCCTGTTAGTCGCCTCTTACGACAGGTAGGGGATACCGTGGCGGAATTCTTAAGCCCCCAATCCACAGGGCGGAAAAATGAAGGGCTGCTATTGGTTGTCACACATTTATAAAAGTCTCGATATTACACACTACCCGAATTACTAAGAAGCAGCCGTGTCAAATATGTGATAGTCTAATCGTAGGTTCGGTAGGCTCGGCATGCTGACATTTCCTTTTTAGTTTTATTCAACTTTTCTGTGGTGACATACATACTTATACCTATGTGCGTCACATCCCGTAATGAACCTGAGTGTATTAAGCATCAGCCGGTATAATTGTATTGACTGTCGACAAGTTCGTCATTTTATTTAGTTCTCGTTGCTTTTACTTCCTCAATAGCTGCAAACGATGACTGAATATTAAAATTATGTCCGCAATCAATTTCACTTGACACAGATATGTATGGCACAGATAATATCAGTTGCAGTAACACGTGGCATCGACGCATTCGTTCCCAGGTCTTTTACTCGTCGATATGGACTAAAAAATGTTTTTCTACAGTTTTATTTCGATAAGTTGCCGGGCCTTTTTTTCTATAATGCATTGTTTTATGTGCAACCGTAGTGAGTTCACTGTTCCGTTTTAGTCTCGTAGGTTTTCTATTAGTAAATGAGTGTTTCTGATTCGATCTCGTAGGGAAACCCCGAGCATAGCCCTCTCCATAGCTCGATGCAGGCTGCCTCCAACAGGTCACTATGGAAGTCATTGGGGGAGGCCTATGTTCAGCAGTGGACTTCCTTGGGCTGATAATGATGATGATGAAATGAGTGTTTTTATAATGAAAATTTCGGTGACCGCCTCGTGGTTTAGCGGCACAAGTATTTGCGAGCGATCTATCAATAAGGTGCCGCTCGCAAGAAGGCCATAGTTAAGTTATAAGTATATATATAGTTGATACCGCAACCGTTGAGCGCCATCATAGGGGTATATGGGCATAATTCATATTATTATGAATAGGAAATAATTGTGTTCAAAATATTTAATGACACATTGTGTTCCGCGGTATCGCCAACGTCCAATATACTGGATCAAATCCTGCTTACGTTTCTCCAGCACGAAAGTATTATTTGCGGTATTGTAGATTATAATGCGTTTATTTGGTACTTTAATCAACATTCATTCGTTCTCTCTGGCGTGATGGAGTAACAAACATTTGTACAAACTTCCACACTCTTAATTGATTGGATTAGTGAGGAAGGCTTATTTAAGTATTAAAGAAGCGGAATTCAATTCCAACAAGAATTAAAGCCGTTAGCGAAGTACGAACATCTGTTTCAAGTTTGAGCGGATTGCAAAGATTGTTATCGAGTCTGTGGCAAAATTACACCATGTAATTGATATTGATAATGCCACTGGTGTTTTCTTCAGTAATAATTATGGAGTGTTCAGTGTTTTGATCGTAAAAGATGAGATACTTTGATGTCAGAGTGGGGCATCATTAGGCGTTCTATAATATCACTGTCATGCCTATATTCCCCACATCCAAGGGGTAGGTGAAAAGCAGTGATGGCCTCGAGGTTTAGGTGCGCGGTCGAGAATTTTGGCAGTCGCAGGTTCAAACCCCAGGCACACACCTCTGTCTTTTCGAAGTTATGTGTGTATTCACAATGAATTATCACTTGCTTTAACGGTGAAGGAAAACATCGTGGTAAAACCTGCACACCTAAAAGTTCTTAGGATTTTCGCCAACCCGCACTAGGCCAGCGTGGTGGACTAAGGCTTAAACCCTCTCGGTTGTAGAGGAGGCCCGTGCCCAGCAGTGGGACGTATTTGGGCGGATGACGAAAAAGGGGTAGGTAGGCATTTCTACATGCCTAGATTTTCCAACAGTGTTTTCTTATGACAGATTCTTGTTCAGATAGATTTCCAGAGTAGTGGTTGCTACTGAGAATTTATTAATAGACAACTAAATAACACTTTGACCGACCAGAGAATTGAAACTCTGGCCTTAGTCCATCACTTTGGTCTACTGCGGCAACGAAAGCTACCTATGTAATAATTGAATTTAAATAATACAAATGAGAACAACGCAACAACTCGACGGTAGTGTGAGAACACAATTGGCCATCCAATTATCGCGCTTTTGAATTCAATTATAATATGTGGCAATTATTCGTACACTTATTCTGTTGCAAATTTAACGTTGGCAATATACAATATGCCACGACTGCCTCGTGGTCTCGCGGTATAAGTATGTGCCGTGCGATCTAGAGGTCCTGGGTTCGATTCCCGGGTCGGGCAAAGTGTTATTGGGTTTTTCCATTAGGAAATTCTTGATAACAGCACGGAGTCTGGAAATGTGCCCGAAAAACGGCAATAGGCTCGCCAGCTATTACGTGGGACTGATACATACTTGGCGAAATGTGGGTGCAGAAATTCTACTCATCCTACCCCTTCGGGGAATACAGGCGTGAAGTTTATGTATGTACAATAAATAAATAATTATATTTCTCTACGTGGAGAAGGTCAATCATTATCACCATCATCAACAACCTTTCTCACGTCCACTGCTGAACATATGTAGGCCTCTAGATCCAGTGACGTCAGGCAAGTGACGTCACTGGGCTTGATCTTCGGCCCTCCTCATCCAATCGATGCGAGCCAGCTAGCCAGAGGGCGTTCTACACTACGTTTACCGTGGTCTCCCCTCCAAAAAGGCCAATAGCACTCTTTTATTACTTAGGAGGTAATTATAGCTGATGAATCTTTGCACATACATACATACATAAACTCACGCATGTACTCCCCGAAGAGGTAGGCAGAGGTGCATTTCTGCACCCACATTTCGCCAAGTATGCATCAGTCCCACGTAATAGGGGGCGAACCTATTGCCGTTTTTCGGGCACATTTCCAGACTCCGTGCTGTTACCGAGAATTTCCTAATGGAAAAACCCAATAACACTTTGCCCGACCCGGGAATCGAACCCAGGACCTCTAGATCGCACGGCACATACTTGTACCGCGAGACCACGAGGCAGTCATGAATCTTGGGTATAGAAATATATCCATTACCTCACGCCTATATTCCCCTAAAGGATAGGCAGAGTTGTATTTCTACACCCACATTTCGCCATGTGTGTGTGTTTTTTCCCACGTAATAGAATTAGAATTTTCAATGAACTAAGCGGATTCAATTAAACTTCAATGCACTGGCGGCAGTCGCCACTTCGAAATTGCGAAATCGAGTTTCACGATTTATAATATATGCATACATACATACATAACCTCACGCCTGTATTCCCTGAAGGGGTAGGCAGAGGTGCATTTCTGCACCCACATTTATCTAGGTATATATCAGTCCCACGTAATAAGAGTCGACTTCCAGACTCCTGCTGCTTCTGAAAATTTCCTAATGGAAAACCCAATAAAATTTTGCCTGATCCAGGAGCCGAACCCGGAACCTCTAGAATCCACGGCACATACTTGTACTGAGAGAACACAAGACCTTCATTGCAAAAACATCTCTATTCACCCTTCAAGTTTTAGAAATAATTCAATTTCCTATTTAATTTAGTGTACATTTTCCGATTTTGATAATTTTTACGATTTAGTTTACAATTTACAACTACGACAACACGACAACTACAATTTACAACAGTTTACGACTGCCTCGTGGTCCCGCGGTACAAGTATATGCCGTGCGATCTAGAGGTCCTGGGTTCGATTCCCGGGTCGGGCAAAGTGTTATTGGGTTTTTCTATTAGGAAATTCACAGTAGCAGCACGGAGTCTGGAAGTGTGCCCGAAAAGCGGCAATAGGCTCGCCCCCTATTACGTGGGACTGATACATGCCTGGCGAAATGTGGGTGCAGAAATGCACCTCTGCCTACCCCTTCGGGGAATATAGGCGTGAGTTTATGTGTGTGTGTGTGTGTTTACAATCAAACAATACATAAAGATTTACTCAAAAATTGTTTACTATAAATATTACTATATTCATTAAGAAACAAATTTTAAACCAATATTGTGTTAAAAGCAAACAAGTTTAAAGCATTGTGTATTTTGGCGGAGATATTTTGATTAAAGTAAACGATTGTTGGCTATTAATAGAATCGGTAAAGGTTAAATGTTTATTTTACACAAGTTATCTGAAACTAAACGTTCAATAACAAAGACATGTTGTTTTAGATAGTCTTTTTTATTATAGAGGCAGTGAGTACAGTAATTTTTGAGTAAGTGCGGACATATTTTTGAAATAAATAAATAAATAAGTACACCCAACAGTCACATACATAGTTCTGACCCCACACTAGAATACAAGTCCTGTGTCGTGGGTATCAGAAACTACGAGAGACTTTTCGGTCTTACAAACATCCAAACCCGAAACAAATATTTGTGGATCACACAAACATTTGTCTCGGCGCGGGGATCGAACCCGCAGCGTCTCGTTTCGCAAGCTGGTGTCTAGCCAACTGCGCTACGGGGCATAACATTTTTTTTTATTAGAACACAAAACAGATTCCATTAAAAACTTAAGGCTAAATACATTGTAAAAGGTAATACTGGAATGCAATCCAAAAGTCAAAGTCAAAGTCAAAGTCAAATTATCTTTATTCAAATAGACTTTTACAAGTTCTTTTGAATCGTCAATTTTACACTTTTAAATATTTTTTTAAACTATTAAACTATTGCCGCTTCGAAACGTGTTATAGCTGTGGAGAAGAAACGGCAAGAAACTCCCTCAGCAACACGAAATGTCAATTTTTTTAAAATAGAAAATCGCATTTTTTTTTTAATAAACAGTTTCAATTTTACATGATAAATGTCATAACGTTAAATGTCATAACGATACATGTCATAATGATACATTTCATAACGATACAAACTGTAGCAACACAATAAAACTCCGATCAATTTACTTACTAAAAAATTGCGATTACTCACCAGTCTAGATAATTATGACGGAATTAGACCTCAATATAATTGATATTAGTTGGATGTGTGACCCCAACATACCCTTTTCAGTCACCCCTCAGGAGGCTTAAGGCGCTTTCCACTCGTTAAAAAAAGGTTGAACATGATACTAAATATTTTTTATTATCTTTTTTGTTGGTGTTTTAATGACTATAAAATATAATCACAAACGATCAAATTATTTCATAACGATAGTTGCGGCAGTTTCATTTTAAAAGCTACACAACAACTATCGATCCGCGTCCCGTGTCAGGAGTCAGGACAAAGTGTTACTGGGTTTTTCCATTAGGAAATTCTCAATAGCAGCACGGAGTCTGGAATTGTATTCGAAAAACGGCGACAGGCGGTGCAGAAATGCACCTCTGCATACCTGTTCGGGAAATAAGAGTATATAAGTAAGGTTTAGACACGCGGTCGAGAATCACGGCGGTCGCGGGTTCAAACTCCAGGCACATACGTCTGACTTTTCGAAGTTATGCGTGTATTCACAGTGAATTATCACGTACATTAGCGGTGAAGGAAAACATCGTGAAGAAGCCTGCACACCTAAAAGTTCTTAGGAATTTCTTAGGTGTGTAGTCCGCCAATCCGCACTAGGTCAGCGTGGTAGACTAAGGCCTAAACCCTCTCTGTTGTAGAAGAGGCCCGTGCCCACCAGTGGGACTAAAATGAGCTGATGATGAAAATGTTAGATATATATTCCTAGATTTTTCACGTTTCGTCGTCCTTTTTAGATTGAATAAGTTACTTAAAGAAATTAAACTACACAATAAAACCAAGATATACTGAAAACTTTTTTTTTTTTTATCGAGGGGAAAGCTGCTTATGGCTCTACCTCCCACCCACCCTGGGGTGAAGGGGGGCGGGAAGCGTATGTCGGGGTCACCGGCCTTCCAGCCCGGCGCGTGGCGACGTCACGTCCACGCAGATGTTAGTGCCGGGCTGGGTCCCTAACCTACCCTAACCTACACCGGCATACCGACCAAAACCCCCCGGTGGCCATCTCTGCGCCGAGTGGGGCGACCACGGTGCGTGGGCGAGAAGCGCCCACAATGATTACGCAGCCGCCCAGTGAAGATATACTGATAACTGATGATAACTGAGCAACTGAAAATCCTACACAAATTGAAGACAAAGGGTGGTAATATCGTTATAACTTTCACACCCCTTACATTTATAATCACTGCCAACTCTGCCAAAGCTATTATCAAACTTTTATGACTATAAAAACTCATTAAGAAGATAATTTGGTACTTTAATCTAGTTTTAACGTTATATTCATACTAAATCTCATATAAAGGTGCGTATGGTGCGTTGGCACTACGGCTAAAGTTAGTGAGATGCGGTCCAAAGGTCTCGAATTCATATCCCTGAAGGGGACCGCAGAGAAGTTTTAGAGACACGTTTTTCCATTTATGTTTTAATTTTATCATAATACAATTTCACAACTTTTTCATTTTTCGTTATAATATAGCAGCACGGAACATGTTTTATAAGTTTTGTAAAAGAAAAGTGCAAAACATTTTGTCCCACTCGGGAATCAAATACAGTCTCGGTTATATGCCGCACTAACTAAGGGACAAAGCGGTCATTACTCAGAAGTCATTATTAATGTGAGAATAATATCAACCAACTCAATTCTTTGCGTTACAATGAAACTGCGCTTTTCAATTTGAATTGTGTTCCAGTGTAACAATTTTCAGGTCATTTAAAAGTCCCGTCATTCAACAAAGCATTTTTCCCGGAAGCCATTCAGTTTCGAATTAAGTTGGAAAATCCAGTTTTAAATGTCAACCCGACCATAGGTTAGTCAACTATTTTATGAGATTTTTAACTGTAGGTATATATAGGATACATTTATTTATTTATTTATTTATGGAAGACTAACAGCTATATTATAACTAGGTTAAAAAACAAAATAATTAACAAAAGCCAATAATAAGTCTTCACTTATAGCTACATATAGCTTGACAGTCTAGTGGTGCAGTTGGCTAGACACCAGCATGTGAAACGTGGGGCTTCGGGTTCGATTCTCGCACAAAAAAAATGATAGTGTGATCTACAAATGTTTGTTTCGTGTCTGGGTGCAGTCTTTCGTAGTTGCTGGTACCCACGACACTATGTAGACTTGTGATTTAAACTTGTGGGGTCAGCAGTATGTATGTAACTGTTAGGTATTTTTTTATTCACTTAGGTCGAGACTTGTGTATTATTGCACACAATTAAGCGATAAAACCAAAAGAAAACTGCATACCCAAAACCTTCTATAAGGGATTTCTCTATAAAGTCCACAAAACTCACTTATTAACTTTTTAGTTGAAACTGTTTTGGATTATGAATTATTATTCCTTTATATTTTCGACTGTAATTGTTCTGTTTGTTTCCCAAATAAATAAACTCATTTAGGCCTGTACTATACCTCACAAAGGGCTGTATATTAGCTAATGACATACCAGGAAATAATTTCATACCAATATTTCATTGATAGGCTCGCCATATTTCCTATACCCGACGACCGTAAAAGACTCCAATAGACTGAACCAACACTTTGGCAAATACAAACAACTTGAACGTGGAAAGCAGCGGCCGTCCGATGTTAAGACTCGGCACATATTTGTCCAGAGAAAATAGCCGGCTCATGGAACCGAACAGAGGAGCCAATTATCCTCATATTTTACTTATAAAAGTTGTTATGTTTGTGGTCTATTTACTATGAGAATGGGAGCTTGACCCATTTAATGATGCAACTGGCTTAGCAGCAGATATCAAATAAGAAAGAAACATAGAAAAACATTTACTAAATAAATATATATATATATAATCTTTAAATTTATTTTGACCAGGCTGTATGATCGATGATTCCTTTACATATAGTTTAAGGATACATACATACATAACCTCACGCCTGTATTCCCCGAAGGGGTAGGCAGAGGTGCATTTCTGCACCCACATTTGGCCAGTATGTATCAGTCCCACGTAATAGGGGGCGAGCCTGTTGCCGTTTTTCGGGCACAGTTCCAGACTACGTGCTGCTACTGATTTCCTGATGTAAAAACACATTGCCCGACCCGGGAATCGAACCCAGGACCTCTAGATCGCACGGCACATACTTGTGCCGTGAGACCACGAGTCAGTCAGTTTAAGGATAATAACGTTTAAATAACAATAAACACCATATATGTTAGGTGTTGGGTCTTCTCCTCCATCTAAACATTGCTAAATCTCTTCCTCCTCCTTGGGCTTAGTATCCCAAAAAAACAATCCAAAGTTTTCGGTTTGAGTGTTATATATCTATGTCTAAAGCAGTGATGGCCTCGAGGTTTAGGCGCGCGGTCAAGAATTTCGACGGTCGCAGGTTCAAACCCCAGGCACACACCTCTGACTTTTCGAGGTTATGTGTGTATTCACAATGAATTATCACTTGTTTTAATGGTGAAGGAAAACATCGTGATAAAACCTGCACACCTAAAAAGTTCTTAGGAATTTCTTAGGTGTGTAGTTCGCTAACCCGCACTAGGCCAGCGTGGTGGACTAAGGCTTAAATCCTCTCAGTTGTAGAGGAGGCCCGTGCCCAGCAGTGGGACGTATTTGGGCTGATGATGATGATATCTATGTCTATATAATGTGTATGAAAGAATCAGTGATAGATAAACAAACGGTCTTGATTACTTGTGTTCAGAGGTATTGTTTCAATGCGTTAAATAATAATTAAAATGCAATAATATAATATTAACGTCACATAATAATTATGCAATCCGATAGTTTCCGATGACTATGTCCACGTACAGCAATTTGAATGTATAATTGTAGAAATAACGGCACGTAATTGCACTAAAAACCATTTGTTTTCTGACTTCAATATAATTTAATTTTGTGTAATAATACATAAACATTATATCTAAAAGCTAGCAGGTCTGTGCCTGGGATTCGAACTTGGGTCTGCCAATTCGATGTTTCAACTTACTTAACCGTAGACGCCATCAAATACACCGACGACATTAGTCTTGTACCAATTATTTTGACATAGTAATTAAAAAGTCAGAATACTCATGATATCTTATCGATAGACATTATTCGTATTAGATATCGTGAACCTCGATTTTGGAATGTCGAAATGACTACTGCAGCCAGTGCATTGAAGTTTAATAGAATCTGCTTAGTTTATTGAAAGTTTGACAAGTGCTTAAGGCTGATATGATCTTGACAGTCGAGTTCGTAAAATAACAATTATTTGTTAGAAAATCACTCGCCAAACTCATATTGTACTACATGCATATTTTAAGATTTATATTATTTGAGTTATGGTTTATGAAGCCTATGATATATATTAGTGTAATTTAAGACTTGTTTTCTTTATAAGTGAATTAATGTATTCTTAAATTCAAAGGTAGTATAGATATCTCTTTTTTGTTTCCAAGCACACAAACAAATTCTCATGCGGTATCCCTGAATGGTAGACAGAGGTGTATTACTGCACTTACGTTTCGCCAAGTCTGTTACTACGTCCTAAGTTTTAAGAGACGAGCTTGGCTTTATGCTGGGCCGGACCTCTTGAATGGACGCAGCAATTCAGCCATAGAACGAGACAGTAACTTAATAAAATAACTTATTTCACCCAAAACCGAATTAAAGCAATTAGGACGAACAGGCAATGAATAATTGTCCACTTTTAACAGAATAATGCTAACATATAGTTCATACCACAACCATCAATTACAATAAGGTACATTTATACAATAATAAAGTTTTATCGACGCAACTGGCCACTAAATGCATTCAATCGTGTTTTACGATGCACACTGGATTTGCACCGCAATCCGCTTTTATGTACTTTGTGTGCATACTTTGTTTTGTACTGGTGTTTATGGTGCCTATGGGATTAGGCAGGCAGGGCGCTAAATCCTCTATGCTCTGACACATCTTAGATAGAAAAGGCGGGTCTGAATCATCGGCACTCGAAATGCCTTGATCGCTTTCGTTCACAGAGTATGCCCGTATCTTAATAAATAGTTTTTAACAAATATATAACCAATAGTTAGAAGTTATGTGTGTATTCACAAGGAATTATCACGTACTTTAACGGTGAAGGAAAACATCGTGATGAAACCTGCGCACATAAAAGTTCTTAGGAATTTCCTAGGTGTGTAGTCCGCCAACCCGCACTAGGCTAGCGTGGTGCACTAAGGCCTAAACCCTCTCAGTTGTAGAGGAGACCCGTGCCCAGCAGTGGGACGTATATGGGCTGATGATAATATAACCAATAATAACAAATTAACTACCAGACTTTCTATGGCTGCATAATCTCAAAACCATTAAACTAAATGTAACTCCCATTAAATAAATACGAAATAAAAAGTTAGAAAAAGTATCAATTTGTAAAATTTCAATAATTATTTCAAAGTTGAGAAAAGATTGAAGTTTGTTCATGTAAACTTTTTAAAGAACATTTAAAATTCAGATTTTTATAAAAGTGATTAACATTAAAACGTGTAGGCCGTCCCGACCCTTCGCTAAGTCAATCGGATTGAATTTATAAAGTTAAAGTTTGATCAAAAACGTGTTAAGAACTTTTATCGTTAACAGCGATAATCTGAAATTGAGATTACTGAACTTCATTATTGTGAAAATTCGATGGGCAATTGTCCTACATTATTTTTCGTTTAAGATCATTATTTATGATGATCATATCACGGCCGCATTATTGACGTAGGCCATAAATAGATGCAAGTTGCGAGATTGATCTCCGAGACCGAAACGATTTTTTTTTGTAAAACTAAAGATTGATAAAAATTATTTCTGAACTGAAAAAATAACGAGGATCTAGTTAAAATGACAGGAGATCGCTGGATGCAGATCACTTCAGGTCACTCTTGAAGTCCAACAGTGCATGCTTGTGTCATAAGGATCATCCTCAGTATTTAAGACGACGGAACTGTACGGTTTTCCTTTTTTCTACTAGTTTTTTCTTGTCTTCCTCTGCATTTTTGTAGATAGAAACTTATTCTATAGACTTCTTTTTCTAGATATTTTCTATGTTATCCTGACAACTTGCAATATGTAAAATTAGATTACAATCGGTCGAGTAGTTAAGGCATACAAACTCACATTCGCAATTAAAGTACCAAAATTGACAGCCCCGTGGCGCAGTTGGCTAGATACCGGCTTGCGAAACGAGAGGCCGCGGGTTCGGTCCCCACACCGAGACAAATGTTTGTGTGACCCACAAATATTTGTTTCGGGTCTGGGTGTTTGTGAGACCGAAAAGTCTCTCGTAGTTTCTAAAACCCACTGCACAAAACGTGTATCCTAGTGTCGGGTCAGAAATATGTATGCGACTTTTTACTTATTTATTTATTTTAAATCGTATTCATTGTGATTAGAATGTAACAAAGCAGTAAACTTAAATGAACAGTATGTAAATATATGCATTGGATTCTACCGGTCATTCAAATTTGGTGGCGTGAGGAGCAAAACCTGACGGAAGTTATTACGCAACAGCCCACTGAACAGTGTCTTGTTAATGCATATAGAAGTAAAAGTATTTAATGGGGTTTGTGTGGTTAACGTTTAAGACGGCTTGGTGAAATGAAATATTGTTTATTTAATCTATAAAATTTCAAATACATACATCGCTTAGATTCAATTATTTCTAAATTTAGTTTACCACCCATTCGGAAGGCAGTGATTACTAGAGAAGAACAGGAATGTAACTTTAGTGTTGCTCTTGTCTAATCGAATTCGATGTTTTTATTGACTTAACCAAAAATTTTGTCGTGATGGCCTCGAGGTTTAGGTATGCGGTCGAGAATCTCGACGGTCGCGGGTTCAAACCCCAGGCACACACCTCTGACTTTTCGAAGTTATGTGTGTATTCACAAATGTTATGTGTGTTATCACGTAATTTAACGGTGCAGAAAAACATCGCGGTGAAACCTAAGGGTGTAGTCCGACAACTCGCACTAGGCCAGCGTGGTGGACTAAGGTCTAAACCCTCTCAGTTGTAGAGGAGGCCCGTGCCCAGCAGTGGGACGTATATGGGCTGATGATGAACGTAATATTTGAGTGCTTCCATGTGGTTTTTATCAATCACACACATACATTCCGTTCTGTATTAGTATGTGCATTACTACATCCACCCTTTGTTTCAGGTCCTAAGTAAGAGATGTAAATTACCATTTTTTCACTATATTAGACTCCTCGCTGCTACTGAACAAAAGTTTGGATTTAAAAAACTAAAACAAATCGTCATTTACGAACACTACGGCAAAAGGTTTATAAAAGTTTTTATAACTCTCGTGCAAAATGGAATGGAGAGAAGAATAAAAAAAAAATCCCTAAATAAATATTGTTATCTGACGCTAGCGAGTAGTGAAACGCGTGGCGCAGTGAATTTTGTAGTTTTACACTCTGTTTGTGAAATATTGTACTGCTTGTATAGTGAATGTAAAGAAAATACACATTTTCATTTTATGTTAAAGTAACCAATTATTTTCTGAAGCATTCTGTTTATTTTTTGCATATTTCATAAAAAAACTATAGAAATGATAATTTTAACAACGATTAACAACAACTTGGACAGCTCCGTGGCGGAGTTAGCTAGACACCAGCTTGAGAAACGAGAAGCCGCGGGTTCAATCCCCGCACCGAGACAAATGTTTGTGTGATCCACAAATATTTGATTCGTGTCTGGGTGTTTGTGAGACCAAAAAGTCTCTCGTAGTTTCTGATACCCACGACACAAGACTCGCATCTTAATGTGGGGTCAGAACTATGAATGTACTTATTTATTATTTTTTATTCTAATTAAAAAAAAATAAGTATGTGCGTTATTAAAGTTTCACGCTTAAGCCGCTCAACTGATTATGATAAATTTTGGTGCCGAGATAGGTGGGACAATGGAGATGACAATAGGCTTTTGACCAAATCCACGTAACGTGTAACACGTAACACGTAAGTGAGTCAATTTTAGCAATAAATAAAACCTTTAGTTAGCTACACTGCTTACGAGACTACAGTCAGCTACGAACGCCTACGGCCGCGTAGCCTTTCGTAGCAAAATGCGAGTATTAATTACGTTGCGGCATTTTCAGTACAATTAAACTTTTCAAATGTCGTTTCGTTAATTGTAATTACCTTTGGGTTGAAGTAAGTAATTCCCAATTCACGGATATTTTAACATGTTCTGCACAAATGCTGGAAAAGTTCTATTATATGGTTGAAAGCTTTGTGATACAAACGTAGGGACCGTTTGTTCTAAATCTAAATTGTATTCATTAGGCTTTTGTATTTCCTTGTTTTGTAAAGGGTGTTTCTTTTGTTAATTGTGGCGTGTGATTGTATTGTTTTGTACGGGGTATGGGGTAAAAAACTGATAAGATTTACCGAGTTGAGTCATCATTAATTTTAAGCATTGTACAATTTTTCCCTTAATATGTTATACGCAGAGGGAGTCGCGGGCTAAAGCTAGTTCCAATATAAAATCAATCCCAAAGTAACA
Organism: Hemaris fuciformis; assembly: GCA_907164795.1. NCBI lineage: Eukaryota > Metazoa > Arthropoda > Insecta > Lepidoptera > Sphingidae > Hemaris > Hemaris fuciformis. Next base: position 4,199,649 of record OU015440.1, on the reverse strand, counting down.
GAATTCGTTTGGTGTGTTTAACAAACCTCATACTCTTAGTAATAACTGAGGGCTATTGACACCATATAAAGGCTATTTCACACTGTCGATTTGGAAGCATGTGCCCAGTGGGGCAGTTAATTAATGACGATGAAAGCCACTGGTTGCAAGCTCTTACCCACTCACCGTGAGTTCAAAGCTTTGTTGCTGTTGTACCACTAGAGGCTTAAGGATGACTCTTGTGAATTCTGGTGTAGTCTCTTATTTGTGTACAAGTTTCTGGACATTTGAAAGAAGACATGATATTTGTGGATTGGATTCAGACGTCCACCATAAGTAAATCATGTTGTCCTCACATTCTTTCTAGAGAAATTTGTGTCCTGCGTGGTTATTGACGCATTTTTTATTCTTAATAATATTACTTTTCTTTTTAGACTCTGAGCGAAATTCTTGAGTCTACTTTTAGCAATAAAAACTAAGTTAAACTATACTTACATATATAAAGATACAAAAACAGTAAATACAGCCGGCAGTAAAATTAATATCATTACTAATCTCAATCTTTTCTATTTTAATCTATTTCTGTTGATAGACCAAAAAAAATCAATTCAGTGAATTGTCACACGCATAGATAAGTTTTTGTGATCGGTTTAATATTTGTATCGCTCTTCAAATAGTCCTAAAGATTGATTTAATATTCTGATGTTTTGTATATCATTATTTCACGCATCAGCAACTTGTTATTCATAAAACCTTTTTTATTTCGATATTATTCAGAACATAAAATATGCGTAAAGTTTTTATGGAAAAGGGAAAGATGTCGTCGATTTTATGTACGTTCTAGTAATACATTTATGTGGGCCTCTGTCCCGAGAGGTTCAACCTTTCAGTAAAAGTATTTGCATTTAGTTTGTACTAAATATTCATTTCTTTGAAGACCAAACGACGTTGACAAATAAAAATATGTGGATGTGAGTAGAAAAAAAATGGAGTAAGCTTTTAATGTAATTTTTTTCATGGAAAATTAATTTAGATGAACACTAGTATTGTGTTTTGTATTTTAGAATGGATTTAGCTAGCCAATACACCAAAAAGTATTACTCACGAACGTAACAATTTTCAGGATATTAATGTAGTTGATACGTTGTCTTCAGTCTGGCGTGTCCCTGTATAATAAAATATTAAATTTGCAATTTCGTCGCTCCAATCCGGCAAAAATTGCTCTGATATTCGATAACGCGTTGTCGCTATAATTTGAGCTACGAGAGCTTTTTCTGGGGCGTAATGTAATTAAGGGATTGACAGGATTTCGTGGGGCACACGTACAAAGTTCTACTGATTTAGATTGAGATTTAGAATACTTCTTATTTTATATACATACATACATAAACTCACGCCTGTATTCCCTGAAGGGGTAGGCAGAGGTGCATTTCTGCACCCACATTTCGCCACGTATGTATCAGTCCCACGTAATAGGGGGCGAGCCTATTGTCGTTTTTCGGGCACATTTCCAGACTCCGTGCTGTTACTGAGAATTTCCTAATGGAAAAACCCAATAACACTTTGCCCGACCCGGGAATCGAACCCAGGACCTCTAGATCGCACGGCAGATACTTGTACCGCGAGACCACGAGGCAGTATTTTATATACAATATTATAATAATATAATGTGAATATTAAAATGGGTCCCACTTAAATATTCTTAGAATTTTATTAATGGTGTAATCTGTCAATCCGCTCTAGGCCAGCGTGGTGGACTAAGGCCTAACCCCTCTCTGAAAAATACTATAATGTGAGACTAATAATCTGACTAATTGAACTTCCACATTGACTTATTTCAAAAGCAGTTGTAGTTCTGATGGAATAGCCTGAGAAACTATTCAACTATGAAACAAAATAAAAAATAAAACTGCCTGGTTGGTTCCTGATAAATGATAGATTCTAAGTTCTAATTTACTAAAATTGTTTACTAAGTGATACTGATTAGTCATTTATTGTCTGTAGCTTGAGTTAGTCGGCCTTACGACTGACCTTGACATTCACTAAGGGTCTAAATCCAACACAAAGACCCAATTAGCTTGGAGATAAATGATTAATGAAAATTACTCTACTTACTATGATTAATGAAAAAACTAAATGATGTCTATAAAATTATTATACTTTCTTAAAGTATGCGATCTAGTTGGTTATTTGCTTAGGCAATAGGCTCATCCCCTATTACATAGGACTCAAAGTCATTTTGGAAAAAAATATTTTTTAGTCATTTATATATTCATCATTCACCATCAGCCCATATACGTCCCACTGCTGGGCACGGGCCTCCTCTACAACTGAGAGGGTTAAAGCCTTAGTCCACCACGCTGGCCTAGTGCGGGTTGGCGGACTACATACCTAAGAAATTCCTAAGAACTTTTAGGTGTGCAGGTTTTATCACGATGTTTTCCTTCACCGTTAAAGCAAGTGATAATTCATTGTGAATACACACATAACATCGAAAAGTCAGAGGTGTGTGCCTGGGGTTTAGAGAGCCCACGACCAAAATTTTGGCCTCATCGTTTTACGATCAAAGCTGTATAAAATCGATAGATTTGGTGATTCTGATTGCAAAAAAATAATTTCAGAAATTTTCTGCGTCACGTTTGACCTGACCGCATTTTCGAAGATGTTATTTTTTTTTACCGAACTGTTTCATAGTAATCTGTCTGATTTTCTGAAATGTATCTTATTATTCTTGACCATTGTTGTAAGTAGGGATGTTTGTCCGGAATACATCAATGTTTTCACGTGATACATTGAAATGTTGCAACGATGTTTCACGATGCATCGAATAAAAACATTGATGTTTTTGATACATCGAATAGGGTTATGACGAGATATTTATTGGTTGTTAGCTCCGGCGAGAACTGAAAAACGTTGTTTTCATTGTATTAATAACACTATCTAGCTTCAATACCTTTTTTATTTAGTTGTTTATAGCGTCATGAAATAGTTTATTTATTTATTTACTGTATACGTGGAAATAATGTAGCTGGAGAGACATACTGTTGTATGTCATAAAAAAACAAATCGTGGTCTTTTCGCGCCAATTTATTATTTAATTTACTAAAACAGACACACATAATCCTGACTTCAAAGTAAAAAAGTATGGTTTTGGATGTTAGAAACTACGAGAGACTTTTTGGTGTTACAAAAACTCAGAAAACCATTTTTTTAACCAGCAGACATCTGTCTTGGTGCAAGGATCGAATGGTCTTTCTATCAATTCATACGTCATGTAAAAAAATATTATACAGGTTGTATTCAGACCGTGATCGGAAACTAAGGCAGGTAATAGCTAAGGTCATTACAAACCCTCCCTTAAAGAAAATCCCGACAAAAAATAAAAATTTTGAAGTTTTCCTAACAACCATAGGTATAAAATGTATGTGGTTATTAGGAAAACGTTAGCTATTACCTGCCTTAGTTTCCGATCACGGTCTGAATACACCCTGTATATAAAGAGCCCCTCTTAAAGCAATAAAAGGTTTAATAGCATTAAAGAATCTCAGTTACAGAACAAACATAAATCAAGTTATATTTCTTTGAGGAAAAAGTCTCTAAGGTTTAACTTTACAGTTATTGCATTCAATTTTGACAAATGGCTGCAATTCGTCATAAGTTACATTTAAGAGTGCTTTTGGTGCGATGATAAACGATTGTATGAATGGTGCTTAATTATAAATACTGCAATAATATTAAGAATAGATTTTTTTTATCTATTCTATACTAATAAATAAAACTGGAGTGTCTGTTTGTAATATTGAAATAACCACTTTTTAATAAATGCGTATGGATGTATACACGGTACATATACCAAAATAACGTTTTTTACAATTTTTGTCTGTCTGTCTGTTTGTTCCGGCTAATCGCTGAAATAGCAGGACCAATTTTTAAGGGACTTTCTCTGACAGATAACTGATGTAATAAGGAGTAACTTAAGCTAAAAAAAAGCAGCTAGTCATTAATATTTATATTGATAAAAACACTGCCTCGTGGTCTTACGGCACAAGTGTGTGCCGTGCGATAACAGAGGTCCTGGATTCGATTCCCGGGTCAGGCAAAGTGTTATTGGGTGTTTTCATACCCTACCCCTTTGGGGAATACAGTCGTGAGGTTATGTATCAATGTGTGTATAAAAACACTGTTTTGGTCAGCCTCTTCAGTGTGTTGTGCAATCTAGAGGTTCTCGATTTGATTTTTGGGCCGTGTAAAATTTTATTGAAGTTTCGCGGCCTGCGTTATAGAAAAGCGGCAATAAACAAACAAACAAACAACTCTGACTATTTTGTCTTGAAAAAAAGAGTGAGAAATTCAGTTTTTATTGTACATAATATGTGGATTACATTATATAACGAAAACAAAAGATATATTTCTTAATCTGAAATTCGTCATACATCTTCGTCAAGTAATATTTCATCATATTTTTACCTGAAAGAAAGCACTCACATTGTAATACAATCCTAACATTAATCTAGGCAAATTGTGTGCCATTCACTCCATTTCTAAAACCGAAAGATATTACCCTCAATATTTCAAGTGCTAACGAATGATAGTAAGATAATACTGAGGGACACTCATCTGTTTTCGTTAGACCTTGGAGTTATTGTTGAGGGAATCTAGAATAATAAATTCTTTTTGTTGGACATCTTGTTCAGCGCTTAGGTGATTGTTTACATATAAACATACCAGTGGCGGTACTTCCATAGAAGCCCAAAAGCCCAGATTGGCTTACGAATAATAATTCTTGAGCTTTAAATCTCTATTTAACAAAAGCAATTTGACATATAAATGATAATATGCTGACCTCGCAATAAGCAATTATAAACTAGGCATTACAAAATTAACGTGTAACGCTTTTGGACTTCTATGGAAGTACCGCCACTGATACATACATACATAAATACGCAATAGCGCCTGTATTTCTCGAAGGGGTAGGCAGAGGTGCATTTCTGCACCCACTTTCGTCAATTGTGCTTTTGTACCAAGTAATAGGAGGCGTGCCTATTGCCGTTTTTCGAGCACATTTCCAGACTCCGAGCAGCAATCAAAAAATTCCAATAACAAAACTACGGGATACTTTTTCGGTCTCACGAACAAATATTTGTGGATTACACAAACATTTGTCCCGGTGCGGGAATCGAACCCGCGGTCTCTCGTTTCGAAAGCTTTAAAAGTAAAGTTATAATTACATACACACATACAGGAACAGACCAAGTTTTACAATGTATTATAGTGCATCAGTCTATTGTCTCGTTATGGAGACTGGTATTACTGTGGCGACACCGTCTTAAACATGATAAATGACAGACTAATAGTAGTTTGCATGGAACTAACGATGTTATTTATGGTATAAGCGGTAATTTAAATCATTATGTAAATCTATACAAATAAACAATTCTATACTAACTCTTACATGGTGCTTAAATCTGAAAAAGTATTCAAAAAGTTGTTATCTTTGTACTCGTTCAGTTTGAAAGGATTGGACCAATATTGTTATTTCATTGGCAGACAGCCGGAGTTGTAAAATGTTATAAGAGCTACTTTTATGAAGAGAAAAGTGTAAATCGCAAAAAAGTTTCATTTTTTGTCGAGTGCCTTTTTTTGAGCATCAAGTGGCGAGTGTAATTTTATCAACCAAAACCGTATCGGTAATTGCATTCATTAAACCAAAAATGCATTTAATGCAAGTAATTTTAATACAGCGACATCTTGCAGCTTTAACGCAAACTATAACACTATCCAACCAAATGATAACATGTTGAATTTTTTAAAATATAATTTCATGGGTCTAATCTAATTTAGTTGTTTAATTCGCACTTTTGAGGTATAAATGTAAATAAGTCCAATTAAGCCCACACAGTGCAGCACAGGTCACATGAGGTCAATTTGACGACCCCAACGTTAACAAAGGTTAACATGACGTATGATATATTATATGTATTCTCGAGCCAACAAAGACAATTAGGCGGTGCTTTATTTAACTTAGATATAGATAAATTTAGGGTTCTGCCATTTTGGGGTGGCCACGGTGAAAATGCAATGCTAGTGGAAGAATATATGTATATTTGCCTTGGTAGCACCTGTTCTGGTGTCGTATGCTAGATAGTCCTATTTCAGAATCACCCTATATCCGTTGTAATTATATTGACTGCTTAAGATTTTTGTTTGTCAATTTTAATCGAAGATTCTTCTACACACGGACTGTTTGGGTATTTCAAGCATTTCAATATAGTAGAGGATGCTAGCTAGGCCCATTCGTCAGGCTTATGCCACGGGAAGGTCTAGCCAAGAACAAATTTTCGACTTACAACTCCAGAAATAATTGACGCATAGAGCTAGGAGCCTATGCGTATAACCTTGAAGGCTAATATGAAGAGCATGTTAAAATACCGGTGATTTTTACAAGTCAAGGTCCCAGAGCCTCTCCCACTCCTTTGAGTTACCTCAAGGCGCTGTCCACTTGTAAACGCAAAGGGTTAGTTATCAGGTAATTTAAACAAATAAAAAAGAATACAAAATTTACTCACTACAATGCTTTATAAAAAGAATATAAATAAATAGACTAAGGTTGAAAACATCAATTCCATAAACAAATACTGCCGCGTAAAGCCGCCATTGTGATTTTTTCCGCCTCGCTCGTGTAATAAATCTGAGCGTGTGCCGACGAGTCGCGGTCCGAAATTGAGCTGATTTTACGATTAAATTTGCTTATTGTACTGTGTATTGTACATTCAATTTTTATTTATGATATTGCGCGTACAATAAAGCGTATGCTACAGAAAATATACATTTTATTTATGCTGAAATTGAATTTCGTTATTGAATCCTATTTGGCTGCGCTCTCCGGACAATGCAGCTGCATTTATACATAAATACAATGGTGACATATGTATATTATTCTTATCTCACAGTAAGATAAACTGTGATATATATTTTAGCTCGTGGGAATTAAAAATCTCGATAGTTTTTTGTTGGACTATTTTTGTTGGACTAAGAGCAGTCCCCAAACATAAATTTATTAGTGAAACACAAAGTTATAAAGGTACATCCATTTTCTCCTCTTTTGCTTGGGTTTGCTTCTCAAAATTTCTTCAGAGATATTATTCATAATATAGTATAGTTTCATTATAAATGAGTTATTGTGTACTTAGTTTCGTACGGATTTATATCCAAGACAATTTTTGCCAATTCAACAATACAGTGCACATATCTCTTCCTTTTCTAAGAAACATATGTATTAATAGTCAATTATTCCTTAATTGCCTCGTGGTCTCGCGGTACAAGTATGTGCCGTGCGATCTAGAGGTCCTGGGTTCGATTTCCGGGTCGGGCAAAGTGTTATTGGGTTTTTCCATTAGGAAATTCTCGGTAACAGCACGGAGTCTGGAAATGTGCCCGAAAAACGGCAATATGCTCGCCCCCTATTACGTGAGACTGATACATACTTGGCGAAATGTGGGTGCAGAAATGCACCTCTGCCTACCCCTTCGGGGAATGCAGGCGTGAGTTTGTGTGTGTGTGTGTGTGTATTATTCTTTCACAAAAGTAGATTGTAAATAATTTCACCGCCGATTGATTCATATATCACAGTAGGATTTTTTAATATTCTGGACGTGCTTACAAAAAGTCAGCAGCAGAATCTGGAAATGTGCCTGAAAAACGGCAACAGAATCGCCCTTTATTACGTGGGACTGATACAGACCTGGCGAAATGTGAGTGCAGAAATACACCTCTGCCGACCCCTTCGGGGAATACAGGCGCGAGGTTATGTATGTATGTATATATGTATTATGACCGTTATTTTGCCAAGCTGGCTAGTGTTGTAAGATTAAATAAACACAATAACTGGCATTGCGGAGAAGTAACAAATATATACAGATGACTTCGTCCATATGAAGAGATAATTAAAAGAGATAAAAGATACAAGATGGTAATGTTACTTCTCTGCAATCTTTCAATACACCACGCATGGCATTTGACGCGATACACATGTTTAGATAATTTCTTTCTACTTTTTATTTACTGGACGGGATCAATCCAAGTCGCTTCTACACTAAGAAAACATCAAAACTAAATATTAACTCGCTATTCTATATTTACATATATGTATGCACATATGTATGTGAGTATATTTTTATATAAATTAAATAATTTAAACACCCCCACATCTCGCTAATCACTCGTTGAATATTCCATCATGCCTGGTTGTCTGGAAGAGATCGAGTGTTTTATCTATCTAAAACTTCTTTTAACAGAAGCCTTAAATAAGCTGTGAAGAATATTTGCAGCCCGCGTGTTAGTGAGTCGCCGTGCTAACAATTGCGCTAGCTGTAGACCTACAGCCCAGGCCGGCGGTAATTTATAGCGTGTGCTGCAATGCAGTCCCCGTCTCAAACACTCTGTTTTCGTACACGTCTGTGTTTTTTCTTTGCGAAAATCTTGCACATTTCTGACTTGTTTTGACGAAGCTTTTCGTAGAATTAATACATCTTTAGATAGATTGCATTGTTTGTTTGTGTTGTGAATGCAAATGATATGTGTATTTACGAATAGTTAGTTGACTGCTTCGTTGGTCTGGGGCAGAGTATGGTCGTTTATTTATTTCCATTAAATTCTCAGTAGCAGCACGGATTTATTCAGCATTCTAAAAATGTGTTCAGAAATGGCGGTTAAATAGCCTTCTATTATGTGGCACTTATGGCACAACTGGCAGAATGTCTATGTGTGTGTGTGGCGGAATGTGCATTTTTACAAATCTTCAGGATATAGTTGTGTGTTGTAAATAAACAAAATATTTAGGTGTTTATGTAAAATATGGCATTCGAAATCGGTACAAAAACAAAATTGATTTATACTTTATGTGACGCACGTTTAATATATGGAATATAAATTCCAAACTGTCAATAACAAGTTGCGCGCGCTGAGGAGAGGGATTGTTGACATAGTTCTCGTGTTTGTCACAGCTTTGGAGTACAATTTCATCATCTTGAAGAGTTTTATAATTTTTTTTTAAATTAATACTTTTAGTGTTTAGGTTTCCTCACTATTTTTTTCTCTACCGTTAAAGTATAGTAAGTACCGAAATCATAGTTCATTGTTAATACACACATAACTTCGACATGTCAGAGGCGTGTGCCTGGGGCTTGAACCTGCGACCGCGTGCTTAATCCTCGAGGCCATCACAACTGGAATGAGATGTGATTTGAGTTGTGTTGATAAAATCAGTCAGTCAGTAACGAAAGCCTTTTATGGACCCTTTATTCGGTTCGAACTACAATTACCATCAGGTATATGTCGGCGATACGCCAGAATTATCGTGTCCAGACTCCATAATAACAGAAACACACACAATATAACTTGGTTTATTTTCAGACAATTTCTAGTATAGTACAGAGATAAAATGACAGAGGTCTGTCTTACATCAAGGTTAGTTTGGGACTCCCTTTCGAGCCCAATACAATTCGTTCTTATACTACCTGGGCCTCTCGCCCCCGCATCGGTCATCCTTACGTTCCCACGCATACAGTTACTTTCTAAAATCCCGTAACTAACATCTATTAAACAACCGTTAATTTAGAGACCATTCCCAAATCCCTTTTTTACAACATTGTCTAAGGAATTCGTTAAATCGGCAATAAACATGGACTTTACAGTAATATTAACAATTAAAGACAATAGAGCGCAAACTACAAAGAGCAGCCCTAACGTTCAAGCATTTTTTGTGTCTATAAACATTACTTGCTTCTATGTACAAAGCGCAATAAAACAATCAAATATACGAGTAAAAACTTAAACCTAAAAATGACCATTCTACACACATATTACTAATTTAACTTAATAATCAAACACTACTTTACAAATGGCGCTATTAACAATATTTAAATTCTCAGTTTTGTGATCACAAATAGCTATTTAAATATTAATCTTAAATATTAATTATATTTATGTAACAATATAATCATTATTTATTAGTTTGCGCCCATACGGCCATACTGACTCCAGCGCGTCCCCTGCGCTGTTTTAACAAGGCCTCACTCATTTCGAGATCTAGCCAACACACAAGGCATCACTCATTCCGAGATCTAGCCAACACACAAGGCATCACTCATTCCGAGATCTAGCCAACACACAAGGCATCACCCATCCTGGGCTCTAGCCAACAAGACCAGGATCAAGGATACGCATGGTGGCCAGCCAGCGTTTTGGGAAGGATATTGGATAGGAAAAACAAAATTTGTCTCGTAAACACATCAATGCATATACATAAAATAATCATCGTCATTCATCATAATCAGTTGTATCAATGCAATGCAATTACATAGATCCAACAACGTCAGTAGAGGAGGTAGAGGCCTCCCCGCGTAAATCGTTCTCTGACAAATCCTGCGCCCATACGGTCAATTCATCTGACTCCGCACGGAAGTGAGCTAGACTCTGTCGAAGCGTGCTATCTGCACACTGCGTTTCGCTGTCAGTTGAAGTCCCGTACTAATGACCAACCCGACACGGCCATCCTACAGGACACAGGTCTCTGTGTGTTAGTCTGTAAACAAAATTCATGTGCAAAGTATCATATAGCTCGGCTAGTCCTGACCTAGCCCAGGTAAAGGTCATACAATAATACTGAGGCTTAGATTGTTCTTAATAATCTACTCACAGAATAATTTTCATCAATTCTTAATACAAATCAAAGACAGTTCCAAGCACTACTGATTACTTGATTCATGACCTCCAATTATGACACTAAATTAAACAATCAAGCTATACACGTGATTCATGGCCATCCAGTAACACCACTTACTCAGCCATTTCTTTTGTGCATCCCCTTTGGATCGCACATGGTTCCTAGAGAACCCCAACAATCACCGTGTACACTTAAACATTACCGAAAATGTCATCACTTATGACGCTGTCACTTAGGTCCTCCTCAAGTTCATCAGGTATGCTTTGACCCCTCTTTTTTTTTTTTTTTTTTTCCTACGGGGAAAATATGCTTTGACCCCTCTGGCATTTTTCTAAGCCTATCATGAGCGTACTTGTAAGTGCGCTTAAACGCCTAAGTAATTTATCCTGTAGTATGACGTAAGTATCTGCAATAGTTTTAGGGATCGAATCGCCTTTTAACTGTTCAACAATATTAGCTAAAGTGGAATCGCGTTTTTGTTCGATAAGGAGCCAGTTATGATCAAGGGTAGCTGTATTAACGGACCATATTAATGAGCTAGATTTATTAATTTTGGAACACTGGTTTAAATGACATTCATTATAACTTTTAACTGGGTTACGACTGAAAAAGTCAGCATGGGCAAGTTTATCGCCCTTGCGGTATTCGATTTCAAATTGGAAGTTCTGTAAGAATGCCCACCATCTGTGTACTCTCGGAGTTAAATCGCGCTTATGACTTGAAGCTTTTAAAGAGTTACAGTCTGTGACTACTTTAAATGACCGGCCATGAAGGAAATGCCGAAAATGTTTTATAGCCTTTACCACAGCGAGAGTCTCCAGTTCATACGAGTGATATTTACTCTCTGTATTTGAAGTTCTCATACTGAAATAGGCTATAACTAAAGGATTTCTGTTTTCTCTCTGAATCAGTACAGCACCATACCCAATAGAGCTGGCGTCCGTATGCAACTCTGTCGGCAGGTTGGGATCGAATATAGTTAATACAGGGGAAGATGTAAGTATGTTAATTACTTTCCGTCGAGCAATGTCATGATCTTCAGTCCAATTAAAATTAATATTGGTTTTAGTCAAGTTGTAGAGAGGGGCCATGATTTTAGAAAAATTAGGTACAAATTTTCTAAAATAGCCAGCTAAGCCGTTGAATTGTCTAACTTCCTTTATATTTTTAGGTACCGAGGAGTCAGTTAAAGCCTTGATTTTTCTTGGGCTTGGTCTGACGGTACCATTCTCTATAAGGTTACCAAGATATTCAATTTTAGTCTTAAGAAAAGAACATTTGGAAATGTTCAAAGAAAATCCTGCACGAGTTAATCTAGTCAAAATAAGTTTTAAATTGATCAAACCTTGCTGTACAGATTCAGATATTACCAAAATATCATCAATATAAACTAATGCTATATTATCTTTATAATCACCTAAGGCAACATTTATGGCACGTTGATACACAGATGGAGCATTGCAAAGACCGAAAGGCATGCGTAAATATTCAAACTGTCCATCTGGCGTCACGAAAGCAGTTTTTTCGATAGAGTCTTCTGCTATAGGAATACCGTGAAAACCAGAGGCCATATCTAGGCAACTGTAATAACGGGCTTTGCCTAATCTATCAATTTGGTCTGCTATTAAAGGTAAAGGATAATTATCTCTAATCGTATTGGAATTCAACTCGCGAAAATCAACGCAAAGACGGTCGGTGCCGTTCTTTTTCTTGACTAATAAAATTGGGCTGCTGAATGGGGAAGAGCTATCTCTTATTATGCCATTTTCTTTTAAATCCTGAATCATTTCCCTAACTTTCTCGCGTTCTACAGGAGACAAACGATACGGTCGACGCTGTACAATTTTATCTGGATTTTTTAATCTAATTTTTAGCTCACCGGTTGTCACCCGTGAGACATGATTTCTAGACGTAAAATTATCTTTGAACTCATTGATAATATTATAGATTTCATTAATTTGTTTTGGGTCAGTTAGGTCGGTATCTATTTCGATAGGGGGAGTTTTTGAACACTCATTGACAATAAACTTACGATTAACAGATATATCGTTTTCGCTGAGAGTAACGCTAAGGCCAGGTATTTTTAGAAGATTAAACCCTATTAAAATATCAAATTGAGTTTCATTGTCACCTACTACGTAAAACTCTAGCTCTAAAGTGACATTATCGATTTCTACCACAGTTATAATGCTTTGTTTTGAGATAACCTTTTGACCCCCAATGCCCATAAACTGTACTTCAACTTGTTTACGTTTACCAGGAATTGAACCAGCAACGCTCTCTCGAATTAAGGAGCAATCCGCACCAGTATCAAAAAGACAGTTATACTGTTTGTCAGCAATAATTACATTTGTTGTACTACGTTTAACAGATGAACAATAATTAATAGATTTATTTTGAGCATTACGTTCGTCATTTTGACGGCGGTAGCAATTTTTCTCTAAATGACCCTTACGATGGCAGTAATTACATTCAACAACCTTAGTATTATTGAAAGTACCACGAGAACTGTAATTATTGTTACTGGAATGTGACGAAATAACGTTAGGCTTAGAGGGATTTCTCTCTTTGCAGTCCCGGGACAAATGGCCGGGTTTATTGCAACTGAAACAAACTACTTGATCTTTTGAAGGTCCCGTAACACGTGATTTTTAACATCATTATATTTACTCTCTCTATTTTCGATTTTACGTTTACGAAACGTTTTAAGAACTGATACTAATTTAGGAAGTGAATCGGGGGTATTTCTCAGCAACTCAGATCGAATAAACTCAGGGTAAATACCTGTAATCAGCGCTTCCACCACCTCTGCGTCGGCAGCTTCTGGTCGAATTCTCTTAAAAAGCGTCCACGCCGTTGTAGCGTACTCTGCGTAGCAGCTCGCTTGGTCCGAAGTGTAGTTGCGCCATTTCTGCACGTCATCCGCATACCGGAACTCCTTGCCAAACGTATGAATCAGCTCCTCCTTCACTTGTTCCCACGTGGTTGAATGCAGGGACCAGCTGTCGGCCCATGTCTTGGCTCGTCTTCTTAACTGTAGAATGGCCTTCATTCGAGCTTCATGTGGAGGGACCATCAGCTTCGTGATAGTTTCGTCCACGTTAGCGCACCAGTCCCTGATGTCGTGCGATCTCTCGTCAGGGTTAAATGGTGGTAGGTAGAAGTCATGGTGCCGCCGAAGGGGTGCACCTTCCGTCAATAACGTTGCTTTCACAGCGCTTGTTGCAGCAGTCTTCGTGATGGAGGTCAAGAGACCCATTACTTGTTCCATAGTGAAGGTTGTCCCATTCGAGGATTCCGATGTCTCTTGGGGTTGTGATCCCACCGCTGCTGTCGGCGATACGCCAGAATTATCGTGTCCAGACTCCATAATAACAGAAACACACACAATATAACTTGGTTTATTTTCAGACAATTTCTAGTATAGTACAGAGATAAAATGACAGAGGTCTGTCTTACATCAAGGTTAGTTTGGGACTCCCTTTCGAGCCCAATACAATTCGTTCTTATACTACCTGGGCCTCTCGCCCCCGCATCGGTCATCCTTACGTTCCCACGCATACAGTTACTTTCTAAAATCCCGTAACTAACATCTATTAAACAACCGTTAATTTAGAGACCATTCCCAAATCCCTTTTTTACAACATTGTCTAAGGAATTCGTTAAATCGGCAATAAACATGGACTTTACAGTAATATTAACAATTAAAGACAATAGAGCGCAAACTACAAAGAGCAGCCCTAACGTTCAAGCATTTTTTGTGTCTATAAACATTACTTGCTTCTATGTACAAAGCGCAATAAAACAATCAAATATACGAGTAAAAACTTAAACCTAAAAATGACCATTCTACACACATATTACTAATTTAACTTAATAATCAAACACTACTTTACAAATGGCGCTATTAACAATATTTAAATTCTCAGTTTTGTGATCACAAATAGCTATTTAAATATTAATCTTAAATATTAATTATATTTATGTAACAATATAATCATTATTTATTAGTTTGCGCCCATATATACTTCCGTGCATTTTTAATGAAATAAAGCAAAAGTAACTATCCTGACTAAACTACAGTCATAACACTGGAAGGTTCTTCCTACAATATTAATGGTGGTGACGACATAAAATTAATTAACTTAATTATTTTTTATGTTCTGTAGAACAAATATAACTTTAAAACACACGCAATCTGTCGAGGTCGTCTTTGAAGGTTAATTGAAAAATTTAAATTATAAATAATTAGTTTTTGTACCGGCTTAAATGTATCTGCACGTGATTGTATCTGAGACTGTCTCGTGGTTTTGCAGCACGAGTGTATGATATGCGATCTAGAGATTCCGGGTTCGACTTCCGGTTCGGGCGCTGTTATTGACTTGTTCCATTTGGGAATCGGTAGCAACACGGTGGTGAAAACGTGCCTGAAAAACAGCAATTATTACAGCACCTCTGATATTTTGTTACTTAAAAACAAATTGATTTAAATTACTAGTTAATATTTCTTAAAGAGATATTCCATCGTTATTATACTAATCAATATATTTACTTTTAATATTTAACTTTAATGCTTACTTCATAACGTAATTACAGTTTGACAAATTCTGTATCCGATATAATAATTTTTAAATGTCATCCGGCTCTCATCTTTACACCGTTGGCAGCGTATCCAAACACATATAAAAACAACATTTAAAATGTCAAATTAACTCGATACGTTATGACGGGATGACGTCACTTGTTTACGTCAAACCGAAATGCACAAATGCATGTAACAAAATGAAAATAATTTGCTCCAACAGCGTCCTTAGAACGTTAATGTTATGTTCACGAACGTACGGCGTCCAGCTGTCGTCTAACCAATTTCTAGTAGATTTCCTACGGTACAGTTGTGTTGTGAAGTGCTTTGTTGAGTTTAGTTTTTGCTAGTTTCTAATTAATTATTGTCCAATTAACTCTATAATGCTTATATTTATATATTTTTAGCTTATCGCCGTCCACTATTGAACGTAGGCCTCCTCAAGTAGCTGCCAACCATCCCGGTCTAATATAATTTATAATAATAACACCAACTATAATACTTATTCTTTACTAGAATTTTTGTGTTAAAGAAGGGATGCAAGTTTCTTCAACATGATTTCTTTCACTGTTGAATCGCGTGATAATTATTATAAATACGTACATTCTTTATATAAATTTTAGCTGGTTTTGTTGACTAATGAAGAGAATTTCTAAAAAAATAACTTCTTGTATCCAAAATCAGTTTAAAAAGACCTCTTATATAATCTTTGGCTATAAATAGCTGATTAACAAAGTTCCACGCTCGGGTCAAAGTCTATTAGAGCAGCAACATCGGACATTGATTTAACTTGATTAAAGAGAAAGAAAAACTGCCAATCCCATCTTCCACAGTTCGCTCTTAACGTAAATTGATTCAATTTTTATAGCATTTACGAGAACAAACCATTCTTTTCCGCGGTTTATGGGAAAATAGGCCTTGTTGTTATGAAATAAGCGCGACTACCCCAATAATGGAGATTTATCGGTACAATGCTTTTTTCACGGCTAAATGAGACTCTTGTTTAATTTCCGTATTCCCTGTTTCGTTGTCACTCGTTAATTCTGTCTTGAGTGTTCTGAGATTTGCTTAGGTAAATCATTGCATTTTACTTTAACAAATTTAGTCGAATACCGTTGTTTTATGTAGACGCAAGCGTTTTATTATTTTAATTTTTAAAGGACAAAGTTCCTTACTTCAACTTATATGGCCTAGGGATAAACTTCCTAACTGTTATAGTCACATGAAACTGTTGTTATCACTATTTGTCCCCTCCTCGGTAGAAATGGCCCCAATTTGGAAATTAAATGTATGGATGGAAATTAAAGTCATATTTAATCATGACATGAAAAATAATGACGTAATGCTACAAAAATAATTCATTAATAAAATTTAATTTTATTGTCGACTGTACTAAAAATGCAGACGTCACTATAGACGGAATGAAAATAATTTTCTTTGTTGTTTTAATTTTTGTTTCTGGCTGTACAATTTATTTTTGAATGCAAAGCAATTATTAAAACATACAAGATTTGAAATTAGAATAATAAACGATCGCAGTTGGTAGTAGACAACGAATTTAATTTAAAAAAAAAGCTATGACGTAGAACTAAATTGTCTGTGGTATGATAAATTAGTTTTAAAATAAAGGTCGTTATTTTTTTAATAGTCTGTTACTTGTCTCTACCTTTTTAAATTGTAAATGAACATATTTTCTGAAACGTACTGCCATTACTATCATGAATAAAAATATTTATGAATTTAATTTGTCTCATCTTTAGATCACAAAGTTTTTAGAAAAAGTTGATTTTTTAGTCCGTTAAGCGACATAAGATACGAAATACGAGACCGAATCTGAGCAAAATCTACTCTCAAACGAAACGTCTGCATAAAAACAAATTCGTACATTCCATTTCGAAAGTTCCAACATTTTACAACCAAAACGCAGAGTTCATTGGAAAAACAAGCAAAGTTCATAGCACTAAACTTTGATAGGAAAATCTAGACGAATTGACCTTTCATGTCCAGCTAATGGTTGGCCCTAGCCCGTGTTATTGTTATGGACAGACACGCCAATGCCGGCTGTGGCGTTTCCCAACTCCGAATGGAGTACAATAAAGTTTGGATGATTTATCACGGACGGTGCTTCAAAAGATTTAGGATCTCGCGTATTTTTATATGATTCATGTTCTAACTGGAGTTTTATATTTTACTACATGAAATGGAGCAATTCCGTCTTTTATGTTGATATTTGAGAGGAAAATTTTCGAAGCTTTATGAACTTGGGCATGAAAAGTGCCTTTGTTTTATGTATGTGATGCTGTTAGTTGAATATTTGTTGTCACCCGCATATTGAAAGTGTAAAACCAGCCATAACGACTCTTTTAAAACGTTTCGCGTGATAGGATTAGTCTGTGCACTCGTATGTACACCTATTACCATTTGATATTGAGTTTTCACAATGAATTATCACCCACTTTAATGGTGAAGAAAAATATTACAACTAAGTTAAGAAATAAGCCAGGCTAAGGCGTAACACTTTTTACTTGCGAGTGCGAGTGCCCAGCAGTGGGACGTACATATATGTTGACATAAATTGTGGAAAATGGATGGTTTGCATTATAGTGAAAGAAACAGTCTTTTTAGAGAAAACATTCACCGTTAAAAAAAAACGAAGTTCGTAGTACTACGAGAGGGTACGTACAATCGATTTACGAGTTGAATTTAATGAGTGACCTTCCGTGCGGTTCAGTGGAGCTCAGCATTAGAGCCAGCGTATTAATGTGTTATCTGATAACGGCACACGGTTCACACAAGGACTATGCCTATTGTACTGTGATCATTTAAATATATTATGAATGGATTTATTTTTATATATTTCTATTTGTATAATATGATATACATGCTTGACTCATGGTCTCGCGAAATAAGTATGTGTCGTGCGATCTAAAGGTCCTGAGTTCGATTCCCGGAACGGGCAAAGTGTTATTGGGTTTTTCCATTAAGAAATTTGCAGTAGCAGCACGGAGCATTGTGCCCGAAAAACGGCTAAAGGCTCGCCCCAATCTCGTGGGACTAAAACATACCTGGCGAAATGTGGGTGCAGAAATGCACCTCTGGCATCTGGCATATATGTATGTAATATGATATTATAAAGAAAAAAAATCGTGTTTTGTCTATTAGTAACAAATAAACACAAAGACTTCTTAAGGAATTTGAATATTTTTTGTATGGACCTTGAGAAACAAGAAAGGCTACTTTTTATACTCAAAAATGTAGTAGTAAAAAGAGCAGGAATTTCAAAATAACTCACCCAAGTGCATTATAACTTAATAGGTTGACAAGAATGTTAAGGAGATATCTGCATTTCCAAATACAACACTCGTAGTTTCAAGCTCTTAGTAATCAAGGGCTATTGTATTGCCCTTTTTAGACGCATTGGGTGAAAACAGTAGAGACTATTGCGTGGGACTTAAAAACAGACCTGGGTACAAACATATACGTGACTTTTGCAACAATATGAAGTGTTGATGGCCTCGAGGTTTAAAACCCCAGGCACACACCTCTGACTTTTCAAAGTTGTGTGTATTCACAATAAGCGACAGTAAGTGATAGTTCTATCACTTATTTTAATGGTAAAGGAAAACATCGTGAGGAAACCTGCACACCTAAAAGTTCTTATGAATTTCCTAGGTGTGTAGTCCGCCAACCCGCACTAGGCCAGCGTGGTGGACCAGCCCTTTCAGTTGCAGAGGAGGCCCGTGCCCAGAAGTGCGACGTATAACTGAATAACTTTCTGAAAATTTGTCCTTAGAAACAAATATTTATCATGGATATGTTTCGTAAAAGAATATGATTGTTGTCGACTGTTAGGCGTTAAAAAAATTAATATTTCAAAGCGCATATTAATTGTTAAAATCCGGTTCACACAAGACGCGAATTGAACATTTATAACGGTGCTAAGCGGATTATAGCAATTCACAGGTCTCGGATTAACTCCACGCGACGCCTTAAGTTGTTAAATCCTTATGTTTACAGTCATTTATTTTGTTGGAAAGTTATGCTTGCGGTTTTATGATATGGCGGTAGCTTGTCAAGGGCTTCGTTCGGCTTTATACAGATTTGTCGGTTTATGTAAGAAAAATAACCTTATCTTTAACTAATATTAACGATTTAATCCTTCCCGCTAGAATAGAAAAAAGATTTTCTGATTATAATTAAATCAAAATAGACTTAAGTTTATTGTAATACATTTTTTATTTCTGTTTATTGGTCTTCAAAACTGACTACATATGACATCAAATATACACATATTATCTAAATTAAAAGCAGATTTTTTTGGCCCTATCCCACCACACACCCGCCACTGTAACTCCTGTGCTCTAGGATCAACAGCGGCACGCACAGTATTGTCGCCGAGCAATGAAGCTACGCGAATCTATGAGGACCTAAATTTGTCATAATCCCGCAACGAAGTTAATCAGAAAGACACATAAAAATCAGGGGCGGTACTTCCATAGAAGCCCAAAGCTCAGCTTGCCTTATAAAATTCCGAATAATACTTTTTAAGCTTTAAATCTTTATTTAACAAAACCAATTTGACATATAAATGAGAATATGCGGACCCCATAGTAAACAATTATAAACTAGACATTACACAATTAACGTGTAACGCTTTTGGGCTTCTATGGAAGTACCGCCACTGATAAAAATAAATTTAGTCCCTTATCAAACTCGATGTGGATACAGCGTGCTAAAACTAGTTATTACCTAATGATCAATTATTTATTCATCATCATCCCATATATGTCCTTTTGCTAGGCATGGGCCTTCTCTACAACTGAGAGACAGAGAACTAACTTATATAGAATAAGAAGTTAATTAAGTACATTACTATATCTTTATTATCAAAGCATATAGATAAATGATTAGATACATAAATCTGGAAGTTTGCAAGATCTTATTTAAAATTTCTTATGTAACTCAAAGACTTTTCGTATTTCTCGGGAAGTTTCTACCGTTTTTTTACTTACAATATTTCCGAGCGCTAGTTTTTATTTGGCTTATAATTATTTTTAAAGCTAATTTGTAAAATTTGACTTTACTTAAATTATACAGTAACAACTTTTCTGCCTAATTAATTCCGCGGCTCAGGCGTGCATCGTGAGCTACAGATTCGATTCCCTGGATCGGCAAAGCATTATGGGGTATTTAGATCATTTGATTTTCATAAGCAACAACTAGACCCGCACTAGGCCAGCGTGGAGTTGTAGTTACTCAGATGAAGAGGAGGCCTGTGCCCAGCAATGAGACGTATATGGGCTGATGACGAAGCCATAATGAGTCAAATTGGCTCAAGAAAGGCGATACGCTCGCCTTATTATATGGGACTTAAAACACAGCTGGCGACTTACCTACGACTTCATCATCATCAGCCCATATACGTCCCACTGCTGGGCACGAGCCTCCTCTACAACTGAGAGGGTTTAGGCTTTAGTCCACCACGCTGGCCTAGTGCGGGTTGGCGGATTACACACCTAAGAAATTCCTAGGAACTTTTATGTGTGCAGGTTTCATCACGATATTTTCCTTCACCGTTAAAGTACGTGATAATTCATTGTGAAAACACACATAACTTCGAAAAGTCAGAGGTTACCTACGTCTTATAGGTAGGTATATATAAAGGTGCATAATGTTACATACATATACTGTAATTTATAATAATGGCTTTGTGCGACCCCGCTGTATCACGGCAATCAGTGTTTTAGTCCAGTGAAATTATGATATAATCCGGACAATAACTCGATTCTGCCATGATTACTTTAGTTGCATGCATTTGCATGAGTTTGCATGTATTTCGGTTAATTTATTCGCAATAAAATGCATAGGTGTTTCGGGGCGTGGATTGTTATAAATGTAACCGAAGTCACCCTATGCTGAGAGATTTTTTTTCTAAGTTACGTGATTTTTTCCAATCAGCATTTTGTTTTATATAGATATTAGAGATAAGGGAGACCTAGCCGTCTCTTTGATTAATTATAATTATTAGTCATCAAATGAAAGGCGATAAAAAATCGTCTTTACGATAATTATTTAGTACAAATAAAAAAAAAAATATGCTAAATGTAAATTTACTTTGAATCGAAAAAAATATTTTACACTTTTTCAGTTAGATATAGTTTTCCCCGTTGGTTTTAACTGACTACTTGTTTTTTTTTTTAATGTACCTATGCATTAAATATTATCGGGGCTAATGCTAAATCGTAATGAAGTCATCCACCAGAGAACCAGAGTCATTGACATTGCCCGCAAGATTAGCACGCTAAAGTGGAAGTGGGCCGGCCATGTCTGCCGATGGTTCGACGGCCGATGGAGCAGACAAGTGTTGGAGTGGAGACCGCGCTTAGGCAAACGTAGTGTAGGACGTCCTGCAGCACGATGGTCCGACGACTTGAGAAAGGTGGCGGGTAGCGGATGGATGAGGGCTGCTCAAGACCGGGATGGTTGGCGCTTTCTTGGGGAGGCCTACGTTCAGCAGTGGACGGCGATAGGCTGAGTACATACATAAACATACATAAACTCACGCCTGTATTCCCTGAAAGGGTAGGCAGAGGTGCATTTCTGCACCCACATTTCGCCAGGTTTTGTATCAGTCCCACGTAATAGGGGGCGAGCCTATTGCCGTTTTTCGGGCACAATTCCAGACTCCGTGCTGCTACTGAGAATTTCCTAATTGAAAAACCCAATAACACTTTGCCCGACCCGGGAATCGAACCCAGGACCTCTAGATCGCACGGCACATACTTGTGCCGCGAGACCACGAGGCAGTCAGGCTGTGTATATAATGCTAAAATATTATGTTCAAATTCATTCCTTATGAAATTAGACATTGTATCGGTATTAAGAGCATTAGGAATGTCTATGTTTATGGGTTTGGAACTTAGGTCCCTTATGTAAGCTTACATCTCAATCTTATGAACAAACCATTTACTCATTAGAGTCTTGGAATCTGTAGATTTAATATATATCTGAATATTTTGCCCGGTAGTAAGTAATTGTATACTTCGCGATAGCGGTTATACATACCCACATAACCTCGCGCCTGTATTCCCCGAAGGGGTAGGCAGAGGTGTGTTTCTGCACTCTCATTTCGCCAGGTCTGTATCAGTCCCACGTAATAAAGGGCGATTCTGTTGCCGTTTTTCGGTCACATTTTCAGACTCTGTGCTGCTGACTTTTTGTAAGCACGTCCAGAATATAAAAAATCCTACTGTGATATATGAATCAATCGGCGGTAAAATTATTTACAAGACTTTTGTGAAAGAATAATATTCTTTTCGAAATACAAGTTTGAAATTGTATTTTTTTATATTTTAAGTAATAAAAGGCATGGATATTGCTGGTTTCAGGGTATAAATGAAGATATATCTATATACTTTATTCCAGTCGGTGCAGTGTCACTTCGTCGTATTAAAAAGATTGCTCGACTAGTAATCAAACCAAGCTCCGTTCGGTTAATAGCCCATAAAAGTTGCCACTAGACATATTAACCGCAGAAAGCTGTTCAGTAAATAGCGTTAGATGTATGTACATAGCTTTAAACTATAGCTTGTCAGCGCGACAACGGGAGCTATGACGCATTTTTAACCGATTTCAAAAAAGGAGGAGGTTATCAATTCGTCTGTATTTTTTTTATTTTTGTTACCTCAGAACTTTGGACTGCGTGAACCGATTTTGATGATCCATTTTTTATGATTTTTGATAAACTTGACATAGTTTTAATTCTAAACGTCGAATAAGTCGTAAAAATATATTCACAAATAAATTATTTATAGAAACTTAATATCTACATGTAGAGACAAGTCTGGCGTTGTTATAAGAGATTATAGTAGGTACAATAGTGACGTCACCTCTTTAAAACGTGATAGTGCAAGACACATAACAAAATGTTCTTACTATGCACCCAATATGTTTGAACCCGCGACCGTCGAGATTGTCGACCGCGTGCCTAAATCTCAAATCAATTATCAAAGCGGTGATGGCCTCGAGGTTTAGGGGCGCGGTCGAGAATTTCGGCGGTCGCAGGTTCAAACCCCAGGCACACACCTCTGACTTTTCGGAGTTATGTGTGTATTCACAATGAATTATCACTTGCTTTAACGGTGAAGGAAAACATCGTGATAAAACCGGCACACCTAAAAAGAAGTTCTTAGGAATTTCTTAGGTGTGTAGTCCGCCAACCCGCACTAGGCCAGCGTGGTGGACTAAGGCCTAAACCCTCTCAGTTGTAGAGGAGGCCCATGCCCAGCAGTGGGACGTATTTGGGCTGATGATGTGCCTAAATCTCAATTTCATCACTACTTCAAAAACTATATTTTTCATAAAATCACATTCAGGCGAACGAGTACTAAATTTAATAACAATTTCAAACCATCATATAAACTTTGGCCCTTAATCCGAAGCCACCAGGGCTGTATTACGGTAAGCTATCGTGTCAACTATTAACGAGTGAAGCAATAAGTCAGGGCAAATTGCGCGGCACGGTTCAGGTTAACGACCTCTATTGCTGTCTGGTGAGCCGGGGTGCGATTTACGACTGCAAGTCGGTGTGCCGGCCGAGGACGGATTTAGATATCGGATTTAGAGGCTATTTGTGTATGGAATATGTTGGTATTTTGTTGGATAATTTAGATTTATAATGTTTACAATTTATAATTATTTTGATAACAGGTGTGTGGTTAGTCCTGGAACGCGTGCAAAAAGTATGGTTGAATAACATAGCTTACATTTTTGACATCACAGTGTAAGTTACGAACATTGCAATGTCTATGACATTTCTGTTATAGGCTAACAAATATTTAAATTCAAAGCTTTTGAATCCTACATGATGTTAAAATGGAGTAAACACGAAAAGCAGTGATGGCCTCGAGGTCCAGGCGCGCGGTCGAGAATCTCGACGGTCGCAGGTTCAAACCCCAGGCACACACCTCTGAATTTTCGAAGTTATGTGTGTATTCACAATGAATTATCACGTACTTTAACGGTGAAGGAAAACATCGTGGTAAAACCAGCACACCTAAAAGTTCTTAAGAATTTCTTAGGTGTGTAGTCCGCCAACCCGCACTAGGCCAGCGTGGTGGACTAAGGCCTAAGCCCTCTCAGTTGTAGAGGACATATTTGGACTGATGATGATGAAGTCGTAGGTAAGTCGCCAGCTGTGTTTTAAGTCCCATATAATAAGGCGAGCGTATCGCCTTTTTTGAGCCAATTTGACTCATTATGGCTTCGTCATCAGCCCATATACGTCTCATTGCTGGGCACAGGCCTCCTCTTCATCTGAGTAACACTACTACAACTCCACGCTGGCCTAGTGCGAGTCTAGTTGTTGCTTATGAAAATCAAATAATCTAAATACCCCATAATGCTTTGCCGATCCAGGGAATCGAATCTGTAGCTCGCGATGCACGCCTGTGCCGCGGAATTAATTAGGCAGAAATCCCGGGTCAATCCATAGCTCTGGCTTCAGGGTATTCCGGGGCCGTCTCGCTGAATGCGCCGATGGTGGCCGTCGCGGGGTTTTTAGTCGGTATTACGGCGCAATTATTTTGGTAGGGACCCGGCCCAGCGGCCGCCCGCAAACACGGGCGGTAACATCTATGCTGGGTCGGAAGGCGCCGGTGAGTCCGACACACCCTCGCCCCTACGGGGGTGGGATGGTCCGTAAATGGATTTTCCCCGCGAGAAAAAAAAAAAAAAAAGGCACACACCTCTGACTTTTCGAAGTTATGTGTGTATTCACAATGAATTATCACTTGCTTTAACGGTGAAGTAAAACACCTAGAAGTTCTTAGGAATTTCTTAGGTGTGTAGTCCGCCAACCCGCACTCGGCCAGCGTGGTGGACTAAGGTCTGAACCCTCTTATTGGTAGAGCAGGCCCGTGCTCAGTGGGACGTATATGGGCTGATGATGAAACACGAAAACATCTGAGTTTTATTTTAAAACAGCAATACTAACGTAGCAAATAGCTTTTTAGCGTCTTTGCTCAGAAAATACAATTTTAATATTGGAAACTGCTATTTTAGCAGGGAGACATGGCACACAGCATAGATTACTGCATCCGGCCCAGCATAATAAGGCCTTATTTGACACGCGAGCCAACACATGCCTGTAAATAACCTCTCATGGTTTCAGGTCAAAACAATAACGTGCCATTCTTTGTGAACCGCTAGCGGGAGGGGAATGTTTTCGCTCTTTAAATTTAACCTATTTAGGCATTCATATGTAAAAATCTATGTTACAAATCCCATAAATTCTATGGGTCAAAAGTTAAATTTATTCATAAAAAAAAGTTACATACAGGGTTACATACTCGTTGGTTGCAGAAAAAAGTATTTTATTTTTTATTTTTTGTTGAGATTTTTTTTATGTCACGGTGTTTGTAATCATCGTGGCTGTTGCCTGTCTTAGTTTGATCACGGTCTTTATACATCATGTATAAACTAACCTAAAATTTTAGTTTTACTAGACTATCAAAACTAGGAGAAAACTGGGAAATGGATCACTTTCGAATTTGTGTTAGTGGTGCTTCTATTCTTATTAAAAGAAAATGAAAAACGCAATACCGTGTCTCAATACACTGGTCGAAAATAAATATTTGTATTCATCTTCAGCCCGTATACGTCCCACTGTTGGGCACTGACCTCTTCTACAACCAAGAGGGGGTTAGACCTTAGTCCACCAGGCTAGTCTAATGTGGATTGGCGAACTACACACCTACGAAATTCCTCAGGCCTTTTTTAGGTGTGCAGGTTTCCTAACGATGTTTTCCTTTACCGTTTAAGTACGTGATAATTTATTATGAATACACACATAATTTCGAAAAGTCAGAGGTGTGTGCCTGGGATTTGAATCGAAACCGCCGACAAGACTTATATTTGTATTATTAAATACAAATTATTAATTGCTTAGTTCTACGATCTACCTCGGGCTGAAATTAATCATCAATTTCTATTTCCATCTGCGAATTAATTTCTACAATGAACCAAGCATACTTCGACGGAAAACACACATGGCTCGTTGTAATAAGTTATTTTTTGATTCGATCAGTAGACAGAGCTTGTTAATTAAATTTGGCCGCAATCAAGACTTTATTAAAGCAGTTTAGGAGTTAAGGTTATCTTAGAATATTAGCCTTACTACCGTGTTGTAAATCTGCCCGCATGGCTAACAACGTACTCGCCCATAAAGGTATTAATAATGACTTGGGTCTAATTACCCCGGCGACACATGGTGCCTACGTGACGCGGTACATACGGGCTCAGGTAAAGCCTGCCCAAGTACAAATTATTTAATTAAAATAAACCCAGTACGGACACCCGCGGGGAAAATGTAAAAAGTTTATTTTTGCGCAATTTTTTTGTTTTTCCTTTTTTATTTCGGCTTTTGTAATATCTTTCCTTTTCAAATAAGACGTCTTGAATTGTAGGCCTAAAATAGTACTTATTATATGCTATATCCAATCCAATCCATCAGCCTTAGGAAGTCCACTGCTGAACATAGGCCTCCCACAATGACTTCCATAGTGCCCTGTTGGAGGCAGCCTGCATCCAGCGACGTCCCGAGACCTTTACCAGGTCCTCTGACCACCTTGTGGGTGGACGTCCTACTACGTGGCCTTGATTCTAGAACTTTACATGCTATATGAGTAGTATATATTCTCAGTAGCAGCACGAAGTTTTAAATGTGCCCGAAAAACGGCCATAGGCCTTTATAACGTGGGTCTTAAAACATAACCGACGAAACAGTGTGATAGATATGCGCCTCTGTCGACCTCTTGAGTAATACTATATTTATTTTAATTTATTGAGATCCAAAATATTAATAAAACACCATTCGCACATTTATTCGCCGACTGTACGCAAACAAAACCTAATGTTAGATACACAATACACACTTCAATTAAAACTTTAGTGTTGACTGTCTAATGAAGTACACACACCAATTAGGTAGTACATAAATATTACTTTAGAGGCGCAAAATTAGTATCTATTTAGTTTCTCAATTTTATGTCTATTTCATGGAGGGTAAGTTTATGTAAATAAACTAAATGAGATAGTAAATAAACACACCCAACAGTCACATACACTAAAATACATGTCTTTTGCTGTGGATCAGAAACTACGAGAGACTTTTTCAGTCTCACAAACGCCCAGATATGAAACAAATGAATGTATTAGAAGAGTAACGATTCAAATTGTTGTTAACAATGCAATGGTTTTAGTTTCTTTTAAATTTAGTTTAAAAATTAGTTGATTTTATAAAATACATTATATGCGTATTTTTTTCCCGAACTAGTATCGTCACAAGCTGTTGCAGCTATTTTCCGTGTGTGTATAAAATAACAGTGACACAAACTTGTAGCCTCTCCATGAATGTCTGAGTGCATTTGATAGTAAGATTACCGACGTTCGAATAGAACTTCAACTCGAAATATTGTACTTATTTCGCTCAAAGAAAAATATAGGCATGAGAGTTGTTCTTCTCTCATAAAACTTATGTGTTGTTCTATAAGTATTATTCTAAACTTTAGTAGACAAAGGACACCATCGTACCCTGTTGGGCCGTAAAAGTCTGTCCTTGGAATAGCCGGGCATCTCGCGCGTTTTATCATTAGACCCCTGTCAACAGAGACCGTTTTATTTGAGACGCGATGGCACGAGAAATATTTTGTTATTTGATACTAACATTACAATTTCTTTTTTCTCCTTTCTGAAGGTTAGTAATGTATGCCTTTATGACTCGAAATGAGCCTTATTTACAAGTTGTTTTCGAGGTATAACAAGGTCGAGAGATAACAAATCGCCTTGAATAGAGATTATAATAATATAGAGATAGAGATTATAATAAAATAATAGAGATTATGTATTTCCTGATAAAAATTAAAAATAAATTATAAAAAAAGTAAAATATTTTATACAAATTATATAAAATGAACCATAGTTGAATTATAATGTAATAATAAAAGATTTTCTTTTCTGTATTGATTTGCCATAAGTGCTATTTGATTGCCGACTATTGTGACTAATAAAGCAAAGCAATTTAATTTAATTTAATTTCAATACAATTTAGACGACTTCCAGCCGGATTCCGAAAAGGCTATAGTACCATAGACCACATACACACGCTGCGGCAAGTTATACAGAAGACCGAGGAGTATAATTTGCCCCTTTGTTTAGCGTTTGTGGTCCATGAGAAAGCCTTTCAAAGATCGAGACTTAGGCGGTTTACTAATTTCTTGTAAATTAATTAATTTTACGTAAAATATAAGGTAAGGGTGTTTAAACTAATTAGTTATCTTCTTATGAACACAACTTAAGTTCATCTTTGTGATTTGTGTAAAAGTGTGAGCTATTTCAGAAAAAAACTTTTTTGAATAAAAATATCAGTGCCGTTCAAATATTGTTTTATTTAGACACTGACACGCGACTATCCGGTTCAAACTTAATATGCTCTGATTGGTCCACGGATCGCAAAACAGTTGTGCCGAAATTTGATCGATGTTTTCTGACGTAGTTGTAATTGGCTTTTATTGTTCTTTTTTTTAAATTGGGATATTTGTTGTTATAGTTTACTTACTGATTAGTAAGTGACATAAGTCGTGATGGCCTCGAGGTTTTAGGCACGCGGTAGAGAATCTCGACGGTCGCAGGTTCAAAACCCATGCACACACCTCTGACATTTCACAAAAAACTATCACGTACTTGAACGGTGAAGGAAAACATCGTGATAAAACCTGCACACTTAAAAGTTCTTAGGAATTTCTTAGGTGTGTCCGCCAACCCGCACTAGGCCAGCGTGGTGGACTAACGCCTAAACTCTCTCAGTTGTAGAGGAGGCCCGTGCCCAGCAGTGGGACGTATGTATGTATATGGACTGATGATGATGAAGTGTCATAAGTTGGATTGAGCAAGGACATAGAAATATGGTACAATTGCTATGATGCAGATTGCGGGCACTATCCTAGAAAAATGCATCATCATCATCATCAGCACATATACGTCCCACTGCTAGGTAAGCGCCTTCTCTACTTAGAGCGTTTCTTAATACTTGAGAAAATCTATCGGAGAACTCTTAACTGTTTTCCCTCAATCGAGGGTGTGATAATTTTTTTGTACATATGTAGGTATATTTTAGTGTTCAAAATTCCAATGCAACCTCACGCCTTTAATCCCCGAAGGGGTAGGCAGACGTGCATTTCTGCACCCATATTTCGACAGATATGTATCAGTCCCACGTAATTGGGGGCGAGTGTATTGCCGTTTTTCCGGCACAATTCCAGACTCCGCG
The DNA here is from genome assembly GCA_907164795.1 of Hemaris fuciformis. Taxonomy (NCBI): domain Eukaryota; kingdom Metazoa; phylum Arthropoda; class Insecta; order Lepidoptera; family Sphingidae; genus Hemaris; species Hemaris fuciformis. Next base: position 4,170,039 of record OU015440.1, on the reverse strand, counting down.
CTGCTACTGAGAATTTCGTAATGGAAATCCCAATAACACTGCCTGACCTGGGAATCGAACCCAGGACCTCTATCGCAGCCGATCGCACGGCACATACAATGTCTTAGAATCAAAAACGCAGCTTTCCCCGTACTATCCCATCCAGCGACTCGACTAATAACATAGTTTACCATACCGGTTCACTTTTTTATTTTTCAAAGAAAAAGATACCAGAAAGCAAGGCCCAATACACTCGAATTCTGAAATGCATGAAAAAAAGAGTAAAATATGTAGATTCTTTATGTAAATCTCTCGAAGCCCCGAATTTTGTTGTCGCTGCAATAAAATTCAATCAAGAAATGATATTATGTTTGACAAGCGACTGTCGTTAACGATTCAATTGTGTCAGTTGGCACCAAATTAGATTAGCATTTATTTTTCTCGTAGATAAAGTTTTCGTCGACATTTTCTAGCATTTTGTTAAGTTTTTTAACGTACCACTGGTAGTTAAAACTCTAGTTAAACTCTTTATCTACTTTTTGTAAAGGTCTTTTTTATCACTTTAAAACTCGAACTTGTGGAGTTAAGGGGAAAATCATAAAAATTGAAAATCAATGTGAAATTAGCTCTGTCTGTCTTCCTGTTATGCTTTCACACCGAAATTTTGGTCCAAAATGTAGCTATATATTTATTTATAGTCTATAATTTTATAAAATTAAAATTATATAAACTACAATTTTATAGTCCGGAATAGCAAAAGATACTTTTTATCCCGGAAAGAACGTACGAACATAAACCGGGAGGGACACTATATAAAATAGAATTAACTAATAATCATCAATGTATTAGTGTCTTTTGATCTTGAATTTCGTTACTTTTTGTGAACTGTTGAGGCAGTCTATTAATGACTTTGTACCGAAGTGGCCAAAGAGATATATTGTTAAGCGTAGGTGCTTTGTCGAAAGTTTATGATTAAGATTTATGAATTGAGAAAAACTTTGGGTGACCAAATATCCGTGGCGCATTTGGACTACTTTAGATACAGCGATACAATGAAGTATATTTCGCAAAAAATACTTTTTTATTCCACATTGTGATCTATGTTATCACTTGCTGGTATATATGTGGGTCTATGGAATGTATTTATTTTTGTTAAATTCATATAAATTTCATATTTTTGTTAATAGGGTTTTGCCCCTCTACGGCCAGGACAATTTTATAAGAAAAAAAAATATGCCTATATTGGTTCTCTAGTTTCTAAATTTGTTCATACCAAAAATCATTCAAATCGGTCATGTAGATTTGAGTTTATTCGTTATAAGCATACAAAAATAGAAATCATAGCTCCTTAAAATATAAGAATCATGATAAATCAAGTATCACTAATAATATCATTAAAGATTGAAATTAATTTGATGCTCAATTTACAACCTGGAATATCATTGCTTTCATTAGCGATCTATTGGTATTCAATGCTTGGAATAACATCACACTGAAATAAACCAAAGTATCAAGCAATAACTCAAGCGATGAATTAGCGTAGTGTGGCATTTTGGATCTCTTAATGCAGACATATAGCAATATGTTATTTATTCTAACTGAGAATATTCAAGCTATACGAAAAGACTATGTTAGAATAGTACATAATATGTAGACGTTTGTACGTTTTACGTTTGTATCATATGATTAAGCAGCGATATATGTCTTTGCAAACTTTTTCAGTAGTGTTTTAACGTAATGCGGTATAGAATCCCGACCCTACTTTATTGCATGAATATGTACCTAGGACCTCTTGATCGCATGCCGCACTTATAGTCACATGACCAACGAGACAGTCATGTAAGAATGATAAAAAAATATAGTACTTCGAATAAACTTTACACGTTATATACTCAGCATTATTAAATATTTTTTACATACATACATACATAAACTCACGCCTGTATTCCCCGAAGGGGTAGGCAGAGGCGCATTTCTGCACCCACATTTCGCCAAGTATGTATCAGTCCCACGTAATAGGGGGCGAGCCTATTGCCGTTTTTCGGGCACATTTCCAGACTCCGTGCTGTTACCGAGAATTTCCTAATGGAAAAACCCAATAACACTTTGCCCGACCCGGGAATCGAACCCAGGACCTCTAGATCGCTCGGCACATACTTGTACCGCGAGACCACGAGGCAGGCATATTTTTTATTTCGCTCAAATTTCATGCTAAGTGAGTCTGGTTAATATAATACCAATTTAGGAATAATAAAAAAAAATTAGAGACGTATAGATCAAATTGGGTGTATAAGCTCTTTTTTGTTCATTAAATAAAATTCTCAGTAACAGCACGGCGTCTGGAATTGTGCCCAAATCACAGCCATACGCTCGTTCCAACCTCGCGGGAATTAAAAGCAGCATGGCTTAACGTGGATTAAGATCTATACCTTCGGAAACCCTGACTTGAATGTATACTTATACTTATATAACTATATTTACGTTACATTCCTATAAATTTCAAGATAGCTTGTATTGATAAGCTTTTAAATTTAGTATAACATTTCAGTGGCACCGTTATCAGATCACGTAAATAAATGACGTCATGGAAAGACAAAAGAATGTAAGTGGAAATTGCGGGCGGGCATCGGAATCCCTCGCGCGGTCCGGAAGCAATATCGCGGTAGCGGGTGGCTTCACCCACAAATGTCTATCGACGATTACGTTTTATCGGGACCAATGTCTTTTCGTTTTATCGAGATGTATTTACCATCGGGCAGCGTTACTACTAGTTTTAACGATTTTGTTGAAAATAATAAGAATTTGATTTTGTTAGTTCAAAACTCAGTAATGCCAACATTAGCCGAGTAAATATAATATGACATATTTTGACAGCCCCGTGGCGCAGTTGGCTTGATACCAGTTTGCGAAACGAGAGGCCGCGGGTTCGATCCCCGCACCGAGACAAATGTTTGTGTGATCCACAAGTATTTGTTTCAGGTCTGGGTGTTTGTGAAACCCAAAAGTCTCTCGTAGTTTCTGATACCCACGACACAAGACTTATATCTTAATGTGGGGTCAGAACTATATATGTGACTGTTGGGTGTATTCATCGTATTTATTTATTACATATAAAATTTCTTTGAAACTACTCAAATGTAAGCTATACCACGCGACCAACGAATCAATCAGTTAAAAAGTCTTCAGAAAACTTAACCTAACCTCTAGATGCCACAACATATACCTATAGCGGGATCAACGACCGCAGTTTTCTACTTAATGTTTATTTACAGACCCAAACGTTAAATAGACGGTGGCGTTGTAAATCATTGGCCTTTGGCTGACGGGAACTAATTATCTCATCTTTTTTTTACACGCAAAATATATTTCCTGTAGTGCCGGTCTCTCCCACAGGAAGCTACGAGAGTAATTTTTCTCGCCTTAAGTACCTAATAGTCAACAGGAAAAGATTATCTGTCTGGTATTTTAATGTGTTTAAGGGATGAAGTGTAATTCCGGGGCTTGGTAATAACGATTAAATGTTGAGTATATCTACTGAATCTTTCGAGCACAATTGTAGATTTTTAAAGAAAAAACCCTTTTATATGTACCTACGTACTTAAATCTGCTTTGAATCTTTACTTTTGATAGTTTATCACAATTTCTTGGAAAGAAAAAGCTTAAATATTCTTCAAACCTGCACACCTAAAAGTTCTTAGGTGTCAAGTCCGCCAAACCGCACTAGGCCAGCGTGGTGGACTAAGGCCTTAATCCTCTCAGCTGTGGAGGCGGCCCGTGCCTAGCAGTGGGACGTATATGGGCTGAAGATGATGATTCTTCAAAAACTGTTTTTCCATGTTTTAAACTTAGTAAATCAACGACCTTAAGAGTTGCTAATGAATCATTCAAAACAAAGTGCAAGGCAGCAGTTTTAGACGCGCCATTGGAGGGCGGACAGTTGTTTGTTAGTTTCGCTGACGGCAACCGATTAAAGCTATGTCTATATAACTTAGATATTCACTGCAGTTTTATTGGCACACTCAGTTTCTGAAACGAACACTTATGCAGCAATAAATTTACGATTCGTTTTGATAGCCTTCTTTGTGATTTGTTTTATAGTCACTTAATCGTTAGATATTTTATGTAGTACATCAATCATCAGCCCACATACGTCCCACTGCTGGGCACGGGCCTCCTCTACAACTGAGAGGGTTTAGGCCTTAGTCCACCACGCTGGCCTAGTGCGGGTTGGCGGACTACACACCTAAGAAATTCCTAAGAACTTTTTAGGTGTGCAGGTTTTATCACGATGTTTTCCTTCACCGTTAAAGCACGTGATAATTCATTGTGAATACACACATAACTTCGAAAAGTCAGAGGTGTGTGCCTGGGGTTCGAACCTGCGACCGCCGAAATTCTCGACCGCGCGCCTAAACCTCGAGGCCATCACTGCTTAGTACATTGGTTCGTAGAATTTATAACTCATGACTTTTAATATGGATAAAAATTACTTTATGTTATTTACATACACAGATAATCAGAATTAATTATTCAGAAATCTCTGCTCTAGGAACTAAAATAAAAAGTCATTAAAAGGTCGAAACTATTTTGATAAAGTCATAAAACGGCATCTATCGGTACACGCCGGAACTATTTGCTAATATTGTTTTTGTAAAACATGTAAACACTAATGACAAGGACTTAGAATAAGCAGTGTGTTTACGAAACGTGACCGTTCGGCTTGTTGATGGATCAATGAGATGAGTAGGCGAATAGTTAGCCAACAGTCTCGGACGCTTATACTGCTGTAGATACTGTCTGATTATATTGATTTGATTGCCTGATGATATTACATTTATGTTCCAAAATTTGCATTGCTTTTATTAATAAAGAGTATATAAAAAAATCTCTCGGCATAAAAAATGCATTGAATCATTTCCTAGCAATCATATCACTACCAAAAATCACCAAAATCAGGATAGCGATTTAGGCACACAATTGTAGCAAACTACCTCCGAAATTATTTTATCAGTTAGAAATCATCGGAAAATTTCTATGTAAAGTTACGTGATAGGTTATTTACACTATCAATCGTGAAATAAAAAATCATTGCAAAAAATAAATACAAGGTCTTGTTATATTATTTTCTCTTTTTCGTTTTCAAGTGCATCTGACACTGCAAATGAAGCGTAAATAAAGCAAACAACTCAACAATCTGTCTGAAAAATGTGCTTATATTGAAATCTTTATAAAGGTAATCGTCTACTAGACGAGGGTCGGACAGCTGATGCGAGCTGCTCTGTTACTAAGTCCATCTAATAAGTAAAAAGTAAAAGAAATGGTTAAAATGTGCTGTGATTTATTTTGGCTTGTTGTACTCCTTTTTATGTACTCTCTATAGCAGTGACGGTAATTTCATAGAAGCCCAAAAGCGTTACACGTTAATTGTGTAATGTCTAGTTTATAATTGTTTATTGTGGGGTCAGGATATTGTTATTGATATGTCAAATTATGTACGCTAAAGTGGAAATTGGCTGGCCATGTCTGTCAATGGACAGATGGCCGTTGGAGCAGGCAAGTGTTGAAGTGTAGACCGCGCTTAGGTAGACGTAGTGTAGAACGTCCTGCAGCACGATGGTCCGACGACTTGAGAAAGGTGGCGGGTAGCGGATGGATGAGAGCTACTCAAGACGGTGATGGTTGGCGCCTACTCGGGGAGGCCTTCGTTCAGCAGTGGACGGCGATAGGCTGAATATGTCAATTGCTTCTTTTAAATAAAGATTTAAATTTTAAAGATTTATTAATCGGAATTTTTGAAAGGCACACTGGCGTTTTGGGCTTCTATGTAAGTACCGCCACTGCTCTATAGGTATTGAATGTTTGTAAAACGTTCTTACTTGCTTAGTAGACAATCGCCTTAAGTGCAATAAGACTTATTTTCATTTAATATTCGTGAGTTCTTAGACGGCTCAGAGTCACTCAGCGAGCTATGGAGAGGGCTATGCTCGGGGTTTCCCTACGAGATCGAATCAGAAATGAGGAGATCCGTAGGAGAACTAAAGTAACCGACATAGCCCAGCGGATTAGCAAGCTGAAGTGGCAATGGGCCGGGCACATAGCGCGGAGAACTGATGGCCGATGGGGCCGAAAAGTTCTCGAGTGGAGGCCACGTACCGGAAAGCGCAGCGTGGGACGTCCTCCGACAAGATGGTCGGACGACCTGGTGAAGGTCGCGGGACGTCGCTGGATGCAGGCTGCTTCCAACAGGTCCCTGTGGAAATCATTGGGAGAGGCCTATGTCCAGCAGTGGACTTCGATTGGCTGATGGATTGGATTGGATTGGAGTTCTTAGAAAAAGCGTTGACTGTTTTGTACGTTCTTAGTTCTGCGTTTGTAGAGAGCATTGAATTTGCTTTTATTAGAAAAATAATTTGTATATTTTGTACGGTTTCTTAAAAGTTATTCTATACATTTTCTTTTTAAATTCTTGTACGGTTTTGTGGAATGGAAACGCCGATAAGAATATTTTAAGCTCATGACTCTAGAAAAATATATTTAATGTTCAGCTAAAGTTCGTAAAAGTATTCACCTTGATTGATGATTTTATATTTGCATAGTATACATATATGTCGACTGCCTCGTGGTCTCGCGGCAATAATATGTACCGTGCGATCTAGAGGTCCTGGGTTCGATTCCCGCGTCGGGCAAAGTGTTATTGGGTTTTACCATTAGGTAATTTTCAGTAGCAGCACGGAGTCTGGAATCGTGCCCGAAAAACGGCAATAGGCTCGCGCCCTATTACTGATACATACCTGGCGAAATGTGGGTGCAAAAATGTGCCTCTGTCTACCCATTCGGGGAATACAGGCGTGAGGTTATGTAATGTATGTATGTAGTAATATGTCATTAAGTTTTGCTGACGGAGTTTCTTACACCGCTAAGCCTCTTAGCCGTAGTGGTAGTAAAGGTACATTATTATGATTGTCCATGTCTTTATATTGCACGTAATAGGAGGCGAGCCTTTTTCCGTTTTTCAACATATCTTCAAACTCAGTACCTACAGTTAGTAAGAATTTCTTAATGGAAAACTTAATTAGACTTGCTCGACCCAGGACCTCTCGATTTCACGCCAGATACCTATACAACAGGTCCAATGAAGGAGTCCATAAAATGTTTTTGAATATTTACAGTCTATCAACTAGCACGAAGTTATTGGTGTGCTCTCAGCTACCCTCGCTCATGTGTAGACGAATATTGGGAGACGCAATATGTCATAATATAAGCTTGGATGATGTAACTTTTAAACGAGTATGCACTATAAAATATATTTATTTGCTATAAAACTGACAATTCGAGCCAAGCGGCCATCTTAAAATTAAATGTTTTTTTTTTAAATGGGCGCTTTTATAAGCTTTAACGTTATTTTATTGGCAAACATCGGCTGGAGCAAGGAATATGGAGCCAGAAATATATTACTTTTCAATTTTTTAAAATTTACATCTTACTGCTGGGCACGGGCCTCCTCTACATCTGAGAGGGTTCAGGTCTTGTGATACTTGCAATAAATTCAGGTTAGAAATGAATTTAACAACTAAATTACCGATTAATGCTAGTAGCATCGCACCCATAGATGAAATAAGAAGCATACTACGGAGTTGTCAATATAAAAATGTCAAAACAAATGATTTATATCCAAGCGCCTTTACTTAACGTGTAAGGTATAAATAAAAAAGGTAACGTATGCATGACACGTAAACACGCTAAGTTAAAATACGTGCGTTAAAAACATTTTTCACGTCAAAATAAATTACATATTCAGACCGCGTATGAAAATTGCTCAAGTTATAGACTACTATTTACAGTTCAGCGAGCTATGGAAAGAGGTAACCTTATTTCTTAGAAGGTCGAATTAGAAAAGGTGGTCTTAGAAAAAACCAATTTAATCAACTAAAATAGCCAGATAGGTAGATTGCAGTGGCGTTACTTCCATAAAACCCCAAAAGCGATACACGTTAATTGTGTTATGTGTAATTTATAATTTTTAATTGTGGGATTAGGATATTCTCATTTACATATATGCCAAATTGTTTTTGGTTCCTGAAGATTTAAAACTTAAAAATTGTTTTACGGAATTTTGTAAGGCAAGCTGGGCTTACATGGAAGTAACGCCACTAAGATTGATGAGTCTAGAAGCAGTGCAGATTCTGTAAAATTCGAATATATTACCTGACATACATACATTATGTACACATACATATTACATACATATATACTTCGATAGCTCCGTGGCGCAGTTGTCTAGGAACCAGCTTGCGAAACCTTGCGAGATCTACAAATATTTGTTTCAGATCTGGGTGTTTGTGAGACCGAAAAGTCTCTCGTAGTTTCTCATACCCACGACACAAGACTTGTATCTTAGTGTAGGGTCAGAACTATGTACTCGTACGTGACTGTTGAGTGTATTCATTTAAGATTTCGCAACGTCACTAGATGTAATCAATTATTACAGGGCGCTTACACCTATGTACGTTTCTTCGGCTATAGTTTGATATCCACGTGATAGAAGACGAACATTTTGTCGATTACTCGGTTCTAAACTTTGTGCTGATTACAGAGCAGTGGCATAACACTATCAAACCTATAAAGCATTGTATTTATTTATATAAATAATTTTTGTAATAAATTGAAACATAACATCCCGGCCAAATTGCAGATTTATAATATAACGATTTTTCTAGATCTGTAAGAGATATGTGATATATTATTTAAAAGTGTTAAATAATTTATTATTTCTACCATAAATGTGCAGTAAATGTTGTATAAAATCTGTCTATGAAGAACAAAAACCCCGCTCTATGGTTTCCCACAAAAATCGGCGTCAAAATACCAGACGAATTTCAATGATTGTTCGCACGTAAAAGGCCTTTCAAATAACAAAATCGGTTTGCATTCTTTTTAAAAATGGAACCAAACAAATGTATGCAGACTTTAACACGCCAACGTTCAATTTTTTTTACAATAAACGTCAAAGAAAATAAGTTGGAACTTTTGTCTAAAAAATAATTTGATTTAGACTGACGAACCAAAGACACTTGAGCTGACGCCCTTAAATAATACTTAACTTACTTAATTTCATTATTTGAAATACTTCTATCTAATCTTCTTTATTGAAGATTAAAATAAAATAAAGTTTTCTTCTACGAATAATGGGATTTATTCATTACATCATCATCAGCCCATATACGTCCCACTGCTGGGCACGGGCCTCCTCTACAACTAAGAGGGTTTTGGCCTTAGTCCACCACGCTGGCCTAGTGCGGGTTGGCGGACTACACACCTAAGAAATTCCTAAGAACTTTTAGGTGTGCAGGTTTTATCACGATGTTTTCCTTCACCGTTAAAGCAAGTGATAATTCATTGTGAATACACACATAACTTCGAAAAGTCAGAGGTGTGTGCCTGGGGTTTGAACCTGCGACCGCCGAAATTCTCGACCGCGCGCCTAAACCTCGAGGCCATCACTGCTTCATTACATATGTTTAATAAATTTTCATCTCCATACCATCTCCAAAATCATCAAAATAGATCCTTAGTTTAGGCGCGAACACGTATTAATTAATGTGGATAATAATAAAAGCACTGATTTAGAATAAGAAAATTATTGTAAATGTTATTCTAAACAGAAATTCGACGTAAATTTCCATTTGATTAAATATGTATAATTTGACTGTAACGTTCAAATATAATTGAATTATGTTGTTACAACTTGTCTTAGTGTCTCGGAATTTAATATAACCATGGAGTTGAGTGAAGTGCAAAGTTTCGGGACGACTTGAATATGGAAATAGATTGCTATGCGTCACGTGACCACTATTGGCTTTTATGACTTTAGTTTAAGGCTTCGTGTTATATAACTGTCTTTGGTTTTAGTTATGACTTTTACTGAAGTTTGGTTATCTTCTTTCGAGACACCGAACTAAGATCACTTTAGTTATGAGCAACGGCCCACAACGGCGCATCTTTTTTAGTAAAATTCAATTAAAATCAGATACTGGAATCGCTTGTGTAAATATTATTTTGCCTATGGACAGACAGGCATTGATATAAGTCGATTGCTAAGAAATATTCGTAATCGTTTTTTGCCGATCGATATGTCATTAATTTAGCGTAATTAGTCTAAATTAATTTTTCTTACTGGCAATTCAAAGCGAACTTATTTCATTACACAACTTTAACTTAACTTACATCACTATTATTTCGAATTTTCATTATAAAATTTAAATTAATCCTATCTGTTGTATCTAATAAATTATTGGTCTTTGGCATCCAGTTGCTTTTCGTAATGAGTATTCAATATAATAGGGAGCTTGATCATCTTGGACATTGTTGAAGAACCATTCTAAGCTGTGGGACCTTAGAACAAAATAAGAAACACTTTAGACGGATAGGACAGAGTTATAAATAAAATACGCTGATACAATAGTAGGGGAGGCGAAACAATGAATCCGAATTTATAGTGTACAATAAATCGCTAGCAGAATTCTGTTAGGATTAACTGTGTCGGGTCCGCCTTGAGTGCCCTATCGCGTAGCCCCAATATACTGGATGAATGGCCGTAACTACCTGCTTATATTATGTATGTTTTTGGATTGTTTCCAAGGTTGTCTTGTGACATATGTGTGTGCCCTAGGAAGTAGAGGTCCCGGGTTCGATTGCTAGGCCAGGAAAAGTATTATCGGACTTTTCCAGTAGTGTAATTCTCAATAGCAACACGAAGTGTGTAAATGTGTTTGTAAAACAGCAATAGGCTCTTCCTACTTTTAAATATTCTTTAATAAGCAGATTGTAGCAACCTCAAAAATTGGTATAAGAATATTAGATCCCCAAAAAAATTATCACGTACTTAAACGGCGAAGGAAAACATAGTGATGAAACCTGCACACTTAAAAGTTTTTAGGAATTTCTTAGGTGTGTAGTCCGCCAACCCGCACTAGGCCAGCGTGGTGGCCTAAGGCCTAAACCATCTCAGCTGTAGGGGAGGCCCGTGCCCATCAGTGAGACGTATATGGGCTGATGATGCTGAGCAATAGAAAATGAGGTGCAAAACTGTGCCGTAGCTATTCAAGAGTGTCTCATTTCAGTGACTGTCTGAGTATTCAGTTCCGAACGGCCTGGCATAATTGTCTATGCAAACCGCAGACCACAGTACTGAGCACAAGCGCTATTGAAATAGGCCAATAGACACTGAATCTGTTTTCATCATTAGTTTCCAAGAAATTAGTTTTGTTAAAAGCAGATTAAATTAAGCTGGTTTGTTGTTTTTTATGAGGCAAATGGGATACTTAGAATTCCAATGATTCAATTGTTGATGTCTTTCTTTGTGTGTGGTGCTCTGTACCTTAAACTGTATTTTTTTTATTTTTTTTGAAGTTGTGATAATATAGCTGATGTTGTGATAATACTTTTTATTTGGTAATCAAGACTTACACTAATCATTAGTTCTAAAGGAATTATCTTTTTATTTTGTGCGTCTTAGGCGCAAAATCCTTTTACATTAGTAGAAGTAAAACACAGACTTAATGATACTTTAAATATTCAGTTATCTCAATAATATTTTCTTCCACAATTGAAGGGTTTGATTCTATACTATAGGTTTGAAAAATTGGAGGTATTTTTAATTTATCATCATTATGAAAATTAAGCACGGTTGCGTACAGAATATTTTTTTATCGCAATCATAAAATATTATGGTTAGTCCCGATTCGATTCAAACTTTTTATCTATAAACCGAAATGCATCGCCGTCAAGTGAACTTTCCACTTTTCCGTACCAAAACGGCATGTAAGCAAAATTTTCGCCGATACGAGAAACGCAAAAAAATTAATGTACTTTGTAACTTGTTTTTGCTGTCTCGCTCTTTAAATATACCATTTTCACGTCTAGACTTGCCATGAATCATTTATGAGCAAAATGAAAACACTGTGGTGCATTTAACACAACATTGTTTGTTTCTATATTCTGCTTATTGTAGCATCGTCGGACAACGTTTTAGTCGAAATTAGATTTACAGTATGCATTAGAGTAAGCACACAGTAGCTAAAACAGTATTTACTTAAAACTTGCAGGTACCCGCTAGATATTGTAATGGTATTTTTAAAATCTAAAATTTTGCAACCGTTTCAAATGTAAATACAATATAAAATATTATATTAACAGTATAAGGTTTCTACGTTATTTTTGTGTTGAAAAATAAATACAGACATATATAACCTTCGAAAAACACGTACAGACATATTCCCCGAAGAGGTAGACAGAGGTGCATTCCTGCACCCACATTTCACCAGGTATGTATCAGTCCCACGTAAAAGGGTGCGAGCCTATTACCGTTTTTCGAGCATGTAATAATACTCAGAATTTCCTAATGTAAAAGCCTAGTAACTCTTTGCCCGACCCAGGAATCCAACCCGAGACCTGTAGGTCGCAGGGCATATACATATGTACATGTGCCTCGAGACTACGAAATAAATGAGTCAGAAACTGCGATAAAAAACTGCGTATAAAACCATCGTGACAGATACTGTACGTCAGAAAGTATATGACTGTTTAGTTATAAAAAATAAAAAAAAATACACCCAACAGTCACAAACATAGTTCTGACCCCACACTAGAATACAAGTTCTGTGTCGTGGGGATCACTAACTAAGAGAGACTTTCCGGTCTCACAAATACCCCGTCCCGAAACAAATATTTGTGGATCACACAAACATTTGTCTCGGTGCGGGAATCGAACCCGCGGACTCTCGATTCGCAAGCCAGTGTCTAACCAACTGCGGCACGAGGCTGTCAAACATTGAATTTATTTTATCTCTAATATATAAATACCCTTCATTTTAAAATTCTTTTTAATTTATACGTCGGGTAATGATTCCCCCTGAAGTGTTCGTTAATGGACGCGGTCGTGTTTGAAGCACCCATTCATTGTGAGCCCGCAGTCAAAGGATCCTATTGTGTGAGTCACGCACTGTCCATTGTTCTGGATTGTGCAAGGTGTGTTACTAAGTTAAGTCGTGATGACCTCGGGGTTTAGGCACGCGGTCGAGAATCTTGACGGTCGCGGGTTCAAATCCCAGGCACACACCTCTGACTTTTCGGAGATATGGGTGTATTCACAAAGAATTATCACGCACTTTAACGGTGAAGGAAAACCTGTACACCAAAAGTTCTTAGGAATTTCTTAGGTGTGTAGTCCGCCAACCCGCACTAGGCCAGCGTGGTGGACTAAGGCCTAAACCCTCTCAATTGTAGAGGAGGCCCGTGCCCAGCAGTGGGACGTATATGGGCTGATGATTGTTTTACGAAGACTGTGTTAGTTTCTTGTAAAGTATTGTGTGCAGTTAAGCAAAATAACAAAATAAAATATCTCTTAGTCAAGTCGCGGAATATTCGGGTGTTTCATCAGAGTTCTAAGAGACTTGAATTTACTTATATTTTGTTGGTTTGGTTATTGTGCTTAATTAAATCTTCCTTTTTCATAATCTTATCAATTTTGATGTTGAAACAGACGTTGGTCAGATTTTTGGAACTAGTTATCAAATCATTTTCGTATTATATCCACTTATCTTCTTACATGTAGATCTGAAAGGCAGTGGCGGTACATCCATAGAAGCCCAAAAGCCCAGTTTGCCATATAAAGTTCTGAATAATAATATCTTTGAGCTTTAAATCTTTATTTAACAAAAGCAATTTGTCATGTAAATATTCTGACTGTTTTACGTATCACGCGTTACTTCGAAAGGTTGTTATTTATTACTGGGTTTTACTGTTGTCTGTGTTGTTACTAATAATAATAGTACCTAATTGTTCGACTCAGAAATCGAAACCTGAAAAATCTTGATTATATGCATAATTTTATGCCGCTGACCAACGAGGCATTCCATATTACTAAACTTTTTCATAAAATGCAAAATCCCGCATTTAAAAATTTAATACTGGCCATTTAAATTTATTGTTGAAAAGTGGCACTTCTTTATTTTGATACCCATGGGTATATTTTTTAGCAAATAACTGACATGTAAAATTGGAGCTCTGCCAATTCCCAAGACTATTGTCTTTAAAAAAGTCTTGTTATATAAAAAAGCTATGCTATTGGCACTGTTCTTTATGATGGGTGTGGTGTATTATTATGGTCTAATTTATTTATATAACACATTCTAACAACTCAGTATTTCTATTTCGCAAGTGAGTGGTGAAATTATTAAGTCAGTTATTGTTTTGGAAGTGATTTATTTGTAGGTTGAAAGCCTTAATAAGAAGGCACAAAGCAATTATTGCTCTAATAAAAGTCCATAACATATGAAGGATCGAAAGTTCAATGCGTATTTAAAGCCATTGAGATTTCAAATAGCAAACGAGTAGTTATTAGTTGTTTTCTTTTAAAATAAATGTGTTTTCGTGCACCAGCCAATAATAAAATCTTTTTCTTTTTCTTTCTTTAAAAACAAACCAAATGGTGGATTTTTTACATGAATATAGAATAATTTGGCGAAAACGTGGCTTTGTAAGACTTGTCATTATAAAACTTATATCCATAATACAGCGTAAATAAAGATATCGCTATGAGATCTCTTTCCACTGAAAAAATAAAGTTATCCAACCGAGATTGCTAAGCAATCGATTCATATTATTTACCCTCGAGTCTATTCATCAAGCAATCAAAGCGTGTAATTTACTAAATTGCCTACAGAGGCATAAAAAATTGTGAAGTCAGTGACTGTCATGTTCTAGGTCATAGTGTTATACCGAAAGGTCACGTTATGCTGGTCACTTGTAAACGAAATTAGAAAGTGCTCGAAATGTGAGTGCGGTCTGCGCCGTCCAGTAAGTGGTAGTAGTTTCCAACTAAGTTTGAATCGACGATTCCTTTAATTAAGAATTAATTAATCACGGACGGACGGCCATTGGAGCAGATAAGTGTTGCGAGTTCAGACCGCGCTTAGGTAGACGTAGTGTAGGACGTCCTGCAGCACAATGGTCCGACGACTTGAGAAAGGTGGCAGGTAGCGGATGGATAAGGGCTGCTCGAGACTGGGATGGTTGGCGCCTACTTGGGGAGGCCTTCGTTCAGTAGTGGACGGCGATAGGCTGAGAATGAATGAATGAATGAAAAAAATCCTTGAATTTATTTTGTGCTTTTAATAACGTTAGATGTTTTAAGCAGTGGTGGTACTACCATAGAAGCCGAAAAGCCCAGCTAGCCTTACAAAGTTCCGAATAATAATTATCTTTAAGCTTTAAATCATTTTTTGACAAACGCAATTTAACATATAAATGAGAATATACTGACCACAATTAAAAAATATAAACTAGACATTACACAATTAACGTGTAACGCTTTTGGGCTTCTATGGAATTACCGCGACTGGTTTTAAGAGATCCCTTAGATGTTTTAAGAGCAAGCACGTCATTATTACACTTTAATACAGTCAGTGACGATCTCCGTATTTTGACAAAAACAAGCTAGTTTATTTCTTAACAATATTAAATAAATAATAAATATTAAAAATACAATGAAAGGCCTCGAGCGCAATTTTATGAAAATAAATAACCTATTGTCCTTTCTTTAAATCTTCATACCAAAATAGACCTAATGTTTCCAGCGTGAAATCGTAACGGACAGAGCTACTTCCGCAATTATAATATTTTTATAAAGACCAAAACACTCGACATTCGACTAAAATATATCTGCTGTATAATGCATGTTATCAAGCAATAACTTTCAAAGGACGTTTTATCGAAAACAAATGAAAAATGCTTGTCGAAACAGATAGTAAACTTAGCCGCCTAGTTTTCAAGTATGTCCATCAATCGCACATTTTATGACAATCGGAGCGACATAAACCTGGTATTCCGGGAATGGCCAGTTAGCAGATCTAAAATACTCTAAATGTGAGTGCATTCCGTCATAAAGCCGCCGTAAAAGATACTAGTATAGGTATTTTTAACGACGTCATATTTAGGGAGCCGATAGTTAGGGGTGTGAACTGCATTTTGGGGTTTCCTTTAAAACGTTTTAGTATTCTTTGCTGGTATGAGTATTCATCTGTTTTTATTTATAACAGTCATCATCATCATCAGCCCATATACGTCACACGTGGGCACGGTCCTCCTCTACAACTGAGAGGGTTAAAGCTTTAGTCCACCACGCTCGCCTAGTGCGGGTTGGCGGACTACATACCTAAGAAATTCCTAAGAACTTTTAGGAGTGCAGGTTTCATCATGATGTTTTCCTTCACCGTTAAAGCAAGTGATAATTCATTGTGAATACACACTTAACTCCGAAAAGTCAGAGGTGTGTGCCTGGGGTTTGTACCCGCTACCGCAGAGATTCTCGACCGCGCGCCTAAGCCTCGAGGCCATCACTGCTTCATGCTGCTGCTTTGGTTTAAGGCTGAAGATTATTTTTCGACCTGTCTAAGAAGTGGTAGATCATCGGACTAAATGTAAAAGAAGAGATATCTCTTCCTGTATTAACATTTTTTATATGTGTCTAATTAGTAAAGAATTTATGCTAATACCTATAAAACCTTTTATTTAAAGTGGATAAATCTTGGCAATACACATTCGAAATTAGCAAATTAATATCCATTGCCAAAAAATCATAATAAACCACTAAAAAATATATATTTTCCGCTGCTTTTAAGTTCATTGCCAACATTCTGGAGAATTGATTTTTTTAAATTGGTAGCCCTGTTCATTTACTAGACATCGACTTCCGCAGGACGCGGCCATCTTTATGACCTATTGTGACGTCATGTACGTTGATTAAAATATTTAATTACCGGTGTTTGTGGACAAGTTTATTACTGTAGTAGACCAAGGAGTTGATGACCCATTTCCGTTAGTGAAAAATGATTGCAATGAAAAATTAATTGTGTCTAATGTTAAGTTTTTAGGAATTTCCATTCAGATTTCATATAAAGTTTCTCTCATTTTAATAACATTAGGAACTATATATTATAATTATGACTGCTCTTTAAGGCGAATATTTTTAAAGATTTTTTAGGTGTGTATTCCGCCAGCCACTTAAAGCATACTTCCTCAACAGAGTACCTTCCCACTTTACTGCGATCCTCTTCTACTACACACATACATACATACGTAACCTCACGCCTGTAATCCCCGAAGGGGTAGGCAGAGGTGCATTTCTGCAGCCACATTTCGCCAGGTGTCAGTCCCACGTAATAGGGGGCGAGCCTATTGCCGTATTTTCGGGCACATTTTGAGACTCCGTGCTGCTACTGAGAATTTCCTAATGGAAAAACCCAATAACATTTTGCCCGACCCGGGAATCGAACCCAGGACCTCTAGATCGCACGGCACATACTTGTGTCGCGAGACCACGAGCATTCAGTGGTAGAATGCTCGCCTGCTTCTTCTACTACTTATTAGAGAAGAGTCCTGCCAAAAAAGATAAGTACAAATATATACTGATATATCTATCTTAGCTGATATAATTTAGATATATATATAATCTATCAGATTTTATAATCGTCACCATCAATAATTATATTTTCGTTCTACTAACAATCAGGATGAACGCAGAAGAATTGTTACTTTCAAAAATAAATAAATAAATAAATACACCCAACAGTCACATACATAGTTCTGACCCCACACTAGGATACAAGTCCTGTGTCGTGGGTATCAGAAACTTTTCGGTCTCACATACACCCAGACCCGAGACAAATACTTGTGGATCACACAAACATTTGTCTCGGTGCGGGGATCGAACCCGCGGCCTCTCGTTTCGCAAGCTGGTGTCTAGCCAACTGCGCCACGGGGCTGTACTGCACGAATACTGCACGAAATGAATCTGAATGACTGCCTCGTGGTCTCGCGGTACAAGTATGTGCCGTGGGATCTAGAGGTCCTGGGTTCGATTCCCGGGTCGGGCAAAGTGTTATTGGGTTTTTCTATTAGGAAATTCTCAGTAACAGCACGGAGTCTGGAAATGTGGCCGAAAAACGGCAATAGGCTCGCCCCCTATTACGTGGGACTGATACATACCTGGCGAAATGTGGGTGCAGAAATGCACCTATGCCTACCCGTTCGGGGAATACAGGCGTGAGTTTATGTATGCATGTATGAATCTGAATGAAATCTGAATTACCATATAACTATGTTCACTCTTCTATCACTAAGGTACGTTCTGAAAATAGTATCGATTCTACCCTTTTGTGTGACTCGTCGCAACAAGGTACCAAATGACTACTCAAATTTATACCGATGAACGTACCTTCTGTCAATTACGGCGCCCCTTGGTTTCCTTTGTTGCCTACTTTATTACACCTTTGCAGGTTAAAGGGTGCGTTCGAACGACACATTTTATGTCCGCCTTGATGTAAGAGGTGTTTTTGATGTACGAAGCAAAATGGCTTTTTGTTTTGTTGATAATCTTTATGGTGGCCTTTGACGGCTTGTGGTTCTAACGTTCTGTGGTGAATACAAGTATTATACATATAATTAATAAGGAAAGAGCCGTGAGCATATTTTAAAATTGTATTTTGGAAGTACTTTACAAATTGAGTGTCGATTGACAAACTAAGGTTACTGATATTTTAACCACACGATACATTTACGCAAGGAATTGCGTGAATAGACGGAAGTCTAGATACGTACACATTAATCTAGAAACGCGGCAAGCTTGGTGGGTTGTCTATGTGTATATTTGTCATATTCACCTTATAAAAGTTGCGATGGCCTCAAAGGCTCAGCAGGCGAGCATTCAACCACTGAATGCTCGTAGTCTCGCGGCACAGGTATGTGCCGTGCGATCTTGAGGTCCTAGGTTCGATTCCCGGGTCGGGCAAAGTGTTATTGGGTTTTTTCATTAGGAAATTCTCAGTAGCAGCACGGAGTCTGGAAATGTGACCGAAAAAACGGCAATAGGCTCGCCCTCTATTACGTGGCAGGCGTAACGTCGAGAATTTCAGCAGTAGCGTATTCAAGACCCAGGCACACACTTCTAAGTTTTCGTAGTTATGTATGTACATATATATGTTATGTATTCACAATGAATTATCACACACTTTAACGGTAAAGGAAAACATTGTGAGGAAACCTGCACGCCTAAAGGTTCTTAGGAATTTCTTAGGTGTAGTCCGCCAACCCGCACTAGGCCAGCGTGGTAGACTTAGGCCTAAGCCCTCTGAGTTGTAGAGGAGGCATGTGCCCAGCAGTGGAACGTATATGGGCTGATTATGATGATATACACCTTATACACCCATGCTCGTGGCCCCAAGTGATATTTTTGCCACTAAGTTATGACGAAATATCAGTATGACTTTGCTTTATCTGATATCGAACTAAGATCTACTCGATCATGTGAACTAATTTAAGTGATCGTATGAAAATGTCTGTTTAACAGTAAGTATTTATATAAACAATGACTAGATTTACAAGGGCTTATCATCATCATCATCAGCCCAAATACGTCCCACTGCTAGGCACGGGCCTCCTCTATAATTGAGAGGGTTTAGGCCTTAGTCCACCACGCTGGCCTAGTGCGGGTTGGCGGACTACACACCTAAGAAATTCCTAAGAACTTTTAGGTGTGCCGGTTTCATCACGATGTTTTCCTTCACCGTTAAAGCAAGTGATAATTCATTGTGAATACACACATAACTTCGAAAAGTCAGAGGTGTGTGCCTGGGGTTTGAACCTGCGACCGTCGAAATTGTCGACCGCGCGCCTAAGCCCCGAAGCCATCACTGCTAAGGGCTTATTGGGCACTTTTATTGTTGTTTATTTCTATGGAGATATTATTAGCCCTTCATAATTTGTAGACATTTTGACTGACTAGTCAATATTGACCAATAGCACCCGTTAAGTACATTGACCTTAATGTTGAATCTCCGTGACGGCACAATAACTTATCCCTTTATTATCGGTTTCATATAAACCTCGTTTTATGGGATCATTATTTTATTGGATAATAAAAATCATTATTAAACTTCCCGATAATTACTTCTACGAGACGTCTACTGCCACTTAGCTTACCGTTTCACGTTCGTTGTTTAAATGATTTATTGCTTTTATTTATTTTTTCTTGTGTTCTAGACAACCTTCGCAGTGAAGTTAGTTTGGCATCGACCTATAAAACGAGAGCCGTGAGCTAAATACAAAAATGCTTGTTTTGCGCCTGAATTTTTGTAAGACTAAAAAGTCTCTCTTAGTTTCTAATACCCACGTAAGAAGGTTTGTCTCTATGTGAGATTAAAACTATGTATGTAACTGTAAAACTATGTATGTAAGTCGTGATGGCCTCGAGGTTTTGGCACGCGGTCGAGAATCTCGACGGTCGCGGGTTCAAACCCCAGGCACACACCTCTGACTTTTCGAAGTTACGTGTGTATTCACAATGAATTATCACGTACTTTAACGGTGAAGGAAAACATCGTGATAAAAATGTAAACCAACCCGCACTAGGCCAGCGTGGCGGACTAAGGCCTAAACCCTCTCAGTTGTAGAGGAGGCCCGTGCCCAGCAGTGGGACGTATTTGGGCTGATGATGATGATGATGATGATGAAACTGTTGGAGTGATAATCTATTTTTATATGCATGATAGGGTCGAAGATAAGCGCGATCTACCGAGAACCATGACAGGTATCATTTACGAATATATACCTATCTTTTGGATTATTCAAATTGAACCACCTCAGACTTTAATGGCTTCATCATCATCAGCCCATATGTGTCCCACTGCTGGGCACGGGCCTCCTCTACAACTGAGAGGGTTTAGGCCTTAGTCCATGTGTAATTTATATATCAATACTCTATACATACATACATACAAATAAATAAAATTGGAGTGTCTGTTTGTAATATTAAAATAACCGCTTTTTAATAAATGCATATGGATGTATACACGGTACATATACCAAAATAACTTTTTTTACATTTATTGTCTGTCTGTTTGCTAATCCCTGAAACGGGTGGACCAATTTTAACGGGACTTTCACTGGCAGATAGCTAATGTAATAAGGAGTAACTTAGGCTAGTTTTAGTATATACATTTTCTTATTAAAAACAATTAAAAATAAATTTTCCGCGCGGACGAAGTCGCGGGCACAGCTAGTTTATTTTTTATCAATATAAACAATCGACATGATCTCCACCAGTTGTCTAAAGTAATTTTTTCTACCGGCTGAATCCGGAAATGACGTCGGTTCCCACAGTTTCCGTGTTCCAGTGAAATACTTACACGTCGCATCCAATAATACTCATACGGCTGTGGAGAATTGAATGCGACACGTGATCAAATTTCACAAGCCTTGTGATACATTGAATATTGTTGCTGTGCCGTTGAATTTTCTTACCTTTTGCACGCCGTTACCGTCGAAATAATGTTATTACCTATTTAAAATTTTGTTTTTTGATATTTTTTTAAGCAGTGATGGCCTCGAGGTTAAGGCGCGCGGTCGAGAATCTCGGCGGTCGCAGGTTCAAACCCCAGGCACACACCTCTGACTTTTCGAAGTTATGTGTGTATTCACAATGAAATATCACTTGCTTTAACGGTGAAGGAAAATATCGTGTTAAAATCTGCACACCTAAAAGTTCTTAGGAATTACTTAGGTGTGTAGTCCACCAACCCGCACTAGGCCAGCGTGGTGGACTAAGGCCTAAACCCTCTCAGTTGTAGAGGAGGCCCGTGCCCAGCAGTGGGACGTATTTGGGCTGATGATGATGATGATTTTTTTAATCTTACACGGATGCATGCAACTCTAATCACAATCATGGTGATGTTCAAAGTACGATTAGCTCAAAGACAGAGAATAATTCTTGATTCAGATGCAATTTTTTATGCAGAGAGAAACGTTCTGTATATATTATATCAATTAATTATTTAAGAAGTGGTAGAACTACACCTTATTTCTTAGGTGTGTAGTCCGCCAACCCGCACTAGGCCAGCTTGGCGAGGTTTATAAGGTTTATAAGGCGAGTTTTTTTTTTTTTTATACTGGCACGGCAAAGTGACCCTATTGCACCTGATGGTAAGTGTAATGGAGTCCAGAAAAAGTGTCGACCAGCGAGAGATGATGATCTCCCGAAAACCTCTTCACCCATCTTGTGAAGAAGTTTGGGGGTCTAATACCATGGTGAACATAGGACCGACCGCGAGAAACCGGCCAAAAAATGCCGGCACGGTCATCCTTTCACCATGATTGAAGCCCCCCCGAAAACCGGATATACACTGGCTGATCCCGGAACGCGGCACACTTGCATGTGCCACTATGGCGGGTTTTACGCCCTGTGTACGGTGGTCGCTATCCGGGCGGATACGAATATCCTACCAGCATTTATAAGGTGTGTGAAAGAAACAATATCATCTTACGTCCCAATTATTATCGACACCACCACCACCATTATTATTGAAATTCGTGACGCACTTTATTATACACCACAGCTCGTTTTCTCAAGCTTATCTCCATGAACGCTTTCCCGAACATTTATTCTCATATTTGACACATTTCCGTCGAAAAAATATTTGCGCATCGCGAGGTGCGAAGATTTATGGATGGGATTACGGTGTTACAGCCACCTCAGGTTATTTGGCGTTTTTGTGTATTTACATTAAATCCGTAGCCTTTACACTGAGATTCATTATTATTTCATAATATAAAGAGGTTTATTCAGGTTTGTTTTCGAGAGCTTACAACATTTTTTCTTTTGAATATTCAATAATTTATGACTGATTCTAAATTCCCTGTTACGCAAGTTGTAAATATGCTATTGTGCCAAGTATTTTTATTTATTTATTTATTTAAAACATAATTGTACATTTATTAAACATAAAAAACATACATGGAAAAGTACAAACGACGGCGTGATTGTTTCCTTCTGAAGTATTTTGTCTACCCTAACACAATTATTAGTCATTATTGTCTTGACAAGTGAGTGATAATCGCATAATCGTCACACACTATTAACGGTCAACATTCCTGCCAGTGTATAAAAAAACGACATCTTATCGAGGCAAAGGAACTATACATGATTCCAAATAATAAAACTACGCCGCAGATAGATTTATATCCCCACAAAGAGGAATATATTTCATCTAACTTTCCGTGATTTTTTCTTGTGAACTAAGACTCCGTGAAGGAGCCCGCACGCCGTTCGCATAACAACTACCTTGGTCGGCACACTGTGTAAATACTCGACTTGTCACGAGAATTGACGCAGCCTTTTTGAAGTCGACTAGACTTTTTTCGGCTACATTTTTATGAGGCGCTCGTGAATTTTGATGTACATTGAAGAGAACATAGCTTATGCATATTAAAGTGTTGGAGAGATGAAGCAATGTATAGATTTGTTAGAAATACAGCAATTCGTATTTTAAGTTGTGCGTACATAGACAATATTGTGCGTTATTTTTATATGAAAGCAAATGTATAAGTTGTAAAAAATAAAATGTTAGTTTATTCATGATACAAGTAATGTAATTAGTTGTGACAACGATTATAACGAAACGTAATACTGTTAGTACTTAGCAATTATGAGTCCACAAGTTTCGTGCATTTATTAGCAATTGACTAATTATTCAAGCAAAGCTTTAAAAACACGAACATAAGTACCTTAATTCAAGTGTATTAAGAGTATTATTGTTAGTTCGATATATTATAATATTTTATTTCCGAAGGTATTATATTTTTGCTGGGCCGACAAATCAATGCGCACTAATATTTTTAATCTGTAAAAAAAAGCAAACCAAGCCATTTTATTAAATATTTCAATTTTTCTTTTGTTACAGATAATCAACGAAAAAGTGTTGTGATTTGTTTCCTCATTCGAAATACAAAATATAATGTGATTTTGTGCTGTAAAAAAGTAATAAATTCCCACCAGTAATTAAGTGTACACAGATAATTATAAATCAGTGATCGTTGTTCGAAATTTGAATTTGCTCAGTGAATCAAATGTTGCCAGTGTAGAATAAAATATTTAGATTGTTGTGGTTTTTGTAAAATCGTCACAACGAGGACTGCGACAAAACAGCGATGGCTCGGCCTGAGGTTGTGCGATGAAGCTACAGAGGAAGAGGGGATGGATGAGCCGAGTGCTGCAAAGCGGCCCTCTGTCCTTACCATAGACAGGGCCGCTTTTCTCCTCCTGAGGGTTAAGAGAGCTTTCAAGAAGAAACGGCAGCAGAGGAAGGACAAACAGTAAGTAGTTTATATTTATATGATGACATTTTCCATTTTAAGGTCATTTGAAATTACTGAACTGCGGTCTTTTGAAGCAGGTATATGTTGGGCAGTGAACGTGTTGTATGATAATAATAATTATAATAAAATAATTTAATTTAGACCGATTCTCATTAACGGAATTATTATTTATTACTTAAATGTAGGATATCGTAGGTTATCTATAAAAAGCATAACTTTAACCAATTACCGAAAATATGTTGTCTATTTTCAATTCTATGAGGAAATAACGTTCATAGAATTCTACGTGGGTTTCCTTGATTACAGGAAATCTTTATTTGTCTTATATGTTATTAAGCGGAAAATATATACGGATGTAGCATACAAATAGACCAATTCATCTAACATAACTATTAATCTCCTGTCAATTAACGAAAGGTCAGTACTGAGCGTGGGCTAACTAGTTTCTTAAATGACCATTTGACGATCAGCGTTATTACTTAGTGAATGAACCAACCGACTAGAAAATTACTCGTAGTTCTTTCGTTTACACCAACATAATTATATAACTTTTTCATACCTCGTTCGGTACAGACCGCTTTCGCCTACATTTTCACGAGTGTTTTTTGAATTTTTATGTACATCGACGAGAACATAGCTTTTGCATGTTAAAAAAGTTGGAGACATAAGGTAATGTACACGGATTCAGAAATACAGCAATTGAAAGTCGGGTATTGAAATAATAGCGACGCCAGTTGCTAGTCGACACAATTAGGTCGGTCTAATCGAAACTAGTCTTGATAGCCTCGAAGTTTATACAGGCGGCGGTCGAGGTCGAGGTTGACAGCCCCGTGGCGCAGTTGGCTAGACACCAGCTTGCGAAACAAGAGGCCGCGGGTTCGATCCCCGCACCGAGACAAATGTTTGTGTGATCCACAAATATTTGTTTCGGGTCTGGGTGTATGTGAGACCGAAAAGTCTCTCGTAGTTTCTGATACTCACGACACAAGACTTGTATCTTAGTGTGGGATCAGAACTATGTATTTGACTGTTGGGTGTATTTATTTATTTATTTATTTATCTCGACGGTCGCAGGTTCGAATCCCAGGCAGACACGTCTGACTTTTCGAAGTTAGGTATATGTGTATCCTCAATGAATTATCACTTACTTTAGCGATGAAAGAAAATATCGTTGAAGAAACCTGCCCACCTAAAAGTTCTTAGAAATTTCTTGGGTGTACACACCCAAGTCCGCCAACCCGCACTAGACCAGCGTGGTGGACTAAGGCCTAAACGCTCTCAGTTATAGAGGAGGCCCGTGTCCAGCAGTGGGATGTATATGGGCTGATGATGATGATGATGAATCGGAACTGGTGATACGCAGTCTGATCTCAAAACGTGACCCTCTTCCGTTCATATTCGGCGGTTTCTATCTGGATGTGTACAGATTCTCTACTAAAATCAAAAAGGTTTAAATTTAAATATGGAATTATACATCAACGTCACTAAATTTCGTCGCGATGAGTAACCAAAATGCGGCACAAAGTAGTATAGTATAATAAAACGATTATACTTTAGCAAGAAAGTTCTTGCGCACGAATAATAATCAGCCATCAGGCTTCCATCATTATATAATTTCCTTTGCTTATACAAATGCAAATGAGGGTAGAGATGTCTACATTCCTCTCACGTATTCCGTTTACGACTCCGACAGTATTGTTTGTCGTACGTATTGGCACATCGGCAACCATCGCTCTTTTTATCCGCGCTCAATGTAGATTAACGGAATAAAAAGAGCAATGTAAACTGAAGAATAATTTTAAAATCTAAGGCGATGTGATAAAACGTAACGGCTTCATTATGATCTGATCATCTGATCTGAAGGGACGTGCGTACGCAATTTGATTTGTGCTTTTCTTTTTTGATGTAAATAGAAAACGGTTTCTTTTGTGCGTGACCTTTTTAGTGACATAATCAAATATTATATTTAGGTGTAAAAGTTTTGAATTTCAGTAAGTAGAGGTGGACGTGGCTCTATTAATAAGCTTGTTCGAGCAGTGTGTTATTATTGTGTCAGAAAATAATTGTAATGCAATATAAGTATATAAGAATTATCACCACGTTTTGCCAATTTTGTATGAATTATCATAGTCATCATAGCAGGTCACTGCGTAATAGTGGGCAAGCCTATTGCGTTATTTGCACACATTTCCAAAACCTGTACTGGCACTAAGAATATCTAGAGAAAAACACAAAAAAATAATTGCCTGACCTAGGTATCGACCCCAGACCCCTATATCGCACGGCACATACTTACTTGCGTGCACAGCGAGGCAAACATACTATCACTGCATTTTCTCAGGATCAAAAATATCCTATGCCCTTCCCCAGAGTCCTATCTATCTCCATAACAAAAATTACATAAATCGGTCCAGGGATTTAGGCTTGAAAGCGGAACAGATAGACAGACAGAGTTACTTTCGCATTTAAAGTAGTAGTATGGATTATTGCGATTGATAATATTTAAAAATCAAATATAGTAATTTTACATCCTAAAATAGTCAGTGAAGTTTAGATTAAAGTTACCCACAAAGTGATGAATTCAATTTTCAAATAGATCCGTGAATCTTCAGTTCATACTGAATGTTGAGTTGGGAGCGCTTTAAATAAGTTAGATTAAACATTTTGTTTGTTGTTCATTACAAAGCAGTCAATTTGGGAGCAGGTGTCTTATATTTTGTTATTGCGTTTTTGAGAACTTCGCTTGGTTATCATGGAAGTTTGAAATTAAGATATTTTACGGTGATAATCATACCAATGATAGAAACATATATATTTTATCAATTATTAATATTCTGGTATCGTTTCTTAGATTATGTATGCTCAGTTCTTATCCTTCTTATCCTTCTAACTACTTTCGTTCACAGACTCCAACCAATGAGATCGGATCTTCTTGATTAAAAGGCTTTAGTGATTAGTCCAATAAGCCT
Source organism: Hemaris fuciformis (assembly GCA_907164795.1). Lineage (NCBI taxonomy): Eukaryota > Metazoa > Arthropoda > Insecta > Lepidoptera > Sphingidae > Hemaris > Hemaris fuciformis. The sequence goes on along the minus strand of OU015440.1, from coordinate 4,142,884 downwards.
ACCCGTAGATTTGTTAACTAAACGCACTTGTATTTGGTTGTATTTACAAATTTTGTCTTTTCTCGGAAATCGTGACTTAGTCAGTCAGTTTCAAAGTCAAAATAAGTCAGTGGATTTCATAATTTCAATCTGTTTCCTTGCTAATTAACGTAACATGCTATTTTTATATAAAATAATGAAACTTGAAAAACAATAAATGTGAGGGATTCAAAGCTGAAATATTTAATTGTTAATAAAACATTACAATGTATTAGGCTTAGTACCGATCTCGTCTTTTATTTTAAGTGGTACTTGTTTCGCCACTTCTTTCTTCTCTTTCTCCATTAAATCTTTCTTCACAGATGACGAAGTTACAGGTTTTCCATCAGGTGTTAATTTATCGCCGACAATTTGTATTCTGTCTTTAATTAAAGCGTTTTTCTTAGGCAAGACTACAGGGAGTTCGAATGTTGCCATGTCTTTTCGTTTCGGGAACAGAAATATTTCTACTGCTTTCGGTTTTAGGGGGTATGATGTCTGCCTGTTGGGTATTAAGCTGTCAAATATGAAAGGAGGGAAGATGTTGGCTCTAGGATTGCTTGGTTTCTTCTGGTTCGGTGCAATTTCGAAGTACACCGTCTCTTCATGTTCATGCGTAGTATCGCAGCATAATGTGGAAGTTACTGGCTCTTTGTTTGTAAACAGATCGTTGCTCCTCAGTATTTTGTTGACAATTTCGGAGGGGTTTGTGAAGAAGGAATCTTTGATGTTGCGAAGGTTGGAGCAGACGCATGGTTCGTCCACCAGTTCTTGTTTAGGATGCGCGTTAGGAGAGGTGTGGAGTGAGTGATCCGATCGACCCGTGGAGTCTGTAATATTTAACAACATATTCTTTCTTCAAACAATGATCATATTTGAAGACGTAAACGTCCACTATCAGAAAAAATGATTGAATAGTACTATTTATGAATTTACTAAAACAATGTATTCTATTTTCGAATGTATATATACTACATACACATATATATTTTTATGAAAATTTTATATAACAACCTGGTTTGCCGTTGAAGTAGAAAGAGATTTCCATTTTTCCGAGGTTCACCAGAGAATTACTGATAGTGGGCACAGCCCTGTAGGTTTTAGCAGCTTCTCTGGATATAGCCGAAGCGACACATATCAGAAGCGGGATCAAAACTTGTAGCATTTTGCTGAAAATACAGTGTTATTGCACACGATAGTTAAAATACATGAAACTAGTCATAAAACACATATCAATTAAAAGATAAACTTTAATTGATAAAATGCTTCGTCTGAGTAATAAATATTTCGTATTAAACACATAATAAGAAGTACGATAAGTTATCGCTTAAAGTTTCAATTATAGCCAATCATATAATTAATGAACATCAAAATTAGACTGCTAACATTATTTTAGGCTCAAACTCGAATTAATTCTTTGGCATTATATAACGATCTTAATTCTTTCTTTTATATTGAAATTATTTCATTTCTTTTTTTGTCGGACATTAGAAAAGTTTCGAACATTAATGGATTCGGAGTTTTAATGTGGACTTTGAAAGAGAAATGGGATGTACATCTTACCCTTCAGTTAACCGTAGGAATATAAAGTTTGTGTTGGCGAGTAAGAATTTAAATTTGTGCGTTTCGTAACTTCTATTTCAGGTTTATTGCTTTTCTATTTTAGTTTATTGGTGCAATTGCAAATGTGTTATATTAAATTGCCTTTTTTGTTTTCCATCAAACTTTTATTTCAATTTCATGTAGGTTTTTTTATTGTATGGTAAAGGCCTTGTCCAGTAAACTGATGATGATTTTAGCAAAAAAAATATATATACTAAAAACTCATTTAGTTAAGAAAAATACTCTTACAGATTTTTGAAGTAGAGTTAATTATTTAAAACAACAGATAGTTCAAAGGCATATAAGAGTTGACATTAAAATGACGAGACAACTAAGTAACATCTTAATTAGAAGTTTAAAAAATCCACGACTAAAATAAACATTCGGAAATAACGCTAAGGGTTAGTTTATGAAAATTAATTATCATTCTTTTAATCATAGTTTTGACAATAACGATTGATTCTGTTAAAATCATTATTATATATAAAATACCCCTACACAGATTTCAATTTAAAATGCTATTGGCCACAGTAATTACGTCTTTACATCTTCAACAATAAAAGACTGGGAATTTCTAATGACGAATATTTTTCTCAATATTAAGCATTGAAACGTTGCTTAAGCAGTTGCTCAAATTACCTTTTCAGCCAGTCATTACCTACTCCATTTTAATAACTTTAACCAATTAAAAGTTTCAAGTCTTAAAAAGATTGTAAAGATTTCTTCTTTTGAAACTACCCACCTGTGAAATCAGGAAAAGTGTATTTTTTTAATCCCAGCTCTATAATTACGAGTACAACTAAGTAGGGCGCTAGTCTTTTAACGTCGAATGGTTTGACTTCAATATGGTTATTTAGTGTATTTTTTAAAGACCAATTAATGTATTTAGAATATAGTGCGGTGTTTGTTATTTTTGTTGTTATTTTTCAAAAACCTAGTACCTAAGAGCTGTATTTTTTAATAAAAGTAACGTCAAAATTCCCAGTTAGTTCTGGTGTAATAGTGTATCCGTAAACACTTGTAGTATTAGTCATTACACAACCTAAAACCAGTGTTATGTACTTGTATGTGAAATTGTAACAAAAACAATCGCCTTTAATATAAGTAATGTTATTTGTCAATAAGTCTTGTCAATACATCAGTGAGAATATCTGACATCGGTGTGGCCCTTCGTCATATTATATTTGGCCATATTATTTTTAGAAATACATTTCCTCTTTTATTAAGCATAGATTAGCGTTCCTTACCTTGTGTACAAACTCGAGAGGTTAATATTTGCCTTGGCGTTGCTAATATACTTACGTAGAAAGGTTCTAACAAAATGGGAGTTTTTTTTACTTCGGTTTATTTGAGGAAGTATTAAGTTGTTCCGGATAAATTAAAATCCTATAAGAAATACCTGAGACCAAAGTTAAAAAAGTGACCTCGTATCCATACAAAGTATCTTAGTTAAAAATTAAAAATAAGAAAAAACACAGTGAAGGCACACTTGTGACTCAATTCTTTTTGAATATTTGAGTTATAAGTCTTATATTTAAACACCGATTATTTCTTTCTCAAATAAGACAAGTTTTGTCTTATTTTATTAAACTACCTTTGAAGTTATAAAAGCAAGACTAAACACTTCTAAGTTGACAAATATAAAGCATGTTTTGAAATGAGGTATTATACTAGTATTTAAACAGTTGTCTAGAAATAACCGCATTGTATGAAGGATCATGTTTGTGAGACTAAATAAACAATGCACATGTTTTAGTATACTCCACAGGTGCTCGAACCCAGCATCGGGTTTATTTACGTGTAGGTGAAGGAACTCTGTTTTACAGCCTCGCGGAATTGTAGTTTTATAATATTCCTATTTCTGTACAAGTGCATTTCAGTATCGTCGGCATGCATAAGTAATAAAATGCACTTAAATTTATATTTATTTATGAATATCGGCACAATGCGATCACGCTAGGGAATGCTGCAGGACCAAATTTCAAAGGATTCAAAGCAGATTTTTGTCAGTAACATTCTACTGTAATAGAACAAAAACCTGGTTGTACTCATTGAGAGGTAATTGCCAATACTCGCCACGCTTGGCAGGCGGGTTGGCGAGCGCAGGAGGGGACTCGCGTTGATGACGCTGCTGCCCGTCATCAACCGGGGAAAGGGAATAGGGTGTGTGGGTAGAGGATGATATGCGAAAGGAAAGTATGGCCTGTAGGAGTGGATACTGCAGTCACGGAAGGGGAGGTTGGTAGTGACTGCAGTAGCTCGGGGAGGTCGAGGTCGCGTACTCGAAGCACCTATTCTAGGGTAGGCCATGACCACTACATAGGAGCATCCCTGACCTAGGAGCATCCCTGACCCTGTGGAAGTCATTGGGAGAGGCCTATGTCCAGCAGTGGACCTCGATTGGCTGATGGATTGGATTGGAGAACAAAAACAAAGTATATTGTCATAACAAATTGCAAAATTACGTGACTAATCTTGTCAATTTACCTACCGATTTCACTTATAGAATTTCTTCTTTGTGTTTTCCCTCTTATCTATCAAAACGTCCTTAGCTTTGTGATGTTTGGGGAAAAAAGATAAAATTAATACCAAGTTAAAGTCTTTAATACCTTGTATAAATTGAGAACATATGTATTGTACACTAGTTAGCCTGCATTGGACGGGCGTAATTTCATAAAAAAATAGCCTTTGTCCATATCCTAAGTCCCATCAAAATGTCTTATCATCCAAATTGGTCCGATAGTTTTTCAGTTTATTTTTTAAATTAATTTATTTATTTATGGGGAGTTTTTTGAAGTGAAAACTTCTGTAGCGTTGCTGTGCATTTTTTTAGGATGGGTAAAAACTGTTGAACTCGCCTCAGATCACGTGACCCTGATCGAAAAAGCGTAAGACTCATTATGTAATTTAAATTGTTATGTTTGTGTACGATAGCGCAATAGCTATTGTATTTTACCACGTAAATGATAGTACTTATATCATCATCATCATCATCAGCCCATATACGTCCCATAAAGCAATTCATGCGAAATTATTCCCTTTTTTTTTTTTTTAACGAGAGGAAAGCTCTTTAAGCTCCCCTGTTCGGTACCTCGGGGGAGGCCTAAAGGGGTATGTCGGGGTCTCTGGCCTTCCAACTCGGCGCGCGGAACAATTGTCCGCTTTAACCATTCCAAAATATTCATAAATGCACTAGGTACGTTAATGTTGAAGTTTTCATTTGTGCCGACACTCCCGGAGTGCCACCCGTTGTTTTTTTTCTACAAGGACATACCAACCCCATTGTGGCTTATATAGCTACTTACATAGTGAGAATTAATAAATTATGATAAAGTAACAAAAGCAAAGATCGTTAAAACTCCATATTTTATATTATAGTGTATTAGAATACACAAGACTTTTATCTTAGTGTGGTGTTAGTGATTGGTTTTCAATAACGACTTTTCTCACTTTTAATTCATTCTTTGTCTATTTTTGCATACATGAGTACGTCTCACTGCTAGGCCTTTCTTTCTTTTAAGTGGGATTAGTCTACCTTAATATCCCTTAGTCTACCAAGCTGATCTACGGAAAGTCACAGTTGCTTGCCTGGGTTTCGAAACCGCTAGCACCAAAAAAATCCATCAAGCAATTTCAATATCCTGTATTTCACACTAAGTCGTGGCGTGGCGTGGTGTTAGCTAAATCTTAAGCGTCGATTTCCGAAACGGCTCGTAAAATTTCCGATACGTTGCCGTCCTTATTGGTTTGCTTCACGCCAACACTAAAACGTACAAATGGCGAGCACGCATTTTGCTTTTGTTATATGGGTTCGTTAATATGTATATCTGGGTGTGCGGTTTGTGTTTTGTTTTTCCACGGACTAACACGTAAGAATTTAAAGAGCCTATACGAGGGAGTGGTAATATTGTTTTGACAGGTTAAAAGGCTTGGTTTTTTATTTCTAAATAAAGATAGTAGAAACTGAGTAGAATATGAACTGTCAATGTATTCTAGATTTAAATCTGGTGTAACCAATGCTGACTTTTTAATTATACTTTAGGATCAGCTGGTTATTTTTTTTTTTTTTTTTTTTACGAGAGGAAAGCGCTTTAAGCTCCCCTGTTCGGTACCTCGGGGGAGGCCGAAAAGGGGTATGTCGGGGTCTCTGGCCTTCCAACTCGGCGCGCAGAACAATAATTGTCCGCTTAGCTGAGTTGGGTCCCTAACCAAAATCCTACGCCAGCATACCGACTAAAACCTCTCGGTGACCATCTCGCGCATTTAGGGCGGTTTTGCGGCATCTCAGGGCGAGAAGCGCCCCAAATGGTCCGCCTCCGCCTAGCGCACCGTCCGATAATGGACTCCTCCAAATTGGGAGGGCTTGAGATGCCCTCCACTTACGCTTTTTTGGACGTTCACCTCTTGTGAACGTCCGCGATAGTCAAGCGGTCACGCCCTCTGCCGCAAATCTCAGGGTTGCTGCCACCGTTGTGTACCGCCCCCGCAGTACGCCCAGCCTCCCCAGTGGCCCCTGTTAGTCGCCTCTTACGACAGGTAGGGGGTACCGTGGCGGAATTCTTACGCCCCCGATCCACAGGGCGGAGGATCAGCTGGTCTACTTGTATGGTTGGTTTCCTATTTATATCAGCGCATATACGACGTGCTGCTAAACACAGACCTTCTTTATGAGGGCGATTGGGCCTTAGTCTAGTGTGGGTTGGAGGATTATATTCCTGAAAACTTCTTAGTTACCTCTTATTCTAAACAAGAAAGGCAGTCTATACAACTCAAAAATACTTCGTCTTCTATTCCGAAAAAAATATATCTGGAAATTGTTCCTTCGTAATAATTTACGCTTAATTCAGAACAACTAAGTTTCCCTCGCATTATCGTTTCTCCTGGTGATGAAAGAGACGTTAAGGGCACGACTGTCGGGAAGAGGGCAATGTTTACCATAAGGCAGCACTCAGCCGTGTCACGGACTGTATCCGGGTCTGGATAAATGGGATAAATGAAGCGTGAACTAAGACAACTCCTTAATGTTATATGACCTTATTTGGTTTTTATGTAGTAAGAGGACAAAAAATTGCCTTTTTTCCTAATCTTATCTGGGTGAATTCGTGCGTTGTGTTTCTAATTGGAATTATTTTGATCTCTCAATCTATTTGTGAAGTAAATAATTGTAGTCATAATTGTGATAATTTTCCTGACTTCGCTTTTTAAACATTGTGTAAACTTCATTTTAAAGTTATATCTCTTAATATAACTAACATTAAATTCATAAGTTAATCGGTAAGGAGCTTTTCGTGGTTTTTGTAATCGTTAAAATAAATGGAAAATATTCTGAAGCGGTCTGAATCTAGTTGGTAAGCAAAATGTAAAATCGTAGTAAGTATTGAGATATTGAGTCAAAATTTCAGGCCACTATTAAAAACCTGTCACTTATAAAAATACTTGTTTATACTATACATATTATAGATACTTTGCTATTATCTTCCTTACCGCAACATTGTACAAATTGGGTTTTGTTGTTGTAGCCTCAAGGTAACAACTTTGTCTTGTAATACTAGCTCTTTGTGATCGCCTTACAGAACTGTAACTTTTGTGGGGCTTGTTATAACAATTTTCCTTGTACGATAGAAGAGTATATCCTTACTAATATTATAAAGAGAAAAGATTTAATTGTTTGTTTGTTTGCACTGAATAGGCTCCGAAACTACTGAACCGATTTGAATGAATTTTTGTAAAGGGATAGATCGGACCCACCGAAATAACATAGGATATTTTTATCCCGAAAAAAAATAGTGTTCACGTGGGAATGGGTATATGTTATAATTGCGAGAATAACATTATATATCTGTTATGCTTTCACTCCGAAAACATTTGACCAAATTGAATGATTTTTGGTATGGACATATGTAAATGGGACTCAAATAGATGGTAGTAAAATAGACTACAACTTATTTTCTTTCTGAACCCAACCCTGTAGTCTACGCGGACGGAGTCGCGGGCAAAAGCTAGTTATGTATAAAGTGGCAGGCTTCGTGATACAGTCTCGGTTTTATCCCTCACCTACTTTTTGTGGTGTTTGTGACTGATAAGGTCGGCTTTTTGTGAGTTATGATACCCACAACAAGAGGTGTATTTATTATTTGTAAAACGAAAAATCTATGATTTAATACTGCAATTTATAAAATCTCTGATTTTATAATGACAGCCCCGTGGCGCAGTTGTCTGGACACCAGCTTGCGAAACGAGAGGCCACGGATTCGATCCCCACTCCGAGACAAATGTTTTGTGTGATCTACAAATATTTGTTTCGGATCTGGGTGATTGTGAGACCAAAAAGTCTCTTGTAGTTTCTGATATCCTCGAGACTAGACTTGTATCTTTGTGTGGATAGAACTAGTTTGTATGTGACTTTTGTGTATATTTATTTAAGTATAGATATTATTTAACAATTTCATCAATATTCACAATGTATGAAATTATAAAATTTATCGTCGCTCTGTAATAGATTTCCGACAATGACACGGAAATTACCGAAGACAGACGGAAATTGCCGAGTTGCATAGGTATAATAAGTATACATATTTCTAGGTCACGGCTACAATAAGAATGAGCCAAGCAAACGTAGTCAACAACTCGGCAGCGACCCTCAATTCTATTTTAGATCCAAAAAGAAGACATGATTTGGTCGACGAGGCGTTTTTGGAACAAAAAGATGTTCTGTTGGATATGGTAGGTTTATGTATTATTTATGATTTGGACTTAACATTTTAAAAGTCTTCAAGTGATAGTTCTTATAAATGGATAATAATATGTTGAATGACAAAACGGCAGGGCCGTTGGAATCCAGAGCACAACATTTTACTTTAAGAAATTTCATGTGTAATATTTGTATAATTATATGTCGAAGCGTCGACGCATCCCCAATGTGCGTCCAACGTAGGGTATAAATACAGCCGCTCAATCGATAATTATGATTCATTCTCGCTCGGAACGCCGGACCGAACGGAGCTCTGTACTAAGATTCTGAAAATACCTACAGAAGTTTTACTGTGACTATTTTAAAAATATATGTAATTATATACCTTATCGATAATAAAAAGGAATTAGCGCATTCAGAGTTTGATTTGACGAATTCCTTATACAAACATTAGAACTATTTGTAAGGATGACAAAGCCATCCCCAACAAAAAAAAAACGATGTATGACTGTCACGCATAAATTTTTTTTTTTCTTTTACATAAAAGTTGATACAGATATTTTTTATACTGTTTTATAAATTTCAGCTGGAAACAAAATTGAAAGAAGTAAGAGATAAAAGAAAGAAGAAAAACGATAAAAATAACAATCACGCTGATAATAATTGTGACGTGCTACCGAAAAATGTAGGTTTAAATCTCAAAACGAGCGGAATCAGTGGAGTCGGAGAAGTAGAGATAAAACTAAAGTTCGGAAAGTCCGGTATGATAAAAATATCAAAGCTATTAGTCATATAATTTAAGTACTATTATTTACTAAAGTCTTTTAATGTAAGGCCATTAGTCTTCCGAAGTTATTGAGGATGAGGATTACTGGAGTAATAAGATTAAATTGGAAATATCGTGCATCTGCAACTGAGTTGGAGATTTGAGACCGGATAAAAATGTCAGATCTTATCCAAGTAAATGGGAGTTTTCAATTACGGTCTAAAAGTTTTGAAAATGTCTTAAATTTTATGGATCGAATAATTGTATTCGATGTTTGAATGCGTATAAGGTTTGTTTGGTTTGAGACACCGAGGCAAATATTTGCGTGATCCACAAATATTTGTTTCGGGTGTAGGTGTTTGTGAGAGCGAAAAGTCTTGTTATTTTTTATACCCACGACACAAAACTAGTATCATATTTAGTGTGGGGTCAGAACTATGTATGCGACGATAGGGTGTATTTATTTTATCTTTGAACACTATTATTTATTAGGTGATCGTGGGAACTAATCCCACATGCGTATTTTTGATTATTCGAAGCTTATATGTATTCTTATTGAATTTTCACACATTTTAATAATGAATGGAATAATCACGCGGCCCTAGGAAGCGTATGACCAGCAGAGGAATACTAGACAGATACTAGATTATGATGACTTTCTCGTTGATACCAAAGCATAAGAGTTTACCGTGTCCGAAGTCCCGGGTTCTGTTGAAGCGCTATCGAGTTTTAAGAAGAGAATATCTCTAAAAGCGACAATAGGCTCACCGTTTATTACGTGGCCATTAAATCATGGCTTGCGAAATGTGGTTCTAGAAATACTATAGGAAATGCGGCCTTTTGTATGTGTGTGTGTGTAAGAACTATCTATCTATCGCGTAACTGTAAAGATCATGTAACTATATAAAACTAATCTAAAGACTCTACAAAGTCAAAGACGACTGAAGGAAATGTAAAGATATAGTTAATAGTTAATGTAGCTTCCTATTTACATCCCAAAACGTCTCAAATTTCGCACGAATCAAATTTATTCATTCATTAACACGAAGGGTGGCATATTTTTGGCTGTCAAATGTGAATGTAACGTGAGTTTATATATTTATAAAAAAATTACAGTGCCATCGACTACACCGCGTCAATATTTTAAATAACTAACATCGATTCGTAAATAGTTACTTTCGCGCAGCCGGCTTAGTTAAAAATTAAATATTAAAAAAGTTTTAAATGAATTCTTGCAAATAGGTATATACGTTATTCATGAAATATTCAATTTGCTGAATTCTTCGCCGTGGTGGTAGAAAGGATTTAACGTGTGCAGAACATTTAGTAGTTGCTTGATTTTGAGTTATTAACTTTTTATTGTGAAAACACGCTTAATCTCTCCCGCTTGTATGACCAAGGAGGTAGGCAGAGGTATAATTATAGACAAGTTTTAGGCTACTAAAGGACTATAACTTTATGTATTTACGAGTACTTCCATAGAAGCCCAAAAGCGTTACACGTTAATTGTGTAATGTCTACTTTATTATTTTTTATTGTGGGGTCAGGATATTCTCATTTTATATGTCAAATTGCTTTTGTTAAATAAAGATTTAAAGCTTATTTTTAGGAATTTTGTAAGGCAGACTGTAATTTTAGATTTCTATGGAAGTACTGCTGCTGCTTCGTACTACGAAGTATAAGAATACACAGTAAAGTAACACAGTATTTGTGAGATCTATTAAACTAAAGGCATTTATCATTATTTTATAAAATAATAAAAAATAATTGTAACAAAAAATACGGATTTAAAATTTATAGAGACTTATTGGCGATAATAAGGCATAAAGCAAATATTTTTTATCTCGTTTCCTCTAAATTCAAAAGTAATTCAACAGAGCAAGACAAATATTGTTTATCGATCAGCTGTTTATAAGGACTTTATAAATAACCATATAATTCAATAAGAACATAAATTTTGCAGTAAATTTGAACGCCGATAAATAATATTCTAGATGTTGGTAGATTCGATTGAATCTATATTTCACGCTAGATACGGGCTTTTAGAATGATGAGCATTGGTTGGATGGATTGGATGGCCGCTTGCCAGTGTTGCGAATTGATGGATCGATATTTTTTAATTAATGGATAGAGTTACGATTTGAATGAATTTTTAAAGTTTTTTGAATGGTTTCTCAAATTAAATTAATTTAAAAAAATCTTATATAGCATATAAACCCGCACTAGGCCAGCGTGGTGGACTAAGGCCTAAACCCTCTCAGTTGTATAGGAGGCCCGTGCCCAGCAGTGGGACGTATTTGGGCTGATGATGATGATGATGATGATGATATCATGATGATGATATAAATCCAATCAAGCCTGCATTCTCGAAGGAGTTGACGTAAAGGTTTATATAGCAACGATCTTACTACCGTTTTCTGGGGTTCTGTAGTGCTTCTGAAAAATAAAAATGGAAAACTCCTTTAAAACACACATAATTTCTGCCTCCTGCTTAGAGTCCTCAATCTACTTCAATCATGCAATCAACGAGACAGTCCTAATTTGAGCTAATAATTAAAAACAAATCACAAGAGGAATGTTTCGATTTCGTTAAACATTTGGATGGAATATAAGTTTGGGTTGAATGTTTTTGTAGGAAACGGCTCTTTGAACATGGATGCTAGTGGCATTTCGAACGTTGGCCAAGCCCGAGTGGATTTGGGGCTGGATGAAGGTGCATTGCGAATACCTGGACTTGAGAATTTGTTTGTTGGTGAGATACATCAAGATTTTTTTTTAATAATCCTAAAAGGTAAAGGGAAAGAATATATAAGTATGTATACACAAGTATGCCAACCCCCACTAGGTCAGCGTGGAGGACTAAGGCCTAAACCCTCTCAGTTGTACAGAAAGCCCGTGCCCAGCATTGGAATGTATAATGTATGTGGGCTGATGATGAAATACAAGTACTTATTTTACTACTTAAATTTAGACTTAGAGTCAACACATTATGCGAAGAATAGATTAATAAAATTTGACCACATTTGTATATCCTTGTATTAAGTTTCTTTATAACCTCTGGTGTCGCATAATGATCCGAAGTCTTCCTCAATTTGTCCATTAACCTTTTTCGTAATATGTTCGTTTTCTTATCTCATGCCATTCTCTATGTCAGCCATTGGACGCAATTTGATGTATCCAGTACTAGTATTTTTTTATTTCGATTAAATAATATTTTAAAAACAATTTTAAGTTGGAAGCCACGAAAACTTCACTGATAAGTTTATTTTCTTAGGTAAAAAAAAATTTGACATGTGTCGCCAACAAAATGAAACCGTTAAAGAAACAAAAAAAGATAAGGAACCCACAATTGCAGGCGAAACACAAGAAACCAGAAGTGCTGTTGAGAGCACAAATAATGAGCACCAAGCAAATGATACTGTTGCCGATTTAAGTAATGCTACTTCGGTTCCGTCTATTCCGGTAAATGCTTCTACAAGCGGAGTAACTGAGACGGATAATAGCACAGCGACGAGTTTAAAAGTACCGGATAATAATGCTACAATGAATGCTATTTAAAATTGAATTATTGTAGTTAAATGATAAATATTATTAAAAAAGTTTTGTCTTTCTCTTTCGTCTATTCGTTTCTAGCGCAAACAACACGGGTTAAATAAATAAGTACATTTAAGTATCCATAAAAGCTTGACTGTTCTCTAAAATCCTTGATATATATCCGCCAACCAATACTAGGCTAGCGTGGTGGACTAAGGCCTAAATCCTCTCAGATGTGTAGGAGGCCTTTTTTTTTTTTTTTTTTGTTCTCGAGGGGAAAGCTGTTTATGGCTCTACTTCCCGCCAGCCCCGGGGGAGGGGGGGCGGGAAGCGTATGTCGGGGTCACCGGTCTTCCAGCCCGGCGCACGGCGACGTCATGTCCGCGCAGGTGTTAGTGCCGGGCTGGGTCCCTAACAATATCCCTAAACCGGCATACCGACCAAAACCCCCCGGTGGCCATCTCCGCGCCGAGTGGGGCGACCACGGTACGTTGGCGAGAAGCGCCAACCGTAATGCCGCAGCCGCCCGGTGCGCCTCCGAGACGTAAACGTCTCGGCCGTCTCGGAGTTGTAGGGGGCGCAGTTGCACCCCCACTAGCTTGGTTCGGGCGCCCCGGTTGTGAATGGGCGCCCGCGACGTACACAGGCCACAGTGCCGCCGCCCCTCTCGGGGTCACTTTCAGTGAGGACGCGCCGCCCCCGCAGCGCGCCCAGCGACCCCAAGGGCCCCTTTGAGTCGTCTTTTACGACAGGCAGGGGATACCGTGGTGGGATTCTAACGCCCCCTTGCCACAGGGCAGGGCACCGGGTCTAATTATCTCTGTTGACCCGGCGCCTCCTTCTCTGACGTCTTTGGCGGGCGGGATCGTTGATTTCTCGATCCCGCTCCGCGCTCTCCTTCTGCGACATGACGTGCTCGCAGAAGGAGAGCACCGCTCGCCACGACCTCGGACTCCCGACCATTGAAGATACGACGGCCGGGAGCGAGAGGTCGCCACCAACAATAGCGCGGAGAGCGCTGCGCTCCGTCTCCCAGGCTGGACACTCTTGTAGTGTGTGCTGGGCTGTGTCGTCCGGGCAGTTGTCACAGTGGTGACACACGGCCGACTCCTCCTTCAGAGCCACCCGACACAGGTAGTGGCCGAAGCATCCGTGCCCCGACAATACCTGCGTCAGACGGAACGTCGCCGCACCGTGGCGCCTGTCCACCCACTGGTCGAGGACAGGACGCACTGCCTCAACGGTCCTAGCACCAGCACTGGGATCCTCCAGCCTGGTTCGCCATTCCTCCACGGCGGCCGTACGGAGGGAGGCTTTCATTGCCTCAACCTCTCTTGGGGCCAGTCTGTCCCCGCGACTTGACGCCTCCTCCCGCTGGTGATAAAGACGCGAGAGGAATTTGGCGTCAAGATCCCACGGCAGGGACCCGGCCAAGACGCAGGCCGCCTCGTAGGAGATCGTGCGGTAGCCCCTGATCAGTCGCTGCGCCAGCGCACGCTGAGGCCTGCGCAGAAGAGCGACGCAGCGCCTGTTCAGGGACTCGGCCCATACTGGGCTTCCATACAACGCCATAGACCGCACGACTCCCATGTACATCCTCCGGCAAGGGATGCCTGGACCTTCCAGGTTGGGCAGCAGGCCGGACAGAGCGCCTGCTACCCGCAGCAGCTTCGGCTGCAACACCTCAAAATGGGCGCGGAATTCCCACCGACTGTCCAGCAGCAGCCCCAAGTATTTGAGCTGCTTGCCAATGGGAATTCGCACGCCCTGTACCTCGATGTGGGCCCCAGCAGGTGGTCCCATCCGAGGCCGGTGAAAGCAAATGGCCTCGGATTTGTGGAGGGCCACCATGAGGCCCAGCCGCCGAATTCTCCTCGCCACGTTGCCAGTTCCAACCGCGGCGAGGTATGTGTAGGAGGCCTGTGTCTAGCAGTGGGACTTAGTATATGGGCTTATGATGATATCTTTTATACTCCTTTACGAATGTCTTATCTTTGATGTAAATAGTTTATCAGTATTTACAGGACTTTTTTTCTGAAAACTTAATACATTATTGTCATTTATAGAAAAATTAAAACAAATGAAAGTAGGTACTTTAGCTTGCTACCAATTTTTCATAGTTCACATTTTGTCGAATGCGGACTTAAGAGAATTTTTATTCCATGACACGGAAACTTTGTCAAAAATGTCAAAGAAACTTTTCTCTTGCGAAGCCACGCGTAGTACTAACTTATAATACAATTTGCCTTTCGATTGAATAAAAAAGTTATACAAGAGTATCTTTTGATTACTACGACAATTTGTCTTCATAAAACTCGTATACAATGAAACACAATAGATATTGTTCTGCGAATCACGACTCAAATGATTTCGTTCATATCGGCTTGAACAAAATATGGACTCATTGAAATCGTGGATGTATTATTGTGCTGATATTATGAACAATCATTCACAAATTGCAATTTGTCCTTTTGTTTTTGTGGCGATAATGAAGATAGGTAGTGTGTTTAACGTATTTTCAATTTTTTTAAATCTAGATCGAGATAGTGTTATTAATAGTAGTATTGGGCACTCAATAAAAGTTTGGAAGAAGTGATGTGTTATAGTGGCGCAGATGAAAAATATATAAGCGTCGTATTGTCGTTCATTGCTTTGTGACGAATATTAGTATAAAGTCAAAAAAATTGTTTCATGTTTGGTTTAAACGGGATCGCAAACTCTTCTGAAGATTCTAGTATTCACGACACAAGACATTTTATATATTAGTGTGCGTTGCAATGTATACTATATTAAAAGGGTTTGATACTTTTAAATAATGCTGTTGATATTCAGGTTACGAAATAATAATTTATTACTTTTCACACCACCACATTTCTTTAACGAAAAAAACATAACTATTAAAATACCTCTAGGGTGGATTTTCTGGAAAAATCCGGCGACCATCTGTCGCGCCGTAACACAACGCATTAGCAGGATAATAGAGCCATGTGACCTCTCATAGTATTAACATAAAACCCTTGAAAAGAAAGCCTGTTTTCTATTACCACGGTATCATTTTACGCGTTCCATTGTCTACGAGGCAAATGTCAAGGTGTCAGAAGGTTATGTAAGTTAATGGAAATGGGAACATTCTTGTTGCTTACACCGTGAAAGGCCTCGGCTTTGAAATATTGAGAATTTCACACTCCATCTGCTTAGAACGTGCGAGAGAATAGCTAAGGCTTTTTGTCAGAGGATGTTTTATGCATGCAAATGTGAGTGAGGCTCGTAGATTGTAGATTACTTATTACCTACATCGCGCAGTGAAGTTTGTCGCTGAAGAAACGGTATAATCTGAAGTATTATGCTACTGGAAGTAAGTGAGTAGTATGAAATGGGCGGTTGGAGTCTGTGTCCTTTGTCATGTGAAATTTTACATAAAGGTTCACTGAACTCATTATAGATGAAATTGAAATAGTTAAATTAATTAATCTGGCTTACACGAAACCGGACGTATAATGGCCGATTGAACATGACATTACTACGTGCATTATTGTAATGGGCTGATCAAATAAAATATCTCGGAAAAGATTTTATAAGAAAGAAACTTTTGAAATTCAACTCTTTGATGTTTCAATGATTATGTAGGTACGTATACGGGCATTGATTCTTCAAACCTATGATGTTGTTTTTTAAAATTATTTTCATACATAGTAATAATGGGCAATAAAGGCACGTTTACAAACGCATGTTTAGAACACAAAAACACAAATACAGTTTTTCGACTGAAACCGCAAATTAATTATAATATGTCCTTCTTATCGAAACTAAGGAACAATCATTACATTTATTTATATAATAAATAAATAACAAAATACAAAAACCTCATGATCTTGTTTGTTCGCAGTGCGGCAGCGGCTGCGGCGGCGGCGGCGGAGGCGCTGGGGGGCGGGGGGCGGCGCATGCCCCCGCCCCTACTGCGCTCGCGCACCCTACCCGCCATTATCGCTCCCGGCTTTTCCATACTCCATGCGCAAATAGACCCGCAGAGGGCTAACGGTAAGTCTTATATAAATAGAAATATGCTTATTAAAAAAAAGGTACAGTCGAATACTCGTATATGTAAATGGATTTGTATGGGCCTCCTCTGCAACTGAGAGGGTTTAGGCCTTAGTCCACCACGCTGGCCTATGGCGGGTTAGCGGACAACATTTTTACTACCTGACCGAAAAGGCAACGTTTTCAATCTTATGGGAATAATGAAATAAGTAGACCGAATTATTAATAGTGGCAAATACTATGATAAAGATTTAACCCAAGTTACCCTGATAATACATTAAAATTTAATTTAATTATGACTGTAATACCCGTTAGTCCCGGTGAAATACTTTCCTTAGGCATAGAAACCAAGATACGAAAAAACATTTTAGTTCATCTTAGTCTTTTCTCTTATAACGGGGAACGAACTCATGATTTGAAAAAAAAAAACAAGTGCATGGCGGAGACAGATTATTAAAAGAAAAATTTCTTCGCTTAATCTTGCCAAGAAACGAGTCAGGTGCTCATCGAAAAATAAATTATTAAACGTAATTATCTGCACGTCCTCAACATCATTAGTCAGTGGAAATTACACTCACTTCCATTTCCTGCTGAGTCACTCAAACAGCTCTGGAGGTGGTTTGTGTATGATTCGTTTTACACATTTAGTGAACCAATTATAGACACGATTGAGGTAAATATTTGTGTTTACAATAAATCAGAACGGACCAATGTGAAACTTTTTATGGAACCAGCTTTTCTTGGCTGTATTTTCAAACGAATACGACTTAAAGTACTTCAAGAGTAGAGTCCTCTAAGGCCGGCAACACACCGATGATTCCTCTGGTGTTCTGGGTGTAAATAGGCGGTGTTGACCACTTAACATCAAGTGGCTCATTTGCTCGTTTGACTCCTTTCTCATATAAAAAAAAGCAAAGACCTTAACGAAATGGTTTTTTCTTCCTAGCTTTTAAGGTATAAGGATTAGCGGTAGCTCATTTGATCTCATTTCTACCACGAACGTGTTTAAAGGTTAATGATCTTTCGTTTCATTTATCCGACTGAAATTACTCCCAACGAATGTATGGATTATTCATACTCGCGATCTCAGTTTTAAGTAAAGCTTAAAAATAACAATTACTTCCTTCTTAAAAGTCGTTATGGTCTCGAGGTTTAGGCACGCGGTCGAAAATTTCGGCGGTCGCGGGTTCAAAGCCCAGGCACACAACTCTGACTTTTCGAAGTTATGACGTATTTTAACGGTGAAGGAAAACATCATAAAATCTGCACACCTAAAAGTTGTTACGAATTTCTTTGGTGTGTAGTCCGCCAACCCGCACAAGGCCAGCGCGGTGGACTAAGGCCTAAACCCTCTCAGTTGTAGAGGAGGCCCGTGCCCAGCAGAGGGACATATATGGGCTAATGATGATGAAGACTTCTTTCTTAAATCTCGATACTGCATAAACTATTATTGATAACGTTTCATTTAAGGCGAAGGGCATAAATATCTGTCGCGTTATCTCCATACGTTTTACTTCAGGCTCGCGTGCGGTGGAAATGCAGGGGCCACCCGTTTGAAAAACAAAAGAAACGCGGAACAGTTTAGTATCACGCGAGCCGTAATGGAAATTTTCAAACCAACATTAACTGCAAGCCGAGTGGAAGTGGACTCTTTGTTTTCTAACTCCTCCTTTATTTGTCTTTCTGATTAGCTTCGTTGCGGGATTGTGACAAATTTAAGTCCCCTTAGATCCGCTGAGCTTCATTGCTCGGCGTCAATACTGTGCGTGCCGCTGTTGATCCTGGAGCACAGGAGTTACAGTGGTGGGATAGGATAAAAAAAGCCGAGTGGTTACTTTATTTTTAGTTGTTTGTTAACTAGTTATTCCAGTAGTTTAAGGGTAGGTAGAGGTTTGTGTCTTTTGAAAGGGGCGCATTATGACATTGTGTTACATTATATGCTTGGTACATGCTTTGTATACGATTTAAAGAATAGCGTCAATTATGCAACAGTAAGAAGAGCAGTCGACTTCTTTAACAAAAACAAGACATGTGCGAGTTGAACTCGCGAGAAGAGGGTTCCGTACGATACTACAAAACCTACAAAACATAACATTGGAGTTGAAAAATATGTTCTCCCACGCATTCCACCTGCAAATGTAAGTTGGTACGCACAATATTGAGTAATTTACCACGTTATTTTAATTTCTTTTTTAACTGAATTAAGGGATTTTTCACTTAGTGAATATAAAATCGTTATTTAAAAAGTTTTTATTCGTCTGCAAAAAATATAACAGCAAAATGGTTTTAATAAATTTCAGATTATATTTTAAAAAGCAATATAGCGATCTTTATTCAAATCAGGCCATAATCTCATTCATATTTTGATTTTTATTATGAAATTTGGTCGTTACGTGCACAAAATCTAACTAAAGAGAAATATTAAACCTTTTACCAGAATATCCTCAGATAAAAGATCAAGTTTGATAAAATGAAAATCCTTTTAATCTTTACGATATCCTCTGGGATTACATTTCAAGTAAAGGTAATAGTGCGTTGAATTCTTTTGTTATAAACTAGGCTACTTGAAGTAACGATGTTACTTTATTCAATATTATAAGGTTATTAAATATAATCACATAAAAGACAATTTTAATGTTCATTTCGTGCCACTGTTTCTAGTTATTTAAATTTTATATTTATTTATGTACTGTTTTTTTAATTAGTCATATTTTAAGCCTTGTATTTACTTGAATTTCTTTTGAACCTGGAAAAATATTTGTATGCCATACACACATTGGTCCATGCGGATATGAAACTTGCAACCTTTCGGCTTTAGAAACACACGTCTAAGCCTTCAAGCCAATAAGGTTTCCATACACATAAACACTATCAATTATCCGGTGCAGCATTTCAAATCATCATCATCAGCCCATATACGTCCCACTGCTGGGCACGGGCCTCCTGTACAACTGAGAGGGTTTAGGCCTTAATCCACCACGCTGGCCTAGTGCGGGTTGGCGGACTACACACCTTAGAAATTCCTAAGAACTTTTAGGTGAGCAGGTTTTATCACGATGTTTTCCGTCACCGTTATAGCGAGTGATAATTCATTGTGAATACACACGTAGCTTCGAAAAGTCAGAGGTGTGTGCCTGGGGTTTGAACCTGCGACCGCCGAAATTCTCGACCGCGCGCCTAAGCCTCGAGGTCATCACTGCATTTCAAATAATTATACTCTTTTATGTCTAGACAGTCAAATAGTATCTTAACATTCCCTCAATGGAATTAGAGCCTTAATATAGAAATTTTCCTTGCTATTTTCACTGAAACAGCTGTGACACAAGTGCGTCCTCTTTATCTGGAACGAAATATAAGCGTTTAACTTACAAGTATTTACGTTCGTATTACTGCAGACGAAACAACTTGAGCTAAGAGCATTTTAACGCCAACCCCATTTAAATGATTATGTTTCAGTTTACGGTTTACCTTATATTGGCAGTTTGCCTTTTCAAGAGATACATATGTTTGAAACGTGACACGTGATATTTCATTGATGTATGTAACTGCGCGTTATTTACCTATATTATTATTATTATAAGAGAGAAGGAAAGGATTGTATTTTTTTTTTTTGGAACGAATAAATTCAAAAATTATTGAACCGATTTGAATGATTTTTGCCATAGAGATAGATGGGACCCACCGAAGTAACATAGGATAAATTTTTATCTCGGAAAAAAGTCATTATTGAGACTTAGGTGTGAACAAGAGCAGTGGCGGTACTTCCATAGAAGCCCGAAAGCCCAGATTGCACATATTCACAACATTTCACAAAATGTTTAAGCTTTCAATCTTTATTTAAAAACAATTTGATATATAAATGAGAATATCCTGACCCCACAATACACAATTATAGACCAAACATTACAAATTAACGTGTTACGCTTTTGGCCTTCTATGGAAGTACCGGACAAGAGCTATTTGTCGGCATCATATGTAATTCATTGTAAATACACACATAACTTCGAAAAGTAATAAATAAATAAATAAAGGCCATCGCTTTTCCCTCAAAGCCATCATATTTTTTTTTATCAAGTGTTAAATACTCCACACATAACTTTGAGTTAATTGCTACTAAATAGTCTCTTTCTTAATGGCAATTAAAATATGTTTCTCTTAGCATTTAAATAATCATTAAGAATCTTAAATACAAGATTCCAATATAACTTATTATACTTTTCAATTTATGTTCACGTGATATAAATTCCCTGATTCAGTGACAATAAAATAACCAATTTATTTATACAAATTGCTTTCAAAATAACTGGAACTGTTTTTAATATTAAAGCAATATGTTCCTTCTATATGACGACATGCAAATCCAATTTTATGACATCACATTTATACAAAGAGTTGGTGCTATTTATATCACGGATTTGTATTTTAGGTCAATATTTGTCAGTGTAAACAAGTTAATCCTTGCAAAATCCTTGTTATTCCGTACTTTATTGTTGTAAGCGTGTTAATTATAAACAGAGATGCCTTTGTAACTCGTTGGTTGATGTTGACTCTTGTTATTAATGTTAAAGGGAAATAAAAATATCGGCGGTATTACCAAACTGACCAAACCTGCTCGACACTTAATTGGAGACTTTATATTGCGCTCCACAATGCACACAGGAACAGGTGGCGCAGCATAGTAAGAAGGACGACTACTGTTGGTGCAGGGGATCACGACCCTCAGCAATGAGGAAAACGACGCGAGGAGGGGGAGGATAACCAAACTGTTGACTACGGAAAAAAGGGATGACCGCTTAATATAAAGTTTCATTGAATTCTTTCGCGAAGGAATATAGTGACGTTGCGATTACTTAGATTTCTGGAAGGCATTAGTAGTGCATTGAGGTTCAATCGGCGTACACAACGTGTAAAATCAGGAACTAAGGTTTTGACGCGTATTTACAAAAAGCTTGCATATTTATGTCCCGAGATATCTAGAAATGAACAACAATCGTTTTAGATTTATATTGTGTTTTTGGATATTTATTGAATTCTGTCACATTATGTTTGAATGGATGGATTTAGGCCTAAAACCCTCTCAGTTGTAGAGGAGGCCCGTGCCCAGCAGTGGGGCATACATACATACTATATGGGCTGTGTTGATAAGATGTAAAAAATAGAATGCAGAGAATTAGTTATCGCGAGGTTACAGCATCTTGTGAAAATAAATAGAAACAAAATTATTACAAGCATGTGATGATATTTTTGTAAATATATTTTTGGAACTCAAAATAAATATATTATATTGTCATGTTTCAGTATAATATTATAACAGAGTGCAGGGAATTCGATTTTGGCTCGAGCCCAATCGTGAATAAAATACGCGCAAGTCAAAAGATTCGGGCGTTTCTCAAAGCGTTAGTATCCCCAATGTTAATATACGTATAAATAAAATTTATTTTCTTCTTATCCTTATTTAATTTAGGGACTTTTTCCTTTATGCACATGCCAGTCCCATAAAGACCTTAAACAATATAATACAATACATGCTTTAATTATATAAATAAAATACTTCCAAATCAGAGGTATTTATGACCCGGGCCAGGTTAGAATGTTACTAATATTATACCAGAAACTACCAGAGTTTTCTCCTTCTCACGAACACCTAATAAATCATCATCATCAACCCATATACGTCCCACTAGTGGGCTCGGGCCTCCTCTACAACTGAGAGGGTTTAGGTCTTAGTCCACCACGCTGGCCTAGTGCGGGTTGGCGGACACCTAATAAATATTATGTCGTTTTTCACTTCGAAATTATGGCGCCGTGTAATATTTTTTCTCAATATATGTCTATCTGCTTTTGTTATATTTCCCTCTTCCGCTTGTACCTTGGGCCTTACAGAACAGAAGTGATAGACTGCATTCAAGCGTAACATATTCCGTGTCGCTAGCCATTTAGCTTGGCACCCGCCTGCGCTTGTGCGCTATTCCGCATTTATAGAGAACATAATTAAGTAAATTCTTGTTATTAAAAAAAAACACCATTAGCGTATGAATATTTTGATTTTAGGGACAGAATTTTTTTTTGAGTTAAATACCATTATTTAGCAGTTACTAAAAATGGAGTGAATCATTTAAATATGAATTTATAAATGAGTTTAATTTTCATTTCTTCTTTTTTATTTAATTAATTATAATATGACTTCTTTTCGTTTTTAAATAAACATCTTGGATAAATTTCACATACTTTCAAAGAAAAATTAATTTAAAACAAATATTTTAAAATTGTTCTTGTTGGTTTTTATTCATTTCTTCATATGACTAGCATATGACATACTATTATTGTAATTCCATGTAAAAGCAGATAATGAAAATTATTCCTTCGGATAGGGCCAATTTTTTTCATTACCCCATTTATCGACCACTATAACCACACTTTGAGGTGAAACATGCAAATTTAAGCATTATTTGTATAGGCCGTCCAAAGGGCTTCGTTCGGCAAATCTCGAAGGCCATTCAATAAATCCTTTTTCCTCAGCCGATCCTTCTATTATTTGTCATCCCTCTCTTTTAAACAACGGGGAAAGTTTTCGATCACGTTTCCTTGAGCACGGAAGGGCGCTAAAAGAGTTTTTATTTGACATAAAAGGTTTGTAGCCTTGGAACTTTTCGAATTATTAAAAGGGTAGGTAATAATTGTCACTTCGATGTTTAATATAACGCTTTGTAAATCGTAAGTACTAAGTAGAGATGTATGTATGAGTATACACAAATGTCTCTCAAGTTGTGTTTTAAATTAGGGCAAAGCTAGAAACTACTAAAACCGCAATAATACTTCGTCTGACCCTCGTATCGAATCCAGGACAGTCAAACAATTGGAATATTTCGTTTGTAGATTTTTGTATGACTGCCTCGTGGTATCGCGGCTTCTATATGCCGTGCGATCTAAAACTCTCTATTAGAGATATTTAGAATTAGAGATTCTCAATAGCAGCACGGAGCCTAGAAATGTGCTCGAAAAACGCCAATAGGTTCGTGGAACTAATACATACCTGGCGAAATGTGGGTGCAGAAATTCACCTCTGCTTACCCCTTCGGAGAATACAGGCGTGAGGTTATGTATTTATCTATATGTAGATTTTTGCATGGAAAGCACAAAAAATGAGTTACAAACATCTTTTATCTTCATATAAATTTTCATTATATTTAAACTGCGTCAAAATTTTATGAACATCCATTAACACCACGTTATGTATGTGCTACACCATAAAACCTACCAAAAGTCGTAGTCTCACGCAATAACCAGTTTCCAATCAATTAATATTGGTGTAAATGTACAAATAACTGATGTCCCAGTGCCAACTGATGTTTATCACGCGCTGCGAATGTCCTGGCCGAACTCCAAAACGATTATTGCAGCACCCCACATGCTCACACTCAGCAATAACTCTCAGCAAAGAATATCTGGGAATTATTTTAATATTAATACGCCTTTCAGTCTTTCTTCACCATTTGACGAAACAAACATACATCTGTATTATATACTCAGCCTATCGCCGTCCACTGCTGAACATAGACCTACCCAAGTAAGCGCCAACAATCCCGGTCTTGAGTAGCCCTCATCTATCCGATATCCGCCACCTTTCTCAAGTCGTCGGGCCATCGTGCTGTAGGACGTCCTACACTACGTCTGCCTAAGCGCGGTCTACAACACTTGTCTGCTCCACCGGCTGTCCGTCCGTCGGGCAGACATGGCCGGCCAACTTCCACTTTCGTATGCTAATCCTGTGGACAATGTCAATGACTCCGGTTCAATGACGGATGACTTCATTATGAATTCTATCCACCAGAGAAACGCCAAGCAAAGCCCGCTCCATGGCACGCTGAGTGACTGATTTGTATTTAGGGTCTTTTTTATTTATCAAGTAAGTAACCTTTTCTTTAAAGGGTGAAAAAGATTTGGTCAACCAATATTATAAAAGGTATACTAAGCGTAGGTAACTTTTTAGAGGTTTAGTTTTACGGGTTCAGGTTATCAGAATGTCCCAGTAATTATCTCATTAATTCACGCCACTTTAGGCCAGTGTGGCTTACAATGTTTTTAACAAGCTGTGCTTTTGGCAGTAATAAACATAAATTTCATTACCTTTGGGAAATTATCCTGTCAGATTGTGAATAATTCGGGTAGCGGTCGTTTTGATACCAACCCTTGTATAGATCTTAGTGTCCATCTCGGCCTCCATCTAGGAGTCTGATTATTCTGAATTATGTCAAAAAATTTCATTTATAGTGTCGTTCATCATTGATTTATTATTAAGAGCCATAGCTACTGTAGTAGATATTGCAAAATAGAATCTTCAACTACAAATTTTGCTACTACTTTTATATTCCTTTTTGACTGAGGATTGTAAGTGGATTATGCCTCTTCATAGTTCGCTGAGTAACTTTTGGCTTCTACTCAATAAGAGTGTTAGTATTATACAGAACAATTTTCCTGGGGATATTAATGTCTATTAGTCATTATTCTATTACTTATGATGAGAATGTGTATATGGTTATGTATATTAAACCGTCACTCACATAGTCAAGACTCAAAATTACAATACACAGATCCTGTGTCGTGAATATCAGAAACTAAGTACTAGAAACTTTTCGTTCTCACTAGTGTCCAGATTCAACAAATATTTGCTTTATCACATTCTGTTCTCTAACCAACTACCCAACAGAATCTATAAAATGTTCTCTATCTATTATTGGCATACCTAATTCAACTACAAATTTCTGTGTGTCAGTACTAATGTGCACAGAATGTGAACATGAACTTGTGTAACATTGTATAAAACTTCGATACGTCGCGTCCTGCCGGCTTGGGATTTCAAGCTTCGATAACTTATTGATTGGACGGGGACTCGATAACACAACTGATAACACGATAATAATTATTTTAACTTGTTCTACACGTGGTCTATTAGGTACATTTAGAGGTTATTGATGGTTAAGAAAAAATATGATTCACGCAGTTCTTAATGGAAAAAAAGAAATAACGATAGAAGACTTTGGGATAGATTTAACAGCATAGTCAGTTGTAACTGTGGTAGTCGGTTTGAACACATAAAGCATGACTTTTTGTCTTTTGAATATTTATGTGTGATTACTATTGTCAAGCATTGTAACCGTGAAAGAAGCATAATTGAAAGTGATTCATAATTTGGGACAATATTGGGCTGCTGAAATCGCTTTTCCTATTAATTTCAGAGCTACACAAAAGTATAATAGTAACATATATTTTTTGAAATATAACGTAAATTATAAGCGCAGATATTTTACACATATATAAATCGTCTTCTTTCATATTTGTATCCTTCCACAAAAATAGCAAGGAAAACCTACATTTTTGCATTTTAACAACAAAATCCCATGTAGCAGAACCGTCACAGTACGCTGATAAAATGTTTTATTATTCAAAAGCCCGAGGGATTGTAATAGAACAGTGTTGTACCAGATGGCGCGCTTTAGCTGTTTAGTTCAGGTCCAGTTGTGGAGCAACTATTGTAATAATCGTTTAGGCGTAACCCATTATCCCTTGTACGTTATTACCTTGCTCCGAAACTACCAGTATAGATGAAAACAGCATAATAAATACACCCAACAGTCACATACATAGTTCTGACCCCACATTAAGATACAAGTCTTAGTTAGTCAGTAGCAGAAACTACGAGAGACTTTTCGGTCTCACAAATACCCAGACCCGAAATAAATACTTGTGGATCACACAAACATTTGTCTCGGTGCGGGGATCAACTGCGCCACGGAACTGTCAGAAGAAAAGAAGCATGTGTTTTTATTTATTATTTTATGATTAATTCGCAAATTTCCAGCTAGCTCATTAATTACTGATTATAATCACTTACGCCGAAATATAGATAAATACAGATTTCAACAGCCCCGTGGTGCAGTTCGATAGATACCAGCTTTCGATACGAGAGATGTTTGTGTGGTCCACAAATATTTGTGTCGGGTCTGGGTGTTTGTGAGACCGAAAAGTCTTTCGTAGTTTCTGATACCCACGATACAAGACCTATATCTTACTGTGGGGTCAGAACTTGTGACTGTTGGGTGTTTTTATTTAAATTACTTAATACCATACATTTTCTACGGACATTAATACACATGAGAAAGTATAGAAAGAAAAACACCTTAGTTATACGAACTTGGGCTCGAAACATAAATCTGAATATTGGTCATTCCGAAATTAAAAAAGGCTGCACTTTTACACGAAACAAGGCGAAACTCCGTCACTGAGTTAGGAAAGTTTAATATTTATGGAGAAGGCCCAAACTCTGATAGATCCAAATTGAGGCGTAAAGTCGCCCACAGCGGCGCGTTTGCATAGCATTTGAATTTTAATCGACTAATAGCAAGTAACATAAATTTTGATGGTCGGTGTACAGTCCGCCCCAATTATGAATCCTGCCGAGGCAGATTATCACGCGTTTTGAGTTCGCGAACAATTAAAAAATATTTTATTACGGACTGCGAGCGATTTAGACGTCCCGGGTTCGTTTCCCGGGTTGGGAAAAATGTTATTGGGTTTTGTCAGTAGGAAATTCTCAATTGTAGCACGGAGTCTGGAATTGTGCCCAGAAAAACAGAAATAGACTTGCCCCCTATTACGTGGGTCATACTTGGCGAAATGTGGATGCAGAAGTGTACTTCTGCATACCCCTTCGGGGAACATAAGCGTGTACTGAACTTACATCTGTATGTATGTATTTTGTTACGATACATACGTATTGAGCATTGAATTACCATGTATAGTAGACTAGTTGGGCAAATAAGACTACCGATTTTTATTTCTTTATAACAACTAACTTACGCTAGTTTTACTTCGATGACTCGAAATGCAAAATATATAAAAAAGAAGACATTTTTGCAAGTTTGAATTAAATCTAATAAGGCAGGTTTTTTAAATTCCAAGGCAACAGACTATGTTTCAATATCAGAGTACTTCATTTAAATTCAATAATCAAGGTAGTGAATTATTGATGGATAAACTTCATTATTGAAAAGAAAAAAAGGGAAAGCAAGAGTAGCTATAGTCAGTATATTGGTTTAAAATAAAGATGTGGACGAGGGAAAAGAAGATGGGCTTAACGATTAAGCTCTCGGCCTAATCTCAATTACTGAAGGAATCCGACTCCGAAATCTGTGAATTCACGTCAGCTTTGTGCTAGCTAAGCTAATGCTATGGTTTTGACGTTATGTACCACAATATAAAGGGAAAATTTAATTAATTATGTAATTACAAAATTCTTATAATATATAGCGTATAATAAGCTGTATCTATAGAACTTATCAACATGATATAATTATAAATATGTTGTTTCGCGTTTCGGATTAAGTCTGTATATACCGCATATTCTAGTCTTATCGCTAAGGCCTGAGGAGAGACAATTGTAATTTTTTAAGATAATTGACACCTTCATTTGCCACGGTCTTTTTTTCTACATACATACATACATAAACTCACGCCTGTATTCCCCGAAGGGGTAGGCAGAGGTGCATTTCTGCACCCACATTTTGCTAGGTATGTATCAGTCCCACGTAATAGGGGGCGAGCCTATTGCCGTTTTTCGGGCACATTTCAAGTCTCCGTGCTGTTACTGAGAATTTCCTAATGGAAAAACCCAATAACACTTTGCCCGACCCGGGAATCGAACCCAGGACCTCTAGATCGCACGGCACATACTTGTACCGCGAGACCACGAGGCAGTTCTTTTTTTCTACTTGTAAATAAAAACTTATTTTTCAAAAAAAAAAAGTTTTGGTTACATGTTATGTGTTAGAAGGCGTAGGCATGGTGCATTTGTGCACTCACATTTCGTCAGGTATGTAACAGTCCCACGTAATAGGGGTCGCCTATCTTTATCTATATAATGTCGTTTTTCGTGCACCTTTCCAGTTCTCTGTAGTGCTACTGTGAAATTCTTAATGGAAAAATCCAATTACACTGCCTGACCCGGGACTCGAATCTGGGACCTCTAGATGGCACGGCACATGCTTGAGCCGCGGGACCATGAGGCAGTCTAACAAAATGATATAAAGTCCTATTCCACAGTTCCATTAGAAACAATATACGCGCCAACGATAGTTTCGCCTCGAAAATCCTATGCGCAGTGCGGCGCATAACGTACCTAACTACCTACTGTATTTATGAGTTCGTGAAAATAAACACTCAATGTTCATAAACGTTTATTTTAGAGAACTGTTCGTGGTTAATACAAATTTGCCGTTGCTGCAGTAACACTTGGTATTGTAGCTCGAAATTTTGTGGCTTGAGCACGAGAGACGCCGTTTGTTTTGCAGATAAGATAGTTTTGATCAGTCTGTAGTTTGTAAATTGTGTATGTTATCTTGACGCTCGCGAAGCATGCTTAACCGTATTGGAAGATATCTGTAGAATCCTTTGTAGTATTGGTTATTTTCTGGTAAAAGGATAAGCAATACAATGAAATTATTGTCTGATGGGAAATTATTTTAGTAAAACAGAAAACAAATACGTGTAAATATTTATAATACTCAGCCTCAAGACTTGACGTAGGCCTCAATAGTAGTAGTTAGTATTCCCCAGATGACATCTAAAAGAGAAAAAAAAAACGGAAAAGCAATCGACAAGAGAAAATGTGCTCCAATTAAATAAATTACAGGGAGCCTTAAACGAAACTGCATCAGAATTGCAGGCTACATAGTAATTCTGCGATCGAACGCGCAACTGAAAAAGATCACAGCGATTTGCTCCGATAATGGGTCTTTTATGCTGCCAACTTTATCGGGAAGCCGTGCGGTTTTATTGATATTGACGTGTCCCGTAGCATCCTTTATCATTTTTATTCTCGTTTCTGTGTTATTTACTGTTTGTGTTAGTCACGCTTTAGATTTTGTTATAGCTTCAATTTATCTTTCATGATAGCCTGTTCTACATTGTAAATATTTATATCCCATAAAACAAAACTTGTAAAAATCCCCAAGTCTCGCAACTCAGTTCTTCTACCGTAAAAAGTTGTGAGATCCATGTGATAGCAAGTTGATGAATTTATTCAGTCCCAGTTTAAGGGACCTTCTGTCTTAAGTTATTATGCACTTAGCTTACCAGACAACATTTTATAGTGACCATATTAATATTAAAAATCCTTAATGTTTTAAATAAAATAGTTAGACTTGACAATCGCATGAAAACACAATCTCCCTTTTTTGTTTCTCCGGGCGTAATTGTGAAATCCACGCAAGAGGAGTCACAGGCAATATCTAGTGTTACACTAATATTATATAGGTACCTCTCTTTTTTTTTTTTTTTTTTCTCGAGGGGAAAGCTGTTTCTGGCTCTACTTCCCGCCAGCCCTGGGGGAGGGGACAGGAAGCGTATGTCGGGGTCGCCGGCCTTCCAGCCCGGCGCGCGGGGCGTCACGTCCGCGCAGATGTTAGTGCCGAGCTGGGTCCCTAACCAAATCCCTACGCCGGCATACCGACCAAAACCCCCCGGTGGCCATCTTCGCGCCAAGTGGGGCGACCACGGTGCGTGGGCGAGAAGCGCCCACAATAGTGCCGCAGCCGCCCGGTGCGCTTCCGAGACGAAAGCGTCTCGGACTTCTTGGAATTTAGGCGCCTTTGCACCTCCACTTACTTGATTTGGGCGCCTCTATTTTGGGCGCCCGCGACGGACACAGGCCACCGTGCCGCCGCCCTTCTCGGGGTCACATATGTAGACGCACTGTCCCCGCAGCGCGTCCAGTGACCCCAAGGGCCCCAATGAGTCGCCTTTTACGACAGGCAGGGGATACCGTGGTGGGATTCTAACGCCCCCTTGCCACAGGGCAGATATAGGTACCTCTGCCTTCAACTTAATTATGCTATCTAACTTAACAGTACACGATATAAAACATAGGACTGTTTAACAAACAGACTTCAATTTGTAAAAGACAAACACGCACAAATTAGAAGCTGTAATATCCAAGTACTGTATGCTGTCTACATTTACTTAATAAAATCCAGTTATTACTTCATTATTTGATGTTATCGTATGAAATGGTAAATCCCTTGTTCAATTTCATTATTACACGACATCACTGCATTAATTAACTGAGTAATCAACACGTATTATTTTATGTTAATATTTAATTAGTAGCTCATCTTGGAATTGCAAGAGTACAAATACATACATACACACACAAAGATACATACTCACGTCTGTGAGCCCGAATGGGTAGGCAGAGGTAACTGATGTAATTCATCATCATCATCATCATCGTCATCATGATCATCATCAACATCATCATCAGCAGCCCATATAGGTCGCACTGCTGGGCACGAGCTTCCTCTACAACTGAGACGGTTTAGGCCTTAGTCCACCACGCTGCCCTAGTGCGGTTAGGCGGACTACACACCCAAGAAATTCCTAAGAACTTTTAGGTGTGCAGGTTTCCTCATGACTTTTTCCTTCAGTGTCATTTCAAAAAATAGCACAGTACAAGTTATCACCCACTCGAAATATAACTTAAAGCCTTGGGTTACTCCAGGGCTCATAAGGTGTCAAAAACACCGAGACAAGACTTCATGCACAAGCCAAACAAAACCCGGCTAACGAACATTACCAAATTGTTTATAAACGATATAGGAACTTCTTGAACTAACTACACCTAAACTAAAAACCAACTACGAAAATAATGAACTTATGTCAGATAGAGATGATCCCGAAAAGTTTTGGAACACTATCAAAGAAATTTGCCACATTAATAAGGCTTACAACGATCCTGTACACCTGGTCTCCACTAAATCATAAAACCCAATTTTAAAAATTTAATAAATTAAATATATAGAGACCATGATGTGTACCTGTATGTTACGACACAACACGAGGATATGTTTAACAAGACAATTAAGACTTTACATTTTTTACGACTTCGTGTCTTTCTCACTACTTTTACACAGATTATACGTCATTAAAATGATTATAGAACAGGTTCAATAACAAAACAATAAATATTTAAATAACATTCAAAGTTCCCGGATCACTCTGTAAACATCCGGAATGACCAAGTTTGCATAATTGAAGAGAGAGATAATAGTTGGTCCTGTGGCATAGCTGTGTGTCGTGCGAACTTTAAATTGCTTCATTAGTTTTGCGGCAGTTACGTGATATCGGGAGTTCCGCGTTCGATCTCAGGTCCGGTAAAACGTTATAAGGTTTCATCATCAGCCCATATACGTCCCACTGCTAGGCACGGACCTCCTCTACAACTGCTCTTAGTTGTACCACGTAGGCCGAGTGCGTTATTGGGTTTAGAATTCATTAATTATCTCCAGCACCTCAGAGTCTAAAATTGTCTAAAAAGGCAATATCTTCGCCCTCTATTACATGGGGCTTAAAAAATACCAGACGTAATTTGAGTGCAGAAATGTACCTCTTACTTCCCCATTTGCGAAACTGGCGTGAGGATTTTTCTGTGTTTATTTATTCAGAACAAATAATGAAACAAAGAACATCTCTTTATTAACATTTTCTCCATAGAAACGAGTACAACAGAAAATGGCTATGTTAACAAAATGAAAGCGATATAATTAATTTATTGCTCAAATATTAGCGGAATTTCTCTTCATCTGTGCCGATTACTCCGGAAGTTTATTTCTTACTGGTAGGTTTGTTAGTTTACCAGGGTCTTGTGTACTTTGTCGGCATCCGAGTGTTTATTGGTTATCTGTTGGATTACATTGTTGATTTAGAGGTTTACTTTTAACCTTCTTTGTATAATGACAGCAGTTGGCTAGACAGCAGCATGCGAAATGAGAGGCCGCGGGTTCGATTCCCGCACCGGGACAAATGTTTGTGCGATCCACAAATATTTGTTTCGGGTCTGGGTGTTTGTGAGACCGAAAAGTCTCTCGTAGTTTCTGTTAGCCACGACACAAGACTCGTATCTTAGTGTGGGGTCAAATCTATGTTTGTGACTGTTGGGTGTATTTATTTATTATTTATAATATGGGTATAAAATTTATAGAAATAAGTGAGGTTTGGCAAATAATTAAGTTACGTGTACGAATCTAAGAAACACATTGAACTATTTGCACCACATAACTATCATTTAGCGCAGTGACTTTCATCATCATCATAATCAGCTCATATATGTATACGTACCACAGCTGGGCACGGGCCTCCTTTACAATTGAGTGGGGTTAGGCCTTAGTCCACCACGCCGGCCTAGTGCCGGTAGGTTGACTACAAACCTAAGATTTTTTTTAGATTTTTTCCTCACGATGTTTTCCTTCACCGTTAAAAAACATTATAAATATATGGGTAAATAGATTGAGATAGATTTATCTCAATTTTCCAGCGGTAGTAAAAGCATGCGCCTAAAAACAAAACAATACCTAATGTACAATTTCAGCTAAAATATAATATGATTACTCATTATTGGAAAACGGACGAAACTCCATAGGCAATGTAAATCGATTAACATCATCATCATCATCATCAGCCCACTGCTGGGCACGGGCCTCCTCTACAACTGAGAGGGTTTAGGCCTTAGTCCACCAGTGTGGGTTGACGGACTACACACCTAAGAAATTCCTAAGAACTTTTAGGTGTGCAGGTTTTATCACGATGTTTTCCTTCACCGTTAAAGCAAGTGATAATTCATTGTGAATACACACATAACTTCGAAAAGTCAGAGGTGTGTGCCTGGGGTTTGAACCTGCGACCGACGAAATTCTCGACCGCGCGCCTAAACCTCGAGGCCATCACTGCTTCGATTACCTTGGGGTGTTAATCGAGAGCATTCGACTGCTCATGTTTAATAACCAAGTTTCCGTTCCGCCGCTGTTTAGAAATTTGCTGTTTGGTTAAAAGTCTTTGCTATCGGAAATCGTGTTAGCCGGGAAATGAAAGGTGTCGAGCCCCGAGTTCGTGTTGTGGAAGCAATTAATTCATCGATTACACTTTGATTCGCTACTTTGTTGATTATTCACATTTCGTTTTCGATATATTGGTAAAAATTCGTCGCTTAATTTTTAAAGTAGTTATGCGTTTCGTGCTCTGAGAAAAGTAGGTTTATTCTCGGATAAAATACGTTTCTAATTATTATCAAATAAATATTGTTATATTTTCAGTAAGACCAGTAATATGGAAACACATACATACATAAACTCTCGCCTGTATTCCCGGAAGGGGTAGGCAGAGGTGCATTTCTGCACCCACATTTCGCCAGGTATGTATCAGTCCCACATAATAGGGGGCGAGCCTATTGTCGTTTTTTGGGCACAATTCCGGACTCCGTGCTGTTACTGAGAATTTCCTAATGGAAAAACCCAATAACACTTTGCCCGACCCGGGAATCGAACCCAGGACCTCTAGATCGATCGGCACATACTTGTACCGCAAGACCATGAGGCAGTCAATAATATGGAAACAAAAATTTTACTAATATCATTTCACCCACCGGGTGAATTCGTTAATTTAAATCGACTTTGGTTTCATCCAAAAAGGCAAAAAATCGTTTCAATTTAGGCATTTTGCGAGGAGTTCTCACCTTTCTAAAGGGTTATAATGTTAAAAACAAAGATTAGAATATTCGATTGCGAACTTGAATTATAATATTTATG
Organism: Hemaris fuciformis; assembly: GCA_907164795.1. Taxonomy (NCBI): domain Eukaryota; kingdom Metazoa; phylum Arthropoda; class Insecta; order Lepidoptera; family Sphingidae; genus Hemaris; species Hemaris fuciformis. The sequence goes on along the minus strand of OU015440.1, from coordinate 4,108,602 downwards.
TATACAGTTGCGGTACTTCCATAGAAGCCCAAAAACAAAGCTTGCCTTACCAAATTCCGGATAATAATCTTTAAGCTTTAAATCTTTATTTGACAAAAGCATTTTGACATTCATCATCAGTCCATATACGTCCCACTGCTGGGCACGAGCCTCCTCCACGAACTGTGAGGGTTTAGGCCTTAGTCCACCACGCTGGCCTGGTGCGGGTTGGCGGACTACACAACTAAGAAATTCCTAAGAACTTTTAGATGTGCAGATTTCATCACTTTGTTTTCCTGCACCATTAAAGTACGTGATAATTCATTGTGAATACACACATAACTTCAAAAAGTCAGTGGTACCTGGGGTTTGAACCCGCGACCGTCGAGATTCTCGACCGCGTGCCTAAACCTAGAGGCCATCACGACTTTTATTTTGACATATAAATGAGAATATCCTGACCCCACAATAAACATTTATTAACTAGACATTACACAATTAAGTTGTAACGCTTTTGGGATTCTATGGAAGTACCGCCACTGTATGCATATATTATGAATCAAGTTCGCAATCGAATATTCTAATCTTTGTTTTTAACATTATAACCCTTTACAAAGGTGAGAACTCCCCGCAAAATACCTAAATTGAAACGATTTTTTGCATATATGTACCTATTTGGATGAAACCAAAGTAGGATTTAAATTGCAAGACGAGGGACTTAACGCACTAAGTGGTCGCCATGGCCGAAATCGGCTGGAGAACAGTAGAAGTAGTAGTAGTAGGATTTAAATTAACGAATTAACCCGGTAGGTGAAATGATCTTAGTAAAATTTTTGTTTCCAGTGCCGATCGATCTAGAGGTCCTGGGTTCGATTCCCGGGTCGGGCAAAGTGTTATTGGGTTTTTCCATTAGGAAATTCTCGGTAGCAATAATCAATAAATCAAACAAAAATTCCAATCAAACAGAATCGAACATTGTAAATCTAGCAATAAATCGCTGCGATTCAATATTCAGCGACGACCCTTGTCACGGTGGAAACGGTGGCTCTACAGTGTGTCAATGTTTATTGAAATCGGCGAGGCTCTGTTCTGCATTCTACCAGGGTTAAACAATTGTAAGCCAGCGGATTATTGACACTAAACGTATTTAGATCATGGATAAATAATGTATTAGAATTCTATCGATTTTGACAGTACTTTCAAGTAATTGTTGCTGAAATAAATGCGTCAAAAATATAGGTATATAAACATCACGCGGATGAAGTGTCATCTTAACTTTCTATGGTTCATCAGCCCATATACGTCCCACTGCTGGGCACACCTCTACAACGTTTAGGCTTAAGTCCACCACGCTGGCCTAGCGCGGGTTGGCGGACAGTGATCTATATTTTGGCAGATATAGGGAAAAAAGGAATGGAACCCTATCAAATCAAATATTTGGTGACTCTGTTACGACTGCCTTTACATTAAACTTAAAATTAACTTAACCTTTCGTGTGTATACTATATTTTTTGGAACTTCGTGGGTCTTTTAAGGAACAGTCAAATTTTTAAGGCTTTCGACATTTAAAAAAAATGAAAAATAAAAATAGTTTACTCCTTGAAGTGTCTACTTTATGGCCCATATGAATCCATAGTCAAAAATTTAAACCTTTTGTTTATAAAAAAATATAAACATAAAAAAACACGAGAAAAATTTAATTTGATTAAAAAAATCGTAACTTGACTATAAATAAATATTTTCAAAAATGGTTATAGATGTTTTTTTCTTGAGGCTTTAAGCTTTCGAAAAAATATAGCGTTGTGGACATTGGCTCAAAAAAGTTGAATTATTTGAAAAAAATGAAACACTACTGCCACAATTGTCTGCATACATAAATATTAAATGCCTAAGTTACTGTTAAAGAACTTCATTAAGCGTACGAACATCTGGAGTTACTAAACATTTGCGAGTGAAGTAGGCCAACAAAGCGATTAATAATAATTCCTCAAAAGTTCCTCGAGAACTCATGACGTTTAAGCCTATATGTATGTACCTAATACAGAACGCAGAAGTATTTTGGCAAGAATGTAACGCAATGCCAAGCCAACTTTATTATTAGACTGATTTGTAATATCATTCTGACGTAATAATGACGACTGATTAGGTACTATTGTCATTGCTTGCAATAACAATGACAACTATCTGGACCACACTACACTCGCTATAAGGTGGAGACTTTGCCGTACCAATATTAACATTACACACACGTACATAACCTCACGCCTGTATTCGCCGAAGGGGTAGGTAGAGGTTTCTGCACACACATTTCGCCAGGTATGTATCAGTCCCACGTAAGGGACGAGCCTGTTGCCGTTTTTCGGGCACATTTCCAGACTCCGTGCTGCTACTGAGAATTTCCAAATGGAAAAACCCAATAACACTTTGCCCGACCCGGGAATCGAACCCAGGACCTCTAGATCCCACGGCACATACTTGTACCGCGGGACCACGAGGCAGTGAAAGTGAAACTTTTAATGTCATATTTATATATATCTAATCAACAGCCTAAAAAATATGTTTCAAGCTTCTAGCTTTAAAAATGACAATACTTCCATACAACCTTTCATCCCCCCTTTCAGCCCCTTAAAACCCCTTTTCCGGGATAAAAAGGAGCCTATGTCCTTTCTTAGGGTCTAAACTATCTGTGTACCAAATTTCATTTAAATCGATTCAGTAGTTTTAGCAGGAAAGCGAGACAGACAGACAGAGTTACTTTCGCATTTATAATATTAAGTAAGGATTCATGGATATTACAAATAATTGTCGCTGTTATTAAAATACTTAAGAACACGTTTTAAAGTTTTTCCTTTTGTAATATACATTTTCTAAACTAAATGCAACAGACAGTAAAAACTTAAAAGAAATGGATTGAAGGCATGTTTTGGCAACAGAATTCTGAAAATGCTAGAAAAACATCGACAAAATCCCGCGCGTAGTCATTAAAATGCAAAAAGCCACCGCTCCGCGCTGTACACCACCTCCCACAAAGATTCATTAAACGCTTACGCTACGGCATTCGCAATATTGTTCGTGGTTCGATTAACAATACTGTATTGTCATCTAATTGAAGTAAATATAACAATGAACCAACGATATCGCGGTTAAGTTTTGTTTGTTGAAAGTCGTCGTTTTTGTGTCAACAGCACTGTCTGTCTTCTTTTTTTTTATTAAATTAAATATATTTCAATGTTTACACTGTAAATAAAGAAACTTAATAACTTTCTGCGTAGAACAATTTACAATTTCATCGCAATGAGAATAAATGAGCCGCGTTGATACAAAACTATATTGTATATTTATTGAATATTGTAAATTATATTTTATTTATCTTGGCCAGTTCTTATTAAGTGGTTACTACCATCCGAACTGGGTATTAAATTATTCTGTAAAATGTCTGAATTTAAATAATGTATTTAACATTTTATGGAATCAATAAATTTATTACATTTCATTTGAATTTAAAAATTACAAATTATGTGACATCCTTTCATGTTTATACGAGTGGGAGCAGGGCAAGGCAATGATGACGAGTACTCGAATAAACAGAGTAATAATTGTCAAAGATCACTCACATTTTCTTAATAATTTACGTGTATATAGTTATATTTTTAGTTTTTGTATATGTATTTTTTATTTGCACTTATATTATATATTCTCTCTTCTGTACACACTAACCCTCCCAACAATTTTTTTCAGAATATCCATCTTATGGTTGTCTTTAAAAGATCGCCATGTGTGGAAAGGCCGTCCTTTATACCCTTCTTCATGTCATCATCATCATCATCAGCCCAAATACGTCCCACTGATGGGCACGGGCCTCCTCTACAACCGAGAGGGTTTAGGCCTTAGTCCACCACGCTGGCCTAGTGCGGGTTGGCGGACTACACACCTAAGAAATTCCTAAGAACTTTTAGGTGTGCAGGTTTTATCACGATGTTTTCCTTCACCGTTACAGCAAGTGATAATTCATTGTGAATACACACATTACTTCGAAAAGTCTTCTTCATGTATTATATATATTTTATGATTTAAAACTAACTTACTGTGCAATAAAGAGTTAAATAAATAAATAAACAGCCCCATACGTCGCACGGATCTCTAAAAACGAAGGAAGTATACAAAGCCTTGAGTTTGACAATAATGGGGTCCTGTTAAGTGTTTGTGTTCGCAGATTGTTTGTGATGTATACAGTTTCCTTTTGTATTAATGAATGGGTTTCTAATGTAGGACTTATGAATATATTTGGCAAACATTTGGCACCAATATTTGCTTGCGTCACAGGCCTATACTTCCTCGTATGAGAACTTGACCTTAGTACATTTTGGCACGAAATCACAACTCGCGCGAATCATAAAATTGCCTATTGAGTTGGCTTGCACTCAAAACTACAGATGACTTCTTAGTCACGAGGCGAATAATATAAATTATTCTTTGGAAGTTATGAGCATGTTTGGCGAAAAGTTAGTGCAATCCGATCGTTGGCAGCCTTGCGATCTCGTATTAGAATTTTCTAAATGTATATTATACTTGACATGACCGTGGATTCGCTCGCGTCGTTTTGTGGAAAAATATTTGTCTATGGCTAAAAAAATGTTGCTTATTTTTTGTAGCCATCAGATAAGAATCATTTTTGTGTTTGCAATTTTTTTTTAAACACAACGTCTATATGCCTGAAATGAAAAATGGAGGTACAATTCTACATCTATTACTGACGGGCTGACTTACTGATATTTTTCAAATACATTTACAAAATTTTGTGTTGCTACCGAAAATCCCCTAATTCACCCAATATCAAAGGCTCAACCTCAGGAACCCAACCTATGATTCCTCAATCTCTGAGTAAATATGCCGCGGAACCAATGAAATAACGGATAATCAACGGTGCTAACTTATTTTGTGCAAAATATAAAAAGAGTTGCTTATTTGCTTTATTTCATAGCATGCAATTTGTGGTTACTATTAATAATAGTATTTCTGTTCATAACCTAAAATAGGGATATTGCCAGACCATTTGGCATACTCGACATTTGGCAAGCGCGCGAAAAACACAAGACTCTTCAACTTAATGTTCTTTTTATTTCGTTTGTAAAAGATTTACAGCTGAATAGGAACCCGATGCTTGACTGAGGTTAATTATTTTTTTACAGCTGAGTTGTCGTATTAGTTAAATAGGACCAAAAGTTACCCGGACAATTCACACCTAAGATATAAATATAAGATACTTGTTATGTATAGCCCGAAAATTTCATCATCAGCTCATAAACGTCCCACTGCTGGGCACAGGCCTCCTCTACAACTGAGAGGGTTAAGGCCTTAGTCTATCACGCTGGCCTAGTGCGGGTTGGCAGGCTACACACCTAAGTCCTAAGAACTTTTAGGTGTGCAGGTCTCATCACGATGTTTTCTTTCACCGTTAAAGTACGTGATAATTCATTGTGAATACACACATAACTTCGAAAAGTCAGAGGTGTGTGCCTGGGGTTTGAACCCGCGACCGTCGAGATTCTCGACCACGTGCCTAAACCTCGAGGCCATCACGACTAAAAAAAAATATTCTCTAAAATATGCCTGGAAAACGACACTAGGCTCGTCGCTTCTTACATAGCACTGATATATCAATCAGGTATGTTATACCTGGCGACAAGTGAGTGCAGAAATGTTCTCCTCTGCCTACATTATTACATTGAGATAAAAGTGTTTTACCATAAATATCATGAGAAACTACGGAAGAATTTTCAGTCTCACAAACACTCCGATTTTTTCCATGACCCAAATATTTGTCTCGGTGATGGAAAAAACCACAGCTTCTGGCATTAGAAGCTAAAGTCAAGGCATCTGCGCCACGGAAACTATTCGAGCATACATATATATATTGTTAATCTTGCCCAGCCGATATGACTTTATTTCTCACGAATAAAAAAAATGTTTGTAGAAATCTGATTCACAACAGTGAATGGCGGTATGTCCCCTGGGAAATAACTCAACGACCACGAAGCGAACGTAACTTAATTCACTTTCTAGGTTGTTATTTGGACGTTTTGTTTTTAATATTTTTTTGTATTTTAATATTTCATTGTTATTTGCTTCGATTGTCAATTTTTTCTTCACTTAGCATACCTGACAAATATATTTACTGTAGTCTCGGCGTTCGCGATATAAGGAATTATGATTAAAAGAAACTGCGTAAGATGGACTAGCCTGTTAAGCATTGCAAGATGTCGTTGGATCAGTCCGTTTCTAACAGGTTACTTTGGGAATGTTAAAGAGAAGCCTATGTATGTTCAGCAGTGGATATGTTGTGGCCAATGAGGTTTAGTGAAACCATAAAAAAAAGATATCGCTGGTCCTGATACAAACCATATTTTAAATTGTGGTGATGGTTTGTGGTTCATAACCATCATACATTTGATGTTAAAAAAAAATACAAAAAAAACAAGGCTTCAGCAATGGTGCCTCTGTGTGATTACTTTTTAAAGCAAAGAAAAAGACAACTCAAGAACGCACAGAGAAATATCCATTTTGTAAATTCAACGACTTACTTTAACAGACAGATTCCTTTCTTCAGGGACCGAGTAAAATAATCAAATACTTAGCGTAAGCACAAAAAAGGTATGAATCCCAGTGGAGTTGTTTAAATAAAATAAACTGAATCCGAGAACTTTCTCTAGTACGTTAGGAGAAGAAACATTCTGTGAATAATTTTTTTTTCCCTACATTTTCGTGTAATGGTTGGAGGTCAGTGATCTCCAACCTATTAAATCTTGTTTTCCCCTCTTTGTGGTATTTGATTATCTTCCTTTCAAAATTACTGCCTTAAAGGATTATTAGCAAGGATCTACCTGTGCCTACAACCATTTATAAACGTAGTAACCATATGACCTCTGAGAAACTTATGTACATACATACATACATAAACTCACGCCTGTATTCCCCGAAGGGGTAGGCAGAGGTGCATTTTCGCACCCACATTTCGCCAGGTATGTATCAATCCCACGTAATAGGGGTCGAGCCTATTGCCGTTATGTCTTATGTCTAACTTTAAAAACCACTCTGTGACTTCCATGACAATTGGGGCCATATATGTTTCAAAGTTATAACTTCCTATATTATTTCCCTTTTCCATACCTCTTCCAGGTTAGATTTACCACTGTCAATTGACCTTATTATGCATCTAGTATGTTAACGCAAACACTCGAAAATTATCGCGAGAAAAATTCTCTAGTATCCAGGCTTCCTCATTATGTTGCCATAACAAGCACAACTAACAACTCTCGGTTTGAATCTTAGTTTCCAAATTATCAAACAATTATTATTATATTATTACCAGTGTAATCTTCTTTTAGACTTGCATTACAGAAAATATTATCAGCGTTGTCAAATGATTAATTTGCCACCAGAGGCGCAGAGTGAGGTATTCGAAATGTTATTTCATGTTAAATTTTGTTTCCGCGCGCCTAATATCAGATTACGACAGTTATAATGCAGACCAAATGCATACCACATTCGCCAGTGGCGCCGGTTATGTCCTAATGTTACATGGTTGGTCTGTTTCAAATAAAACTTATATGGCTCAGGTTCAATAGCGTCTAGCACGTCCACTCGGTCCGACGTCCGACGTGGTACTGAACCGGTTTGAGTTGGGTACAGCGCTTATAATTTATTTTAACTTCTACCTTCCAATTTATAATACTACCTTTACGCTACACCGTCAACTAGTGAACATAAAAACAGTAGCCTCCATTGGTTCCACTTGATATTATTACATTTATCATTATTCGCTATAAACAATAATGCCAGCTCATACGAATTCAAATACATTAGAATTTCCACTAACTTGCTACGAAATACATCCACAAAGGCAGTAATTACGGCAGTAGTCTGTATACATATGTAAGATTCATCTCTTGCAAAGCAGCAGTATGCATACCATTTGCGAATTGGTACGAGACGCGTAGACAGCGTCCAAATATCTCTTCGGACATTTGGGACAATGAAACAGGGACAATAGCCACTCTGTAAACATACAACACACCAATATGAGTTTCTGCATTTGTATCAAAAGCGTTGTGACATTTTCATTAATGTGAAAACAGTAATAACTAAAATGAAAATGAAGTACACTCAAGCCTGCGGTAGACAGTGATTATTAAATGCAAAACGTTAAGATCCTGACACTCATCTTTTGTTTGTTTGTTTCGCATTATTAACATCCATACGAGTACATCTACTCAGTGCCGGTACTTCCATAGAAGCCCAAAAGCCCAGCTTGCCTTACTAAATTTCAAATAATAATCTTTAAGCATTAAATTATTATTTAACAGAAGCAATTTGACATATAAATGAGAATATACTGTCCCACAATAAACAATTATAAACTATAAATTACAAAATTAACATGTAACGGTTTTGGGCTTCTATGGAAGTACCGCCACTGCATCTACTTATACCTACACATTGGTTAGGGGTGCATCTAACCGCATTAATATTTAGCTCACAATAATCTTAAATAACAATCACACACGAGTATACTGTACTCTGTAGAGAGTGTACATACATACATACATAACCTCACGCCTATATTCCCCGAAGGGGTAGGCAGAGATGCATTTCTGCACCCACATTTCGCCAGGTTGTATCAGTCCCACGTAATAGGGGGCAAGCCTATTGCACAATTCCAGACTCCGTGCTGCTACTGAGAATTTCTTAATGAAAAAACCCAATAAGACTTTGCCCGACCCGGGAATCGAACCCAGGACCTCTAGATCGCACAGCACATACCTGTGCCGCGAGACCACGAGGCAGTCAGTGTAGAGAGTGTATTTCCAAATTTCACAGAAGAAACATAAAAGTAGCTCCTGTTGGCTAAACGTAATCAATTACTATTTGGTTGGTTGGTTAACATTGATTAAAAGATGCTTGAAATATTTAATTATTCTGTATATGTTTATGTGACTGATGGCCGAATACTGAAACGCTACTTAATCTGAGGGCGACTTATATTTAAGTGGCTGTTATAATTTAAGCGGTATACTGAAACATAATTTATCGGTTTTAAGACTGTGATTAACTAATGCCCACTTAAATTTCCATAAATGGCAACATAACCACCAAAAGTTCTTTTACATGACATTTTATAAGTATATACAGCTTAAATTATAACAGCCACTTAAATATAAGTCGCCCTCAGATTAAGTAGCGTTTCAGTATTCGGCCATGAGTTCTTAAAAAACTGGACTGATTCTAATCTATTATTAAACTATCTATGTGTGATTCTTTTCCTAATACTTTTTTAGTTTCCGTATACTATAAGCTTCTATAACGATTGCAGTTTGGGCATAGATATGCAAGTATGTAGCTCGTAGAACTGACGGCCGATGGGGCCGTAGATTTTCGAGTGGGGGCTTTGTACCGACAAGCGCAACGTTAGACGTCCTCCTACAAACAGACTGACGATCTCATAAAGATCGCGGGAAGCCGCTGAATAGAGGCCGCTTCTGATAGACTGCTCTGAAAGATATCGCGGGACGCCTATATCCAGCAGTGCACGTGTTTCGGCGATGATGGTGATGATGATGATGATTATGTAAGTGTGTCAGTGATAGGCCAGTGTACCTCAACATTCAAACGGGCCTAATTGCATCTGGTTGGCGAGAGATAAGCACGGTGGTGAATTCAAATTGAAAATCATTTATTCATGTAGATCACCAAGGAACACTGATGACGTCATATCATACATTGACTGTCACACCAAAGCAAGCGAGTAGAGAACACAACCTTAGAAAAAATCGAGGCTTTCTTTAAATTGTCACGTATTTTTTTTTTTTTTTGGTATAAAAATAATATAGTATCGCTGAATTACAATCTAATCAGACTTAACTGCACTTGCCGTCGAATTGCAGTCGCTTCTTGGTTCAGAAAAACCGTCTCGATATTGTAAACAATGAATAGAAAATAGAGGAAGAATTCCCTTAGAAATCCCAATATAAGGTTTTTCAAAGCAAGGTTGTTTAGGTGTTTTTATTAGAAGTAGTTAACAATCAATTATGTGTCAACCGCTCCAGTATAAAGTATGTGGATTAGTAAAATAACACCACAGAGATAATAACAGTTTCTGATAATGAAAAGTATCTCGTATTTTTTGATGCCCGTACACAAAACAAAAATACAATACCATACGCCTAGATTCGACCAAGCATAAATGTATACCATTACTAAGGTCACAATAGCTACGAGTTTTATTGCTCAGCTTTTACTTCTTAACTACTCAACCAATTTCTCACATTTTTTTTTTACAAACAAGGCATGTCGGAGCTGGTGAGGCTTTGAAGTGTCTTTAAGATGTGTGACGTCACATTGCCGACGTCACAACTGTTGGTTTATGGTGATAACTCATACTTTGAGTTTTCTTTAGTAAACTTTCACAATTACTGACGAGACAGATAGCGCTGTATCGTTATGAATAGCAGTGACATCGTTATTACTGGAGGATCCATTTTGAGAAGTAATTTTATCAACCAATTTCAAAGTTCCTTTTATTTCCCAATAAATCGGATGTTTGCTGTCCGCGCGTAGACCGATGAATGCTTCGCTCCGCTGGAGTGGGGCGACCGCCCGTGAGTCATTCTTGTTTATGCAAGAGCTATGACATAGCTCTCAGTATATGGTTTTACGCCGTTAGGCATAATTCAAAAAGAAAAGTGACGTTCCCGAAGAATAGAAAAAAATAATTTAATCTTTGTTTATTATGTACAAAAGGTTTACATTCACTAAATATACTGATATCTCAATGACTAAAAAAACTATTGCGTCTATTAAAATGTTTTTGATATAACTTCACAGGCTAGTTCCTAGCCTTTTCTCAGCCCGTATGAGTTTCATTATTTGACAAAATGGCTTCTAGGTTATGCGGCAACCTTAGATCTTTTCGCCGAACAAATTTTAACAGGACCTTTTAAAAACCAAACATTGTAATTTTTTCTTCTCTATTAGGTAACTTTGAAAGGATTGACGGTGAAAATCGCCGGACATTTTTCTAACAGCATTCTTGGAACAGGATAAAAAAAATCTTATAGCTATTTTAGGTAAACATTGTTCTTTTATTCAATTCTAAATAAAAGCACCGCACACTAATTCATCTCTGGCTACCTTTTCGGACGTCAAATCATGTATCTTTTGAGCCAAAAAAAAAACGCAATACTTGTATTTTGTTGTATGTGTATTTCGTTTAGATGTACGTATGTCACATCACCGGCTAAAAGGCCTGCTTCATGACCGAATTTATATTTGTCGCCGTTAAATAACTCTCCGAAGATATTCGAGTTTTACATTGGAGTGGAGGGACGCCTTTGGCAATTGAATTTACAAAATGTTTCGGAAATTAATTCTCTACGGGGAGTCATTCGGGATTCAGAACAAGTCTTTGTCAATTCCCCAAATGGAGCGATGGTTAAATCTCCAAGTTTGGACATCTTCAAAAACTTTTCTGAGATGGTGTACGAAATATAAGTGCGAATAGGTATACAATTTTTAAGTGATCTTGGTACAATTTACAAAGTAATACAAGTCAAAGTGTAAAAAGATTAGATTTTTTAGAACGAATGTTATTCGCAGATTATGCGTTTCATGTAGGCCTTTTTCTAAAAGTATTGTATATAAGTAAAGAATCTGATGCACCCATAAATTCTTAACATAACAAAATATCCTACAATTTCATTTTCATTATTTTTAGGAAAGAAATAGTTTACTCCTCAATCTGTATAATATATAAAAGGCAGTCGTAATGATTATATATCAAGACACAGCTTGAAAGCTGGACGGAATGCGCTGAAATTCGACACGCAGATAATAATTATGACAGGGATATCAGGAAAAGAAATGATTTTCCAAAATTTAATTGCTATAAGGGTGAAACTTGGTCTAAAAAAGAAAGTTAGATTCACATTGACACGAGTGAAGTAAAAGCTATTGAAATCTGTTTTTATGGTTTTGGTTTATTAACAGTTGTTTAGACAAAGAAAAAAATTGACACAAAAGCTTTTATGGCTACAATACCAAACCACATATTATGTGCACAGCACAAATTATTTGTCCAAGTTTGGCCTGATATGACTAGTTCCAATTATTAAAAGAATTCTCAAGGAATCTACTTACCTCATCGTGATTAACTATATCGTAGGTACCTACGTAGTTATTCATAAGTGTAGTCACACTAGTTGAAAAGTCAGAGGTGTGAATTTTGTAACTACGAAATACAAAAAAACAAAGAGAGGTGTTATTAAACCCTCAAGAAATGCAATTTAGGTCAGCCGAGGGGATCTCGTAAGCTGCTATGATTTCGTTCATTCCGTATTACGGGAAGCCACAGGGCGGCAAAGGATGGAATTTCATTACAGTAACCCCAATACAAGCATTAGCTTTAGTTATTGCTTTTCAAGAATACTTTGATTTTATTCCAATTATTGAATTTTATTTTCTTTGATATACATATATGAGGTCATTAATAAACTTATTATTCATATTAAGTGTGTGATGACTTACTTGGTGAAGTATATGGTCATCCGACGGCCGTGGGTTCGACCTAAAGCAATTTAATTTATTTAAATAATTTATATGTGCATTTGTAGTTAAACCTAGATTGTCTCCCCAGCTTGGCCTGGGCGAAACGTTAAAGAAGGAATATGTTTCAACGATTTATACTTAAAACCTAAGAGTGACGCCTTTTATTTATAGTTTAGTAAACATTTTATAAATTGAATCAAAAATGTTTACTTTACATTATCGCCCATATATGTACGTCCCACTGTTGGGCACGGGCCTCCTCTACAACTGAGAGAAGTTAGGCCTTAGTCCACCACGCTGGCCTAATACGGGTTGGTGGACAATATCATAATTTTATGTTTTAATTCACCATAATCAAAGCGAATCAAGTTTCAAACACTCTCAAAGGGAGCATTGAGACCTATATGGGCGGATCTAGATTGTAAGGTCTAAACCTTCTTAGTTTTCAAAGGCTTTAGTCGTAATAGGGTAAACAATACGAGTTTTTGTTTATATTTGTTTTACCAATTTTATTTGTTACAGATCTCACCCAAAGCCAGCTGCTATGCCGAGGTGTGTCGTCACACAAAGTGTGCGGGCTCCGTGCCCACGCCCCTCGCATCTCGTTTACCACCAAAGACGAAACAGACGCGCATGAGCTTCGTCGCAAGTCAGCTAGCAGCAGGCTGGGTTGCTCGCCCAGAACTAGCATCGCTTGCGAAGAACGGACTGATGGCATCGCTATCAAGTAAGGAGCTTGTATCTTGGTAGTAGTCGCACTTTATCTTGTTATAGCTTCTTTAAACTCAAAGTTTTTTTTTTATTTTTTATTTTTATAGTTTAATGGAATAGGCGTTTGTCTTCCATCTCACCTGATGGAAAGTGTAGATGAAGACGAGGGTGGTACACGCCCATCCAAAAGAAACCTGTTCACTCTACTCTTAAAGGCTCCAGCGTTCAACTTATCAGGAAAAATAGACCCAGGCAGGTCGTTCCAAATCCTGGTAGTGATTAGTATGATGGATTCTAGGGAAAGTCTGTCGATTGCACCTGATGAATTTTTTGGGTTCAGGGTTTGAAAAATAATAGAATGATCAGAAAACCAATGATTAAATTTTTCACGTTATAAATAACAAGAAAAAAAATGAGCCTCTAGGTGAGATCGGACATTCATATGGATTATTTTTTAACTGCCTCGTGGTCTCGCGGTACAAGTATGTGCCGAGCGATCTAGAGGTCCTGGGTTCGATTCCCGGGTCGGGCAAAGTGTTGTTAGATTTTTCTATTAGGAAATTCTCAGTACGGAGTCTGGAATTGTGCCCGAAAAACGGCAATAGGCTCGCCCCCTATTACGTGGGACTGATACATACCTGGCGAAATGTGGGTGCAGAAATGCACCTCTGCCTACCCCTTCCGGGAATAAAGGTGTGAGTTTATGTATGTATGTATGTTTTTTAAATATAAGACCTTTCGCTGTTGTAATTTTTTTTATTGACTTTAAAGAGTCTCGACTCACAAGAGATATGAGTAATCGCTTCTCAACACTCAACAATAATATCTAGACCACACAGTCTACTCGTACCTATGCCTTGTCGGGGCGGTCACTTTACTGCCATAATATAAAAAATACGCTTAAACCATACCAAGAAAAGTTGCATCTTCACTTCATTAAATTCTCATCAAGCTGTATACAAGAATACAGAAAGCTAAGTCTTGCTAAAACTTTAAGTGAATTTTACGTACGAAACTTCAGCTTGCAGTAATAATCTTTTTTATTAGCCTAGTTTCCCCTGAACTAGTTTATTCAACGTTAAGTCTTCAGAAATTTCTTAGCACGTAAGACCTCAAAACTAATTTGGCAGTGAGATCTTATGTATTAGTCAAGCTTCCACGGACCAGCAAAGCCAAAGTGACTTTAAAAACTAATTTTTTATATTATTTTTATAAATTAGCTCGCCTTATTAGAATATTTTACCGTGAGCGTAGGACGCTAGTCAAGTTTAAAAAGGAGATAGACAGCTCTTTCCATTAATCATGATAGAATCCTTCTTAGGACGGGGGACTTTCGGGGTTACAGAGTTGAGAAATCATCTTCATTATTATCAGCCCTAATAAGTCCCACTGCTGGGCACGGGCCTCCTCTACAACTGAGAGGGTTAAGGTCTTAGTCCACCACGCTGGCCTAGTGCGGGTTGGCGGACTACACACCTAAGAAAATCCTAAGAACTTTTAGGTGTGCAGGTTTCCTCGCGATGTTTTCCTTCACCATTAAAGTAAGTGATAATTCATTATGAATACACACATAACTTCGAAAAGTCAGAGGTGTGTGCTTGGGGTTTGAACCCGCGACTGCCGAGATTCTCGACCGTGCGCCTAAACCTTGAGGCCAAAACTACTCAATATAAAATCGTTAAACATAATAGACAAGTAAATTTGGGAAGACAAATCTTTTAAAGTTGTTATCCGAAAGAATACAGATTTTTATAAAATGGTAATAAATATTGGTTTAAAGAAGTCTTTTCATAACCGTTGAGCTAAGCCCCTTTACTTTAAACGAAAAGGAGCTATTAAATGATTTTCCCTTCAATTTCGTTTATTCATTGGAGAATTTTGTCAGCGGTTTGGCAGTCGCTTTAGAAAAACGACGGATAATTATAAGATAATAACTCTTTTTAGGAGATTGTCATATCGTTTTTCGCCAGCCAGCAAAAATAATCTATGAATTCAGATTTTTTTATAGTACCTACATAAATGCATAGCCTTACGCATGTATCCCCGAAGCGGTAGACAGAGATGCATTTCTGCAACCACATTTCGTCAATTGTCACTCCACGTAATACGGCGAGCCTTTTGCCGTTTTTCGGGCCCAATTCTAGACTCCGTGCTGCTACTGAGAATTTCCTAATGGAAAATCCTAATAACACTTTGCCTGACCCGGGACCTCGGGGCCGCTTCTTACGCTAGACCACAAGGTAGTTTTTGATACTATTTTATGCTTTACTTTTGTAGGAGTGATGGCCCGAGGTTTGAGCATGCGATTGAGAATCTCAGTGGTCGCGGGTCAAACCCCAAGCACACACATCTGACTTTTCGAAGTTATGAGTGTATTCACAATGAATTATCACTTACTTTAACGGTGAAGAAAAACATCCTGAGGAACCCTGCACACCTAAAAGTTCTTAGGATATTCTTAGATGTGTAGTCCGCCCACCCGCACTAGGCCAGCGTGGTGGGCGCAGGCCTAAATCCTCTCCGTTATAGAGGAGGCCCGTGCCCATGATGACGCTTTACCAATGCATTCTATACAAGTTTATTATAGCATATTGCCCATTTAAAATCCCCAGAAACAGTGATTCGCAATGTTCTGCAAAATGTGAGCAAAACATGCCGTGCACGTCAGTTAGTTAGTGGATAATCCGGCTTTGTAAGCTAGTCGCTCGCTCGATTTATTAGACAAAAAAGAAGGCTTTATCGAGCTCAGTGGTGTGTGAAATTGATGAAGATATCTACAGAAAATAGGTAAAAGGCTTCACTTACACATTCAGGCATATTTTGTACATCTGTAAGGAATAATTATCTTTTTGAAGTTATACTTCTTTAGGCGCGTTATGAAAAAATGATGAGAGTGAAATTTTAAGATGCGCGCGCATCTGTGACACAAAATTAACAGTATGAAGTTGTCTGCTTAACCGCTCATTAAGTCTCGAAAAAAAAATGTCCATTGTAGCTAAGTTCACACTGCACTACGCGCGTCATGTTGGCTGCATTATAATAACAATAGCGTTGCGTTTGACACAAAAAGCGCTTTATTGCTTTCGAGTGCGATTAAGCATTAGACTTCTGTGTCATTGAGGCTATGTGCAAGCGATTGTAAGCGCTGGAAACGTCAGCCAGGCGAGTTGTGTAAACTTTTTTATGATTATGAGGCTTACGTATCGGTCGTCCGTCCGGACTGGGCGCATAGCGCTACGTTATCTCACGCTTTATTAACATTTTACTTTAGTTTTATGTATTTTAAAGACTTGATTTGTAAAAAAAAAGTGTGTGTGTGTGTACTTATGTACACGCGTTAGAAGTTATACCACACGACTGAAGTAAAACTAATACGCCCAACAGTCACATACATAGTACATTTCTGAACGCACTCGTAATTTACATACATTTAATTGGGCGCATTTATAAGTTTTACTTCAGTCGTGTGGTATAACTTCTAACGCGTGTACATAAGTACACACACACACTTTTTTTGTTACAATTTTCGTTCAGGATTTTTTTCATGTCTGTATACCCGAGTAGCCACGTTTCGTTAGCTTTTGTTTTTGTCCAATATAAACGTTAATTAAATAGGCCAAAGCTTGGGATCGTTTTCTACATCTCCAGATATACCCGAACTGGGATTCAAACTTGGAATTGGACAGGACAAGTAATAAGTTTGTAAGATACAGGCTGTATTTTACAAACAACCAAGGAAGCGCACAAAGTGAAACTAAAAATATTATATGAAACAGAGATCGTAAAATACAAACAAATATGTAAAGTAACAAAATATTTTTTTTTTTTGTTATCCTATGTTTAGTCTTGTTTTAATTTTTTAACTAACAGTCATTTTAGTTGTTAACAAAGATTTACTTTTTACTCTATTTTGTTATTATAATAGTGTTCTATTTAGTCATTTTCATTGTACGGTTTGCCACTATTTGTAACACACTTATGATTCATTTCTGTAACCTGAGACCACTGCGATACAAGCTTAGCTCAGTGCAGGGTCCTCTGTTATTCTACTTGCTTTTACTTTTTACTCTTGTAGCAAATCCTTAGATGTATTGTGTAAAACTTAATCTGTTTTTAATAAATAAATTATTATTATTATGATGTTAACGACTTTCAGTCCTCCCTTTATAGGGGTTTAAAAGCACGGGCCAGGACCAAGTGCATAACAAGTTTACTGTTTCTGCTATCACTATTTATAAACTTTCGGGTTGTGAGTAAGGATTATTATATTGATTAAGAAATATCACAATTTAAAAACTTCCGGGTTAGGCGACATGTATTAAAGATTACAGCTTTCTGTAGCAGCATTATTAAATAAAGGTTCGAACATACATATACATACCTACATATGGGTTTATAGGTACTTTAAAATGTCCATTAAATTGCAATTGCAAAATTGCAGTCCTTAAGCATTTTATAAATGATGGCAATGGCTTTATTCGTAACTTCGAAAACTTTCATTTATGAACAGCTGTGAAAAAGTGCTCCTCAAGCGGTTAGATGAGGAGGGCCGAAGATCGAGCCCAGTGGTGTGCCATAGGAGACGCCTATGTGAACAGTGAACGTAAGAAAGGCTGCTGATGATGAAGCGAGTTTTTTCCATAGTTTCTCTAATAATTTTAACTTTGTCGCTCCGAGAGTGCCGCACGTGTCCGTCTAAGGCAATATTTAGAATATTGAATCAGGCGACTTCCCGTCAATGACCTTAACGTCTGAAGTTAAAAGGATACAGGATGTTAAAGTTCACGCTACATTTCACGCTAAGTGAATTTGTCAAAGGTCACAAATTTTAATGAACTGAGTGGCTTTGCTCTTTCTTGGTTCTGGGGGTATAACTTTTTAGTAGCAACGGGCGGTGTCTTCCTTTGTGGATTTTATAATTCAATATAAAGGGAAATTTGAAGCTGAATTGGCCCTGTAGTGCAGTTATAGTTTGGAATGTAAAATTATCTATAAAAATAAATAAAATTGGAGTGTCTGTTTGTAATATTGAAATAACCGCTTTTTAATAAATGCATATGGATGGATACACAGTACATATACCAAAATAAGGTTTTTTACAATTTTTGTCTGTCTGTCTGTTTGTTCCGGCTAATCTCTGAAACGGACCGATTTTGACGAGATTTTTATTGGCAGGTAGCTGTTATAATAAGGAGTAACATAAATATAAGAATGGACTGGCCTATCGCCTAACAAGGCGGAACGAAGTTCGCCGTGTCAGCTAGTTCTGAATACAGGCTTACGTACTTACCTTCTTCAAGGTCACATCTATCCCAGCACTAATTTTCTGCAAAACCAATTCACTTTTTATCGATAATGAGTAAAATCCCCGAAAAATACACATCTGGCAAAATTCTACTTCTGATCTCACACTTCTTCAATAAAACAGAAATATAGTTTTGCTGGTACCAGATACTACTAGTTAGTGCATTCGCTACCTTTAATTTTAGCCTATATTCTAACTAACTCCTACACAGTCTGTCAATTTAACCATCTACGTAGATTAAGTTCTCCCATCGCATCCCTGATCAATTTGCAGGTACAAATATTTGTATTAAGATTACGTCACGCTCATATAATTCCAGACCAAATTTGCGTCTATAAGTGTCACACAATTTCCTATCTATTCGAATAGTCGGTGAGAGCTAGATAATTTGCATGTTTAAATTTAGATTGATGGCTGATTATTTATTCATTCATTCATTCAACATTCATAGTCATATCTTATCACCCTGGGTCCCTTTAATGGAGTGAGGCCAAGAGTAAAAGTAGTGATGGCCTCGAGGTGTAGGCACGCGGTCGAGAATTTCGACCGTCGCAGATTCAAACCCCAGGCACACACCTCTGACTTTTCGAAATTATGTGTGTGTTCACAATGAATAATGTACTTTTACGGTGAAGGAAAACATCGTGACAAAACCTGCATACCTAAAAGTTCTCAAGGATTTCTTATGTGTGTAGTCCGCCAACCCGCACTAGGCCAGCGTGGTGGACTAAAGCCTAAGCCATGTCATTTGTAGAGGAGGCCCGTGCCCAGCAGTGGAACGGATGATTATGAAAAAGACAGCTGGGCGGCAGCGTACAGATTTCCCTCGCCAAAAAGTGTTACTGCTATTTTTGCAATAGCCTGCTTTTTTCCTTTTATGAAATATTCTTGTATTATTCCGAGTTTTCACAAGCACAGCGTGAAATAAATACAGCCACATACATAAATAGTTCATCCTAAACCTACACTAAGAGTTGTATTAACTCCTGTTTTGTGGGGATCAGAGACTACGAGAGACTTTTTGGTCTCACAAACACCCAAACCAAATATTAGTGGATCATACAAAAATTGTGTCGGTGCGGGGATCGAACCCACGGCCTCTTGTTTCGCAAGCGCCATGGGGTTTTCAAATGCCAAAAATGAAATACATCTATACAATCATGATAATGTCCAATAACCACATAGGTTCACTTTTAGACGCGATGTTGCCGTGCCAGCGTAAAAACACATATACAATGATCTTTCAGACCCAAACAAACATTTGTCTTACACTAATCTTGATATATGCGAAGACTGAACAGAACAAAAGTAGTCTCAGAGCACACTACTCTAAATATTTTTGATTTTTCTTATCTGAAATATATTTGTGTATTTGGCTTATTCACAGTTTTACTTAATTTTTGTTTTGTTTTTAATATTGCTGTTTGTATTCAATTTTTTTTTTCTTATTTATGTAACCACGGAGACCACCTTTTTTTATTTATTTATTCACTTTTTTTTCTGGGTTGTCTGCAAGAGATCGCTAATAGCGATAAGACCGCCCTTTGTAGCACAATAGTTTATAACTTAGCATTGTTTTATATTTTGTTTCTGTTTATGTGGTGTTCAATAAAGCATTTTAAATAAAATAAAAATAAACAAAAACTACATTGCCATCCAACTTGGTTATTTCCCGAATGTTGGTTCAAAGATTGGTATATTTATAGCACCACGTGCGTGGATTCACACCATTAAATTGTCAAGCGGAGGGAACGTGCGAAACGCCACTTTCAAATCGCGTTTTATACACGGCGATGTGATTGAATAAGTAAAAGCTTGCATTACCGCGCGGTCCGTGACGAGACGGAACAGCTACCGCCAACCCATACTTGTTTGAATAATATATACGGGTTATTCACTTAACGCCCTTTGGGACTGCTTACTGGATCTGTTGACTATTGTAACGTAGACAGAAATTTGTTCGAAGCAGATATAAAAACAGGCTCATACTGTCTCGAGAACTTAGGATTATTTCTTCAGTGGATATTATAGGCTGTCAAATCCATTCATTCGTTTTGGACGTACGTTTTGCCAGTTATGTGTTTGTTGTAAGTTCAACGTAATAATGGGATTACGATTGCCGTAAGCATAACCATAGATTACGTTACGTTACGTTTCGGGAATACCAAGTATAAATAATTAATTAATTTAAGTATAAAACCTATCAACCTAAGGCAGTGGCGGTACTTCCATAGAAGCCCAGAAGCCCAGTTTGCTTTACAAAATTCCAAATAATGATCTTTAAGCTTTAAATCTTTATTTAACAAAAGCAATTTGACATGTAAATGAGATTATCCTGACCCCACAATAAACAATTATAAACTAGACATTACAAATTAATGTATAACGCTTTTGGGCTTCTATGGAAGTACCGCCACTGACCTAAGGTGATGCATTGGTCTATGTATTCTATTCTATTCTATTCTCAGCCTATCGCCGTCCACTGCTGAACACTGGCCTCCCCAAGTAGGCGCCAACCATCCCGGTCTTGAGCAGCCCTTGTCCATCCGCTACCCGCCACCTTTCTTAAGTCGTCGGACCATCTATGTATAAAAAGCATTAATAAAATAAAAACACAGACTCAGGGGCATTATTAAATATTTTAAGGCGCAAACATCCAATAACACTGTCCGATCCAGTCAGTCCGCGACCCGCTATTCTTATGTAGCTATTCACACAATGAACAACGAAGCAGTCTATTACACTATACTATAAGATAAATTTATTATTTAGGTATACTTATATTCCTGAACCTTTTAAAGTGTCACAGGCTGAGACAAGAATACTTATCGTAACCTCATCAAAGTTGATGGAGTAGTTGATAATGTTGTGAACTTGTCTACTTGTGACCTCTACGTCACAACTTGTGTCACTTCACACACTACTCGGGTGAACTTTGCCGAATATAGAAAATGGAGTGGCTAGAGTCAAATTATTTATTAATTATAATCATAATACATAACCTCACGCCTATATTCCCCGAAGAGTTGGGCAGGAGTGTACGAGTATCTCTGCATCCACTTCACCAGGTATTTATCAGTCTCACGGAATGGGCCTATTGCCGTTTCTCGTTTATTTGCAAATAGACATGTTATTTTAAGTGAACAAAAGGTTTGGAATTGCTCGTCCTTAAAATGGACTTTGGTACTAAGATGATTAAGCCTTGCGGACTGGTATTACTAGTCAAGTGGACAGCCCCGTGGCACAGTTCGCTAGACACCAGCTTGTGAAACGAGAGGCCGCGGGTTCGATCCCCACACCAAGACAAATGTTTGTGTGATCCACTAATACTTGTTTCGGGTCTAGGTGTTTGTGAGACCGAAAAGTTTTTCGTAGTTTCTGGCACCCAGGACACAAGATTTGATCTTAGTGTGGGGTCAGAACTCAGACCTTTGTATGTGACTGTTGTGTGTATTTTTTTAAGTAAATCCGGTATAACAAAAGTTCATCCAACTGTCTGGTAGACTGGTGGTGGAGTAATAAACCCTGTTTCATCAACATAGTGCAATTCGAAGCAAACCAATCATTATCTGCACGATTTACGTAACTCAGTAGACTCAATAAAACGTTTTAACAATCTTATAAAGCGCGATCGTAAAATTTATATCTCATTTGCAGACATCCATTTATTAACTGCCCACGCTTTAAATCTATCCGATAATATCGGGATTTTCATCGTTTCTTAATGTACTGACAGCATTGTCGGTTCGCTGGTATAATTGTATGATGTGTGTTAGAGAGGGTTTGATACATGGGCGATAATTTTTTTTATATCCCTTTGGGTGTGAGCTTTCTAGTAATGTGTTCAAAAAAGTTAATAGGCTCGTGCCCTATTAGGCGGTGTTCAAATCACAGCTGGCAAAATGTGTTAGTGTTTTAAAAATATCTTATGTCTCGTGGTCTTGCAGCATTAGTATATGCTGTGCGATCTAAAGCAGTGATGGCCTCGAGGTTTAGGCGCGCGGTCGAGAATTTCGGCGGTCGCAGGTTCAAACCCCAGGCACACACCTCTGACTTTTCGAAGTTATATGTGTATTCACAATGGATTATCACTTGCTTTAACGGTGAAGGAAAACATCGTGATAAAACCTGCACACCTAAAAAGTTCTTAGGAATTTCTTAGGTGTGTAGTCCGCCGACCCGCACTAGGCCAGCGTGGTGGACTAAGGTCTGAACCCTCTCAGTTGTAGAGGAGGCCCGTGCCCAGCAGTGGGACGTATTTGGGCTGATGATGATGATGATGATGATGTAGTCCGCCAACCCGCACTAGGCCAGCGTGGTGGACTAAGGTCTGAACCCTCTCAGTTGTAGGGGAGCCCCGTGCTCAGCAGTGGGACGAATTTGGGCTGATGATGATGATGATGATCTAGAGGTCCCTGTTAAAGCGTTCTCGGGTTTTTACATTAAATAATTCTCAGTGTCTGGAAATGTGCTGGAAAAATGGCAATAGTGACGTGGGACTGATATACGTCTGGCGGAATGTGGGTGCAGAAATGCACCTCTGCCTACCCGGGGACTACCGGCGTTATGTTATGTATGTATGTAAAATGGCCTTACGGTTTATATAAACACTCCAGTCACACCCATGCGAGCTCAATTATCACGGAATATAAAAAGTTAAACACTTGATCCCATTACGAACTTTTCCGCATTAAATCAACGTGTCGACTATAGAATAAGTTGTAATTTATTAAAATATGCGCGGTAAAACTACATAATTAAAGCGGAAGCTACTGTGTCGGGCGCCATTTTTCACCCTCTAATTAATAACTTAAATTAAACGTGGAACTACGATACACTTAGAGCGGGTATATTGCGTAATAGCAGCGCACGGAGATGGGGGATAAGGTGAGATGTGCTAAAGATAGAGCGAGCTGCTTCTATGTAGTTCGTAACTCCTTGTAAATTCGATTGTTAATTGCGTTACTATGCACGACATGAGTTTAGTTAGTTAGTCTATCAGATTGAACAGTAAGTACGTCGCTTTACAAAGATAATGTTTAAATGTAATGTCTTATGTTAGTGACTCTGAGAAACCATAGAAACTCGACGGTCGCGGGTCCAAACCCCAGACACACCTCTAACTTTTGGAAGTTATGTGTGTATTCACAAAGTATTATCACGTACTTTAACGGTGAAGGAAAACATCGTGATGAAACCTGCACACCTAAAAGTTATCAGGGATTTCTTAGGTGTGTAGTCCGCCAACCCGCACTAGGCCAGCGTTGTGGACTAAGGCCTAAACCCTCTCAGTTGTAGAGGAGGCCCGTGCCTAGCAGTGGAACGTATATAGGCTGATGATGATGATGATCTTGCTATAGCCAAGTAAAACATACTGCTTAAAATAAATATGTTGAAGATAATTAGTACCATTAATTAATTCACAAACAAAACCGTCAACTTCTATTGAAAATCTGGATTTGAGAAATAAAATAATTATATTGGTTCCTGATACCCACGATGGAAAACTTATGTAATAAATTGCTGGGTGTATATATAAAAACCAACTAAACTTCTACGCACAACATAAAAATTTATGTATAAGCATAAAACCGTGTTGTTTTTACAATTTATCTCAAGTAATTAGTCTCGTGTTGTTATTTATATTATATTTTATGCAATATAATGAAAATGGACGACCTTCGTGTCAAGGCGAGGGTTGAGTTACTAGAAAATAGTGGTTGTAAGTTATAATTACGCGGTAGAGCCAATATTTATACGTATGGCCAATGTTTGTTCCAAATCCTGTGCAAAATCGAAAATATGTATAATAACACTATCATTTTTTTTTTTATCTGAATCTTAAATGCACTGTGTAATCTCAACCCCTTTATTATCACACAATTATACCAAATGTATAAGACTATTATATGTTACACAATAAACTAGGTCTGTACAGCCCAAGACGTGATACGGCAATGGGCTCCTGCTAGCACTGAACGTGCTTATACAGAGAACGCCCCAACACAACATTGCAATAGCGACAATAACAATCTCATACTACCGACATAGCATTTTACATTTCTACAAATTAGTTAAAGCGACAACAACCCGCATAATAGCCTCTCTACTAGTGAGAAATTATTTCATCTACCTCCTCCTAGTCAACTCAATTATGCTGCTCAATAGGAACAAGCTGACGCGGAAATGTGACAAAATTATACGCGTTGCGATAATGGATTTTATACTTCGAGTAGGTGGGTTGCTCTCCGTGCAATTTAAGAAAAACAAAAATAACACTCATGATAGCCTCGAGGCTTAAGCACACGGTCGAGAAGCTCGGCGGTCGTGGGTCAAACCCCAGGACACATCTCTGACTTTTTTAATATATGTGTATATTCAGAATGAATTATAACGTACTTTAACGGTGACGGAAAACATCGTGAGGATACCAAACACTCAAAATTACGAAAGCACAGTTCTGTGTGACGCAAATTCAAAATACTTTATGTCGTAGCTTATTCCACATTATAATACTCATAACCTACAAAATTTTCCCATCTTGTACAAAGAACATTATTTCCCTCGATAGGGAAAGCAATCGAAAGTTTCTGATACGTGGATTTCTATAGAGCCATTTGCTTATTATTTCCCATTATCCGCATTTTCCGAGAATTTCGTCGTCAACAAGTCCGCACTCCATTCATAGTACGATAAATAATTCAAAATACCGCATCTAAACGCTTGGTATATTTATAAGCGCAAAGCGATTTTTAGAAATTATAGTGTAGACTGTCGTGAAAAATAATCTTGAGTTTTCAAAGTTTTGTGTTATGAGAAAATACGGAACCACATTTTTCGTCCTGGAAATCAATTACAGGAGCTCTTTATCGTAAGCCGCATGCTTATACCACGGAACCAACCAGACAGACAATCTATACATCTATACAAATAAATAAAAATGGAGTGTCTGTTTGTAATATTGAAATAACCGCTTTTTAATAAATGAATATGGATGAATACACAGTACAATTATACCAAAATAACGTTTTTTACAATTTTTGTCTGTCTGTTTGTTGCGGCTAATTTCTGAAACGAGTGGACCAATTTTAACACAGCTAGTAGTTAAATAAATTTAATAAACCAAAAAAAGAAACATAAAATGTAGTTAATGTGAATAAGTCCAATTTGTTCCCTTCTAAGCTAATATGCACATTTGAATCCTAAAGACTTGCACAGATCCTCCTTCGTCCCATTAAATACAGTACCCGGTCTCTAATTGGCCGGGGCTATTGAGGCCAACGAGGATCGTTTTATACATTACCGACGAACACAGGCAAAACAGCGATATAATTTACAACGCTGATGAGCCGCTTTGGCATCTTGTACAACCTCCGTGGTATTTAAATAATGAGAGCGTAGTTTGAATAAGAAATGTCCTCGGAACCTAAATGTCTTTGAAACTGGGGCGAAAAAACTCTTTGATTTGTTTTTAAATTGAGCTTGGTTTATGAGGGTCTGCTTAGTGTTATACTTAATGTTCTAGGTTTATAAAGTGTTCACGGTTTTGTTTTTCTGGGTCAGTTCAGGCTTCACGCTTTTCATGAGTGCTCAATTTAGTTCGCAATGTGTATAAAAATTTAACTTTGTAAAAAATATTTCGACGGGTATTTTTGTAAAATTTTCATTCTCAAATCTTTTGATATTAACTGACTTGCTTTTAATTTAAGACTGCAGCAATTTAGTAGCGCCAATATGCTTTTTTGTAAGAAATTGCCTAAAAACTATGTCTAGAAAAATATTGAGAGACCCAAAAACATGAAATACCCATTCAAATGTAATTCTGTAAGTCCGTCTGTTACGCTTTCACGTCTACACGTATGGACTAATTCAGATAATTTTTGATATTGTGACATATGGCAATTTAGGGAACGACAAAAACTTATTTTCAAAAAAACTTCGCGAGTAGAGGCTGGACTGCACCGCTATTTACTATACTACAGTTATTATTATTTTTTTATCATATAATGTTCAAACTAGATGCGCGGTTGAAGAAACTCTGGCTTTTCGAATTATGTGTGTATTCACAATGAATAATCACGTACTTTAACGATGAAGGAAAACATCGGGAGGAAACCTGCACACATAAAATTTGGTAGAAATTTCTTAGGTGTGTAGTCCACCAACCCGCACTAGGGCAGCATGGTAGACTAGGACTTAAAACCGCTCAGTTGTAGAGAAGGCCCGTGCCGAGCAGTGAGACGAATATGGGCTGAGGATGATTCATCATCATCATTATTGATATCATGTAATATAATCATAAACACTATAATGATTCTATTACCATTTAGGTTTATAAATTACTAATCCGCGACCATTTGTTGAACTTAGACCATCGATAATCGTGCGTAGTAATAAAACCAATCGTATTGATTCTTCAATACAAATCATGTGGACAATTTGTGTACCCAATAAATATTTGTTTTTCAACAAACGTAATTTGGTTTTCATCTATTATTCATTACCATCGAATTATGGTAGACGTCTGGCCACGCAATGCTCCAAATATTTTTCAAATAATTGAACCCAAATTATTCGGTCATTTACGTGTATAGAATATTTGTATTATTGTAATGAGGCTGTGGTGTGGCATTGTTAAGATAAATACATTTTTGTTAAACATATGAAACATATTTGACAGCCCCGTGGCGCAGTTGGCTAGATACCTGCTTGCGAAACGAGAGGCTGCGGGTTCGATCCCCGCACCGAGACAAATGTTTGTGTGATCCACAAATATTTGTTTCGGGTCTGGGTGTTTGTGAGACCGAAAAGTCTCGTAGTTTCTGATACCCACGATACAGGACTTGTATCCTAGTGTGGGGTCAGAACTATGTGTGTGACTGTTGGGTGTATTTATTATTATTATTTATTATATTACATACATCCATACATAACCTCACGCCTGTATTCCCCGAAGGGGTAGGCAGAGTTGCATTTCTGCACCCACACTTCGTCAGTATTAGTCCCAGGTAATAGGAGGCGAGTCTATTGCCGTTTTTCGGGCACATTTCTCCGTGCTAATGTTGAGAATTTCCTAATAAATAAAATTGAATCCGGGACCTCTAGATCGCACTGTACATACTTGTTACATGTTTGTTAAAATACTAACATAGTAGCGCATTTCGAAGGGATATAAGTTATACAAACAAATTTTCCACGATTGCCTCGTGCTCAGTGGTTTTTTTTTCTTTATTTCTTCGCAATAATACAGAAAATCAGCCTGTCTGCAATTAAACAACTGAACTTCAATAACGACGTCTTGATTATTGTGGATATTCCATGCATCCCCAAGTCACTAAAGTGTTTCACAAAAGCACGTGAACTCGCCAGTTCAACATCGCACTACATCAAATCGCTTCGATCACGCCACTCAGGACGCCCGCGGTTATACTGCGAGCGATTAGCGAATTATATTTTACCTACATACACACACTCACGGCATTATCCAATGGGGTTAGACAGAGGCTATATAACATAGACTTACAGGATATCTCCGTGTTGTACGATGAGTTGTTATGTTATTGTGAAAACAATTAATTAATTGTTAATCGTTAGTTCAATTAACTTTTACCCAACACTGGTACATAGACTGAATCTTGAGAATTTCTTTAAGCTAATTATTTGATAAAATTGAGTCCGGGGAAGCAGGACCCAACTGTATTTGAAATATATAATTATTAAAGCTTTATAAAACGCTACATATGTATAATTTCAAAGGTCAAAATTTTCCCCCATTCCTCGCGATGTTTTTTTCTTCACCGTTAAAGTAAGTGATAATTCTTAGTGAATACACACATAACTTTGTTAAATCAAAGATGTGTGCCTGAGGTGTGAACCCGCGACCGCAGAGATTCTCGATCACGTGCCTAAACGTCGAGACTATTACAAATTTTCAATCTTTTCAATCCAACAACAAAAGATTAATCCAGCGTTAATGATTTCCATTGGTACAACCACAATTACCAGACCACGATATTTACTCGCCAAGGAGTAACACAGTTGCAAAGCGATGTTCGCGGCGGTGAAAGTTTTTAATCAACTCCGATGGTTTGTTTGATGTTCTGCTGTTTCTATCAGCGTGCTGTTAGTTCCGTTAGACTGAAGGTCAATTTTGATTCCATTAGTTGTTAGAACTTAGCTAAACAAACAACTTATTTAATTTATTAATTTTGTTTCGCGTCTAAGTGATCATCTTTTGTAAAATTCTCTTTTGACGATATAATAACTCATTTTCAAGAAGATATTATGTTAAGCCATCGTTCATGTACTGTCCCATCGATCGAACTAAATCCCTAATTGCAATACACAGCCAATCAATTTTCATTATATATTTAGTGTCAGGTATAAAAAACACGATAATATGCGTTTTTCTGGCTTCGTTCACATTTTTATAGGAAATTTAAATGTAATTTTTGAAGCGAAAAATTCTTTATCGGCGCTGTGCACTCTGTTTGGGATGAGTAAAAAATGTTGAACTCGCGTCAGATCACGTGATCCTGATCGAAAATGCGTAAGACGCATTATGTAATATAAATTGTCATGTTTGTGTACGATAGCGCAATGAATATTTTACTTTTATACTATTAAGTAAAGCAATTCGTGAATTAAATTATTTCCTAACTATTCCAAAGTATTCAAAAATGCACAACGCTAACGTTGAAGTTTTTAATTCTGCCGGCACTCCCGGAGTGCCACCCGTTTTTTTCTCTTTACGTTACTTTCAACTGTCACTGTGACTTTCTGTCACCGCTAAAAGTAAGACCGCAGCTGTACTCGTACATCTGCAATGGCAATGGACGTTTCGATCGCGTTTCGTCACATCTATCTGGGTTTATATCATGGCTGTCGTAGCCTGCTTATTCGCTGCAATTCGTCTCAGCTAACGTCAAATTCCACGGTTACGTAGTCTAGCCAATAATATGTTGGAAACTGGAGTATTTTTAGGCTCTTTTAGCATTAAAAATAATAAAAGACCTTTGTAATAATGCAATCTGACGTTCTGGTGAAAATCTCGTGAAGCCGCTGGATGCAGGCCGCTTCCGACAGAACATTTTGGAAGTCTTTGGGGGAGGTCTATGTCCAGCAGTGGACGTTTTTGGGCTGATGATGATGATGATAATGCAAGTATTTAGTTCTGTGATGCGCAGAGTTTAATTATAATTGCGTTACACTAGTTAATCTTCAATAATTTTCGCACGTTTTTCGTTAGTTTCAACGAGCCCATTACCCTTTTTCGGACACTCTTCTAGACTTTCCACTGTTACTGAGAATTTTTGAACGAAAAAATCCAATGACACTGTCCGTCCCGAGAATCTAACCCGGCACTTCACAATCGCACGCCCTATACTTATGCAGCGGTACCAACGCCGTTCTTTATTATCAAGCGTATAATAGGAAAACTAAATTTTTATTCACTTATCAATTCACTTCACTTGCTTTTACCTAAAGACTTCTATAAAACAACGAAGATACCAATACAACTTTAAAGTTTCACTGTTTAGAATCTTACATCATTGTATTC
Source organism: Hemaris fuciformis (assembly GCA_907164795.1). Lineage (NCBI taxonomy): Eukaryota > Metazoa > Arthropoda > Insecta > Lepidoptera > Sphingidae > Hemaris > Hemaris fuciformis. The sequence continues at coordinate 4,078,447 of OU015440.1, read as the reverse complement.
CCGACGGACCTAATTTAACTATCTAAAATAATCAAATTCAAATTTCATAGAACAATGCGACTCGTCCACTAAAACAATCAACTTAGTATCACAGAAAGATACTAAAGTAATAAGAAAAGCCGTGCCATAATAAATGCAAGACAATTCCAAATTTGAAGCCTAATGGCAACAATAAGCAGAATAATACCGGCTTTTGTCTTTTAGTTACGTGCCGCAATAAAACGGCGATATTCAACCGACGGCTCAAAGGGAATTCGCGAGGAAACCTTCAGCGAATAAAGCATTTTTTTCATCTTTAAATAAATGCCCCGCCAGCGAAATACGGATTATTCGCTCAGCGTAATAATGCTATTGAATATGCTAATAGCTTTGTCAAATCGTTGTTATATTTATCATCATTATCAGGCCATGGGCACGGGCCTCCTCTACCATTGAGATTTAGACCTTAGTCCACCACGCTAGCCTAGTGTGGGTTGGCGGACTACACACGTAATTAATTTCTAAGAACTTTTAGGTGTCTAGGTTTCCTCACTTTGTTTTTCTTCACAGTTAAGGTAAGTGATAATTCATTGTGAATACACACATAACTTCGAAAAGTCAGAGGTGTGTGCCTGGGGTTAGAAACCCGCGACCGCCGAGATTCTCGCTCGCCCAAACCTCGAGGCCATCACTACTTATATTTTAGTTGTTATATATTATAACTTTATATTATGGGGATTTCCACGCGACTTGGTTATCGGCTTTGAAGTACTGTAAGCCAAGGAAAGGAAAGGTATAAAAAGGAAACCGCAGTATGGTTCTCGTTTTTTTTACTAGCACGACAATCTCGCACCTGATGCTAAGCACGGTGACGTCGAAACCTTAATGGTTGCGAGAGTCTCCCATCAAGATATCACTTGATACACGCATACTTAGATGCTTCATCACGATTTACTTACAGATTTATATTAACAAATAAAAGAACTATATAGTTAAGACAATATTATATAAGAAATTTTCGTTGGTATCAGAAACAAAGAAAGACTTTTCGGTGCCACAAACATCCCACCTGTTTCATAACATAGTATTTTACCTCCTATTCTACGGAGGCGGGTCCTGCTACTATTTAATTAAAGTGCTACCCCTCGCTATGCCAACGTGATATACAAAGTCCTAAACCGTGTCAACTGAAGGGATGATCTGCACCCAGTACAAAATGTAATTACCACCCTATTAATACATGTTTCGCAATCTGCGAATACACTTACAAAAATTGCTTTACGTACTTGTCTAAAGTTAAAACAAAAGTTTTCGACTTCTAAAGCAGTTTCGAGTTTCATGGGAACATCCGCGGAGTTTCATCGAGCTAGATTTTGGCATGTTTGTTGTTATGCATTATGTAAGACTTGGTTATTGTAATTTGTTATGGGACCCTGCAGATTTATATCTTTGTTAGCTTAACTGAATCTTTAAAGATGTTATGCAGTCATTTATACAACACTGTATTAAGTGGGCGATTAGTAAATATTCTTACAAAAAACAGAAAACATGGTAAGAGAACTTGCACATTAAAATTAATTTACACGTTAATGCAACTTAAAAAATACAACTAGCAAGGATCGCGTAACATTACTAATTTCAGACCACCATCAAGCCACTAAGGAGGCGTTAGAAGTAGGTTCAATCTCTGACTATATGATGGTGATAAAATAGATCAAATTATTTATTACTTGTTAACACGAAACAATCTAATATATTTTATTTTACAGGAGAGCGTTCTAAAACGTAATTAACAACACTTATCCCAGGCTCGTGAATAGATAATAGTTGAAAAGGGATGAGCACCAATAGGCCAGCGCCACTGCGGTTAAATGAAATGAAGTGAAAATTACCACAATGCCTACCTTTGCTCCTATGCCCCGTGGCATGCTATAAATAGTTTGTCGGTATGAAGTTAAACTTTAATTTTAAATCTTGTGGGTATTAGTGTGCGTCGTACGATCGAAAAGTTCCAGGTAAAAATATGCTTAAAAAACGGAAATAGACTTCGTGTTACGAGGGATGTGAAACAGATCCTGCGTAATAAAAGGCGAGACTTACAAATGTAAAAATACATAGCTCTTCCAAGGATTCAAATTCTGAACACCTCGATCGCACACAACATCCTTAAGTATTGGCCCAACAAAAAAGAACGAGTATCAATTAATGAAAATGAAAAGTAAAAAAATAAGATTTTTATCCATCTTACTGCCATTGTAGGTTAACAAAAGCTTTAGATGTAAAGTAGTCATGAATATGTAGATGTTTTGAAAATATTTGCAATATACACAATGTTGTTGTGACTGTCTCGTGGTCTCGCGGTACAAGTATGTGCCGTGCGATCTAGATGTCCTGGGTTCGATTCCCGGTTCGGGCAAAGTGTTATTGGGTTTTTCCATTAGGAAATTCTCAGTAACAGCACGGAGTCTGGAATTGTACCCGAAAAACGGCAATAGGCTCGCCCCCTATTACGTGGGACTGATACCTACCTGGCGAAATGTGGGCGCAGAAATGCTCCTTTGCCTACCCCTTCGGGGAATACAGGCGTGAGTTTATGTATATATGTATGTACAATGTTGCATTCCGACTGCTGAGTCAACTGCAGCGCCATTTACGTTTGCATAAGAAATTCTCTCCCAGAAAAGGTTCACGATGTTAAGCTAAGTGCTTTTTGAAACGTTTTAATATTTTAATAAAATATAGAATGGTTCTCTTTTATTTATTGTTTATTTTACTTATTTTTGCTTTATTGTACTCGTACACCAAATAAAAGAACAAAATTAATATTGTATTAATATTAATACAATAAGGTTGGGTCACAAATGGCGGCCTTATCGCTATCGGACATTTCTTCCAGGAAACTGATAGATGGTTTTTATTTAATATTTTGAAAGAAGTGAAGTAACTGCACTATACTAAATAAAAAACAGTCACTACTTATCATCATTCATCATCGTTATGAGCCATACGTTTACAGCTAGACATAAACTTCCTGATTGACCTGTTAAAGGCGTTGGGGCGTATATGGGCTGATGATGATGATAATGAATTATCGCGCGTCCGTTGGCCTATTATAGGTACTAATATTATATTTAAATCCAGTGCTGATTCGCACAGCCAAAATGACTAGATCATTGAGCGTGAAATTTTGCTTAATGGTTCAGTATTTGACGTAAGAAGGGACTTCTGAAAGTTTTCTTACTAAGGAGATAAAACAGGGGTTCAAAGTTTCTGCGGAGAAACACCGTATTTGACGCTAACGAAGCTGCTGAAAAAATAGTAAGTTATAAATAAACTCACTAAATATATGTAGATAGTCCTGACCTCACTAAGATAAAACTCTTATGTAATATATTAAGATAATATTTTTGGTTGTATATCTAGATCTGAAATAAATGTTTGAGGATCACACAAAAATTATCGTCACGGTACCCAGCCTGCTGTTTCCAACACAATCATCTACCTACTGCTTTTCACGTTTTGCATAAATTTAAGATTATATTCAAACAGACTTCTGTATTTAACAGAGATAATCAAATTTTCACACGTACGAAAGTTAATTAAAGTGAAACACGTTTGCAAGAGCTAGTCGCCGGCACAAAACAGTCGGCGAGACTAAGCGTGGACTTAATAGATGAAGATTTCGAATTCGCCGTGTGCATAGCTACGTGATACACCCTCGCTCGCTGTTTCGTTACTAAAGACGAGAGTGTAGTCGGAGCATTAGATCAATATTTTTTATTACCTAATGTGACCAGGCATACACCTCTGACTTTTCGAAGTTATGTGTGTATTCACAAAGAACTCTCACGTACTTTAACGGTGAAGGAAAACATCGTGATGAAACCTGCACACCTAAAATTTCTTAAGTATGTAGTCCGTCAACCCCCACTAGTCCAGAGGCGCATTTCTGCACTCGCAGCTCGACACATGTTTTTTTAGCCCAACATGTTGGGGCACATTTCCACACTTCGAGCTGCTACAGTAAATTTCACGTATAAATCCCAATAACACTTTGCCCCGAGACTTCTATATCCCACGGTCCAATTTTGCCACGAAACCAACGAGACAATCCCACTATATCTCCAGCTTAACAAGTATAGAAGCTTAATCGAGCGGACGACTGCTTTGAGGCGTAACCTGGCGACAAATAGCCCTCGAGGTCAAGCTGCCTCAATGCAGCCGGTATTAGTAGCCCACCATAAACTGCAACGTGGACATTAAAATAGAACATGCCTCTCGGGACCGGCTACGGATCTTCAACTGAATTAACTTCATCGCTTCTACAGTCCCAAAGGTTCGAATCCAGTTGGTTCGAAAAAAATGACGGTTGTATCTATCGGTTATATATTTACATGTATTTGAATAAATAAATGCACCTACAGTCACATACATCCTTTTGACCCCACTCTAAGATACAAGTCTTGTGTCGTGGGTATCGGAAACTACGAGAGACTTGTCGGTCTCACTAACACCCAGACCCGAAACAAATATTTCTAATTCATACAGAAATTTAAGACATTCTCAGTATCCGCCCGGAGTCAGGAAATGTATCCCAAAAACCGCGATGCTCTCACCCTCTATTGCGTTGGACTACAAATAAATTTGACGACACGAGGGTGCAGAAATGCACCTCTACCAACTTCTAAGAGCTTACAAGTATCTTAATGCGTGCTGAGGAATAATCCTTACAGTATAAACTGTATCTCCCTTCAAATTAACTATTCGTAGTTAATTAAGTAATTATCATCTCTCCTCATTATTCGGATCGCGAACATTCAAGAAATCTAATTTGTGTTAACTGACTTCTGTTGTCGCATTTTTTCTTTTGGTGTTAAATAAATTATAGTATAATATATTTTGTAAAAAAAAATTGTTAGACATAAGACTGTTGACTAGGTTATACTAGCCTCCGCTCGCCATTTTGTTTACGCGACCAATAAAATTTAGTCCAAAGTATAGCTCAACCAGAGATCAATATAACGGCTGTACTACAAAGCAATTTTTTACATTAATTAATGGCAGCGGCGGTATTTCCATAAAAGCCAATATGCATATGTAGCTTTAATTTATTTTTTACTTATGTATGTGGTACACAATAAAGCATATTAAATAAATATTCAATAAATAAATACGCCCAACTTGCCTTACAATATTCCGAATAATAATAATTAATCTTTAAATCTTAATTAAACAAAAGCAATTTGCATAAATGAGAATATCCTGACCCCACAATAAGCAATTATAAAGTAGAAATAACACAATTAACTTTTAACACTTTTGGGCTTCTTGGTGTTAGGTGAGTCAAAAGGCAAATACATGAGAGAGAAGGATACATGGTGGTGGACGAATGATGTACAGAGTGTGCTTAAAGAAAAAAAACAAAAATTTAAGGAATGGCAGCGTATAGAAGTGGGAAATGTCAGTGAGAAAGAACGAAAGAAATTTGATTATGATGAGTGTAAGAAGAAAGCTAAGAAAGCCGTGGCTGTCGCCAGGGCAAAGGCACAGGACATGTTGTACAAGTCTCTGGAAAGCCCGGAGGGACAGAAACATGTTTACCGGCTGGCAAAAGCTAGGGAACGAAAGGCGAAGGACGTGACGCATATGAAGTGTATAAGGGATGAACTGGGAGAAATATTGACAGATGATGAAAGAATCAAAAATAGGTGGAGAACCTATTTTGGAAGACTAATGAATGAAGAGAATGATTGGGAGAGACTGCTTGAGGATATACCGGTGAACGAGGGATTAGTAAGAGAAATTAGTGTAGATGAAGTGAAGAAGGCTGTAAGTGGAATGAAGAATGGAAAGGCGGTTGGACCAGATGGAATACCTGTAGAAGTATGGAAGGTCTTGCAAGCAGATGGGTGGAGGTGGCTGGCTTTGTTCTTCAATAAGCGGTTACTTGACAACACGATACCCGATGAATGGTGCAACAGTTATTTGGTGCCCATTTTTAAAAACAAGGGGGACGTGCAAGATTGTAACAATTATCGGGGAATAAAGTTAATGTCACACACTCTGAAAATATGGGAGAGAATAATTGAGCGACGCCTGCGAAAGGAGTGTGAGGTTTCACGGAACCAGTTCGGATTTATGCCTGGCCGTAGGACAATGGATGCCATTTTTGCAGTTCGCCAGTTGTGTGAAAAATACAGAAGAGCACACAAGAACTTGCATATGGCGTTCATTGACCTGGAAAAGGCGTATGATCGGGTTCCGCGTGAAGTTGTATGGTGGGCCCTTAAGAAGAAATGTGTGCCTGAGAAATACCTGCAGTTGATCCGAGCCATGTACCTCAAATGCAATACCCAAGTCAGGACGGCAGCTGGCCTTACAGCCAGTTTTGATGTCGCTGTTGGTGTGCACCAGGGATCGGCTCTTAGCCCGTACCTCTTCCTGTTGATTGTGGATGCTGTCACTGCAGATATACAGGAGGAGGCACCCTGGTGCATGCTCTTTGCGGACGATATTGTGCTGGTGGCAGAAAGTGGCAACGAGGTGCAGAACAGACTGGAGGTGTGGCAGCATAGACTTGGAAATTTTGGCCTTAAAGTCAGCAAAACAAAAACACAGTATATGTTTTGCGACTATGGCGGTCTTTCAAGTTCTGTGTCTGTCACACTCGATGGAATGCCGATACCAGTCTGTTCCGAATTCCGCTACCTTGGGTCACTTATGCAAAGTGACGGGGGTATTGACCGAGATATAAGGCAGAGGATCAACTCAGGGTGGATGAAATGGCGACAGGTCTCATCCACAATATGTGACCCCAGAATGCCCTTCAAATTGAAGGGCCAAATATATAAGACCATAATAAGACCTGTCGTTATGTATGGATCGGAGTGTTGGGCTACAAAGAAGACGGATGAAAGGCGATTGCATGCAGCAGAAATGCGAATGTTGCGATGGATGTGTGGGGTAACACGGATTGACAGAGTGAGGAATGAATACGTTAGAGGAAGTTTGAAAGTGGCTCCTGTGATAGATAAGCTGAAAGGAAACCGTCTGTCGTGGTATGGTCATATTATGAGAAGGGACGAAACATATATTGGTAAAAAAGTAATGAGTATGAAAGTCGAAGGATGGACAAACAGAGGAAGGCCAAAGAAAAGATGGATGGAGTGCGTGAGAGAAGATATGAAAGAAAAAGGGGTGACTGAAGACATGACGGCTGATAGGGATGTTTGGAAGGATAAAACATACTGCGCCGACCCCAAATAAAATTGGGAACAGGGCAAGTGAATGATGATGATGACTTTTGGGCTTCTATAGAAGTACCGCCACTTTATCCGAGAAAAACCTAGACAAGAAATAATTAATCCTGCATTCCACAAGCATATGTCTTGGCGTGGGGATCGCAACCTCGACATATATTGACCCTCGAACAACCTCGGACCTTACAAAATACAAAGTATCCTGTTAATTTAAGTAACAAACTGTATGTGGGCCAAATTTTGTACAAATCTATTTATTAGCGTTTTTTGGTTACAAACAGTCAATTATTCACAACTTTCTTTTATTGTATAATTTCCAGTGCATATAACTTTACAACAAATTTTACTGGTGATATCACAAGCGATTGATTTTACGATAGTTTTCAAAGCTACCGCGAAACCCAAGGACGGTGGAGGATATGCGTCGCAACAACTTCATGTTACATTGAATAAAACATTGCAAACTTGGATAGTCAAGTTCCACGACTTTCAAACTACGTCTCAACTGCTGAGCTTGAATCTTGCATGCAACTGATATTATTTATGTAAAGACTAGTTGAATAAACAAAGAACCGGTACTCTTAATATTGAGCATATTCATTCCACAGAATAGAGAGGTTCGGAAATAGAATAATTCAACTTCAAAATAGTAATAACGTCGAACTGCTGAAAACTTAATTTTGATGTGGTCGAAAAGGTCTTAGCCTTAGTTCTCTACGCTGAGCGGAAGAGTTTGGTTTACCAAAAGAATACGTGCGGAGAACTCTCAATAATGCTGGTTTAAGTGAAGTTTTAAGAGTATTTGATAATTTGTGTTTTAAACTTTTACTTTGTAAAGGCATAATTATCTATGGATATCCACGTCTAAACTGAAATCTTTTAGAATTTAAAGAATTATCCTCATTTAGAGAGATATATTGCTAGATATTGCTCTTGTAATAATATTCAAAGTCAGTCAAAGTAATCTTTATTCAATTAGACGTTTACAAGTACTTTTGAATCGTCAGTTTTAAGCCATTGCCGCTTGGGAACGTATTATCAATACAATACAATTTACTGTCAAATACTAACATAACAGTGGCAGCTGTTTACCAACAGCATAGCGACAGAATTCAGCTTCATTCTTAGACGTGACACAACAAAAATTCTACAATGCGGCGAGAATTTGGAATGCAAGTCTGCAATCTTGGTAGAGTTCTGTTCAGAAGAGGATATACAGCACGTTTCCAGATAATGTAAAGGATATTTACTTTTATCGAACCGAACAAACAATTCATAAAACAAATGCGATACACGTGCTGTTACAGTATAGAAACAGAAGAATTGCTATTTGTAGGGTAAATAAAATAATATACAGGCTGTATTCAGACCGTGATCGTAAACTAAGGCAGGTAATAGCGAGGATGATTACAAACCCATTGACGTTAAAAAAATCTCGACAAAAAATAAAAAAAATTAAGTTTTCCTAACAATCATAGATATTAAATGGATGTGGTTGTAAGGAAAACGCATGTATTTATATTTTTTGTCGAGATTTTTTTTAATGTCACGGTGTTTCTAATCACCGCAGCTATTATCTGCCTTAGTTTCCGATCACGGTCTGAATACATTCTGTATATAAAATAAATAAATACATATAATCACGCCTGCATCTCTGGAAGTATTGGTAAAGGTGTATTTCTGTATATATGTAGGATATGTGTTTAAGTCCCATGCAACTGTGGGTGAGCGTATCTACGTCTTTCGGGCACATTTCCATGCCCCATCTTGCCATTGAGACTTTCATAAAAGTAATACTTAGCCCAGGAATCAAACCCGGGACTTCTTAATCGCACACCGCGCACTTATGCAGTGTGATTAAAGTAACGTATTTTAGTGAAATGTAATCGAAAGGTCATTTTTGCCTTAATTTCATCTAGCATCAGAATATCTACGACAATAAAGGTCAATTAAAGTTCTATAATCTACGGTAGTATAACCCTATTTTTATGACAACAATACTGGTAAGAAAGTGTCATGAGACGCGTCCCTTTGTTCCCGAACGTGGCACAATAACACGGCTGCGACGTGCTCCGCGCGCTTCGTAAAGTTTAGTGGGACAATTTCGACTGCGAGATTGCAATCTTGAGAGAGTACACACAACAACATGAATGGTGACACATTTCAGTGTATTACGTGTATTCAGAGTCAATGCAGACTTAATATTAACCGAATTCTAAAATTTGTTGTTTTGTTGACACGGGAATGTAATAAGACAAATAAAGAGCGGTTCAAACAGCGTGTCAACTAAAGAAAAAAACGTTTTGAACATCCACACATACCTATGAATAACAAACAATGATCAAAATATTTTTTAGAGTTCTCCTAAGTGAAATGAAATGAAAAATATTAGACTACTTAAAAGACGATCAAATTATAACGATAATAATAATGTAGTTACAATGATTGTTATTTTTTGAGTCGCTGTGAGGTGTCAAAACTAAAAAGTAATGCTATTAAATGGTCACTTATTATTTGAATAAAGTTTTTTTTAAATTACATTACAATTTAGTCAACTTAAAATGTAGCATAATTATTATATTGTCTGCGTATCACGTTTACTTTATTCTACCAAGTGTACACTTTCACTTACAGAATATTTTCTACTCACAAAAGTCCAGTAGCGTATCTTCAAAGTTTATTAGCGAAAGCATTCCTTCAGACAGAGGCGAGCACGTTTCCCATCCCGCTAATAAAATTACATTCCTTACAAATTCGATATTATAATTCCACCCCGTTTTAATTTGAACGCCGCATAAAATAGGCCAAAAATTTCACCACCGCTCATAATGAAATTAATTGGACAATAACCGTGGAAAGTAATTAAACCTAAAGATCATAGCCGGTGTTAATAAAGTGTAATTATCTCAGGGTTAAGTAGCAGTACCATCGTACGCCAGCTGCCACTTGGCGCCAACATTGTTTCGGTTTGGCAACTATGTTTGGCAAACATTATATTTAATTGTTGCCTATTTGCGTATGTACTAACTATACTTATATTACCCTGAAACAGGCTTAAAAGTCTTCTTTTTTTAAATAACTGTTTGAGTTGTATATTTTTTGGATTGCTAGTTTATGCTTATCTCTATGCGCTATGAAGAATAAAAAAAATATATTATATTCTTCAGGTCATTTTAGGTCAGTCCTACAGTCATGTTAATGAAGGTTGAACCTTTTATTATCTTTTTCTAACTTTATCCCTAACAACTTATGTAAAACTAGCTAATGAAATGTTAGACTTCAAATGGAATATTGTTTCCTCGTTTTTGCAACATTTTTGATGGTGGACTCGCTCATAGTGGTCGTAGTTTGATGTATAGCTTACATCCTTGATAGGTGGCCTATTCGACACAAAAAAACTTCAATTCGAACCAGCAGCTCCTGAGATAAGCGCATGCAATCTAACAAACTTTTCAGCTTTATAATATTAGAGTAGATTTCATACTAATCGCCAGAGTAATTAAAGCTATTGAGTAATGTATGTATAAGTACCTATACTGCACTTACTAATGACAGTTAGCAAATACTTGAACAAACTCCTCACTGAAACCATTCTAAATAAACACATACATACATAACCTCACGCCTGTAATCCCCAAAGGGGTAGGCACAGGTGCATTTCTGCACCCAAATTATTGTATTGCGTAAAACGCGGGGTATTTTATCATTACAATATATGGTAATTTATATTTCTCCTTAGGCATATTTAAAACTGTAATAATATCTCATGCAAGCAGTACATATACACCATTTTTAAAGGAAATGATGGATGATTAAATGACTAACAAGCTAACGTGTCTCTTTTCTGCTGAGAAACTTTGTCTTAGTTCAATATCGTCTTGCAATACATATTGGTAGACTTAAATATTAAAAAAAGTTGTAGAAACCTCTCAGGTTTGTTACCGTGAATAAGTGTACTATAAATATTCTGCAACACAATTACATCCTACGATTTGTTACAATGAAGGCACAGACTCGCAGCAAATTTTAATCATCCGTTTTTATTTTCTCTCGTGAAGGCAGTCGTCGAGGGAGTAAATGTTTTTCTTAATCAATACTCCTTCACTTTTTCTCATTTACGGATCACCAAGTTTGTTTACTCACGTCTCAAACTCAGGGTTAGGGATTAGCGAGTTTATATCTATGTTACAAAGTCGACCCAATGGCTTAGTTGTTGAATAAAACATCGTCTATAATTTCTCCTTTGATTTCAGGTTTTTAGTCTGCACGTGTGACGTGTCACTTATTGATTAATTAATATATTGGTCATTGGTTTCAACTTTAATTCATCATATTTTTACATCCCAGACCATGACATGCCCATAAAATATACAGATCAGTGTCTGTCTACCTTGGAACGTAAATCAAGAAAAAAAAGAAAAATTTGTAGGTAAAATTCAGGAAAAGCATGCTCTTCGCAATCTCACTTTACAAAGCAAAGGCCACGGCACAGTTGGCAGCAATAAACTCTGGCTGGACAAAAGTACAGATAAGCATAGCAATTGACTGGTTTAAAGAACGAAATAAGCCTAAAAAATATTCCCTGTAATTTCGCCGTCTTCTAGTCCTTGTGTGGTTCTGCCAAGAGCAGTCAAAAGTTATGCTGGTATTTCTTAGAAGAATTTAGGCACTTATATAATAATAATTTAGGTACTGCCTCGTGGTCTCGCGGTATGTGCCGTGCGATCTAGAGGTCCTGGGTTCGATTCCCGGGGCCGGGCAAAGTGTTATTGGGTTTTTCCATTAGGGAATTCTCAGTAGTAGCACGGAGTCTGGAAATGTGTCCGAAAAACGGCAATAGGCTCGCCCCCTAATACGTGGGACTGATACATACCTGGCGAATGCAGAAATGCACCTCTGCCTACCCCTTCAGGAAATACAGGCGTGAGGTTATGTACACTACCGACAAAAAGTTTGGAAGCACCTATAATTTTTGTAAAAACAAATAGCAAATTGATAATAACACATTTTATCGATGTTGTAATAAAATATAATATTATTTTAGTAATAACAATATGGTTTTGTTTCATAGTTTAATTGTTGTTTTAATTAAGTACCTAATCATTCTTAATTAAATAATACTATATCTTATATTATTTCTAAAGTAATTGAGAGTATTAAAAGTGCTTCCAAACTTTTTGTCGGTAGTGTATGTATGTATACTTAAAGTATCAGGTTTTGGCGTTCCAGACAGTAAACTTTGATCATTAGTATACCTTTTTAAAGGGTAACATTCCTCATGTTACAATTATTTTTACTAGCAAGAAGATTTATCGTCTTACCATCAATGAAAACGCTTTCATAATAATTCCACGCAAAACGATCTAATAAATTCTCATTAAAACCGAGATTCGCGTATCTCCTTTCCGAAATAGCAAGAATGACCCTCAGTCGGATTACCAACTGTTACGTTCATTAAAACTTTGTCCGATTAACTCAGAGTGAAATGACTTCCAGCGAGTCAGGTTTTTTTTTCTCTAGCAACTCCGTTGTTTCTCATTCAGATGGACTTAAGCTTATTACTTGAAAATTATACTTGGAAACTTCAAGATATTTTTCGTATCAGCAGTACTTTAAAATGTAAATTGCTGAAAAGTTTACGCTTTGCTTTGGCATATTTGAGATTTTGTTTGTGAAAATTCTTTGATTTACGTATTCGTATACTTTCCATGTTTCTTTGTATTTAATACCATTAATACGTTAGTATTTTTTTCTCTCTTTATTTTTCAAAGTCAAAGTCAATATCACCTTTATTCAAATAGACTTTTACAAGTGCTTTTGAATTGTCACTATTAAGTTTTTTTTTTAACTATTTTTAATTTAAAAACTTTTTTCCAATACGTTAGTCGCCTGATATCATTGATGCAACTAAAATAAATGAAAAGAGGGTAATAGGAAGAAGTAAGAATGTCGCTCACTAACAATCTAGTCTAGAATTATACCGTGGTTTATGTTAGGCCCTATACTGTCTGCTGTATAACGAACGCATTTATTGAGAGTAGCTAATTTTTTTAGTGAAACTGTCTAATATGTGACTGACACTGACAGTGTTAGACGTATATCAAAGTAAAACACTTGGTCAATGTGCTCTGCAGAATATCACCGTTAGTGTATATTCAACGCTCAGGCTAGACTGACATAGTTATAAAATTCGATTGTAATTGGTCTGATATTCAACAGCTATATTATCATCATTAGCCCTTATACGTCCTACTGCTGGGCACAGGCCTCCTCTAAAACTGAGAGGGTTTAAGCCTTAGTCCTCCACCTTGGCGTAGTGCGGGTTGGCGGACAACACACCTAAAAACTCCTAAGAACTTTTATGTGTGCAGGTTTCCTCAAGATGTTTTCCTTCACCGTAAAAAGTAATGATAAATTGTGAATACACACATAACTTCGAAAAGTCAGAGGTGTGTGCTTGGGATTTGAACCTGCGGCCACCGAGATTCTTTATTTTAAAGCCATCACTTACAACAATATATTTTTAACAGCAATAATATAATTCTTGAATTCTTCTCCAGGGTTCCAACTCCTCGCGGCTCGGTGTCGAGCACGAGCAGTCTCAGTGCCGGCTCGAGACTGGCTCGACTACTGACTCAGGGAGTGCGGGGCACTCCTGAAGAGACAGGTGGAGATACGCCACGGCGTCTCAGCTGGGAACGGTGAGTCACTTAATTAAAATCAATGCAATATCTACTAATGGACTAAGGCTTAAACCCTCTCAGTTGTAGAGGAGGTCCGTGTCTAGCCGTGGGACGTATATGTGCTGGTGATGATAATATCTACGAGTGGTCATAGGGGCCAGAAAATATAAAGAAATGACATGTTTAACAGTAGCGTCCTGTGTGAAATGAATATTATGAGTTTTTGTATCTAAGTTAATAATAAGTTGTAACGGGCTATAATTTATAAGACAAAAGCAGCTTCTTGCTAATTGTTAGTTTAAAGGCATAAGGACTAATAAGCATGATATGTCATTGGCTCGTCTTACAACTCTGTATGTAGTTTGTACGTCGCCAAAACCAAACACGTGACTTAGTGTCGATAATGGAATTTCTTTACTCCAGAAGTAGCCAACTTATAAGAGCGTGAAGATGCTATACTCTTTGAAGCTCTATATGATACATGGCCTGTTATTCTGCGATTTTTTTTGATATAATTGGCTGCAGTAACAAATACTTCAACATATATTCTCGTGAATGTCCTGTACCATATATTCTTCATATTCATTCTAACTACGTAAAGTACCAAACAAATCTAAATAACACGTGTACTAATTCAAAACAAAAATGCACTTTCCGTGGTATTTACAGTGTCGCCTATTAACTACACTCACCTTATTGTGTTACTCGACAGTGACCTCACGTCTAAACAAACCCGTAGAGCCGTGAAGGCAACGTAGCCCAGCCAACCGTAGCACCCCCGTAGCCCGTAGCATTGCGTAGCGACAAATGTAAGGAAAATTATAGTGGTTTAATAATAGTATTTACGTTTGCGAAATCTAATATTTTACCCGTATAATATTTGTACAGTCATTAAAATTTTCAGGTTATTTCCCTTGAGGACCACTATGAATATTTTCAAGCGAAATTAATGCTTGTTTCGTGACTGTTTCAACTCATTATGAGATTATTTGTAGCACTTTCGTTTTTAATAAATAAATAGTACTAATAGCGGTACAAATTATATGTTATAGATGTACGAGACATAACTCAGGTACTATCAGCATAAGAAATGAGCCAAGGAGATTATATTAAGTATTAAGATTAAGTGTTTGGAGTTTTCTACATTCAAGGTTTTAAGTTAACGCGATTAATGTACAAACGATACAAATAATATAAATACGAACGGAACTCTGTCTGTCTGTTGCACTTTCACGTAAAAGTCTCTTGATCAATTTCTATTATTTCCTGTATTTATATACACGGAACCATTACAAAATACATAGAGTAATTATTCTCCACTAAATTGCTCATTAGAATCTCACGTATTTATTTGAATTTATTTGGCCCCTAGTCATCAAAACATCTATACAAATAAATAAAATTGGAGTGTCTGTTTGTAATATTGAAATAACCGCTTTTAATAAATGCATATGGATGTATACACGGTACATATACCACAATAACGCTTTTTACAATTTTTGTCTGTCTGTCTGTTTGTTGCGGCTAATCTCTGAAACGGGTGGACCAATTTTAACGGGACTTTCACTGGCAGATAGCTGATGTAATAAGGAGTAACTTAGGCTACGTTTATTTCAGAAAAAAATTGTTCATTTTAGAAAAAAATGAAATTAAGTAGGTATCATAATAAATAAATTAAGAATCAAATACTAGGCGGAACGAAGTTCGCCGGGTCAGCTAGTATTAAAATACAAATACGGTTTTCATCTGTAAATGTTGCTCCAATTACCAAAACTGTTATTCTAATCTCCCTGATTTGAAACTTGGCGAACTAGCAACTAAGGCTGGCCACGAGCACAAATTCTTGTCAAATTCTCAGTAACCGAGTTAGGAAGTTACACGGTTGTTGATTGGTGTAACCGAAGTCAGTCTGTGTTTAACTACGATGTTGACTTCCACTGCAGATTTTGTGTGGGTGTTCAGTGGTGGCGTGATGGCCTCAAGGATGAGGCGATCTTAAAAATTTCTGCGATAACAGTTTCAATCTGATGATCCGAACTTATACAGTTGGTTAGACCCCAGTCATACATAAGTCCGCGGATTTGATACCCACACCTAGACAAATGTTTGTGTGATCCACAAATGATTGTTGTATGTTGGTCAGACGGAAAAGTCTCAGGTAGTTTCTACCATCCAGGGCACAAGTCTGGTACCTCAATGTTGAGTTCTAACTTTGCATCTTAGATGAATTTACATATTTAATAAAAAAAGTGCTAAAAATTAATATTCAGATTAATATCTTACTACTAATATTATAAGTTTATAAGTACTGACTCGACTCGACTACGACTGCCTCGTGGCCTCGCGGCACAAGTATGTGCCGTCCGATCTAGAGGTCCTGGATTCAATTCCCGGGTCGGGCAAAGTGTTATTGGGTTTTTCCATTCGGAAATTCTCAGTAGCAGCACGGAGTCTGGAATTGTGCCCGAAAAACGGCAATAGGCTCGCCCCCTATTACGTGGGGCTGATACACTACCTGGCGAAACGTGGGTGCAGAAATGCACCTCTACCTACCTCTTCGAGGAATACAGGCGTGAGGTTATGTATTTATGTAAGTTATAAAATATGAATCTAAACAATTCTACAACAACTAACTCAACATAACGCAAATAAAATCCCAAAATAATTAAAATAAATTGTATTCAAAAGTAGAAATTGCTCAGCACTACCAATTAATTTATCCTAAATGGGCGTGTTTACTCATGCGGTAAATTAAGGGACTGTTTGAACTCTAAAATACTGATAAACACCAAAACCTAATTAGGATTTGGAGGTTATTTTCAATGCGGTAAACAATAGTAGTACCGTTCTATGGAGCAGAAATCAGACGTCATCCTCCGTTAATCCCGTTCTTCAATTGTCACTCCTTTTTCCCCATCTTTTACGTTCTACCTGATTCATAGACCTGAACCTTCATGGTTTCTGAAAGCAGGCTTAATATAATACTGGAAAAGGAGAACATTATACCTAAGGTTAACTGAACTTGACCATGAGCATGAAGGAGCCTAGTCATCCGTGGTGGTAATAATTTCTGCGTATTATAAATAAAAATAAATAAATAAAAATTAAAAATAAAAAGCCTTTTATTTCTAGCTAGAAGGTAATAAACAGTAAATAAAAATTAAAAGTAACATAAAAATATGCGTATTACTTGTACCATTATCGTACCACACTCTGATATATTGAATTACTTGTATTGGTGTTTTCATATTTTGTATTACGCATAACAACATTGGAGGTTTTCGCCCTTCTTGCCTTAAAAACTATTTTTCTAACAAATTTATACATCAATTTAACCATGTCTGTCTGTTTTAGATACTGAACAATTTCTACATTTTGTAAATTATCTAATTATTATTTATCCCTGTCGAATGATCCCTGGAAATAACATACAACTATGTCATATTCTTTTGCCAACAGCGTTTGCATCTTATTAGAAAATAAAAACAAAAGAGAACCTTCACCGCCCCCGTTAAAATACATTTAGATATAAATATTAAAATCTTAGTCATGCTAAGCCGCGGGTAGAATTTATTCCGTTACCCGAGATAACAATCTTGATTAGGTTATTCTAAGTGATTTATGGCTAAGCCGCTATCCCTGATTGAATCATTTATCCCCGTCGTATTCATCAAGATATGCCGTCGGTTATTTATATGGCGCATCTTTTTTTCATTATCATGTAAAGATTGACACCTTGTATATTTTTTATTTATTTAGGTATACTGGCACGGCAAAGTGACCCCATTGCACCTGATTGTAAGTGTAATGGAGTCCAGAAAAAGTGCCGACCAGCGAGAGATGATGATCTCCCGTTGGTCGTCGCAATCATGCCGGCCGAAAACCTCTTCACCTATCTTGTGAAGTAGTTTGGGGGACTAATACCATGGTGAACAAAGGACCGACCGCGAGAAACTGGCCAAAAAATGCCGGCACGGTCATCCTTCCACCATGATTGAATTTGCATTAAAATATTTAATCAAACGAACTTATTTACTAGATATCAGTCTATAACATTTGAAAAATAATACTTGAAGGAATGCTGCGATAGCGATCACTGCACATGAGTCGTAAAACCCACTAAAAACAAGTTGATGATTCACGCGGGGGAATCGCGTTCTTCTAACTATATATTTCGTTGTCGACACCTTATGACCGCAATGCCACTCAACTGTGGCAGTAAAAAACTACTTTATAAAGAATAAAATTAAGTCTCCAGCACTGCGGAATATTTCTTTGTTGACACGGCAGCTTCTTAAAACCATAACTGATGGTAAGTATAGTGCGGTCCATAAAGACTGGCAAGAAACGTCCACGGTCATCCTTCACCATACTACTTAATTATATATTAAGTAATTAAGTTAATATATTCGTTTTGTACCGAAGTTACTATCCAGTCAAATACTCCCACTAGCAAATTGGGCCTCAACTAACTCTTCAAACGATATGCAACAGTATTTGTGAATCATGAATACTTTTTTTGCCTGAGTGTTGCGAGTTTGAAATATCTAGTGGTTTTATGGATTCTTCTATCTTAATGTTAGACCTAGTCTTTAACTTAAACCTGTACATATACTTTTATTACAAAAATATTCACTATTTTAGCCTAGTTTGGCTGTCGCGTATTTATAATTTGCGATACTCCAGTGCCCCTTAAATATCTGGGCCATTCTTGTTAAAATAACTTAACTATTTGCGAAACAGACTCTCAGTGATGGGACAACTGAATAACTTACCATGTACATAGCTCTGTAGATGGCTGGGCGGTCCGCCGGGAGCGCGGTCGACGAAGCCACATCTCATGACATGTTTCAATTTATACCCTCCCCACATACGGGATTCCATTTTTGAAATTAATATTTATTTTTAAACCGTTAATGGGCTTGGAAAATAATTTGAGTCTCATTCTTTTTAAGTCCCACGTAATATGAAGTGGGCCTATTGTCGTTTCACTGAGAATTTCCTAATACAAAAAACCAATAACACTTTGCCCGACCCAAAAATTGAACATTTGACTTCTATATCCCACGGTACATACTTGTGTCGCGAGACAATGAGGCGGTCGAAAATCTTTGCTCATTTCTTTTAAAAGAAATTATTAGTCCATGTAAAAGAAAAAGTGTGACGTGTAAAAGACTCCGAGCTGCTACTGAGATTAAAAAAAAACAAAAACCTAATCTGGAAAGCAAACCTGGGATATCTTGACAGCAAACTACTGACTTATACTGCGGGATCAACGACGTAGTCATCAAAATCGAAGACGTTGTCAGGTAAAAAGGGTTTCGCACGTCACTCAACAATCGAGGGCGCGATATCAAATTGAATCACAACACGGCAACGCTGCCATGTTAATGAACTGGGGTTACGTTGATTCGCGACTGTTGCCATCCTGACGAGAATATTGAGTGTTGCGTAATTACATATCGGTTGCGCGTTACTCTCGTCGCCTTTGATTGAGATGCTATGAAAACTTTGCAGTGTAATTTGTAAATTACTAATGTCATATTTGTATCTATAAATTGTTTACGCTGTACAAGTCTGCTATGATATGATCACTCATTTAATCAATGTAATAGATTTTATTTTCATTGATTTTTTATCTACGAAAATTGAGTTTTTCATGTCTTTGTCTTTAACTCCAATGTCCCACTATCAAGGATTCACCAAAATTGCTGAATAATTATATTTTTTGTCAGAATAGTGTCAGTCGCTGTTTTCTGCTTCAGCGGGTTATGTATAATTATTACCTACTATCAGGACAAAAGATTAATATTTTATTTCCATCATCAGGTCAACGGTTCTACCTCCAGACTGCTCAATTCTATAAAAAATCGATCGTTCTACCAAATAGATTTACTCCAGCTTCGCTTGACATAACATGATTGGCATGTGCCGAGATGGATTCTGTTTTTGGAGTCGTCGATGAAAACCCTATGCATATTTTTGTTTGTGCCTATTTTATACTAACATCATGGAACCGATTTGCTTCTAAAGTCTCCATCATTGCATTTCCAGACCAGCAAATTATTTGATTATGAAAACATGGACATGAATTTTGTATGAAAATTTTGAAGAACTTGGAGCAAAATCCATACAACATACATAACCTCACGCCTGTATTCTCCGTAGGCATAGGCAGAGGTGTATTTTTGCAACCAGGTATGTCTCAGTCCCAAGTAATACGGACTCGGCCCTATTGCTGTTTTTCGGGCACATTTCCAGACTCCGTGTAGTGTACACGTAATATTAATAATTAATTGTAAGGTAAACGTGAAAATAAATCATAATATAAGCGCTGTTCCCCACTCAAACCGGTTCACTACTACCTGTGATGTCGGACCGAGTGGACGTGTCAGACGCTATTGAAACCAAGCTTAAGTAGTTTTATTTATACAAACCAAACCTGAAACATCTGGACATAACATTGGCGACGAGGAATAAGTACGTAAGTGCAAACAAAAATATAATATGCATGACATATAATATTATCAAAGAAATGGATTAAGTATGATTGATGCTATTACTTTGGAATAAATATAATAATTATTAATTATAATTCATAACAATTATGAATTATGAAAAAAAAAAGAGTGAGACATACCTGGTCTTCTACTACCAGTAATTCTTGTATTTGTTTAACAAAGTTAAACAAAATATTTTACATATTCGACTAGTTTCAATCATACAGCCAAAAAAATTAAATAAATGCCAGCAAATGCTTACCAAAACAAATAACTATTTTGTGCACAGTTGAATAAATTCTTCCATCCATAGTATGGTACACATCACGTGCCTATGTATCTTAAAATGGCGGGTCGTGTTCAATCCAAAGTATCATATGTTACTTTAACTTTTTCAAAGATAACTGTGCAAAAAATAGTAACGAGTGCCTGTAAAAATTTGCAAGTTGGGTAGTGTACCCGACAGAAGTACACTGCAATTATTATGGCTAAAGCCATCAAGATACATACATATATTGGCATAGAAATATGCCAGCGTATGCAAAACTAACAAATTGTTAGGTTATTCCAATCCTGCAAAACCCGTATCTGGGGTTACAATTTAAAATTGAATGGTCTCTTCGTGATTGCAAGTCCTAAAAAAAAAAAAAAAAAAAAAGGGGCACAATTACCCCCGCAATACACTAATTTGACTGTGATAGTGAGATTTGACCTCAATAGATTAGCGGTGGCAAATATCGAAGTGGGCTCTCGAAATTTGTTTGCTACTTTGAAGAATAAACAAGCCGCTAAAAAAGCGTGCTATACGGAGGGTTTGGCATTGCATGACATATACTACAATCTCCCTGGTGTTGTCGTGAAACAGAAGTTTACGTAATAGACACCAAACGATTAGACAGGATGCTTTTGCCTAGTATCCTCTATGAGCGACAAGTATTTCGCCTAATGAAACAGGAATTCCTCGTTACATTACGAGATCAAAGTTCCAAATGCCATTATGCAAACAAAGACAATGATCTTTTGGACCAGATAGTAAACAAATGCAAGCCCTCCGAACTTCGCAAAGAACATTCGATCCCCGCACCGAGACAAATGTTTATGTGATCCACAAATATTTTGTTTGTGAGACCGAAAAGTCTCCCGTAGTTTTCTGATACCCACGACACAAGACTTGTATCTAAATGTGGGGTCAGAACTATGTATGTGACTGTTGGGTGTATTTATTTACTTATGCATGTGATTCTGAGACCGAGACTGCCTTTGAGACTCTGTTACTATTGAAAAGTCCCACTGGAAGCCAATTTATGGAAACCGTAAAACGGCAAAGAACAGGATTGGAACAAAGCAGAAATGCTCTTTGCATTTACTGCTACGGTGTACTAGATGTGCTATCCCGCAAGGGACAAAATATATGGCAAATTATGTGGTTTTAAAAAACTACTTCAAAAATCAATGCCTCATACTAGATGTGCTATCCCACAAGGGACACAATATATGGCAATTAAAGTGGTTTTAAAAGCTACTTCAGAAATCAATGCCTCATATTAGATGTGCTATCCCACAAGGGACACAATATATGGCAATTAAAGTGGTTTTAAAAGCTACTTCAAAAATCAATGCCTCATACTAGATGTGCTATCCCACAAGGGACACAATATATGGCAATTAAAGTGGTTTTAAAAGCTACTTCAAAAATCAATGCCTCATACTAGATGTGCTATCCCACAAGGGACACAATATATGGCAATTAAAGTGGTTTTAAAAGCTACTTCAGAAATCAATGCCTCATACTAGATGTGCTATCCCACAAGGGACAAAATATATGGCAATTAATGTGGTCTTAAAAGCTACTTCAAAAATCAATGCCTCATCCTAGATGTGCTATCCCGCAAAGGGACAAAATATATGGCAATTAATGTGGTCTTAAAAGCTACTTCAAAAATCAATGCCTGATACTAGATGTGCTATCCCGCAAAGGGAAAAATATATGGCAATTAATTGTGGTGTCAAAAGCTGCTTAAAAAATCAATGCCTCGTACTAGATGTGTTATCCCGCAAGGGCCAAATGTATGGCAAATGTAGTTTCAAAAAGCTACTACAAAAATCAATGCCTCGCAAGCCGTAAGCAAAGATTTAGAGAAAGATTAAAAGACTCAAAAATCTGGCTTTAAGAAGGCTAAGTGAAAGGACACAAAATCACCAACAAATGATGTGAACTGTGTGTTTCACATTGGTGAATAAAAACAAGTTTGCCAGCTGGGCGGCATCAATGTAACCATGCTAAACGATCCGGTGAGCCAATACAAAGTCGTAAATGAAGAGACGGGGAAATATTTAAAATCCTATGCTGTTGTAGGATCAATTTAGTAACCAAGATAAGTCAGAGTTTATGACATATGGTTCTGCAAATCCCCTAAATGTTATTGGATTATTAAAAGCGCAAATTTCAGTTAGACCAGCGAAATTTACCTAAAACAAAGTTACAAAAATATACAACTGGACACTTAAGCAATTCATCGTCAACTAATTAATTAATTTATTAATTGTTTGACTGTGTCGAAACAGAAATGCTTATTAATCCGAGTAGTAAAATGTCATTAATGCTACTTTGGAAGATCTTAAAAGGCGTTCGGGTAGAAATTTATGGCCTATCGAAGTCAAAATCCACTCATAGTTGTAGAAAGTTTTGAATCGAGTTCACGAGGTCGAAAATGGGTGTAGTTTCGAAAAATCTGCGATTTATGCGGTAAAAAGTGTGAAAAGAAACTGCAAGTAAATTTTGCGTCCTCAGACTGGGTCTAGAATTAAATGCAGTCGCGGGAACATTTCCAAAATCAAGAATGTTCAAATCCATATTTCAATAGACCGCGTCTGTTCAACCAATTTCTCTATCCTGTCGTAGAGTTTAAACTCAAGAAATTCCATACCTAATACAGATATTATTTAATTTATTGAGGGTTCATCCGAATGGATCTCTTCTGAAGCACCCGTTTCAAAAAGTGAACAGAGATGTTAGAATTTGCGTATACATGAGACAAGCTAGCAAAGATATTAGAGAGAAACACATGGGTTTAAGGTAATGGTACCTACTATGGAACAGCTAACCCGCAAGTTCCGCTATTCCAAAGTGTTCTCAAGCTAAATTTAAGCAATTCTTTGCATTAGTAGCAGTTGAGCGAAGACAGTAGATACATAAGAATTTTACATAGCCGAGGTCTATTCAGACACAAACATCTCGCGTTTAGTATTTTATGCGCTCCCGAATGCTTTCAAAAACCTTTAGAGAGAATCCTATTGCGCGAGTTGTTAAAATTAAAGTTAGCCAAGTCCGTATATATAAGCTCGTATCGGGACGATAACTAAAAAGAAGCATTTAGCTGTTTGAAACGGACTCTGACTCAAATAAGATCTTTGGGTATTATGACTAAGAAATGAGACACAAACAACAAACCTATGAAAGGTCAAAGGACAGAAGTTTTGCCGATGCTAGTCCAGTTGTACTAAGAGCAGTGCTCGTCAAAGTAAGCCAAGGATAATTGCTTATGGCAACATAAGTCCAATAGAACGTGAGAAACGTGTCAGACCGAGAAAAGGACTCTTGCGTTAGTCTGGGAAGTTGCACGTTTCAATATTTATATGTTTGAACAATACGGTTAAGATTTAGTTAATGATCATAAACCCCTGAAGGTCATGTTCTCCCAAAAGTTGGAAGCATGTGCCCGGATTGAACGTTGGGTATAACGTCTACAATCATATAATTTTAATGTCGTGTACAGTTCAGGCAAGAAAAGCATATCTGATTCATAGTCACTATTGCGTGGCTGTACAGAACCAAATAAGCCGTTCGATATATCTATCTCAATTTAGCAGTCGATAAGGCTCGACCTTTGGCAATTTCCCTAAGTGAACTGAAGTAGGCTAGTATGAATGACTGCAAATTATAAATTAGTAAAAAAATTGGTGTTTACCAAAATAACTAGGAACAGAGTGTATTGACACTCTGTTGTGTATTCACACCTTGTAATTATTGAGTTACAAGGTCTTTGAAAATGAACTCTGTCAAGATAATTTATTGCTACGAGGAAATTAAATTACTCCTATTGCATTCACGATAGTCGTCCCGAAATCTTTGCCATGAAACCACGACTACGAACTAAAGTATAATGAAAAAAAAATTGATACAGACACGAAATGTTATGTTTATACTCTGGTGTTAGCACCAAATCCTCCTAACCCTATGCGCAGAAACAACGACCAGTTCAGTCATGTCAGACACTGGCGTCGATTTTCTTGGACCATTGCTCAGATTCAGTCGCAACAAGGATGTTAAGGATCACTTCGACTGTAGATCATAAATGTGGTTGTCAACAACGCAGTGGATCTGTAGCTGATGGAGGTAAATTGTGTTATTATTTTTATCAAGTGTAAGATTTAAGATCCAAATTATTTACAAAAAAATTGTAGCTAGATTTTAAAAAAAAAATGTTCTTGTTTTACAATTTTATAAAAGGTATATGTAATCAGTGATGTTGTGTACATGATACATACACACACTGGTCAAGTCGTCAACGAACTGGACTAGACTGGAGGAGAAATATCATACACCCGGAAAGATGAAGAAGAATGGACTATACTTATATTGTAATTTATTTCTTTATTGGAAAAGAGCAACACTAGAGTTTCTTGCCCGTTCTTCTCTAGTGATAACTGCCTTCCGAACGGTGCGGTAAATTCAATATTGATATCACTAAATTTAAGTGAAATAATATTTGACATTTTATTGATTTAAAAAAATATATATATTATTTCATTTCATTCAAAACGAAAAAATTGATTAAAAATCTAAACATATTGTTTATGTGTGTAGCGCAATATATATAAGTGTTTGTTTGTTATTATGAAATATTATTTGATTGGTTAAAGATAAAGAATTAAATACAAAATAAAATTATTTTAAAAAATTATTGAAAAGGGAAGAGATGTAGTGTACACGTAATATTAATAATTAATTGTAAGGTAAACGTGAAAATAAATCATAATATAAGCGCTGTTCCCCACTCAAACCGGTTCACTACTACCTGTGATGTCGGACCGAGTGGACGTGTCAGACGCTATTGAAACCAAGCTTAAGTAGTTTTATTTATACAAACCAAACCTGAAACATCTGGACATAACACTCCGTGCTGCTATTGAGAATTTTCCAATGGAAAAAAACAATAACACTTTACCCGACCCGAGAATCGAACCCGGGGCCTGTAGATCGCACGGCACAACATGTTGAGTTTAAATTTTTAGTCCACGGTAAATATACTATTATTGTATTTTAGCTGTAAAAGGGGAATTAATATCCACCTAGATTGCGACCAGCGTAACGAAAATGTAAATCCAGTGGGGCTACAATGTTATCTTGAGGAATTTTATTAAGTTACTATTATCGCTTCTTATTCTTTAGCAAGCTTATAACAAGGCTTCGAATTATGTATAAATAAAGTAGACAATATTTCACTTATAATTAATTAGTCATTTTACTAAATTATTGTCTTTTTTTTGTCCCAATCCCACCACACACCCGCCACTGTAACTCCTGTGCTTCAGGATCAACAGCGGCACGCACAGTATTGGCGCCGAGCAATGAAGCTCAGCGAATCTAAGGGGACCTGAATTTGTCATAATCCCGCAACGAAGTTAATCAGAAAGACAAATAAAGGAGGAGTTGGAAAACAAAGAATTGTCCACTTCCCTCCACAGCAAAGCGGGTGATAAAACATTGAGATATGAGGCTTCTCCCTCATATAAAAAGAAAGACAATTACAATTAGTGAAATTAGACGCAATTAACGCACCACGGGTAAATAACTATATGAGTTTTATTGAATAAATTGGACCTAACGAGCGCGCTGTTATGTAGATTTCCAATAATAGGCATGGCAAAAACGCTGAAAAGCACGGAAATTCTTCCTAGATTCAACGAGGTCTGCGTAATAAACAACATCAGACGTTACATGCATACTATTGAGCATAATGTTACGCTCATCCGACCAAAGATTGCACTACATATTGGCTAAATTATTGGCTAGAAACTATTTTTATCAAAATATTTTTCTGACTTTCATCATACTTAGTCACGCAGCTCTCAAATTTGATATTAAAGAGCGACGAACGGACGAATGGATACGACCTATATATAAAGGTTCCTAGTTTGATTTGTGGATCTTGAATAGATGAAAGTCCCTGTCAACCCTCAATCGTTTGAAAGGTAACAAGAGACATTTCTAAAGAGAGAATCGACTGCCGAATATCCATATCATTTTTAATATGACGTTCAAATTATTCACAGGCTTCAGAAAAAAAATCAACGTCTTTTTCTCTACAATATTGATAATAGAACCAACTTGATAAAATCAAACGAATCTGCCTTTGTACGCATTTATTACACTTATGTTCCCAAATCAGTGAACTGAAAAAAATCAGGAATTGAGAAAGAAAAATGTAATTACTGAGATCCTTTTATATCTACATAACAAAGTACCTGATACATATTATTATTTGTGTACTGATGTTGCGTAGAGAATATTTTTGTTATCTGGTGACTTATGAAGAACTTTTATTAATCCTCTTGTTGGTTCCATGTCACCGGTCACGTACGAACGAGACATCCCAAGTAATATATATTTTATATAATATAATAATAAATAATAATGTGTTATTTAAAACCTTTCATGTTTTTTTTTTCCACAAAAAACGAAATTAATATTATACTGTCGAATATCAAAGTTTTTACTATAATGTTTCTGACAGTTTATTTGGTGAAAACACTAATAAAAAGGCAAGATGTATGTAGTTTATACTACAATGTAATAGACACATACATACATACATATATATGTATGTAGATTGATGATGAACCGAAATAATTCTTATGTTACTAAAAGTACTGGCCCAAATTCCAATCCCTTCCAATTTCCAATCCCATTTAAAAAATTCGTATACCAGCTTCTTTATTGAATTAAATCTGTGATCATTATATTAGATTCATATATTCATGCATAACTTCCATTCCTCAGTTGACTACTAGAGAAAAATAACTTAAAAACCTGTATTTTGACTTAAAAGCATTATCATGTTTTGATTTTGAATTAATAAATTTTATTTCTTTGACTTTTCTTTTTAACCGACGAAATTTATTGAGTATACAAAACTAAAGGAATTGAATAATACATATGTTACGAGTAAGCTTGGTCATAACGTCAACTCCATTAGTGACCTGTTTATCCGAAATGGGCCATTGTCCTCCAACTCCGGACATCCGGAGTAGCCGTGTCACACACCGGATTGGCTGCAAACGGATAAACATTGACATTCCGACTGACAGGATTAAAACATCCGATTGACCGGATCGGATTTTGGAGTAATTAATGAGTTGATATTTTTGCCTACTAATATTATAAATGCGTAAGTAACTCTACCAGTCTGTCCGTAACACTTTCACGATTTAACAGTTGGACTGACTTGAATGATTTTTGATAGGTATAGGATTTGATTTGGTAGGACCTTGGAAAACGTTGTACCCTATGTCCTTTTACTTTTAATCCCGGAAAAATGCAGTGTTCTCGTGAAAGATCATGGAATTCAAATTGCGCTCAAGCGGAGTCGGACCCTACAGCTAGCTTATAAACAAAAGTAGGTTGAGGTGAATTTCTACACCCATACAAACGTTTGTATGACCTGAAAGCATTTGTTACGTATTCACATTGAGACTCAAAAGTCTTTCGAAAAATCCTGCGCCCAGTAATGAGACATACATACATGGGTCATGGACATAATAGATACAAAATTTGATGTAACATTTGCTAAAACCATTTTTATAATTAAAAGTCTAATCTTTTTTCCGCGCCATTAGGCAACGCAGCACAACATTTCAGACTTATGCAGAAATTACTCTTGAAAACCGGACCACCTGCCAGCGTATAATGGTCCGCGAAAACTGAAATATGTGTATTGACAATGTTTTCAGTGGAAATGCACGCGGGGACCAAGGTATACTGGCGGTTATTTTGTATTCAAAACGCGACGGGTTTCGCTGGGATACCTTCAACGGAACTTCCCTGTATCCATTTACAGGAACATAATCCACGGCTTGGTTGAGTGAAACTTCGGCTTGCGTCTGGTCTTGCATAAATCTGGACGATTTACTCCGTTTGCTGCTATGTATCTGGGACGTAGATTGAATAATTACAGTATACAGAATAAATACGTTCTTTATTCAAAATGTGGTTATATAATGCAAGCTATGTGATGTATGGGATGTTGGAGTGAGTTTATACCTTTGTTGCCTTGAACATAACACTGGTAGGAGTGGATTAAGGCAGATTTTTTTTGTATGAGAAGCACCATTTTTGAATTTACGATATTTCATCGATATGTAATTGTTGTTGGACTAAGGCCTAAACCCTCTCAGTTGTAGAGGAGGCCCGTGCCCAGCAGTGGGACGTGTATGGGCTGATGATGATGATGATGATGATATTACTTGAATAAATCAATTCATACTCGTGAGGTAGGATGACCAGTGATTTTTTATTTTTCCGGGCAATAAATGCTGAACCTTTTTCCTTGAAACTGAACAAATTTTATACTTTGTTTCGACAAAGTGAAAAGATAAAATAGAAAGTCATATAAACAGTTCCGTGCTTCGTCACTCAGCATTATCAATCCACTTAAATACCACTTCACCTTGCCACTTCATTGTATAATTTTCGCTCGCATAATGTTCATAACGCACAACCTATTTCAAACTAATATTCATAGATTAGTTTGAATTATTTAGTTTTATATTGAGTGCCTCGTGGTCTCGCGGCACAAGAATGTGCCGTGCGATCTAGAGGTCCTGGGTTCGATTCCCGGGAAGGGCAAAGTGTTATTGGGTTTTTCCATTAGGAAATTCTCAGTAGCAGCACGGAGTCTGGAATTGTACCCGAAAAACGGCAATAGGCTCGCCCCCTATTATGTGGGACTGATACATACCTGGCGAAATGTGGGTGCAGAAATGCATCTCTGCCTACCGCTTCGGGGAATATAGGCGTGAGTTTATGTATGTATGTACCTTACCACTTCATTGTATAATTTTCGCTCGCATAATATTCATAACGCACAACCTATTTCAAACTAATATTCCTTTATAAAGACCTGGTTAGAATATAAAGCGGCTATTTATTCTCTACTCTCGTATCAGATAGGTAATAGAGGTTACTCATGAACATATTAAAAGTTTATCTGAAGCAACGCAGTAAGTAAGCTTCGAGATAATCCGTGTGGAGCCTCACCGCTTCCTTGTGCTTAGAGAGGATTTTTCTAAGCACAGATAATACGTAAAGTTGGCCAAGGAGGCGGGTAAAGACGTATTTTTTTATTAACAGCGGAAAATTGATCATTTATTTTGTAGCTGTAGGGTCCACCGCCCGGGTGCAGTTTCATTAAATTAAAGTCCCTATATACTCTTCTAAGCTTTTATCTGTTTCACACTAAGAATAATAAAAATCAATTCAGTTCTTAGGTGTGAAAGTGTAACAGATGTACAGACAGTTGCTTTCGCATTTATTATAATATTATGTATTGGTATGGATAAATAAATTTAAAGGAACAATATTTTTTATTACATACATACATAACCTCACGCCTGTATTCCCCAAAGGGGTAGGCAGAGGTGCATTTGTGCACCCACATTTCGCCAGATATGTATAAGTCCCACGTAATAGGTGGCGAGCCTATTGCCGTTTTTCGGGCACAATTCCAGACTCCGTGCTGCTACTGAGAATTTCCTAATGGAAAAACCCAATAACACTTTGCCTGACCCGGGAATCGAACCCAGGACCCGTAGATCGCACGGCACATATTTTTATTAACATACATATAAATATGTATATTATCTCACTTTTAATAGCGACTTCCATCAGGCCAAGACAAAATGCTATAAATTTTATACAGATGAAGAATACACTTATTGTGACTCTCAAATGTGTATCGACAACAAAGAAAATGAGTGAGCGCTCTACGTGACGAAAAGTCTATAAAAACCCGCTTTTACTCATCAACGTACCTGATATTTGGCAAACCAATTGAAGCGTTTGATTAAATCTCTTCGAATCAATGCGGATATTGGATGCCTTATCGCGGAGAGTGTGACAGCGGTGGTGGTTCCAAGGAGCGAGGCACCTTTATGTTAGCAATCTGAGATTTAATTCACTCGTAGACACTTTAATTTAGTGATAGACATGTCATTTTCGATAGCCGTATGAAACTTAGGATGAGTTGGAGAATTTAGCGGTTGATGTTCGTTTTTTATTTAGTCTATTGTGTAGATGTAATTTTCCCGTGCATATGTAGGTCACAAAAAAAAAGGTCACACAAATATTTGTCACTATGGTAATATCAAATCCCTATTGTTTTAAGCGGTGCCGTTTGGAACGCAGGGGCGGAAAATTTCATCAAATCTGTTTACATTTAAGCATATAAATCTTCGTACTTCTTAGAACGTCGTAAAAGTTCTTCAGATTTTTTTTTTACGTGCACCACGCCTGTAGTGAGCGTTGACGGACTGCACACCTAAAAATTCCTAAGAACTTTCTGGTGTGCAGGTTTCCTCACGATATTTCCCTTCATTGTTACGTTACGTAAGTACGTGATAATTCATTATCATCATCATCATCAGCCCAAATACGTCCCACTGCTGAGCACGGGCCTCCTCTACAACTGAGAGGGTATAGGCCTTAGTCCACCACGCTGGCCTAGTGCGGGTTGGCGGACTACACACCTAAGAAATTCCTTAGAATTTTTTAGGTGTGCAGGTTTTATCACGATGTTTTCCTTCACCGTTAAAGCAAGTGATATTCATTGTGAATACACACATAACTACGAAAAGTCAGAGGTGTGTGCCTGGGGTTTGAACCTGCGACCGCCGAAATTCTCGACCGCGCGCCTAAGCCTCGAGGCCATCATGAGTACAAACAAATTCGAAATCTCAGAGTTGTATGTCTGGGGTTTGAAGCATAACCGCCGAAATTCCGAAGTTTATTGTTTTTGTTTATTGTTTTAACCTTTTCGCTGTTTATACACCTACCTTTTATCTCTGCAACACCCAAAGGTTGACTGTTAGAAAATGCTTTAGGCGAAAAGTCCGCCTTTATACTTAAATTTATAAGAAGCATAAATAAATAAAATAAAAATTCTAGACCGCGCGCCTAAACCTCGAGGCCATTGCTACTCCTACTCTAATAGCAATAATATGGATAAACTCTTAGTCCTCAACATCTTGAACAAATAAATGCTTTAACCCAGTACAGTGATAATGACTTTAAGCACGCCGGCGACAGTTGCGGATTACGTGAAAATTGCCCCGACAGGAAATAACAAAGGATGCCGACGGAATAACTTCCTAATTCAATGATTTTATTTTCCTCCATCGGTCTCGGTTCGCTTTTGACGTCATTACTGCTCTGGTGTCCTCTTGATAATGTAATCTGTTAAGAAATATCTTTTCTGATATTTTGGTGATAGGTACTGTGGTATTGACAGGATTAGCAAAAGGGGCTCGCAAATTCAGCTCGGTACTAATAAATTCATATTTTACAGTCTGACTGCCACGAAATAGATAAGCAAGATGGTTTTGTGGTGTAAATTGACCTAATGCGTTAGGTCACTAATAATAGCAGGCCGAAGTCTGGAAATATAGGGACAAAATTATCTCTTTCAATTTCGCGGGATTTATAACGAGAGGATAAAAAATAAAATACTCCTAATAATACCAGTTTCGGAATACTAGTGTGAGCTAGGAAGCCCGAAAGCAGTCAATGTATTTCTATAAAAAAATCAGGAATTTTAGGTAAAATTTTCCTACATATTCCGTTTTGATATTTTACAGGGTTCAGAAGATATACGTATCAATAACACCGTTTAGTGCCTTCTAGAGTCTATTTTGAGCATAATCACGTCTGTAAAAAAACTCAGATCCCTAATTTTCAAATTAAAGAATCAAATTGCAATCGATGGGTCTATAAAAATAATTATTAAAGGCCAGAGTATCGAGCAACGAAATGTACTGTGACACACAGAAACAATTTGAAACTTCACATAGCTCGGTTTTTAATTAACACTCACAGAGATATTTACCGCCCGATGTGATTGCTTTTGTTTTTAAAATTGAATTGTTTTTTCACTTATTTACTAGGGACGCTTACGGCTTAGCTCTCCTACTTTAATAACTCATGATCCTTAATTATTTTCCTTTTCCTATTGCATTTTCATACATACACATTGGCGCTTATATATCCCAAGGAGTAGGCAGAAATTATTTTCAGTATTTCTGCACGTTTTCCAATTGTTTTTTGATTCCAATGTAGTATGGGACGAATGCATTTTCGTTTTTCCGACACATTTCTAGACCCTGTGCTGATGCTTAGAATTTCCTGATGGAACACACACTTGACTGCGAGACCAAAAAGCAGTACGTTTTGTATTCGCGTTGCATATTAATAGCAGAGTATTTACTTGAATTTCGATTTCTTGAATTGGTAGTCGTTTTCCATAAGTTCATCGTTGCTGTATGTAAAACCAAAGACACAAAAAAAACCAGTTTCATAAAAGGTTTGATCGTGCAATTTTTAATAAAATTTATCAGCGAGGCTATTAGGTAAGTAGAATTAAATAAAAGTAGATATAATTTACTGAATAATCTAATTATTTTTTTATGGTGATGTTTGAAGTTTTTATAAAGGAACCGGTTCGTTTGTTCCATTCGCAATGTTATATCCTTTTCATACCACAGGAGTTAGGTTTTCGATTCTACGAGTAGTAGTAAGGGTAAGACTTACGAATTAGAGTATATTTTTTGTAAAGATACATAGAAATCGAAAATAATTACTATAAAAATGTTATTCAAATTCAAAAAATGGGGGTTGATTGTTTTAAACATCGTCTGGTTTATCTCAAAGTTACCAATAAGAATTTTTTAGTTTACCGACGGGCACCATGACAGCGTGAGAGACAAACGTCATCATACATAAAGATGTCATATACACACAGACATAAATAAATGTATAACCACTGCAAAAATCGATACAAAATAGAAAGCAAATTTTGTGAAAAAAAATAGGAGATAATTATAAGAGTGGAGATTTTTTTTTCTGTCTTATGTACCTACCTCTTGTCCTCAACCCTGGCCCACTTCAAAGCCACACGTGTCTTCACATACGGCTAAATTCCCTGGCTGAGCACGTGCCAGTGAATAAGTTTCAGTTCGATTAAAATGCAAATGGGGCAAAACGGCGACGCTCGACATGACGACGCCAGCCAACCGGCGCCTACCTATTATAAAAGTGTGTAATTAATCGCCATTTTCTAGATTATTCCAGTTTCGTGGTAAATCATTTAGCAGTCTATGTACATTTTCCTTTATAAAGTCAGTACTGGCATGAGCCAGTAGATGACTACGGCTGAGAATGCCTATTTTTCTCTCGAGGTGAAAGCTGATTATGGCTCTACTTCCCGCGAGCCCTGAAGAGGTGGACGAGAAGCGTATCTCGGGGTCACCGGTCTTTCAGCCCGGCTCGCGGTGACGTCACGTCCACCGAAATGTTAATGCCGGGCTAGGTCCCTAACGAAAATCCCTTTAAAAAGCACACATCTTTGACTTCTCCAAATTATGAGTGTATAGAATTATCACACACTACAGGTTATAATCTAAAAAAATATAAGGAAACCTCCATACCTTTCTCCAGGTGTACTTCTATAATAGAGAAGAAGTACCTACATGGTGATGATGACCATAATATCACATATCATCAGCCAACTATCTTATGTATTGCATTTTCACTCTAATAAAAAATATAATTCATATTTATCTATCTTTTTAGGCGAGAATCAGGAGGGCAGCTGCCTCGCTCAGCCAGCATCGACTCGATGGTGGAGGCGGCAATTTGTGCCCGTCACTCCGAGCCCAGTCAACCGAGCAATCTTCAATTACCCACGCGGTCTGACAGGGCGTTTAGTCTCGCCTCTCCAGTGGTTGGGAGACGGGCGAAGACGCAAAGAGGACAAGCAGGTAAGTGACTGAAAATAAGATTTTGTTACAGGAATAACAGGAGATGGAGATGATGTCGGATGAATAATCTACAAAATTTTCGTGAGTCTTGACTATGAACATAAAAAACGCAGTAAAACTGTAAAAATTGAATAGGCATATATTATTCAAGACTGTAAAAATACACTGGATGTTTGGATAATTTGCCTTAAAAATAAATGTATTCAAAGGCATTATTTTACTACAACGGTAATTTACATTTATCTGCATGTGTCATTAAGTCGGTAACCAGACCTTACATATGTACATATTAACTAAACAAAAGTGTTAATAGCGGTACTCAAAAGAAACGCCAACAAAGCGCTAAAAAACATTAAAAGTAGCTCATATTATTTATTCGGTGAGACAGACGCGGAATATTCAAACGGAAAAAATTAAAACAGTTGAAAATAAGTCCCAGAGGCTTTGCTATGATAATGAGGCCGCAGTTGTCGCATGTTGTGGACACTATGATACAAAAGTACAATATAAGCAGTGTTACAACTTTATTTTCTGTTAAAATCTACAGTATACAGAATCTTCTTTAAATTTAAGCTTGGATTCCAACACAGACTCATGACTCTGGGTTGTTACTACTGTTTAAGAATACCACTGTTACTCAACACCTATATGTATATAAACATGATTATTCTATTGAGTGGGTATTATTGAGAAAAGTTTCAAATCCCTATCTCCTATGGAGGGTAGCGGAATTACAGGTAATAGTTACTACCTTCAAGACCCGTATAAAAAGGTCTGTCATTATCAGCCCATATACGTCCCACTGCTGGGCACGGGCGTCCTCGTACAACTGTGCGATTAAGCGGACTAAACACCTAAAAAAAATCTAAGAACTTTTAGGTGTGCATGTTTCCTCACGATGTTTTAAATCACCGTTAAAGTACGTGATACTCGTAATTCATTGTGAATGCACATGGTTCGCTACTAGCTTTTTTTTGTACCACTTTGTAAAGGAGTTTAGTTTGCCGTATTTCATTCTTCTATTCTGTTTATGTTAAGCAATATAATAACCGTTTCAGCAGGTCGTCAACTAAGTCGTAGTTGTGTCACTAAAAGACTAAAACTAGTGTCTTATAAGACTTTGCTGAGTCCGAATAAAAGACGACAAGAGTAAAAAAATGTTTGTTCATTTCAACTACTATTAATTTATAGACTGTGTCACATTTTTAAGAAGCTACTTTGTTTTTCATTTCAATGCGGTATATTCAAGACCTTTATCACGCAAGGGTTGAGGAAATTTTGTAAGAGCTGCGATGAAATAATGAAATAGCCTCGCCTTTACGACGCCTACGGAGCTACTATGGCTGTTAGGCGTCTAAAAAATACCTTTTTTATAAAATATTCCTAGCATTTCCACGCAAACCTCAAAAGAATTTTCATTTCACTATAATTTATCAAAGGCATTAAGAATTCATGAAAATTATTAAAAGTTTTGACTCAAATGAATGAGTTTAAAAATTGGTTTATATTTTTAGCTTTTATTAATTTTTTGATGGTATCAAATTCTTTTATAGGCTTATTTTTTAAACAGAGAAATATAAAACATAAATACCCACGCTAGTATTTAATTGAGATAGGCAGAGGCTATTGTCACAAGTTACGAGCGTGCCACCCCTCTTTATCTTCTTCAATCAATACATTTTCTCATATAATACAATTACGTCGGTTTTGGATACTTCTAAATTAGCCTTTGCGGAGAACATCACGTGTCTGATAAACAGAAAATGTATAAGTTCTTATGTTTTATACTAATTTATGTGCATAGTCTTACTAATAGTGATGGCCTCGAGGTTTAGCCGCGTGGTCGAGGTTCTCGGCGGTCGCGGGTTCAAACCCCAGGCACACACCTCTGACTTTTCGATGTTATGTGTGTATTCACAATTAATTATCATTTATTTTAACGGTGAAGGAAAACATCGTAATGAAACCTGCACACCTTAAAGTTCTAAGGATTTTGTAGGTGTGTAGTCCGCCAACCGACCGAATAGTCTCTTGTAGTTTCTGATACCTACGACGCAAAACTTGCATCTTAGTGTGTGATCAGAACTATGTATGTGACAGTTTGGTGTATATATGTACCTTTTATAATCGTTCAATATTTATGCGACACTGATATATCCGCATGTAAGCACGTACTTGATGTATGTAAATATATATTTAAAGTCTCAGGGGGTGGGGGGTATCCTCAATCTTGACCCACATTATTAGAGTAGGGAGAGAGAGCGCGGCGACCACTCCAGACCGATCGCTTCAACTATTTTAAGAATGAAGGGTGGAATAACATTCCCTCTTGGATTGTGAATGGGAATACATGAGAGGGTAATGTGTTTATTATTTATTTAATTACTAGCTGACCCGGCGAACTTCGTTCCGCCTAACAGACGATTGTTAAAAAAAATATCTTTTTTGTAGCCTAATTTACTCCTTATTAAATCAGCTATCTGCCAGTGAAAGTCCCGTGAAAATTGGTCCACCCGTTTCAGAGATTAGCCGGAACAAACAGACAGACAAAAATTGTAAAAAAAGTTATTTTGATATATATACCGTGTAGGTATACACCCATATGCATTTATAAAAAAGCGGTTATTTCAATATTACAAACAGACACTCCAGTTTTATTTATTTGTATAGATTAGGCTTGTTATGGTTCAGAGCGAGATATTGGTTACTGAACGACTTCTAGCTCAATTTGTGGAGGCATTTAAAGCTAATAAATATGGAACTGCCTCGTGGTCTCGCGTCTCTAGTATGTGCCGTGCGATCTAGAGGTCCCGGGTCGGGCAAAGTGTTATTGGGTTTTTCCATTAGGGAATTCTCAGTAGCAGCACGGAGTCTGGAAATTTGCCCGAAAAACGGCAATAGGCACGCCCGACCGATATTTCGTGGGAGTAACACGTGAATGAAATGTGGGTGAAGAAATGCACTTCTGCCTACCCCTTCGAGGAATACAGGTCTATGCTTATGTTTGTAAATATGAAATTTATGCAGTCTAATTTATGAAACAGTTTTTATCTGTATATTTATTCTTATCCCAACAATCTCCTCTTCTATCATTATGTCATTCTATCTCCGTATTTCAATATTTTCCCTTTAACTCCTTTGGATCATACATCGCCTTTCAATACTATTTTAGTTTTAATACTTTTATTATACATGCATAACAAAATGCATTTAAACTGAGAGCTTTAACTAATAGATTTAAAGCATATAAGGTAAATTCAAAGGCAGGCGGAGAATAAATACGGCTTGAACGATCTGGATGCTACCGTGTAATCAGGTTATATATGTAAATTTACTTTAGCACTTAATTTGGACTAAAATTGTCTGTTGAGCTCTAAATTATGTGGTAACAAAAAATGTCTGAGAAAAGTCTTGTCGGTAAGCCAACACCAGTGACGTTCGCGTCTCTGTCTATAGGAATGAACGATCAAATCTTTGTAAATCAATAAAAAGTCAATAATAATAACTTTATCGTTGTGCAGGGGAATAAATTTGTGTCGTGCCATTGTGGTGATCATCATCATCAGCCCAAATACGTCCCACTGCTGGGCACGGGCCTCCTCTACAACTGAGAGGTTTTAGGTTTTAGTCCACCACGCTGGCCTAGTGCGGGTTGGTGGACTACACGCCTAAGAAATTCCTAAGAACTTTTAGGTGTGCAGGTTTTATCACGATGTTTTCCTTGATTTTTCTTTGATTGTGGTGATGGTGATACTTACCACATTAAGTACCAGATACTTACCCAGGACCACTCCTGGGTTGACTTTGTGCATCAGGCGAAGTGTTCGTGAGTTTCTCCATTGAAAAATTCTCAGTAGCAGCACGGAGTCAAAAAGCTCGTTCTATTACGTGGAACTACATACCTGGCGAAACGTGGGTACAAAATTGCCAAACTGCAAATCCTTTCGGAAATACAAGCGTAAGTGTACGTATATGTGTGTCAGTTGATTACAATCCAATCCAATCCATCAGCCAATGGACGTTCACTGCTGGACATAGGCCTCTCCCAATGACTTCCACAGGGACCTGTTGGAAGCAGCCTACAACCAGCGACGTCCCACGACCTTTAAGTCAATTACAAGTTAAGTTGTAATAGTAAGCATAAATAAATAAATACACCCAACAGTCAAATACATAGTTCTGACCCCACACTAAGATACTAGTCTTGTGTCGTGGGTATCAGAAACTACGAGAGACTTTTCGGTCTCACAAACACCCAGATCCGAAACAAATACTTGTGGATCACACAAACATTTGTCTCGGTGCGGGGATCGAACCCGCGGCCTCTCGTTTCGCAAGCTGGTATCTAGCCAACTGCGCCACGAGGCTGTCAATAAATATTCTAAATCGCGAAATATGGGACGAGACTGCATAACCAGTGCGTGTGACGTGGGGCGTGCCGTGGTGAATTTGCGTAAAATATTCCATAGTTTAGAGTTAGGTGGAAACGTCGACTGGTAAGAGAAATGCTCGAATAAGGACGAACTTTCTGGAACGTAATAATTAAAAGAAGATGTAAAGAAGATACAAGTGTTAGCTCACGAGGATTTTTCTAGTATAGGTAATAGTTGCATTTACAAACAAAGAATTCCCAAAGACAGAATTCACAAAGACCAATTATTATAAAAAAATATGTATATTTTTTGTCTGTAATATGCGTTTAATTTTTTTTAATAAATAAATTCAAAAAGTAATACGGGGAAACCTAGACCACATTTTCTTTTAACTGCGCCTGTAAATTATATTACATTTAAACCATGTTGCACTATATGTACATTAGAGAGGGATAAAATAAACAACAAACGAGACATCCTAAACTTGTTGTGTAACAGAATAAAAAATAATGTAAATTTTGAGAGCAGGAAATCCTCGAAAATAGTATTCAAAAAGTAAAACGTAATTTCGTCGCCGACACAGTACACAGTACAAAGTCATTTATTGCTACGTGTTTATCTTCAGGCGCTTGAACATACATATGTACAGTGTACACACTGCGTCCCCTAAGGGGTAGCAAAGTGCATTTCTACATTCACGTTACGGGATCTGTAGAATATATACCAATATTATATAACAATCATCAGCATAGCATAGGTCCCACTGCTGGACACGGGCCTCCCCTACAACTAAGAATTGAGGTTTAATGCTGGTTGATGAACTAAGAAATTCTTAAGAACATTTTTAGGTATGCAGAATCCCACTACGGCAGGGGTTACCGTAAAGGCGACTCATTGAGGTCGCTAGGCGCGGTGCTGGGGCAGCGCGTCCTCACTGAAAGTGAACCCGAGAGGGGCGGCGGCACTGTGGCATGTGTCCATCGCGGGCGCTCGCCTACAACCGGGGCGCCCGAACCCAACCAATAGGGGTGCAACTGCGCCGCCTTAAACTCCGAGACGATTTCGTCTCGAAGGCGCACCAGGCGGCTGCGGAGTGACGGTGGGTGCTTCTCGCTTACGCACCGTGGTCGCCCCCAATGGCGCGGTGATGGCCACCGGGAGGTTTTGATCAGTATGCCGGCATCGAGATTTTGTTAGGGACCCAGCCCGGCCGACTAGATTTAATGTAATTTGGGCCAGACCAAACCTACTCTTAACATATCAGACGCTCTGGATCACATCTAGGCTCTTTTTTGAAACCGCACGTGAGGTTTTCACGAATATTTTTTTATTGTTGATCCACAAAACTGAATACGGATGATACCTACTCATGGAAAACAGAAATTTAGTATGTATGCTACTCGATGTACAAAATACTTTACAATGTTTTTTTTTTAGATATATTGATATAAATTATATTTAACACTGAATGCTAGTGCGTGAATGAAGTGTCATACCTTTTAAAAAATACTTCAACATTCCTTCACAAATGAGACCGTTTATTTGTATAAAATCACATTTGATTTTCAACCGCGCAGGCACGTTGAAACTTGAATGCTAACACGTCTGAATCACACCAGATTATTCTCTAAAAGCGTGAAAGCAGTTTACTGAAATCTCATAACGGTACGCCAGGCGAGGTGAAATACGGCGCGCCACAAACATTAACCCGAGTTAAATGTAACACGCGGAAACGAACACGTTTACCGCCTGACAACTTGTCTCGCACCTTATGACGTCACACCGGCGGCATTTGTTGCTATGGAATTTTTGTAAGGATGAAACAGTGTGCAGTTTTTTAAATTAAATGTTAACAAAAGAAAGTGAAAAAAATATTACATTAACATGATGTGTAACAAAGGCTCATGACTTCAATTCTTTAATTCTTGTTTCAGTAGATACAGAAATAGAAACAGAAAGAACCAAAACCGCACGGAGGCCATATTTACGCCAAGGAGAGTCCATAAGTATTGCCCCATGCGCCTCGGAGATAAATTGCGTCTCAGCCGTCTCGGAGTTATAGGAGACATAATTGCACCCCTACTAGCTTAATTTTCGCACCCCGGTTGCGGGTGGGCGAGCTGGTTGCGGGTGAGCGAGCTGGTTGCGGTTGGACGCCCACAATGCTCACAGGTCTCCGTGCCGCAGCGCCGCCCCTCTCGGGGTCATTTTCAATGAGGACGCCCTGCACTCGCAGCGCGTTCAGCAACCCTAAGGGCCCCCTATGAGTAGCCTCTTACGACCGGGTCGCAGGACTTCTAACAGATGTGGAACATCTTAATTACTTTGGTATATCATATATTATGCTAATATTAAAGCATAGATATATATTCTTGTTTTTTTTTTTCAAGAAATGAAATTATCATTTAAAAAGATAGTCTGCGTAACAAGAGGTCGTGGCCTCCATTTCCAGACCGAGACAAATTTTTATTTAAGGTCTGATTGTTTATGATTATGACTCGTAGTTTCATAGTATCATGACATAAGACTATGTATTACATTCAACTAGGGTCTATTGATTGATTGATTATTAATTTTATTCACCGCAAATTATAGATTCTAGTAAAATAAATTAAATTATAAATTACCACGTCAAGATACAATCATGTATACAGTATAAATGTATAATCACGCAACTTAATTAAACGGATCAATTCGGTAATCTAAAGATTAACAGACAGGCGCCTACTACACACCAATTTGGCGATAGATTCGCGGAGTATTTACTCCAATGATTAATCTGATAGTGAATAATCAATTGATGTGCTCAACGTATTCTGGTATTAATTTTGTATTTATCGGGTTGCGATGTTGTCGAAAGTTGAGAAGAGGTACTAAATTTCAATACTGGAAGGTTACTGCCTCGTGGTCACGCGGTACAATGTGCCGTGCGATCTAGAGGTCCTGGGTTCGATTCCCGGGTCGGGCAAAGTGTTATTGGGTTTTTCCATTAGGAAATTCTCAATTGCAGCACGGAGTTTATCATTTTTTAGCGTCAGTGTGTTTGTAATCACCTACCTATTACCTGTCTTATTTTTCGATCACGGTCAGCATACACATAAAATCGAAATGGCATGATGAGGGTTAAATAATGCCCGGTAATAAGGGACTGTGCATTTTATTTTTTGCCTCGACCGCCTTGTTGGTACCGCGGTATAAGTGTGTCGATTACAGTGTGAGTACAAGTCTCAAGTTGGGCATTATTTTTTTTAAGTTTTTCCATTAGGTAATTTTTTGTATCATTATGGAGTTCAGAAATTTAAACCGTCTAAAGAGGGCAATAGTCTCGTCCCCCATTGGATAGGTGAAACATGGTTGGCGAAAAGTGGGTCTAGAAATGACCTTCCTATTTGATCGGTTTACTTAGGTGTATTCGCGTGTTCGATGTAAATATGACATGACTCCTTATTCCTCTTTTTTTTTATACTGGCACGGCAAAGTGACCCCATTGCACCTGATGGTAAGTGTAATGGAGTCCAGAAAAAGTGCCGAACAGCGAGAGATGATGATCTCCCGTTGGTCGACGCAATCATGCCGGCCGAATACCTCTTCACCTTTTTCGTGAAGAAGTTTGGGGGACTAATGCCATGACCTTCCTATTTGATCGGTTTACTTAGGTGTATTCGCGTGTTCGATGTAAATATGACATGACTCCTTATTCCTTTGGAAATATAGGTGGAAATGTATGTGAAGCAGTGATGGCCTCGAGGTAGGCGCGCGGTCGAGAATCTGGGCGGTCGAGGGTTCAAACCCCAGGCACACACCTCTGACTTTTCGGAGTTATGTGTGTATTCACAATGAATTATCACTTGCTTTAACGGTGAAGGAAAACATCGTGATGAAACCTGCACACCTAAATAAGTTCTTAGGAATTTCTTAGGTGTGTAGTCTGCCAACCCGCACTAGGCCAGCGTGGTGGACTAAGGCCTAAAACCCTCTCAGTTGTAGGGGAGGCCCGTACCCAGCAGTGGGACGTATATGGGCTGATGATGATGATGATGATGATGATGATGTATGTGAAATGAAATGAAATGAAATAATATTTATTGAATTTATAAAATGTCAAATACGTCACTTAGATTCATTCATTTCAAAATTAATTTTACCACCCTGCTCGGAAGGCAGTCATCACTAGAGAAGAACGGGCTTGTTGCTCTTTTCCTGTTGTATTTTCTGTGTATGAAGCTTATTACGGAAATCTAATCAGCTTCTCGTTTTATAGCCAATGTATTCACCTTTGTTGAATAGCTATCAAAAAATAATAATAATGAATATAAATTCATGTTATAACTACACTTCTTATAACTGACGCAGACACTTGATATTGTATTAAAAGATAACACTACCATAACTTTCGTTATAAATTCAAAGCGCTTTTTCAATCTTGCTATCACCCTTTTAATACTAGAGTA
The DNA here is from genome assembly GCA_907164795.1 of Hemaris fuciformis. NCBI lineage: Eukaryota > Metazoa > Arthropoda > Insecta > Lepidoptera > Sphingidae > Hemaris > Hemaris fuciformis. The sequence continues at coordinate 4,035,111 of OU015440.1, read as the reverse complement.
ATAATTATTTTTAATTTAAATAGAAGAACTAATTTTCAATAAATTGATATTTTTTATCAAAATAAATTGATGAAAGTAATTACGTCATCCTTCTCAAAATATGTGAATTTTAATCAAAATCATTTCATATTCACAAATGTACATTACAACAAATGTGTATGAGAAATATTTTGTATGCAACAAAGCGTTTATTTACATATCAAAAGCTCACGTGTTCGCAAAAGCTCCTTTGACTGTTCATATAAGACTGCGCCTTAAAAAGCTTATGTGTTGGTTACGTTTTCAGTCGAATTTCACGCGTTAGAAATAGCACTGAGCTTGTGAAAATATAAGTTTTCAAATTCTTTTGCGGTTAAACTTTATTTTGCCCGCTACAAGACGTCTGCAGTGTTAGGTAATGGCGGTTTTGTGTAGTCTGTGACGTAAGGACATTTGAATAACGCGAATACTGTTCCATGAAATGTTCGATGGATTTTGAAGCTAAATACGGAGATTTTAAGGTACGAAATACAAAAATTGTTTGTTACGATTCGTATTGACGAGTAAACATGTATTGACATGTTTATATAAAAAGAAAATCATTATTAATATCTAATTTATATCTCCGCATCACCCTAAGGTGGAGATAAGAGAATGCCTAAGGCATTAAGTCCGCCTTTATATACATAAATGTATAATAAGCATAATATATAGTATAGATTCTATACTAATATTATAAAACTGAATAGTTTGTTTGCTTAAAAGTGCTTATCTCAGGAACTACCGGTCTGAGTTGAAAAAAAAATAAGTGTTAGTAGACTGTTTATAGAAGAAGGCTATAGGCTATATATCATCACGCTACGAGCAATAAAATCGAAGCAGCAATGAAAATGAAATAGTTCTAACCCCACACTAGAATATAAGTCCTGTGTCGTGGGTATCAAAAAATACGAAATACTTTTTCGGTCTCACAAACACCCATATCCGAAAACAAATATTTGTGGATCATACAAATATTTGTCTCGGTGCGGGGACCGAACCCACGGCCTCTCGTTTCGCAAGCTGGTGCCTAGCCAACTACGCCACGGGGCTGTCAAATAAAGAGAAAAATATTCCTTTTTTATGTCTATTGTTTCGCATATGGAATTGCGGACAACTGTAAATACATATAAATAAGCTATAGCATGTTTCTAATGAACATCTTACTAATATTATAAACGCGAAAGTTTGTATGTATGGATGTCTGGATGTATGGATGTCTGGATGTCTGGATGTCTGGATGTTTGTTGCTCTTTCACGCAAAAACTACCGAATGGATTTCAATGAAAGTTTACAATAATATAGCTTATACATCAGAATAACACATAGGCTATATATTTTTAAGATAGTGTGTGAATTGTCCAAAATATAACGATAATTGTCAAGTAAGTCGGGAAAAACTGCATCTGCGAGCTATTCATGCGTACGCTGCACAAACTGTAGAGTTTACACGTATATAATGTATAAGAGAAATGTTTATCTTAATAAGTCCTACAAAAAAGTCCGCGACAGCATATAACTATCTTTAAAATTACGAGGAATATGGTAAAAAGTAGGACGCCCTCTGGCTAGGTGGGGTGACGATATCCGCAAGGTGGCTGGCAGCGGTTGGATGAGGAGAGCCGAAGATCGAGCCCAGTGGCGTGCCATAGGAGAGGCCTATGTCCAACAGTGGACGTGAAAAAGGCTGTTGATGATGATGATGATGATGATGGTAAAAACAACAATTTCATTTCCTCATATAAACTGTTCTACCTAATTTCCTGTCAAACATTTTATGTTTATCCCGTCAATTCGGTTAATGGTCCCCTCAAATTAACAAACGTATTTAAATAAAGGTTTTGAATCGACAACATATATCCACAATATTCGAACAATTGCGTATTTTTCATTTTAAAAATGCAGAATAATCAGTAATGAAAAATGAGTGACATATTTATTAGTTGTCAAAAATGTATGCGAGCGTTCAGAAATTTATTTTTAAACTCCTTGGTTGTATCTGGTTTAAAATTTACAAACGAATGCAGGCTCGGTAGTCATCACGCTTCGTAATCTAAATAATGATTTCACTGATCCCAACGGATATACCCTTTGATTTTAGCATATATTGTCAATGCGAAAGTAACACTACTGTGTTATACTTTCACGCCTAAAATATTTGAGTTATTTGGATGATTTTTGTTATGGATAAAAACGGAAACATAAAAAGGGACATAGGTTACTTTTTTTTAATTCATTAGTGTAATTTGGGCACTTGGGAGACGTTTAATAGATTTACTTATTATCTTTCTGCACCCAACCCTGAAGTCTATGCGGACGGAGTCTCGGGCAACAGCTAGTATTATATACATATACCCATTAACTACTTGGAACACAAACGCTTGTCTAACGTCGCTCAACCACGGCCAATTTCGTCAACCACCGGCCAATATCAACGGAGTCAACCGTAACCGATTAATGAACGCTAGTCGAATCAACGTACAGACTACAGACACGCTCATTGACTTTACTTTCGAAGATATCGCTGACCAGGTTTCGCTGACACGTGATACGGTATACCCCGTTACGGAGGCGTGTGCCGTTACATATCGGTCGGCGGCGATTTAATTACTATTCGATATGAAACTGCAGTTTTTGCGGAACCCTATTATATGGTGAATTAATAATGACAATAATTGCCAATTCTAAAGATGACGGGTTAATATTATCAATATTTGCGATAAGGCTACCTATTTTATAATCATTTTATTAAGTTGAATCACTGTATTGTGAAATCAGGTGCAGTAAGAAACTAAAACAAATAAATAATAATAATAAAAAAATACACCCAACAATCACATACATAGTTCTGACCCCACACTAGGGCACAAGTCCTGTGTCGCGGGTATCAGAAACTACGAGAGACGTTTTCGGTCTCACAAACACCCAGACCCGAGGCTTGTGTGTGCGGGGATCGAACCCACGACCTCTCGTTTCGCAAGCTAGTGTCTAGCCAACTGCGCCACGGGGTTGTCAAACAATATAATTTTTCCTTTAGAACGATATCATGGTTTATAGTGCGATCTCTAACTGAAGGAATATCGGAAATAACTGAATTACCAACATACAAGGTTACTATCTAAGTGATTAAAATTAACCCTTTATTGCATGCCTAGGTACTCGCCTGATGTGGAATGATCAAGAAGATCCTATATCATCCGATTCTCTATAGTCTATACCATCCTTATAACCAATAAAATAATTAAACACCTCCGCGAGCAAGTATGATACCAATATTATGACAAAAATATCACGTTGTTAATGATTATAAAACCCTGTTTGGCTGTGTTCGCGACACGACACAGCTCATTACCGATAACCAGTTTGGTGAACAGTTAGCGTCGCCGCGCCCGCTAATTCCCATCCAGCTCGCAGTAATAGGTCACAACATTTTATAGTAAAGTTTTTTTAGATTAAATACGTTTAGCACCTTGAACATAATTTACTTAAAAGATACATTCGGAAGTCTTGATGGTCTTCAAACCCCAGGCACACACCTCTGACTTTTCGAAGTTATGTGTGTATTCAAAAAGAATTATCACATACTTTAACGGTGAAGGAAAACATTGTGATGAAACCTGCACACCTAAAAGTTCTTAGGAATTTCTTAGGTGTGTAGTCCGCCAACCCGCACTAGGCTAGCGTGGTAGACTAAGGCCTAAAATCTCTCAGTTGTAGAGTACTCCGGAGTCCGGATGGAGTCGCATTGAAGAATGGACCTCCCATCAGCCATGCATCCGGCTTGGGATTCAGATAAATATTTTATAGAGGTTGGTTAAACACCACAGTAAGATACAAGTCATGTATCGTAAGTTTAAAAACTACCAAACTCTTTTAGTTCCCACAAAAACAGACCTAAATTTTATAATTGTGGATGACACAAATGTTATCTTTTTATCGATATTGCAAAATTTATTGATTAGAAAAGAACAACACTAAAGTTTCTTGTCCGTTTTTTTCTAGTTATGACTGCCTTCCGAATATGGTAGTAAACTAAATTTTGAAATGACTGAATCTAAGTTATGTGTTTGACATTTTATAGATTAAAAAAATATTATTTTATTTTATTTCATGTCACTTAACAAATCTTGGTTCATAATCTGACCATAACTATAACTTTTAAAAAAACTATTAACAACTGCGCCACGTAGGATATCATAAAATCTAAATGTAAGATAAGTACTCCATAATAATATAGATAAAAATAACACATTGGTATCTACAATACGATTATAGTATATACATCGCGGTCCACACAATGTGTCTAACATCGTAGTAATAATGCCTGCTTATCTCAAACTGGATTTATACAGGCTGATTTCGAAGCCCCGCAATCTTGTTAGTCACTGACGTGTCTTTGCGTGCGGTGATCGATTTTATTGTTTTATTTTTAATACCAGTGTAAATTGATTTTTTTGAGTGAATCTCCCCTTATCTCCTTAAATTTTAAAAGGTCTTCATACAGTTACCGTTACTATTTTGTTGAATGTTTTTGGACGACAAAAATATTCAACAAAAATCGCTAAGTAGAAGTCCCTTTGTGTCGCATTGAATTGATGGTAAGCATCAGGTGCGGTCACTTTCACCAAACCTTACCGGTTATACCCAGAAATAGAAAGAATAAAGGCAACCCTCCCCCCTCCCGCCCTTCTCCTTAAATCCTTTCAATCACTTTTATATTGGTTCAGGCTGTGGGATTCCGCCCAGGCACAATTTTGAATTATATCCTCGTCCCACGGGAACGCTGAATTTCCGGTATAAAAAGCCCCTATGTCTTTTTCCAAGGGCCTATCAATCTCCATACCAAAAAACACAGAAATTGATATTGATATTACAAAAATTGATCCTGTCGTTTAGGCGTGAAAGTGTAACAGAGTTACTTTCGCATATACAATATTAATGTTGGAGTGGAGACCGCGCTTAGGCAAACGTAGTGTAGGACGACCTGCAGCACGGTGGTCCGACGACTTGAGAAAGGTGGCGGGTAACGCATGGATGAGGGCTGCACAAGACCGGGATGGTTGGCGCTTTCTTGGGGAGGCCTACGTTCAGCAGTGGACGGCGATAGGCTGAGAGTATACAATATTAGTATGTATATACACAAATCCAAAGTACAGTACTGTGTCTTGTAAAATCTCCAACAAACTAACCTAGAGCCCTCTTTAACATTTATCTTAAGCATAAATAATTTAATTATTTCATGTCCATTTGTGATGACGTAAATGGCCTAAGCTCTGTGCACAATTTATCTCAAAATGACACTAAACAAGCCCTTAACTTGAGCAATAATTAAAAGGCATTCTACATTACTTTCGCAACGGAACGGAACACTAAACTACTAAGTACTGCTTACAAATATTTGTCTGAAATAAACTAAAGACAAAATCTCGGAGCCGTTTCAAATTTTAGACACACCTCTGAATTTTCGAAGTTACGCGTGTGTTCCCAATGTAAAGGGGTTTACGTTATTATGATTTAAGTTTATTATTAAACCTTTATTATATTATAGATAAAACCAAAACATTTTCAAAGAATATTAATATTAACACAAATGCGGAAAACGTAACAAAACACGTAAATTTAACTCATTTATTAAACAATTGTTGATCAAATTCGAATGAGAAACAGAAGCGGTCATTTATGCTTTTATTTTGACAGCCCCGTGGCGCAGTTGGCTAGACACCAGTTTCCGAAACGAGAGGCCGCAGGTTCGGTCGCCGCACCGAGACAAATGATTGTGTGATAACAAATATTTGTTACGGGTCTGGAACGAAAAGTCTCTCGTCTAATCTGATACCTAAGACACAAAACTTGTATGTTATTGTGGGGCCAGAACTATGAATGTTATTATTGGGGCTATTTATTTCTTTTAAATAAGTTTATGTGATAGTATATATAGTATGTATAGTAAATATAATGGTATTCTGAATAGCCTTACATTACATAACACCATATCAAGTAACATTGAACGGAAGACGTCACACCGAGCATTCATAAACAAAACAAAAGAATCGTTACACCTACGAGTACTTGCAGTATGCATATTTTAATCCGGGCCGGAGTCGAAGTTCGGGTTAAGCTTTTAAGGCTATAATGTACATGTATCTCTTTCACACGCACGCGGAAACTATCCCCCTCTCTTTCTAGCCGCTTGTCACGCCAACTAGCGGTAACTTAGAACACCAGTTGACAGTGGCCCAAGCGCATGTTCTTTATACCGCGTTCCGTGTCAGAATACGTTTATTCGACATTAAATTGAATAAAACTGTATTTGTAAGTGCAAGGGGGTTATTTGTGTGTGAAAATGGTGATAGTAACGACCGTGTAATAGCCAGAACAATGATATTGTGGTAGTAAATGAGTGCTCGTGGAATTGTTGACATACCCGGATTGTTTTCCACTTGGAGTCCCAAAAACAATATCAAGATAAAGCTTAAACGTAAGTACTATACAATTACTAAGTACGTACACAATACACAATGAATTTAGGTACCTAATATTTGTAACATCCTGTTAGTTTTTAAGTTTTTTGTTATTACCAAGACTGGCCATTATTTTGTGTCATAAAGTTATAAATAAAAATACACAAAGTAGATTTAATTAATATAATCTACGATGTCTTTTTTAGTTACAAAAAACATTTTTTATTCCCGATAAAAATCTAACATAATTATTTTGCTATACAACTTGACATTCGTTTTCGTAATTCAATTTATGTTTCAATGAAAAAATATACTATACTATAAATAAGTCAAATAATTTAACATTAAATATATTAGGTACTAATTTCGAGGTATCGCATCAAGTACTTATAACATATTTTTTTATAATAACTCTGGGAATTGATGTTTTTGCCTTTGACTCATTAACTATAATGTTTAACAAACCGTCATCATTCCATTACACAGGCTTCATAACCCCGTATATAATTTTAAGTAAATATGAACATAAATTAGGGTTTAATTACCGTTATTAAAGTCTTTGTGTGAATGTGCTGGGTATTTTTTCGCCCGTTAAAATGTCCACTTTCATGCTCAAAATGTATGAAAATAATTAGAATTAATTAAGTTTTTAGTAGGTGTTCCTCGCGACTCATTATGTAATTCAGTCGTATGTACACGCTAGCATTTTTTTTTCACAATGAACAATCCCTCATCTAACATCGTAATGATAAGAATTAAATACCCACGTAAGCTGGTAATTGTTGAAACAAAAAGTTCTGGGCAGAGGTCACCTTTATGTTCGTTTGAAAATATCGAGGCTTTAATTCTCTTCTATGACCTACTGCGTATAATATAATTAGTTATTTATAAGAGGTGGTAATCCTCCTCTATGTACTTGTAAATAAACTTGCGATATTATATTCTTGTGAGTTATCCAACGATGTTTTTCATTGGCATTAAGTAATTGAAAATTAACTAAAGGTGCAACTGAAAAATAAAATATGTATGGCACAGACTCGCACCTCCGAAACTATCTCTGTTGTCAGGTTCCAACTGAACCACCACTATCTTATCTCTTCTTCAAATCTGAAAATAAGAGGTACCTATGGTTATTTTAACATTGATAACGTATTTGTTAAATAGACGACGTTATGTCTCGCTCTGTTGTGACGTCAAAAGAAGTAAGAATAACTTTAATTATTTAAGGTATACATAAAAAACGTTTACAAGTAAGGTCCAAGTAATACGAGTAGTAGTAATAGTAACTTCTGTAAGATAGACAGAGATATATCTTTTGGATTTGTACTCGCGATTCGCAACGCAACTTAGCGGCCACTTAGCAACATAGGGACACATTCATCATCCTTTAATAGGTCACTGTTGGCTAAGGAAAGATTTTCTCGGTAACTTTAACCTTAAAGGTATTCTTTGTTAAATTCAAGAAAAATGTTACATAACTTTTACTTTTAATACTCGTATATAAGTATCTTAACATTAGCATCAGCCCATCTACTCCCCACTGTGGGGCACGGATCTCCTCTAAAACCAAGAAAGGATTAGGTCTTAGTCCAACCTGGCCTAGAGCGGGATTTATTTTGATATACAATTTAATTAACTGTGCTAGAAATACAGAACAGCTTAGTAAAACGTTTTCATAAAGTTTTATAATAGACGTAAAAGTTACGGATCTGTGCACGTCACATATTTCGTCATGGTAATAAAATTAACACATTTTACGCTCTAAATATATATAAAATTAACAGTTTATTTGTTAATCTCTTTGCGTGTTAATTCGACAATTGCTAAATACATCAATTGTGAAATATTTCGGGGATTTTCGTAATGTGTTGAAAATTATATTCGATTGTATTTTCTAGAACATTTACAAACGAATTGCTCGGCTAGGTAAGGTTTTGAAAGTTAAGAAGCCTTTCTGTTTCTTCTATAGTAGTAAGATTGAGATATAGTCATAGTATAGTCACTACTGGAATACTATTGTGAATGGCGGCATCGAACATAACGTAACCTCTGGGCGATGCTTTTTTGATATGCTGACAGTAACTATTTGGCATCAAATAAATTGATTAACTTTGAGATGTGAGAGAAACGAACAACAAGGTTGACTGGTAGATAATGCCTTAGGCATTAAGTCCGCCTTTATACAATGTATATAAAGCATAAATAAATAAATAAATAAAAACATTTGATCATCATGTTTATCAACACACTATCTACTGAGACATCAAAATAGACCTTCTTCAAGGAACGCAGGCCTTCTCTGTCAAAATTTAAAAATAAAACGACCTAAACACACCAAATCTCCCTGTTTTTTGTAACACGCTTTTATTAGTTTTATACGTAGGCATGTTAGTATGTAACGAAATCTTTGAACATGATTTTGACCCCCATCAAAACATCGGATTAACTCGAATTGAATATGCTAAATTGCCCTTCATCTTTTACCGTATCTTAATCCCAGTTGCAGCAATGCCTTGAAGCAATTTCCTACACCATAATCCTTCACGTTTAATTCGAAGCACCAAATATAGTTTAAGGAATTCGCTAACGAACGCGTTTAGCATGCGAGCGGCGAGCGCGGCCAGACGCGGCGCACTACGCTGGCAAAATTTCAATTTTTAACCATGCTTTACAATTTACTATGAGTCAAATGCACGGCTTTTGATGCATTGTATCATAACTTGTGGTGTTGAAAACAATCGTTCAGTTCGCAGAAATATGTAGCGATTGTGTTATATTTAAACTACGATAAACGATTCACAAATGGACGCTAGCATTACTGAATACCGTTGTGGGGCGTTAGGCCTTTGATTCTTTAAATAAAACATTATAATTAAAAAAAAAACTCGTTCTGATACGTCGTTGGTCAACCGTTGAACAAATTTTGATAAATTTTGTCTTAGACATAAATCAGATCTAGGATAAGCACGAATAACCGTCGAAGCTTAAAAAGTCTTGCTTTAAAGTCTAGTAAGTCTTTAGTAAGTATACACTAGATTTTACAAGACTAATGAAAATTCAAAATTATTAATATTTATTCTGTACATGTACGATAAAGAACAGACTGACATAATTATTTTAACTGATGATTGATACTTGTAACCGTTCTCGTCAACGAAACTTAACCGTATCGCACATGTCAGATCCCTAATCGCCATACCGTGCCAACACACTAAAAATAATTAGAATAAATCTATACAAATAAATAAAATTGGAGTGTCTGTTTGTAATATTGAAATAACCGCTTTTTAATAAATGTATATGGATGTATACACGGTACATATACAAAAATAACGAATTTTTTTTTTTATTTGGTCCGTCTGTCTGTTTGTTCCCGCTAATCTCTGAAACGGGTGGACCAATTTTAACGGGACTTTCACTGGCAGATAGCTGATGTAATAAGGAGTAACTTAGACTTCTTTTAGTTTACATTTTTTCTTATTAAAAATAACATTTCCGCGCGGACTAACTCGCGGGCCCAGCTACTAAGGAATAAATAAATAATGTATTTATTTATTTATATCAAATCCCTAATCGCCATACCATGCCAACATACTAAATACAATTAGAATGTTCTAAATATGCCCTAAAATAAATGTTTCGACCACTTAGGCCATCGAACTGACACATTTATGATTTGTACGTAACACGCTAGTGTAATGTAGGTATGGGCGTCACGAAGCGTGGCCCACAAAAACTGTACCAACGTAATTTTTATATTTTTTACGAAACCGCCATTAACATACATATTTTGACAATAATTGGACAACAATTGAACGTAATAAATGGTTGAGTAATACAAGTAATGGGTTTTTTGTTAGGCAACATAGACAAGTCATTTCTAACTATGCCCCGTATATAAAAGAGGTTATGTTTTCTGCAATAGACGAGTAATCTCTTCATAAATGGGCATGCAATAAAAAGGTGTTCAATTCTTGGATCATCATCATCAGCCCAAATACGTCCCACTGCTGGGCACGGGCCTCCTCTACAACTGAGAGGGGTACCACCCTCTTGGATCAAGTATGTGCTATTTTACATCAAAATAAATTTCGTTTGTAGTACCTAATCCGAAAATATGCTCAGTTTACGGCTATAGTTTCGGCTATCATTAACCCATTCCTCCCCACTGTCCTATTTTTAGGACACTATATTCAACATTTTTTTTAGTTGTTAGGGCTCTTATTTTTATTGTTTGTGATGAAATTCGTAATTTCACACTATTTTTCTAATAAAATATTTATTCGCTGTAAAAAAATGTTAAGGTGATTTTAATGTAATTTTTTCAAATTGTTTTTTGTCGACTAAGGAAGAGCACTGTGATCCTACTTCATTTAGCGCGAAAAAAAATTTCTCATATTATTTTTTCTCAATGTACTACGAAGTTAAGTTACGAGTATACATTTCATTATTAAATTACAATTTTTGATGCTTCGGTAGTAATGGGTCAAGTACTACTTCAATCATATCGATCGATTAATGGATGAAAAAAATACATCTCTGCCTAACTTTTTCGGCATGTAGACGTGAGTGTGTAAAGTACCCACATAAATAATTAATTCGTGAATTATTGTATGTTAGAAAAAGTTAATTACTAAAGAAACAAACGGATACAGTCCATTTATTAAATACTTTAAATAAACAAGCTAACCTTAACCCTTTCTGACCACGCGCTTTAATAACGTGCCGACAAAACCGCCAGTTTGTTTAAATTCTTCGCATACAAAGCCACCGAGAGTCCAATCAGCCTCTAAACCAAATAGGGATGCCCAATTTTATTTACGGTCACAACTATTGGTTTCAAAGGGTTACCGATACGTATGTGAATCGAAAACGAGCGCTTTCTCCTACGCGGCATCGATTTTGGGTCACTTAACGGACGAATATAACGTTTTATTGCACGATTTGATATTGAATATATAATTTATCGATACGAAATCGATTCATCGGTAGATAATCGATGACTTTAGTATAGGTTAATGTATATACTATGATACGTTGTTATTGACAACATAAGTACATTATATGCTGATGTCTATATCCTCGAAGGATAGAGTGAGACGTATTTCTATAACCACGTTTCGCAAGCTGTGTTTTAAGTCCCACGCAATAACAAGATATCATATTACTGATTTGCGAGCACATTCCCAAACTGTATCTGAGAATATTCTAATTTAAAAACCTAGACACTTTGGCCAACCTAGGATTCGAACACTAAACGTAGAAACTAGTCTTCCTTCATTTGACCATCGAACTGTAAGGTGCGGTGATTGTTTGTAACATGTTTTTTTTGTTTCTAACTCCTCCTACATATCTTTTTCTGATTAACTTCGTTACGGGATAATGACAAATCAGATTCGCTAAGCTTCTGTGCTCGGCGTCAATACTGTGCGTGTCACTGTTGATCCTGGAGCCAAAAAAAAATATGGTTATACCTTGTCAAAACATAAAATACTTCCGATTTAGGCAAAACTATCCTATAATAAATGTTCCCTACATTCCTTCCTAACCAAACATTACGTGCTCATATTTTATCGCTGACAGTGTATGATTGATGACGTACGAAGAGCATCCTCATATCCAGCGTTATAATGAAGGGAAGGAACAAATACGTCGAGTCTCCGCCGTGACTCACGACACGTACGACATAAAGAATGAAATTTTAGGACAGAACATTTACATGATAAAACACTCACGCTATAAAATAATAAAAAACGGAATGAAATTCGTGGAGATTATTCGTAGAATTAAGTATTTTATAGTCCTGACTTCACATAAAGGTAATTTTCGTGTTTCCGATATTCTGAATCACATAAATATGATTATTGTGCGAACTTAAACGCATCCTATTTCATGGTCTAACCAACTGTGTAGTTGCCAGGACTAAATTAATCGGCCATCAGATGGAAATTCCAGTGCCTTTTAAAAAATCAACTTAAAATACTTTTTTCAATACACATCGATTAGAGAGTAAGCAAAATGGGGAATCCAATAAATTTTTTTTATCCATCGTCAAAAAATGTTTTTGCTTCAAATTTCGTGCGTTTTCTCCAACACCTAAGTCAGCTACGGGTTTTTTACTTCAAAAATATATTAAAAAAACTTCCTATTAAAAAAAGCTTCAATTTCCGTTAAAGTCATTAGCACAGAAAAAAGTGGAATCTAAAACTTGACATTTAATTTGTTGATACTGAAATAGCAACTACCTGCGAAAGTGAATATTTTAAGTATGAAAGTAACGGCAGATGTAGGATGGCTGACTTATGGTGGCCCAGACCAACGAGAAGAGGTCGAGGCCATCGCCGAGGAGGGTCGATGACTTGTCCGATTCGCGGGCTGATATCGAATGCACGCTCAAACTAGATAGGCAATGCAAAAACTGTCTTGATAGACGTTGCAGTTGTGAAGTATGAATGGCGCGCCTCCAGCATTAAAAAAACTTATTTCCTTTTGTTATTTCCTACATTTCCTATTCCGTAGTAAATGCCTTGAACGAAGCACTAGTATAAGTTAATTAGTATTTATAATATATTATCTGGTATTTGTTTTTACATCTGTCATTTTATTTTATCAATTGGATTCATTTCTAATGAAATCATCATCAGCCCATATACGTCCCACTGTTGGGCACGGACCACTAAAAATGAGAAGGTTAAAATAAATCGTAGAAATAATTAATTGTACATTATGTTACTTGTAATGCCAAATATATAATATTGTAGCTGTACCTAAAATGCATTAAGGATTAATAAAATATTGTAGCCTTTATATCTCATCGTACACCAGCTTATTTATTTCACTCATTGACATAGACTTAAGGCTTAAGCCACTACAGAGGCCTAATACAGGTTTTAAAGTATAATATGTATGTTTGTGAAACTCTTGGAGAGGGCGCTCTAACATGTTACATGTACGCTCATTCAAACACCAGAAGTGCACTAATTTTTTTTTTTTTTTCTATTATAAAAAATCCGACTTTCCATTCATTACAAAATATACCAACTTTTGTTCTGACGTTTGGGAAAAAAATCCACACGCGAATGCAAATAAATTTGACGCACATTTTTGCTACAATTGTGTTGTGCAACAAAGGCCTCATTGTTTTGGCGTAAGGAACAATGAGCCAAGTGTGCTAAGTGAGGAATATTTTTGAAACCGAATGAAAAAATTTGCTCATCATTAATTAGAACTCTATTTTGAAGAAGCTGACGCCAGCAGTTTCGTCCGCGCAAATAGATTACCGATCTTGTTGGAATTAAACGTAATCCCTATCTAGTTAGTTCGATTACCAAAGCCGAGTAGAATCTATCGGACCCAGTTTTGAATTAAAGCTTGGTTGATTTTGTGTCTGTTATTTACTCCTCTTATTACATACATACATAAACTCACGCCTGTATTCCCCCAAGGGGTAGGCAGAGGTGCATTTCTGAACCCACATTTCGCCAGGTATGTATCAGTCCCACGTAATAGGGGGCGAGCCTATTGCCATTTTTCGGGCACATTTCCAGACTCCGTGCTGTTACCGAGAATTTCCTAATGGAAAAACCCAATAACACTTTGCCCGACCCGGGAATCGAACCCAGGACCTCTAGATCGCACGGCACATACTTGTACCGCGAAACCACTAGGCAGTCCTCTTATTTTTAAACCAAAAACCTTTATTTTACCATAGATCTATTTCTTTTTTTTATCTATTTCTTGATTGTAAGTTTCACAAAACCTTCTTATAAAGTCACAATAAAGATAATTTAATGGACTGCTGTTAACTGCTAATATTAATTAAAATGTTTACAATTGTCTATTGGTTCGTGATGACAAGTAGAGCGAATTTTCAGCAGTTTTCTTAGATTTTCGCTTGAATCTCAAAACACTATTGTATAAATTGGTATGCTATATACCTACTGCCCGTGTTATCAAGTGTACTTATAACCGGTGACGGTACATCCATAGAAGCCCAAAAGCCCAGTTTGCCTTACAAAATTCCGAAAAATTATCTTTAACTGCTGCTGCTGACTGCCTCTTGGTCTCGCGGTACAAGTATGTGCCGTGCGATCTAGAGGTCCTGGGTTCGATTCCCGGGTCGGGCAGGGTGTTATTGGGTTTTTCTATTAGGAAATTCTCGGTAACAGCACGGAGTCTGGAATCGTGCCCGAAAAACGGCAATAGGCTCGCCCCCTATTACGTGGGACTGATAAATACTTGGCGAAATGTGGGTGCAGAAATGCACCTCTGCCTACCCCTTGGGGGAATACAGGCGTGAGTTTATGTATGTATGTAATAAGAGGAGTAAATAACAGACACAAAATCAACCAAGCTTTAATTCAAAACTGGGTCCGATAGATTCTACTCGGCTTTGGTAATCGAACTAACTAGATAGGGATTACGTTTAATTCCAACAAGATCGGTAATCTATTTGCGCGGACGAAACTGCTGGCGTCAGCTTCTTCAAAATAGAGTTCTAATTAATGATGAGCAAATTTTTTCATTCGGTTTGAAAAATATTCCTCACTTAGCACACTTGGCTCATTGTTCCTTACGCCAAAACAATGAGGCCTTTGTTGCACAACACAATTGTAGCAAAAATGTGCGTCAAATTTATTTGCATTCGCATGTGGATTTTTTTCCCAAACGTCAGAACAAAAGTTGGTATATTTTGTAATGAATGGAAAGTCGGATTTTTTTATAATCATCATCAGCCCATATACGTCCCACTGCTGGGTTATGTATGTATGTTATCTTTAAGCTTTAAATCTTTATTTACTAAAAGCATTTTGACATATAAATGGAAATATACTGAGCCCACAATAAACAATTATAAACTAGACATTAAACAAATAATATGTACCACTTTTGAGCTTCTATTGAAGTACCGCCACTGCTTATTACAACGTAAATTGCCTCTCCATGCCAGTCTTAATAACACCCACCTGTCATATCAACCGTTTGTGTGGGAATGTAAAAATGTAAACATTCCCCAACCCCCGAACGCAGGGAAGCGCGACCGTCGCCATATGGCTCGGGGTAACATGCCCCATAAACATATTTAGTCACCGTGAAATACGAATTCCGACAATGATAGTTTTACTGTCGAAATGTGAGCGTAGATTATTTGGTTAGATAAAATAAATGTGGTATTGGTTTTATTGCGTTCATCGTCATCAGCCCATATACGTCCCACTGGGCACGGGCCTCCTCTACGATTGACAGGGTTTAGGCCTTAATCCACCACGCTGGCCTAGTGCGGGTTGGCGAACTACACATCTAAGAACTTTTAGGTGTGCAGGTTTCATCACGATGTTTTCCCTCACCGATAAAGTAAGTAATAATTTATTGTGAATAATTTTATCGCGTTACCGCTGTGAAATATCGTAAGTTAATTATGCAATTATTATTATGTTCACATGGGTCTTGTGTACAATCGAGAGGTCTCTTGGACCTAGGTCAAGCAAAATGTTGAAAGCTGTCGAAATTTAGGTCCATAAAAACACCCTTCCAAAGAGACGATACACGAGCACTCTCCGAGCACGAGAACCTCTATACACGAGCGGTATTGCATTTGTGAATTAAAAAAATTGGGCTATCAGGTATACTACACCCTAAAAACACCACACTTTACCTGATAGTGAGTATGACATATTAATACCATGCTGTAGTGATGCACCAAGCAGTGAGAAACGACTGAGATATTTTATTTATTTATTTACACTTTTTATACAATAAGTATAGAGGCGGACTTAATGCCAAAGGCATTCTCTAACAGTCAACCTCAGGGTGATGCAGAGATAAAAAAGGTAGGTGCATAAATAGTTAAATGGTTAAAATAATATAATATATAAAATATACATACATACATATATATACATATGTAAATAGAATCAAAATTTATATATACTAACATATATACACAGATAAATAATTATAGACACATATAAATACATATACATATACATATTCTATTTCACAAAGTTACTTTCGCATTACAAATTAGTTTCAAATGAATACTTATTCATCAACAAACTCAGTCATATTCACTTAGTATATACTATTAAACAAGAAACTTATTAAAAACATGTTGAATGATAAGCCTTAGGCGCGACCTTGTCCTCCACAAAATGTAAATTTCTAAGAGCGCAGACGATAAAATGATGATGGGCCTAGCGCAAACAGCTGTTTGGCCCAACACGTCTGTTACGACGACGCATTTCTATTAAATATTCAACTAAGCCTTCTAAGATACTGTAATAGAAAATTACGAAGAAGAAGGAATATTATAATTATATTGAAATTAATTTTGAGGGAAGGATAATTGGGGTGTCATTGTTAAAGTAAAGGCGTAAAGAATGTAGACGGAATAAGTTGTGACAATTTTATTATTATTCCATATACATATAAAACATACCCTGACTTTTTTAAATTGCACTTTAACTTCATTTAAAATATTTCTGCCCAATTAAAATACCCTTGTTAATGTTTTAATGTCTCTCCTATGAGATACTAGTATGATTAATGTCACTGCTGAAACAATTATACTTGCAATCCATATTTAAATTTTTTAAGACTTTAATAGAATTCAAAATTTGTAGTATAATCGACAAAATCTATACAAATAAATAAATTTGGAGAGGGTGTTTGTAATATTTAAAATAACCGCGTTTTTAATAAATGCATATGGAGTATACACGGTACATATATAAAAATAAGGTTTTTTACAATTTTTGTCTGCCTGTCTGTATGTCTGTTTGTTCCGGCTAATCTCTGAAACGGGTTGACCAATTTTAACTAGACTTTCACTGGCAGATAGCTGATGTAATAAGGAGAAACTAAGGCTAAAATAAAAAAAATAAGAATCATCTGTTAGACGGAACGAAGTTCGCCGGGTCAGCTATTTTTTCAATAAACACTAAACTTTAAATTCCAGTGCATAGTTATGGTAATCCATCATTATTGCAATCTGCTGTAATGTCAAATTGTAATCATTGCCGATTACCTGTTCATTAATCAATCGATGCTGTGAATACATTTATTTCGCAAACGACTGTTTACAGTTCAGGAAATCAAACTATTCGAATACTAGAACAATGGGCCTACATTATTACCTACATGAAAAACAAAGGTTGGTGAATATCTGTTTGTATGAATTTTACTTCTTCACGGTCTGATCAAATTTCATATTGAGACAGCGCTCACCCTAGAATAGCATAGGCTATTGTTTAACCAAACCACGGGGCACAGCTAACTAAATAATATAAGTATCTCAGAAACATAGAATCGGTTAATAGTGATGGATTTTAACAGATACAAAATCGATTCAAATCGATTATGTTAACAAATCGATTACACTATTAATGATCGTTCTTGACTCTCGCGTAACATATATGAAGGGCGGCGAAGTCCTGTTCGATTTCTCGCAAGTGAAACTACAGTAGAAACTGACCCTTTTGACCATATATATAAGTACGCTATAAGCATTAGTAATTACTTGACATGCAACAGTCCTTTTTAGTTTACTCCAGGATGTAAGAGATTTATTTAGTTTACTTAGATCAAAGCGTATTCTACGAAACAGTCTGATAACTACTTAAATACCGTACTTCAATTCGTATTTTCACAATAAATCGTCACGCACTTTGTCAGTAGACGTAAACATCGCGATTAAATTAAGTTACGAAGAATTCTCTGCAAGGAATTTAGTACTACCTTCAGCACAAGACTTGGTCCACATGGACTTTAGAAATAGGTTCATAGAGTTGCGAATTATCTAATGACCTATCAGAAACGTAATACATTTCCAGTCGTTAGCTCATAACCGCGACCAAGGTCCAAGACAAAATTCATCAAAATCAGGTCAGCAGTTAAGGCAAAAAATCTTTACAAAAAAAGAAAAAAAACACTTTCGCACTCGGAGAAAGTTCTTATTTATTTAGTATTGACGACATAGAGGTAACTCTTTGAGCCGTGAGGGATAATCCCATTCACGACTTCATGTATTACAATTTCAAGGTGTAAGTAGAGTACTCTATTCACATTATCCCAGCTTTTTTCAAGTCGAAACAGAAGGTAAGTCTGGTCATCTTTACACGGCACATTTTCTGACACTGTAGTGTAACTGAGAATATCCTGATGGAAAAACCCAATACTTTTCCTGGTCGGCGAATTTATCCTGGCACCTCAAGATCGCACGCGATTATTTAAACCGAGTGTCTAACGAGGCGGAACGCGTCGTAAAACTTGTTTTGGGAATTAAATTTCAACATGTCTTAACAAATATTTTAGCTATTTAAGATTTATTGATAAATTAGCATTTCTTAAAAAAAAAGTTTTAATCGGATTATGGACACCAACTAACGAACTGTCGTTGGAACTGTAAAGTTCATGGCCCAATGGTGTCAACTTTGGAATAAATCCATAAATACATCCGAAGTTTTTAATAATTGGGATGAAAACACTTGCGCCGCGAGACAATGATACAGGAACGTGTAACACCTTCAAATTGCAGCACAGCATACCCTTGTACCGTAAGACCACGAGGCATTAAAGTATAACTTGAAAAGATCAAGCGAAAAATTTATAAATTAAGACACTTTGACTTAATTTATTGCAGTTGAACCCACAATTTTATATTTCTCTGTCAATGCCTCAGCCGCAAGCGTAACGTTCACGTGTCAACAAATTGAAATACTGCTGGGAATTTAATTTATTCTGTTTTTGTTTATTCCAATATTTTCGCAAACATTTCGCCGCGCGATTCTTCTATTTGGACATATTTTTCGTAATATATTTTGTGTTTAACATCAGGCGTCGTACATTTCACTATTCCTGTCTACTTTATTTCAACTCCCAAAATATGTTTCTGTAATGTTTATTCAAACTTTGATTAATGTAAGGTTATAAAGGAGCAAACGTATGAATTAGTAAAAGATTTAATAGCTTAAACAGATACGAACATGTTATGCCAAAACGGAGTGATTTTTGTCGTGAAATTGGGCAAAGGAGAGGTGAGAAGAGAAACTATCCCACCAAAAACCCACCACCACAACGCCCATACACAAAGATCGTTTGTAGCCCTTACGGAAATGACACTGCCCTGTGAAGCCTTACGTAAAGGAGAGACAAGAGTAGAAATAAAAAAAGGAAAGGTAAATTATTGTGTTAAAATTGCTTACCTAAAGTAAGAGGAGGGGAAAGTATTAAATGGCATGAGCGAACACGATTAAAATGATAGAAAATATATGAGATTTTAATGTACCCATTTACCTATTTAGAAGCTTAACCAAATAAAATTTCAAAAAATTGCTTGGAAAATTTAATAAGACGATATCACTGACGCTTAGATTTTTATTATTCTTCGACGATTTAAAAGCTATAGTGTCGTTGAATGATGGCCCTGATGTATTAGTAAGCTCTAATTACTCTAGGCTAAATACAGACAAGCAGTGATGGCCTCGAGGTTTAGGCGCGCGGTCGAGAATTTCGGCGGTCGCAGGTTCAAACCCCAGGCACACACCTCTGACTTTTCGAAGTTATGTGTGTATTCACAATGAATTATCACTTGCTATAACGGTGAAGGAAAACATCGTGATAAAACCTGCACACCTAAAAGTTCTTAGGAATTTCTAAGGTGTGTAGTCCGCCAACCCGCACTAGGCCAGCGTGGTGTTGTTGAGGAGGCCCGTTCCCAGCAGTGGGACGTATTTGGGCTGATGATGATGATGATGAAATACAGAGAAACAGTTAGTAAGAGAAAACGCTAAGAAAACTGGAGAAGTATTAATTGAGTTCTTGAAAAAAGTTCATATTAAATTAAAGCGCCCTTCAGACGGTCTGGCAGAGTATAATGTTTTCATAAACCTGCTGGAGTAAAAAATTGTAGCTTTTCTACTGGCTGCGGGTACATCATAAACTAATTTAGGAGTTGCGATGTAATGTTTGAATAAACACGGGGTTACATTTACATAATCAAATGAAATCGCGTGCTTCGTTAGTCTTTTTGCCGCCGTGCGTACGTTTAGCATAATTTCTACATTCGCTTCAAAGTTCTCAATGAAGCAGACATAATAACAATATGGGTTTACGTTTGTTGTACCGCTTATTACCTTTATTAGATATACCTCGTTGGTTTTGAAGTATAAAGAGGGGCGTTTAATTTTTGGGTCAGACAGCCATAATGGGTTTTATGTTTGGGGATTTGTCAATATTAGTGTGAAGTATTTTGAATTAAAAACACAGCTGGCAAAGCATGTGTTTATAAAAGTAATAAAAACGTGCATTCTGATACGTATACAAACTTATTTCATTATACCTACAAAAAAAATATTCGCTTTGCCACAAATTCATGAAAAACAACCCATATATATACTTTTCCATGATTGGATGTCAAACCTAAAAAATCATCCTAATCGGTTTAGATGTGAGAACATAACAGACAAAGTTACTTTCACATTTATAATATTAGTATAGATTAACCTGATCATTGAAATAATATCACAGATTTCAATCTACAACATGGACCGGCCAATACTGACTAAAAGTCTGGCAATGCAGTCAAATGCTTTCCCAACCAACCGCATTTTTTGTTCTTTTGATCCGATCTCAACGAGTAGTGAGTCACTAAGTTATTTGTTTGTTGGGACTCAATGCGGTCTTAGGAATGCATCTAAACATTGTTGATGGCTTTATTACTTTTGTTAGTGCGATTGTCAAGTCAAAACTATGTTTTTTTAAACATAAAAGATTTTTAATATTGATATGGTCACTATAAGATGGTGTCGGGTAAGCTAAGTTCATAATAACTTAAGACAGAAGTTCCCTTAAACGGGGACTGAATAAATTCATCGACTTGGTATCATATGGATCTCACAACTTTTTACGGCAGAAGAACTGAGTTGCGAGACTTGTTTTTTTTACAAGTTTTGTTTTTTATGGGATTCCTTTTGTTAGTAGACCAATGATAGTAGCAAACAGTGGTTACTGTTCTAACAATATCTAACAGTAACAACCGCTGATATTCATTATTTTATTATTCTTATGTCTATAAATAGTATCCCTATTCTAATTTATATTTGACTGCCTCGTGGTCTCGCGGTATAAGTTTGTGCGTGCGATCTAGAAATCTCGGGTTCGATTCTCGAGTTGGACAAAGTGTTATTGGGTTTTTCTATTAGGAAGTTCCCAATAGCTACTCAGAGTCTGGAATTGTGCCCGAAAATCGGCAATAGGTTCGCCCTCTATTACGTACGTCTGATACATGCCTGGCGAAATGTGGGTGAAAAAATGTCCCTTTGCCTACGACTTCGGGGAATACAGGCGTGTATGTAATCTAATATAGTTTCGCTTGAACTGAATTTATGGTAAAACCGAGAATTCCATATCGTAAAAACCCCGTTGTATTTTTCCCAACCAGTAATGCTACATTGTTAATTAATTAATACGTTAGCTCTCTTAGGTTTATTGATGGAATACGTATTGAATACAAGTTGTTATCCACATTATAAGTCGTGATGGCCTCGAGGTTTGGGCACGCGGGTGAGAATCTCGACGGTCGCGGGTTCAAACCCCAGGCACACACCTCTGACTTTTCCAAGTTATGTGTGTATTCACAATGAATTATCACGTACTTTAACGGTGAAGAAAAATATCGTGATGAAACCTGCACACCTAAAAAAAGTCTTGGAATTTCTTAGGTGTGTAGTCCGCCAACCCGCACTAGGCCAGCGTGGTGGACTAAGGCCTAAACCCTCTCAATGGTAGAGGAGGCCCGTGCCCAGCAGTGGGACGAATATGGGCTGATGATGATCCTCATTATTGGTTTGAACTTCGTCTGTCCTTCGTATTGCAAATATCATAGGTGAATATAGTCGAAAAGAGAAATAGTAAAGGATCTAAACCAAATTATGCTTTTATTTTGAATTTCCTATTGTAAAAATTGAATAAACCTCACAGTGAACACAGTCTTGATGAAACAATGATTCAACTGTCCTCTTCACCCCAAAGTTTCATCTTATGTATTACCCTGAGTCAAAGTTCAATCACCGCCAATAAAATCCCGGCGCTTCGATTCACCGTCAAACCATTTCGGCCCGATCCCATTGACCATCGAAACGAAATTTCGCCCGTGGCCCGGCTAATCCATTTACGTTGGCAAGATTTATATGTGTTTGGAGAACCGCGTTAAAATTATTCCCCTTTCAATTGGGGAATATAAACACCTCTGTTATTTCTATTTTCTTTTTAACACCCCTGTTTATTTGACTGCCTCGTGGTCTCGCGGCACAAGTATGTGCCGTGCGATCTAGAGGTCCTGGGTTCGATTCCCGGGTCGGGCAAAGTGTTATTGGGTTTTTCAATTAAGAAATTCTCAGTAGCAGCACGGAGTCTGGAATTGTGCACGAAAAACGGCAATAGGCTCGCCCCCTATTACGTGGGACTGATACAAAACCTGGCGAAATGTGGGTGCAGAAATGCACCTCTGCCTACCCTTTCGGGGAATACAGGCGTGAGTTTATGTATGTATGTATGTATGTTTATTTGTATTTCTGTAATGTTTGAACGTTCTTCACGTCCGGATGTAACTAAGTGGCCAACGAAAACCACCGCTCCGTTGCGGTTCACGCTACAGCGAAGCATAAATGCTGATTTGTTGACCTATTTGTCACTGCCTGATGGGCTTACCACATTTTTTTTTCTTTTTTAATGTTTTTTAGCATGTCAAGTCCACAATAAACGATTATTTTTTCGTTTCTTTTTCTTTCTTTTTAAGTCAAAACAGCATCATTTAAATAATATTAGACAATACGGCAATACATAGAAATTCTCGCTAAGTTAACAACTTTTACGACTCGCAGATGTTTATGGTTAAACGTCTGCAGTCACATCTTAGAATAAGAACAATGCATGTTTAAATAAAGTTAAAATTACTAACAATTAGCAAGTAAATATAAAAAACTACATCTAAGTTGGCGTGTTGCTACCGCCACAAAATTATCACTTACTTTACAATCATATCCCAATTTTAATTTATGCATTTACCGCACTCGCGCTTTAAATTACTATCAAGTAGGTATTAGTTAATTCTTAGTCATAAGTAGTAGACTATATAAAAGTAAATTAATTCAACATCTTACTATTATTTCGAATAATTCGTGCATAATATCCTTTGAGGATGTTATCTCTGGTCGGATAAATGCAACACTACATTGAATAATATGCGTGGCATCTGTGGAATAGCATTATA
The DNA here is from genome assembly GCA_907164795.1 of Hemaris fuciformis. Lineage (NCBI taxonomy): Eukaryota > Metazoa > Arthropoda > Insecta > Lepidoptera > Sphingidae > Hemaris > Hemaris fuciformis. The sequence continues at coordinate 4,011,363 of OU015440.1, read as the reverse complement.
CGGTCGTTATAGAATCTAGATGGCATCTCCTTGATTTCCAGTGGTTTTGCAATGCTTATATTGGAAACAGATATAGCAATAATTTAGGACCCATATAAATGATATTTTACCAATGATGATTTATCTTTCAAATATGTTGCGATTGACACTTTTCTAGTCGTTCTTCTTCTACAACTGAGAGGGGTAAAACCTTAATGATATCAATATAGTTTGCACAGTTTTGCTTAGGTACTATTAACTGCGGAAGACTAACACCTCACTCGACCACAAATGAAAGCTGAAAAGTCGGGAAGTTAAAATTAAACAACGTAAATTACTTTTATTTCAATGTTTCTTGCTTCTTCTGTAACTTACAAAAACGAAACAATTAAAATTGGAACGTTTTCTATTAAACAGTAACAACAAAATTTTCACTTCTCTGACATTGATATAGCATCTGTTTCCTACATTATTATATCACGCTAAATATCGTGTTTAATTGTTTAACTAGCTTCCGAAACGCTGGGTAATAAATTCAAAGTTTTGCCGTAATTATCGCATTTCTTGTATTTCAGTGTAAAACATACTTTTATAAAACGATATTTAGGTACCTATAGGTCGGGTACATAAATGAAGTCTAGTCGAGAATGGCGGAAATCGAACCATAACAAAAATAAAATACTTTCTGACGAAGATTTTTACACGATATTTCAATTTTCCAACGAAGACAAATATTTTTATGATCAACAAACAACAAACCTCTGTCTTAATAGCTTAATGAATCGATTTATTCTCGTGGTCTCGCGGTACAAGTATGTGCCGTGTGATCTAGAGGTCCTGGGTTCGATTCCCGGGTCGGGCAAAGTGTTATTGGGTTTTTCAATTAGGAAGTTCTCAATAGCAGCACGGAGTCTGGAATTGTGCCCGAAAAACGGCAATAGGCTCGCCCCCTATTACGTGGGACTGATACATACCTGGCGAAATGTGGGTGTAGAAATGCACCTCTGCCTACCCCATCAGGGAATACAGGCGTGAGTATGTATGTATGTATGTTATTGATAAACTGCTCATATTATTTGCACCTAGGTTGCGTTAGGTTCTCTCCTATATTTTTTTACTTTTAGATACCTACTCTATATACCTATAGTAAATGATAAATGTTGCTAGGAATAGATTTCCAAATCGATTCAAATATTCTCTGTACTATTGAGCCCCATCCGTCAATCTCACATACAGAGCAAACCAACAGCATAGTCTCACATCGCTTTTCAGTAACACTGCGGTACAATTTTCGGACCGACCGATTCATACCGCATATTTTCTGTTGGGCCACCACAACGATCTGGCGCTTGAAACGACAAAAAAACACAAAATAAAATTAAGTAACTTTTTATGAAAGTCAATTTAAAAAGAATATTACAATCGAATAAACATAAAAAGAAATGAATTAGTCAAATCGAGCTAATTTTGAAGTTACAAATATAAATTTAACGATGTATTATGTAAATGTTGGTCGCGTCCAATACATTGTTATACCCTCATTGAAAAGGCATAAATAAATAAATAAATAAATACACCCAACAGTCACATACATAGTTCTGATCCCACACTAAGATACAAGTCTTGTGTCGTGGGTACAGAAACTACGAGAGACTTTTCGGTCTCACATACACCCAGACCCGAAACAAATATTTGTGGATCACACAAACATTTGTCTCGGTGCGGGGATCGAACCCACGGCCTCTCGTTTCGCAAGCTGGTGTCTAGCCAACTGCGCTACGGGGCTGCTGTTATTGCTATGTTTCATAAAAATGAAATGGGATTGAGATTGGACCGATTTTGAATCTCATTATAACCCCCTCGATTTCGACTCGAGGCTTTGATTATTTCGTGTGCATAATCTGGGTTGTCGAGTGGATTGAGAGCGTATTCGAGAGCTCCTCGAGTTACTTTGGCTACGGTTTAAATCTCAAATAGAAATCTTATGTGATGGGATTTGACCCTTCTAGTTATGTTCATTGTATAATATACTATATTTTCTTTTACGTTTAAGTCTTACAAATGACGATAGAGTGCAAAAAAAATATTTTTGTACGAACAATATCTCTAACATAATATGACAAGTGCTGGATGTCCAAACATGGGTCGCGATGTTTGGCTGGAAGGATGGAAGGATGCTTTGGTCGCTGAGCGTTTTAGGTTCCTTGTAGGTCTTTCAGAGAAATGTATGTCTGATGATAATGATGTAAAAAATGATTGTCATTATGATATCGCCAGAGAGGTAGACTTAACCTTAACGAGGCCCGTAAAGAACAGTAAGAAGGGTATACTATATAACTTAAGTTGAATTAAAGGTAAATGTAATTGGAGTTTAAAAATTACTTCAAATTAAAAAATGATCATGCAAATCCTACATAGGCTGCTGGGATAAAGGCCAGGCCACCACACACACGCCACTGCAACTTACATCTTCAAGCTTACGGAATTCGTGATAAGCTTACAAAATTGCTCCCAATAATATTAATCTCATGAGGAAAAATCTGAAGTATAAGTATGACCTGATGATTACTGTCAATTATTTACGTAAAGCATTAAGACCATTTGCATGAAGCCTCGAGATTAATCGTGCCTGAAACCAAACGCGGCTCATTTGAAGCAGCAATTATATTTCATGAGTGTAGGGCGACCATGGTTCAATAGTTAGGTATCTCTTCCAACGTGTTACAGACATCCCTATGTATTTATAACGCCTCAAAAATAAGAGCTACATGAGCATTATATGTTTGTATTTCTGATTTTATGGGTTGATTATCTAGCTAAAACAAGTAACAACTTTGTCGCTTTTAATAATTAAATTTATTAATTGCCCTTTCTTCCCCGTCTATTTTGTAAAAACTTAACTAGGGAAAAATGTATAAAACACATTGAAATTTTATGAGATCTCCAAATAATTTAACAAATTTTAATTTCACTTTTAATTTAACGAATTTTAGTCGGTACTATGTCAAATCTTAAATAAGATTCCAATAAAAATGTATTATTTATTATACATAGTAAACAATACCCAAGCCTAGAAGCTAAAACTGGCTGTTAGCAAAAATTAAAAAGCACAGAATATCTGCACTTTTGGATTATCTGGTCACAGTAACAGCAACAGCAGTGGTCTCCGCAGTCTCATTAGTCCACGGATCTCATTATTTGACCCGCTTCTGTGCAGTCCGCCCGTATTCAACTCGTTTGTTCTTCGCATCGCTCTTTTTACTTATTGTTCATACACCTGCCATTTGTGGGTTACGTCATAGGCTAAGTTTGTATAAGTCATTGTAGAATAAAATACGAAGAGAAAAAATCTTTGATTTTGAGGTCTTTTTATTGTTGCGTCACAAGTATAGGAAATGAACAATATACAGTCATATTAGCTTGTTCCTTTTAAATTTAACAGTGTGTAAAAAGGCAGTGATCGAAAACTAATTGTAAGACAGGTAATAGTTACGGTGATTACAAACAAATTTGCGCTAAAAAAATCCCAAAAAAGAAATAAAAAATAGACGTTTGGCCTCGAGGTTTAGGAGCGCGGTCGAGAATCTCAGCGGTCGCGGGTTCAAACCCCAGGCACACACCTCTGACTTTAAGAAGTTATGTGTGTATTCACATTGAATTATCACTTACTTTAACGGTGAAGGAAACATCGTGATGAAACCTGCACACTGAAAAATTCTTAGGAGTTTCTTAGGTGTGTAGTCCGCCAACCCGCACTAGGCCAGCGTGGTGGACTAAGGCCTAAACCCTCTCAATTGTAGAGGAGGCCCGTGCCCAGCAGTGGGACGTATAAGGGCAGATGATGACGTTTTTATTATTAACATATTTTTTTATATTTATTTATTTAAACCTTTATTGTACAAATAAGATTAAAACTACGGATTACAGTAACATAACTGTTACCTATCTTATTATTCGATAACGTATTGTTTACAACTGTAAAATATTACAAAATATTTATTAACATAAATTAATTTATTAGTGTTACATGGTGTAAAAAGACCGTGATCGTAAACTTAGAAGTCATTTTTTTTTCGGGATTTTTTATACTCAATGTTTTTGTAATCATGCAGAGTATAAATCTTTATCACGCTTTACTAAATAAAATAAGATCACGTAGAAAATTAAGTTCTTCAAATTTTGTTAACTTTGAGCTAATTGGCAGCATTAAGAATATGAAATAGCAAAGGTCTCGTTAGACCATCTCATTAATTCCACCGTCTGCAATTCGTTCATAGGTTTCGACTTGATTGCGCTCTTTTTTACTCTTATCTTATACCCATTCCAGTCCACCTACCAAAGCTAAGTGATCAAGATGCAAATGCAACTCAACTTTATTCGAATTCATCTGTTGAGTGTCTCAGAATGCTGGGAATATCTATACATTTTACATATATATACGTTTTGTTGTAGAACGTCTTCTATTGCTCTTATTTTTAAATTTCCAGTTGCTTTAAGTAATTCAAAACAGATCTCATTTGTTTAGATCGTCGAAGGCAATCTATCGTGTTGTTTAGACAAAACGAGAGACTTATGCATAATAATACACGAATACTGAAATAAGTTGTAAAAGCCTAAGAAATTGCTTCAGACCTTATAGTTGTTAAGGTGTTCTCATGAAGTGTTAATGTACGTGTAACCACCAATTCAGCGTAAATACACACATACCTTCAGAGATTCTGAGGTGTGTGCCTGAGATTTGAGTCCTCGAATTCTTGTTCCGCACTCCTTATCTTCGAGGCCATCACGACTTTTAAGGAACCGTAATAAGAAGATAAATCGGCCTCATTTTTCTGCATGTGAGTTCTGACCAGGAGTCTCTGGTTTCTCAATCAGTAAGGCTGCAAAAGCCGATATCAAAAGTAAAACCTGCATTATGTACGTACATACATATCTGTGAGCTGTGAGCGTTGTAGAACCCGCAAAATTTGCGATCAGCGCATGATTCACACATTGTTTATCTTACAAAACAAATATCCAAAAGCTAGATAAACGTCATCGGGAAGATCTTTGCTAACGTAACACACGTAATACCCTTTTATTATTCGAAACGAGTCGAAAACGGCGGCCGCGCTATATTAGCGAAGAGCCTCGTAAAACAAAGGAAAGATTACTGTTGTGTAATTGTGTGGCACGGTTAGGGATGCCAGACTAAAATTTAAATACTGACAATAACAAATAATAGAGTGTTGCACATAAATTTCATATACATACTTAATAAATTTCTGTTAGTCCGTCGGTTTTAGTCTAAATGTGCTTGTAGTTGTTGCAAAAAAAATATATTTTTGCCCATTACTTAAGACTTGAATGCATTAAAAAAAACAGGAGAATAAAACAGATCGTCTTCCTTTTACTAACTGAGTACGAGTATACTTAATACAAAATTTTTAAGAAAACGTTATGAAGAAGTCATAATATTAATTTTAAAGCGATATTTGAAGTAAAAGTAAGGATTATCACACAAAAAATGTCAAGATAAAAAAACGGAAAGGTGTTTCTTGTCGTAAAATAAATTCTTCCAATTTCCCATTTCGTTGAACATCAAATAGAGATGTTGACAAAAATTTGGAACTGTTTTCATTTTATAGATAAGAACGTAAATATTACGAAAAAATATACTTACATTTTTTATTCATCAATTTTAAATAAAAAAACGACTCTAATTAGTTTAGTGTTTAAATTTCGCGCCTAAACGCTCCAAGCTGTCACCTGGTCTTGATGACGTAACAGTGTATTAAATACAACAAACTGCTGTGAAACTAGGGATGAAACAATACCATTAAGGTATCGATACTTCTACTCAATACCGTATTTATTTATTTATTTAGTGACACCATCGACAGTTACACATACACTTCGGTATCGGTCGTCAAGTATCGATACTTACTCGGTATCGGTCGGCAAGTATCGATACTTACTCGTATCAAATCGTTTTTGGAAAATTAAGAATAAAAATCTTAAAATATTATAGTATTTTTTATCAATAAGGACAAAATTATAGGATTTTCAGCCCCGTGGCGCAGTTGGCTAGACACTAGCTTGCGAAACGAGAGGCCGCGGGTTCTATCCCCGCACCGAGACAAATGTTTGTGTGATTCGCAAATATTTGATTCGGGTCGGGGTGTTTGGAAGACCGAAAAGTCTCTCGTAGTTTCTTATACCCACGACAGAAATCGGTTAAAAATATCTGCTGCTTCAAAATTAAGTTGCAAGATTTCATCCAAACAAACGTACATACATACATTGCAAGTTAAATAAAAGCATGTAACAAGTACTTGTAAAAAGTGTAAAGTTCCGATTTATCGAATCGAAAAAAACATCGATGTTTTTTCAAAGTGGACAGTGGACACCCCTAGGTTAGACAACTTGTCTGTGATTCTTCATACATTGTGACGTAACGCGCTCCGATTGGCGTTTGCAGTCACGTGATATTTGGAATTATTTTAAACATTTTTAATTATCTTTAATTAATTTATTACTCATATTTACATTTACAAAATATGATTTTCAGCATTCTAATATTCCCTGCTATGGCAAAAAAATAACTTTTCATACATTCGCTATTTATGTCAACATCCCTATTGTAGTTTATCTTCACAGTCTGGCAACCCTAGTTATTGTAACTACATTGTTTGAGTTATTTGAATAAAAGTCGGTTGAGGATTTCCCAGTAAGATAGTAATCTAAAAAACCTTGTAAGTTGTAACTCATAGCCAACAATGCTTCAATCGGATTTGGTTTCTGCATATCCTCAATATGAATGAATATCAAATATGTATGTATGATCGATAGTTTATTGATCATCTTCTATACAATACAAATTAATAAAATTGGAGTTGTAATAAATAATAATAAATGCATATGGATGTAGCTGATGTAATAAGGAGTAACTTAGGCTTAAAAAAAAAACAAAAAAAATTGACTGTTAGGCGGAACTAAGTTCGCCGGGTCATTAAGAAATAAAAAGCGATGCATTTTATGTTTTCTATCACTACCTACTGTATTTTAAAAAGACCTGTTTTACTTTATATATTCACACTTTTTCACAATTGAATTGCCACTTGCTATGATCGTGTCATAGTCATTTATAAACTAAAATTGATGCACCGGGGTTTATAGATGATAAATGGTAACATTTTTCCTATTCATTTCGATTTAATAAATAAATTGAGCCGTAGTCCTCTGTGCTAGAGTTTAATGTGTATTTTCAGACTTTACAAAACAATGAAATTACTGTAAAAAATCTCAGCAACGCAAGTTTTTTCGAGATGTTTCCTTTCGCTGATAAAGCGAACAAAAGTTACAATAAATACACCCTTGTGGATACTTTTCATAATATCATCACAACAAATGCTTTTATCCAACAAAGCACATTCAAAGGGTTTTTAAATGTGTTACTAAAGGTTAAGCTTACTTCGCGAGCCATAAATTTGCATATCAGCAATTATGAGCGGCGTGATATGCCGGACTCTTTCTGCATTTTCCTGCAGCTGGATGCAGTCCAAGAATTTAATCACTGAACGAATGAACATTATTTTGGGGCTACGAAAATTGAAAAAATGCCTTATTTCTACATACGCACACATGCATACATAGGTAATTCTGTAATGTCTTGTTTATGATTGTTTATTTTGGGGTCAGGATGTTCTCATTTATATGTCAAATTACTTTTGTTAAATGAAGATTTAAAGCTTAAAGATTATTATGCGGAATTTTGTGAGGCAAGCTGGACTTTTGGGCTTCTATGAAAGTACCGCCACCGATACATAGTAATAATTCTAAAGCTTTAGGTAAACCGTGAATGGCACGGGACCGACAATTTTTTTTTCATTTCCGAAGATCCCATGCGCTGGTGATAAGAGACTTGGGTCCATTGAGTATAAAATACAAAATCCACATTCATCATGTCCAATGTAAATGTGTTGAGTTTTCGGATCATTTTATATGTTTGATTATATCTGGTTACCAAGACCGTTGCATAACTATATTGTAATTTATTATTATTGATAGTTTTTATGTTCGAATTGAATTTCGGAGAATGTTATGCACACCGTAAGTGTCATGTATATCAGACGTAGTACCTTAGAACATGTTACTAAGCTAATGTTTTAATATACCTATGTAAATGTATGTCTGGTGAAAAATATTCATAATTTTTCGTTCTCGCAAATCTAGAATCTAGGATTACTAGCGTGGCATAATACGTAATCAAATATCAATCAAATGATTATTATTTTCAAATATAAATATCGATTGACGACCCTTCTTCGCGCCTGCTATTATCGATTGCAGATTTCGTCCTAGACTAGCACTGGCATTACCATAACAGTTGAAATCGTGACTCCGTGCGCACCAACAAATTCAACAGCCAGACGAAATTCGCCGACCCCGCAAATCCGAATTTTATAGCTGAACGATTGGTGGATTCCAATTCCAAGTGAATCTCACGCTGCGAAACTATCCTGGTTTATGATTCAAAAGCAATTATTTGTTAGCGAATATCTAGCTTCAGAAAGTATTATCGCTAACACGAGCGGTGGACCCCTATATTTGTATCAGTTAACATTGTTCAACTGCTGGACACTGACCGGTACGATTAAAGTGAAGTTGCATTCTTAAGAAAGACCACGTAGAAAAATCTGTTGTAATCTTGAATACATAATAATTTAATTATTAATTATTAAAATTTAGAAATTAATACATAGCATTCATCGGTATTTATGGTCTAAGATCCGGTATAGGATTTAATACCCTCATCTGTTATTTAGTAGTGATAACAAATAAATGATAGATAATATTCACATTGACTTATTGCACATAGGTTGTCTAGTCAAATCCGGTCCAGACAATCTTTAATATTAGAATAAAGAGGAAAGGTTTGTATTTTTGGATATTTGGATTTTTGGATGTTTTTTACGGATAAACTCAAAAACTACAGAACCGACTTCGATGATTTTTGGTATGGATATAGATTGAACCTACCGAAGTAACATAGGATACTTTTTATCCCAGAAAATGTAGTATTCCCGTGGGAATGGGTAAAAGTAACTCTGTCAATGTTCAGCTTTTACGCCTAAACCATTTGACCGATTTGAATAAAACTTTGGTATGGACATAAAGGGACTCTATGAAGTTACATACACTACATTCAATCCCGGGTATATGTAGAGACCACGTGGGATGAGCATATTTTTTATTTTTATTTTATACGCTTTATTGTACACCATTACAATAGAAAGAACATTGTTAACTGGTCACAACTCAATAAGGTAGTGTCACAAATGGCGGCCTTATCGCTCTCGGCGATTTCTTCCAGGCAACCGTTAGATGGACTGGAGAGATCAGAAACATAGAGTGGGTGGTCATAATTTTAGTAAATTTAGAATTGTAAAAAATTGATGTACGCAAAAATTTCAAAATAATAACAATAAATAAATGTAATTAGAACTAATAATTAACTCAACAAATATAAGAAAAATATAAGTACGAGTAAATGAAAAATAAATATATACAATATATATATATATATATACTACGTGAGTGACAAAAAATGTTCCTTGACAAGTCTTTTAAAGATATAAATTGATTTGGCTTCTCTTATTGTCACTGGCAGTTCATTCCATAAGCGAGCAGCGTGAATAGTAAAAGACCTGCTAAGGAATGAAGTGCCGTGCTTGGGGATTTCTAGTACCAAGTTCTCTGATGACCTAAGAGATCGTTCATGTGTGCTACATAGAAAATTAAATCGCTTTTTAAGATAATGGGGGGCAGAGGGATGGAACAAGATACAATAGAGGAGAGACAGGATTCGAGTATTACGGCGAGAACGCATAGATAGCCACTTGAGTTTAGCACGAAATTCGGAAATGTGGTCATATTTACGAAGTCCAAATATAAACCGTATACAAAGATTCTGAAGTCGCTCAAGCTTTTCAAATTGGGCTTCGGTGAGATCAAGGTAGCTAGCATCGGCATAATCAAGGAGAGGAAACAAAAGAGATTGGACCAGCGCTATTTTCGTTGGAATAGGTAAAAAATTCCGTAATCTTCTTAAGGACCCCACTGCAGCAAACAACTTTCTACTAATTTCTTGCAATTGGGGACCCCAGGATAGGTTTCGATCCAAGATGACACCTAAGTTCTTAATTGTCTCACTATATGGAATTACACATCCATTGAATGAGATTTGAGGAATGGTAGCATCTATTTTCGAAACCATCCTAGAGCTGCCAACAACAATAACCTGGGTTTTCGTAGGGTTAACAATTGTAATTTGCAAGTAACACTGCCTGTATTATGCTTTCACGCCTAAACCATTTGGCCGATTTAGATGAATTTTGGCATGGAGGTAGATGGGACTTACCAAAGCAACATAGGATATTTTTTATCCTAGGAATATGTAGGGTTCCTGTGGGATGAGCATATTTTGTAACGCGAAAGTAACACTGCCTGTGTTATGCTTTCACGCCCAAACCATTTCATCGATTAGAATAAATTTTGTTAACGTAGGTACATACCTACATACTTACGTCATTCACAACAATACAAATAAATGTACGTTAATACCGTGGTCACTGATCTTTTTTACATAATTGATAAATGTAAATCGATTGTTAAGTGCACAATGAATATATCGATTTAAGTCGTCAACATCACAATTAGCAGTCACGAGATACTTCTCAGAACCAATTTATGAAGTAGAAATAGCTTTATATTTCTTGTGTTAGCTCATCATGTTTGCAGTATATTTATTAGTATCTGTAGTACCTACTTATTATCGTTATATTAAGTGTTTTTAAAGTAATCTACATAACTTACACAAAATCTAATAATTATTAATAATAAAAAAGGACACATTATTAATAATACTATACACAATGAATAATAAATACCTACTCAGGACTTTGATTTTTAATGCAGTATGTTTCTTATTTTATGTTGTACTTACTAAATCACTCAATAGATGGTGCCACAGGCGAATAAGACTACGGTAAGGTTTCTCGATACCGAGCTACGTATCGCATTCCTTTAACAATAGTGTTGTAATTTTAAATGATTTTTCTTTTTTTTTCAGTATTAATAAAAAACTAATTATTAATAATGAATGTTTACTTTAGGTGCTTTATTAGTTTGTTTTAAGGAATTATGACTAGGTACTTACTAACCACTTTTAAAAATAATTGGATTCACAATAAGTGAGCGTTCAAAATAGGGAGTGGAGGGCATCTCACGCCCATTTTGAGGAGTCCATGATTGGAAGAAGCGCTGGGCGGCAGCGGAAAGTAATGCAGGGTTTCTCGCCCTGCGATGCCGTAGACCGCCCCAAATGCGCGCAACGGCCACAGAGAGGTTTTAGTCAGTATGCTGGCGTAGGAATTTGGTTAGGGGCCCAACTCAGGTAAACGGACAATTATTCCGCGCGCCGAGTTGGAAGACCAGAAATGAAATGAAATGAAATGAAATTGCTTTATTTGGTCACGTAGGCAATCATATAGCACTTATGACAAGTCAATACAGAAAAGAAAAATCTTTTATTATTACATTATAATTTAACTATGGTTCATTTTATATAATTTGTACAAAAATATTTACGGTTTTTTTATAATTTATTTTTAGTTTTCATCAGGAAATACATAATATCTTATTATTATTATTTTAAAGTAAATAACGAGATGGACCTTGTGTATTTCCGAGACCCCGAAATACCCCTTCCGCCCTCCCCCGAAGGTACCGTAAGGGGAGCTTAAGGCGCTTTTCTCCTTCCTTTCCTCTCTTCTCTTTTGAAAAGGGTCAAAAGTACATCTACATCTATTTTCATATTTCTTATCTATGTATGTACGAAAATGTCCATAAATAATGTAGGTAAGTATCGAGATGTTAAGAACAACTAGAAATTTTAAAGGATTAATGCAAAATTATGAAGAATTTATAATTAGTTAGACAAGTATATTCCGTCAATATAGATGTCTTGAAAGAGGCTTACGCAAAATAATTATAATAAAAGTCGTGATGGCCTTGAGGTTTAGGTACGCGGTCGAGAATTTCGACGGTCGCGGGTTCAAACCCCAGGCACACACCTCTGACTTTTCGAAGTTATGTGTGTATTCACAATGAATTATCACGTACTTTAACGGTGAAGGAAAACATCGTGATGAAACCTGCACACCTAAAAAGTTCTTAGGAATTTCTTAGGTGTGTAGTCCGCCAACCCGCACTAGGCCAGCGTGGTGGACTAAGGCCTAAACCCTCTCAATGGTAGAGGAGGCCCGTGCCCAGCAGTGGGACGTATATGGGCTGATGATGATGATGATGAATGGCGAGGCTAGACTTATGTCTTAATTGAAAGTTTGAAGTATAAGGTAGGTATGGCATTTAACGCCCAATGTGTAATAACGCCCGAATCCTAGTAATCGGAGATAATGTCGCACGAGTTACGTTACACTTCACGCACACATAGAATAAACTTATAGGAACGCGCAGACGCAGCACGGCGTGGATCACGCCACGAATATTCTCAGTTTCGAACAACACCTCAAGAACGCCGGCAGTGCACATTGTTTTTATAAAATATACTCTGACAAATTTGTATGTTTTAGTTTATTTTTCTACCTATCTATTTCGAATTTTGTTATTAGCTTTTATTTAAGATACCTTTATTCCATATTTCACTGAATATTTGATTGATTTGTTTGTAATTATTATATTAAAATATGAGAATAATAGAAGGTGCTATTCGGGTAATAACGCCCCGTAAAGTAAGGTTTGGGCGTTAATAGCCTGTAACGGCCTGTATGGGCGCTATTATCCATATTGTGTCCGTATTTTTCATCATCATAATGATCTGCTTTTTACAGATTTACAGAAATGACTCCATTTAATTCCACACGTAAGAAAAGAGGGGAGTCATCAAAATCATGCAGTAAGGGGTTTAGCTTTGTACTTAACTTCAGCGCGTTCATTGACGCACTGTTCTGGGGCGTCATTAGCCATCTACGTTTAATAGCGCCCAATAAGCATTTCATAGTCATTTATATTTTAATGAAAAATCCTTTATATTTTGATTTTCTATAGTTATTGAACATGTTAGAAGTGAGATATTTGCGTTAAAGATAATTAAGTAGAAAGTACGAGATGTGTTGGACGTGTTACAAAATTTAAATATTGTAGTGTTTGTAGTTCATTAAGACAATTATAACGCTTTCTAATAAAAATATATACCATATACTTTTTGGTTTTGTACGGCTGTAAGTCGAAATATTTATGTTTATTAAGATAATTCGTAAATGAATATATGGGCGTTACTAAAAACTGTATGCTCAATAACGCCCATGACAGGGTATTCAAAATTTCTTTGTATGCATAATTTTATACGACTTTTAGCACTTAAGTGTTAGTTTTATGTATTAATTTTTTGTCAATAATACTATTTTTTTAAACAGTTTTTTAATCCAATTGTTAAATTAAATAATATATTGATTTGAAATTAAGTGGGCGTTAATTGCCTAGGATACCTTATAAATATGTATCTTGTTAACGCCGGGTATGTATGAGTGATAGGTAGTAGAAGAAAACCGTTACTTAGTTACCTGAAGAGAAGTTACCTTAAGAGAACCGTTTTTTAACTCAGTTATCCTATTTAATCTACTATAACTTTTGCCCGCAACTTTGTATGCGAAACTTTAGACTTCAAAATGAATATTTTTTGCCACATTTCAGCTCTGGTTTTATTGGTATTTGCGTGACGCCTTCCTCGCTAAATGGGCTTATCTAACACTGTAATATATTTTTTTAAATCAGACCAGATCATGAGATTAACGCGTTAAAGCAAACACACAAACAAAATTTTCAACTTTACATAATAATATTAGCATAGATAAGCATGAATATTGAAAACGTATTTTAAAAAGACGCTTAATTATTTATCTTCTCTTTAAAACGATAGTGCTGTTTGCGGATGATACATCTCTTATATTTAACGTAAAAAGACGTCTCGATAATTTTGACGAAGTAAACAATGCACTTCGTAAAGTTGTTCAGTGGTTTGATAATAATAATTTACTTTTAAATGCGAAAAAAACTAAATGTGTAAAATTCACAATGCCCAATGTTAAGCAATTAAAAACCACTGTACAAATTAACGGTGAAGAACTGGATCCTGTTGCGTCTACTACATTTCTGGGCATTACGGTAGACGCAAAACTCCAATGGGGACCGCACATTCAGCAATTGGCAAGCAAATTAAGTTCAGCGGCATATGCAGTGAAAAAGATCAGACGTCTGACTGACGAGGAAGCGGCAAGAATGGTTTATTTTAGCTATTTCCATAGCCTTATGTCGTATGGTATTCTTTTGTGGGGAGCTGCTGCGGATATTAACGCTATTTTTGTTTTGCAAAAAAGAGCCATTAGGGCTATTTATAATTTAGGTCCCAGGGCTTCACTTAGAGAAAAATTTAAAGAAATAAATATTCTTACCGTCACTTGTCAGTTTATATACGAGAACTTAATGTACGTCCAAAAGAATCTTGATAAATTTAATAAAATTTGTAATGTACACAATAAAAATACTAGGAACAAATGTAATCTCGTTCAACACGTAACTCGTCACCGGAAAGTTAATAACTCTTTTATGGGGCAATGTATACGCTTCTATAACAAACTTCCGAGGGCTATTAGGGAGCTTCCCTTGACACAGTTTAAGAAATCAATTAAAGATAAGCTTTGCAAAAAAGCATACTATAAAATTTCAGATTTTATTGAAGATAAATAAACCCTGGGAGTAATGTAAATTGATCGGAGTTTTGTTGCTATAGTTTGTAGATATGTATCATTATGACATTTACAATGTAAAATTTAAATAATGTAATTAAAATAAGACATTTATTGCTATTTAAAAAAAATGACATGTCGTGTTGCTGAGGGAGTTTTTTTGCCGTTTCTTCTCCACAGCTGTAACACGTTTCGAAGCGGCAATAGTTTAAAAAATATAAAAAAGTGTAAAATGGACGATTCAAAAGAACTTGTAAAAGTCTACTTGAATAAAGATAATTTGACTTTGACTTTGAAAACGTAATCTTTGGTTCAAAAGTATGTGTAAGTGCAAAATATTTACATCAACAACTCGATACAACACAACAGTAAATAATCGCGATATAATCGTTTCCTACGTAATCTTCGTTTTAATTGTTCGGTTCGCTTTCACTATCAACACAACTCTACCGCGCGCGGCGTTCGTGAGAATCTGCCTATTGTGCCGGACAAAAAATTAATTAGCATAATTTTGCTTTTGTTTATTTTGGTAAATGCAAGCAATTGCATGTCGGTTATTTTTGAACGGTGTTCCGCTATTTTGTTCCCGTAAATTCAGTTCATTGTTATTACTAATCGAGATTCTAATCCATATAGAACTAATAAAACTTGAATTTAATTTATTAAAAAGGGAAGAAATATGATTATGACATAATTAATATAATATCTTATATCTGACCACATTTTATTTATTTTTATATACCAGCGGGTACGCGAACTTCCCCCACTTTCTTTAGCTGCCATTATAATATTATGAGTGAGTGCTTAATTTCGTCCACACATAGCCATCTATAGCAAAGTCCTATTACTTTAATTTATTGGAAATTTGTCGAAAAATATACCTATTATCGTTATGTGTAATAAAATCACTGTTGTTATGAATATTATTATTCAAATATAATAACATCTGCTTAATTAATAGTATCAACCGAAATAACTAACCAAAACATCAATTCTAATGCCAAATAAGTATATAATAAAGTTGTGTAGTAACAAAATATCGCGATTTAAGGTAAATTTAACAAACACTAGGGTAATAAAACTTCTCCAACCACAAGGGTAAACATCTCACATTGAAACTGATCGTAACTTTAAAGTTTACAAAACCGTATCTTCGTATGCAGCAACTTCTTATAATTTATTCAGCAAACAACTTCTGTGCTACTCTATTAGTTCTACAGCTGCCGTTGCACTTTTGCATAATGGGTCTAGATTCATGATTTGGTTTTAAAAATATTGTAATTATTGGAAAAATATTGTAAGAAATTGATTACATAAGTTATTATATAGAGATTTACCCTTCGCTGCTGATTTAATTTTTAAAAATACAGAGAAGCGTTATAAAACAGTGTAGATTATTAATAGAATTATAAGTTAAAAAAAATTGTAAAATCAATAAAGCCAATAATTTTTAAGTTTTTTTATTATGTCATGGATATCTGATGAGATTCAATATTAATATGTACTAAGTAATTTAGATCTGTATATAAATTACAAGTAAAACCGTATTTTTATTGTAAACATCAATAAATATTTTTTTAATATTGCGCAAGCGCATAGGTGCATTAAATCACAAGTTCGTCAAACTTCATTCGTTTCCATTCATTACCAACAAAGGCCGTTGACTCAGTCGACCGTCGTCGCGTAAACCGGCTCGCTATGTTGGTAGCATTGACGCCATGTTGTTAATAGCCGCCATGTTGGTATCCTTGACGCCTAACTTCGGCCCGCAGCGGTTACTTACGCGAACGTTACGTTAGTTATGTTTTGAACGGTTGTATTACTTGTGAAGCCGTTTTAAAAAAATGTTTCGAAACTTTTATAAATGGAACAGACTAGTTTTTGTGTTATGTCTATTGTTTATGAGTAAATGAGTGTTGTTTCTTTCATGGAATGTTTAAATAGTGAACAATGTGTCGTGAAAGTGTGGTTAAGTGCGTGAGAACTAATAGTTTTAGTTACCATTGAGTGCGGCAAGGTGAATATTTAATTACGGAATATTATATTATCGATGTCTGGGCCTGCAAGCTTGACCCTGTACTTCTCGTAAGCCTGACATCTCGCAGAGCCCGGTTTGAGACCTTTTACTGTTTATGGCAATCGGCGTTCGAACTTCGATGTCTAGACTTGGAATACGAATATATTTATTCAATCGGGTCGGAGATTCTGTGATCGTAAAAACTAGTAAACTTTGAGAAATAAATTCGAAATTATAATTGCGCTATTCATTCGATATTTAAAACCTTGGGTTTATGTTTTGTTTGTATAGTTTTCCTAGTAAGTAAATATTTTGAGTTAATTGATCTTTCCCCGCGCACCATAGACCCATAATTTTCTTATTGCTAAATAATCAACGGTCACCTTTTATGTGGGTAAAATAGGGGCGATGTAAAAAAACATTCGACCATTAGAAGCTAGCTATGGTAAAACGCGCGAGCCTACACCAAAATTCTGCACCTGTATCCTGTGTAGTATGCTCTAAAAACTTCCCATAACATCTTCGAATTTACCGTGTTTTTTTTTTAAATAATTATAATGAATTTTATAAGTTGTTGTTTAAAATGATTCAATATACATATTCAATATATTAATCGACACAAACCATCTTTAGGCTATTATTTCTATTGTACGTAACTGAATATCAAATAGAAATGTCTTATTCTTTTAATCTGTACCTACCTTTTATCAATTTTTTTTTTAATAATTTGTGACACTGACTTTTTAGGAGTTAAAAATATTGTGTTTTGAATTAAAAATTGAATCTAAATTTAAACTTGTTCATGTAATAATTATTTCTTATATACAATAAATAGTAGTTTATAACCATATACATTTAACTTAAATCAATTTTAGATTAAGAGATTTAGGCGTGATTAATTATTATAGAACTCAATTCCGCATTTATAATTTAGTTTTGCAGTTTTACCCTCTTTATATTCTCTTCACCCATAAAAAAAATTATAAGATTTTTTTTGAGTCCCATTTCAGCAGTTCTAGTGACATTGAATCGGTACAATTGTCCTTACCTATTTAGTATTCTGTCTGATCAACCAAGGAGTCGCTACATAAAAGTCTGAAAGAATACAAACAGGGATAATATTTATTTATGAAAGTTATCGACTGATTCTCTGGCAGTTATATTTTGGCATGTGCCATCGAAAAATACAAGGTTCATTCCCATATCGGGAAGGATTCTGTGACGAAATTTACATTATCATTAGATTAACAAGACATACACATCTACCTCTTCATGATCATGTACTCTGTACAAGCATGTATTAAATACTTTACTATTTACTATGTATGCGAACATTCAGCAAAACATCCTTCTTAAATAATATGCAGCGGTTACATTGCATGCCGGTATAAAAAGTTTTAAATAAACTTGTTAATGGATATATTAAGATATCGGAAGTCGTAAAAACCGTACTATCTAAGCGCACTGCGTTAATCTACTCTTTCAAGCCGTAAAATTGAAACGGAGCGTAATATAATATACAAGTAACGAAACAGACATCGTATCAACTGTAGAGAGTGCCAGTATAATAAAATTTAACAATTTGTCAGCTTCCTAGTATCCTGGGCCTTTTAATAGCATGTAGAATCATTCCAGCAGACCGACATGAGTTATTGAGTGACGAGAGTCAGGACTCTCTTGATGCTCTGATTCAGAAAGCACCTTGCTTAACATCAGTGCAGTGTTCTCACTTTGCCGTGTCAGTGTAAAAATGTATAATAATAATATTTAATGATATAAATAATTAATGTATAGTGCATTCTCTAAGTCGGCCAACCATGCCAGCGTGGAGCTTAGTCCACGCTTAGTTAACCTTACCCTTCTCAATTGTAGAGGAGGCCCGTGCCCAGCAGCGGGACGTAAATGGGCAGATGACGTGAGTGCGTGTGTATTATGCAAAGTCTATATTAACGAAAAACTAACCATTAATATATTTATTAAACACTTTATTGTGCACAAAGCTAGTTTTAAATCATAAAACATATATAATACGAGTACATAGAGAAGGGCACAAATGGCACCCTTATCGCACATAGCGATATTTTCAAGACAACCATAAGATGGATATTCTGAAAGGATATATATTTGACATGTAATAGAGCTCTGTAAGTAAAACAGACTAAATGATGAAAAGATATCTAATAAGTAACAAGTTTATTGAATAAAAACATTTCTTTAAAAAAGAAATGAAGATTTTCCTTCATAAATATTATTGAAATTATAATAATTACCAAAATAAACTCATTTCTAAGTAGTAAAATGTATTTTAAGAACAGATCAATTATTTATTTTTAATACGACGAATATTATTCTTTCGGAGCAACAGAAACAAATATTTAAGGACTAAAGTAAACAAACGAAAAATGGAACTACAACGGAAATCGGTAAATGAAAGTCATAATTACGATACTAGGTACAATTGATTAGGTGCTTGAATGCAAATACTTATAGGTACCTATATCTATGAAAGCGTTAGCTGAGGTGCATTTCTGCAATCTCGTTTCGTTAGCTGAGTTTTAGTATGTGGAAATCGATTAAGGGACCTCTAAATATCACGCCGCACGCTTATGACGCAGAGCCAATGAGCAGCTGCTGCTGAATTTCACTACCGCACCACACGCCAGAAATTGAAGTTCCATCCCTACCATCTGGATGAATGGCGTTCCTCAACGGTGCGGTTTAAACGGTGCTTCCTTCCTCGCACAACATCTTTGTGGAATCAGCTTTCCTCGGCGGTATTTCCGAATGGATATGACTTAGGGACCTTCAAGAAAAGAGCCTATATTTTCCTCAAAGGCCGGCAACGCACCGATGATTCCTTTGGTATTGTGGGTGTCCATGGGCGGTGTTGACCACTTAACATCAGGTGGCTCACTAGCTCGTTTGCCTCCTTTCCCATAAAAAAAAAAAAAAAAGCTTTAGCTTTAGCATTGTGTATAATATAATGATATCTACATACTGTAAAAGTAATGTGACCGCATGAGCACTGTCACTCTCCCTCTCCTATAGAGTAACGGTTTTGCTTCAGAACTTTTTTGATACGACGCAACGGTTTCCTGTAGGACGGTGGTTATATTCCGGTCGAGTCAGCTCCTTTGTTCGGCAATCCCATCTAATTATTGCGTGGTTTTACCGCACAATAACCCTATAATACATACATACATAATCTCACGCCTGTATTCCCCGAAGGGGTAGACAGAGGTACATTACTGCATCCACAATTCGCCAAGTATGTATCAGTCCCACGTAATAGGGGGCGAGCCTATTGCCGTTTTTCGGGCACAATTCCTGACTCCGTGCTGTTACCGAGAATTTCCTAATGGAAAACCCCAATAACACTGCCTGACCCGAACCCGGGACCTCGTGATTTGTACCGCGAGACCACGAGGCAGTCCTCTATAAGACGATAGCCTATTTTACAAATTATACCTAAATTGCGTACACTGGCTCTGCGAATCATCATTTTTAATAAAGTTAATTAATATCATTTACCGCAAATGTTTTCCACATTGTCGAAAGAGCACACATATTGAGCACAAGGATAAATATAATAATATGTCATATTAATCTAGGTACATACCTACTTATATATTCGAATGTATTTATAATAACATAGCAAGTTGGTTATTAGGCGCGTACTGCCGAGACGGTCGTGCTTGAGCTAACACAATACACACAACGTACCTTGTGAAAATAATTTATATGAATCTTGAAGGAATTTCGTCTCACCCCTTGTCTTTTGGATAGGCCCTTACACAGCAGTATAACGCCAATCATTAGTCCTACGGCACGAGTATGCGATCATGGGTTTTTCAATGATTTAATTCTGAGTAGTAATGTGGAGCCGACGAAATTTGGTTACAGAAATTTTCCACATACCACCCCTTTCAAGATAGAAGCGTGAATGTGTCTTTGACATATATTGATATTTCCGTATTTTATAACTTACAACTTTATCGTTAAAAAAATACTCGTGAAGATACCAGAAGACCGTATATTTACACTCATCAAAACAGCACTAGATTACCTTGGCGTAAGATATTTAGATATTATAGAGTTACTTAGTGCATAAATAAAGCAACTTATTACAGAAAACGCCGTTTAATAGTTGTAATATAGAGCTACTTTATAAGGATAAATTACTTGAGTTCTTTTGGATATAATTAGTTTGAAAATTATATTACAATTGCTTTTGTAGCCTAAGGGGAAAGAGATAATTTAATGTTAGAAGTTAGACGCGGAACATTATCGCTTTACTAGCACCGGGTAGAACAATCCTCACCGCCTTATAGAATATTTTTTCATATCTATCCATTATGATTTTATAATTTATGGTTGCACACTATTCCTATAGATAAGAGTTAAATATTTAGTTTATTTACACACAACTAAATGATAAAATAAAAGTTCCATTATAACGCACATACATTCGCGCCTGAGAGGTGTAATGTCGTTTGCTTATTGCCGTTTTTTTGGCCCCATTCCTACAATCCGTGAATATTCCTTTGCCCGTTCGGAATTTGAATCTATCCTGGGTTATGTCTCTAGAGGGCAAGGCACATACTCATGCCAGAGGAACATTGTTTATTTGAGATCGTTCTTGGCACATGTAGAGGAATTAACTTCTATTTAGAGGAGATGTGTTCTCTTAACCACAAGACGAGTTTCTCCAAATACGAACATCAATGTAGTCAACCACCGCTAAAAAGAAAAGCAACAAAACACAGAAAAAATACTAATAACGAAATAAACTTTGACGGTCGTACAATCAATCTTCGTGACACGGATGTAACGGAATAAACTGATCTCATGTAGATAAGTGTAAACGAGAGGTCTAAACAAGATAAAGTAGTAATAGAAGACCTTCGTTATTAAATCAATGGGGTTAGGACGAGTGTATCAGGTGATTGGACATACGATCACGTCGTCTCGTGTGCTCTTAACAAATTGCTTGTCATTAGTGTCCCTTTTTAGAGCGAAACAGGAAGTTAAACAGTCATAATAAAAGAGTTTACGTAGTGTTCCTCGATCACCAGTCCTACAATGACGACATTGAAAGAGTAAATTTGACGGAAGTAATTTTGTCATCAATTACTGCATTTTAGCAACCGTTCGATGCAAGTATGCATCTACTTTTCTAATCAATCGCGCCTGAGAATTCGTGCAGTACTTAAGGCCCACAATCCGTTACGTCTCATGTCGCGGGATCAAATGGTGTTGGTACTGGGCTGTGATGCTGAGGGACCAACGAGGCAATCATATCACTAGACGGCAGCAAATATTAAGCGGAGGTATTCAGAAAATTAAATAATACTCTTTATAAAAAATATCATAATAGATAGTACAGTCTCGAAGAATTTTATTCAAATTTTAACTTAAAAATCTCGTTTCATTACCATAATAATAGTATTCCAACAAGAGCTTGGTCTTAAATCCATTCATATTCAGACACAAATAATTTGAATATCAAAGAGCCGGATTATTCTATCGTTTTCATTTAAAGGAAATTAATGGTTCTCAAGATATTTTAATATTTGGAAACATCTACTGCTTTATTCATTGAGATATATTTGGACGATGAACGGTTGAGCTGTGATTTGGATTTGCGGTTATATAGGTACCTGATCCGGAATGTATCTTAGATCTGAAAATATTTAATTTTAGTTTTAAAGTAATGTGGGAACGTAATGTATCAAGTAGGTATTTGTTAATAAAACTGACACAATAAGGGCGCTAACCTTAGACGTGTCTAGACTATCATGGTATATTTTTATTCACTTATAATCAGGCTATTAGAGCTTAAGCTAGGAGGTCGCCTCCAAAATAGCATTTAATACAACACTTCACGGGAATAACGACAAAATAAATTCCGAAAGCAAATGCCAAATGGGTCAATCAAAAGGATTTTTCCATGTCCTGATAAAATATTACCACAGCGCTGATTTTTTCCCTATTAAAATTTTTCATAATGCCATTACTAGGTACTATTATTTTTCCTTCATGAGTTTATGAAAACGATTGCAAAAGCTCAATTAATAAAAACACGCATTGGGTTTTAAAAGGCGTGATTACACCACATATAAATCAAATAATATAAAGTTCATAATTTAATAATGATATAGGTATTAATTATTAAAAAATATTATTTAAATCTATTGTAACTGTTTGTGATAATCGTAAGAAATCTTACTAACATACCATACCATTTTAAAACGCGCCAAACATACATGTACCATTTATATCGTGTTAGGGGGATTATTCTGTGTATATCCGTTTATCACCAGCCTACATATTATGTGTGTTATCATAAAACTGTTTCCTATTATTTCTTTGTTATTAAACGGTGTACGAAAGTCGTGAGGAAACCCGCAAACCTAAATAGTTCTTATTTCTTTTAGGTGTGTAGCCAACCTGCACTAAGCCAGGACTAAGACCTAACCCCTCTCAGTTATAGAGGAGACCCATGACCCCGTGGCCATGAGACGTATATGAGCTGATATGGTAGTAGTATTTGCTGGGTAATCAAATCTTGAGTATTTTTGCCTTGTGAATAGAGAAGCCGCTTAGCTGTGATACTACAAAAATATGATAGTTTAATCATGAAGGGCAAATATAACATGTCAAAGCTGACTACCGCAAGACTTCCTCAAATATTTTTTAAATCTTAATCATTGATAACAATGTTTATCTTATTATTGTTTGCAGAAATACCTTAAATTGTCATAATATAAACATTAAGGTATTTGCCTGAAGACTTCTACAAGAATTCAGTTAAAGTACCTAAATTGAAAAGTTTTTATAAAATGTTTAACGAATGAAAACTTATTTCCAGCAGAGATATCTCGCTGGTTCCGGGGTAAGATCAGTTTGCAATCGAGAGATCCCAGATATGATTCTCAGATCGGGACAAATTTATCGGTCTTTGCCGTTAAGAAAATATCTGTAGCAACATGGAGTCTGTAAATTTAACCGATAACCGGCAATAGGTTCACCTCTTTTTACATAAAATATAATAACTGTAACTAAAGTATCAGAATACACCGTATGCTACTTTTTCGAAGATATTAGAGTGAATAGGTATAGAAGTCTCACTAGGTGTTGTTCAATGATTCGCAAAAACTTGAAAGCGTCTTAACTAGGCCAATGTGTCAAACTCGCGTGTTCACGGGAGTTGTCAATACTCTATAATATTGGAAACTACCTCCGTTTATGATAATAGCATCGAAGTCGCATGCAAATTGTTCAAAATACGGTAGTTTGTAAGGGTCAAAGTCATTAGATGATACATATATATATATATATATATATTGCTTATTTATTATGTATTATTTATCTAAATTAAATACAAATGAAGAGGTTAATAAATAATTGTATAAGGTCAAGGGATGACTTTAAAAACATGCAGCTTCTAACGAAATATTTACTATACGAAATCTTGTACCTAACAGTTGCCATCTAAAGTCTAGTAATAGTGTTAATGCTCACTAAAAATAAAATTTAATAGGTTCCTTTTTATTGTTCATATAATGTATGTACATAAAATTCAATTTAATCCGTGAGATGTGAAATACATCATTCAGATTCAGTATTTTTTATGCTTTTTGAAGGCTATTTTAGAACACTTCTTTAATTCTTGGGATCTTCGGCAATTAAAGTACATGACATAACAGTAACCTGTTACGACCGTGATCGCTCAAGTATGAATAATGGCTATTTAATTGAAACGTTGCTGATGTACTCGTTTAAATCTCAAGTATAAAAATTGTCTTGAACCCAATAGATGACCTTGACGTTAATTGAAAAAAGTGGTTAGTTAAGTAAAAAGTTGCAAAGTTTATAGCTCGTAAGGCCCAATATTGAATTTGCAAAGCTATCTAATTATTTAATTAGATTTATACGCCTACCCTACAAAAACAATTAACATACAGCGATATCTAGAACTTTCTAATCTTAAATCTAATTTTATTTAAATCTTATTGTGTTTATGACACATTCAGTCGTAGGAGGTAATAATCCCCAGGCTAAGAAATAGTAGAGATGAAGTAAGTTCCCTATTTATAAATTATTAGCCCTGAGGCTCAAAAATATTACATTTTATAGACATACAGCTCTGCCCATCCTTATTTCAGTGTATTATTATATAAAACATGTAGCTTCTATCCTTTTCCACGGTTCAATCTTCAAGATTTAATAACAAAAAAATAGCAACTTTAGCGTGCAAACAGAAAAATAGTTTATGAATATAATTATGTTCCGAAGTTCCTAAGTAGTAAAAAGGTGACACACACCGGTTTTACATGATAATTTCACTGGCATCATATGTATGTATATTACGATAATTTTGTGCCTCTCAACAACTAGAGCTCCATAATTTATAAGAATCGCTGATCCTTGAACAATAATTTTATTCTCTTATTATCTTCGATATCTGTTTTTTGTCTACAGCAAAAAATCGAATTAAGTTACAGAGATAAGGAATTAAAACGGTATGCGAAATTAATTATTCAAAGGTCTTTGGAGGAACGTGCAATATTTCTCTAGAATTCTGGTTTTAAAATTAACAGCAGGCCTCTTATAAAAACTTCACACCCCAACACCACCTCGTATTCTGAGAACTACTTAAATGTTGTTATAAAAAAGTACAAAAGAGGGTCCTGCTTAGTTGGGGTCGCATCCACCTGCTACCTGTTTGAAGCACGTCTGCCGCGATTCATTTAAACCGACTGTTATTTTTTTTCAATGAGCAACATGTTAAAAATTTTGCGGTACTTTAACTTACAGATAAAACATGTTGCTTGTATCAAGTTATCTATGTACAGCGTGAATGAGTGTAATGGCTCTTATTATTTTGCTAACGTCCATAGACACGGTTTTTATACTACATGTGTTATTTCATTTAGCAGCAATATTTTTTAATTGGTATGTTATATGATTAACTGGTTAACACAACAAAATGCATAACGGTGGCTCTGGCGAACCATGTATTGTTTTTACCAACATTATAGGTATTTGCGCTGTATGATCAAACGTACGCCATGTACCTAATAGTAATAAGCGATTTTTTATATTCTAGTGTAAATAATTTATTGTTATATGTACATTCGGTTAGTCAGTAAGTTAATGCAATTAATTTTGCAAGTTTATGTTTAACTATGTTAGCACTTGCGTTCTGATATTGCTGATTAATATCGATGTGTAGTATCGAGCTGTCCGCGTCCGTCTATTCTTCTCATCTTTTTTCCAAACCACCATTTGGGAAACAAGCAGAAATTCGTCTAAAATAGTTAATAATAAGTCGAAGTTCCCAAGGTGACTTAAATGAGCAAGTAAAAATATATGCAAAAACAATTTACCGCAATTATTGTAATCGCATGCCATGACACAATTAAGATGAATAACATTGTTAATTTTAAAAATACAAAAAGTGTTCAGACGAACACTTATACGAAGAAGTAGGTAGTTTAACTATAACTGAATTTATAATCGGCTATCAATAAATTTCAAAGTGAGCGCTTACTAGAACTGACAGTTAGTTACGACATTTAGACAGCTCGCTTATTGAATAAAATCTGTGTTTTCTTAAATAATCAATTAATGTAGGCGCAGTGGGCTGGAACAAGGTTGATGGCTGGAATAAACACTTATTTTGACTATTAAATGATCGATTGTCTTGTTTAAAGTATCGATTGCAAGAATTTAATAAATCGATAATCGATCGGTAATGGGTAGACTGATTGATAGTTGAGTGTGAAATTGATTCTAATGACTGCCACAAGATTAACTGCGGTTACAGTTAAAGTATTGAATATATTTGTTTACGTCATGAAAACGTATTTTATATAATAACCGTAATTTGAAGAATTTGATTATTCTGTAATAGTAAATTAATTCTCATAGACCATTGCTGTACGATCAATAACAAGAATTAATCGAGCTAATAATAGTGTGAAAATCCGACGATGCAATAAATTTATGAGATTGGCGGAATCTTGAACTATAATATATCAAAAAAGTGTGTCCCACTATAATCAGAGTATAAAAATAAGTCATTTTGTGATTTGAATAACAACAAAGCCGAATCCCGAGACTAAAATATTTCCTTAAATCTTACGTCACCTAATAGGATACTACATAGGATATTGAAAAACAATATTATAAGTAGATGTTCAACAGAGATGATTTTCTTTTATTTCTTGATAACCAATAACCTCCATATATGTGTACGAGTAGTAAACAAAAAATCTAAAAAAGGTTCATATACGTTGATGAAACAAATAATGCGGTTTTTTTTTCTTAACAAACCAAATCGTAATTTAACAATGCTTAAAAAGTCACTCTTAATGCAAAACATAGAAACATAACAACGTAAAAAAATGAATGATTTTGCAGCAAGTTTTTGCTACAAAGCAAAAACTGCTTACTTTCTCCAAAGCGCAAAGCTTTTGTGAAATCCAATGTTTTTTCTTTCTGAAAATGGAAGTGTACTCCATTTAACTCTTTACATTTAAAAGTAATAAAATATTTTTCAATACGAACGTATAAAAACAAATAAATGGAATTAATTTAAAAATAATAGGCAGGCAGCACTTGGTAACGAGATCAGTAAAATAAAAAAATATTACGATGTCTTCGGCCATATTTCCATTACTAAACTATTAACCCGATGCAATTAAACATTAGAGTCAGAATTCAGAATACTATGACAGACGCATGAAATTTACAGCACTTAATATCCGTTTATTCTATAAATTATTAAAATCAATTCGGATATTAAAATGTGTAAATATTGGTAATGCATTTATAATCACTTTGGTCTGGATGTCCACACGCGGCAGTTGTCACGTAGGTTATCTCGTTTACAATAAAAATATACGTATTTTCCCAAATCATAGGTGTAACTCATAATTAACAGAGTGTCACATTCTGAAATATTCAGTAGCAATCGACTGAGCGTAATGGAAATACGGCGTCACTGAGTTTTTAAATTAAGTGGCAACACCGTCCGCTTGTATCAATTAAATGCCGACAAATAGAGGCTTTATATGGAATTTGCAGTGACCGCGACAAGTGTAATGTTATTGAATTAACAAGCAGTAAAAAAAGCTTGTCGCGCTATTGAAAAGAAAATTAATGGGACGAGCTCTTGATCTTAGAATGTTTATATATACATTCCTACATACTAAAGAGTATAATTATTATAAGAACACGACTGTTAAGAAACTTTATCTAACCTAAACTTAGAATTTTGAAGCATTAGATTTATTTACTTATTTTAAAAGTAATATTGTATGGTGAAATCTTAAGGCATTTTAATCCAAACTTTGCAGCTTTGGAGTATTAATTTTAAGGGTACGACTGTCATAATTATTATATTTTGAGGCTTAGCCTTAATAAATATAAAATTAAATTATTAAATAGAAAAACAATTTCAAAATTATTTATACAGGCTTTTTGATGTGACATGCTGACTGCTGCTATTACCAATTGGCAACAATAACACCAAAAAGAGGTTTCATTACGGTTTCAAATATATGTAACGCAAATCTATCACGATAGATTCTTCGCCGCCACCTCATACTTGCACAATAAACCCACTTATATGCAGCCAATATTAAAAGCAAATAAAATGTCGGAATCCTTTTCAATTCATGTGAAATTAAATTGAATTCAATGAATGTCCACGATAGAATTCCACTTTCATAAAAATACATTGGCAGAAAATATGCGGAGTAATGTCCAATGAAATGGTCGGAATGTCGCCGGAATTCTGAATGAAGAATATATTACGTACTGAGTGGAGTCCTTATCTTTCGCCACAGGCGAAAATAGAATACCTAATACATCTGCTTATGAGATTCATATGTTAGGGCTATAAAATTTATCCAACGAGAAGGCATGTGATTAATTATAGTTTAAAGTGATAAATACCTTTAGGTATGTGCTGTAGTTTTGCCCGTGGAAATTCTTGTAGAATTTCTCCTTACATATATATAACAACCTAGTAGGGTTGCAGCTATGATGCGATTTTGACTAAGTCTTGGCTGCAAAATTATTTTGGGTGCTACTCGTCGACACATTGTGGTCGCTGTTTTTCTTGCAAAGAAGGCCACCGGGGTATTTGGTCGGCAATAAAATACAATAGACCGCTTAAAATGACCGTACTGTCATTCCTCTACTGCTCCTTTCCACCAGAACTGAGGCCGAAAAGAGAACCATAAGCAGCTCTCTCCTTGATATAAAAAGTAAGTATATGTTTAAAGGAAATTATTTTCAATAGAATAGCTTTTATTCATATTCATGAAAATACGTCGATTTGAGTAAAAGCTTTACAAAAGCTTACAATTTTTATGGTAACAACGTTAACGTCTGGATATCAAGAATGAGCCGACAACCTCAATTTTCACTGGTCTGGTCATCACGAACTTTTGTCCAACAGCGTAATTCTTTTATGCAAATAGGAAATAATTGTTTTAAATCTAATACATTTTTTCTAAATAATTTTATTCCAACCGCGAAACAACCGAGGAAAATAATTAAAAAGTTAACGCCACACGTACGAGTAAATAGAAACTAGAACGAACCCAGCTTGCACAGTTTCCTAAATGCGATAGCATTTTTGAATTGCAGCATTGCGTTTCCCGCTACTACCGACGTAAGAGACAAAAAGCTTGTTTCCAACTCGAATTGCAACGAGACTATGCTTTTTCTTTTCGCAAAAACACCTACCAGTGTTGGATTAATCAATTCTATTCTAAGGTGGATATTTGGAGTTCATTTCAACATGAATTGTTTAGTGCTCAGCTAGGTCAGATTGGTTTCCAGCTAACCAGGTATAAAAATTACTAATTTTGAAATATTCTTCTATTTATTCTATTATCGTTTCAGACTTGGAAAAACAAAACATTTGAAAATACTAGTTCTAAATTTAAATTATATATCTTTTTTTAATTATTAGTATTACCAAATACATTATTTAAAAAAGAACGAATTACACAAAATTTTAACAACCGGTAGAATAGTTTATATGTGATTATCGATTGCAAAATTTAAATTGACTCTCGAACCAATCCGTATATGGGCTACGATAATAACTCCTTACTTATTTTTTGTGTCACATCAAGCCGTTAATAACTATTTCAAAATAATGACGCGAACTAAGGCTCGACCGAGATGGGTTTTTCGTTCTCGGCCGAGACCGAGACCGAGACCGAGAATAAAATGATATCTCGGCCGAGACCGAGAGCCGAGACCGAGAATATACAAAGCGTGAAATTTTTGATTTTTAATACTGTTAACTTTTTAATACACTACTAATTGTTTAACAAAATTAACTGTTTTAATAATCAAAGTTAAATAACATAATATTATAACATAAAAAAAGCAATTTTTCGGCATTTTCGCCCTTCAAAGAGTGTCGCCTCTCGTCATACAATTGTCCAGCTTTGCTAAACAGTTCGACGGTCCCCAAGAACAAAATCTTATCTGCAAAGTGCTCTACTGCAGTATAAAGGTTTTAAATTAAGTGAAAATATAAATATAAATTACTCACATGCATCAATTTTTTTTTAAGAAATAATTTTCTTTTTCTCAAATATATATTTTTGAGGTGAGTGAGTAATTTATATTTATATTTTCACTTAATTTAAAACCTTTATACTGCAGTAGAGCACTTTGCAGATAAGATTTTGTTCTTGGGGACCGTCGAGTTGTTCACTTGCTACGCTAGTAGGCGGCGCAGACTCGAACTCCGGCTTCGAAAGACTCGAACGGGGCAAAGGCGGCCGGCCGCAGTTCGCCAGACGGGACTTCAACCAATCACAATTCAGCCTCTCACGCACTTACACCGATCCACTTCGCGCTGCGGCGCGTGGCCACGCGCGGTAAAATTTGAATTCCGATCCGAACAAAGTTACAATCTCGGTCATGACCGAGAATCTCGGCTGTAATTAGCCGAGAACCGAGACAAAATTCTCGGTTGGATTTGTAGCCGAGAATGCCGAGACCGAGACCGAGACCGAGATCTCGGTCGAGCCTTAACGCGAACTTATCACGTTTCTACTGGCCTTTACTCTGTGTACTTTTGGTAACAACATGTTTTGACTCGTCTTAAAGAATGCTATAATCAGTTGGTTTAAAATGACATCAGAGCAATTAATTGTATTTTATAGATTATATTTTTAATTCGCAAACTGTTATATAAAAATGCCTTGTCATCGCGTTTAATCGAGTAAGAGATTGCCATACGCCAATTCTCCCTCCATTCGTCCTCTTTTTCAATCTTCAGTTTTGATTTACTTAAAAATTATGTAAAACGTGACACTGGAGCAGCAATGTATGTATCCTAATTACCAAAAGCGCCAGTTATGAACATAATCCATCTACGCGAAGTAATTTTATAAGTACACGACAACTATTTCAAAACAAGGCCTTCGAGATTTTAAGCGAGTTATCCTTGAAATTTAGAAGTTCATCAAAGCCAAAGTAGACGAGTTACGAACTTTGCTCTCATAACAAACTTCCAAGGATGTAATATGAAAGGCAATGATTGACACTTGTATTTAACGTATAATGTATAGTGCGAGTCACATTTAAATCTACTTACATTAAAATATGATTTTGATATTATTCAGATAAGGTGAGAAATAGCACCAAAAGTTAGACGTCTTTCTGTTTATCTTTCTCTTTTAATCTTGCTGTAGTTACCATCAGATGCTATAAAGGTCAGTTGCCGTGTGAATATAAAAAATGGGAAAAATATCTGAAATCGTCCATGACATTTTCTTCACCATAATACTTATTATACTAGTCCTGTCGATTTTGCAGTGATTATCCAATATGAATTAGGAATTTGGAAAAAATAAATGTTATTCGGTAACGAATATGTTTATTTGCAATTTATAGTAGTAATATATTACAAGTTAATAATCTGCTTTGGTTTTGACGGTGGTATTTGGTCTTCTTTTCAGTTTATATCTCAATATTCCCTTACATCACGACTATAGAACCATACTTTCATAAGTTATATTGACTTCGTTTCATTGTCATTGAATAAAAAATTGTCTGCGTATCTTTGCCACAATAAAAACTAATATAACGCTGGTGCAAATTTAGTCAAATTACCCCACCAGTTCTTTAAGGATAAAACATTAGAAATCAGAATTATTTAAATTGCACATCAAAATATATAAAATACTGTGATGTGTATTATGGAACATATCAAAGGTTCAAGATACCAATTCGCTACTCTGTCTTGTTATACGCAGACATTTAATAAAATATCTGTGAATATGTGAATGCGAATCGTATGAACAGAATAGCAGTACAATAAACTAATGCAAATAACAGATATCTTTGATGCGAAACGTGACAATGTTTATTGAAATAAGGCTGTTGGTGCACGAAAATTTCTATATCATCTTTCTTACCTTAACATACGAGTATTTTATGTAAAGGAATTAGGGTTCTGTTTTATCGAAATACATCTCTGGAAATTTTGTATTATACGGTGAAATGTTTATTTGCACTTGCATTAGTGGTCAAGATTATATGGAACCTAGTACTTTTTTAAAATTCGGCTTTCATTGAAAAATATTTTAATTTATCTTTAAAAAATTAGCTAATCTAATACTATATTCAAAGGTGCACCTAATACAAGAAACCTTGCATAGTAGTGATTCTCACGGTGGCATCAATCATACGTTCGGACAATGTCTAATAAATTAGCAGAATGATCGATTGCAGAACAGTTGCCGGTGCCGCTAGGTTGTTCTGCATTGTCGTAAATCAAGTTCGGAATCGGCACGAACGTTGCGAAATAATCAATAGCCGCAATCTGGAACAAACGAAACATAATGCTCGCCGTCTGAACCAAGCGCAGCCATTGTAACGGTGTCCTTTAATATTATCTTCTACGTCACAAATCTCGGCTACGAATGTCGTGAAATGCGTATTCCAAACACCAGATAACTTATCAAATCAAAACTATTGTGCAAATGAGAGCAGTTTATCAGACAATCTCGCGCGCGGCGCACACCGGGGCACTGCGAGGTCTCAGGCTGCGACGAGCCCTACCATTTACCACCTCGTTGCAGGCACGCATTCAATACGCTGACGCCGTTTCGAGTGAACGTCGGGAAGTAAGCGACTCACGTAACTATCGTTCGAGTGAATAGAGTGCGCGTAGTCGATCGTGACGTGCAATGCCCAGGGCCCCGCGCGCCCCGCTACCCCTCGCTGGGCTATGGAGACCCTCCTCGACAAGTTCAAGAGGGAGCAAGGAGGCTTGCGACGTTCCAGATCCGTCCGCGCTTCCCTACGATTGATAGGAAACCGCTGGCGGTCCACTAAAGATGAAGAACCAGTAGACGACATCGAGAAAATCAAACAAACCAACGTGATTTTTACGAAGCCGGTACTGAGTGAAAAGGATTACGACGTAGCATTTTCAGGCGTCGAAGGGACATACAAGCCGAAAACACCAGCAATGGCGAAGCGAAAACCAGAGCCTTTGAAGCAGAGGAAAAAGAGCGGCGATATAGACTTAAACCTAAAGCCGCAGAGGCATAGAAAAGTGGAGAAAAAATTCAGTGATTTGTTCACAAACAAAAAACAAAAAAGCGCGTCCGCAAAAGAACTGCTAGTACCTGAGAAAATACCACCTAAAGCGGCGGCGATTTTGCACATTCACTCGCCTGAGAAAGAGAAGAAAAAAAAGTTGAAAGGCATGGGAAAATCCGAGTCGGCGAAGTCTATGTCGGAGCTAGTGTCTCAGCAGCGCGTGCGCAGAGGCTCCGAGAGCGACATGTGTCCTAACCAACCACGTGGATGCGTCAACCCGGCTTTTGTTTACAGCACCCCACCAAAGGAGAGAAAGCTGCCGATGTCTCCGTCTGCCTACTTGAGTACGTACGAACAATTTTTATAATTTCTCACGGCCGTAATTACGTAAACATAATTAATCCGCTTTAGGCGTGTTTAGTGAAGAGCGCTTGTTGGCCTAAAATCCATGGCAATACAATTTCAAAGAGGCTATTGTTGCCCAACGTCAAAAACGTGACACGTGTGACCTTGTTTCGGTTTCTGTTTTTCGACCTCAGCAACATAGTTAACTGGATTTGAATTTGAAACCTACGAAAAGCTAATCAACAAAGTTGTTCGACATTAATTCGACGATAAAGTTTGAATATCTTTTGACACTTCAAACATAATTTGATTTATGAGAAAATTAACTATGCCCAGTTCGAAAACACGATTTATTGTAAATGATGTGTGACACTAATTGCTGAAACATTTTTTACTATGGCAATCGAGTAGGTAAGTGGTTGACCATATAGTTGATCATCGTGCCCATAAACAACCAAAGCTTTGTTTTTGTGCGTACTTTGCCGGCCTTTTTTAGAGTAGTACTGGAAAGGCTTTAAAAGTAAAAGTGATTGGAAAAAGGATACAGTGGATATTGTCAAGGATGTACAATGGTTATCAGTTAGAAATAGGTCCTAATCTGGATGACCTAACCCATTTATTGTTTTTTTAATTCGACTGCAAGATAAGGCCTTCCATTTACACATTACAATATTACTTAAATAACTGGAGGACTTTGGCTTTAATACAATGCCGTATCGCAAATACCAGTATAACAAGTATTTTAGATTAAAAACAATTTTAAAAACTATCATTGAGCACACATAGGCTGGCACTAATAAGGGAAAAGTCTAAATTTTTTATTGAGATTATTAATTACAAAAGCTTTGTTTAATTATTCAATTTAATCGTAATTTTAAATCTCTCTCGCTGAAATAAAGATATCTTTAAATGTCAATGTTTTTATTACAATTTAACTAATTTACGACTTCTATCAGATCTATCTGATAACAGATGACATTCTCATTTTTTATAAGCTGACTAATGTTTACCTTAGCATATTTTATATTGATATATTCGTTAATATCTATAAAAATAATAAAAAATTTAAGTTATCCCGATGTTAAAATCATGAATGGAAGAAACGATGGGCTTCTGATACAATTCTTGTGCGATCCACAAATATTTGTTTCGGGTCTGGGTTATTTAGGCACGAAACAAAATAATTCAGTCTCCCACGAGCGTGTTTTATACTGGACGAACTATAATATTATAAGTAACTATAAAAAAATATAAGTTAAATGTGTTAAACCGGAGACCTCCGTTCAAGAAAATATAATTAATCAAATACCAAATATAGGTCACATTGCCATTATCATAAAATGTTTCTTATTTGTATTGACTTTATTAATAAACATACGTTTTAATACTAATATTTAAATAGACAACAA
This sequence comes from Hemaris fuciformis, assembly GCA_907164795.1. Lineage (NCBI taxonomy): Eukaryota > Metazoa > Arthropoda > Insecta > Lepidoptera > Sphingidae > Hemaris > Hemaris fuciformis. The sequence continues at coordinate 3,976,210 of OU015440.1, read as the reverse complement.
AGAAACTGACAGTTATATCATACACATATATATGTACAAGTGTATTCCTTGAAATAAATATAGGCCAATAGTTACCTAAGTCGTAATGGCCTCGAGGTAGGTATAGGCACGCGGTTGAGAATCTCGACGGTCGCGGGTTCAAACCCGAGGCACACACCTCTGACTTTTCGAAGTTATGTGTGTATTCACAAAGAATTATCACGTACTTTAACTGTGAAGGAAAACATCGCATGAAACCTGCACACCTAAAAGTTTTTAAGAATTAGGCCAGCGTCGTGGACTAAGGCCTAAACCCTCGCAGTTGTAGAGGAGGCCCGTGCCCAGCAGGGGGACGTATATGGGCTGATGATGATGGTGAATAGTTACTTATTCCATTTTATAAATGTGTATTATATTATATACCTACACATAATATGCTTTTCTCTATATCCGAAAAAGGCAGCTAGAGGCTTATCTTAACTTCAACATTCGGGATACACAGTAGTTTGTTTTTGTACATTTATCGATTTACACTGCTAAGTGATCGCCTGATGATAAATATCGTGCAGTGTTAAATGGACTGAAAGCAATTGGCATATAAATTAAATTAAAATTCTTTTGATACACCCAAGAAAAGTTTTGTAGGAACAGAGCTATACAAAAATATTGCAGCAGAGAATACATAAAATAGGAATGATATGATCTTAAACAAGACTAGTACACCATTTCTTGTATCCGATACATTTATAAATACATTAAGTTTAGAGAATAATATAATATTATTAATCAGAACGTAAACAATAGTAAAACAAAAGGTATTCTACAAGGCCTTTCCAATGAAGTACATTAAATCTTGTAATTCAATTAGACCTACAATTAACACGATTAAGGCGCCAAATCCCCTGTAGTTAATTATTGTTAAACACGAGTAATTAAACAATAAACTTTGATCTTCCTTAAGACCTGAGCGCTTTAGTACTTAAAGATCTAATTTGATTTCATTATTTAAATTAGGGACATTTCAGACAAGTATTTTTATAGTAGCAGTTAGCAGGTTAGCACATGCCGTACTTAACGTCCCAAAAGTAGGTATATAACACTAGACTATTAAGAAGCCTTAGACCACCACGTTGGCTTGGTCCGAGTTTATGCAACTAACGTTTCTAATCATCATCAGCCCACTGCTGAGAACGGGCTTCCTCTACAACTGAGAGGGTTCAGACCTCAGTCTGTAACGTTTCTAATATGAATGAAATATTAAAATTGATCATATCTTTTACCAGGACGAAATAGGCAGATACGAGTATTTGCCATATACCAAATACACTAATATATTTCTCTACTTTTTATTCTTTAAGCAAATAAGATGTTAAATTAATAAAAAAATAAAAATAGACATTTAGGTATACTGTGTCCATCCCAATAATATATGTAGGTACATAAATCGTAGTTTTGCCAGAGAGATTCTAAAGTATGCCGATTACCCTGGTGTAGTTTTTGATCTCAGTTTTGCCTTGGTTGAATATGAATACACACTTCTAAGAGTTCGAGGTGGTGACGGTTTGCATTCGCGACTTCCACATGCGCCTGAAAGCCAACTGAGATAAAGCACAGCTATAATGAAGCATTTTAGATACTAAAATAGACGCTGTAATTATTAAAACGTTTTGATAATGCTAGAAATAAAATGAAGACCCAATTTTTAATATGATGTGTCGAGCTTACAATACTACCTTGTTTTGTAAAAGGCGAAATTTCTACACCAATTTAATGTCATGCAATTCATGCGTCACTTATTTATCATTGCTTACTCATTGAAATTGAGATACTAAATGTCGGTCTAAGCTTTTATCTCTTACATAATCTAAGCATTATCAATAGTCAATATAAATTGTGAATTTATGCATTATGCATTGATTGGCGAAATTAACAACGTTCTAGTTTTGATATCAAAGGCATTAAATTTTTGAAGGTAATGAGAATATTAATTCCGGCATACAGACCAATGACCATGACTGTAAAGTTTCAAAAATGTTGCAAAAATATTGCTTGAATTGGCAGATGCACGTTTAGTTTTCTATTAAATCGTTTCACAGAGATTAAATCTACACTGCCTTATTAGTTCAGTTACAATATCGACAAATCATGTATCTTAATCAATAACGATCGTCGGGCACTCAACAGCCTTTCCTTCTTGGGTACACTCAATGAAACATAAGTTTTTTGTCCAATATCATTGATTTAAATTACAATTACAAATAGTTAACGATAAATTACAATAAAAAAATGACAAGTTGAACGGGTAAGGAATAAAAAATTCAATTGCCCTGAACGCGTTATTAATTTCAGCATTTAATGCAGGATTGCCAGTAATAAAAATAAATGTTGCATTCAGTACTTGAATTGATTTGTTATTTTTACAAAATCCATACAAAATACCCAAGAACTATAATACACTAGCATTTAACATTTTCAAGTTAGCGAGCAGTCTCATTGTGTTCTTGTTTCATTTATACATAATTAATTAATTTCGTTACAATTTTACCGAGCAACTGAATAATGGCTCGTGTATTTGTCTATGGTTCAATTTATTAGCATAGGTTTAGAGTTTTACGATGCAGTATTGGAACCACAATGCAATTACTTCGCTTGGAACCACCTAAGAACATAGCGGTGCAATGTTTGGATTGATTCGGTCTTTTTTTATAAATTAGATTATTTGCTTTTTATTTAAAACATTGTTGACTTAACGTCGACTGAATTATGTAAGTCAAAATATACCCAAACCAACTATAAAAATGAAAATCTTATTAGTGATATTATTGATAGTAATTTATTGTTTTATTTATGAATGATCATTTCTTACTAACGTTATGCCAATCCTTTTTATATTCAAATTAATTACTTAAACAAGATATATAATAGTCTTATTAACAAGTAATACATTGAACTCTATATTCATGAATTCATTTTTCGATTGTTACTCAACGTGTGTAACGAACAATAAAATTACAAAATATGTCGTAACCAGTTATTATCCGCTTTCATGCAGTTTCCTTAACTCAAAAAATATTACGCCACAATTTAAACAATAACCGCACTTATGTCATGCTCATATTGTTAACTTACATTATTAGGATTTCCTTATGTCCATTACATTTAATATTTCTGAGTATTTTATTGTAGTATTTGGTGAAGACTGCCTCGTGGTCTCGCGGTACAAGTATGTGCCGTGCGATCTAGAGGTCCTGGGTTCGATTCCCGGGTCGGGCAAAGTGTTATTGGGTTTTTCCATTAGGAAATTCTCAGTAACAGCACGGAGTCTGGGAATGTGCCCGAAAAACGGCAATAGGCTCGCCCCCTATTACGTGGGACTGATATATACCTGGCGAAATGTGGATGCAGTAATGCACCTCTGCCTACCCCTTCGGGGAATACAGGCGTGAGTTTATGTATGTATGTATGTATTTGGTGAAGGAAAACATCGTGATAAAACCTGCACACCTAAAAGTTCTTAGGAATTTCTTAGGTGTGTAGTCCGCCAACCCGCACTAGGCCAGCGTGGTGGACTAAGGCTAAGGCCTAAACCCTCTCAGTTGTAGAGGAGGCCCGTGCCCAGCAGTGGGACGTATTTGGGCTGATGATGATTGTAATATTTATGAAATCGTAATGGATAAAGGATAGTTATGTTACGACGCATTGGTGATCAAAAGGATAGAATTATAAACTGTAATTTTTCGGGATTAAAAGGATCTTAAGCATTTCGCTTTTTCGAATATATTACTAGTAAAAAACCATCCATACAGCATATTAAATATGAGCCCTTATACTATAGGTATACGTAAATTGCGGTGCACAAACTTCTACGGTTGAGAAAACATAGTTTTCAGACTACCACGTTGACCTAGTGGCAGTGAATAGGCTTAATTAAATGATTCCTCATGAAATATGAACTATGCAGAAAGTTTTATATGTTTTCTTTGAATACTTCGGTGGTACACTTTACTAGCACAAAATTTTAGTCACATACATACATAACCTCACGCCTGTATTCCCCGAATTGGTAGGCAGAGGTGCATTTCTGCACCCACATTTCGCCAAGTATATATCAGTCCCACGTAATAGGGGACCAGCCTATTTCCGTGTTTCGGGCACATTTCCAGACTCCGTGCTGTTACCGAGAATTTCCTAATGGAAAAACCCAATAACACTTTGCCCGACCCGGGAATCGAACCCAGGACCTCTAGATCGCACGGCACATACTTGTACCGCGAGACCACAAGGCAGTTTAGTCAAAATGGTATTAATCATGGTGCTTCGAAACAGCGACTGTCACAATAGTTTCTCAGTTGCATTTTCACAACATGCGCGTTTCTTAACCGTCACACTCCCTTCAGATTACAGCATAACTCTAAAAATATATTTATTTGTATGTTTTTAATAGTAGAATCATGCTTGCTTAATCCAGACAGCTTTGTAAGAGGGTTGACTCAACAAGAGTTTTTCTGTTTCAGTCCGGTAATAACTGATATTAATCGCAACCTTCTTCTCTCCACTCTTTTTTTCCTTTTCCACGGCGTTATTGTAAGTTCGACAGATGTGTATGAATTAAAAAAGCATTCGCAATCACTAACTTCATTCTCAGCCTATCACCGTCCACTGCTGAACGAAAGCCTCCCCAAGTAGGCGCCAACCATCCCGGTCTTGAGCAGCCCTTATCCATCCGCTACCCGACACCTTTCTCAAGTCGTCGGACCATCGTGCTGCAGGACGTCCTACACTACGTCTACCTAAGCACTAACTTAGAATATAATTAATCTGAATAACTAGGACTCGAAAACCGTCCAACCGTACAATACCATGTTGCGTGTCGTGGTAATAAATAATAGCCGCCGCTCTATTTATTAAAACAATGATAGTATTATATGCGAATTCTGCACGGTTATATAAAAGACCAGTATTGCACAGACGAACTATACAAGTATTGCTTATTTGGCCAGTGTAGACTTACTGGTTCTTATTGTACCGAGTATTTTTAGTTAATAAAGATTTTAAATAACTCAACTAATGAACTTTATATTTCTTTATCATTCAAAATGAACTCCATATTTAACAAATTATTATTCAGTTAATCGACTAATTTGAATAAATATGTATTTTCTTTAATCTTTAATGTGTGTTAGTAAATATATCTCTAATTTTATTCGCTTCGCTTTATTAAGTACTCGCTGGACGTGGGATGATATCCTTGCTATGAATTTTTCATTTAAAATAAATAAAAATAAAATAAATACACCCAACAGTCACATACATAGTTCTGACCCCACACTAGGATACAAGTCCTGTGTCGAGGGTATCAGAGACTACGAGAGACTTTTCGGTCTCACAAACACCCAGACCCGAAACAAATATTTGTGGATCACACAAACATTTGTCTCGGTGCGGGGATCGAACCCGCGGCCTCTCGTTTCGCAAGCTGGCGTCTAACCATCTGCGCCAAAATCTTCGTCTTTCTCAAAATCTAGCTGCTGTAGAAAGTTCTCTCAGTTGCTAAGTTCGTATATATAGTAAACGGTTTCAACTCCAATATAAAAACAACTTGATCATATGTGTATTTAAAGTTCATCACCTGTCTGACAGTAGTAATATGTAAATAGAATTTAAAACTGGCTCGTCAACTTCAAAGTCGGCGCCGTTATCACGGCTTTTCACGTGTGTGTAAGTGATTCAGGTGTCACAACTATCAACTACATTAAAATAAACTATGAAAGGCAATGATGTTTATACATTTGGTTCACCTTTTCTAAAAGCTTTTTAAATTCAGTCGAAATTACAAAAATAATTTATTCAAAATTGCAGCACAGTATGTCAACTGCTCAACCTAGACAGACTTAACGGCTCGCAAAAATAAAAATTATAATATAATAGTTTTCCAGCCCACATGTATTTTTTTGTTCAGTAACTTAGGTCATCTAAGGGTTAAAGAAGCACTTGAACTGACTATATTTTTGTTCAAGAGCGAAAGATTGTAACTTCTCGCTAGTAGGTACTAATAAAATTCTCTTTCAAGACAACATTACGTTTGACATTAGATCAAGCGTAATTACATTCGGCGTGAAAAATACAGAAAAAATATGTGTACGAAAATAATTCCGAGAAATAATCTTAATACCATCAAACCGGGAATGGCTATATGAAAATTAATACTAAGTGAGTATTCTCGTCGTCTCGCAACACAAAGGAATAAACCAAAAGGATCATAACCCGTACTTTCTACGTAATCATCTGATTTCGTAATTACACAAGAAACAGTCGACAAAGCTTGTGTTTCTCAGCCATTGTTATTCCGCCGTTTACATAACTCAATATCATAATTGAAATAATATGCGTGCCATCGTTGATAAGCTAAGTATGTGTCTGATGTACTAACGCCATTTCTCTATGCGTCATTGTTCGTAGAACATGACTTTTCCTTCCAAGCTTTATGATCTGCATCAGATTTCCATCTGATTCCTATCTAGTGCATCAACATTTGTGATGTTTTCGCTAAGATTTACCATTTTTTTTACTAAGATATTTAATGTCTGTTTCTGATGAGTTGAATATCCTTCACCTAATGCATCAAATTTAGCCTGCAATTATTTGATAATGCAATTAAAGGAGTAAAAAATTTAAGTCAAATCAATTGGACATATAGGAATAAATTTGTCTGACTATAAACTCCTTTACAGATCTTCATACATTGCAGACAAAAGCATATCGATCACACAAGCTTTGAAACAAAAAACCGCAACCAATTCTATCGCGCCTATTCGTTAGTGAGCTACAGTGCCAGACAGACACATAGATACATACGTTGATCTATATATATTTTTGTGTAAGTGTGAAAAATAGATTTTAGAATAGAATCTTTTTTTCGAAACTATAATATACTTTTACCTTTAACTTCTTTTAAGAATCTATGTGATAATTGTAGGTTAAGCTCCGATACTGAGAGTACAATAGAAACAAATTCATGAGTATCCGTCATGTAGACAAATATTCAAATTTGCATATTATGTCAGATCATGTGTGTTTTTCTTCTGTTTAAGAAGTATTATTTTTGAAGAGCATTTAAAAATGCGTTGTGACCAATAATATTATTTGAATAACCTCATTACATCAGATCTTGAATATGATCTCGCTAAACCTATACAGTTAGTAAATTATGTAAGCTGTGTGACCCCAGCACAACAATAACAAGGGGCGAAAAGATCGAGATTGTACACACAATAGGCCGTGAGTGCCCAAACCGTGCAGCCTCCTCAGTCGCAAGATGATACTGCAATGGAGCGACATGCTAGACTTTTTAGTTTGTGGTCAGTTCCATTTTTGAAATATGTTTTTATTTTTAAATTTGTGTGTCTAAATCCATTTTTTGTCAGTGGCGTTAATATTCAGTGTTGCTAAATCAAAAAGGTAAAATATGTGACCATAAATATATTTTTTTATGCACCATATTCGCACAGGTAACAACTAGAAGATTTTCCTTGTTCTGTTAAATTGTTTTAAATTTCTACTTAGCTGTTAATGATCTATCAACAAATTTCAATTTATTTTGATACAAAAACCATTCATCACAGACTAATGATCGATTCTGTCGATCACACATCACGTTCCGCACGCCATAGTACGAGTCTTCCGCGTAACAATTACCCACAGGTAAAAACCAAATAATACACAACTGTTGCTTTCAAGAAGTTTTTATAGATTAGGTAATGATCAAGAAACCACGCGATGTGTACATTCATGGCAACCATTTGTGCAAATGCTTTCTGTCAGTATGGAATCTTCATCACATTATTTATTGTTTTAGATTTTGTTATACTTTTTTGATTGATGTTATTTGTAAATTCCCATTTCTTAATCCTTGTAATCAATTTCAAGCAAATTAACACAAAAAATTTAAATTGTTTTCCTATCCAGTGAAATGAAATTATTAACAAAGGGTTATAATATAAATATTGGTATTTGTTTCCTATTTTTAGACGAAGTATATGCTATGATAACGTATTGTTACCCATCATTAACTGCTTCGGCACGGGCATGACACTCAATTTAATATTTGTTCCACTTAAGTTATGACATACTCGTACATGATGTCGGCGTGCGCACGACATCTGCGTTAACGTGCAACTTGCGCTACTGTTCATGTCTGATGTAGCGGTAGCAGTCACGAGCTCAATAGAGGCTCGACAATCATGGGAACCTTTCACCTCACTCTGATTCGTCTTCATGACACTTTCATATATTAAAGATTCGTGTTCGTTTGTAATCAGTAAAAAAATACATTAAATTGGCGGACTAGGCATGAATATCCTGATGGTGTTTTTCTTCAACGTTGAAGTGCTAATTTTAATTTTTTTTTTAAATTGTATACACAGATACCTACTTTGAAATTTCAGAGATTAATCTAATCCTCGCTGCCATTACGACTTCTTCACATTAAGAAACAAAAATAATAAAAAATACTATTACATTTCGACTGTTATTGCTTAGGGTTTTTTCCATGTTTTGGAATTGCTTTCTGAAACAGATAGGCGGAAAATTTCGTAAAATAAATCTGAACATGATATTATACAACAAAGTTGCGTTTTTCTTATAGCAACAGAACTATCTCTAGTCTTACGTTTCAGTTTGTGTCAGTCATTATTTGAATGTTATCTAGAATATAGATAATTCAATTCGTCATTTATACAATTTAAATACAAAAGCGTTTTATCGTTGAATAAACAGAGTAATCATGCGATTCTCGCTAAAATATTTCAATATTGCTAAGGAATTTTTACTCATTGTGATGAGAATATGAATTCACAGTTGGTTTTAATTAATTTAGAAAAAGAGCGTAGTTAAGTGTTATTTTACCAAAATATATTCGGGTTTTTATCGAAATACTTTAAGTTTGCCGATTTATATTTATTTTCAACGCAGCAAAACGATATGGAACTACATAGTTGATATAAAATTAAATATAATCACTTGTAAACCTGTCAAAAACAACGTCAACATGCCCCAGTGGGTAGAAAATCGATTACCCAAACAACCTTTTCTTGGTCACAAACTAGCCCACGCCTTCGCTGCCAATCATGTTCGTTCACTTAACAATACACTCGCCTTTAAACAAAGCGCTACCAATAAAAAATCAAAAGATGTCTGAGCACCGAAACGACCGCAGGATTTCCTCGCAAAATTGCCTTAAGGATACATAAAGACCACTTCCTTACAACGCAACCTCGATTTTAATTTGACACTTGTCAATATTCCGTACGGTTGACATTTCACCTTGCAACCGTGATTTGTAACCGACAGAGCTAATCGTGATGCATGGTGCCGAATAAGGCTGTTGCCTTGATGTACCTTGAACGTAATTACAAGTTTCGGATGTGTGTACGATCTGCAAAATATTTAATCGATATAACACTTCAATTATATTCATTATAATGTAATGATTTTAGTCGCGTTTTATATGTCTCAAACTATGCATAGTTTTATTCCGCTACTTTTGAGCCAACTTAGTCATAAGCGTAGTTTAAAGCGTTAAATAATTCATTTGATTTGCAATAATTTAATTTGCAGTATAATCAGCTAATTAAAAAAAAGATGCAATTATCATGGACTTCCGTATTGTTACTTTCACGCTTTTAATACGCAAAATATGTTATAGGACATATACTCGTACAAATGATAAAGTTACCCTACTTTACAAACAAATATACGTAACGGAACCTATGGCCTCAAGTTTCCCAAACGATGCAAGTTTGTACGAGACGCGATAAAACTGTCTCAGATGAGCTTGTAAGATGGCAGTAAACTTACATTGCTGCCGAGATGAACGATGTTATTCGCAAGATGAACTTGATGCATTCGCAAGCCGACTGTACGGTGCATTACCATACAATATGCGACATTGAACCGACCAACGTTAAGGATTGAAATGGCCTTTAAACCGATGTTTGTTGGAACTTTGACAAATTGGTCCCGCTTTTATGCGTAGGACGATGGAAGTTCTCAATAATATTAATTATTTCAGTCTCGCTAAGGAAACGCCAAGTATTCGATCTTGCACGGCATTATTGCTTAAGTGAGCGAATGTCGTCTAAACGGATTACTTGCATATGATACTCTAGTCTAGACCGGGGCATTAATTTATGTATTTAAATTGACAGGAAATTGTTCACATTTGATGAAAAGTGTAGTGTGTAGTTGTATATACCTATATGTAATATGTATATACAGAATTAGCTATGTAATTAAAGTGTTTTAAAGCTCCTACCATCAAGCTAGCGACTTGGTGACTTACTTATCTTAATTTTTATACATCTCATAAATATCATCAGTTAGTGCCAATTATTTTATTAATCGATATTTTCTTTAAGTTTATTTTAGAATTATTAATTATTTCTGTAAAACAATTATGATTTTGTTTGTTTTGATAATCAATGTTGTTTTTAAGTTTTTTTTCTTTTATTTTATATAAGTTTCCGTGATATCGTAGAGCTCCAGTACGGCGCGCTCCTCGAAGGGTGCGGGGGTGAGCTGCCGTCGTTAAGCGCGTGCGCACCCCACCCGCCGCACCTCGACAAAGCGACGCGACGCCAACAGAAAGATGCGCGTGCGCAACAAGATAAAATCGCACAAGTTAACATACATTTGCACGGTATTTTTTTTTATTTTAATTTTTTTTTCTCTTTTGCTTGTTAATTTACTTTTATATTTTTTGTTTACGGATGAAAGCAAGCGGCTACTACGTTATCTTGAAATACAAAAATGTAACATAGCTTTTTTGTTGCAGCCCTCTTTGCGGCAGTCGAACATGGCTACCTTGACAAAGCGAGAAACATCTTGGAGTCAACAGATGTCGACGTTAACAGGTAAATAAGGATGTACTAATACTTGTTATAAAAATTAAGTAAACACTTCCAACCAAACGTGAAATCTTTATAAGAATCAGTTCATACTCTAAGGTTGTGACGTAGAATTGTGTCAGGTAATCATACAGAAATCTAGATTTAGTCAAATCTCTATTAAAACTGCACAACAGTTACCTTCAGATGCCAAAGCGGACACTTTACCATGTCCTTAAAATTTACATATAAATAGATTATAAAATGTACGATATCGTTTTTGTCGCAATTTTAAATATAGTCATAGTGTCCCTTAGTACTTGAAATTCTTCTCAGAAGCGGTCTAAACTTATGTACGTCTGCAATTTATAGTATTTTGCAAATTGAATTTTACTGCCCGGATTATCTAATACAAACCCAATCCCACCATAATGTTTATTTACGACCTTTCGATATCGCATTGTGGAATAAAATAAATCTTTACAACTACATCTTGTAATCCAATGTCTATGCCTCGTCAACCGATTTGCTTTTTTCGTCCGTACCCTAGAGTATCGATAAAATCGGGGCGCGTCAGCAATCGATATCGGTAAACAAACCCACAGTAGCCCACATCGACAAGGCACACAAGCCGAATTTTGAATTTGTCTTCAAATAGAAATGGAATATAGAGTCCGTTCGGGAATTGCATCTATTCGCCGCATTTTCCATCTACGGGAGTATTGCTTCGTACTTCTACTGAAAGTGTGATTTTTGGACCGATGTCAAGGATAATGTATGTTTTTGTTTTAGTATAATCAAACTAGGTCGTCAATTCGTTGAATAATTTATACAATTCTTGAATGGGAAAGAGATTACAAGTTAATTATACTAAGACTTGGTTCTCAGAATGATCACGACATTATATAATTTTATTTTAAAAACTACAATACCTAAAGTCAATCTAAGATCTTTTTCCCAAAAAGAACTGCTCGTCTATCGGCGGAATAAACAGCGGAAAGATGTTTTTGTGGTCCTTTAATTTTCATTCAGGACAGCTTATTAAGATCGAAAAGTCTCGACCAGGATATAAATTAACAAGAATTATCATGAGATAATGTAGGAATTGTATTTATTAAATTAATCTTCATTAATCCAATCATCCGAACAGTTGATTCACGATCAATCTCTTAAATTTAATAGCCTCAACGCCGATGGCCTGTCGCCGTTGGACGTGGCAGTGCTGTCGACTCACAGACCCCTCGTCAAGATGCTCATGGAGTTTGGGGCCAAAGAAGGAACACAGTGTAAGTATTTAGAATAAACACTTCTTTTTTTTGTTCTCGAGGGGAAAGCTGATTATGACTCTACTTCCCGCCAACCCTGGGGGTATGTCGTATGTCGGGGTCACCGGTCTTCCAGCACGGCGACGTCATGTCCGCGCAGATGTTAGTGCCAGGCTGGGTCCCTAACAAAATCCCTAAACCGGCATACCTACCAAAACCCCCCGGTGGCCATCTCCGCGCCGAGTGGGGCGACCACGGTACGTGGGCGAGAGGCGCCCACCGTTATGCCGCAGCCGCACGGTGCGCCCCCGAGACGTAATTGTCTAGGTCGTCTCAAAGAGAATAAACACCTAGTCTAAAGTCGTCAGTTTTTTGTTTTGCTTACGGAATCTGAGTACAATACTGAAGAAGTTGAAAGTGGAGGAATTCGAGATAAGTTACACTGAACTACTTAAACTTTCCGTTAAAGAATCTGCCAAGAGGACAAAGGAAGATGAAGTCTGAAATCTGTTCTATTATATTGAAGTTAAAGACAAATATAAATGTACTTTATACTAAATCTAAATCTCATTGAAAATAATGAGACTGCGTTAGAGTCAATTAAAGCAGGTCGCTACAAAAAATTTGCTAGTAGACCAGTCTGAATTACGTGTTACTATGTTATTTTCATATACAAATGTATTAATGTTCCATTGAGTTCCAATCGACGAATACCTGTCAAAGCATAACAATCTAAGATAGGTACATAAGTTATCTACTTCAAAGTGTCTGCATAATCTATGACCTAAGTTTCTATAAAATTCGTTCCATCTTTATACGTGACAGTATCTGAGAACACGATGACGAGACATGATGCTAGCAACTTAAGTTTAAGTAAAATCAAGATACAGTGACAGTGATCACAGATCAAGATTATGGTCTAGAAATTGACATACAAATATGCGGTACAAGTGATGCGTTATTTATTTTAGTCTACTTTAAGTCAGATATGAAATGGATTTAATATTGACATATACGATGACAATCTTTCGATAAACAGTATGTACGTACAAACATACTTATGTACATAACGTCACGCCTGTATACCCCGATGGGGTAGGTGCATTACTGCATCCATATTTCGCTAGGTGTGTATTCCTTCCATTCGAGGTTATTTCCGTTTTTTGTGCACATTACCAAACTTCGTGCTGCTAGTGAGAATTTCCTAATGGAAAAACCTAGTAACAATTTTGCACAAACCGGGAATTAAACCCAGACAAACATAATTATAACCAAAAATAATGATTAATTTATGTATGTTTCTGAGGTATATGAACTAACTAGATATGCTTCACCAAGTGTCATTCGTATTGTATCACCTTGTTCCACTCGCCGATTTCTTACCAACTCGAGAGAGGCTTTCGATTAGTGTGGACATAACTATTTTACTGGTACTACCTTAGATATTTTTTAAATGTTTTTTTTTATAAAACTTCTGGTTATTAAAAAGTATGTTTAGCTATTTATTGTAACGATAATTTTACTAATTAATCTCTTATCAATTAAACAGTCATTTTACATAAAATCTACACATTTGTTTTTTTGTGTCATGTTTAATTGTTTTATCTTAGACAAACATTTGTCGCTGCTCCATAAAACAGTTTAAATACGGTTACCTTTTAAAATGAATATATTATGAAAACAATGCTACGTAACATTTAATTAAATCAAAATAACAATATCGCCGTGACTAACATCATTAAATTAACAAGGTGCCAATCCAACCAAAATAAGCGATGTATGTAAGAATACTAATTTCCAACATTAATTACTACATAATTGCTTATCTGTTCAGATTTTCATACAAAATTCTTCTTATAACTTAATTTGCATTTTATCAAAATGCACTCAAAACAGAAGTCATAAAATAATACATGCATACGCACGCCTTTGTCCCTAAGAGGTAAGTAGAAGAAAGAGGGTACATTTCTGCAACCACAATTCGCCAATTGTGATTCTGTCTAAAGTAATTGGGGGCGAGCCTATTGCCGTTTTCAGGCACATTTCCAGACTCCGTGCTGCTACTGAGGATTTTCTAATGATAAAACCCAATGACACAAAGCTGGACCCGGGAATCGAAACAGGGACCTCTATATCGCACGGCACGTACTTGTGCCACGAAACCACGAGGCAGTGATAAAGTAATTTTCCCGTATACCACTCAGGAATAGCACTCGATGTGGCGACATTTCACGTATAAACAAATTCAGTGGCCGGGACATTAACAAACACGGGGCAGCTGCACAAACAAGCTTCTGTCCACTGTTGTCGCGCTCCGGCGTTGCATTTCATGTTGGTTCAATACATTTGTAACGGAAATTGAGAATACTGCCAATTGTTACCCGCAGTTCCAATAGCAGGATTTACATAAAAATACATTTAAAGATATGTATTTATTTTAAGTTTGCCTCACTTACGTACCGAAATCTGCAATCGGCTCACCCCTTATTCAGTGAGACTGCTGTTTATGGCTCTACTTCCCGGCAGCCCTGATGGAGGGGGGCAGTAAGCGTACGTCGGTGGCTTTGTGTGGCCAAGTGGGGTGACCACGGTGAGTGGGCGTGATGCGCCCACGACAGTGCTGCAGCCGCCCAGTGTGCCGTCTCGGATTCTTAAGGGATGACAGGCAGGGGATACCATGGTGGGATTCTAACGCCCCCTTGCCACAGGTCAGGGACTTAAAAACACCTGGCGTATGGTGGATGCAAAAGTGCACCTCCGCCTACTCCTTTAAGGATAATAACGTGACTGTAGGTATGTGTTATTCTGATTTGGTCAAAAACTTGAGCTATCAACGTGAAGTGTTGAAGATGTTGTAAGAAAATATTGTTTTTAACGTCACATTACTTTGTCTGGATGACTCTATATCAAATGATTTTTTTTTGCCGTGCTGTCGTCTAAAAGACTGACTTACCACAACAATTAGAAGATCCTACCCTTTAATTCACAGCTGTGTTATTGCTCCAGGCTAGGCTGTCAAATATTGACTCGCTACACATGTTTCTGTATTAGACGACAGTCAGAGCAAATTGAGTTACGTAATAGCCCCCGTCGCAGGTGCTACAAAGGCCGAAGTTGTCGCATTAAATCTACGAAAAGTGTTCTCTTCTGACAGCATGAAGATTTGTTTGTCCAACTTCGGCTTCAGGTAGTTTTATTAAGAGTTACTTTCTTATAGCATTACATTTATATAACACTTCACAGTTATTTTATTAAAGACTTTCTAGCAATGTCCACTAAAATTGTGGAAAGACGACCAGACAATGGACAAATTCCCTGGATGCGAACAACTTCAAAGAACTAAAATATTTTTGCTTATGTCCATTAGTGGTTGTCTACCTATGGACTGCGGCCAGTTGAGGCAGTATATAATTTAAAATTAATTTTGTCCATGCCTCTCATTCATTCTTGTTGCAATAATCTTACATCTAATTAATCACTGCAAAGGCTGAATTATCTCTAGCCTTTGAGAGATAAGTGAATGCTACTCTGTGTTGGCTCAGAGAAATGGTCTATAACCACTTAAGGATCTTATCGTGCCGATTGTCACTAACTAATTAAATTAACCAAGTAGGAGTTAATTGTCCTGATAGTATATTAAGGAAGCTGGAATGATCGTGAATATTTACGTGGTAAGCTTCAGAGCTTGATGTTCTGTGCGCGCTACTGTCGATCTTCGCTCCTTTAGTAGTATGTGTGCGATCGTCGTAACAAAACCCTTTATCTTGTTAACCCTCAAACGTTCTAGCCATATAAAAAGATCAATAAGAATCGGTTTCTAGGTCATCGCTCTATCTGCACGAGTGCCCGACGGCCCCTACAATCGTCGAGACGTAGTCTGTGGTTTGTTTACCAACAGATATCGGCCAGTTCGTACACAGCCAAAATATAATTCCACAAACATGTGTGTAACGTGCATTGTTCGGCATCGTCAACAATTGAAAACCGATAAATATTTGGACAATCCTAAGATTTGATTGTTTATAATCGCATTAAAAAGTGGCATAATCTATTGGATCGATATTTAGGTGAACGACGTCTGTCCGCGAAAAAGTGAGCAAAAAATATAATTTTTTAATTTGAATTTCTTTTTTCGTGTTTATCATCGGTCGGGGATGCAGAATTAACGATAGTGAAATTATACAAAAAAAAATGAACTTGTTGGGTTTGAATATTGGATTATTATTTAAAAGTTCAACTAAAATTATATTTAATGTGTCATTTTTTTACGGCTGTAGAATGTATCATTTTAATTGAGGTAAATATTTTTAACAAATAACCAAACATTAATTCACATTTATTCGGCCTGCTTGCAGACAGCACATTCATTCCATAAAACAATAGTTTTTCTATAAGAAAAACTCAATAGCAGCACGGAGACAGGAAATATGCTCGAAAGACGGTAATAGTCTCACCCCCGATAAGTGGGACAAAACGAAATTGTCGAAATATGGGTGCAAAAATTTATCCCTGCCTACCCCTCCAGGGAATACAGACGTGAGTGCGTGTGATTTTTTTTTAAAGAACTATTTTCCACTTGTACACATTTGAAACATTAAGAAACAATGTACTGAAATGTCGCTTCACACTCAGAGCTAGCTGTCTACTGATAATTGAATGTCCCACGTGAATCTCGTATTCCGCGGTGTTTACTCAATAGTACACATATTGAACGAAATACACATATGTATAAAGGATTCCTTGTTTACTCTAGTTCAGCGGAGCGAAATACACCTATTCTTTTATTCGTACATAATGAATGGTATTGGGGATTTATATACGCCAAAAAGAATTGAAAGAGATCGCAAAGGAGTTATTTATTGATTCGCAAGTTGAGCTATTCTAAATTCTTTTTCACCTGGAAGGGAAGGGTATGCAGAGTGGTCTTGTATGGACTAAAAAAAAATAAAGACGAACCCCCTAACAGAACTGTACCAATAATATATAATAATCAAACTACTGCGGCGTGACTCAAAAATGTACTATCATTATTTAAAGATGGTCAACTCTCGTATATACTACTATGCTATTTGTAACAAAAATCTTAATTCCTTCGTGGCGATGATGCTTAGAGCTCGTTTTGTGAATCATGAGATTTTTATTTTATTTATTTAATATGCTTTATTGTACACCATAACAATAGAAATAATATTGTTTACTGGTTACAACTCAATAAGGTAGTGTCACAAATGGCGGCCTTATCGCTCTTGAGATTGTGGTTTTGATTCCCTCACTGGGGTAAATATTTGTTTCGGTTGTTTGTGATAGATTCTTATACACACGACACTTGTAAATTAATGTGGTATTAAAATTATGAATGTGAGTTTTGGATGCTTCTTTTACTTGAGGCTGGTTAGGCGTGGCTTAATCCATGCTTGTTGGTTCACCTAATATAATTTTGAAGTAAATCATCATCACATCCCACCTTTTGTAAATTTAAAATATACGAGTATTGGTGAACAGTTAGTATACGCTTAGCAAAGTGTTTGTTTTTCAAGTGTAAAAAAATCGATACAGAAATTGTACAATAAAGAAGTGCGTACATAGATTCATACTTAATTGAAATGTTTTTTCTTGACAAAGAAATCCAAGTTACATGAAGAAATATGTTACCCCAACTGGATACTGTCACTTTTTCATAATAAAAACTTGTTTCATATTTAG
This sequence comes from Hemaris fuciformis, assembly GCA_907164795.1. Taxonomy (NCBI): domain Eukaryota; kingdom Metazoa; phylum Arthropoda; class Insecta; order Lepidoptera; family Sphingidae; genus Hemaris; species Hemaris fuciformis. Next base: position 3,958,380 of record OU015440.1, on the reverse strand, counting down.
GCCGGCAATAAATTTGAGTTAGGCTTTTTTGTTAAAAGGATTTCGGACCGTAAACCTTTTATTTCAAAACGGTGATAAAGATTTACGTATGATCTTCATATACTATTAGGGTATTTCTTCCCAGTCTAACTGATTTTTATATTCCAAAGTCGTGAGACCTTTTCCCTAAAGTATGACATAGTTGTAGAGTAAGTCACTGTTTAGAAATGAAGTAATTTAAACCACTGGTACTCGTAACTGTCAAAAAACGAGAACGTAAAAATTTAATTCTATTAAATAATAGTACCGTTATGTTGTAGAAAGGCATAATGGGGAAACCCTTTAATGTAGGTACTCTACAAGGAGTTTGAAAATGAGATATTAAGTAGTTACATTGTACCTTAAACTTATGCATGCTAGCAAGGTCGATAGCCGTCGGACAATTTTCGGGTATGGGGCATTAATGTTGCCTACAAAAATCACCGTACAGGAGAAGGTTTGTGTGCGTGTGTGTGTGTGGGACACACATACATGGACTAATATTAGAGGGAGACTGAAAAATATTCAATAATTTTAAAGATAAACAATACAGTTCTAAAGAAGCAGTTACTGCTGATTTAGAGGTTCTAGAACATGTTCAATTAAACTGAAATGTTCAAAAAGCATGACGTGTTATTTGGTGATGTGATAAAAATCTCGATAAGACTGAATATAACCAGACTTTACTAGAGTTTCCAGATATCATAAATCTGTAACAGATTCTGATAAAGCAATCTTAAATATTGATGATATAATGTTTGAAAAATTTGTTTGGTTGTCTATCAGTGTCGGATCGTTTAGGAAATTCACACTAGCGAGGTTCTTAATGCGTGTATGATGATGACCATGTATCTACTCGATTTCGATGACGCCGCCTAAATATTTAACTTTAAGTGCTCAAAGTTAATTGCTCTGCTCTTTGATACACTCCTACCAACCACCGATATAGATGTAGACGGTAAAAGACTAGTCTCCAATTAGTTGGAACTTAAAATATAAGTAATTATGGATACAAAAATAAACTTCATCCTTTCGGGGATACAGGCGTGAATAAATATTTATAAAATATATAGGTTCTAGAAACGGTCCCGAAGATGAAGGTATGTGATTGTTATTGGTAAAACTGAATAATATTTTTTAAGTCAAGGAACCAAAGTCAAAAACCCTCGATCGCACGCAATATTATTCAACTGCGGTTGGTCATCAAACATCAGCCTTCCAAATACGTGTTTTTACTAGTAAAGGTTAGTCAATTTTCGTGGGGTGACGTACATATATTATTGTCGTCAACGTGTCTCAAAGCACATTCTGATATTGTGATAAGATGCTAGTGACATCATGACGTAGAGATCTTACATTCTATCAGTACCAGGAAAGTGAAAAGATTTGACTTTTATGTTGGCACAAGATATAAAATACGAAGTGTGTCATAATAATCTCTGGCACGGTAAAGACCAACATGGCACTTAGACGGTAAGTGCCGTGTTATCCAAGTAAAGGGCCAATGGGTACTAGATACGAGTACACCACACCACAAAAATATACCCGCTAACATAATGATAATAAAGCTGATCCCAGAACGCGACTCAACATACATACACACACAACCTCACGCCTATATTCCCCGAAGGGGTAGGCTCAATTGCTCCTATATTCGTATATCGTGTTTTAAACTCTTGTTTATAGTCTTCGCTATCTCGGTAAATATACGCAAAAACAACCTATCACTTGAATCTGATCTGAATTTACATAACAATAAATCCAAGCAGAAAAACAACTGCCAAAGGATATCGTTCGATTTACAAACAGAGTAAACACAAAACCTTTTGCAAAGCAATAACCGTTTTATTATTTACGTGCAGCAACATAGGTTTGCCTAAAACCCTGGGGTGTTGCGAGTCGATAAATCAATAAATTTCTGGGGCGAGAACTTAGATCCCTAGGGATGGCGCTGTCACTTTCCTTTGCCGTGTTGCGTATTTGTATTGTTGGATTGGTTCGCGTGTTTGACATCGATATGACCTTCTTTAGTAAAAAAGAAATATTAATCTGGGTCGCATTGAGTTAATACTTTACTTAATGCTTATGTAATGAATAATGTTAATGATTCTATTGTCTTCAAAGGAATGTTAAGTTAGATAATTGAGTTTCATCCGATAAATGATATCGAGTATTATATAATTGTACCCTTCACTTCGACATGTATTCAATTTAAATTCTTTTTTCATCCATTTTTAAAAGTCGTCAAAGTACCTATTCCTAATGTGTGGTTTGTGGGTATTGATAGGTTACCGTGTACCTATGCTTATTACTCGTTTGTTAAAACAATGTTTAAAAAGGACAATTTAACATTTGAAAGCAGCCTGAATTACTACCATGGTGGCTTACGTACATATTCAAGAACACTCTTGTATTTTCTCGAAATTATGAGAGCTATAATAATCAATTGTCGGTCTATTTTACTGAGGAGGAAATCATGAATATGAAAATGAGAGTTCTCTCAAGAACTTCGAGAGTACATAAGGTCTACAGAAAAAGGAGATAAACCTTATGTGGGTTTATTAAAAAAGAAAGATTACGGTCTATCATTCATCAGAAACGTACAAGAATTTACCATTTCAACAAGATCGATGTGTGTACGTGCCGTCAAAGTTTCACAGAAACCAAAGGATTACCACAACAAATTATCCTGCTAAGTAAATCCCTTTGTACCGCTGAAATAACCGCACTTGTAAGTACATACAGTAAATTTCCCGTTCTAAGAACCCTTTTACACGGGTGAATTAATAACACCACTCTCAATTGAACAAGTTGGCACAATTTGTCGATTTCCAATCGGTTTGTATGGCGCGGAATCCAATCAAAGCAAAACACTGTACCAACCTTAATGTTGAAGTGTATATTTTTGGAGACCTTTATATGATTGGAACTTACCGTTAAGCTTATACGTCCAAATAGGTACGTCAAATAGCTGGCACTTAATGCAAAGATAAGAGAAAATCATCTTGCATCGGAGTTTTAATATCTAAGGAATACAACAGAGATTATCACATTATAAAGGCTCCAGAATCACCGAATACTATTTATTTATTATTAAATTATTGAAGCGCATGTTATGTGAATAGGTATTAAATCATCATTCCAAACATAACAAGGAAAATGATACATACATATATGTGGTATGATTATAAAATAATTTCATTCCTAAATAAATTATTATAATTGTATCCTACCTACCTAATGCGAAAAAAATGAACTTCTGCACTTAAGACCATGTCTACCAACTATACATTGGAAGTAAATTAGTAATGATAATTCTATGACGATCTCTAATTGATATTTACAATACCTTTTGTCTTTTATATTTTACGCAAATTCTATGTCTTACATCAATTAACTTAATGAAATATTTTTTCAGTTAAAAGTTCAGAAACCTTGGGCGCTCATCTGCGGCGTTTGGCACGAGAAGCGGAATCGAAATTACACGAGGCAGTGGGGTGCACCCCTGAGAGGAGCTGCCGGGAAGATGCCTGCACCAGGTACGTGTTAGTACCCATTTTGTAACTATCCTCAAGTAAGCTCGGGAGATGGGAATTTCTCGATACTTGATACCCATTTTGGACAGTACTCGTAGTGTGCTAACCATCAGGTACAGTTGTCACTTAGCCGTGCCAAAATAGAAACGGCCTATAGTTTGATAGTAACGCATTTATGTAAAAAAAAATAAGGTTTTTTTGTACTGGTGTAATTATAAATTTCATGCTACATATCTACACTAATATTATAAAGAGGAAAGATTTGATTGTTTTTTGTTTGTTTGCATTGAATAGGCTCCGAAACTACTTGACCGATTTGAAAAATTCTTTCACTGTTGGGAAGCTACACTATCTCCGGTGAACATAGGCTATATTAAATTTTCAAAAAAGTTAGGGATCTATACTAAAACTCCAATAATACAAGATATAGATGTTCAAAGTCTACTGAGTGATTATTTAATTCAGTGCTGTTAAGCTAGTTTCTTGAGCCGTTCCTTCCATAACCGACACATTCCGAGTTAGCAGTAGCTTCCCATAACTTCATTAAATTTTGTGACACTAAATAATGAAAAATGTTTTTTTTTTTCGTGTTGGTTTCTAATTTTTAACACTAGGATTATGTTGAGAGATTTTCTATTATTTCTAGGTCGGCAGCGGGCGGTCAGGCTGGCACGACGGGTTGCGCTGGAGGCACTGGCTCGGAAAAGGACAAGCAAGCGCAACATTGGGAAAGGAGAGTGAGGACATTGAAGTAAGAAAGTTACTTATTGATAATCCAGTCTTATTATCAACTTTTAGTAAGAAAAAAGTTAATAAATGATTAAAAGTAAAATGTCTGTTACGCATTTAACATAGCAATAGAATATGTATATAGATAGCATCCTTTCTTTATGTCCATCTTATGGTTGTCTATAAAGGTCGTCTTGAGCGATAGGACCGCCAATTGTACTTTTTCTCCCTCTGTATTTTTGTTTTGTTTCATTTTCTTCGTGTGTACAACGAAGTGATAATAAATAAAAAAGAATTTCAAGACGGGCGTGGGCTTTGGATAGTCTGAAATATATCCAAGTGTTCAAAATGTCTGGACTAAACTCCATCTCCATTATTTTCCAGGCGGTTGGTGCTAGGCTGGCAACAGTTACGGGTGCCACCAGCGCCGACCCCACCAGAGCTAGAAGTGTGCGGAGCTCACGCCGTCACCGTCAGGCTGAGGGAAATGCGTGTGGTGACCACTCAGAAAGACCCCCCACCAGTCACCAAGTATAAAGGTCAGTCATAAATACTATAGTGGCATTACTGCGTCAGTACTCACACTCGTATAGAAGTTCGGACCCAGTGGTATACCTGTTGGCGAACATTTATCATCGTTAATGTTTTTGACCTTGACCTTTCCTAATAAAACAAAATTTTAAAAAACGTACTTAACTAGCATGGCCGACAAACTCCAAAAGAATAGGTATGTTAACATAAAAAATATTTCTTTAACTTCAGTGGAATGGGCATCAAGAACAGATTTCTCCAACGTATGCGGCTCTCGAGAAGTGTCGGCGTCGGGAACCAGCAGCGGCACGCGGGTGCTGGCTGCCGGCCTGACCCGAGGTCGCCGGTACTTCTTCAGGGCGGCAGCAGGGAACATCAAGGGCTGGGGTCCTTACACCGTCTCCGTGCCGAGGAGCGTTGTACCTAGCAGTGAGTAGTTGTTGGATGTTTGTTTATTATCTGTGTGAGTAGAAATAAAGTGTGGTGATTGATAGTTGCTTACAATTTTTGTGGACCCCATGAATAAGAGACATCTCAGATCTATATTTCGGATCGGGCAAACTAGCCGCATGAACTCTGGAAATGTGCTCGAAAAACGGCAATAGGCTCGCCCTGTATTACATGGGACTAATACATACCTGGCGAAATGCCCCTCTGCCTACGAGGACTTCAGGTGTGAGGTTATGTATGTATGTATTAGTGGCGGTACTTCCATAGAAGCCCAAAAGCGTTACACAATTTTGTAATGTCAATTTTTTTATTGTTTATTGTGGGGTCGGGATGGTCTCATTTATATGTTAAATTATTATTTTTTAAATTTAAAGATTATTATTCGGAATTTTGTAAGGTAATATGGGCTTTTGGGCTTCTATGGAAGTACCGCCACTGGTATGTATGTATGTAAGCTAAGCAGAGTGTGGGTGCGTGTGTGCGTGCAGGCTGGCGCGACGTGTCGTGCCGTGCAGGGCGCGGGTGCGGCGGCGCGGCGGCGCTGGAGGCGCTGGCGAGCGCGGCGGCGGGCGCGCGCTCCCGGCCCTCCGCGCCGCCCAGGCACCCGCGCAAGAAGACCGCCACCATCCGGCAACTCTTCACCGCCGCCAGCAAGTTCCAGAAGAACCTGCGCAGGTATCTAACACAAATACACATCAGTGTCACCAAAGAAAAGTAAAAGTAAAGTCACGATGGCCTTGAGGTTTAGACACGCGGTCGAGAATCTCGACGGTCGTGGGTTCAAACCCCAGGCACACACCTCTGACTTTTCGAAGTTATGTGTGTATTCACAAAAAAATATCACGCATTTTAACGGTGAAGGAAAACATCGTGATGAAACCTGCATACCTAAAAATTCTTAGGAATTTCTGAAGTGTGGAATCCGCCAACCCGCACTAGGCCAGCGTGATGGACTAAGGCCTAAGCCCACTCAATTGTAGAGGAGGCCCGTACCCAGCAGTGGGACGTATATCGGCTGATAATGATGATCACCAAAAGAGGGTACTCTGAGCAGTGGCGGTACTTCCATAGAAGCCCAAAAGCCGAATAATAATATTTGAGCTTTAAATCTGTATTTTTGATAAATAATCAGGAAAATATTTGACAGAAAGGTCACTATAATCATAGTATAAAAGTAACATAAACTAACAATATTGTTCCAGAGGCGTTTACCTGGCATGTATATTATACCACGAGGACAAGGTGCTGGTGACGAGTGAAGAGTTCCTACCAGTCATTGAGGTGGATGAAACCTACCCAACTTGCATTTACACAGACTTCCATTGGCTTATGAAGGTAAATTCATGACTTTTCATTAAAAAAAAATATTTTTATATTGACAAAATGTTTGGTGTGCTTTTAAATGTAAACTTCTTCAAAATAAAAATAAATATGTACTACTATATGCCTTGTTCAAATATAAAATCAATAAAAATAGCATAAAGCAATAGTCACTCGTATTTAACATTTAAATCAATCTTTACGTAGAAAAATAAGTAGTAGGTACTGTTTAGCCTGTTTCTACTCCGTAAGTGTGTTTGACCTTTATATACAAACGTAAATTATTTTTCAAATCAGGTTTCATGTTCCTGGGACGACGTGAAGTCTCTCCGGTCGGATATGGAGAAGCATACGTCATCATCTATTCACTTCAGGCTCAAACTGCTCACTGCTGCTGCACAGATGCAGTCAGCATTAGGTATCCAGGACTTAGGTAAGTATTTTAATAAAGAAATGATTGTTTAAATGACAATATGAGTTTCGTTACGGACACTCTGTAATGAATAATAATCATAATAATAATCACTTTGATTTTCGATACTATAGTCTTACCGACAACCCGATGTGTTATTTTGCAAGTGTGATAAACGGAGCCCAACAACTCGCTTGTCAACTATATATTTATTTAAACTAGTCGATAACCTTGATACATGCTACAAAACGCATGATTTGTTACAATTTAACTAGTACAAATGGTGAATTCTTCGTCAAATTATATTTACTAAACAAGCGACGAGGTATTTTTGTGTTTCTCTCATTAAATATCATTCAGACTAGCTCATAGTGCACTTACCATGACTCAGATACCACGATCTAATAAAAAAGGCAGTAAAAAATTACGTACTTAACGTGTGACTAACTTCACACCTGTTTACAGCAGTAAAGACCCTTTTTTACGAGAGGAAAGCGCCTTAATCTTCTCCTTTGGTACCTCGGGGGAGTCCGAAAGGGGTATGGCGGGGTGTCCTAACATAGAATTTTCCCGTTGCAGGCCAACTGTACCACAAGCCGCTGCGAGACTCGCACGGCACGGTGGTGCTGTCGTGCGTCAACAGCGTGAAGTCCGCCAAGTCCGTGTCGGCGCTCAACTCCCGCTGGGCGCCCGTCACCAAGCTGCGCCGCCGCGTGCTCAGCGAAGATAACACCATCGGAGAACTGCTCATGGCTTCTGTGCACGAACAGATCGCTTATCATCAGGTAACCGAATGTTTCATAAAAAGTTTTGGGATGTTAGTAAGTTGGTGTTAGGTTACAAGTTATATGTATATACATACTAGTATTATAAAGAGAAAAACATTGTATTGACTAAATTCAATTCAATTTGGGATAAGGACTTCTTTAAAAATTGAAATTAAACTACACCTGGGAAGTGAAGCAAGACCGAAGTTGATACATAATAAAATAAAGATTTTTATATGAAATCAAAAACTCGGATTTTTTGTTTTTCAAATCTATTATAATAAAACCGTGGAGTGTATTTTATCGCAATGACTGTAAAACCATGTGACAAATGATATTGTATATGCGCATAGTGAATGTATGAGATACATATGATTGTGTTTATATGTAATGTACGCGCGTGGCCCAGATGTGAGTGCGCATGTGGTGTGTGCAGGTGTGTCGCGTGCAGCTGTCGCGCGGGCTGTACGTGGGCTACCTGAAGCTGCAGTCGTCGGTGGAGGTGGTGCGGCTCGTGGCGCCCGCGCGCGCGCCCAACGTGCCGCCGCACACGCGCGTGCGCGACAACCCGCACGTCTCCGCGTACGTACCCGCTGCGACCGCCTCCTGCACCCACCCCCTGCACCCACCCCCTGCACCCACCTCCCGCGCGCTCTGGGAGCCTAGTACACTACACCATTCATTGTGCACTCCTCCTATATTCTTTGTGAGCCTAGTACACTACACCATTCATTGTGCCACTCCTCCTATACTCTCTGTGAGCCTAGTACACTACACCATTCATTGCTCTCAACTGCTATATACTCTGTGGGCCTAATACACTACTTGATTTGACTTGACTTTTCACTGCTCCTACATTCTCTGTGAGCCTAGTTTTACTACTCGCACTACTCACACCTACACCTGCTATACGCTCGGGGAGCCTACGAATTGATACATTGCTTACACTTCCTACATACTGTGTAGGATATTGCTCGCTTCACTGCTCACATCTCCTTCATATTCTGCGTGCCTAGTACACTACTCGTTTCACGTCTGATACTTTTACTTCTCTTGCATGCTCTGTTGATAGCCTAAGTACACTGTTCGTTTTTTTCTGCTTACATCTTTTTTTATTCAAATTATATTGTTCTCTAACACGAGGAACTGCTTACATCCCCGACACCTCCTAATCGTTCTGTTAGCCTAGTACATATTATACATTCAAATTTGAAAATGAAAAATGAAAGGCTTTAGTTTTTATAAGAACACAATGCTATGAAAAAACTGGCAATACCATTTGACACCTATACAAACATGCAACTAGACACTGACACCTGTATCATCAAAGGGATAAACAGTAATGTATTTCCGTATTTGACAACAAAAAATCCAGTCTTAACATCTATCTTAGAACATGAAACATAAAATAATGAAACTACGCATATAGGTACACTTTATTTTTGTATGATAGTTAATTTTACAAAAAGCTAGACATCGCAGGCTTATAATAGTAACCTGCAATTTTTTACGTCCTTTTTACAGCGAGGAGTGGGAGTACTTAAGAAACCAATCCGGCAAAATAGAAGATTCTCAACAAATGAACCTGTCTACTGCCGGCCAGGAGAAGCCTTCAGAATCTCAAGAAATGTTCCTCGATCAAATCGCGACAGCCGCTCGGCGACTGTTCAAAGACATGGAAATACCTTTGGAAAACGTCCTTACCCACCGAATCTACGACTTAGAAGTTATAGAGTTAAACAACGACGTCAGTTTCATCATGATATGTCCTCCAGCTGAGCAGGCGTGCTCCGTGCCTGGTCAGAAAGAAATACTCCTGCAAAAAGGCGATTTACTCAGTCTCCCGATCCAAGCGTTCGAAATGATCCATTTACAAACTTACCACACTAATATACTGAACAAATACTCGAAACTTAGCTGCGTATTGGAATTAGACGTGGCGTTAGCAGCACATTCCCATAGAGAGGCTTTTTCGTGTAGCGAACTGCAGACGGCCAAAGAAAGACTAGCTAAACTCGAAGATCTGCAAAACAATTTGAATACTGTTTGGAAGGCTGAGCGGTGGTTGATGGACTTGATCGGTTTCGCGAGAGACAAAGATAAGGCAGTGCAAAGTTCGGGTATATTGCTCAAATACATTTTAGATAAAACTCCTTCTCAAAGTACGGATGCCCCTGACACCGTGACCAATGAAAAAGACTCCGATTTGAAGATTGATTTTTTGCAAATACCGTCGCGGGATGGAAAAATAACGAAGACATCTCCAGGTAGGGGATCCTGGCCCGGCCCTGCTGGTAACGGCAATCACGCGAACCTCCACCCAGAGTTCAGCAAATCAGAGCAGCAATTAAGCATGGCGCCGCGACAAACCTCGGTCTCAACTCTAAATCTAAGCACTTCACAATTTCTCAACACGGACACGAGTAAATTTAGGAAAGGCAGCGCCGATTCTCAATTCACCCAGTCCAGTAACAACTACATGAGCAGCAACTCGCAATTCGATATTAAATCGTCTGAATCTCATACTAGCATTGGCAGCAACCGCTTGCCGCCTTCCCGCAGTGAGGACACATTAGTCCTGCAGAACGAGAACATAGAACCAAAGCCTCGCCCACACAGCATCAATGCTAACGCTTCAACAACCTCAAGTCCATTGTTGACTGTCAAAGGATATTACCCAGGGAGCATGATCAGCGTCCGAGCATCAAAAAGCAACGTGTCAGAGTCCGCCCAAAGTCTGTCCAGTGATTCGGAAAGTCAGAGCTGTCCAATCACGTCAGTCCCTTTGAAAATCCGTCCGAAGCAGTACAGGAACCCTTGCAACGTGATAGCTTCCAAGAGTATGACTAGCGTGAAGACGGGAGACGTGGACTACACAGATACTGGTCAGGAGTACTTGAAAAGCAGCATGTGTGTAAAAAGACAGCCGTTATTGGAAACTCAGGAGGATGCGGAGTATAACAATAAGGTTCCAAAGACTGAGGAGACGAGGGTGGAAAGTGAACGCATTGCCAAGCCGCCGGTGGAGCAACGGACGCCCGACCAAGCAGGAATATTGCAGGTAACATAACTCTCAAATTTAACAATATGTGTGACAAATGATAAATACTTATTATATATTTAGGATATATGTACGAGTATGTATGTTTAAGATATTCTTAACACTCATGAGGCAAAATTTGCAACTTATTATGGTGTGTAAATTACATGTAGATATCAATATTATAGTTATTCTTTAGAAATTACAAGAGTTTCTTGTTTATTTATTTCTTCTTTCTTTTATAGGTGTTTGCAGCCTATGAAACAGGATTGGCGGCTGGCACTTCGCTGAAGCTCCATGTCACCCCGCGGACATCAGCACGCGAGGTCATCGACCTAGTTGTTAAACAACTAAACATGGCCGCCGTCCTCAAAGGAAAATCGGGGCCCGTGTATGGTCCAGAAAAATTACAAGATTTCTGCTTAGTCGCTGTCATCGGAGCGCGGGAACGATGCTTGCGAGACGACTTCAGACCGTTGCAACTCCAAAACCCATGGAGAAAAGGAAGATTATACGTCAGACTCAAACACGATGTTTTGGCGGCATTGCAACATTCCGCCAAACAGCCCGCCTTTATTTAAATATCGAATGCTTATACCATAAACAATTTTATAAATGTAAGATACCTTTCGTCCTGTTTTCAAGTATTCTCAAATTTGTTTGGGTAAATATTTGTTTCTAAAATTTAAACGAAAGTTAAAACGTTCATTTTGGTGCCAATATTCTTATTATGTTGATGCTTTAAGTAGTTAAGTGAAAGTTGTGAGTAATGATAGAGAATATAACAGAATTTATGGTGCTTTTCACTATAAAATATGTTGCTTGATACTTTATAGATATCGATTTCCAAAGTCTTTTACTATCGTAGTTCTATTAACTCATGTCATTAATCCATCTAAAACGATTTATATTACCATCGTACTCATGATGAATTCTCAGAGTTTATTAGTTAAATGCTAAACTTAGCGTAACACTTTATAAATGCTGCGTAAATTACTTAATTCAAGGCGCGATTGTAACATAAAAATACAATCAGAAAACCATAAACGAAAAAAATATTTAAGAATATAATATCTCGCTAAATATCTGAATCGGTTTTTTATGCAGCAATTTTAAAGTTAATTACATGCATAAAGCTATTCTATTTCTTTAGACGGGATATAGAGGTTAATGCTAACCAAAATAGCTTTTCTCTGTCTAGGTGATATCTTCGTATTTGTGTAGTCCAATCTATCTAGATCCTAAGTAAATTCTTTAAAATAATACTTATGTATTGCCAGTCCAAAAAAATCCTAAGCGAGTATATTTCTATTATATTTTTATGTTGTAAACACATCGCAATTATTGTACAACGTGTGCTAAGTGCCTGATTTGTTTGAGAAAGTTATAATTTTAATTCATATCTGAGGTGAACAGGGTTGCTGTAACTATCCGTATTTCTACCAAAGATAAAGGAAAAATACCATGCGAAAATGCGCAATTTGTTAGAAATATCGAAAGTATTACATCACGTGTTGGTACCAATTAATTTCACGTGAACCACTTATATAGAAGCAATGATTTACATTTATGTAAATTATAATTAGTTCATAAATGGGCGATGACAAGTATGAGATGGTGTAATGGTTTGGTTTACGTGAATTTGGTTTGTAACAACAGACCATACAATTTCTTTCTTCTCTAAATCCTTTAAACCCATTGTTACCCATGAATAAAAGGAGAAACATCTCAAACTCGAATTTTTTTATAATATCCGAATGTAAATCTTTTATTGTATATAAAATATTATAACTTTAACTTGTAATATATTAATGTATTTAGATATTTTTAATTCGTAATAAATGTCCGGCCAGTGACGAAATTATTAACTTTAAGAATTTTTCCTTGTTTTCATTATTTTATGATTGCAACAATTATATTATTTCCTAATGTAATGTGGCAATTCTATATATTTTTTTCCTTGTGAAAAAAAATATTTTTTGACTTTTGTATGCTGGCTAAGTTTTACTTTTGAATAATGCTTATATTTTTAAAAACAAATATCGGATTATATACAAATGCAGTATTTTTAACCTTTGGGTTCCTTGTTTATTATTATTCTATTCATTATTTTTTTCAATATTGCATGTCTGGCAAATATTTTTGACTTGAAGAAAAAAGATGTAACGAAATTGTGGTGTAAATGGAATATGATCCTATATCTAATAATAATTATAGTTTGTAGTAAATACTACTGCGATAGATCTCTAACAAAGTATTTTGTTATTTAATTTTTTAATAGACTATTTTTTCATAATGACACATTTAAACTAAATGGTTTTAGTGGATGAAATACTCATGAACTTAATTTTTGTTACAATTGTTATAATGGAGTTGTAAATTCTGTAGTTAGAGTGTACAAAAATATGTAAATTAGAATGGATGTTACAAAATGAAATTCGTTGTCTATGACTCGAGCCATAATCGCAATTTGTAATGAAGCCTAACTAAATGTCTTATGATAAAATAAATAGATTTATTTTAGATTACTGCGTAACATATTCACCCTATCCAATGTTGTAAATTAGAAATTAGAAAGAGTGGGATTATGAAGTGATGCACAAAATAAATGTATTTCAATTTTTTACGGCTTCTTATTCTCGAAATTTTAAGAGTGGTCTGTAGCAAACCAATATATTACCATTACTAGTCTGTTTTCCACCCGCAATAAGTCATAGTGATTTTAATCTCCTCAACCTTAGAAATGTCTATTCCAAGTTGTAGGGCAATATAATAAAACAATTTTGACCGTTAGCCTTTTTTTTTTTGGCAAAAAGTTGATTGCCAAGGTGGACTTTTTGGCAATCTCTCAAGGAGAGCTTGATGTGAATATATTTAAAAAAACACATAGTTGTAGGAGAATGATGATGAAAAATCACTTTAAATAATAAATTCATCACTATCTATAACGAAGTAGGTACCTATGTTGGCAAAATAAGCACGCTGATATAGCAAAGGGTTGTGAATTGCTCGATTGGGCTCCAAGTTTCAGACATATATTCCTTGTTAACGAATAGGCTTCACTCGATCGAAAAGGTTCGCAAAATGTTTTTTTTTTGTTTAGCCATATGGTTGACGCCGTTGACTCATTGACATTGCCCGCAAGATAAGAACGCTAAAGTGGAAGTGGGCCGTCCATGTTTGCCGACAGTCCGACGGCTGGCATTAAGGTACACACACGCCTGTTTCTCTGAAGGGGTAGGTAGCGACGCATTCCTGACAGCACGCTCCGAGAAAAAAAATAGTTCCAACTTCCACGTAATTAGTGACAATTATTGCCTGTGTTTACGGTTTTCACATTTTCAAACTGCTACAGAGAATTTCCAAATCACAAACAACATTTTAGCCTACGCGGGAATCAAATCTATGTAAGACTTCTAGAATTTGCAGAAAGACTTCTAGAATACATACTTATTACCTACTTATTATTTACTATTATTACCGGAACATACTTACATACTTATTACTTACTATTATTATCGGAATCTTTAAATTTTGCCAAGAGGTACATGGCACTGTCATAAAGTTATAAGATCTCATAAAGAGCCAAGTTTCTAACTACACCCCTAAAGCTTTGTAGCCAGGGTTGGGCAGTATTTGAATTACTTGTAATTGAAATAAGTACGTAATTGAAATACAAATACGTATTTTGTATTTGTATTTTAATTACTTTCTTAAAATGTAATTTGTATTTCAAATACGTGGAGCCGAAGTATTATGTAATTAGTATTTCAAATACTCGAGGCTTCAAAATACATTTATTAAAATACATTTAGCCTTCATTTAGTATTAAGTTTGTGCTCATCAGGACCTGCAATAACAAAACAAAAACCGCCTTCAAAAAAAACTATTCTAAAACAAATAAATATGCATTATTTTGTAATTTGTATTTTGTATTGCAATTAAAAATAGCTAAAATACTGTATTTTGTATTTCAAATACCTTACTTAAATGTATTTTGTATTTCGTATTTTAATTACTTGCGATACAGTATTTTGTAATTTGTATTTCAATTAAAGCAAAGCATGTATTTTGCCCAGCCCTGTTTGTAGCTTAGGGCCTGTGCCCTAATTACACAAACTCTACAGAATAATATATAGCTTGGCCGTTTCGTTACTATTATATGGGCGTCAGGTGAAACGTTTCTTGTATCATTTTCTATTATACAACAGTACCTATAGTAATGAATAATATTTTTAAAATAAAGGGGTATTTTTAAAAGTGTTATCAAAAGTCGATGCGGTACTATTGATCGATATATTTTTTACATCGATGAAGATCAAAAACATAATTTCCCAGCACTACCAATGCGAACACTGACCCGGCCGACAACGCAGCGACGTTGACAACTATATTCTTTTGAATATAAATTTTTGTCGGCCGTAAATAAGTTTTCTCTTCCAATATTTTAGTTTCATTTATTTTAATCAATTAATCACCTATTCAACATGAGTTTAGTAGCAAATACTGGGTAAGGTTATAAAAATACAAAAGTGTTGTTTACTTCTGTGTAATTTTTTAACATACTATTATGTTTTTAGCAAGTTAGCTGGTAGGACGCTGTTTATCACTGGTGCTTCTCGGGGCATCGGAAAAGCCATTGCTTTAAAAGCAGCAAAGGATGGAGCGAATGTAGTAATAGCCGCCAAAACCGCGGAGCCTCATCCAAAATTACCTGGGACCATTTACACTGCAGCCGAAGAGAGTGAGTACATTTTAACCGTTATTCGTATTTCTATAAGCTTGAATTTCGTATTGACAGTGTGTTTATGTCAATAATACGTGTAAAAAATAGGGAAAGCGTATATGCGTATACATGGACTTTGAACCCTTGTGTATAGTTTGGCCAAAGTACACAATAACAGCTGTTCCGACCTTGTAGACAATTTATTTATAGTATAAATGTATATGTACATGCATGCAAGAGTAATAAACTCCTACAAGATGCCATAAATTGCCCTTTTATGAAACCTTTGACTTAAGACACTAATTATGTTCAATACTGTCATAAAAGATTTCCATAAAATATATTGTAATTACACTAAGCAGAAGACTAAGGAGTTAAATTACAGTATTTTTAAATATTATATGTATAATATAAAATATTCAAACTGGTCAGATTATTCAAAGTTCTAAAAATGACCTGATAACAGACTAATGTGGTAAAGATAACACATTCTTTTAGTGAAAATGTAGTGTGAAAATGGAATGTAGTGTAGAAAATTACTTTAGTTATGAGGTGCTCAGTGATAGCAACAACAAATGATTGATATTAATGATTGTATATATTTTGTTTCCCAATAATATTAATATTAATCATTTGTATACATTTTGCTTATATGATATTAAAATTGTAAAAGATGGTGATAGCCTTGAGGATTAGGACATGATTGAGGTAAAATCTTGTTGGTTGCATGTTCAATTCCCTGACACACCTCTGACTTCTAAAAGTTACCTGTAAATTATAACCTTGTGAGAAAACCTGCACACATATAAGTTCTCCACAAGAGATTACTTTAGTGTGTAGTTCACAAACCAACTTTAGCGTAACCCTAGGCCTAGGCCAGTTCTAGTGCATTAAGGCAGTGAAAAACTAACAATGATTATGATTGTATGTAAAATTTTCGTATACATATTATTTTTTATTAAAAAGCTGGTGCTGGTTTGGTACAAAGACCATAGAACCCAATTTTTAAATAGCATTTTTTTATTCCCAATACCTGTAAAACAACTCCGTTAAGATGGTCAGATAAAGTTAGATTTACTAAATCTACTTATGCATAAACAACTGTTCTTCCTTAATAATGATTGTTGATAACATTAGTAACCAGATTATTTGGATTTTGCACTTTCCATAAATATTTACAGACCATTTAATTTTTCCAAGGTAACAAAAATTATCATACTCATTTAAAACAGTGACAATAGAATGTGCCAAAATCCTCTTTGTAAAATTCCTTATAATAATAAAGCTTTATTTAATTCCACACAACACATAATATACTTAATAATTATAACATAGATTTAATAATAAAATTCCTTACATAATGGAAATTTTGTTGTAGACACAATATCATTATGCCATTGGTATTAAATCCAACTGTATGCATTATTATTATTACTTTATTTATTATACATTTAATAAATAAAGAAATAACAAAATATCCACATATTTTTTGTTTGGCAATAGCTTAAAGTTAAAATTGATGATTCAAAAGTACTTGTAAAAGTCTATTTGAGAAAAGATTATTTTGACTTATTATAAGTTGTCTTATTTTCTTTTCTAATTTCAGTTGAAGCTCTTGGAGGTAAAGCATTACCATGCATTGTAGATGTAAGAGACGAGAAACAAGTTCAAAAGGCTGTGGATGAAGCTGTAAAGAAGGTAAAGTCATGCAACATTTTTATCTTACTGTATTATTTTTAGCTCTAGCAAACTTTATGGAGTATTTGTCAGATATTATCTTCAGGATTTAATTTCCATCTCCAAATTTTACTAAAGCACGGTTCCATTCCAAAGCAGTGATGGCCTCGAGGTTTAGGCGCGTGGTCGAGAATTTCGACAGTCGCAGGTTCAAACCCCAGGCACACACCTCTGACTTTTCGAAGTTATGTGTGTATTCACAAAGAATTATCACTTGCTTTAACGGTGAAGGAAAACATCGTGATGAAACCTGCACACCTAAAAGTTCGTAGGAATTTCTTAGGTGTGTAGTCCGCCAACCCGCACTAGGCCAGCGTGGTGGACTAAGGCCTAAACCCTCTCAGTTGTAGAGGAGGCCCGTGCCCAGCAGTGGGATGTATATGGGCTGATGATGATGATGATGATGACGGTTCCATTCATTCTACTTAACATTTGGCACATCTTAAATGGCTGTAAATGTCAGTACCATACCTCTATAACAACTAATATCCGCCTTGTAAGACTATTATCTTAGTATAGAGTTAGCACAATATATTTAAAAAAGTGGTTCCTTTTTCAGTTTAATGGCATTGACATCTTGGTAAACAATGCATCAGCGATATCACTTACGGGCACCGCACAAACTGACATGAAGAGATACGACCTCATGCACAACATCAACACCAGAGGCACATTCTTGGCGTAAGCATTTATATTTTCTCATCATCGAAAGGGATCTCAATTAGTCTGGCATTATATTTTAAAGTTAAAACAGCATTTGATATGTATTTACATCCACTAACTCAAGCCTGTATTCCCCGAAGGCTAGACAGAGGTGCATATCTGCAATATTTCGTCAACGTAATAGGGGGCGAGCCTATTGCCGTTTTTCAGGCATAATTCTAGACTCCGTGCTGCTACTGGAAATAACACTGCTTGACCCGGGAATCGAACCCGTACCGCGATACCACGAGGCGGTCTACATTATTTGATGGGAGTAAAAATGTATAAATGTGGCGCCTTTTATTACACACCAGCTTGTAAAACATGATGCCGTGGACTTAATCCAAGAATCGAGATAAATATGTATAACCCACAAATATTTTTTCCGGGTCTGGATGTATATGACATATAAATGTCTCTTGTGGTTTCTAACACCCACCACAAAAATCTTAGGGACCATTCAAGTATTACGTAAGCAAATTTTTCACAATTATTAACGACTCTGTCCTCCATGTCAGCAAAAGTAAGCCTACTCCCCCCCTCCTATGCTTACGTAAACGTTTTTTTATTTTATTTATTCTGGTTTCTTTTTTTGAGTCTAGATATTGGGAGAAAAAATTGTAAAATCCACAAAAGAAAAAAGTATTGCTTACGTAATCACTACCCAGAACCCCCCATCCCCCATATCTTCAAAAATAAGCATAGTGAAGATCACTCCACCCCCCCTTTAATGCTTACGTAATACTTGAATAGCCCCTTATAGTCATTTTATTTATTTATTTAATTACAGATCAAAGCTATGCCTGCCAGTGTTGAAGAGCAGTGATCACGCGCACATACTTAACTTGTCGCCACCTCTCAACATGAACCCTTACTGGTAAGATATAGTTTCAATACAAAGTAAATAAATATTACTATCATGTTTATTTCCAATTATCATTCAAGATTGTAATTTAATGTAATAAAATAAAATAATTAAAATGTAATGATAAATTGTGTAGTAAATATATTGTTGACAGGTTCTCAATTCACGTGGCGTATACAATGGCGAAGTACGGCATGTCGATGTGTGTGCTCGGCATGAGCGAGGAGTTCAAACCGCTCAACATTGGGGTCAACGCACTGTGGCCCAAAACAGGTGATTAACACACATACATAAATAACAACACTCAACATATTGAAAATAGTATAGGAATCTTGTTATTGTTTTTGCTCCATTTGGTCCCGCTTTTTGTTTAGAATAACGCTTTTGGTACTATAAAGTGACACATGAAATCTGGAAGTTCTGTCTTAGATTCCCCAGTCGGCCATAATGTCTCCTATAGAAACATGGAAAAATAATACCATCTTACAGCGGCTTTCTTACCTCATCGCTCTTGTTTAAATGTTAGTCTAAATAATTAACTATTAAGATAATTTAAAAAAAACGGTTTCAAATAAAATTAAGTACGAATGTAAAAGTAGACAATGATTATACAGTTAAATATGTTTTCACAGCTATCGCAACGGCGGCCATAGAGATGTTGACCGGTGACACGTCAACCAGCCGCAAGCCGGAGATTGTATCGGACGCCGCCTACCTCATGCTTTGCAAGTGAGAAGTTTCAGTTTATTTCCGTTATAAGAAAATGGAAATTCATAAATAAATTGGAGGGCATATTACTGAGCGAGAAGAGCCTTGACTCAGTCCCGGAAAAATTCCCATTATCATTATAAGACACAGAGTCTATAATGTATTCCAAGGAATAGGTTCACTACCTATTGCGTGGCACATTATAGTGTGTTAGTTGTAAGTGGAAATACACTTCCACATACTCCTTTTCTAATACAAGAGCGTAAGAGACTATGTAGATTTGATCCAGATTGCCACCTGGCGTATTGTCCAGAATGAGCTACTTGAAATTGGTGGAATTTGACGCACTCCATATTTGGGTCGAGCTACATGATGTTTTGGACACTCATTCAAAACGTATCCGCGGCTTTCTCAGATTCACTCGCTCTACCGAAAATCTTAGGATCAGGCTTTAACAATATATTTTTTATTGCCACAGAGATCCCAAAAAGTACACTGGCAACTTCGCCATCGATGAAGATGTGGTTCGTGAAGCGGGTATTAATGATTTGGCGCCATACGCCTGTGATCCTAGTAAGTCCACCTTTATATTTTAACAAAAAAAAATTAACAACCGCTTATTTGAAAATAAATATAAATAAACAATAGGCCTAAAGACTTTTTAACATTTGAAAGCAACCACTCATAATATTTTCATAAAGTGACCAAAATTTTACTCCGAAAAATGTACATTATTTATTCTCTTGTTGATATATTTGCAAAAAAAAAACATTGATTGTGTAGGAAACATACGAAAATTACTATATAATTGGGTCGATTTTTTTTGTTTTTTTAACTTAGGGATATAGGCAATTTAAACCAAAGTCATTCCTTTCATTGTGTTTGTATGGTTTGTGTCTCATTAGACTGTGTTTTCTTAGCGCTGTCACTCTAGAGCTACTTTTTAATCACTACAGAATCAAAACTACAGCCTGTATTGAAATAATCTTCTATACCAAAGTAAAAGTTTCAATGAGAAAATTTTCAGCAACATAATTTATTCAATGGAGGCCACTACGTACAATCAGGTATTTTTAACAGAGAATGCAGAAAACCTTCTTTTGGACGGATTCCTCGACGATCCAGCATCGCTCAGCCACCATAAAGCAACTATCAACACAGTTTCTATGAGGAGGTACCATACCTCAGCCGTAAACTACAAGGAAAAGGTTGGTTCAGTGTTGCCACAGCTTAATGAACCTTTCCCCATAACACCGAAATATTGCCAGCGTTTTCAATGAATCCAAAATTGAGAATGAGTGGTCATAGAATCATTGGGATTTGCATGATCATCAAAAATAAATACATTGAAATGGGATATTTGTGTTTGTTCGCAGGTAACATAGAAAATTTATTACCTGACTTCTTTTTGGACGCGCCCGGCGTTGCCAAACAAAACCCCAAAAAGGTGCCACATAACTTAAAAAAACATCTATGACCACTAATTCAAATGCATGCTTTGGTTGTGTATTTTTATTTAAAAAAAAAAAAAATTTAATTTTTTTACATTTATTTAAAATAAGTGCTTGATTGTCACACAAATAATTATTTTTAAATCTATCATTAAGTAGCATAATGTCATGATCTATCTGTGTTAATATATTTTTCTCAAGCAATTTTGAATAAATATTAGACTTCAAAACGAAATCAATATTTTTTTATAAAGTATTTCCTTTTTCAGTCAGGTGAGACCGGCGAAATTCCTGAATTGTTTGCGACAATCAGCAAGAACCTGTCACCCGAGCTTGTGAAGAAAACACAAGCTATTTACCAGTTCAATGTTAAAGGTAAATAGTAAACTAGCCGAAATAAATAATTTGGTAATGAATTCGTTTGTTCAGTTACATTATAAAGTACTATAGCAACAATAACAAACGCACACACCTGTCAAAATAGTAGTACTAAAACAATCAAAATTAACTTTTTTAATATACTCATTAGACTCATTCTTTTGTAATTAGATCAGTTTTTTATTTGGATTATAATTTGTTTTAAATGTATTTTTAAGTCATGTATTAGCAAAGTCTTAATCCTTGGGAAATTATTAAAAATAAAGCTGATTCAATCTCTCTTACAAGGCAAAAAAAAGGCTTAAAATTTGAAGTAACCAAAGCCTATATCCAACCTTTTTATTCATTTTCAATTCATTCAAAGGCAAGGAAGAAGGTGTGTGGCACATTGACTTGAAGACTGGTGATGGCGCTTGTGGACAAGGTGAGCCCAAGAACCCACCTGATGCAACCCTCACTATGGACAGCAACAACTTTGCTGAAATGTTTGCAGGTAAATTATCTCTTTAAGACTTCTAGTAATAAGTGCCAAAATTAAGGAATACAAGTACTTATATATAATTTTTGTGTGATAAAAAGACATTTAGTAAGTTGTGATAATGGAAGATAGGCATATTATAGAGAAAAAATAATCCTGAATTGTGGGTTCAACTACAAGCTACTAACATCTACTTATAGCAATTATTTATGTTTTACAGTGAAGTATCAAACACATTCATAGTTACAATTGCTGTAATATCATTCTCATGCTATCTATACAAATAAATAAATATGGAGTGTATACCAAAATAACCTTTTTTACAATTTTTGTCTGTCTGTCTGTTTGTTCCGGCTAATCTCTCAAACGGGTGGGCCAATTTAACCGGGACTTTCACTGGCCGATAGCTGATGTAATATGGAGTAATTTAGGCTAAAAAATATAATAATTAAGAATTTACTGTTAGGCAGAGCGAAGTTCGCCGGGTCAGCTAGTTTTAAATAAAAAAATTGCTTTCAACTAACATTTCCTGTTTTTTTACATTTTCTTTTGTTTTCAGGTAAATTAAAGCCAACTACTGCATTCATGATGGGCAAACTCAAGATCAGCGGTGATTTACAAAAAGCAATGAAACTTGAGAAGATGATGAAATCATTGAAGAACAAGGCTTAATGTGTATATAATTTCACATATTACATAGTAGGTGCAATGTATACATAGAAATAAATATAGTTTTATGATCCCAAAGGAATCGATATGTTTTGACTGAATGTAAAGCATACACAAATATTATTATTTTAAACAGTATTTATTCATGATAATTATATGTACAACACAAATTAGAGTACATATAAGTAACTCAAACTAATTGGCTAGTTACAATAAATTTATTTGCGAAAATTGGATTTATTCTGCAGTGTAAAACTCTATAAGATTTTAAAAGGTGAATGTGCATATTATGTATATTGTGGTTGTATATTTTGTAAGTAGATATATGATTTTTTTAATAAATATATGGCATTTCATAAACAAAATATATAGTAGAGGCTGTGAGAATCCCACCAATATATTTATAGTCATAATATGTAAAATCATCTGGATTGTAATACAGAAGATATATTGGTGATTGGCACTTATAAAAATGTTAATGTAAGTAATAATCAAACCATAATAATAACAACATAAAAATTAATTTATAATTTCTTAAAGATATGGGTGACATCATTTTTATGCCTTTATAATGCCAGTATTTCTTTAAGTCCTGTCATAACAGGTCAACCTGTTACCGTTCATCACATCTTTTTCAAGACACTTTATGCTAATACTGAGCATTGATAGGGTTTTGTCATAAAATTCTTACAGCCTCTTTATTTTTCTACTGCAACAATTGCTGTGCCTTAAAAGAGAATTAACTTTAACTGCCAAAAAGAAGTTACTCTTGTAATATAATGTACTATGTATGAAATGTTATGAAAATAAAGACACATTTTGTGTTTCATTAAGTTTTATTACATGACCCCTTACATAACTTGCTATAGTCCATTTACAGCACATTACATCATTATCATTGACATTTCTGTGGGGTCTGATAATATCTGTATAAAATCATCACATAGGTTGTTTATGTTACATTGGTTATAAACTTAATACCTACAAGTTCAATAATTATTTCTTTAGGAATAAAAATTATCATAACTTAGAAGTTAATAATACCTACCACTAGCTTATCTACTATCTTAGAAACTTCCTAAAACATGTCGTATGCTATTATTGACACTAAAGGTCCGGACTAGTTTCGTAAGAAAATACTTATAGTTACGTCAGAAAACATGCAGCTAACAAACAATTGATAACCTTCGTTATCAGAAATTTAAGTCTCCCGCTACTTTGAACAATCCTAAACGTGAGTTTGGTTAGTGTTATGTTCAGTAACCTGTCACTTGGTTAATAATAGTCGCGTTTTCACAATCAAATAACCTAATAATTTATAACATTGACAAAATGTTTTCAATAGACGCACCAGCTGAAATACAGGATTCGGAATATTGCAATTACCGATCCCCATTAAGCACAAGATATGCTTCTAAAGAAATGCAATACAATTTCAGTGATCAAAAGAAGTTCTCGACTTGGCGCAAGCTCTGGATTTATTTGGCAAAAGCAGAGAAGGTAAGTTTACTAATTGTTTTTATACGCAGTTCTTTTATGAGGACAAATTATTTAAGAACAAATATTATAGGTTAATATTCTCCAAAAAAAAATATCAAAAGAATTACGTTCCAATGAAAGAGGTTAATATTTTAAGCATAGAATATCCATAATGTAACTGACATTTGTCTGAAATTAAGTTTCTAGTAATGAATACAAAACATTTTTTAAATTCATGCTTATTAAACATATTTTAATAAGAATATATATTAATAATATTTCATTAAGAATGTATTAATAAGGTAAGGTAGTTAATTCATATATATAATATTAGAAAGCAAGACTTATTTGCTTGCAGTTGATAAACTCTTTAAAGTGGTAATTTTGAACTGTAAAGCTCATTTACCTATATTTATACTTCCTTTTAAAAAGCGATTTAATTTAGTAGATAATAATACATTGAGCTGTAATTAAACCGCAGGTCTTTGAAGAGTTTTAGGCGATTATTTCATAGTCTATTATTTTTTTGACGTGTTTGAATACAATTTGTCTCGTTCCCAAAAAAAAAAGTTTGTGGATTTTATGAATTTTGTTATGCACACAAATGTAGTCATTTCCATACACCTAAGATACGCTATAGTCTGCCCTGTCGCAGGGGGCTTTAAAATACGGTCACGGTACGGCTGACACAAAAGACTTGTTATAAGTGGGTCGGGCAAAATGTTACCTTATTGTTTTTTTCCATTAGGAAATTTTCAGTAGCAACTAGCAGCACGGAGTCTAGTAATGTGCCCGAAGAACGGCAATAGGCTCGCCCGCTATTATGTGGGACTGATATATACCTGGCGTGTTGTGTGTGCAGAAATGCACCTCTGCCTACCCTTTTGGGGAATACAGGCGTGAGCTATCTATGTATGTATATGTCTAGATAGCGTTAATTTCTACAGTTGGTCTTGTGCATGTCGTCGTGCCACATAACCATTAAATCCCAAAATACTGGCTCGACCATTGATGTACTCTTCCTAATAATTCCTGCCACTTAATACACTTGGTCCACGTTTTACGTAAAAAAGTTATTACGAGTATTACATTTTTAAAGGGTGTTTCATCTAAGTATGCAGATGAAACGGACCACTTAAGTTTTTCACCCGAGATTCGTCTCTAGTAGTCTCTAGTCTCGGCGTCACAATGAATTATCACGTACTTCAACGTTGAAGTAAAACATCGGGATGAAACCTGCACATCTAAAAGTTCTTAGGAATTTCTTAGGTGTGTATTCCGCCAACCCGCACTAGGCCAGCGTGGTGGACTAAAGCCTAAATCTTCTCAGTTGTAGAGGAGGCCCGTGCCCAGCAGTGGGACGTATATGAGTATAAAATATCCGGCCATTAGACTAATACCGGTGGTCGCCACATGCATTGGGATCTTAAAGGGAACCAGGAAGGGTCGTTTTGGATTGGCAGCCATCCAATGCTATTCACGTATACCTATATTGTTATAAATAAATGTATAGAGCGGTATGATTACCGCTGAAGAGGTGAACCTTTTTGACACTATCTTCGCTACTCCATCGTTTAGTGTTCACAATGAAAAATAAATTGATGTTAAAAATGAGCCTTTGCGGTCAGTGTATCTTTTCAGTTTCGTGTTTAATAAAGGTTTTTTGCCTCCGCAACTCACCGATGACCAGCGGCGGTACCTCCATAGATGCCCAAAAGCGTTACACATTAAATGTGTAATGTCTAGTTTATAAATGTTTATATTGGGATAAGGATATTTTCATTTATAAGTATGTCGAATTGCTTTTGTAAATAAAGATTTAAAGCTTAAAAACTATTATTCATAATTTTTTAAGGCTAGCTGGGTTTTTTGGGCTTTTATGGAAGTACCGCCACTGCCGAAGCAATTTTTTTTTAATCAGAGACTGCCTTATTATAAAAAATACATCAAATAAGATGTTTGCGTTTTTCTGTATAGCGAAAATACATAATATATGTTGCATATTTAGACATATGGAAGTTTTTCTCCGTAGCTGTTCTGCATCTGACTTCTGTTATGTTTCATATTGATTTAAAACTGTTTTGAAGACAAGTAGACAAATATTTGCCACCAAATAGGTACCTTTTGATTCATTTTAATGTCAAAAAATTTACTGATTTCTAGTAGCAAAAATAATATTTACCTACATGAATATTAACTTAATGAAAATATTAATCATTTTAAACGCCTTTATTCAATATTATAATGTTACAACGGATACACAAACATAAATCATGATCTATATATAAATTTAATGGAATTAATGACGCGAGTACCTTTTATTACTGAATAAAAAAGGTAACATTAGCGCCGGATAAATAGGCTACAAATATAATCTATTTACAAAACTTAATTATATAATTTACTTATCAATAATATCCTATTCATAATATCCTAATTTAACAAACTTAAATGATGATGATGACGATGATTATGCTAGATACTTAAATCGAACGGAAATTTTGTTTTTTCTAAATTTATAATTGAGATATACTTAATACAACATGGAATATAAGTTTATTACAATTATATTTTCATTATAGAGGAGAAGGTGGTAATGTGACCCCCGCAGGTATATTGACCCCCTTGAATAATAGTTAGTTCGCATAACGCCGCCTTATATTATTTTGGTGCAACGGGACCATTTCCGTATACTATTGATTTATTACCCCACAAATCTGCTTGGGGCGGTTACGTTCGTTCGTCATTTGAACAAGTCGAAACTCGTACCCGACAAACTTATTTTTCGACTGTGAGTTTTATTCCATAATTTATAAAAAAAATGATAGTTTTTGCTGTTGTTTTGAATATTGTGTTCGTGACACTGTCTTCAACGGGATATATAAGGTAAATATACATTTTTTACATTTTTTCAATTGTTTTTGTTTGTTTATAAAAATATTTTCAATAATTTTAATTTGGCCCCCTGACACTGGTTGTATCATGGCCCCGGGGGCACATAACAAGTATGACTTGCTTATCATTCACATATTTTTATTTTGCGGTTTCAGATGCCTAGACAAACTGTTTTGCCTCTATCTTCGATGAAGAAACCAGAGACGTGCATGCAAGAGTGCATCAGGTATATTTGAGCCGCCTACGATGATTTTTCCAAGCAAAAACTTTACGGATATTTTGTTAAAAAGTGGACCTCCTGGAACGATTGGCAAAGTTCATACATTTGGTTGGATTCGATCCAATTCGTTCACTGAATGGTTCAGGCATTTTATTGATAAAATTACCCCGGGGGCCACATTACCATCAGTTGATCTCGAGATGCCAAATTTGATTACTTAAGAATAAATGATAATTTTGATTTTATTTAGCGAGTTTCTTTTGTTTCATAGTAAGATATGTACACACAAATAAATACGAAACCCAATAAAACATTTTCCATATTTTTAATTCCATTACTTTAGAAATAAACCTTAAAAAACAAAGTGGGGGACCACATTACCACCTTCTCCTATAATAACTATAAATAAATGTGATAAAATTCCAAGCCTTGGCATAAATAATGATGAAAAATGATAACACTATAACAACAAGAAAGAAAACGTGATATTAATTTAAACGAAACATGAAAATTAATCAGATCATGACAGTGTAGTTGAGAAAGTAAAGTTCGAAAGAAAACTAACTACCACTGGACGGATACTGATTTTGCTTTGGTTCTCCTCCTATAAAAATATATTAAGGCTAAATAAACTTAAAAGTTAACGATAATAAAAAGTAAACTTTCTAATCATTTTCAATAGACAAAGTTTCTGCAATAGATGCATTGTTTCATATACAACCCGAAGAAATGATTTAAAAGCCAATTTACATATCGAAAATTGAATCGGACACGGGTCGTACAATCGATTTGGTTTTAGTGAGATTACCAATTTACGAGATATGTTAAGGATAATTAAATTATAAAGGAATTTACGAAAATTGCACATTCATAGTGGGTATAATAATAAAGAATACAAATCCATTTATTATTGGATTATAAATAAGCAAAATGATTAGAAAGTTCCCTTTACAATACTGGCAGCGAAATAAGACATGTCTCTTGGTGCTTGTGAAATATATGATCGTTTTATTTCCATAACCGTAGACTATAAGTAAAGAACGGTGGTGTCGCTTCGTTAATCCATTACAAGTTATCTTAAATAATATAAAACGTAAAACCAATATTGTTTTCAATTTTAAAATAAAATGTTTTCTATATTTTTAGTCGACTGTATCGTCAAAAAAATCTAAACTTTTTGTACAATAATTTTGAAACAGGAATGTTATAGTATTATTTATAGTATTCGCATATGATTTTTAAATAACATTACGACTAAAGCATTGCATTTGATTAATTTTAAGCAAAAATACTGATATAAAGTAAAACAACTTTTAAAAATAATTCTTAACAACTAAGTTATTTCAAAGCCTAATACATACATTTTAATTGCATTACAAATCTTGTCTTATTACTAATTTTCTTATAAAGCATTATGCCTACAAGTATGAAGAATATTTTTAACTGTATAAAAAACTTTCGTATTTTCCATTAGTTGCTTGCACTTGCGGCCAATTAAAGAAGTAATTTGAAAACATCGTATGAAATAGCTATAAAGTGCCTCTAACTAAAGACAGTATGTTGAAAAATATAGCTGCTATAATAAAGAAATCTTAGTTGAATATGTTTAAAAATAGCTGCAATGATACCGCTGCCATTTTGATATAATAAAATAATAATAAATAGCTGCTTTGATTATAGCTGCTTTGTAACACGATTAATTTGAAATACTCAAAACTATTCTTAAAACTAGCTGCCGAAATAAAAGCTGCCTACATAAAACTATACCTATATATTTTGTAAATAGCTGTGACAATTAATGTAATTCATTTGATAATATATTATTAATATTCCAAAAAATAGCTGCTTCATTCAAAGATATGATTAAAGTAAACAATCATATTATATTTTGGTATAAAATAGCTGCCGCAAATAAAAAAAAACTTTAATAAATTAGCTACCCATATAAGTTGGCAAACACAAATTATAAAGCTTTGAAAATATAGTTACCTACCTTTAATTATTATGAATACGTAAAATAGCTGCTCATATTAAATGAATATTATCGTTATAAATTGGTGTGTTTTAGTAAAAGATAGCTGCACATCTAACAATATTGTTGTTTTTCAAACATTTTATCAATTCACAAAATAGCTACCTAAAAGTTGCGATATAAAATTTACAAATAAAAAAATGCAGCTGCCCCAAAACCAAAAAAATAGTTGCCGTCTAGTTGCTAATGCCAATTTAAATAGCTGCGTTCCGTTTTTAAAATTTAGCTACGACACAGGGCACAATTAGAAATTTACAAATCATAGCTACACGAGTGGGCAACATTCCCAAAATATACATAAGAAAAGCGAAGCATTAGTAATTAAAATTATAAAAGAACTTACGCACTAACATTATTTAACACAATAGAAAATACTTACTTGAACAATAATGAAATTAACTTAACCTACAAGTTCTTTGATTACGTACATCGTTCGATAATTGAAATAGCGTAAATCGGCAAAATAGTAAATCGGCAATTTAGCATTTCTAAAACCGGTAAGCAATTTAAAAATTGAAGAAGGGCATGACAATCGGAAATTTAAAACAAAAAATCAATACTTTACAATCGTTTGGTATTTAGTAATCGGCCTCTTTTCTGAATGTAAGGAAAGCGTGAACGATGAACACAACTACTTCAACAACCGCAAAAACTCCTGATGATATGAGAAGATCGTATGCTTGCTTGTTCGTACGTAAGTTCGTGTAGTAAGATCGGTGCCAATCTGTAACAATAAATAATACATTATTTTAATTAAGAATTATAAGGGCATTTTTCTGTACCAATTAAAAAATCATGAAAATTAAAGGTATTGAAGCTCTAAGCGCAAAACGGCATGCTAAATATAATTAATTTAATAAAATTAATCATAACATTTACAATAATAATAGTAATAAACATCAGCCTTAGAAAACAGCGGAAGCCATAACACGGTTCCCCATAGACAAAACGTGTTATTTTTAATTGATTGCGCTATGCCACTTTCCTTATACATCCTATTGTGTTGAGAAGCATCGTTTGAATACTAATAAAAATAATGAAATAAGCACAATACATACGTACTGTATGAGTTTTGTTATTTGCGCACTTCTCATTTGATATAAATCAAAAAACAGCTCTACTCATTTTAAGACTGTTTTCTTGTTTATTAGATGCATCGTTTTTTACTTTTTAGTAACTTAACTAACTCAGTATTATGCCTTCCGCGACAAATAAAATTAAAGTCAAATGCAAAGAAACGAAAAAGCGATTTCTGATGAAACAAAATGTATTTACCATAAAATATGACAGCAGCAGCGGCAGTGAACAAAATGGCGCCTAAAATTGAAAATCCCATAGAGGTACGCCATCCGGCCGACTCCCCGAACAAACGTGCAACAATCAGAACTCCCGTGATGATGATATAGCCTGAAATAAATTGATCATTTATTTACTTTCTCCGGTTACTAGAACGGAGTCATTGATAATTGGAAAGTGTTAATATTTACAATGTTTCCAGAAAAAAAATACAATAAAGTTTCATTTATATTATTATTTTTTATTATTTTTAAGATTTATGATTTATGAAATTGAGTTTTTTTTTATTAATTTGGGGTTATAAAAGAGAACATTAAGTAAACGTATTGAATAAGTTACTATTAGCAACGACTTGCATTTATCATTCTATTTCTACAGATTATTCTCAATAGTATTGGGATCAAGTTAGGACAATCAATAATGTTACAATAGTAAACGGAGATCATCGCCCCCGGTTAAATCCGCATAATGTAATGAAGGAAGTAATGCAAATCGTTCGTCGTGGATATTACCACACTTTACAGTCTTCGCTTTCACACAAAGTTCAATGAAACTAATTTTCTGCCTCACTATGGAGTGAAAATTGATTATAGCGTTAAATGTCGGCGTTTCAATATTGTCGAAACAATGGTGTAATAGTGCTGAAATTGAAGTATCATTGTTTTTAAGACGAATTTAAAACAAGTATTAAATGTTTTGTCGACCTTTGCGTTCACTAAAAGTGTTGTCAGGTCTAACTTGCTAGAGAACGATCAACAGTTTGAGCTAGATTTGATATGAAATTACGCCTGTAGATATTAAATGAGTTTCTTATCTAACGAACTCCTCAACCGAAAATGAAAGGGAGTTATCATTTCTGAAATTTCATTGATTTTTATAATAGCTTGTTGAATCTTACTGCGATTAATGTTTGTACTCGTATAAAGTTTACTAAATTAAGCCAAAAAATTAAAGGAACGCAAAATATCACAGTAATTAGTTAACAGTTCAGAGAACTGGTAATTTCGCTTAGAATGTTATGTCATGATGAGATGGAAATCAACTCGTCAATCCACAAAAAATGTAGTTAAAACAAGGTAATTACTTCTTTCTTACGAACACTTTTTGCTACAATTATTTTTAAAGTAGGCTCACTAATACGAAACAACCAATTTTTTGTGACTTCATTCTTTTAACGTTGCTACTAGTCTATAAATTACTTATATTACTACTGCCAAAAGTGTTGGACACATTAGATAACTGAGCTAATCAGAATTTTCTACTGAATTTTACCCAACCTAATGTTAGTGTAAAACTAGTAATAAAAGTGATTATTAACTAAAAGTCAATTTGGCCCACTTGGGTTTTAACAGCACTCAAATCTGATATGAAACATTTTTTTTACCACACATTAATATGTCTCGTTGAGGACATCAAAATTAAGACCTTTGGTTTTAGAATCAATTCAGGGGGCAATGGTGATTGCTAACTTAAGTAAATATTTAAAAAGACTAACGAAACATATGGCTAAATATTGTGTAGAACACCTACTGAACTACTATTTCTCTCAATACTTTAATAGTCTAACACCGACCATGAAACTATCAATGACAAACACGATAAATTGAAAGATTACCAACACCATTCATTTAATTGTGTCACGGTTATTCTTGCGTTCGAGGAAAAATAAACATTTTGGGGGATTTTATTGAAAAACTAAGGCCAGTCGGATAATAGAATTCCTTCGTTCAATAGGTACAAGTTTTTGTCAAGTGGATATTGAGTTAAGTGGACCGTAGATTTAGTTGGCTGCGGTTCTGAAGATGCCATTTATAAAGATACTTTTACATTAAAATCTTAAACACCACTTCTATTAGAGTAAGATTTATAAAGTGTTTGGAAGAAAGGTACTACTTTCGTAACTTTATATTTTGATTAAGAGCCTTTTGTAGCACCTTGTAAAAATCTTTAGATAAAGAGCATTATTCTAATTCAAGTTGATTATAAAAATTTTGAAATCATTTCTACTTTCAGCAATGCCATTTTCAATAGACAATACCACAAAAAAATGATCGTAATAAGTCCTTAAAGTCAACGTCACACAATAGCTCCTCATTGAACCAACAGCTGTACTTACTAGAGTAGGCTGAATAGATGAATGCGATGTGGCGGAGGTCTGACTGCACCACGTGCTGGGAGTACAGCGGGATGACAATCAAACCGATGGCGATTATGGCGATTATCTGTCGACAAAACGATTAAATTAACATACGTAATTGCACCTCTGGTCTGAAGCTCTGTTGCTGCGATTGTTACGATGTTTTCTAGATCTTTAACGGGATGTCTCGAAGCCTCGACCTGTAGATCGTGTATGTTATAATCTATATATTTAAGCATAAATAAGTATGTCTAAGTCCAAACGTCACACTCCTTTACGGTAAAGAGAGTCTACGATGGCCTAGTGCGTATGCAGCATTCCGTAGATTCATCAATAATTTTCTCATAATTTTGTCATAATTCGGAGACATCATATCTTTGATGGCATCTAATTTTAGATATATGATTACAAAATTAAAAAGTTTCTACAAACTAATTTCTAACGTTACCACAGAGTATAAAATACATAAAAAACTATTTATTACAAAACATCAGCGACAAGTGAAAGTGTCAAATAATAAAACATATAGTTTCTTTTAGTTGGTACCGCTGCAACCGCGGTGAAGTGTTTGTTGTCTTTGATAATCATTACAGTTTTCACTTTCACCCACCGAGAGCTTTATAATAGAAATTCATTACGCACTTATCGCACTATGATTCAGCATTTTCTTGGGCTTTCGTTGTAGTTACTCTTAGTGATTTTT
Source organism: Hemaris fuciformis (assembly GCA_907164795.1). Classification (NCBI taxonomy): domain Eukaryota; kingdom Metazoa; phylum Arthropoda; class Insecta; order Lepidoptera; family Sphingidae; genus Hemaris; species Hemaris fuciformis. Next base: position 3,925,101 of record OU015440.1, on the reverse strand, counting down.
ATAAACAACTGAACGTGACTTTGTCTATTTAAAAAACATACTTTCAATACTAGCCCGGGTTGCTAATCATTCGACTAACTAATCCGGATTAGCTCCGTTATTTTTGACTACATCAACACTATTTAATGTGAGTATACCTCGCGAAATATCGACTTGTCGCTAATGCATATCACGTGTATCATTAAAATCATCATCATCATCATATGCGTCCCACTGCTGGGCACGAGTCTCCTCTACAACTGAGAGGGTTTAGGCCTTAGTCCACCACTCTGACAAATGAAGTGAAGAAAATTCTAACAAATTTTACGAGTAGGTGTGCAGTTTTCCTTATGAAATCATCATTCAAATAAAATTATTCTATTATTATATTATGTCCATAGAATTACAATGTTACTTGGCTCTAGAAAAATGCTCAAAAATGTGCTCTTAAGAAAATTTCTTACACAGAGTATTTTTATTGTATTGAAAAAAAAATGAAAACGAATTTCATAGTCTGAATGCTTTTAAATACCTATTTAAATAAAAAATACAATAGGCGTGTTTGGTATGCCTTGGCGTAGTAAAATATCAAAGTAACTTATAAAGATTGCATTTTTTGATTCATCATAAACATTTAATTCATTGTATTTCATCCTGAAATCTACCTTATTAACCATAGCCATAAAAAACCGTACAGTACATAGTCAACACAGTTTCGCCTTGAGCTCTAACATTGCATCACGTAACTATAACATAACTGATATGTGTCAAACGCGAACGGAATAACAACGAAGGCTGTATAATTAAAACTGAGTTGGACAAGGAAGATATTAGTTTCAAGGGCACGGGTATTAACACTTTAACACGTAGACACAGGCAGTTTAGTTCCCACAGTTACATCCATGCAAATTGCTTGCACCACGTCAGACGTCAGTTACTAAACTTCCGTTTCTAATATTGATTTCCAGTTGTTACATATTTGTAGGTTTGAGGAATTATTCGTAGAGTATAACGCTGCATTGTCGAGTTTATTTAAAACGTATTGACAGAACTGAAATATAAAGCGCAATTAGAAAGCTTGACCAAAAAAAAATTCAATTTTTGTTGATTTAATAAGTACTAACCAGTACTAGGCCAACAGAACCAACAATGGTATAACCAATTCCCCTCTTTTTGGCAGGGGGTCCATAATTAGTAATAGGACCTTATAGTTTATACCTAGAGGCAATTTAGTATCATTTACTTACCAACTCAATCACCCGAAGTCCCACACACCAGTTCTGCTTGAGCGCAGCGGCGGCGCGGCTGTCGCGGTCGCTCCCGCTCTCATCGCTCTTCTTGGCCTGAGCCTCGGCCTCTCGATCGCCTGCTGACATGGCCCACACGACACGCGCGCCTCCCCCGTACTCCGAAACCTATAAACAAATAAAATACATTTACACTCATGCAGGTAGTCTTGAAGAGGTATCGGAGATGAGGTGAGGTCTATTTCTACACATAGTTGCACCTTCTGACCACATTTCGTGCTTCTACTGAAAATTTCTGAGTGGGTAAACTATTACCACTTCTTCAGGCTGTAGGTTGAACCTAAGACATCTTGATTTCCGAAAATATTGTAATTTGATACTTGTCTAATAGCGGAGTTGACCAATCAATAAATTTATCTAAGTAAAACTTTAAAAATATGTCAGTATTATAATACTAAATTAAGATATTAACCGTGGGTATTAGAAAACATGGTGGTCTCACAAAACTTCAATCAAAAACAAACATTTGCCGACAGTCTTCGTACCAATATAATATTATACTTTATATGAATTCAATTAAAATGTGAAAGCGACCGACAAAATCCAAATAGGGATTTGGCAGGATTTCCTGATCATATTTTGATATGAATTACGCCAAAGGTTTTTGCATTGCAAGTATTTTGCATACATTTGCAAATTTGTATTAGCAATCATTGACAGATTTACTGATTATAATCAATTTTATATCATTTTCGATGATGTACAAAAGAACAACATCGGCTTTTATAATTTATTTAAACATAACTTTAAATATTACACATTTAATTTATTTAAACATAACTTTGACCTCATACGAGTCTTATATCTTGAAACTGCAAGAAACTTTTTGTTAAAATTACTCAGTTTCGAAAGAAATTGCGAATTTCATAAGTATCTATCTCAGTGATATCAGATCGCACCTGCGACGCCATTCATAGATTGACCCATAGCTAACGCTGTATTGTTTGAAAAATTGGAATGAAATTCTTATATTTGCCAAACAATTCAAAACATTGGCTCCAAACGGATTTTTGTTGTCCATTTATCTCTGGAATTCAGTAAACAAACAACATATGCCAGGTATTTCCAATCGTCCCAATATTTATACACGAGTTATAATTCATCATCATCAGCCCATATACGTCCCACTGCTGGGCACGGGCCTCCTCTACATTTGGGAGGGTTTAGGCCTTAGTCCACCACGCTGGCCTAGTGCGGGTTGGCGGACTACACACCTAAGAAATTCCTAAAAACTTTTAGGTGTGCAGGTTTTATCACGATGTTTTTTCCTTCACCGTTTAAGCAAGTGATAATTCATTGTGAATACACACATAACTTCGAAAAGTCAGAGGTGTGTGCCTGGGGTTTGAACCTGCGACCGCTGAAATTCTCGACCGCGCGCCTAAACCTCGAGGCCATCACTGCTTGCCTGAGTTATATTTACTTTGTAACAACCAGAATTGGAACCTGTTTCTAATAGACTGGAATATAATTGTTGGATCCATTAGGCTATTATGTTGCGTGACTCAGGAGAAATGTGGCAATGGTGGAAAAAGTTGTTATCAATTGTTGTTCATAGTGAAAGATAATGATTAGAACATGGTGTTTCTATAATATAGCACCCCGTCAATCTTAGAAAAGTTTATAATCTGTTATTTTTTACCTATTACTTTAATTGTCCTATAGGCTGGGCCAATTTAGTTTGAACTTAAGGACGTGTTAAGATTTACGTACTGGCAATGCAAAAAAGCTGCAGTTACAGTAGTAATGCAGTAAAGTACCCATTTTCAATTATAAGCATTGTTTTTACTATGTTATTTATCTCCTTTTTAACTTGAAGGATTTTAATTCCTTGTTCTGGCCTTTTAAGGTTTAGAGGGAAATATTTTATTACACCAACTTATAGTTAAGTTTTGTGGTGTCATTATTTGACCATAATTCTAGTATATTCTGTTATAAAGGTGCTTTAGAATATTGCCTCTATGAAATTTTATATTTTTCATTAATGTCTATGATGTAGCTATGAAGCTATTAAAAATAAAGCGCAATTTGACCAAATAGTTAGCAGTATTTCTTGCACATATGTATATTAAATTTAATTTGTTCATATATTCATTTTATATGCTGCTGTTGATAAAAAACGATTGATTAATTTTACAAAAAATCGTTCTTTCATTTGAAGTGTCCATTAGAGACATCAGACACTTCAGTCGGTAAATCAAATAGTAAAAGCGAAGCGTGTCGCAGACCAAGGAATGTTACAGAAGAACTAAAATAAATTAATCATAAGCAAAGCGAATGCCAATCGTTGGATCGTGACGCGGTGCGTGCGTACTTTCCAATAGTTTCCAAGTTTTTTTTAAGTCCAGTTGAGGAGTTAACTGGCCGTAGAAATTTGGAAGACTCTTTTTCTCTATTTTTGCGACGCTAATAACAATAAAAGTCACGCCCAGTTAGTTAATAAAATTGGGGTGTGCCTAATTGTAATCTTTTTCTTTCATGAAAACCTGCACCTTTTCAATCAACGTTAATAAAATGTCATCGTGCATGCGACTACTTAAATCAATTATTACATTAAATTTTCCCTAAATTGAATTTACGAAATCGATTACTTCATCGTACTGAAATTTATCGATGTTGCAGTCAATTCATTTCGGAACTTTCCAGTCATCTTTAAACATTGCTTAAGGGTTGCAAATTGGTCGATGTTACATTGTTTTTTGCGATTTAACAAAACGTGACAATGGAAGCTAATAGTTGTACAATAATTCTGTTTTATTATTGTAATATTGAAACACTTTTTTGCAAATTCGAGGTCATTAACTGTAAAAAACAACAATAAGTGTTTGGATTATAATATGAAACGTGAGAACATTTTTTACGGAAACGAAACATAATTTCCACCTTTAGTTCTTATTTTAAATGAAACTAAATTATATAATTTTGTTGGTATTGTAAAGTACTGAGTACAGTTTTGTCCTATTGTCAGTGAATTAGTATTTTCCTAATTGCGTAATAACAATATATTCTAGAGGTTTACATTTTTATTCCATAATTTTATTATAATCTATTGTAATATATAAACCAACTGTGTTGTATTCATATTAAATTTAACGTGACGCGTCAGTGCTCGGTCACGGTACATCGGCGCTTAGGCGTACCTGAGTAATTAAACCTATTACCTATAAATGATTAATGTATTGATTTTTAATTTTTCTACTGGTAATTGCGAGAAAATTCTAGCACATAATTTAACTTAAATAAAAAACGTCATTTATGTTAATAAATCATAAATTCTTCACTGTACAATTAATTCCATTAAAACCATAAATATTTAAATTAATAAACAATTTGTTAAAAAATAACAAATCTTACCAAAAACAATAAGATGGATTTAATAAATCAGCACTGATCTTCGATTGGTTCTATTTTCAAAATCACTTGCACTGCGTAAATTTCGAAGGCGAGTTTTGTTTCGCGATGAGAATCTAAAGCTCGTGTGCACGAGCGCTTTCGGCGTTGTCCGCGGAGCGACTATGACACCGACGCGCCCGACGTCCCTCTATGTCTCATTTGAAAACAAACCGATGATCTCTAACGGTGGTCATATCCTCCCTTGTGACGCCTTTGTTATGCCTCCTGAGGGGAGCGTGGAAGGTCTACATATTCTGGTGGATGCAATGAAGCACCGATACCGCTTACCGCGTAGATCATGAGTAAACAGATTTGTTTGTTTTTACAATAATACATTAAATAAAAAAATCATTCCATATGTAATGCAAATATTAAACCAATATAAGTGTCATTTATAGTATATAAAAATGATATCCAATGATAGAAATGCAGTTAATGCTATTTTAAGATTATTTATCTTTATTTTAAAGGAAGACGAATTTGCGTCCGCCATTGAGATTGATCGCCATAATTGAAACTAATATAGAACTAATCCCTTCGTAGAGCCACTGAGTGATTTATCTTGACTTTAATCTGCTCTCATTAGAAATTATGACACCGATTGCGTCTGTTACGAAATTATTCATGAAACGTCTGTGCTATAAATATTTTTATTGTCTTTTACGGAGTACATTCTAATTTATTGTTATGATTCGTGCTTCATATATTATAAGTATTACAATCGCAAATGCATTAAATATGAAATCTTTAACTTCAAATGAAATTTCTTGATGAACATAATTGTTTTGTAAGGATATATGAGTTTCGCTATTTCATTTACGAATATATTTTTTTAGCTTGAGATAATATCTATATATTTCAATATATTTTTACTGTTTTATTTTCCATTCCTAATTATAATTTTTTTTTAACTTTATTCGTTTTTGTTTATTTATAGGATTCAAATGTCTGACTCTGTAATAAGAATCTTATTCTTATTAATCAGTACATTTGCACATTGTCAGCAAGGTTTATACATCCACGGTTCTAAGGTATCATACCAAACTTGCAGTTTTACTGTCTTGAAAAAAAAAACAGCCAGTAGTAATGGCTGTGACAATAACAAAATTAATGGCGTCTTGAGTGGCTCGCGCATATTCGGATCGTTATGTAGCTATTCGAAAATTGAAAAGCCACTTTCTAGAGTTTTCCGGTCTAGAAGGCAGCACATAACTCGCCTCGTGCGCACGCGCACGCACCGCCATCGACGCGAACAAGCGCTGCCGAATTGATTTGTGCAAATGTTATTTTATAATTGTTATTTATCGATATATTAGTTAGAAAACCGGAATTGAGACAAATACTTCAGATTTGACACTGATTCTACATGTTTATTTGACAACACTATTATATTTTGTATCTTAGTACCAATCAATTATAGAGAATATTATGTCGACACCTGCGCACCAGAGATCTTTGCAAAGAAGTTTGTGAAGGCAACCAACCTGCATTAGACTAGTGTGGTGGAATCATCCATAGCTCCACTTAATCGTAGAAGATTCTAATTTCAAACAAGCATACAGACTTATGAGTATAAGTTAGTATTCATTGAGTTACCTTAAAGTCTTTACCACATTGAAATCCAAGTCATCGTGACTCGTAAAACTCCTGTAAGGATATATTAATATTATTGTAGTATTATTAATCACCATCACGTGTAAAGAGCCGCGGGAAAACCTTACAAAACCCTGTGAAGGATTTTCAAAACAAAAGGTGAGCTGTGAATTTGATTTGTGAAATGTCTACCTGTTTGTTACCATGTGCACATCTCTACTTAAAGTATATAATTTCAGTAAAATTATTCTGAGGATAATTTTATTTTAGCCTATTAAATGATCATCAATATTTTTTACGAATAAAATAATTAGGGTTAAAAAGTGAGATTTATGCCGCCTATTTCGTCGTGACATTATAGAAAAAGTTGGATACGAAATATCTATACAAGATTCATTTTGAAATTGCGACTGAGGGTAATATTTCTGAAAATATAAACTTACTATTTACAGAAAACGCACGACATTTAGTGACTAGGTTAAATGTTCTTTGTAAGCTACCCAAGCGGCTTAGAACTTTGTACCTACCTTCATAACAAGATTTGTTTACCTTTACAGTGATATAAATTACGTGGGATTTTCCTGTATTTCAGACGTCAATATAGAATAACAATTCTGTATATTAGTTGATTAAACGGGAATATTTGTCATAGACGATTCGTCATGTTTTCAGTCATTCACAATACAGTCAGGAGTACGGGAAAATATTGTTTTTATGGGACTGTAGGATGAGTAATTTACATATTCTCTAGTCACGTACTACACGACTTAATATTATACAAAAAATATATAAGAAAATACAAATGTAATTAAGAAAAAACGAGGTGTGTGTTATATGAACAAGCAACGACAATCATCATTACCCTTATACGTCCCACTGCTGGGCACGGGCCTGCTCTACAATTGAGAGGACAACGGCAATATCGAGAGCTATTTTTTTTTCTATTACAAAACTTTTACTAAGTAGGTATTTATTTATTATTCGGCAGAAAGAATGTTTTTACCTCTGTCTAATTCTTTGGGGACACAGGCGTGATGTGTGTATGTATTTTATATAAAAAAATAACTTATTCTTTTTGGTTTATTCTTTCATATTCTACAATAAGCTATTCAGTTGTTTTTTACCTATATGTTCTTCAGTATTTTATATTTTATTCAATTTTTGCCACGCCTGAACAAATTTCGCTGGACCAAAGAATAAAAAACTAAATACAAAGTTTTTTTAAACAGTTAAATGAAAACTACTCGTGAATTTATTGGAATCGGGCAGTACCTATGCGTGTTGTGGTGGAAACAATGCGTGTTTATGTTCCACATTGCGTACCCGCTGGCATGTACCATTGTTCCCACAAACGATGTAATCCATTTGAAATATATATGTTTTCTTTATGGTATTAACTTGAATAACAACTAGTAATGTAAACTGCATTGCTTGTTATGACTCCGATATTTGGTCTTGCCAAGAAACAAATCATGTAAAAGTTATGTCTTTAGTTGTAATAAGTCAAATATGATGCTGCTGGCAAAAATTACTAAGTTACAACTTAATGTGAAGCTAAAAACTGCGGAAATAATGATGATAATTTGCATTAATTTTACTAAAAAAAGACTTCAAACATTAGATTAATTTCATCACTGTAATCTTTAGATTCGATTGTTAAAAATAGTTCAGATTAAGTTTAAATAGATTAAATGTATTGTTTTATATATCTAGATATTAATAAATAGTTAATCTGATATTAAATTATGAACTAAGCGTCAGTTCTTCAAACCAAAAATCAATGTGTTGCTTAGCTTTTTGTCCTATAAAGCTATGACTTCTGAAGTTCGGCGAGCCGAAAAAATATTTCAAAATTCAATAAGTACTATTTAGACAATTTTAACGGGTTTATTGATAAATAATAAATAATAAATACACCCAACAGTCACATACATAGTTCTGATCCCACACTAAGATACAAGTCTTGTGTCGTGGGTATCAGAAACTACTAGAGACTTTTCGGTCTCACATACAGTCAGACCCGAAACAAATATTTGTGGATCACACAAACATTTGTCTCGGTGCGGGGATCGAACCCGCGGCCTCTCGTTTCGCAAGCTGGTGTCTAGCCATCTGCGCCACGGGGATTTGGATTCATGTTATGTAGGTAACAATCAATAGGCATTTATGAAACCATGTATTTTTGAATTTAAAAATTGAGAACCGAATTTATAGTTTGGTTTACTAAACCCCAAAGATTTATTACAGAACCTACATCAATATGTTCTTCCAAATAAACGGGATTTATTGCTATATTCCATACACATTATCAGCGTTTGAGTTGTTAGTTTTGTTGTGTACTCGGGAATGGAACCTGGTATTTACCCTTTGCTCTTCCAAAAAACACCCTGGAAACTACGAGTTATTCAGAATAAAATAATTCTTATCATTAGGAGTTTTTTTTTCCTTAAAAGCCTTTAAGAGGCAAAGGACATAAAATGTTAATATACCAGTTTCAATATATTTAAAATCTAATCTCCTAAGTATGCCACATACTTGGAAGAAAACATCTTTTAAAATTACCGTCTATCCCGTGACGTTGGCTGTAAAATTGATCGGAGTGTCCCGCCAAGCCGGCATGCAGACGCGACGCCATGACGCCACTTTTGGCGCCAAAGTTCTTACGACGGGGTGCGTTTACGGAGGTTGTTGGATTGACCTATATGCTTGTAGACAGAGCGGCCCATATACTTGCTTACGGTTTTGAGGGCGGGGTTCGTGTACGGACTTCTTATGACCTATTTGAAAGACACTGGTGCACATTGTTCACAAGGTCACATTTGAATAACATGCATACTTTGTTACAAATGTAATGTATGGGATATTTGTAAGCTAATGGTTTCAGAATGTTACTTTATGTATTTTATTTTTACTATACATATGTTTATAAATGGACGTTTGTCTATATTTGTTATGGATTTGTTCATGTATGTATAGATTAACCAATCGTCGTTAAAATGAGTTTGCATAACACGAGTTTGTGAGAGCAGTAATGAAGACAACGCAGCAAAATAATTTAAGAGGTATTGAGGTGCCTCTAAGCAGTGATGGCCTCGAGGTTTAGGTGCGTGGTCGAGAATTTCGACGGTCGCAGGTTCAAACCCCAGGCACACACCTCTGACTTTTCGAAGTTATGTGTGTATTCACAAAGAATTATCACTTGCTTTACGGTGAAGGAAAACATCGTGATGAAACCTGCACACCTAAAAGTTCGTAGGAATTTCTTAGGTGTGTAGTCCGCCAACCCGCACTAGGCCAGCGTGGTGGACTAAGGCCTAAACCCTCTCAGTTGTAGAGGAGGCCCGTGCCCAGCAGTGGGACGTATATGGGCTGATGATGATGATGATGATGAGGTAAGATGCCATAAGAAGTGCGGTAAAATAAGCAACAATAATAGGGTTTAGTAGAGCAAGATTTAAAAAAATAATATATGTCGAAGAGTCGTCGCATCCCCACTGTGCGCCCAACGTAGGGTATAAATAAAGCCGCCCGATCAAGGTGATTCATTCTCGCTCGGAACGCCGGACCGAACGGAGCTCTGTAATAAGTTTGTTTCCGATTAAATTTGTAATTACCTCCAAAAGTTTGACTGTTTGATTTAAAATCAATAACGCCCAAGACTCTCCGTTATATATTTTAACCTAGTCATATATATTTGTAAATAGTTGTGTTTGTAAGATAACTTGAGCCTAGGTACTGTTTGGTAGTAATGTACCATATTAAAAGCATATCTCGAAGGCACGACTATACAAAACTAATTCATCGAAATAATGGAAAAGGAACTGTTGGGCGTATTTATGAAATGACGAAAGAAGTAAAATTATAAACGTTTACATACTTCAAAGATTTTCTTGATGCCTGACTTCAGCTTAGTGGTGTTAACATAATTGGACTTTCAAGATGGCACAGACCGCTTGAAAAGTATAAAACGTTACCTGGGGTTAGTAGGGCACTAAGAAACTATAATTTTCAAAAGACTTGAAATCTTGGAATATTTGTGCATTCAGATATACTTTTTTTACGAGAGGAAAGCGCCTTAAGCCCCCTGTTCGGTACGTCGGGGGAGGCCGAAAAGTGTATGTCGGGGTCACCGGCCTTCCAACTCAACGCGTGGAACTATTGTTCACTAACCGAAATCCTACGCCGGCATACCGAACTAAAACCTCTCGATGGCCTTCTTGCACATTTTGGGCGGTACGGTGCGGATAACCCCTATTAGTCGCCTCTTACGACAGGCAGGGGATGCCGTGGTGGTATTCTTACGCCCCCAACCACAGGGCGGATTCAGATAAGCCGTGTTAAGTAAAAAAGTAAAATTGTGCCAACCCGCACTAGACCAGCGTGGTGGACTAAGGCCTTAACTCTCTCAGTTGTAAAGGAGGCCCGTGTCCAGCAGTGGGACGTACATATGGGCTGATGATGATGAATGATGAAGAAAAATTGCGAAACTTTACTGAGCTGGCACGGAGATTTTTCTCATTACCACCATAATCAAATTTAGTGAGCAAATTTACTGCATTAAAACAGTGTTAGAACCACTTAACTCTATCCGCATTAACTAAAAGATAAACCAAACAGAATTAAGTTAAACTACGTTCTAAGTAGAGAAACACTTGCTGTTAATTAAGGGCGCTTTACACTTGGCTCGAGGTGCGCACGCGCATACACCAAACATTCCGTTACGCGTGTGTACAATGTACATAGTACAGTTAGCGCCGGATTTGGGTTGACATGTACGATCGACAATTGTACCAACACATATTTTGTTGGTTATACAAAATGTGTAGCTTCCTACACGGCATGAAAAAAGGCTTGTTAAATACAAATAGTTTTCGCAGTTCACTCAAAATCATTATTTTATGTAATTTTTCCTTCCTTACATTATGATTATCATCATCATCATCATTATCAGCCCATACGTCCCACTGCTGGGCCTCCTCTACAACTGAGAGGGTTTAGGCCGTCCACCACGCTGGCATAGTGCGGTTGCATTATACATTGCGGATATCATAGTATGAACCCATCTAAATAACTACTTGTTTATTTTCTCTGGGTAAAATAAAATTAACATGCGTTAGGTAATCATTGTGTTTCTGTAAGTTTATTAAATTACACGCAATTGTAACCCCGTATAATATATATAATTTTGTAACATAAAAAATAATGTAAATAGTTGTCTCTAACTATACTATAATAAGTAAATAATTGCCCACACAGGCATGAAATTACTCTTAATTTATAAGTGAAAATACTGAAAGGCTTTGGCTTGAAAAACTTTAGAAACACAATCTCTAATTTGCATCTTATCGTTCGTAATCTTAAGTGAATGCTTTTTCTTTCTATCAATGGGTTATTAAATTAAACTAGCGATCAAATAGACATGATTAGATAATCTAATAAGATTTCTACGATTGATACTTTTATGATACTTAGATGAGAGTAGCGAAAATTCACGGTGCGTCTACCTTTTATTTAGCGGTCCTAGAACGAGCAGTGATTTTTATTGAGCAGTTTTTCTATTAGGAAATTCTCAGTAATAGCACGGTTTCTGGAAATTTTCAAGAAAACGGCAATAGGTTCGCCCTCTATTACAAGGGACTAAAAAATTGACAAAATGTGTGGGTATGTATATAAATTACGTCAATTTTTAGCAAACTGAGAACACGTAGGCTGACTATTTGTTTTGGTTGGCTCTACCAAGTAGTATTAGCCCATTTGGTCTTTCAAACTTAGTGTATTAGCAATTAATAAAATTACTCGCCATTGTGCAAGGTACAAATCTATCTAACTCGTGACAGTCATGCAGCCATACACCAACGGCACAATAAGCCGTTTTCCAACTAGAACACTGCACGATTTTGACCTGTGCACAATAGTTTGTAAGCTATTTCGCCTCCTATGTGTACGCAATAGCGACTACATTAGCATAAACATTAAATGCAGTTTGTGTAAATAATGTGTGCGGGTGTATCACAATGCGCCATAGAGCGGGTGCGTTGACGCGAGTAATACGTGACACTCCTGCCTCGGTACAAGAGCTTTACATATTTTAATGTTAAAATTAAGGCAAGAAAATGAGTTAATGTGTTTATATCACTTACTTTAACGGTATAGGAAAACATCGTGAGGAAACTTGCACAACTAAGTTCTTAGAAATTTATTAGGTGTGTATTTCGTCGTACTAGGCACTAAGTGGACAAAGGCTTTGACACTCCTCTATAGGAGGCCTGTGCCCAGCAGTGGGACGTATATAGGCTGATGATGACACTTTTTACGAAAGGAAAGTTTTTCACCTCTCCTTCGTGAGTCATCGGAGTGGCTAAAAGGGGATTTCAGTGCCCTTTTTCTAGTGCACACATACCTACATATATTTTGGGAGCTGAGTTCGTTAAAAATTAAACTGGTGTGCTAACTAAACGTCTTGGTGTTTACTAAAATGAAAATTACCCGAATCTGTCATCGTAACCGTCTTACTGACAAATTTTATATTTAGTAGCGCTGTGGCTCTACAAATTTTATATTTAGTAGAGTGTGCTCAGTCTCCACTCAAGTATAAATCATTAAGTTTTGATCTAAATGATACCAATTTGAAAAGAAAAGTGAAGTAACAACTGCACTGACTGTATCCTCAAAGAGATAGGGAGAGGTATTTTTCCACGCCCACGTTTAGCACCCTATGTTCTAAGTCAGACTTTATGCTACTGAAAACAACCTTTAGTAAAAGCTTATAATATTGTTCAGCCCGGGAACCAGAAATCCCTTGACCGTACGGCACGTTACGGCACATTATTATATTTTCCAAATTATGATTTATAAGTGTATAGAGCTGCCTCGTGGTCTCGCGGTACAAGTATGTGCCGTGCGATCTAGAGGTCCTGGGTTCGATTTCCGGATCGGGCAAAATGTTATTGGGTTTTTCCATTAGGAAATTCTCAGCAACAGCACGGAGTCTGGAAATGTGCCTGAAAAACGGCAATAGGCTCGCCCCCTATTACGTGGGACTGATACATACCTGGCAAAATGTGGGTGCAGAAATGCACCTCTGCTTACCCCTTCGGGGAATACAGGCGTGAGTTTATGTATGTATGTAGTAATGACAAGCAGATTTTAGTATACGTTTGTGATGGTTATACCTTGCGGTTCCCTCGAATTTTCCTCATCAACGCAGGGAGTAAGGTGACAAGGAAAAACCGAGTTTGTTTATTAACCGCCGAACTCGCCATATTATGTCTGTGTATAATAATAATAATAAAAACAACCAAAAACATAAGCCAGACCGCAAACTTAAAAGGTACAATTTTTTAAAATTAATTATAAATAAATACACCCAACAGTCACATACGTAGTTCTAATCCCACACTAATATACAAGTCTTGTCTGGAGGGTATCAGAAACTATGAGAGACTTTTCGGTCTCACAAACACCCAGACCTGAAACAAATATTTGTGGATCACACAAACACTTGTCTCGGTGCGGGGATCAAACTCGCAGCATCTCGTTTCACAAGCTGGTATCTATCCAACTGCGCCACGGGGTGTCAAGATTTGTGTCACTGATATAAGAATTTTATGAGAGTGGTGACCGTCAAATTGTCAATTTGTTGGACACGCGTACAATTAAATGCTTACTTATCCTTAAATTTTAATATTATATTATTGCGAGAATTTGCATGTCGCAGACTGGTTTACAGGAACTTATTCGAGGATGTTTAAAGACTGGTAATTACTGGAGATACAATTGTACAATGAAACGACAAATGGTAGTCGCAATAAACATATAATATCATTTATTAGCTCCAAAGGCTTAATAGGTATAAACTGATGGTAAAGACAAAAAAGACTGATTGACGCAACGTCTCAACACTCATAACGATAAGATACAAGTATGTGCCGTGCGATCTAGAGGTCCTAGGTTCGATTCCCGGGTCGGGCAAAGTGTTATTGGGTTTTTCCATTAGGAAATTATCGGTAGCAGCACGGAGTCAGGAATTGTGACCAAAAGACGGCAATGGGCTCGCCCCCTATTACGTGGGACTGATACATACCTGGCGAAATGTGAGTGCAGAAATGCACCTCTGCCAACCCCACCGGAATACAGGCGTGAGGTTATGTATGTATGTACATATGTATAAGATACATGTCTTGTGTCGTAGGTAACAGAAGCTACGAGAGAATTTTCGTTCATACAAACACTCAGAATCAAAAAGAGGAGGTTACACAAATAGATAGGTATAGAAATTACAATTGTAGGAAAATTCCCAGTTTCCCAAAAGTTTCACAGTTATCAGCTCCTAGACCGTGCTAACGTGCGTAATGTTTATTCAGTAGCCTCGGCTACTCACTACGCAAATAAAAGTTTAGGTAGTGCGTATTTACGCAACATTTTCCTGCAAGGTATCCAAGAAATTTTGCCTTAACTCGTCTAACAAAAGAAGGCCACGTTGATTCAACTTAATTATGTGTCATTAATTTAAAGGTTGTCTTTAGTTAAATAAATATGTGTATTTTTAAAATTAAGTTATTTTTTTTTAATTGACCATACTGTGTTATATGTTTGACAGTCTTCGTGATACTGATGGTTAGAGTTTCATCAAATGGTGTGTCAATCCACAAATATTCGTGTACTTAATCTTAAATGAAATTATGATAATATCAATTTAATATTTATAAAGTGAATTAAAAAAAAAAACATGTGACCAAGGTGACACAACATTGAAATGAAGCTGTCATAGTGATGTACATGAAAGAGATTAAAATATCTCTATTTTTACACTACACGGCAATGACAATATCACACCTGATTGTAAGTGTAATGCTGTCCAAATAGTATGCAGGTGTTTTCAGACCGTGATCGGAAACTAAGGCAGGTAATAGCTAAAGTGATTACATAAACCCTGACGTTAAAGAAAATCCCGACAAAAAATTAAAAAAATACGTTTTACTAACACCCACATACATTTTATACCTAGTTTTTTATACTAATGAGACTTAGTTTTATAAATATTTCAACGGTTATACGGTACCGGTCATACGGTATATTATGGGCTACTGAGCCTTTGGCCGTGTATCGCCTGCCACAGATAAGCAAACCTTTTGTTATTAACACCCGTGCACGATACGTGATTAAAATACACTTACGTTATCCGTTAATGGAGCAATTTTGTCGGCTTCCACGTCCACCTCGCAGAGAAATTCCTTCGAGCTTGGCGATATCGTCACTAAGTTCGAGTAAAGACACTCCACCTTCGGTTGGTTTTTCCTTTTTTTTTTTCTTTTGTGACAGTCGTTAAACAGCCAGGTACTTAAGTATTGGTTACTTTTTCGGCTCTGTCAAGTCAGTCTGTCTTGTCGACTGGTCAAAAATAAGAAAGTAAAATGTCGACGTTAAAAAAAAAAGAATAATTGTAGGTCAATTAATTAATAAAATAAATCGTATTGTTTAAACATCGATATATGCCAAATGATTAAAAAGCGATGATTTTGTAATACTTTTTTTTAACAATCCGTTTGTGAATACTGTGAATTACGATGGATCGCAAAAAAACTATTGCATGGATTCCTTTCTTTTTAGCCAAAAAAAGGTTTTTCCAAAAAGTTGTCGACAATTTTTCGCGAACAAGCACTCGTGAGTCGAAAGCCGCGCCACTAGTGACTCAGGAGAGCTCGCACGGTGCCAACACTTAACCCCTGAACTGAACGATTTGACACTTCCATTGACCCCTTGTTGATCCGGCTAGTTTCCGCCGGACTATAAATTTTACCTTGCAAAACTACGCTTCCCACGATAATGAGTTGTGTAATAATGACTACCCGTTAGGTGTTATCATCATCATCATCAACCCATATAGGCACGGGCCTCCTCTACCATTCAGAAGGTGATTAGTCACTACGCTGGCCTAGTGCGGGTTGGCGTTAGGTGTTAGCTAGACCAATATTTGATCCAAAGTTTATGTAACCGCAAATCGACCACGCTAGTACCTGATGGTAAATGAAGTGTTGCGAGACCTGCATACCATTACTACTGGTGAGGACCAGTTCACAAAATTAGTCCTGGACAATCGGAACTCAGTATTCACGATGCTGTGTAGGCTAGAGCTTTTTTTTTCATGGGGTAAACTCTCTTGGATCCCCACCTGCCTTAGGGAAAACTCCATATTATAAAAATATATTTGTGAATTAGGGTATCGAATTATAGATGTCAGTAGATCAGTAAAATTTGAAGACTACATTCAACATATTACCTTTTACCGTACACATTTTTTGCGAGATTCTGGGTGATACTGAAAATTTCCTAACCAAAATTCCTATAACACTACCAAATCCAGAAATTGAAGCCAGGGCTAACGAGATGGGCAAATGATAACTCGCAATTTACTTTGACGTTTATTTCAAAATTAATATTACATTATAAAATAAAATTGTTATACAAAACCCGATTTAAAACTACATACATCAACATAGAAGAGGTGGGAATAGAAGAATATTTGTGTATTGAGAGCTTTAACGTACTGAAATTTTAGTAGCTTTTCATTATAATAATTCAACTTCTAAAATAATTTATGTTCGCAATAAGGTTATAAATATTGACACAATAATTGTTAAAACCAAAAGAATAACTAAAATGACGTCTAATTACTATAATTAAAACAGTACAATCGCCATTTGTTAACTTCAATTAAAAGTATTGTTAAAAAAAAACACAAAATAATGGTCTTGTCCAGAATATTCAAATCGAAATAAATATGGCTTTAAACTAATGTAAACAAAATAAAATATATAAATAAATGTTTTTAATGTCACCATTGTAAATTAATTCGAAATGGCTATCAAATTAAATTACAAACACATTTTAAAGACTGCAGGCGAATATTTATCTATCACTTACTATTATATTTTACTATGTTATTCAGAAATCACTCGTTTAATTCATGTTTTCATATCGTTTGATTCATACTCTTTATAATACTAATATATTAATTATTATCGAAACACTTAAATTTACATTTCCTTAGTGAAATGTATGACGGAAAGCGCTGTGTCTAACAGATACACTGCTCCATTGATGACGCAGAGAGCGCCCACTGCAAGACCGACCTGGAAATAGTAAAATTACGTTTATGTACTCTTATCCGACTCCTTAAAACTCGTTGGTTTCGTGGCATAAATTGGCGGACGTGTATTTTTGACTATGGAGCAGATATAAACCGATTTGCGAGCCATCATTGTTGATTGACAATAAAGTGCACACTTCATCAATATTCCCGTTCTCATGTTGCAAGTATACATCATATGCCTGCCTACACCCAACTGTCACATACATAGCCACTGCTGGGCACGGGCCTCCTCTACAACTGAGAGGGTTCAGGCCCCAAAACTAAATTTCAATCCGGAATAAGTTTATGTGGGTCAAAAAATATTTTTCCTTAAAAGAAGTCATCAGTAAAAGATGTCATGGCGGCTGTCGACGAAGTTTTTAATAGCATCTCAATTCAATAACTCACTTGTTTCTCGGCAAAGACGAATTGGAACTGATGCTCTCCCTGGTAGCCTCCCCAGTAGTGCAAGGCCACTGCGCCCACGGCGATCCACAGGAACACGCCCACGAAGTTCATCACGATCTCAGACATAGCTCTGAAATATACGGAGAATTAAAAAGAAATATTGTCAATACAATAATTTTTATTACTATAACATAAATATTTTTAATAAAGATTGTATCAGTATCCCTCAATCTACACCAACCTTTCGCCATTCATGACCTGTCATGTCATTTTACGGATACATTATGCTGCACCCGGGACTTACAGTCACAGGATTAGCAGTCTAGTTCAATTATGTAAAATTGCGCTCAAATAAACATATGTACATTATGTGTAAATAAATAAAAGTGCGTAACAATCACATAGCAATAGTCTCCACAGAAAATCATCAAAGTGTCAAAACAAATGTTTTCAATATTAATGTCACGGGTGTGCTCAATTCTTGTCGCAAATAGAGTCAATTTTAGGAGTAATTTTGGACAATTTTAACCTTAATTCATTTAAACACCCCCACATCTCCATGATCAATCGTTGAATATTTCATCAAGCTTGGTTTTCTGGATGAGATCGCTTTGAGCGATAAGACCGCCGATTGCCCACTATTTTATAAGTTATTCATTGTTTTGTATCTTTGTTTAAATGGTGTACAATAATGTGTTTATCTATCTATCTAATTTTGACTCGGTATCAAGTCGATTTCTGTATTTTCACATTCACTATGTGTGCCGCACGTGCCTGCTAGGCATCAAGTCACCATTACGTAAATCTTGTCGCGAACCCCCTGCCGTCGAATGGCGAACCCCACTTTGAGAAACCCTGCTCTATAGGATATTTTAGTTTCTTAAACACCTAAACTAGACTATGATAGAGCTACCATTACCAGCCTTACCGCTTATGCTCCGTAGTGCCGAACAGGAATGTGACGACCTGCACCAGTGTGTAAATGAGGTATCCCACAATAACTCCAGACGCGACGATCTCAGCGTCCGGGTTCTTCTCCTCGTTGAGGTTCCAAGTACCTCCCACGCCGAGGAACTCGCCATTGTATCCCGTACGATACAAAACCAGGATGATTATGTTCAATACCTGGAAAGTCATGATCAGGACCGTAAGAATTGATATTTGA
This sequence comes from Hemaris fuciformis, assembly GCA_907164795.1. Lineage (NCBI taxonomy): Eukaryota > Metazoa > Arthropoda > Insecta > Lepidoptera > Sphingidae > Hemaris > Hemaris fuciformis. The sequence continues at coordinate 3,906,125 of OU015440.1, read as the reverse complement.
AATTCAGAACATAGTTTGGCAGATAATTATATATATAATTTTTTTTTATCAAAAATCAAATACCTCGTTTAAATAAAACTTTTTAAGCTTTATACACTCATAAAAAAAGGACATAAAACTAGATCACATAGAAAATACAAATATAACTAGAAATGCGTAGTAGGCGTAGCACGCTATAATTTGTAGCACGTGTAATAAAAAACCTATATTATTATTTGTACATCGTCTTTTGTAAGAAAATGCTCTCTGTTACATATTGTTTACGATTTAATTAAATAGCTAACTTTCTAATAAGCCTTAATTGTCCTTATTTGAAAATGTCTATTCCTACAATTATAAAAACATCTGTTATATCTATTTTCAGTTGTAGGTTTTGTACAATTCATCATCATTTCATCATCAGCCCAAATACCTCCCACTGCTGGGCACGGGCCTCCTCTACAACTGAGAGGGTTTAGGCCTTAGTCCACCACGCTGGCCTAGTGCGGGTTGGCGGACTACACACCTAAGAAATTCCTAAGAACTTTTTAAGTGTGCAGGTTTTATCACGATGTTTTCCTTCGCCGTTAAAGCAAGTGATAATTCATTGTGAATACACACATAACTTGGAAAAGTCAGAGGTGTGTGCCTGGGGTTTGAACCTGCGACCGCCGAAATTCTCGACCGCGCGCCTAAACCTCGAGGCTATCACTGCTTTTTCTAATTTGTTACAATTTGTACAATTACATGTTTACAAAACCGTAATATTTCGGCAATTTGCAATATATTAACGTAATTATTAAATACATTGATTAAGTTGTCTACCATTTAAATTTTTTCACATCCTTATATCAACGGTGAAATCGATTTATTCGTATTTTATATTCACCGATTTCTACGATTATATCCGGTTTTTCCTTGAATCACTTCCGATTATGACCGGATGTATACCGCAATGAATCATTTGTGATAAAACTCAAATATTTAAGCAACCGGAACAGGTGACGTACTCACTCGTACAAGTTTCCAACGTTTGCTTCTGAGTATCGGAGTAGATAAGCGAGCATTTTTCAGTCGTACCTTTATGACGCATTGATAAGATAAATCGATAATAGGAAATGAAAAATGAATAAGATGGCGTTATTGTATAGGAATTTGTCTATAAACTTACTAAAACGGGATTCCTTTGACAAATATTTACATTAAAAATTAACAATAAATAAAACAACATTGATATCAACGATGTTTTTTTTTTGTTAAGAGTAAGGACATGGATGAAATGAAACAATAAAGAGAAAAAGAAATTGCAAAGTAAACACTGGGTACTAAAGAATGAATAATGTTAAACCGATAAATTTGGTTTCTACAATTAACAAAATTTTAGGCTTACTTCTTTGCGGCAATTAGAGGCCATGCGCTGAAACCTAATCTCCCTAGTTGAATTCTTTTTTCTTTTTCTGGGACCCAGAAATATTTCATTTTCTTTGTGAAATCATTATAAAACCTACGACACAAGACTGATATCTTAGTATAGACTCACAACAATGTATGTTATTATCGCAAACTCTATCTAATTCAAGCATCTTACTAGTAGCTAGTAAATGAATCATTTTGTACATATTTGAAACCAAAGGATATGAACATTCCTGCGATATCAATCACATTAAAGCAACGACTGTCAGGATAGCGATTTGACCCTAAGGTCGCCCCCAAGAATGTCGGGGATTTATACTAAATCAATTGATGGATGGGAAAAAACTGTCAGTAAATAATAAAGATACCCCTATATCTCTATTCATAATATTGTACGTAAGTTTATTTTTCTCTTAAAAATATTAAGATTTATTTTATAATATTGGTACTTACATATTTTTTTCATTTACCATGCAGCAGTGGTCGGCAACCTTTTGGCAGGCAAGAGCCGCAATGTGGCAAAAAAAACTAAAGGCGGGCTGTCCTTATGATATTTACCCTAGATTCTACGAAATACCTATGAATAATTGGTCATATCCCATAGAAAAAATGAAAATGCTAACTAATGCTAACATTCAGGGGCCGCGCGTTGCCGACCGCTGCCATACAGTAATAATTTAACTGCATGCACGGATTTTTTACTTAAGAATGCTTTGATATGGAACTATTTTTCTGAAATATTTTTTTAATTCTAATTTATATTCGGATATAAAAAGAAATATTTGCACAATACAAAGCCCATTATAAGTAGCAGTAATAATATTTGGTAAATTGCAAAAAAATATAAGTGTCAATCAATTAAGGAAGATTCTTTGATTCCGTCTATTATGATTATTGTATGTGATTTTGGTACATGTTTGACTCGTGTAGATTAGAGACCTACACACTATGAAAAAAATACTATGAAAACAACATTTTACGCAAAGGAAACTAACAGGACAGAGTCAATTAGTCAACATTGTTAGTCATAAGTCTTATGAGGCGGGTCAGAAGTTAATATTCTCAAGTTGCGCACTCGTGGAGGGGTCCGGGAACATACATAGAGTAGTTGAAATGTTCAGAGATTTTTTAAAGATGTTTTCTTTGCTATATTTGAAATATTTAATACGCAATTGTCATCGATATTGTGCATTTATTACAAGTTACCTAAATTTAAATAAATATTTCTTTTTTATAATTTTTTAATTAGATATAAATTTATAACAACACAATCCGGAAATGTTTCCGAAAAACGACAAGTAGGCTTGCAAATAACGTAACATTTTAAACAGTCGAAAAATCGCTGTAGGGATACACTTGTGCCTACCGTTTCTTAATTACAGTGCTAAGTTTATGTCTGTTAAAACCAGAGTATTAATTTTATAATAATACGTGTTATAACAAAACAAACTTGCTGTATAGGATTTAATTATAAATGAAATGATCATAATCTCGTTTATCAGTTCCAACATCCGCGCGTTTGTGAAGTGAAATCCGTGGCTACGGACCTTGACATGAGAAATCAAAACAATTTGTTGCAAGCGAATTGTATCAGCTAGAGCTGTAATTAAACATAACAAATAGCGTTCATTAATTAGAAGTTTTAGGGATAATATAAGAACCAGCTGGGAATGAAGGCGACTATAATAAAAAACAAGTAATTTTTTAATTTCGTATACCTACATTAAACAACTATTTTTGTTCAGGTTAGATGGAGAATAACTTCGCCAGGAAATGTTCTTATTTTGAAAACTAACTGCATCTACAGACTAGCGACTTTGACGAGACCGTTGTGAACGGTCAAAATATTTTTTCAATCGTAAAAAACATCATATTGTTCTAATCTTCCTTAAACTGAGACAAAACACGTATATTTTTTTTTCTTTTTCAGCACATGTCTATATGAATTTTAAATTCATACCTATCAATTTAAAAAAGACATAAACAGTACCATTAATCGTCAGATTTCACCAGGAAAAGAAAATGATCGTACACATAATGTTTATAGCTGCGCTCTACTCTACAACCGACAGCTGACAACTGTTCATAATTACGGGTTTAATTGTCGGCGCAGGAGGCGGACAGGAAGCCTGGATTCAAAGTTATTCATTGAACTTCCTTGCTAAATCAAAAGAGCAATCATTGTTCTGATTTATCAATATCAGTTTTTTTTATTGCATACTGTCTTCTTAAAAGTTTTTTTTTATATTTAACAATTAATATAAACTAATAATACGCTTTACGATCACTGAATAGTTTTTTATTTGTGACAATGCTACCGATTTATAAACAATTGATACTAGAGAATTCTACCTCTTTTATATCAAAATTGTTATTTTTTAATTGGTGGCAAAATTACCGTTTTTAAAACATTCGTTATCAGAGAATGTCATCTCCTTTCTATTGTTTACTTTTTTAATCTAGGAAGTGTGACAAAGGAAATAATCTATTCAGCCTGCGTAATAACAGTTGAGTGATAAACAGAACACCTTTTTATTCGCAATAAACTTAATGTCGGCAAGTTGATCACGTACAATGCAGACCATAATACGCATGGTCAAGGTAAAACGGTGGAATTATTTGTTTGCGCCGTGCCCCGGAGGATTGCTATTGTTTCTAAGCATCTGCGTATGTACTTTGTAATGCCATCGGATACTGCGTATTACGATCATCATCAGCACTGACTATTGTTCTATATTATAAAATTATGCTTATATTACACGTAGCGCTGGAATTATTTAAAGGATTAATAATAATAAGCTTATCACATAATAAAAGGTCTGAATGTTATACCTAAATTAAAATTAATGTCCTCGAGGTTTAGGCACGCGGTTGAGAATGTCTACGGTCGCGGGTTCAATCCCCAGGCACACACCTCTGACTTTTCAAAGTTATGTGTGTATTCACAAAGATTAAGTTAAAATAAAATTTTCAGTTGACCTCCTTCCTATTTGGTTCGATTGACTGAAAGGCAAAGTTCAACCTTGATGTGCATGGTGTTTGATGTGCTCGAGCACTATTAGTCAGCGAGTTAGTCACATTGGCGCTCGCTGTGCTAACCGCAGTCTGACTAACGCGGTATCAGATAAGGTATTTGTTTGCGTTTCGCAACATGTGCTCGTTGAGTAAGATTTAATTAAAAACTGTATAGAAATAAGAATCCGGAGCCTTTCGAATAATTTGATGATGATGGAAGCAATGTTGGTTAGGGATAATTGAGCTTTTTTATATATGTACGTAATGCCTCGTTCATGGCGTTTTCCATAAGAAATTCTTTATTTATATTCTGTGAAGAAATCTGCTCATCTAAAAGTTCTTGGGAAATTCTAAGGTGTATAATCCGCCAACCCGCACTAGGCTAGCGTAGTGGGCTAAGTAGTGTAGTGGCACGTATATGGGCTGATGATGATGATATTAATTCTAATATAGACTGGACTGAGCCGGGTCATATATGAAATAGTTGGTTATATTTATACCCGACAACGAACTAAAGAGGGTGCTATGATGTTGGACGTTATGTCTATCTGTTCCCTCATATGCCTTCACTTAACGTTCATACTAATTATAGTAATTTGAGTTATGATAGAAGTGTTTTGATCGTCCCCTAATTGGCTTTAAAATAATTGAATATGTCGCCGTGAACCAGTGGCGGTACCTCCATATAAGCCCAAAAGCATTACATGTTAATTGTGTGATGTCTAGTGTATAATTGGGCCAGGATATTCTCATTTATATGTCAAATTGCTTTTGTTAAATAAACATTCAAAGCTTAAAGATCGTTATTCAGAGTTTTGTAAGGCAAGGCTTTAGGCTTCTAAGTAAGTACCGCCACTGCCGTGAACATACTCTGTTTTTTTGTTAAATATACCGCGTACATTTAATACCGATGGTTGTATGGAAAACGTCAAAATTTTTATTTTTTGTCAGAATTTTCTTTAACGCCAGGGGGTTTGTAATCACCTTAGCTATTACCTGCCTTAGTTTCCGATCACGGTCTGAATACACCCTGTATATAGCATAGTGACAGCCCCGTGGCATTGGCTAGACACACGAAGCGAGAGGCCGCGGGTTCGATCCTCGCACCAAGACGATATTATTTATTCGTGTGGTCCACAAATATTTGTTTCAGGTCTGGGTGTTTGTGAGACCGAAGAGTCTCTCGTAGTTTCCGATACCCACGACACGAGATTTGTATCTTAATGTGGGGTCAGAACTATGTATGTGACTCTTGGGTGTATTTATTTATTTATAGCTACAATTCTCAAATAATTTGATACTCATGAAGCCGGATTACTTTCGTGGACGGCAACCCATTACAAAAATAAAAGAGCTACGATCTGACTTAAAATTAATAATTGTCCTACTAGTAAATAGAAACTGTATGTGTCAATATTTATTTTATTTATTAACAGCACAGAGCTCCTGTTGTAGCACTTCCGTATTATCAGTTTGGGTTAAAATATTGTTAACCTTTAGCAAAGATTGCACAGCTCAACAATTATATTTAGAATCATCACACCCAAACATATTAAACTGTCTCTCCTGTATATTGAATCAATAACCTCATGATATTCTATTGAATCATCTACGCTGGTCTTAAGGGGAAATCACGCTTTGTGCGACTATTGAGCACTCATAATTGAGATTATATTTAAAAAAAATTTATATACTTACATTACACACATTTAACGTCACGCCTGTATTCCCCGAAGGGGTAGGCAGATGTCCATTTCTGCACCCACATTTCGCCAAGTATGCATCAGTCCTACGTAATAGGGGGCGAGCCTATTGCCCTTTTTCAGGCATATTTCCAGACTTCTTGGGCATATGCCCGACCCGGGAATCGAACCCGGGACCTCTAGATCGCACGGCACATACTTGAGCCGCGAGACCATGAGGCAGTAAAGCATAATTTTTAATAATAATAAAATTAAAGTGCGGTAAACTTCTACTTCCCAAAAAATATATTTGATGCGAAAAATGTCAAACTTGTTACAATTTCGACCTTATGATTATAGCAATAAAGTTCATGTAACAAAACAAATTGGTTCCAAAGATATTTGTTTCACATATTTACAATGTTTTATATGAACGAGGTGTGGCGTTATCACTGAGATAGGGAATGAGGTCGCTGATCGAAGTCGGTGCCGCCATTAAAGTAGCTAATAATTACGTTTTTTTCGTATACGAAAAAATACATAGTCACGCTTGTATCCCCGATGGGATAAGCAGAACTGTGTACCTAAACCCGTGTGTTGCCAGTTTTTTTAATGTGAGTTAAAGTGTTTGGAGTATGATTTATAAGCGTAATGATATTTCGTATTCAACTTGCCAATCATTTATTCATTGTCATTTGTCACAAAAAAATATGAACTTCAAATACTAGATTTACTGAGATGTTCCTAAAGGGGGTAAACAATATTACAAGTTTGAGTCATAAAAAAATTGAAGATTCTGCTACTAGTATAAGTAGATGGCCTACTGTAATTTGATAGGCAACAATGAGTCAATTTCTGCTTTACAGGTTGCCGTTTGTTTATGCGTAATAACTTCCATGGATATATTTTATTAGGTCATTTATGTTTTGTGTATAGGCGGTATAAGATAAATTAAAAAAAATATGAAGATCTTTGTACTTAAACTATCTGAAAAATAAATTAGATCTTAGTCTTTAGGGATTTTTACACGATTTATTTTCTGGTAAGAACGAAACTTAGCAGCAGGAACAAAATAGTACAATAAAAAAATATAGAACAATAAAATATTTACGTTTGTACATGCTATCAACCGTAAGTTTCCGAATTGTAATTATCGAATACGAACTTGACTTGAACCACGTGTTTACAGGCCATTTATGGATTGCTACAAGGCTATGGAAGCTATTCAAATCTTGACCAGCGTCGTGAATTCGGTTAAGTAAGATTATCTGTTTACTAAATGACAAGACATAATATGCAAGAGAGAATTTTTACAACTGCACTTTTTCTCTTTTGGTAATTAAATTAGTTCAATATTTTTTTTAATGAAACTTTTTTTTATTAGTATTCAATAAAGAATTATAATCTATATATCTATAAATTAAAATCTTAAGCATAAAATCTTAGAAGCTACTGAATTTAATTTGATGGAATCTGTTTAGAATAATAGTACCTATCGTTGCAATTTTAAGAAAATGTTATTTTGAAGCATCTACTATCAGAATATCATTTTGAAATATTTATTTAAATAATAATAATAAATTTATATACTTATAAATTAATTAATTGTTGTTCACTACGCATAGATTCTGATAACGGGGTGCGTCAACTGCATTACTCACGGTGGTTGAATTATGATGTAAATATCTGACATTCTATTGTATAAAATATATCCCACAAGAAATTGTAATTGCTATGCTAATGATGTTTGAACCACAAAAATTAGTCAGCTAACTTAGCGAATCTTTGAGGTATACTTATATGTCTAACATAAACAGCAATGGAAAATAGAATCATCAATTTTATCTGTTTGTATGTCCGTAATAACTTGATAAAGCGGCATTTTCTGCTGACATCTTTGTGACTGGCCGGACTTAAAAGACTAAATCGAAATATATCGACGGGTGTGTCATATCAAACTTTTTAACGACTGTGAAAAACATCATAAGTACAACTATTAGCTTCGTACTTGAGTGTCTCTACATGTTACTTAGTTACTTAGGCTCTATAAACAAAGTCTAGAGTAAGTACATAAATCGATATATACATAACCTCACGCCTGTATTTCCCTTCTGCCTTCCGGCAGAGGTGCATTTCTGCACCCACATTTCGCCAGGTGTGGACCAGTCTCACGTAATAGGGGTTGAGCCTATAGCCGTTTTTCGGGCACATTTCCAATAACACTTTGCCCGACCCGGGAATCGAACCCAGGACGTCTAGATCGCACGGCACATTTTTTTGCCGCGAGACCACGAGGCTAAGTACTATTTCCGAAATAAAGTTTGAATGATTGTGAAATCCAAATCCAAATCTGTTATGCGATTTGTATGATATGCCATTGCATTGTATCATATAAAGATATACTCACAATTTTGAATGTTTTCACGACAATAGTCGCTATCGTCTGCACGGACACCATTTTCACAGTATTTTTTGGCACTTGAAACTAAAAATTCACAATTGGCTGTACCACCGAGTTTCCTTTGTCTAAACGCGAGTTTCTTTCGGCTGGACCTTCACAGTATGACTTCGTTTATCAGTTTTGTATTACTTTATCAGTATAGTTCGAGCTTCTAATCTTATCTCATTCAGCGAATTACTAGGGCAGGTTGCAATGTATTATTTTATTCTCATTTTGTACTTTAAATGAAGTAAATAAAGTTCGTTTTTGTGTAAATGGATTTGGTGTTGACTAAAATGCTATTTTTATTTAGGCTACTATTCTGTTTGACACAATTAGTATTTAATTTTTATAGAGCGCCTGGTGGCCGACTTAAGAGTGGAACATAAAGGTTTTCAGCAGAATACTAGTGTATTTTCATAAATTATTATTAACGGTGAATGAACACACCAGGATTAAATTAACATAACCAAGACATACTCACGAGAATCGCAAAAAAATATGAAATTTTCTAACCACCCGTTTTGTTTTTTTTTAAAGAAAAACAGCGTGAGGAAATCTGCACAACTAAGAGTTCTTAGAAATCTCTTAGGCGTGTAGTCCGACAACCCGCACTAGGCCAGCGTGGTGGACTAAGACATAAACCCTCTAGATGTAGAGGAGGCCCGTACCCAGCAGTGGGACGTAAAAGGGCTGATGATGATAGCTCTGTTTAATCTACTACACCCCAAAATTTAGGTGAAGCAGACCTTATGACCAAGCATTTCTTCATTTAAGAAAATAGAAAATAATCCTGGCTCCGACAAGCGTGGCGTGAAGCAACATATGCATGATTGTGCAGAGTGACGAGGATTTTTGTTTTAATTTTATTCTTCATTTAAAAGAGTCGTAAGTACTGGCCAGGTGCAGTGATGTAGAAAATCAGTCTTCGAATTCTATGGAATTATTCCACTAGTGTTCGTAGCGCAGGTGGTTAGACACTTACTTAAGATGTAAATCTTGCATCTTATCAAAACCTACTAGAGAGTATCCGGTGCCCTAAACCCATACGTACATAACTTTACTTACGTTGAGGAGAATATTCTTCATTGCTATTGGCACTGCGCTGTCGCCGATAATAATCATCATTATTAACCCCACTCAACCTACTATTATGCTACTCAACGTTCTGTTTTGTAACTTTATTAATATAACCACGCATCTTTACGGAAATAAAGATGATTTAAGAACACTAAAGTTTGCAAGACTTTCAGCTGTCTATGACATCATAACAGTATTAAAACACACTGAGTCAATATTTCCAGAGGTAAATCATCACAATTGTGGTCAGAAACTGAATAATAAGAACAAATGTTATCAATTCGTTTTACCACAAACAAAACGTTTTATGAATGGAATAATTTTTCCACCCTTAGTAGGTTAAGTATTTACAAATAATCGTTTATTATTTTATAAAATGTTTTCATTATATACTAATTAATCATCTCATCTCACCTTCAGCCCATATACGTCCCACTGCTGGGCACGGGCCTTCTCTAAAACTAAGAGGGTTTAGGCCTTAGTCCACCACACTGGCCTAGTGCGGCTTGGCGGACTACACACCTAAGAAATTCCTAAAAAGTCTTAGGTGTGCAGGTTTCCTCACAATGTTTTCCTTCACCGTTAAAGTAAGTGATTATTCATTGTGAATACACACATAACTACGAAAAGTCAGAGGTGTGTGCCTGGGGTTTGAACCCACGACCGCTGAGATTCTCGACGCGTGTGTTCCTTACTAATATTATAAATGCGAAAGTAACTCTGTCTGTCTGTCTGTCCGTCTGTCTGTCTGTCTCACTTTCCTGCTAAAACTACTTAACCGATTTAAATGAAATTTGGTACAGAGATAGTTTAGACCCTGAGAAAGGACATAGGCTACTTTTTATTCCGGAAAAGGTGTTTTAAGGGGTTGAAAGGGGGGATGAAAGGGTGTATGTTGTGTAGACGACTAAAGTCTGTTATGCTTTCACGCCTAAATAATTTGACCGAAATAAACGATTTTTGATATGGGCATAAATCTGGCCTCTGTGGAGTAAAATAGACTACAACTTATTTTCTTTCTGGACTACGCGGACGGAGTCGTGGGCAAAAGCTAGTCATTTATAATTACATCACTACATACAAATCAATAAAGTTTCCTTATTATTTTCATTTAATTATAAAAAGTAGGATTTTGTTCTATAGGGGAGCAATCTAGATGCTCATAAAATGAAAGTAGGACAACGGATCCCGCGTACCAAATACCATTCAGTAATAACACTATCTCTGTTGTACAAGCCGACAAACACAGACTTAATGATGGAAAGCTAAATTAATAACTGTTGAAGATTATGGCCCAGTGATAATTGTAAGGATCTTAAACATCGTACGGAGATTACCAAATAAATCTGTTTAATACATACATACGTAATGACATCTACTTTCTTTTGAGATACATTCATTCTCTGTTTCAACGATCAGAAGTGGAATTTAATCGCTCACTTATACAGTTAAAATATTAAATTTTTTATTTCTTTCAACTTATTGTGTATAAAAAAATTCGTTTGGTTTCAAGAAATGTAACGTTGAAGAAACCAATTTTCAATAATTCGCTATGTTATTACTAATACTGCCTCTATTGTAGTAATTTAATAAAAAACTCTTGTTTTCCAGGAACTAGGACTCGAGATTACTGAAGAGCAAATCCAAGAACTCGAGGGTGCTATTCACGACATCGATTTCAAGTCGGCAGCAGATCACGAGAAGAAAGTCCGTCATGACGTCATGGCGCATGTACACACTCTGGCTGAGAGATGTCCCAAGGCAGCGCCTATTATCCATCTCGGAGCAACTTCTTGCTACGTGGGTGACAATACCGATTTGATCGTCATCAAGCATGGACTGGAACTGCTACTGCCGAGGCTGGCTGCTGTAATCAGCCGGCTGGCCAAATTCGCTGATGAGTATAAGTAAGTTTTCTTTTAAAGAATTATCACATTTTAACTGTGGACATGGTGAGGAAATCTGCACACCTAAAACTCTACAAATATTTTTAGGTGTAGAGTCTAACAACCCACACTGTGTCACCGTGGTGGACTAAAACCCTCTCAGTTATAGAGAGGGTCTCACTACTGGAATGATATAGTATGATTGCTTCTTTTTCGTATTATTTATTTTTAAATGGACTTTCTTTTCTTCCAAAAATCTATTTTTTCCATCATGCTAATATTCTGTTGCCATCAAATTTAAGATTCCCAATTCTTACTTTGTCGTATTTTCGTTTAATTCGTCATCATTATTAATTTAATTCATTCGTTTTCGTAATTTTGTAATGTTCCCTTATCAAAGTAATTTTGTTAAGGATATTAATATTATAAACATTCAAAACGATTTCCGAAGAAGTTCCGTAACGTCACTTGATGAATTTACTGAACTTGTTAACTAACTGTTGCCCACAACTTCGTATGCGAAACTTTAAACTTCAAAAGGAATATTTTTCCCCATTTTTGGCACACTTTTTATTGCCGCTTCTCTCCTATTGGTGATGGTATAAAGTTTTAACCCCTCCTTAATGGACCATTGAACACAAAAATAATTTTTCATTTTGAACTAATGGTATTTCCGAAGATTGGCACGTTCAAAGAAACAAACAAATTCTTTAGCTTTATATATTACCATATATGATTTTTGCCTCGACGCATAAGAACAATATTAAGTTAAACTTGTGTCTATAATTATTATGTTAGACGACCTAGCGAGCTAAACGGGCTATACGGGCTATGTACCGAGACCTCAAATCGGCGGTCACGAGATCATATCCCTTGAAGTATTATATTTATTTGCTCTTAAGACACGCTTTCAATGATGGGACGAATATAATAATGGTTTGTGAATTTTTTTTTTTTGTTTTAGTAAAAAGTCTTTTGAAGCCACTTCCGCATGTTATTCTTTCTATGCCACAACGCTTTGACTTTTACAAGATTCAGTGTCGTAAAGCCTTTTCAAAAAATAAAAACCTAAACAATAACAAATTAAAGAAACACATTTATGCCTCGACGCATCGAAGTCAAGACGCCCTACATTACGACGCTACGGCTTTCGTATTTATAATATTACTAGTAACGGGGCCAGGCTCCATCTGAGCGCAAATTTGACTTTAATCCCCATTCCACGGGAACATTTAGTGCAAAATACAAACCCCAAGATACAATACACCCAAGAAATCAATATGTACGCAAGAATAAGCAGAAAAATTGTAATGAAGTTAAAACGATGTTTGTTATCGGCATCGATTCCACTTTGCATACAATAAGCAGTAATACAACTGAACAATGAGTGATAATCGGATGAATCAATCGACAGTTGTATGTTAACAACGAGAACTTAATTATGATCTTAAATTCGCACATACTTCAATAACCAAGGTCTGTTATAGCGTTTCCTAGAGCTGCAATTTTATATTATGCGTCATAAGATAAATTGCTTCGATTCAATTGTGAATGACTTGGGTTTTTGTTCCTTTTCCAACTACCTATCGACGAAACTCTGCCGTTTATGGCCCTAGATTGCGTTCATTAAGATCATTTTTATTAAATTCTGTAAACTAAATTTTCCAGATCGCTACCAATCCTCGGCTTCACTCATCTTCAACCAGCGCAATTGACGACTGTGGGCAAAAGAGCCTCTCTATGGCTCAGTGACTTATTAATGGACGAGAGAGCTCTATCTCGCGCAAAAGAAGATCTTCGCTTCCGCGGAGTCAAGGGCACGACAGGAACCCAAGCATCCTTCCTTCAACTATTCAAGGGAGATGGCGAAAAAGTTCGAGCACTAGACAAGCGCGTTGCTGAACTGGCTGGGTTTGACAAGAGATACATCGTAACTGGTCAAACTTATTCAAGGAAAGTGGATCTGGAAGTCATCGCTGCCTTATCAGGGCTGGGAGCCACGGTACATAAGATGTGCTCGGATATTCGTATCTTGGCGTCGCGCAAAGAAATCGAAGAGCCATTTGAAGCTTCCCAAATAGGTTCTAGCGCTATGCCGTATAAGAGGAATCCTATGCGATCGGAGCGCTGCTGCGCGTTAGCCCGTCATCTGATTACCCTTCATGCTAATGCGGCCAACACCCATGCAGTACAATGGCTGGAACGCACTTTAGATGACTCTGCCAACCGAAGGCTCACCTTAGCTGAGGCTTTCCTAACCGCTGATGCTACTTTACTGACGCTTCTTAATGTGTGCCAAGGATTAGTCGTATACCCAAAAGTAATTGCGCGCCATATTGCACAGGAGCTTCCGTTCATGGCCACTGAAAACATCATCATGGCGATGGTACAAGCTGGTGGAGATCGCCAAGTGTGTCATGAGAAAATTAGAGTTTTGTCTCATGAAGCAGGTGCACAGGTGAAGCAACATGGTAAAGACAATGATTTGATTGACCGTGTTAAGAACGACAGCTATTTTGCTCCGATTATTTCTAAACTTGATAGTATTTTGGACGCGTCTACATTCATAGGCAGAGCTCCTGAACAAGTGACAGAGTTTATACAAGAAGAAGTTAATCCTGTAGTATCGAAGTACGCAGATGCCTTGGCTGAAGTTGAAAAACCAGTCGCTTTGAATATTTAAATTTCTTTTATCATATTGTTGACATTTATTTTAAGCTTGACATGTATTATTCCAATGCTATAATATTGAATGTTAGAAAATTAAATAACAATATAATTCAATAAATTCATATATTTACAATTACAGCATATTATTTCTATATTAATTTATAAAGGTACAAACATATGACTTCACTATTTTATACAACGTTAACATGGTATATGAACTAGATACATGGTAACTCTTAATTCCAATCGATAATATCGAAATACAATAATATGCTTGGCAAGCAAGAAGCTGAAGTACACAATGAAATAAATAACTATGAAATAACATTAACAAGACCAAAAAAATAAATAGAAAAGCATCTTAAACAAAAGAAAGGCGAATGAGCTGCATGATAAATGAAAAATGAAATTCGTGATCACATGTTATCACAATTTAGATGGCACAATGAGTTTTGCTTATGGGACTATAAAATTAAAGAGTGTTGGTTAGGAGTGTATCTCCCTGACAGGCTGGACCTTGACTGGGCCAGTTGCAAGCGCCTATGCTTGGGTCGAAACTGAGCTGAATAGGGCAGTTAAATACATGGAGCGTGAATCTCTGTTTAGTACAGTCCCATCGGCAAGCGTAGAATTTGTTACATTGTTTCGGATGACGGAACAATCCAGCCCTCTGGCAATCGACAGATCCTTGTAGTGTTTCACCTCTGCTTCTCAGTCCTCCAGGTCCGTAGCGATCGAACGTTTGGGAATTGAGAACAGCTACAGCATCATCCGAAGATACAAATGGTACAACAGGAGCGACTTCTTGGTTTAATAATACAGTCTTGTACGTTGGTGCAACTGTAACTGGCTTGGTCCTTGGTCTTATTGTGTAAACCTTTTCTGTTGACGAAACAGGCAATGGCGTGCTTGATACATATCTTTCCGAGTAGATTTCTTTCTTAGGCGTTACTACAACCTCTCGATTGATAGGTTCTTGATAATCTTGGTAGAAAGAATCGTCAGGTACAATGATAGGGTTGAAAGTCGAAGTAACTATGGGAGTCACAGTCACCGTTGGCGACTGCAGCCTTTCAGATTTCAAAGCCCATTGATTGTCGCTGATGTCACCACGAGTGGAAGCGGTATTGTCACTATAGTCATCACTATCTTGATCCTTTACTGTAGGCCTCTTACCTTTAAGAGTTAGTATTGGTGATTGGCAACTGCAGACAGCTCCGAGCTTGCGCACAAGAAGGGGGTTGAAATCGTTTATTTTTGTTACTACGGCAACCTTGGGTTTAGTTTTGCGAATAGGCACAGTTGTTGGAGTGACTTCAAACAATCCTTGTTGAATGGGCGCATATGTTGAAGTTACTGTTTGCTGTGGCACAGAGTAGTATTCAGAACTAGATACGATGCTAGGAGCGGCTGTGGTGTAAGTAACTGGTGATACTAATCCAGCATCAGGTCCAACTGTTCCAAATCCGAGGAGATGAGTTTTGGCTGTTTCAACAACCAAATTCTGTTTTCTTTTAGGTTCTGCCGAAGTTACAACGACTGCATCGTTATCATAAGCATTGTAATTTATTTCAGACTGAACGTCTGAGTTCTTGTAACCAAAACTTCCGAAGTTTGTATTAGTATCAATGTGTTCTGATGGAGGAAGATATTCAGGAGCTTGGTATTCTGTAGTCGATTGTACGAATTTGTAACTGGGTTCTTGAGTAGTATACTTAACTATGGGCCTGGAAGTTGTTGATAAAAATATGGGAGCGGCAGTAGTATATGTCACTGGTGATACTAATCCGGCGTCGGGTCCTACCGTTCCAAAACCTAGTAAGTGAGATTTTGCGGTTTCGACTACGAGATTCTGCTTTCTTTGGACCGGAGCCGAAGTTTGAGTTTGAGTTATAACAGTCGGTACCACTTTAGGAACTGAGAAGTCTTGATAGGGATTGATCTTCGCAGACGCTGTTACACCACTGTCAAAACCAAAGCTTTCGAAATTTACTAATTTGGCTTCATTCTCTTCTGCTGGAGGCAAGTATTCGGATGGTTTATATGCAGTCGTAGATTCAACATATTTATAAGAAGGTGTTGTAGACTTATAGTAAGGACGAGCCGTGCTTGAAGGTGGCAAGTAGGAGTTATCAACCGCTGGTGGCAAGTACTCTTTTGTTGTAGAAACAGTAGAGTAAGTACGCGGTCTGTATGTGGACGTTGCTACAGGAGTAACGACTGTAGATACCACGGGTGGAAGATATTCTTCCGCTTTGTATCCTACTTGTATCTCAGGGCTCTGGTATGCTCCTTGATTATATTTTGTGGTGACTGTAGTGCCAGGGAAGGACGACAAATGAATCGACTCCACTTTTTTCGGTTGCGAAATATGAGATGTGCTGAAAGACACTTGCTTGTTGGCTACGGTATCTTGCGAAGCGTCGTATTGTTGGAAATATTCATTCCTGTTATAATCGTATTCATCATTTGTTTTATGAAGAACCGAACTTTGATAGGTAATTGGAGTTGATGCAGTTGAGACGGTGTACTGATAATCAGTTTTTGGCGGAACATACTCTGGAGCCTTGTAAGTATTAATAGTTTTCTGCGCCTCATAGTCTACGTAATGATCTTCGTAGGCTTGAGTTGATGGTGTTGTTGATACATATACAACGTCCTTTCCTGTGTCATATTGGTTGCTGCCACTCGATAAGTGGAAAGTTTGGTGTGATACCACACTGGCATCGGAGTAAGCATTTGCTGCGTTTGATGTCTCAATGTTCCTCTGTATTTCCGGTTGACTATACGAGTAACCTTCTTGACCAATGTGCAAATTTTGTTTATTATACACTTTTTTACCTTCGTACTCAACAATTGGTTGGTACGTTTGAGTTATTACAGCTGCAGTCGGCTGAACGTAAGTAACTGGTGTCACTTTTTGGCCATACTTTATGATTGGATTTTCATACGTAGATACGTCAGCTTGCTTGTAGGAGTAGTCTACAATTGGAGCAATAGTAGAGGAAACTGGAAGAACCTTTTGTGTTTCCACTTTGTGAATTGTTTGATGACTGTACGATTGAGGTCGGTATGTGGAAACAACTACCGGCGCTGGAGTGGAATATTCGACAGTTTTCAAAGGCTCAAACTGTATTGATGGCTTTTCGTAAGTGTATCCAGCGTCGAAACTACCAGAATAAGTATTTACTCGACTCGCGTCTACTTTATGCTGTGTTTGGTGACTGTAAGCGTTCGACTGAGACAAAGAAACTGCTCCTTGCGCTACAATGGGTTGTACTGTAGAGTAAATAGTTTGAGGTTGCTCATAGGTTACTGACTTGGTGTATTCTACACCGACTGATGGAGTATATGCTTGACTATTTTCAACCTTATGGATTGTCTGATGACTGTAGGCCTGGCCTCTGTACGCCGGCTTTTCATAAACGACAGGTGTTACTTTTTCAGTATATTTTAAAATAGGGTTTTTGTACACTGTCACAGGTGCCTGATAAGAAACAGCAAGGCCAGGCTGAGGTGTAGAAGAAACTGGTACGACATGATTTACTGCTTTGTGGATAGTTTGTTGACTGTAAACTTGAGGTCTGTAAGTGGAAACTACGACAGGCGTAGGCGTCGAGTACTGGACTACAGTCTTGCCTTCATTGAATTGAACGGCAGGTTGTTCATATGTATAGCCAGTTTCACCAGTGGAGTAACTGCCTGATGGTTGTTGGGAATATGATCCCGAACTGGCTTGAGAATAAGTTTTAACTTGACTAGCGTCGACGGTGTGTAGAGTTTGGTGACTTACAGCTTGAGGTTGCGCCGCTACTACGTGTTGAACAGCGACAGCTGGCTGAACTGTTGTATACTGAACCACTTTAGGCGCCTCGTAAGCAACTTCAGCTTGGTAGCTAGTACCTATCTCCGCTGACGGGTAGTGGCTTGCCTCAACTTTATGAATAGTTTGTTGGCTGTAAGCATGAGGCTTATACTCATTTGCTGCGAAAGTAGTTACAGGTGGACCAGTTGTGTAGGCTACTATTTTTTTGAAAGGTTCTTCAGTCACTGGAATAGGAGTTGAGTATTGGACTCCAACTGATTCTATTTTATGGATTGTTTGTTGACTGTGGCCAAAATCTTGTGGTTTGTAAGTCGACACAACTACGGGTGCCGCAGTGGTATATGTAACACCCTCTTCGAATTTAATGCTGGGCTTGGAGTAATCATATCCATCTGATTCCGATTTAGCTGCAGATTGACTGGCGCCTTTGTATGAATAATCATAGCCGTTGGATTTTGTGTCTACACTAGCACCTTTACTTTCCAATTGGTAATTTAAGCCTTGGTTATAATTTGTCACTTGAATGTTCGGTGTGACATGCTGAACAGCAACAACTGTCGGTTGGACATACGTTACAGGTGGTTGCGTAAATCCGAATACTTGCTTAATGGTGGATTTTGGCGCTTCAGGAACAAATGTAGTCTTGTATGAAGTTACTACTGGAAGAGACGTCGTGACAGCGAATGGCGTAGCTGTTGTTGGTACGCCGGAAGATGTTGGAGTAGTCACGAAGCTGTATCCGTCAAGGTTATTGCCGTCAGTTCCTATGTGATTTATAGATACAGCCGGTTGAGACACCAATGAAACATGACCAGGGTGCAAGGTTTGCGTCTTTACCACTTGGTAATTATTTTGGTTGTTGTAGTCAACATCAACCAATGTTGTTTTCCCAACAAGTCCAACATTAACAGCACCAGCGGTTAAAGCATGAGACGCGCCTGTATAAATCTTTGTGTCAGTTAAATATTTATTAGCGTTGGCCTGGCTATATCCCGCTTGGTATTTTACGTCTCCTCTGACAGCACCATCGCTGTATGTGCCGATGTGTCCATCGTTTCTGTAAACTCCAGCCTCATATTTACCGGAATCGTCATGGACGTATGCGCCGGAGTTATCATCATTGTATGAGCCTGAGTCAGCATTATATCCTCCTGTGCTTGCACCATAGTATTCAGATTTGTATGCTCCACCGCTGGAAGCGTCGTAACCACCTGAGTATCCAACCTTGTAACCTCCCGACTCAACGTAATCTCCAGAGTTATCATGCGCGTACTGTCCGCTGTTTTCGTCAACATATGCACTGTCAGTATTTCCACTCACGGTGTATTTGCCATCATAGTCCGCTTGGGTAGTATGCGTATATTTACGGTGATCGTATGCGTCTTTAGTGTGTTTGTATGGAGAATCGACGTGGATGTAAGGAACAGCTGGTGAAGATTGGTGTCTGTAAGGCACCGCGTAATCTCCAGTAGGATCATGCACATACGCGCCAGAATTGTCTGAGGAAGCAACGCTCTGGTATTGGAGGTTGTGTTGCTGCCCACTTCCTATATTGAATGAGGATGTTGAGTATCCATTGTATCGTCCTGCCTCTCCTTCTAGGCCTGCGCCAGCCGCGGCGGCTTGACGATGACTTGCAACAAGATTTTGAATTCTTCCGTGACTAGTCTTAGTTTTAGTTGGCAGCCTATAATCGTCTAAAATTAAAGAACCACTTGTGTATTTTCCCTCGTCACTATACTTTGTCGGATGGACTAATCCAACGCCTACATTAGAAGATGCATCCACAGCTTGATATGCTATTCCGTGTCCTAAAGCCTGGCCTTCGAGCGATGCTCCGATGCCATGAGCCAAGCCTTGGCCTTGGGCTAGGGATCCGTGACCTACTTGGAATGATAAGTCATTACCACTGGCTCCGCCGGCCAGCTCCTGAGAGGCGATGAAATTGGTATCTAAAGCGTCATCTTTGGTTAAGAAACCACCCTGAATTCCAACAAGGTTATCGAGGGCAGCTCCGGAGACGAGGCTCTGGTGAGCGGCGATGTTGACAGCATCTGCGGTTTGGCCTTGGTATCCAGCTGCGCCTGAAAAAAAGATAATGTTGTTATTTAATTATTTCGCAAATCAAAACTTAATTAAGCCAAGTACTTTTTGGTGATCCACAAGGTGAATGTTTAAAACCTTGCTCTCTCTTTCTACTTTCCTTTTAAGTCTAACAACCGACCAAAAAGTATTTAATATCTCTGCAAGAAAAATGTGATATATTTATTAATTTACCAGTTAGTATAGCGCCGGAGAATCCATGAGCCTCAGCTTCGTATCTAGCGATGTTGCCGCAAGCGGGCACTAACCACGGCCACTCGCATTTCAACTTCTCGGCATCGAACCCGAGACCGAATGGACAACGGAACTCGTAGGCAGTGAGAGGTGATTTTCCGTGGTCTAAACACGCGAAGAACCAACGGCAGTTTTCAGGATCGGCGTAGTAACCTGAAAAAAATACATTCCATTTAATATATAAGCTTTCAACAACAACAAAATATATACTTATGTACAGATGTAAGCTTTCAATCCCCAATCCAAATTTTGGATTTTTCTTGACATGCTTCTTACCAAACAAGATTAAGTTAAGCAACATTTTTAATGCTGCTTTTTATTAACATGATTTTGTTAAACCCATTTAAATTTGAGTAAGCAGTGATTGCCTCGAGGTTTAGGCGCGCGGTCGAGAATTTCGGCGGTCGCAGGTTAAAACCCCAGGCACACACCTCTGACTTTTCGAAGTTATGTGTGTATTCACAATGAATTATCACTTGCTTTAACGGTGAAGGAAAAACATCGTGATAAAACCTGCACACCTAAAAGTTCTTAAGAATTTCTTAGGTGTGTAGTCCGCCAACCCGCACTAGGCCAGCGTGGTGGAATAAGGCCTAATCCCTCTCAGTTGTAGAGGAGGCCCGTGCCCAGCAGTGGGACGTATATGGGCTGATGATGTTGATTTAAATTTGACTTGAATTCGTATGTAGATAATTAATATTTTACAATATGAGCGGTCGAATAGCACGTACCTTCATGTTCGGGACAGATGAACCTTGTATGCGGCACGGGAGCAATTTCTGAAGAGCCAGGACATGCTTGCGAGTGCGGCAGACTTCCAGGCCAAACGCACACTTCGTAACGCGAGTCAAAAGCCAGGCCAGCGGGACAATCGAATTCAAATACCTGGAAATCAGACATATATTCATATATAAGTATGTATAAACATATTTCTATGTTATACTGGCACTACGCCTATTTTTGCATTATACTGGCAGACTCATATTGATGATTAATGCTCGTGTCCAGTAGTAGGTTTTACAATAAAAAATAAATGAATAAATTCACTCAACAGTTACATACATATATAAGATATACAGATATACAGATATAAGTCTTTTGCAATGGGTACCAGTAACTACGAGAGACTTTTCGGTGTCACAAACACCCAAACACGAAACAAATATTTGTGGATCACACAAACATTTGTCTCAGTGCAGGGATCGTACCCACAACCTTTTGTTTCTCAAGTTGGTGTCTAACCAATTGCTACTCGGGGCTGTCAACTAATATTTTACCATCATCATCGTACATGCTTTCCAATATCAGACGATGCAATACATTTTTAAAGATTATTTGTACTTACCGTGTATTCGGGCGAAAGCTGATCAAACTTAACACAACGGTAAAATCTAGCGCAGGATCGGGGGTGAACAAAGTATCCTTGTCGGGAGCAAGAGAACTCGGTACGGGTGTCCTGAAAAGTAGAGAAAAAATATTAAAGAATAACTAAAAAAAGAACGGAAGGCACTCCGGGAGTGCCGGCAGAAGTGAAAACTTTAACATTAATGTTGTGCATTTTTGAATATTTTGGAATGGTTAGGGAATAAATTCGTAAAATATAAAAGTACTATCATGTACTTGGTAAAATACAATATTTATTGCGCTATCGTACATAAATATGACAATTTATATTACATAATGCGTCTTACGCATTTTTCGATCAGGGTCACTTTATCTGACGCGAGTTCAACATTTTTTACCCATCCCAAAAAAAGTTCAGAGCGCCGCTAAAGAAGTTTTCACTTCAAAAATTCAAAAAGCAGCAACTCAACAAACTCGAGATAAATTTAGATACACATGAGTAAGGCTTTTCCTACAATTACTCCAGTAATTTTAACATAAAAAATTGCATTTAATTCCATTGTTTTTATATGTAAATATGCATTGAAAATAAATTTAGTATATTAGCTTACCTCTCTAACAGAGTGAATAACACCATCGGAGTCGACAATTTGCGTGATTCGGTAAGGCGACACTTGGAGCGCGTCCAGAGCTCGGACATGACCAGGAGCTGACAGAATCTCATGTTCCAGAGACCTAAAACAGACATTTGTCTTTATACAAACACGCCTTCATTTTGGTGAGGTAAGAAAAGGTGTAATTATTCTACTGCCAAAGCTATGTTTTTAAGCTTCTTGCTTCTAATCAGAATTTTCATTTCCTAATGAAATCCCAATACATTTTCCCCGATCCGGTAATCGAATCCGGGAACTCTTGGTCGCACATGTGCATTGTGCAATCTATACTTATATATCAACGTAGTCAACATCTGATCAACATGTTACTGTAATTAATCATCAACAAACAAAAGACGTCTGGTGTTAAAATAGATGTAAAAGACTTACCTAAGTACGGCAGCTCTCGGCGCTCTGCTTTGCTGGTTGAGGACCTTGGCAAGGGAAGACTTGAGCGTGGGTCCGCAGGGAGTCTCAACATCGCGGTCAGCTTTATGCAAAGCCAAACCAGCCAGTCCGCGAACACGGGCGTATTTACCCTTCACATCCACTGAGGACGCGTCTTCGAATGATACCCAGGTTTTGTTCCTGTAATACAAATTTTGTAGTATTAACTAGGGTTTTTTTTAACCTATCCCACCACACACCCGCCACTGTAACTCCTGGATCAACAGCGGCACGCACAGTATTGACGCCGAGCAATGAAGCTCAGCGGATCTAAGGGGACCTAAATTTGTCACAATCCCGCAACGAATTTAATCAGAAAGACAAATAAAGGAGGAGTTGGAAAACAAAAAGTTGTCCACTTCCCTCCACAGCAAAGCGGGTGACAAAAACATTGAGCTATGAGGCTTCACCCTCACATATAAAGAAAGACAATTACAATTAGTGAAATTAGACGCAATTAACGCACCACGGGTAAATAACTATATAAGATTTATTGAATAAATTGGATCTTAGGTGCGAGCTGTTATGTAGATTTCCAATAATAGGCATAGCAAAAGCGCTGAAAAGCACGGAAATTCTTCCTAGATTGAACGAGGTCTGTATAATAAACAACACCAGACGTTACATGCATACCATTGAGCATAATGTTACGCTCATCCGACCAAAGATTGCACTCCCAAAGAATATGATGTGCGGACTGTTCATATTCGCAACCATGTGTTGAACATTGACACATAGGAGAGTCAACCAACTTAAATGAGAATAATTTGCTACGAAAATTTCCGTGACCCGTTAGAAATTGCGACACGTAATGATCAATCTCGAGCCAAGTTTTTGCCAATCGATCGCTAACTGAAGGAAAATATTGATAAAGATGACGTCCTTTTACAGATAGACTCCATCTGTTTTGCCATTCTTCTATTAATACCGAGTAAGTCTCAGAGTATGGTTTAAATAACCGAGTAATTTTCGAAAGGTCGCGCGATGAAAGAAAATCTTTATCAATATTTTTCTTGTTGGCAAAATATAACGCGGCGCGACGTTGTACTTCCAGGTCGACTGGAAGCACTCCCGCAAGAACAGGTGAAGCTTCAGTACTAACAGTTCTGTACGCCTTACACAAAAATATCAACGCCAAACGTTGACTCTGGAGCAATTTCCTTCTGACTGCGCCGACGGTTGCCCTATCGGCCCACACAGGGGAAGCGTAACAAATACAACCCAAATATGTAGCTCCATAAATTACTTTTAAGGTATTAAACGACAGACCCCAGGTTGACGTTGATATCCTTGTCAAGGCATTTTATATGTTCTATAAAAGAGAAATTACGTTCTAGAACAAGCCCTAGGTAACAAACAGACTGTTTACTTTTGATCGGGACGTTATTATATTTTATACGCGGCGGGGTTTTCAGAGTGCCTTTCAGCAGCAAATGAAATTATTTTTGGGGTGCGAACGAGAGACGGTTTCTTTCACCCCAGTGAGTAATTGAACATAGACACGTGTTTGCTAACTTTTTTAGACCAGATCTGCTATTTGACTGTATGAGTAGAAGTCCGTCATCCGCATATCCTATTAGAGAGCAATATGGAGGTAAAGGAATCGCGAGAAAGTCGTCAAAGCCTAGATTCCACAAGTAAGGGCCGACAACGGAACCCTGGGGGCAACCCATCGTCAGTGTCTTCGACACTGTGTGGTGACCTAAGCGCAATTTAGTTGAGCCATGGATAAAGTAGGAATATATCATAGAAAATATATTCCTTAGGCAACCACGAGACTTTAATTTTAAAAGTATCATAGGCCACCACGCATTGTCGAATGCACCAGAGATATCTAAAAATATCCCCAACACATACTTATGGTCCGATTTGTTAACCGCTTTCCTAACCGATAAAGCTGCGTCCACGGTTGATTTACCAATCGTAAAACCGAATTGATTATCGTGAAATTTCGGTCCGCCCGGTAGTAAGCGAGGCACAATAAGACGCTCAAGTAACTTGCCTAACGACGGTAACAACGTTATAGGACGATAAGATTTTGGGTCTTCATTAGGCTTATTGCCCCCTTTTGGTACGAGTTTAATGAGACCACACCGCCAAATTCGCGGAAAAATACCCTCAGCTATACATCGATTAAAGACGCACATTATAGTGATACTAGACAACTTACACGCCTCCTTTATCATTTTATTGGAAATTTTATCATCCCCAGAAGCCTTATTAAGAGGCAGGGAGCTAACTACTTCAAGAAATTCGTAAAGAGATGGGCTATCCGAATCGGGAGTAGATGGTGAAACGGAGGCCCATAGCCTTACTTGACTATGATATGCGGAATCGTTATCAAACCTATCGTTCGGGATAAGTGAGTTTAATAAAATTTCCGTGGTCTCCTCAATACCAGTAGTGTATGCGTCATTAACCTTTATATTTTCAATATATGCTGAATCAATTGATTTATTAGCTTTAAACTCATGGTAAAGAGGGGACCAAGGACCCTCAGCGTTCAGACGGTCAACAACTCTTCGTAATAAATCGCCTTTTGCTTTAATAATCGCGGCTCTATAACGCGACCTGGCTGTTTTAAAGTGTTAAAAGCACTTTTCGACGAAATAGTTGACGAAGGTGGACTAAGGTATTATTCTACCCATCACATCTGCGAGTACCAGTTACAAATGAACGACCGAATGTTATATCCGCACAGTATGTAAAGGTATCGGCCATTATTTCAGCGCAAGCTTCAGCTGAAAGTTCATTGCGAGTGAAATCTTTAGTATGATGCGCAAAAAGCGAGCCAAAATACTCCCAATTAGCCCCTCTTAATTTATATTTAAAGTTGTAATAATTATTATGATGTCCTCGTGTAAATCCAGGTAAAAACTCGTACACTATCAGGCGATGATCACTACAAGACGCGTCTGGTATAACACGCCATTTATCGATATGGACGTCTCCACAGGAAAGTGTGACATCGATTGAAGATTCGCCCATAGGGCTGCAATATGTTGGTGGTGCGTCAGGTGTATTATGTATTACAAGATTTAATTCCGCAATAAAATCTTCGACGGCACAGCGTCGCTCTGAATCGGTGGATCTAAATTTGTCATACCAAAGAGGGGAAGACGCATTGACATCTGCGCCAACAACAATTTTGTTTCCCGAGAGAGACCTCAGAACATGTCGCAAATGGTGTAAATGTGGACCCACAGGGTCCGAGTATATATTGAAAATAACAGCTCACAACGTATAATTTAGTTGAGGGTGTAGTAACCTCCGCGACCGCACAGTGTGACGTCATAAGATTACGCACTGATGTGACTGTAAATACAGAACTCGACACGTAAATGCCTGCTCGTGAGCTGTTATCTAGTTGTATTAGTCTACTACGTAACCGAGCGTGTTGGTACTGCTCTTGGACGAGAACAATGTCAAGCTTATATTCATTAATTAAAATATTTAACTCCGACGTTGCCGCCCTATCATTATGTAAATTCAGCTGTCCGATCGTGAGATTATCCATTATATAATCAATAATTTGTTGAAAGGATTAGCATTTGCAGTTTATGCTTATAAGATGGGCACTCCTAAGACCCACAGCGGTGGTCATGTGGTTTCTTAAATTTTTTACATGTCGCGCAAATTGGTTTAAAATCGGCATCAGCCTTATGGGGACAAGATTTTGATTCGTGTTCGCCGGCACACAAAGCGCAAGTTGGGGATTTCGTAGTGCAAAATTTATGGACATGCCCGTATTGTTGACAATTAAGACACCGGACAATCTCTACGTCATCAACAACATGCCTATCCATTTCCGACAGTTAACTAAGACACGCCTACGGACAATTCTAACGGATTTAACAAAATCGTCCTCTTTAATCGGTAACTCGTTCTTAATATTCTGCTAATAAAGTGAATTTATGAAAACGCGATAAGTCCGCGTAAGTTCCATTTTGGCAGATTTTTATTGTAATCTATCTCCCGTTGCAAGTTAGCAAGTTTAGTTTCGTTGCAAGACAATTTTATCGCGAGTATAGAAATTATGCCCGTGACCCGTTGAGTGAGGTCCATAATTGCTGATTTGTTCGCTATGTTTATTCGCGACCCCTGATAGTTACCTAACTAGGTCGTTTATTTTACTTAGAAAAGTCGACGCGTCGGACACTAAATTGCAATAATTATTTCGAATTGCATCGGAGCTGTCCTCGAAAGACAGAGGAGAGTTGCTTCCCGATCCGGAGGGCTTTGATCTTTTATCTCCTGGAGAAATATTTGTGGGTGACATGTCGCCAAAAAGCCGTTTTGGTCGGGAGTTATTTGGTGACCTAGGGGTCAAAATGCTTTTGCCGAAAGGGTCCCTACTACGGTCAGGGGGATCGTCATTATGAAATAAATAATAAAATAAATTAACCGAAAGGATAATTAAAAAACCGATGAGAGCTAATGCGTAAGTTTAACAATTTATCCGATCAAGCCTACCCTCACAACAAATTAAAAAGAACTTACCGAAGAAAACTGGCAAAATCTACTAAATCCAACGTAAAAACACTAATATAACTTACGCGCTTTAAAGCACAAACCAACACAAAACAACTAGTAACACTCACAAGCCGGCAATCAAACCCGAGACACGAAAAACACAATTTTAAAAGGCACTGTGTCAAACCGTGTCCGCACAGTACGCGTGCACGGAGGGAAGTGAAATAACTAGGGTTAGTAAGTGAATAATAAGTTAATTGGAATTATATTGGGCTACATGGTGATCCCGAGTATAGCTCAGAATATGAACTTCAGCTAAACTTCGTGGGCAGGTTAGTTAGTAAAAGACTTTCTTAAGAATAGTTGCAAATTTGTGTTCAAGTTATTCGAAGTGACATGTAAACAGTGATGGTCTTAACTTGTTTTAATCGTGAAATTGTATATCAGGAATACGGTCAAAATCTACATTAAATAATGTTTGAAAACACGACCATGATTAATGAACCTGTAAATTTAAAATAGTAAATTGCAATTAAAAATTATTGCTCACTTGAAAGCGTAAGGCGCGGACAAATCTTGGTCTCTTTCCAAAGTCCATCTTCCCTTCTGTAGTTGTCTGCACAGCTCAGCCTGGTCAATTTCCTTGGGCTCATCTTCCTGAGTGGGACTTCCAGGAGTACTGAGAGTCTCGTTGAGCAAGGAGAACTGGCGTGCGGTAGCTGGTAGGCTGATCACGACCTTGGAAGCTGGGACGCCGAGGCCTACAACTAGGTCGACTACTGAATCCTGTGGAACAAATTTTACTTTTAATAATGACAAGGACACTGATATTGACATCGTTGAGATGTTATATAATATCTTTTATTAATAGGAATACCTATTATGGCTTTTCGATAGTTTGTTTTTCCTGAGGAGACTGAAAGTTAATGATACATTTACAAGATATACATAAATTGCATTCCAAAACTGTATATGCGAACTATTTAAAATGAAATCAGTATCACAATCTTTTCCTGTTTTTCTGAGACATTTGCGGAGTCCGTGTTACTGAGAATTTCGTAACGATAAAAACCCAATAACACTTTAGCTAAGCAAAAAGCAGTAATGGCCTCGAGGTTTAGGCGCGCGGTCGAGAATTTCGGCGGTCGCAGGTTCAAACCCCAGGCACACACCTCTGACTTTACGAAGTTATGTGTGTATTCACAATGAATTATCACTTGCTTTAACGGTGAAGGAAAACATCGTGATAAAACCTGCACACCTAAAAGTTCTTAGGAATTTCTTAGGTGTGTAGTCCGCCAACCCGTACTAGGCCAGCGTGGTGGACTAAGGCCTAAACCCTCTCAGTTGTAGAGGAGGCCCGTGCCCAGCAGTGGGACGTATATGGGCTGATGATGATGATGATGAAGCAAACCCGGTATAAATAGATAGATTGCACGGAACGGTGTTTATCACGAATTTTCACAGTAAACAGCACATGAATCCACTGTGTAACCTAGGTCACGGTTTATTTGCAACAGCGTGGCAACTAAGGTGAAACCACGGCAGGTGCGGTCAATGATTAAAGCTCCGCATAACATCTTGCATGAATGAAACCTTAAACCGCCAATATTATGCCATCGTATAAACATTGCACTTTATTTTTGTTGGTATGCAATCGAATTGACCCTGATTCATTGAGCATAATGAAAAAAATTATGAGTGTTTTTTATAAAAAACGTCTATACATTTGAAGATAAAGGAAGTAATAATACATTTGTTATTAACAAACATTCCCGGATTAATAAATATTCTAATGACAGTTATGAATTAATTGTGAGCCAAATTTCATTTCGTCACCGGATAACACATGTCTTAATATTATACAAACGTTGTCATTAAATCGCAGGATTGTGACCGGTTGTAGGGTAACCGGTAAAACTTTATAGTACCTATATGTGGGCGTCTACATAATTAAAACGATTTACTTTGTTGATTTTAGGGATGTTATGGATATGATATTTCGGATCTGGAAACGGATACGGATATAGGAAAAAAATTCTATCGGTTTCGGATACGGTTACGGATATGTAATTATTTCGGATTATCCGTTAGTTTCGGATAATTTCGGTTACGGATATCAGATTGAAGTAAAATATAACTGTTTTCGACACCCTTGTAAAGGTATCAGCTGTTTGGTCGTTTTTGGTTTTTGTTGCCTATTTTGTTCCAGCAATAAAAGATCTTTGTACTGATCACTCTGTTTGGATTTTATATGAAGTTTCAGTGGAGGCACTATGCCTTCTTTCCGGCTAAAGTTTTTAAATGTTTACATTTTGCACAATCTACATTACCTTGAAAAAAAAATCCCAAATTAAAGTCAATATTGGTCGTTTTTTGTCTATAAAATTAACAATTTAGTACTTAACACAAGACTTTCTTAAACTATCCGAAACTTCTGAAACGGATACGGTTACGGTTACGGATATATTTTTATTTCGGATATCCGATAGTTTCGGTTACGGTTACGGAGCTCCATAATAATAATAAACTTGATTTAATGTATTGATTAATTATGTTTACCTATAATTTAAGTAAGTTTCGTTTCAAATAGTGTTTATTTACTGTGAAATTATTACTGATTTGATTAACGTCCAGTGAGTTGTTTATTGTAAAGCGAGGATCAGTCTGTTGGGAATCGCGATCGAATAAACATCTACCCATAATATGGATTTTAGTGCCGACAATACTGATAATGGCCAGTAAGTGCCGATGTACCTACATAACAGTGGTGGTACTTCCATAGAAGCCCAAAACCATGCCTAACGAAATTCATCTAATCATTAAGCTTTTAATATTTATTTAACTAAAGCAATTTGACATATAAATGAGAATATCCTGACCCCACAATAAACAATTATAAACTAGACATTACACAATTGACGCTTTTGGGCTTCTATGGAAGTACCGCCACTGCTAAATAGGTACATATTATGAACATGTCCATCAGTTAAAAACCGTTTTGCCAGGCCACATGCAGTGAGCGTTGAACTTACTATGCATGTTTTATTGGTATCACTTCAACTAATTATAATCGGAAAATATTATATCTATTATATTTAATAAAATATATAAAAGAAGCACTACAGTTTATCGTCTGCCCTTTCTAAAGCTACCTTTTTTAAATTTAATTAATCTGAAAAATTACTGAATTGAAATGGAGTTTTTTTTGGGCCCTATCCCACCACACACCCGCCACTGTAACTCCTGTGCTCCAGGATCAACAGCGGCACGCACAGTATTGACGCTGAGCAATGAAGCTCAGCGGACCTAAGGGGACCTAAATTTGTCATAATCCCGCAACGAAGTTAATCAGAAAGACAAAATAAAGGAGGAGTTGGAAAACAAAGAGTTGTCCACTTCCCTCCATAGCAAAGCGGAAATGAATGTTGAAATGGAGTTGATTACCATAACGATTATAATAATTAGTGAATTTAGTAAGAAACGATATTGACCGAAACTTACGTATTTCATACAAACTGATGCACCTGTCTGTATCGCTGGGGGCGACCCAAGTTACGAATGAAACTACTGTAGTGTAATTTCGACCTTATTTTTCAAGTCATAAGGTTAAATATAGACAAGGTATTTTTTCTCCAGTACCAGATCACCTTAACCGACCGTCGAGTACTGTCCGAACATAAATTTCAACCCATAGATTTATTTTAAACCATTAAAATAGGTTTTATATGAAATTAATTGATTTCAACATAACAGTTGCGAAATTAAAGTAACTACTTTAATTTAGATAAGTGCTTTAAATTTAATTACTTGTCAGATGTTAACCGATTTTTCGTCTATATTTTGAAATGTATTATGTAGGTCAAAGTGAATTTATAAATTGATTCAAATATTTTTAATGCATGTGGACTAGAATTATGTCAATGGACTAAAACATCATGCTACTCAAAGAGCGTCTTTTATCTAGAAATAGAATGGATGTAGCAATTGAGAGATGCAATGAAAAAAGCAAGAGTTCATAGTTTATATTCACATTGACGTCTATTTTAAAGTCTAAAATTGTTTGGACGCCTAAGGAAATTTTGCCTCTACACTCTACAACAAAATATATACCTGATAAAACAGTATTAAATATTAATGTATAACATTGAATTTTATTATGTATACTTGATAGATTGGCGAAACATTTTCTATTTATTAAGTTAATTGGTATTTTATACAACTATTGCACCTCCATTCTCAATCATATCATAAAAAGTGATATTTACATTTCAAATGTTTGTAATCTCTTTACAAGAAACAATTATATTGAATTTGGTCTTTATTAATAAAACTAAATACAACATTAAGTAACCTACTGGTCTAGATTTCGAAATCATCATCATCATCATCAGCCCATATACGTCCCACTGCTGGGCACGGGCCTCCTCTACAACTGAGAGGGTTTAGGCCTTAGTCCACCACGCTGGCCTAGTGCGGGTTGGCGGACTACACACCTAAGAAATTCCTAAGAACTTTTAGGTGTGCAGGTTTTATCACGATGTTTTCCTTCACCGTCCTTGACTTACATATTTTTATTTATTTACATATGTTGGCATGCATACTAATAATTTGCATCTAGCACTAAGTGGTGTCTGAAGAACTATTCTAAAGCATTTGTATTGTATTCCGCTTAGTGAAAGAATAAAAGGTTCAAAAAATCCTCGTCAAAGCCCTATTTATCAACAACGCTACCATTTCCTAGGTGTTAAAGGATTTCATTCGCGAACGGGGTGTGCAGTTATTATACATATGAAACCTAATTTTTGACCACCTGTGGTATGAATTAAATCAGTTTAAGCTTTATTTATTATCTTATTCCTACAACCAAATATGTGCTATGTCGTTAGTTAAAAAGCAAAAATACATTGAAGCCAAAACTCCATTGAAATCGTCAAGAAACCCAAACCGTACCTCAATACATATTGATTTTTATTATCGCTCACCACAATTCACTAAATAACCCGCTGTTTCTTAACCGATATTGACCAATTCCACTTAAATATTAAACCAATTTTATGTTCAATGAGTCATAAAGACGTTACGAAATAATTTCGCTTGATGTAGTGCGGCGTAATATAAAACTTATATCATCATTACCATATTAATTATTTATAATGGCGGCTTATAATGATATTTCGTGCACAGGAATTTAATGCCGGCCTTAAGCACGAACTTATCTTAGACCCATTCGTAGCGTCTGCTTCGAAAATAACTGTTTAGAGGCAGCCAAAATAATGGTATCGAATGTAAAGAAATCCCCTGTCGATGGCAAAAGATCGACATAAATCTGAATAGCTAGGTGGCCTTTCAGTTGTAGAGGAGGCCCGTGCCCAGCAGTGGGACGTATATGGGCTGATGATGATGTGATTACAATCAGATTCAGAGTAATTAATATGCCAAATCATCAAGACATAAAAATCCCTGAGATTAAAGCACTACTTGAAGATACCTAATATTTAATCCAATAAGTACTAACGATAAACGAACAAATTAATGAATCTTAATGTTTTTTGGGGTTATTGGTGTTTCCGACTAAAACATTTTAGTTGCAGTATGGAGGCTAGAAATGTGTAACAATTAATAACACCTAGGCGAGGGTTTGAGCCATGTTTACAATGCGATATTAGTATTCTTATCGTATACAAGATTTGTCGTATTATTAAAGAGAAAAACAAAATCTTTGCGGCCTACAATGATACAAGACGTCGGAACAAAACGTTTAATAACGGCTAAGTAAAATTATGCAATAGTAAAGTATGTAGTATACAAATATACTTACAATAAAGTAACTGTCTTCTTAGAGTTCGTACTCGTAAATGGCTAGTATTAATTTATGATTAATTTATTAGATAAAACTATATATTCTATAAAACTGCTTAGCGGAATCGCTAACGAAAGTATGAATATTAACAAATCCTTTTTACCCTCTTACAGTGGCGGTACTTCCATAGAAGCCCATAAGTCCAGTTAGCCTTTTAAAATTCCGAATAACATACAATCTCTAAGCTTTAAATCCTTGTTTAAAATAGTTA
Source organism: Hemaris fuciformis (assembly GCA_907164795.1). Classification (NCBI taxonomy): domain Eukaryota; kingdom Metazoa; phylum Arthropoda; class Insecta; order Lepidoptera; family Sphingidae; genus Hemaris; species Hemaris fuciformis. Next base: position 3,872,806 of record OU015440.1, on the reverse strand, counting down.
TTTGACATATAAAAGAAAAAATCCTGATCCCAAAATTAACAATTATAAACTAGACATTACACAATTAACGTGAAATGCTTTTGGGCTTCTATGGAAGTACCGCAACTGCCTTTTTAAGGAGGGATTTTCTAAAAACACCTACCTCCCAAAGGGGAGGGGGCTTTACATCACAAAAACATTCCTGTGCTTATTTCATGTATCTATGTTGCAGTAATATAGACTGAGCATGGAAGTTACTTTATCAGAGTAAGTAAAAGTTTACTCACAGTGTTCATCATGTCCCACAGTCCGCTCAGCCTGCTAGGATGGTAGGTCATCTTCTTCACTAGACCCAGGGCGTGTGTCTGCACCATCATCAAGTCTACTTTCTTCACCAAGGTTCTCAGGTCGTAGTACTTCGCCAGAAGTTCGGGGTGGGCTGGTAGCGCGAGGAACAAAGGTCCCCCACCGGAGGAAGCGAGGGCCGATTTGGCAGCCTCCACTTTCTCGAGGACCGTCGTCCTGTTAAGGGTTTTGTGGGCATCGTTGATCTCGAGACCTTGGACGTGCTTCGATTTGAGGAGAGTGCGGAGGTCCTGGAAGAGTAAAAAATAATTTATTATTTACTTGTTCCTACGAAGATCAATAGGTCATGATAGATAGTGCTGATAAAATGGTCATCTCTTGGTAGTCACCGGCATTCGCAATTTTAATGAAATACTTATTCTAACTCTCAATTAAAAAAAAATAACACTGAAGTCAATAAGGGGTACTTTTGGGGTTTAATATATTTTCCAAAAGTCTTTTTGTAAATAAAAATAGTATTGAAACAATTTATTATACATAAAAATACAAGGTCGGTATCCGCTAAGAAAAGGTATAGTTGTACTCTACTAGAATTGAATGATAATTTTAAATTAAATTTTATATAGCATAATCGTAGCTCACACCTAAAAGTTCTTAGGAATTTCTTAGGTGTGTTGTCAGCCAACCCGCACTACGCCAGCGTGGTTGGCTAAGGCCTAAACCCTCTCAGTAGTAGAGGTGGCCCGTGCCCAGCAGTGGGACATATATGGGCTGATGATGAAGCATGGCTCTTATTACGTGGGACTTAATAAGTGACGTTTAGTGGGTGCAGAAATACGCCTGTTTTATTGAATAAAGATTATAACATACAAACACAACACGTATGATTTAAGTGTTTAATGCGTTGCGCAAATATTCATGTTATTTACGATTTAGTTGTGTAATTGTAACACTTAAGTTTTCCTTGACAAACTTATAAACAAATCAATAAAAGAATTAAACAACTTTACGATCGCTCGCTTAACATTACGTATACAGTTAGGTACAGCAAGTAACTTGAATATAAAAGTGACAGGACTGGCTTCTGATGTGAGCAACAACTGATAAGAAACGATTACTGTTATCGTTGACACAATAATGTTGATCAATTCTATACAGGGTGTATTCAGAGTTTGTAATGACCTGAGCTATTACCTGACTTAGTTTCCAATAACGGTCTAAATACACCCTGTATATCTAGTAGTCCCGTATACACAGGTTGATCACGATACCTTTTCATGGATACCAATAGCAAGCCTACTCTTTCGAATTCCATGCATGAGTGTATGGATATATGTATGTATGAGAAACTAGAGGTAGATCTAAGATTCTTTTTACCTATTCATTAAAATAAAATACTGTAATTTTCCTTAAGTGGTATTGATCTCCATAAAAATATTGCAAAGAATTTAATAATTGCTAACACTATTGCTATACTATAACAAACATATACCTATTCGTTTCGATGCGAGAAATATCATAAACTTGATTAATCTAAGTACAGCCGGATGCCGTTTTCAGACATATTTACACGCCTTAATTAAGAACCTAACAACACTAATTAGTCAATTTAAAAAATAATAATATTGCTATTTCTATATTTGTTTTAAAACATTTCGTGTTGCTGAGGGAGTTTCTTGCCGTTTCTTCTCCACAGCGATAACACGTTTCGAAGCGGCAACAGTTAAGTTTAAAATAGCTTAAAATTGACGATTCAAAAGAACTTATAAAAGTCTATTTGAATAAAGATAATTTGACTTTGACTTTGACTATGTTCTACCTGGGTATCAATCTTAGGACCTCTAGCCCGTTCGATAAGCTTTCGCAGCGAGTCTACGCAATCAAAGTGAATTTTACTTAACAAATCGTGATAAAAAATAAAATAATTTTTATTCTCAGCTGTACCCACACTGCCTGCAAAATATTGCCCAATAATTATTTACTTTTTGACATATCCGTTAATGTTTTTCACATCCTGATTTATCTCATTATACAAACCGTGTATTAATCACTATCGTACAAAATTTATGTACGCCGCAAACGAAATTGGGTCGATCATTTAATTTATGTGGAGGAAACACGTTATTACACAGTTAAATTTACTTATTCAATAATATTGCGTTGATGTCAATGGAAAGGTCCGGAATTGTCTGTTTTGGTAATTTTAGTTGAGGGTACTAATAGATAGATGTACTAATAACAGCCCCGTGGCGCAGTTGGCTGGACACCAGCTTGCGAAACGAGAGGCCGCGGGTTCGATCCCCGCACCGAGACAAATGTTTGTGTGATCCACAAATATTTGTTTCGGGTCTGGGTGTATGTGAGACCAAAAAAAGTCTCTCGTAGTTTCTGATACCCACGACACAAGACTTGTATCTTAGTGTGGGATCAGAACTGTGTATGTGACTGTTGGGTGTATTTATTTATTTATTTATTTATTATATTAGAATTAGTCAAAATAAATAAATTAAAAATGCAGCTGTTTAGGGATGAAAGCTCAGTTAACAAACTCACTTTTGTATTTAAGAAAAAAAAAAAAGATTTTTTTTATGTTTGTTGTTGTGCTTGGAAATATAGCTAAACTATATTTTTATAAAAGGAAATTCTATTTAAGTCGTTTGCAACATATTTTAAACATTGGTAAGATGAGAGAATCTCATTTTAAAATATAATAATGAAATAACATAAAATAATGCTATTTATAATAGCCTAAGTGTTTCTCCAAATTATTTATGTTTTTCTATCAAATATTATCGAAATTAATTCAGTGGTTTACTTGTGAAGTTTTAACAGGAAGTCAGACTTTCCGGAAATTACTTGGTTTTATTTAATACTTATAGTTTTTCCATATATTTTTTATACTTTTTTTTTGTAAAGTAAGGTATATGCGCTTATGCTGCGCCACTCCGTCCAGTTACATATTGATGATGATGATGATGATGAAAACTAAATATAATTTTGTCCGAAACTAAAATCCAATGGACCCTTCCATCGATGCTGCTCACCTATAATTCGAAACCAAAGATCGGTATCTAATAATTATTGATTACTATAAGTTTCCTCGTGTGTAATTTAAACGATAGACCTACGATACGATATCGATGCTATTGCATCCCGAGTCCCATTGGAATGTTAGGATACGAACAATTGTAGGAAAACAATTAATTACAAGTGTAAACATTATATATTTCACTATCTTCAAGACTGCTTCGTGGTCTCGCGGTACAAGTATGTGCCGTGCGATCTAGAGGTCCTGGGTTCGATTCCCGGGTCGGGCAAAGTGTTATTGGATTTTTCCATTAGAAAATTCTCAGTAACAGCACGGAGTCTGGAAATGTGCCCGAAAAACGGCAATAGGCTCGCCCCCTATTACGTGGGACTGATACATACCTGGCGAAATGTGGGTGCAGAAATGCACCTCTGCCTACCCCCTCGGGGAATACAGGCGTGAGTTTATGTATGTACGTATCTTCAAATCCTTGTGAATTTGTAATTGAATAAATAAATTGAAAGATATGTGTATAGATATAATGTAGGTATTATGTAAGTTTCATATTCAATATACAACCTTTACATCATATTTCACTTTCCAAACGCTATCCATGTACAGCAGGGGAGGATTTATTCACGTCAACGTCAAGCGAACTTAGATATGCATTAATTAACGTTAATGTTACATCACGATTTCGCTGCAATTTATATTAGTTCCACATTTTACCAACAGCTTATCATACTGTCAGTCGTGTGTAGAAATATGGTAGCTTTGAATTATAAAATTAATCACGCGAATATGAGTTTAAAATGTAAGTTGTTACATACATCGGTAAACTTGTTAATTCCTTAATTATATTTCTTGACTTATTTACAAACGCTAATTTAAAAACATCGTAAGGAAACCTGCACACCTAAAAGTTCTTAGGATTTTTTTAGGTGTGTAATCCGCCAACCCGCACTAGACCAACGTGGTGGACTAAGGCCTAAACCCTCTCAGTTGTAGCGGAGGCCCGTGTCCAGCAGTGGGACGTATATGTGCTGATTAATGAATTTACAAACAGCATACATGCCAGCACTCACGTTTCGCCAGTTTTGTTTAGTTTCGGGTTACAGAAGGCGATCGTATTGCTATTTATCAAATTTATTTTTAACTTCCTTTGTTTTAAAGTGTTTATTTTTATTCTTTGTATCAGCACTTTTTCACTAAGCTATTCGGACCTTATAAATGGCATATCAAATTGACTGCATTTGAAAGTAACAGAAGGTAAAGAAACCATAATTATTGTTTATTTCTAATCAATACAAGTATGTTGGCCTGCTAAAACAACCTTCAGCAAATACAGAATGTAATTTCATAATATTGGTATTAACCAATATTATGAAATTACATTTATATTAATAAATGTTAATTTAAAAAAAATATGGCTCATACGTGGGACTTAAAAATTTGCTTGTTAATATGCAAAATTACACGATAAGGCGTAACTATAAGTGTGAATGATAAATTGCGGCCTCAAGTTTGGAACAAACATTTGCAAATTGCGCAAACATTTGATGAATTCGGCCACAGCCCTAATGACTTACCTAAATGTTTTCATAGGGCCCACCTTTAACCACTTGAGGCTTTAATGACAAGTCCCCTTTCAATAGATCTTTAAGTTTATAAAACTAGCAGTTATTCGTGAGTCTGTACTACATGACTAGACTATATACATATGTATATGTTTCACTGAGTGATTAAAATTACCTACAAATCCGCAAAGATTATTGTTGGTAGGGCATTCGTATCTGCCGCAGAGCCAAGATGAGGTGTTAAACCCGCCATAGTGGTTCAATCTGTTGACATAATTATCGACTGTTGAGTAATTATTGCCACTTCGAACTACGCTAACCGTCAAGTGTGGTGTATATAAAAAATATTACACATTCAAGCCAGCTGGGGGTATGATTACTACATTTATACTTTTATATCCATTTAGACTAAAGTTTTTTTTATTGACCATCGATTACACCATTGGTCCTAGGGCACAATCCTATGTGAAGAAATTCGGTTTTCATTCAAGTTTCGCTGAGTCTCTCTATTACGAAATCCTAGTAAGGCGGCCAGTATGAAATTGCACCGATTAACGCTATTAGACTCTCACTCCCTAGGTGTAGAACTGCACCTCTGTCTAAACCTTCTAAAATATAGGCATTAAAGTATATGACAAAGTATTTATAAAGATGAAATGCAATAACATGTCGCGTGCGGCGGCAGACACGGTCAGTTCGCTTGGTGGCCGATGGAGCGCGTCCCCTCAGCTTGACGCGTGACATTTTGTCGCACAACACGCTAGAGGTCAACTGAGCGACAAAGGAACCAGTATTCGTGCACTTTCTTTTTCTTTTGAACCAGTCATGTCTGGCACGTAACGGGATGTATTTTTTTGGATTTGGTGTTCATGGAAATATTATTTGTTTATTTTCAATATCTTGTTTTACAGTACAAAGAAATTCTTACTCTCTACACTAAAGCGAAAGACACACTAAAGAAAAAATTTCCAAGAGACATCTCACACTAGGCACTCGTGAGATATTCATTATTTAGTCACTTACTAAGTACTTCCAATACAATTTATTATTGTAAAAATATTGTATTTTCTGAATAATTGCCATTTTTAAATAGTTTCATTTCGCAGTCTACCTTGTAAGGTTTGCCAGAACCTTTTGGATTTGCAAAAAAAAATACAAATGGCTTATTGAAATCAATAAGTAACTGCACAAACGGTCTGCATATAATAACGACTGGCGAAAAAGACTTGCTCTTCCACTAACGGGTAAAAATATGCCGATATAATAAGTCTTAAATTTTCCATGCAAGATGCGTCACACTTGGTCATTTTGATTTGATTTACATGTATTGTCGCATCGGGAGCATACAAATACCCCATCCATACTTCAACATTATCATAATCTATACTTCAAATTACGTAAAAAATAAGATTTTTTGTAGGATACGTATGTTAAACCATAATACATGCTACAACATGGAATACAAACTAACCTTGGGTTAAACCAACTTTATTAACAACCGCTGTCTACTTTTAAATATAAATTAAAACATGCCCCTAAGCAGGATTTACGTAATTAAACAAACACTGAGTCAGTACCTATACAATAACATTTGACCTGCTTAAGCTTTTAATAAAAACAGACTTCTTGCGACATAATGTAATGACATTAACACGGTCAGTCAAAACTGAAGCTATTTTATTCAAGTGAGCTATATAGAATGGTGGGTGAGAAGTGATTATGAGCAGCCGATGTCATTATGCAGGCATGTCTGTAACTATAGTGATAACATACAATATGGTTAGTTTAGGAAAGAATAAATTTATCTGTTCCATTTTTAAAGCGGTGATAAATAATTAAAATAACCTAACAGTCACATACATAGTTCAGGTTCTAATTTGTTTTAATGTGTAAATAAATGCAAGTGTAATCCCATGGGTAACTAAGAGCCATTCGATCCCACACCTAACATTAAATACAATTCTCTCTATTATTCACAAATATTCGTTTAATTTTTTGATCATAACCAACTTGTTTGTTAGTAACTTACTGGCAAATCAGTATTGGCATTTAGCATCAGGTGTAATCACATACAATGCTTAGAAATCTTGAGTTGTATGTGCACGACTAGACCGTTTCCATCAATTACCATTAATCTTCAAGTAATTCACGCGCATACATTTTAATCACCAGACACTGAATTCTTACATAAAAGACTGATTCCGACTACCAGTCAATACTGACAGCTTTGCCTGATAGTGTGGTAGATTTAAACTGAAGGCGCCTAAACGCTAGATCTTAACGAGATAACACAGTCACGTATCAATAATGCGCGGACACCATTTAAGGCGAGTCTTACTTCTGTTTCTTAATTTGACGTCATGCATTTTGCATGAGCAGAATGGGGCTTGGGAATGAGTTTAAACGACAAAGCTTGTTATTCTCTTGAAATGTTGGGAATAATGATTTGATGAATAATGGAGAAATTTGTAACGGTTTATGGTAATAAAGTTGTATTTTATACGTAGGTCTATATAAGTTTCGAAATCGAGCAGTTGCTTAATATTTTTTGATTCTAAAGAATTTACTTAAGAATAAAGAGATTTAGATAGGATATTGATTTTATACGTTATTAGAGGGAAAAGAAACGAGTACCGTATAATTGCACTTGTAGCAAACAGTACGAGTGTAGGTAAACGTTTACCTCTGTAGGTACTGTCAATCACTCGTCACTTGTTACAATCACAACGCTATGTTCAGAAGACCCAGCATTATAGGAAAGAGGAAAATGACAAATTCCACAGTACGGCAAATCACCTAATTGAAATCTTTTAGAAAATTGAGAACAATAATACTCCGGTATTGGTTTATGAATATGGAATATTAAAACAAGAAACCGAATATCATTAACCTCCAAAAATGTTCTCAGAAACGCCTTCGCCGTGTCAAGTTCAATACAAGTTTCAAACAAAGTTCCTACATTGTAATTAATCCATCAGACACTACAATAGGCCATCAAATAACATCTAATTTATACTTTAACGCTGTTTTCATTGCCACACGTTACAGACGTAGCTTAATTTTTTTATACAATTTTTACACTGGTTTTAGCTAATGCGAAACTTGAGTTGTTATGACATATCTATTATTTACATCATGTATTTTAAAGAACACATGCTTAGATGATATTATTTATTGAAAATACAGGAAAAGATCAGATCAGAGGCAGTCATGTTCCGTGACATAAGATTATAATAAAAATTAAAATAAATTAAAAAAAAATCATTCACAAATGAATGTTTAAGCTCTGGTGTCAATTATTTTCGGTAATTATCTTGTTCCAGTCACATTTCGTACCATTTAGTTTATTCCTCTCCTTGCGAGGTTGTCTGGAAGAGATCGCTCTTAGCAATAAGACCGCCAATTGGATGTGCCAAATTTTTGTATATGTTTTCTTTGTGCTGATGTTTGTTATGAGGTGTTAAAAAAATGTATAGTATTATTATTTCGACTTAATTAAAAAAGTCTCTAAGATGTTTTTCAACTTATCGTGTCGTATTCGCTCATGGACACAGTAAATGCAGTGCACAAGTAATATGTTCGCGGGAGCAATTAACTGGAGGTAATAAATGTTGGTCACCGCTACTGCCCACACCACGCACGACGCCGGCCATTTGTAACATGTTGTGGTAGCGTTTATATAATTACTGATACAATTATTTTTGCTTTAGTCATGTGAGAAACTATTTTAAAGACAACTGAGTTACTACTTGACGTCGACTTTAGGTATATGAATTAATAGTCTCTATGTTCCGTCATTTTCTTACTCTAACAGCGTCCGTGGTGAAGTAGGTTTAACGCCAGCTTGTTATACTAGAAGCTCAAAGAATAAAACAAATTTATATACAGTACTCTTAGGTATGTTCTTATGTATGTTCCATTTAACTGCCCGGTAATTGTACAGTAATTCAATTTGATTCATCATCATCATCATCATCATCAGCCCATATACATCCCACTGATGGGCACGGGCCTCCTCTACAACTGTGAGGGTTTAGGCCTTAGTCCACCTCGCCGGCCTAGTGCGGGTTGGTGGACTACACACCTAAGAAATTCCTAAGAACTTTTAGGAGTGGAGGTTTCATCAAGATTTTTTCCTTAACCGTTAAAGTACGTGATAATTATTTGTGAATACACACATAATTTTGAAAAGTCAGAGGTGTGTGCCTGGATTTTGAACCCGCGACCGTCGAGATTCTCAGCCACGTGCCTAAACCTCGAGGCCATTACGACTTATCTTATTTGATTATAGAATATCAATAATAATCGTATTTACGTAATATTAACCACTCTACTCCTCTCAGTCATAGAAGAGAGACCTGTGCACGGCATTAAAGATAACCGTAATCTTTTCATTCGTCACAAGTTAAACCGCATTGCAATGACCATCAAGGCCAGTACTATCACATTACCGGGCCATAAAATGAAGAAGATACAACGCAAAGAACAAAGAATTCCATAACTCCATACAAATTTACTTCGACAAATACTACTTTTCTCGTAGCCCTAAGATTTAGACTGTCCTACCCAAGGACTGGGTACGTGGTACCCACACACATTGCTCAACATATATGTTATCTACCCACGTTATTTATTACTATGAACTGGATATGTTTCACAACACGCCGCGCCGCGCTAAATGATTTGTAGCAAATCTACTATTAGTTATACAAACATTTGTAATAAAAGAACGACTGGACCAATTACTTTTTATACATATAATCTTTTCTGTATCTCCGATGATATAGCAGAGGCTGTTTTCAGCGACTTTTTGATAACTCTGTTTTAAGTCTCATTTCCGTTTTTCGGACACATCTCTAGACATCGAGCTGTGCTTCTTAGTATTTACTAACGAACAAAACTCAATAAAATTTTGCTTGAACCGAAAAACGATCGTAAAATATCTCGATCTCTCATCGCCCATTTGTGTCATCATCATCAACAACCTTTCTCACGGCCACTGATGGACATAGGCCTGTCCTATGGCACGCCACTGGGCTCTATCTTCGGCTTCATCAACCGCTGCCAGAAATCTTCCATATACAGAGTGTATTCAGACCGTGATCGACAACTAAGGCAGGTGATAGCTGCGGTGATTACAAACACCGTGACATTAAAAAAATCTAGACAAAAAATAAAATAAAATACGCTTTTCTTACAACCATATTCATTTAATATCTATGATTGTTAGGAAAACGTCAAATTTTTATTTTTGTCTGGATTTTTTTAACGCCAATGGGTTTGTAATAACGTAGCTATTACCTGCCTTAGTTTCCGATCACGGTCTGAATACACCTGTATATAAAGAAGCACTCAAAGGCAGGTATATAAAATTTAAATTTAATTTCCGAATATTATTTACCTGATTACGGAACATTACGTGTAAACCGAGCCCCAGCGTATCGAGGCGACGCCAATGACATTTTCTCGAAGAATGATTTACTGCAGAAGTATTTTTTAAAATAGGTAGGTCAATACCGCACCGTCAAAGTAAGTAGAATTTATTAAATGGTATCGCCTTATCAGAGTTAATAAGCTTAAAAGGTTTAATTCTGTGCGTGCGATGAAAATGTATTGTTGAATGTATTAAATCGGTTTTCATTAACAACTGGTGATGCAAGCCAGTTTTAGATTGCAGCTTGTATTTTAGTAGTACTTAATACAACTATAAATAGTGTAATAGTTTAGTCTTGAGAGGACAAGCCTCTGGTCCAATGTCAGAATGCTGAGAGGGACTTTGCTCTGACTTTCTTTGCTTTGCTTTTCTGATTAAAATGAGATTTAGCTGAAAACCGTATAATGGTGATATTATTATCTGATCTTATTTAACTTTCTCATTTATCAATCGTTTGAACAGGCTAAATAAGTCACCGAGTATCTATTTATCTCGACATGACGTTCTTTTCACCTTTACAAAACATGTATGTGACCGTTGGGTGTATTTGCAGACTATATTAAGTATGAGACTGCCTCGTGGTCTCGCGGTACAAATATGTGCCGTGCGATCTAGAGGTCCTGGGTTCGATTCCCGGGTCGGGAATGATGATGATGATGATACATAACTGGCGAAATGTGTGTGTAGAAATGCACCTCTGCCTACCCCATCTGGAAATACAGGCGTGAGTTTATGTATGTATATATGTATATTAAGTATAAAATGAATGAATAATTTACCAGTATCTTTGGCATCCTTTACAGTGCAAGGAATAAGCCCTTGGTCTCTACGCTGCTGATGTTATTGAGCTCTTTAAAATAGTTAAAAAAGTATTATGTAGGAAAAATTGAATGCACTGCCACGAAAGGTCAGAAAAAAGCGTCCCCCTTTTGAATTGGGAACCTCGGCATGTTCCACTAAAGCAAATAAGATCTCTTAGAAAATTGAGTGCATTTTGATAATACTTATTTTCACTAACACACAAGAAACTCTAAATGATGGCACCAATGTGAGGAGATAGCAGTGAGACATTAACAGACTTATAGATTTTTTTTAGGTAGCCACACTAAAACGTGCAATGCTCAAGCATATTTACATTTTGAATATTAAGTTAGACTCGAACTGGCAGTCTAACATTTCAAAAACAACATCAGGATTATCTGGGTCATTATGTCTTGTGATTGACATAACCAGAAGCGCATTGATGCATGAACTCAATCAATGACATCTACGAGTAATTACGTATGACACACATGTGAAAGGTAATAAGTAATGTGTGCCGCAAAACACTTACGAACTTAATATCATAGATCCAGTGTACGTTTTGCAATGTACTCCGCGTGGTCAATACTGGTTCTGGGATTATATTAGCAGCACAGGTGCAGCAATCTTTAATGTGTAACAAAATAATACCAGTTGTTACTAAGTTATGCTCGCCTGGTAACTACGATGTAGTAGGTAGCCGACAGTGGCTCGTGCTAGCTCTTGTAAGTAATGTATCATACAAATTTAATATCATACAAAATGAAATAAATATTATTACTGATTAAATTTTATAGATAGAAAATATGAAAATCCAGCACTATATATGAAAGCACGAAAAAACTTATCATTAATTTCGTATCTATTTAGGCGTCAATTTCTATAGTCTGAAATTATCTCTATCGCTTTACTTAATTACCATTAATTTATTTATACAAACTCATTAATTGTTTTTTTTTAAATACTTATTCAGTTGGGTCTATTTTTTATATAAGAATAGACAAATTTTAAATAATCATACGGAGGACTGAATTATATTCATTCACGATTTATTTCTCCATTATCGTCCACTAGTTAGGTGTGAAACTAATTTTACAGTAGATGAACCTTTGGCTTTAATTCAGAACTGCGAAAATCCTTAAAAAATTCCTATCATATTTGTGCTGACTTAAATCGTTTACCGCAGTTAACATAACTTGCTCAATTAAATTAATGTCCACGCAAAGTTCATACCCTTATTACGAAATGCCCTACAATATTGACAATAAATTTAAACGGACCATTTCTACGTGCGTGTAAATGCCACTAGAACTATTAAGGCGGGGTGTGCACTTCTAAATAACGCATTGTTACACATGTTGATTTATGAATATTTGAATATGCATATTCGCACATATTCGTGACTGCACTGGGGTGAATATAATTTATATTCAAGATCCGGTACCTTGGAAATATGTAGATGACAATCACTTTATGAACTGTATTGTGTTGATAACTGAAAATAAATTGATATGTTATGCGTGCGAGACACTTTCTAAAACTGTTAATTTATCATTAGAACGGACACTGAGATTAATATGTTACATAATGTGTTTTAACAATGATTATGACTCATAGTTGTGTTATAAGAGAAGCTCGATCAGTATAATAAGTTGAGAGCCAGTGATTTTTATTTGTCAAAGAGATAATAACTGGAACTGACCTAAAATTAATAATAAATACACCCAACAGTCACATACATAGTTGTGACCCCACATTAAGATACGAGTCTTTTGTCGTGGGTATCAGAAACTACGAAAGACTTTTCGGTCTCACAAACATCCAGACCCTAATATGATATTTGTGGATCAAACATTTTTCAGTGCTGGGATCGAGCCCGTGGCCTCTCGTTTCGCAAGCTGGTAGCTAATCAACTGCGCCACGGGGCTGTTACTATGACGTTTAATTGCCTTTTTGTTCGTGAACACAAAAAAATACACGACAAAAATTTAAATTAATTGTATATAATCTCACGTTAACCAACTAGTGTTTAATATTACTTTAAAATTAGCCGCGACAAGTAGCGCTGAACGTAAAGCCACAATTAGCTATTGCATCCGGGCTTGTGTTCCACATACTGTTGACAAATAACGGATGCAGGCAATTGCATAAGTTAACCTAAACTTGCTTTTGATTCGACTCCTTAGTTGTGAGATAATGTGTAAATTTTAGACATTTAGATTCTAGTATGTGTCCGGTAAACTGCAATACACTTGGTTTTTATTACGTGACTTAATAGTTGTCGAAAGGCGTATGTAGAAATTCACCTTTAAGCTACCATGTCGGACATATAGATTTGAAAGAAATACAATAAAAACATTAATAAAATCTTATAATACTAAAAGTAGCAAAAATTATGGGAAAGCGTTACACATTTTTAAAACAAATTACACTTTTCAACAGCTTAAAAATGAATTGCCTTGTCACAAACAACATATGTATGTTAGATTCCACTTGTCAAATACTATTTTCATGTCACCTATGTAGGAGACCTTAACTTTCGTGCCTTCGGAAATAAGTGGACATGTTTTACAACAAAATTTGGACTGAATTTTTAATATTCATCCAAATAATAAAGACAGCCCGAGCGTCAAGAGTCTTTGCGAATCATAAGCAGCTTCTTACCCACTACGCAACCCAGAACATTACATAAAAACATGTTATTATTTCAGTGTTAAAACGAAATAACAAACAGCCGGCGCGAGAATACAAAAACAAGTGGTACCATATGACAGACAAGACACAGGTCTTACAGGTTTCCGTATTAAGATCAATGAGGCAATGCCGACGGGTTGCGCAACACAAGCACCGCGAGTTTAAATTTAACGAGACAGGAGAAACATTTTTGCTAATTAAAAAGTGATGTTTTTGTTTAGGTCAAGTTCATTAAACCTGTTGCTAGTTTCACATAAAAATTTAAATCATTATTAACATTAATTCTCGTGCCAAATTAAGATACAATTAATATCTCATTATCTACACGAGACTCTGCTCTTACAAATATGAATAAAACAATCACACTATTTTCGTTTCACTGCCTTTTCTCCGGATACTAATTTCATAGTCACTATTATTGTCTAACTTATACACTGGAGTATATAAGCTAATAATTTATTAAAATTACTTTTATAATATATTGTCATTTTCATTAGCTAAGCTACACAACTATGGCGGCATCTATTTTTTTTAAACTTAGAAGATCTAAGAAAGGAACAAGGTAAATAGACCTGCATTTTAATTCACGGCTTCGCGCTGCGCAACCGTTTAAAGGCCACATGGTACTTAGCATAGTGCTCATCGTAATATTGTGTGGATTATTGATATAGCTTCGTGGTCATTGACATCTTAGACCAAATCGAACGATGCGCCAATTCTTATCTTTGCTATACTATGAAACTATGAAATTTGACAGTTTACGGGTTGCGTTCTTCCTTATCGCCCTAGCAAGATTACATCAAGCAACGAGTGATTCTCTCCCGCTGCTTGTCCTTATATTTGGACAACACCTTTTGAAAATCCAATATTCAAAATCGAGTTTGTTACATGACCACGTCATCCGTTTGCCTAGCGAACTTTGACCGAGAGACACCACACCGAGATTTCCTACTGGGCTCAAAGACATCGTTGATTCACGTTAAGCTTTAGAAATTTCGACCGAATTGGATCAGGCTCGAGATTTATGCAAGGACTTCGTCCAGTAGTGGAACAACCCGGGGCAAGACCGGTATGGAAATTATTATAATAAACTTATATTACTATTACATACATACATAAACTCACGCCTGTATTCCCCGAAGGGGTAGGCAGAGGTGCATTTCTGCACCCACATTTCGCCAGGTATGTATCAGTCCCACGTAATAGGGGGCGAGCCTATTGCCATTTTTCGGGCACATTTCCAGACTCCGTGCTGTTACTGAGAATTTCCTAATGGAAAAACCCAATAACACTTTGCCCGACCCAGGAATCGAACCCAGGACCTCTAGATCCCACGGCACATACTTGTACCGCGAGACCACGAGGCAGTCATTATTATTATTATAATAATAAATAAACGATAACGATACGAGTAACATTCATTAGTGGCAGCCTCCAGTTTGTAAACTATCACATCGACCAGTCCATACGCGTCATTGTGCCTCCAGCCACCACTAGACGAAGCGCGCCACCACTAGACGAAGCGCAACATCATTGCCTCACCTTCATTACCTCCTAGTTACAAAGCTGTCATTTCCAAGAGCAATTAATCCCCGCACCCCCCGAGCGCCCCGCGACCTCATCACTCACCTTGACAAATGCGAATTTAAATCCACACAAACATTGTAACTAGATTACGGAGCAAGTTCTCAATGCCGCCAAAGCTGCTGTTAATGGTGATCAGTCGTGACCGGTATAATGAGCCGCGCCTTTCACTGATCCTTGCTTTTTTAGTTTATCCACACGATTTGCATGCGTGGGTATCAGTTTGATCCTTGATGAGAAACGACCGGGAGCGGATTCAGTGAGACATGTGTCTTGCAACAGTGCTGTTTGTGTGGACTGGTCTGCCTGATTTGCTTATTTGCATTTATGAACTTTTAACCTGGTTAAATGTCAGTTTCTCCATTTAAGATAACTATGTTATCCTCATATTCAATATAACATTCTGAGATTGTATTAATGAATTGCTCTGATTCGGGAAATTTAGTCTTTGTATCAATATTGTAAACTATCTCTTGATTGGAAAAGAGCAACACTAGAGTTTCTTACCCGTATTTCTCTAGTGATGACTGCCTACCGAACAGGGTGGTAATTTTTTGTGATAAATACTGCCAACAACGACACTTATTGACCCCGCATGTAAATACAATTATTGTATCTAAAACGAGAAAATATCGGTCCTGTATCTTTTTAAACACAAAGTGTCGAGATGTTTCCTGATTATGCCGTTAGGCATTTAGAAGTATTGGCCCGACGCATTGGAAAATGACGATAGGTCCCTTTTATATAAGAATCACCAGCCCCGTGGCGCAGTTGGCTAGATACCAGCTTGCGAAACGAGAGGCCGCGGGTTCGATCCCCGCAGCAAGACAAATGTTTGTGTGATCCACTAATATTTGATTCGGGTGCGGGTGTATGTGAGACCGAAAAGTCTCTCGTAGTTTGTGATACCTACGACACAAGACTTGTATCTTAATGTGGGGTCAGAACTATGTATGTGACTGTTGGGTGTATTTATTTACTTATCATATAGCTTGCAACACATGGGTGTATCTACCTTTCCTCAGAATACAGGTTTAAGTATAATGGGTACGGCTAAGTGTAAGTGTATTAAAATAGATAAAAACGTCATCATCATCAGCCATATTCGTCCCACTGCTGGGCACGAGCCTCCGCTACAATTGAGAGGATTTAGGCCTTAGTCCACCACGCTGGCCTAGTGCGGGTTGGCGGACTACACACCTAAGAAATTCCTAAGAACTTTTAGGTGTGCAAGTTTCATCGCGATGTTTTCCTTTACCGTTAAAGTACGTGATAATTCTTTGTGAATACACACAAAACTTTGAAAAGTCAGAGGTGCGTGCCTGGGGTTTGAACCCGCGACCGTCGAGATTCTCGACCGAGTGCCTAAACCTGGAGGCCATCACGACACCACTATAAAATATTTGTTGCACTTAAGGTGACACTGCACATTAGGTAACTTCTGAAGTGACGTGTACATAGAAATGCGATGATTACAGACCACGTTGTGTGTACTGGTAAATGTGCAAATCCTTTCCACCTCATTTGACATGGAACGTGTGCTGCGCCATATTATGGGCGTACCCAGAAATGAACAGGCGGCAATTGAGTATTGACCCCATTTCTTAATAATACTACATGGTTTCATTATTGAAATGAAACTAAAGACTTACCAGACCTTAGATTTCAACCACGATTTACAGTCAATTTAACCCCCAACGTAAAAAAAATATGGCTGAAATGGAGTCAGTTCAGAGTTGAGTCATCAATTTAATTACTCGTGGATTAACTTAGAGATTTACATACAGACATAACGTCACGCCTGTATTCCCCGAAAGGGTAGGCAGAGGTGCATTTCTGCACCCACATATCGCCAAATGTGTTTTTCGTGTCACGTAATAGGAGACAAGCCTATTGCAGTTTTTCTAGCACAATTCAGGACTTCGTGAATTTCCTAACGAAAAAACTCAATAACACTTTGCCTGACGCGGGAATCGAACCCAGGACCTCTAGATCGCACGGCACATAATTGTGCCGCGAGACAACGAGGCAGGATTTACATACGTTAGTAACAAATCCAATTGAATATTATTTTGCAGATGTTAATGTATTCCCTTGCAACCGGTTGTACATAAATGTAAAACCCGACTGAGTGACCCACACGTGTGTCGCATTCCAGGGTTAAGCCTACTCATCTTTGTATCAACTGAGATTTAACTTAACTAATTAACTCGAGAAACTCATCCACATTTTGATACGTATCCATACTAGCCCAAGCTAGACACTAGGTACTGGTGTTGAGCGATACCCTCTGGACTGGAACAGATTCTTGGACCTTACATGCCTTTGTAGGGGTTAGCGCATAAGTAGACTATAACATAGATATGTATAACGTACGAGGATATATATATTGTAAAGACTGCGCGAGCACGCGGCACTCGTCGCCCGCACTCACTGTATTAACATGTGCTTTTAGTCAATACACGTAAATGATCCCAGTGCAGTAATTGTTTTATTTTAGGTCCCATATACCTAAACCTTTGAAAGTCTGCCAGGTATTTTTTCCCCACGCTGGCATCCTTCGACGTTTGAGATATTTCTTTAAGAATACACACTTAACTTCAAAAAGTAATGGGTACATGCCTGAGATTCAAACCCGTGAATACGGTGTAACAGTAGATAGCGCGTCTAGCCTTCGAAGCCATTACGCACTCCACCATAAATATGTGCAACCCATATTTGAGCTTTAATTCTACAAACAATATTTACAAGCGTTGGTTTATCATACATAAATGCTCACACACATGCTGACAACAACAACAAAAGCTCAGCGCATTCCAAATACATTCAAAAAGAGAGCTGTCAAAATTGACAATAGTCAATAACAATATGGCGGCCTTGACACGATCTGTCAAACGCAAGGTCAAGAATACGGGTATTGTAGGCTCAACAAATGACTCACTCGCATTCACGAGTGAATGACTGAACGATTGAGATCAGCTATGATGTATGGCACTTAGATGATAATTTAGATTGTGGAGTGGGTTGAAGGAAAATAAGTTCATATCGTATACCGCTCGCGTACTAGCAACTTTTGTTGCTTGTCAAGTATTACTCGTACTATGTCACTGGTTGACCGAGTTTCGGTTGCGTTAAAAATAATCCGAGAATTATGACTTGCTTTATACTTGGTGGAATGAAATACCACTACATCTTTTAAACAGTGTTTAACTTTCGGTTTTTAAAGTCCGATAAACGAACGAACGGCGTATATGATGTTAAGCGATCATTGCCGGCCATAAACACCCACTAAAAGCGAATAACTTCAGTAACTTCATTTAATATAACATAAAGAAAAGTTCAGAACCTCTTATGGTTCATGGAGAGTTTATCTCATATAATAAGAAATGAAGTTATTATATTTTAAGGTGCATTCATCATCATCAGCCCAATACGTCCCACTGCTGGGCACGGGCCTCCTCTACAACTGAGAGGGTTTAGGCCTTAGTCCACCACGCTGGCCTAGTGCGGGTTGGCGGACTACACACCTAAGAAATTCCTAAGAACTTTTAGGTGTGCAGGTTTTATCACGATGTTTTCCTTCACCGTTAAAGCAAGTGATAATTCATTGTGAATACACACATAACTTCGAAAAGTCAGAGGTGTGTGCCTGGGGTTTGAACCTGCGATCCCCGAAATTCTCGACCGCGCGCCTAAACCTCGAGGCCATCACTGCATCACTGTGTTTATTATTTCGTATTATTGAAATAATAAACACGTATAAAGAAACAACTATGATAAATTCATTCCTCAATTCTTTCATTCTAATTCCTCTATATTTGTGGTTATAGTTATGACGTCATTTAGATCAAAAAGACGGATGTGCCACTTCTGGTCTGCTAAAAAAACAATCCCTGGTTCAACAAAGAGTGTAAATCTAAATGTCAGATTATTGTCTGTCAGGTGAGTAACGTATCGAAGTGGGTTAACTATTAATTTTGCATATGTCTCAACTCACGAGAATGTTTTGACGTGCATTAGGCTAAATAAATACTAGGCCGTGCTGTTCTACGCGTGTGTATTTAAGATATATGTTGTACCATTGATCAACACTATCAAATGATTGTGAAATAGTTTTAGATTTGTTACACACTTGTATTCGGTCGAGAATTTAAGGTTTTAACTCCGATTGGGCAAAGTGTTATTAGGTTTTATCTTAGGGATGCTCAGTAGCAGAACGGAGTCTGTAATATCCCAGGTTAATAAACGATAGGCTTGCTATATATCCTATTACAAGGGTCTTAATAACTGGAAACAAGTCTTTACGAAGAAAGATTCAGGGGTACAGAGACAGTAAGCATTCTTTTGCTTTTAAATATTTAGTTTTTCTCAAATTTAACTTTAATCCTTATTAAAAAAGAAGGGAAATAATAAAAAAAAAAGAAATTCAATAACTTTTGTCGCATCAATACCCAGCGATCAAGCTGTCAATCGGTCCATCAGTCCGATTAAACGTAGGTATGGAAACGGATCATTATTGACAGAAGCAATTCTGTATTGCTCAACATTCAGCGCTCCTTCGAATGATGATTGAATGCTTTCTGACGCACGTGAAATCGCTTAAAGGATCAAAATTGATTGACTGTAAGATGACGTTGCAGTATCTTAAAATCATATCGTGGTTTATAAATCATCCGAATATTCGATGTTTATTCGAAATTCTTTTTGCTTTGTTTAAATAACTTAATGATCTGGGACATCCCAAATATATTAATTATTATGAAACACAGTTAAATTAATTAGTGATTATATATTGTACCTTCTTGTACTAGGTAAATTAATTAACACACAGGCAATAGATTTTGTACCAACAGCTGAAGACTTAGACGCAGAGCTGGAAGGTCGTAGAAACCGACAAAGACCCCCCTTAGCGTCACCTCCCCCTCCCCCTCCCATCCAGAACTTGTATGGAAACAAAAAGCGTTTTTTCTTGTTAAAAAATGTCAATGTGGCATATTTTTATTGCAAACTTGTACGTATCTTCAGATTTCTAAAGCACATTCAATTTGTTTTTTTTTTTTCAAGTTCCATTTTTACGTAAGATACAAATCTCCCATAAAAACGCTTAAATACAAAAGAGATCGTATTTTAATGAACCTTCTTTTTAAAAACGCGGCCTAAATTTTACCTTTTGCGATAGAAAGCAAAAGCTTAAGATCCGTATCGGGCGAAAGGTTGATGTTACAGTGAAGTAAACGGTTGTGTACAGGAAAGTACAATACCATTAAAATTGGTGACATAACATCTTACGTTATATTTGTTCTTGTTATTATGATTGCGTGTTGAAGATCGGAATTCTTTGATATCTTCTGAACACAATATACGTACAACGTACATGCTATAAAAATCATAAAACGAATAAAAAAATTAGGTAAAAGTATAGTGGCTACTTTGGCAATGTACCTTAGAGTTAAATTAATATAATTCTTCGTACGAATCAAAGTTTTATTTTATTGTATTCTCTTGCATACTTACATTGCAATTAAATTAAATGAACAGATTTCTGATAAATTTTCAATGATTTTATTTTAGTTATCTAATAATAAAATGTTTATTTTTATTGAATTACCATGTATTTAATTAATATTATATAAATTCTCAGTAGCAGCATAGAATCTGGATATGTGCCTGAAAAACGGCAATAGGCTCGGCCCCTATTACGTGGGACAAAAACAAAATTGGCGAATTTTTTCTTTCTTCTTTTCAGGAAATACTGGCAAGAGAGTATACATATATATGTATGTATATTGTTCGTTATATCATTTAAGATAGTTGTTCCGCCATTTGTGTAAATGGCTGTGAACATTTGGTACCTGACGTCATGCACAATAAGAGCTTTAACTGTAATGGTATTTTGCAGTGCTCCAATCCGGATTTCTCCAACTTATAGGTCATGTGTGCAAAAACAGTCAAATTTTCGACCCACTGCATTGTATCTGACCTTTTGACTTCCGTATACTCACGTAACAAGCTCCGACCTTTATATGTAAGGTTTAATGTAATAAGGTCACTCACGGTCGTCCCCAAATGTCGATCAATTTAACCGAAAATCGATTTAATTATTGATTAAACGATGCCGAGTAACCGGGTCAAAGTTAACGAGGAAAGTAATGGGTTTATTCATTACCGGATTATGTCGCAAATATATTCTGTTGGCAAGCGGTAGCTAATTGTTTGTTCGGGAATTCAATATCTTCTCATACATACATACCCATATGAAACTTGAAACCTAATAGTTCTTAGGAATTTCTTAGGTGTGTACCGCCAACCCGCACTAGGCCAACGTGCTAGCTAAAGCCTAAACCCTCTAAATGGTAGAGGAGGCCCGTGTCTACCAGTGGGACGTATATGGACTGCTGATGACATACATACATACATAGCCTCACGCTTAAATTCCCCAAAGGGGTAGGCAGAGGTACATTTAAGCATCCACGTTTCGCCAGATATGTATCAGTCCCACGTAATAGGGGGCGAGCCTATTGCCGTTTTTCGGACACATTTCCAGACTCCGTGCTACTATTGAAATTTCCTAATGGAAAAACCCAATAACACTTTGCCCGACCCGGGAATATAACCCGGGACCTCTAGATCACACGACACATACTTATACCGCGAGTCCACGAGGCTTTCAATATGTTCTCAGTAGGTAATTAACAAATTTGTTATATATTCTATGACTCACATATTTTTTCGTATAATTAACTAAGAATACAAAAAACAACATGAAACATTTTTTTGTAGCAATAACAATTTATATTGAT
The DNA here is from genome assembly GCA_907164795.1 of Hemaris fuciformis. Classification (NCBI taxonomy): domain Eukaryota; kingdom Metazoa; phylum Arthropoda; class Insecta; order Lepidoptera; family Sphingidae; genus Hemaris; species Hemaris fuciformis. The sequence continues at coordinate 3,850,603 of OU015440.1, read as the reverse complement.
TTATAAAAAATCTCAATATGTAATATGTTTAATAGCCTCAATTCATTTAGAGATATGAAAAATGTAAGTAATTATTATTTATATTAATCTATTTCTTGACGTTTTATGACTAATTACGATGATCTATGACGGTTAAATTATGTTGGGAGTTTAGTGAATACATCGTTTATATTGAAAAAAAAACGAAAAGAAAGAAATAATATTTTATTGTTGGCCAAAGAAAATAAAAAACTAACAATTAGTAACTATAAATACTGATGTTGTACAAGTAAGACTTTTTGTTTCCAATGCTTTCGAGACTACGATGTTGGACCGATTTTCATAAATTTTGGCTGCAGAGATAGATCGGACAACGGGAATAGTTATAGGGAATTTTCGTCAAACAGCTGTCGAAAAAATCTATTTTAGCTACGAAGGTAACCACAAGTTACTAGTATGTGTACAAATAATTTTAATCGTCATCAGCCCATATATGTACGTCCCACTACTGGGGCACAGGCCTCCTCTACAATTGAGAGGGTTTAGGCCTAAGTCCACCACGCTGGCCTAGTGCGGGTTGGCGGACTACACACCTAAGAAATTCCTTAGAACTTTTAGGTGTGCAGGTTTCATCACGATGTTTTCCTTCACCGTTAGAGTTCGTGATAATTATTTGTGAATATACACATAACTTCGAAAAGTCAGAGGTGTGTGTCTGGGGTTTGAACCCGCGACCATCGAGATTCTCGACCGCGTGCCTAAACCTGGAGGCCATCACGACACCACAATAAAATGTCTTAAAACGACTTTTAATCATTTTAATAGCATGAGGAAATGATTTCCTAAGTCATAATTAAGTCAAACTATTTGTACATAAATTGCGTCATCAACACTGAAATTATACTCTGGATTTATGAAAGAAGATGCAACAAGAACAAAAACAAAAAAAAGAACAGAAAAAATAACACACATTTATCACTGAAAAAGACGTTTCTTAATTTTTTATGATTACATTCCATTGATGGTAAAGGATATTGGTAACAGATATTATTATTACCTCAAAAGGTATTTTCTTAATTTTATGTGTACATTTCCTTTATTTTGTGAAGGTCAGCCGGATGGCCCAAGTTTAAATAAAACCGAATTGAGTCCACCCACTTTCGCCGATTCACCTACTTTTCAAGATAATGACACATCAATTATTACAAATGTCTCGTTAAAATAAATGCTTGTAAAATCAACGTATCGTAATGAAATACAAAATGACGAACAAAAGATTTCAACGGGTGCTCTTTCTACTACGAATTTTATATATGTATTTAACATCCGTAATATTAAAATGTCTCTTGGTCAATTTTGTATTTAAGCTATTATAATTCATAAGAATGGATTTGAACATATGTGAGTCAGGTTAGTGTACTACTGACATAGTAATATTAACAAAAGCTAGAATTGAGCAGAAACAAATTCTCTCCTTGCAACTGTCACTTCCTCTGTTCAACATTCTATAGTATATTTATTATTTAGTCTAACCTATTTACGTATATATTATGATTTAAAATTCAATTTTAAAGAGCATAATGTTATGCCTTCTATATAAATAACCTCTTCATTTTAAATCTGAAAATAACAGTAAATCAGTTTACTGGCACTGCGTGTTATAAATAATATAATAAAGGCATACAATAAAAAACATAACCAGAGACAAACAACGTTGTATAACAATTAAAGAACACAAAAGAGATGATTTACAACAAAAAGCCAGACAGTAAATTATAACGGATATGCGATCGTGAGAGTATAAACATAAATTGATTTGCGTGCTGCGAGAGACTGACACAATCGGTTTATATTTAAAAAGGCTACATTGTGTTGATAGATCAGAATAATTTTGCTACAAAACATAAATGGTTTTACATTGTCAATAATCGCTTGAGTCATATGAAAAGTACACAGTTGAATATATCAGAGAAACAACATACAAAACTTCCACTACGATTTTTAACTATTTTTTCGTTCAATAATAAAATATGCTTTACTTAAAAGTGTAGAACTCTATAAAATGCACATGATTGATTCAACTACTTCAATTACAAAAAAATATATCTACTTATCAGTCCCGAACAAATTCACCTGCTCAGAGCCAACTCTTATTAAATCTTTGGCTGATAATCTTAATAACAGGATCCCCATACACACCAGTCAACGGCTTTTTTTGTTTTCGAGGGGAAAGCTAATTATGGCTCTACTTCCCGCCACGCCTGTAGGAGGGAGGCGGGAAACAACAGCTGCCTATCATCCAGACATGTTGCTGAAAGTCCATATTATTACAATCACCTTAACGCCACTCCCGCAGTGGTGTAACAAGAAATAATACCTGTTTAATGCGTAATTCCGCGCAATGTGTCGCGACCTGTGCTCCAGATATCGCGGCCCGCAAAGAGTTGACTCTGACGTAACACTGACACCTTAATAAATTTTTACATACGCGTTAACATTAAAAATAGTTTTGTATGTGCATTTTCAGGGGTCGAAGTTTAATTTTAGAATATAATCATCATGTGATGTCATTATTTACGTAAAAAAGGATTTGTTTTTGTACATCTTGTTGGATGATGGTACTTTTTCAACATCATCAGCCCATATACATCCCATTGCTGGGCACGGGCCTCCTCTACAACTGAGAGGGCTTAGGCCTTAGTCCACCACGCTGCTGGCCTAGTGCGGGTTGGCGCACTTGGTACTTTTTAGTAGTAAAAAAGCACGATGTATTTTTTTCGAGTTTATTTTTTTTATGTATTGCCATTGTCTTCTTAGATTACTGTTTCTTGTAATTATTATGCGAATGTTATGCATAAATACTTAATTTCTTAAAATATAAAATAATAAAGTATTATAAATGAGTCGTAAAGAAAGCGACGAGGTTCCAAAAGTCCTTGAACCAATAATGGACAGTTACAGTGAAATAATAAAATAACTTTTATCGTGTAAACCAATTATTCAATGAAGATTGGAAACGTTAGCCAAAACAAACGTTTTGATATGGTAAAGAAACTATTAACTTAATTTTTTAAGCACAGCCAGTGCCTATTTTAGATTTCGTGAGAATGAATTGCACATAATTCATTTTATAAGGATTAAGGTCAAACCTTATTAAGGACTGTACGACTTTCGCCAGTTTGTTCATTTTTATACTATATTATATAAATTAGCATGCATAAATTAATATGTTTACGATCTAGAATAATTATGTACATAAAATCCCACTACTTTATCTTGTGTTCTTGGTATAATCACTTACCCTTAGGTGACCTATCATCCATACGAATATTATATATATGCAAATATAACTTTGTCCCGTCTGTCTATCTGTACGTCTGTTATGCTTCAATAAAATAAATAATAAATACAACCATCAGTCATATACATAGTTCTGAAACCCAAATAGGATACAAGTCTTGTGTTGTGGGTATCAGAAACTACGAGAAACTTTTCGGTCTCACAATCAATTCATTTTTATTAAGAACTAGTTTTAATTATCATAACTTTTTTGTCGTTCACTTCTACTTTACTAACTTTTAGTGGAAACTGTTTTGGATTATGAACTATTTACATCATTATATTTTCGATTTTAAGCTCTGTGTTTTTTTCAAATATGTAAAATAAAAATAAAATGAATACCGCCACACTATTATAATAATATTAACCAGCTGACCCGGCGAACTTCGTTCCGCCTAACAGTCGTTTTTTTTTTAGTCTAAGTTACTTTTTATTACATCAGCTACCTGCCAATAAAAGTCCCGTCAAAATCGGTCCACCCCTTTCAGAGATTAACCGGAACAAACAGACAGACAGACAAAAATTGTAAAATACGTTATTTTGATATATGTACCGTGTAATGTGAATAAATCCCTATGCATTTATTAAAAAGCGGTTATTTCAATATTACAAACAGACACTCCAATTTGATTTATTTGTATAGAGTATAGATAAAAACCCAAACAAACTACAGTTAGTTATGTGCCATACCTAAGAATTCGACTTATATGGGCTGATTGCAATCATGACAATATAAACATAATATCTATAGTTCTGAGTACGATATGCCATGGCGTGGGAACGAAAAAAAATCATCGAGCCAGTTGCCTTAATAAAACAGGAAAGTCCTTATAAGTGGTTTTCGTTTTCCTGTCTAAATGAATTATTCGTATAGTAAAAACTTGAACCGTTCAAAAATACTTCTTTAAAAAAATTTATTAAATAAACATGTCAAAATAAAATTTATGTACATTTACGATTCCTCAAACCTGTGTCCCCATTCAAAGTCCACGTTTAGTTACTATGCCCCGTGTTTTAGAGGACGAAGATATTGCCATTTGCCAAAATATTTTTTAGAATTTTTACCCGATATTTGCAGACTTGTCTATGTGTAATTATTACTTGCTTATAAATTGTATGTATGCATCGAGAAATATTGCATCCTCGCTATCAATATACTATTGAAAACCCATACATACATACATATCTATAACCTAACATGTGTATTCACATTAAGCCACCATTATGTATCAGTCCCACGTAATAAGAGCGAGCCTGCTGCCGTTTTTTGGACACATTTCCAAAATCCATGCCATTACTAAGATTTTCCTAGTGCAAAACTCAATAACATTGCCCGTCCCGGGGACCGAACTCAGGACCTCTAGATGCAAAATATAACGTGTGATCAATTTTTTTAATTCTCTTACATAATCTACATAAAAACTACGTTTAGTAAGACACAGTGCAATGTATCACTCGTACTCGAATTCTTTGTTCAAAAATTAGCATTCATAAATCATTTACTTCACTTCGGGTGTACGTAATGTTATGTAGATGGTGTAATTAGTTGTTTGTTAGTTAGTTATGTATATGCTTACGTCATTTCTGTAACGCACTTAAATAAATGCTCTATTAACCTTTTAGAACTCATTAACATAAACAATATTACATTTTTCTCAATACCAATTAAAATACTTTGCGGAATCGAACCAGAACTAGAAGACCACGACAAAATGAGCTAAATATTGCTGACTTATAATTTTATAATCACTTCAGGTGTTAATATAAAACTGAATACCAACAATATCCTACAGAAATTTCATAACACATTTTTTGACTGTGTTGCTACGGAGTATAAAACTGAAGATCATCATCATCATCATCAGCCCTAATACGTCCCACTGCTGGGCACGGGCTTCCTCTACAACTGAGAGGGTTTAGGCCCTAGTCCACCACGCTGGCCTAGTGCGGGTTGGCGGACTACACATCTAAGAAATTCCTAAGAACTTTTAGGTGTGCAGGTTTTATCACGATATTTTCCTTCACCGTTAAAGCAAGTGATAATTCATTGTGAATACACACATAACTGCGAAAAGTCAGAGGTGTGTGCCTGCGGTTGGAACCTGCGACCGCCGAGATTCTCGACCGCGCGCCTAAACCTCGAGGCCATCACTGCTTTTTCTCAAATCAAAACTGAAGATCCTAATAACAAATTTGGCAATCAAACCCGAGACCACTGGATCGCATTCGCTTATTTATGCTGTGGGAATAACGCCTTAACATGTGGCAATATATGATACTAAAAAATCCAAACAAAAAATTATGAATCAAAGCCATTCTCAATTTGGAAGCCAATAAATTCTAGCAATAATTGCTGTTATATAGGCTAAATCGCATTTTAATGAAGGCGGCTTTATACAATTGTTCGACATTGAGTCAGCGGTACAACACAAACCACTTAAGGTGAAAGAATGATTGCATACCAACAGGAAATATGTCAATGGAATGAATCATTATGTTGTAACTTCACATATTTTGTATATTATCCATTTTAAGCTGGAAAATATGTGAAAAAGAAAAGAGCTAGGGAATAGAGCTAGAGAACCCAGGACCCCTAGATCACACGGCACATACTTGTAACGCAGGACCACGAGGCAGTCAATAATATTCACAATGAATCATCATATACTTTAACAGTGTAAAACAATCTTAGGTATTTCTTAGGTCTTTAGTCCGCCAACCCACACTAGGCCAGCGTGGTAACCTCTCTTAGCTGTAGAGGAGGCCCGTGCTTAGCTGTATGTGCATATGCAGCATATGGGCTGATTATGATGTAGATGATGAAACTTATATTTTCCGTTTTACACTCTTTTTACTGTCGCCAGCCACATAAACTCAAAATACTCCTCTAAAATTCTAATTTAGAACTCTAGTTGAGTCTATTTATACCAATGACTTATGTAAACATTAATAATGTAGGGGATATATTTTGAACAAAGTGTGTTCTTAAAAGTTCGTTCGTTTTTGCAAGTTACTGGGTTTTTCCTATCGGAAATTCTCAGTGGCAGCACGGAGTCTTGAAATTTTACAGAGAAGAGGCATTTGACTTGCCTATATAATGGGGGACTTATAACACAGATGCCGAAAGTTTAGTAGAAATATACATTTGTATTTCTACAGAAATAACCTACAAAAGGCGTCCCTCTTTCTATCTCTTTGAGAACTCATACGTACGTAATTGTGTGTACATATTGATAAGTTAACGAACGTAAAAAAACTGAAAACAAACCATTGTACACCGATTTTTCTCTACCCAAATTACTTATGAAATCTAATACTAAGAAATCGGTATTTTTTGGTTCTCATACGAATATGGTATGTATATGTAACACGTACACTCAGCGATTAGCATGTCAAAGCAACCAGCAATGAGACCAATTAGCGTTGGTTTTACCAAACTTTCCTCTTTTACGTGTGAACTCTTTGTTATGAATTTTAAATAGACTTTATCACTTTTGCAAAAACGTCGAGGTTGAGCGGATTCTAATATAATCGAAGACATTTTTTTTTCTTTTACGATTGAATAATATAATTATATGCCCATATTTATTTCTCACCAGACAAATATACAAATTAATTAAATATATACACATTGATTTATTTATCTTATTAATTATTATATTGTACACATGAACTACCCTCCCTTCTATCACTTGTTTATGTCCATCTTATGGTTGGCTCTAAAAGATCGCCTTGAGCGATAAGACCGCCAATTGTACTTCATTCTTTTTGTATATTGTTTTGTTCATTATTTCTTAGTGTACAATAAAGAGTAAATAAATAAATATACAATATTTATAACCTAACATTAGACCCCACAATAGAAATCCACTCTCCCGTAAAATATTTATAGACTATACTTATGAGTAAGCTTATTATATTTAATGATTTATAGATTAAAATTATAAATTTTGCCAAACTTAAATTACCACTGTGGTGTAAGCACCTTAAAGGATATCCGTTTCAAAGGACGTCCTCCTCCTCCTCCTCATCAGCCAATATACGTCCCATTGCTGGGCACGGGCCTCCTCTACCATTGAGAGGATTCTCAAAGGACGTATTTACACTATACCGTATGGCTGATAAACGACTAATACCGAGCGAAAATGGAGAGCGTTAACTCAAAAAAGTGGCTTTATTTTCCATATTAGTAGCTTTTGATCTAAAACTGAGCAAATCAATTTCGAGTGTATTTGTTTTTAACAGTGGTGTATTTTTTTATTTTTTCTCAAAGGACGTATTTACACTATACCGTATGGCTGATAAACGACTAATACCGAGCGAAAATGGAGAGCGTTAACTTAAAAAAAGTGGCTATATTTTCCATATTAGTAGCTTTTGATCTAAAACTGAGCAAATCAATTTCGAGTGTATTTGTTTTTAACAGTGGTGTATTTTTTTTTTTTTCTCAAAGGACGTATTTACACTATACCGTATGGCTGATAAACGACTAATACCGAGCGAAAATGGAGAGCGTTAACTTAAAAAAAGTGGCTATATTTTCCATATTAGTAGCTTTTGATCTAAAACTGAGCAAATCAATTTCGAGTGTATTTGTTTTTAACGGTAGTGTATTTTTTAAAAATTACGGGCACAGAGATTCTTATCCCCGCAACGCATCTGACAACACCTAATGGCTTGTACATTTCCGCCGAAACTGGATATATATGGACTGAACTGACGTAAATTGACCGGCCAAATTAGACCAGCCCAGTTCTAAATACCTATTGCATTTTCTCCCTATTGTTAACTAATTGGCTAAACTCACGTGGGATTTCCGTGCATTTTTATGCAATAAATCGGTTAACACTTTTGTAATATTTACGAGAACACAAGATGTAGTGCCCTGCAGATATAATCGTTTTGCCCTAGATAAATAAAACCTTTTATTGGAATAAGTAACCGATCCTAGGACCTCATAGTTCATGCAACCTATTCGACAAATATCGAAATCAAATGAACAATCGAAACACAAACGTTAACATAATGAAGCCTATATAAAAATTACATTTATTTTCAATAATTTTATTTACATAATCATTAGAACGTAAAAACCCTAGTCTGTATATTGTTTTGTTTGGAACGCATCCGCGTGGTGTTTTTGTGCTAAGTCCGATGACATTTGTTACAGATAATTGAATTGTTCTTGCTAATTTGCTCAATGCGTCTGGTCTTCATCCATTCATCATATTTTTGTCATGAATCACTAACAACTATTCAAAGCGTAGTATTCGACTGCAAAATCAGTGTCGCATGTTCTTGTAGAATTTAAATGTAAGTTATTTTGACGTACAAGGTACCTAATTCTCCATTATAATACGTATATATGAAGTCTGTCGTATTCTTTCAGAGCAACGTGCTAGCGGTCCATATTTCTGTTATGTTCTGTATGTGAACTTTATTGAGGATTTGTGGAGCCATATGCCTAGCAGTGAAGTCTTGGGGCGAATGATGATGATGTATAGCAACCCACTTATAACTAGCTAACTTATTTGAATAACGATAACTATGGAGTAATTAAGAAAAGTCGGTGACATAAATAAATTTCTCCATAAAAAAAATTATCACCACTATTATATACTCTGAGACCTGGCATCGTATTTAGTTCAAAGTATTTTTTGCCTAATCCTATAAAAAAGGTAAGTATAATTAGTTTAAAACCTTGGAACATATTTTTTCTATGCCTACAAATACTATTAATCATCATTTATTATACGTAAACATTGGATGCTACGACGCCTCTTCTACGAAATTCGTAGCCTGTTTTTTATCATAAGCAACATCAGGCTACTTAAAATTGCGACATTGACGGATGACAGTATGTTTGAATAAGTATTTTTTTTATTTAGAGAGCATTTATTGTAAAATAGTCGGGTAGAATAACGCAATATTCTTCAATCGAATGTAAAAGTCATAACTCTACTATTTTAGGCCATTATGGGACACATAAAATGAGAAAATAAAATTGAATTGAAGGAATAAAAAAGTAGGACTGTACTGACAATTTTCTCGTAAATATTTTCATTATTTAGTATTGTCTCTGCGGGTATATTTTCTATTTTAAACGCATATTGAACGATAAATGAACAAAACTCGTAAAGTCTTACGGAGTTCATAATTATCTCATTGACAACAGTGCTAATTGCGGATCAGTTCTGTAGGCCGCTTGGTATTTAATAATTGAATACAATTTAAAGACTAGATATTTTCTATAACGTACAAGATATAATTGCTATTTATAACGCACTTATTCGTATAACTATTTTTTGCAAATATCGCTATTGCAAACGTAAGATTTATTTTTCTAAGTTTCTTTTAAAAAGTTGGAGTTATATTAATACTTAAGAATTTATTTCGTCTAAGAAATATGCCCGTTAATCATTAATATTTTACTAATTTGAAAAAAAAAAGTCTTACCTTATCAACCTCAGCAACCCTCAGAATAATCTTGAGCCTGGGATTGTTCTTCCTGTACTCCTTCAGTACGGCGTCAAGTTTGTCTCCTCTAGCGCTGCCGACGTACACAAGGTGCGTGCACTCAGAATATCCATCCGCGCGCGAGCTTTCCACATAGCAGACGAGTCTTGCGGCGCCGGCGCCCGCGTTCTCGACGCTCGGGAGCGCGGCAACCACAACCAAAAGCAACCAAGCCCACATCGTGCTCATACCATTGGACACAGTGAGGACGCGCGTTGGCCGTGTCGTTCGTGGTACGAGTGGCGAGGAGCGAGCCTCGCAGCAGATAACCACCCCGCGCTGTGGAGCGGGCAAGGCCGCGCGCTCACCGCCTCCGGTCCTTTAGTGCAGAAAGTCATTTCATGTGTCGCTTTAACATTGATACGTTTGTATTCTAGATTTGTGATAATGTCGGATAAGGGCAAGGGTCAGCTGGGATTAAGCCTTTGGAAATTGCGTGGCATGATCCGAATAAATGTATTAAATCTTACGAGTGGTTAATCTCTTTCATTTAACAAAATTTAAGTGTCAGTATGTCAATTGTGGATATATCACGAAAGTTTAAATCATTAGGAAATAAACAGTAAAACTACGATTATGCTACTAACGTGGTCTGCTACAGAAAAAAGTGTGTGTGTACTTATGTACACGCGTTAGAAAATATACCACACGACTGAAGTAAAACTTATAAATACGTCCAACAGTCTTCAACATAACATAGTTCCTAGTTTACACAATATATTACATTTCTGAACATAAATATTTGACAACTAATAAATATGTCAATCCCTTTTTATTACTGTCACTATTCTACATTTTAAAAATCTAAAACATATGAACTTTTTTTGAAAAATATTCGGTACATGTATTAAAACTTTTCTGATCCATTTGATACTTACATTTAACATAGGCAGCTTCAATCTGTCAATTATATTGGAGCACATAGGCAGCTTTAACGTCTTACATTTTGTGTTACATATGCGCGCGCATCTTAAAATTTCACTCTCATCATTTTTTCATAACGCGCCTAAGGAAGTATAACTTCAAAAATACGTGACTGTGGAAAAATTAATCTAAGCAATTGTTTAATGACGTTAAGATTTACAATCTAGGATGCCAAAGGTCACATAAAACTAAATCTGCCCCATAATACTAGATCCTTCAACATCGGGAACACCCGGTTGACTATTGAATGATGTCATTTTAAATGACAGATCCATGGGTATATTGCGTAAAAGCTGGCTATAAAACGAAAGGCCGCAAGTTTGATCCCTGTTCCTTAAAATGTTTGGGTGATCTATAATTTCATTCGGATCTGGGTATTGTTATATTGAAAATTTTGCAATCGTTTTTTATTCACACAAAAGAGAACATAATTTTAAATTGCGACATAATTGGAATTATTTTTAATAATAAAAATTACTTTATAATTTCTAATTAAACTTCAAAAATGTATCCTACGTTTTTGATGTAGTCAGAGAATTTATGCATAAATTTTCGAATTAACCTCAATAACTGACCAACTCCTTTTGGATAAAATGCCTACAGTATGTACATGTCTGAATTAAAATTCAAAGATATGCCAGACTACATATTCAATGTCTCAAAATAAATTATCACCAGATTAGTGTCACTTTCACTAAGCCTTTTGTGCCTGTTTATAAACAATCAAACCTTTCTCTAAAGCACTTTGTAACAGGGGTTACGTAATGCACTACGTACTATATCTATGCTACCTGCATATATAAATCATCGCTTTTAGAATTTTGATTATATACGGGTCTCTTCTACGGTAGCGAGGGATTAGGCTTAAGTCTACCACGCTGGCCTAGTGCACCTTATTGAACGTCGATACCTGAGTGGTTTCTTTGGGAAAAATTCTTATTTACGCAGGTTTCTTCACGATGACTTCAATGTTTTTAATAGGTGATAATTTATTAAGCATAGATCCATTACTACGAAGAATTATAATTTTGTATCTTGGATTGTACACTTCGATGCCGAGATGAGTGACGGGCTGAGCACTTAAACTTCCAAGCTTAATTAATGTAGCTACAACGCTCTCTTTCTGCAAATTAGTCATCTTGCAGAACGAAACTGTTACAGGATCGTTAAAGATTAGATCTTGCTGGCTAAATACACATACACTAAGTACACTGAGAAAAAAAATCCGATAAATCCGTCACCTAGCTGTAATTAGGGGCGATTTATTCTTTTTTAAGCCTTCAAATTCGCTTATCTTACCGATAGTGACTCCGAGATGTGTGGCAGCACCTGCGTTTTGCGTTCATCACTTGCCTCCCTAACCCAACGGACATAAGATTAGTGGCGGCACTTCCATAGAAGCCCAAAAGTGTAACACGTTAATTGTGTAATGTCTAGTTTATAATTGTTTATTGCGGGGTCAGTACATTCTCATTTATATGTCAAATTGCTTTTGTTAAATAAAGATTTAAAGCTTAAAAATGATTATTCAGAATTTTGTAAGGTAAGTTGGGCTTTTGGGCTTCTATGGAAGTACCGCCACTGCATAAGATGTTATTTAGGATGCAACGGATCCCCATGACTTTAACGCGAGATTTAATTAGTAGTTTAATGCAATATTCCACTCTATACATCTCTGTTATTGATTGGAAAGGCAATGAAATTAACGAACAGCCATCTACCGTCGTGTCCCACAATAATCTTTTGGTAGTTGTGAATTTCGCGCGGACATAAATAACTCTAATGAAAATATGTTTTGCCATAAGTATAGTAATGCAACTTTCAATATGACTTGAAATTAGTAAGATTCGAAATATTTATAGTACTTACAGATTATTGTATGTTCACGAAATACACCTGAGTCTAAATCAGAGGTAAGTAAATCTCAATACTGGTACTCTATTAAATACATAACCTCACGCCTGGATTCCCCAAAGAGGTAGGCAGAAGCGCACTTCTGCACTGACATTTCGCCAGGTGTATATCAATCCCACGTAATAGTCCCAGTTTTTCGGGCACATTTCCAAACTTAGTGCTGCTACTGAAAATTTCCTGATGGAAAAACCCAATAGCACTTCGCCCGACCCAGAAATTGAATCTGAGAACTACATCGCACGGCATAAACTTATGCCGTGAGACCACGAGGCAGTTTGTTAATGTAAGTATAAAGACATTTTCGATTAAGTTATATGTTTGTTAATAGTTTTGTTTCTATATGACTCGGTAATAAAGAAAATTGATCCAAAATATACGAGTTTGGAAATTACTCAACTTTTGGAGATTACTTACCAAATTGTTGCTAGTTTTCACTCAATTCTTTACATTTTTGACACAACAATGGTATTTGCGACATATAGAATAGACGCAGTGTATTGTCTTAGTACTGTACGCAACTGTTACGTAACAGACATTGGTTCCGGCCGGGCCCGCACCATCTTATATTTGTGACAGTAACACTCATTTGTTTAAGTAAAACTCATCGAAAATGTCGAAATATGAACATGGCTCAAGTGTTGGATTAATGGGAAAAGAGAAGACATGGGTTTGAATCCTACAACAATGAATTTTTGTAAAATCACAATAATTGATTCGGGTTTGATTGAGAGATTAAAAAGTTATTGTTTGTGTGTGTAATAGTGATCACCACGAGGTATAGGCGCGCGGTCGAGAATCTCGGCGATCGCGGGTCCAAACCCCAGCCCAAAATCTCCAACTTATCGAAGTTATGTACGTATTATATTTACAATGAATTATCGCGCACTTTCATGGTGAAGGAATACATAGTGATGTTATTAGGAATTTCTTAGTTGTAGAGTCTGTTAACCCGCACTAGGTCAGCGTGGTGGACTTAGACCTAAACCCTGGGCTGATGATGAAGATGATATGTGCGTGTATGAGTCGGAAATTCGTATGATTATAATTGGACGTTTTTAATTTATTTATCACTAATAAGTTTGACTGCCCCGTGGTGCAGTTGGCTAGACTTGCAAAACGAGAGGCCGCAGGTTCGATCCCCGCACCGAGACAAATGTTTGTGTGATCCACAAATATTTGTTTCGGGTCTGGGTGTTTGTGAGACCGAAAAGTCTATCGTAGTTTCTGATACCCACGACACAGGACTGTATCCTAGTGTGGGGTCAGAACTATGTATGTGACTGTTGAGTGTATTTTTTTATTTTTTAAAGTTCCTGATAAATACCCAATGTCATGTTGTCCCACTATGAAATTGAATCCAGAATTTCTCCAACGCCACGTGCGTTATACTGCGTGACAAACAAAAGACACAAAATATAAATGACTAATTTTTACCCGCGACTTTGATGTGAAGACTTTAGAATTTTCTCAAACGTCCAAACCCAAAACTTTACATGCCCCACGTGATAATTTATACAGCGGAACCCATAGATGTCGAACCTAACACCACACTCATATTCATTTGTGGGGCTTGTTCTTCTCAGCAGAATTAACCACGGCACCAAAAGGGTTTTGACAATCCTCAATCCACCCCATTAATGCCTCGTGGTCTCGCGGCTCAAGTATGTGACGTGCGAATTATATGTACTAGGTTCGGTTCCCGGTTCAGGCAAAGTGTTATTCGGGTATTTCTATTTAAAAATTCTCAGTAGCAGCACGGAGTCTAGTAATGTGCTCGAAAAACGGCAATAAGCTCGCCCCTATTACGTGGGACTGATACATAACTTCGAAATATGGTTGCAGAAATGCACTTATGCCACCCCTTCGGGGAATACAAGCGTGAGTTTATGTATTAACGCATCATTGCGCTAAACCAAAGATTTATTAATGTAGGCCATTAAAAAGCGCGTGCGCCAGACACGCGAGGCGCATACCTGGCACTGCGCCACGAGTATTGTTTATGTAACACTTAACTTTACAAAAAGATGTGTCGTAATTGTTTCACTTGTCAACTCTGCCTACATACGAAAGTGGGTGACTTCTGTTTGCACTCTTGAAAAATCGTGGACTTACGTATCCATATGCGAAAGTCTGTTTGTAGTCTGAAAAGCAGCCGACGTCCCGACAGTTTCATTATAGACATGTAGATTTTGTAAGTAGTGCATGTAGTTGCTGCTAGATGGCGTTATAATATTTTTTTAGCTATAAATGTTCCCAGGAGGTGATGCAGAAATGCAGCTCTGCCTACGCCTTCGTCAATACTAGCGTGTTTTTATGCACATATGTATACATATATGTAAGCTATAAATAGGAACATAGTATGAATTTTAACTTATTTTAAAACAAGAAAACAATAAAATATTTTTAAAAAATCTTGACTAGGAAATACACTCTACCCTTCGCAAATGAGTGTTACTTATACATATATTTTATATTGACAGATATTGTATACGTACCTACAGTCTCGTTAATAAATTAAAAATGGACAGAAGCAAATTTCAAGTATTTGCGACACGTAAAATTAACGAAGTAAACACGCCACCGTCCAAAAACAACCTGAGATACGTATCGGATTAAAAAGTCGAAACCCACATTATATCGCGACGCACTGGTGACACAATTATTACTTTGATGTTATGCAACGCTTTATATCATTATAACCGTGGATAAATAATGGGAATGAAAGTGACATGTTTCTTCACGTTCTTGCTCACGAGCGCGCTCCTGCTAGTCACTTCTTGAATTTATGCACGCCCTATGTTGGGCACATACGTATCTTCTACGGTGGAATGGTTAACCTATCAAAGTGTTCTAATGTAGTATATATTTTAGGAAGACTTAAAGACTGAAAAACCATATATGAATATCAAGAAATGAGTATCTACATATATTGCTAATAAAAAGGCTCCTTATATAAATAATTCTAAACCTTATTATACTGTTTAAGTTTTATTATTCTCAAAATTCTTTAAAATAACAAGACATATTATTCCATTAAATAAAGAATACTGAGAATATGCAGTGATTTTCGGAGAGCAAATTAAAATGTTCTCTTCAAAACAAAAAAGGCGAGGAAAAGACTTAAATACATATTTTTCAATTACGCCTTTTTTTCCTGACTGTACAATAAAGATGATTCAAGTACTTACAATAACTTTCAGAAAGTGCAATAAAACACACGACACAGGTGAGCCCGCCGCGAGACAACGTAATTTGTCATCGGAAAAATTATGAACGATGCTTGGTAATACATTTATTTTTGCATAAAACAATCATGATTACGATGCAGTTACTGTCCCATGCCTTTCATAAATATGGCCCATAAACAAAAGACGAAAGGCCGTAACAATAAACAATACTTAAATCTATATTGATGTTACAGACCCTTACCGCCGTATTCATACACGTATCATATAATATACGGCTGCCTCGTGGTCTCGCGGCACATGTGTATGTGCCGTGCGATCTAGAGGTCCTGGATTCGATTCCCGTGTCGGGCAAAGTGTTATTAGGTTTTCCATTGGGAAAATCTCAGTAGCAGCACGGAGTCTGGAATTGTGCCCGTAAAACGGCAATAGGCTCGCCCCCTATTACGTGGGACTGATACATACCTGGCGAAATGTGGGTGCAGAAATGCACCTCTGCCTACCACTTCGGGGAATACAGGCGTGAGGTTATGTATATGTATGTCATATAATATCATCGTACATATTATATTGGCTTTTGTTACTCGGTACGAGTGAAGGACTAAAATAATCTACGGCTCAATATATTTAAACGCAATTAAAAGCCTATGTTTCGGAATATGGCACAACTATGCTATGTACCCGAATGCTTGCTCAATATACGAGTACACTTATAGGACTAAAACTTTGAATGATGACTACATGGGCTGATGAAGTCTTTTACTTCCAATATGATAAAATAAGAACTATGAATCCCTCAATTCAATTGCTTAAGATCGTCGGATTCAAAACTTTTCTGTCGTAAAACTTATATTTAAACACTACATGATGCCATAGGAAACTGACACAAAGAATTTAATCGTAACACCGCCCGTTGTCAAAGTATCAAGTTACAATCAAAATCGATTATAAAGATAAAATTGACATAGCGAATAGAAGAAAAACATGTGATCATTTATGTCAAATTCTTAAAATGTTATCTTTTATTAGAGATTTTGTTACTCAAAAGTTACTTTGTCTAGCCCCTCGTACCTACGTATGCTTGAGTTGTATTTATGAAATGACGATATATTTTTATAAGGCCACTGCGCTGACACCCAGACAGTTATGTGCCATTTAATAATTATGGTTTTAATTTACGTTATGTCACGACGGTCGTATGCCGGTCGTAGGCCGGCCTCTCACACGAGATTTACTTTTATACGAAGTAACTTGGGCGATAATTTTTCCTTTATAACAACGATAACAACAGTAAATAGTTGACTTATCACCATCATCACTAGGTCACAAAATGTCTACTGCTTTACCGGTAACTTCAAAACAGTAGTGTCAGATTGGGCGAAGGTCCGAATGGTACTTCAGTAGAGTCGAACCATTCGGACCTTCGCCCAATCTGACTACCTCATATCTGCTTTCATTTTTCTACTTTGACTCTTATCTACTTTGACATAAGCGTTCAATTTCTAACTTTTCAGAGTTTCATGTTATGGGTTGAATCAAATCGGTATCATTGTTTGGTATTTATTTATTTACCTAAAACTTCACTGTTCACATAAAATAATAAAAGCTAATGAGTACAGAAGACTTAATAAGTACAAAAGGTCTTATCACACAAGGCGATCTCTTACAGACAACCAAGGACGGAGATGTAGGAAGACAAATGAAAGGTTACAAAGAGAAATGTACGTAGTCATCGTAATAAGTCGTGATTAATTGCAATCCAACTCAGAAACAATGCTCTGACCACCTGCATATATGTATGTATATTATTAATGCTATATGAACACCGCAAAGAAAATCTGGTAACTTTGCAGTGCTCATATAGAAAATTTCTTCTACACATATTATGGAATTTGACAGACATTTTGAGAGGCCGCGGGTTCGATCCCCGCACCGAGACAAATGTTTGTGTGATCCACAAATATTTGTTTCGGGTCTGGGTGTATGTGACACCAAAATGTCTCTCGTAGTTTCTGATACACACGACACAAGACTCGTATCTTAGTGTGGGACCAGAACTATGTTTGTGACTGTTGGGTGTATTTATTTGTTCATCAGCCCAAATACGTCCCACTGCTGGGCACGGGCCTCCTCTACAACTGAGAGGGTTTAGGCCTTAGTCCACCACGCCGGCCTAGTGCGGGTTGGCCTAGTGCGGGTATTTAATTACACAAAACTTTAATAGTTAAGCGGCTACCTACCAAGAATAAGGGGAGAGGCGCTGAGTGCTGAAATACAGGTTCTACCTAGTTCGGCAAACAGATGCTCTATGTTTATTGGAAAAATTGTATAGCCTATATATTCATAAAAACATTTGTAAAACTTTTTTCCCAATAAATTCTTTATTATTATTATTATCCTATAAGGTAATAGCACTAGTAATTGACCACTTAAGGACACAGAAATTTCTTTTTTAATGCCATACTTTAATCATCATTCGAATTCAATGAGTGTTTTGTTTTGTTAACTCTGTGCAAGTCTTTTAACGAAACGAGCTAGTATTTTTTCTTGTACAATAGTTGCATTCAAGTAAAAAAATGAAAATAAAACTTAATATAAGAGATTTAGTAGTTGACCACCTAAAAACTAGTAGTTGACCATGTTTTGCATCAGTAGTTGACCATTCAGATTTTTTAATTATTTGTTAAATAAGAAGGCAAATTAAGACAACTTTGCGTTTTATTTGAAATATAATAACAATAACATCACCCGCTCGTTAATAAATGTTCTGGCCATTTCCACAATCGACCATTTTCATCGATGATATTGTAGCTGTTTTTTTTTATAGCTTTAAGTACTTTTCCGGGATAAAAGTTATTATCGTACTTCATCATCATCAGCATCATCAGCCCATATACGTCCCACTGTTGGGCACGGGCCTACTCTACAATTGAGAGGGTTTAGGCCTTAGTCCATCACGCTGGCTTAGTGCGGGTTGGCGGACTACACACCTAAGAAATTCCTAAGAACTTTTAGGTGTGCAGGTTTCATCGCGATGTTTTCCTTCACCGTTAAAGTGCGTGATAATTCTTTATCAATACACACATATGCAACTTCGAAAAGTCAGTCATGTGTGCCTGGGGTTTGAACCTGCGACCGTCGAGATTCTCGACCGCGTGCCTAAACCTCAATGCCGTACTTAAATATGACAAATTCAACATTTACTTTTTGCCGAGGCTTTTGTCAGATTCTTAATCAGACAACAGTAGTTGAAAGTTTACGCATATTTTCAAGCATATCATTAGAACCTATGATGTCAAATTGATCTAGAGTGGTTTCAAATATGTCATCAGCAATGCTAATTGCTGGTGATCCTGGGATCGTCACTAGCACTAGTTCGTCACCAACAGTAATATGTACCGCAGTTGCCGATGGTTCCATTGTGGTTTCCAAAACACCATCATTATTGTGAGAGGATTTTTTTTTCAGCCGTTCTTATGAGTGTTTTATGAAGACGAACGACATTTACTGCTGAGAGCATTGCAGTTTCAGTATAATTTAGGAATGTACCCCTTTTCCCAGACATCTACAAGGTGAAAATTTGGTTTTAGTAACTGATCGTACCTTACAATAAAGGTGGTCAACTACTAAATAAAATTAAGTTATTGTAAAAGTAAATAAAATAGTTAATTCTAATTGATGATGCCCTTCATATATTATTCCGTACAGTACATTTACATGATACAGAAATTCATCAGAAGTTGACCATCCTGGTCAATTACTAGAAAATCGTGCTAAAACGGAATCAGTAGTGGACCACCCCCACATCTCAATCTTGTAAACAAATTTTCGTATTTTAAATACCCTGTTGCCTCAATTAATCCCTAACGAATAAGAAAAGCAAAACACTTATCATCAACAAGGTGACAAAGTTGTTAATATTTAACT
Organism: Hemaris fuciformis; assembly: GCA_907164795.1. Classification (NCBI taxonomy): domain Eukaryota; kingdom Metazoa; phylum Arthropoda; class Insecta; order Lepidoptera; family Sphingidae; genus Hemaris; species Hemaris fuciformis. The sequence continues at coordinate 3,830,819 of OU015440.1, read as the reverse complement.
TCAAACTTTTTCAATCCTTAAGAAAATTATGACAAAAAAACGAATAATAGATTTACGGTGCGTCAATCAACAAACAACTGGAGGCTATTTTTAATATTTGAAAATAATGGAGTCGTAGTTTGCGCGCTTCGTAGACCACATGACAGCACTGACTACTCAATATGGAATTAGTTTAAAAATATGCCGCGAATTCTTATTTTATCTGTTTATGTGCATTGGTGGTCAACTACAGGTACATGGTCAACTACTAGTGCCATTACCTTACCTACACAATCCATAACAACATAATTATTAATTGAAAATAAAGGATATTTCAACCATAGCTCATAATTACTGGGCCCTACCGTCACGCTTAACTCGCAACTCAATTAAGACAGGTGTAACAATCACCCCATAAATAATACGCCGTGTTCCAAATGTTGTTAATCCATGATATTAACATAATTAGCTAATCGCTTAGCATATGCCCCACCTCCCGCTATTGTTTTGCTATCAGCTAATATCTACGCTCTATCTCGGCTATAACAAAAGGGTCATACGCCATCCGTATTACACTGAGTGAGTGATTGATCTGGTGAGAAACTCGGCATGCAGAATAACAGAATATTTACATATATACATACATAACCCCACGCCTGTATTCCCCGAAGGGGTAGGCAGAGGTGCATTTCTGCACCCACATTTCGCCAGGTACGTATCAGTCCCACGTAATAGGGGGCGATCCTATTGCCGTTTTTTGGGCACATTTCCAGACTCCGTGCTGCTACTGAGAATTTCCTAATGGAAAAACCCAATAACACTTTGCCCGACTCGGGAATCGAACCTGGACCTCTAGATCACACGATACATACTTGTGCCATGAGACAACGAGGCAGTTAGACAGAATATTTATTTAAGAACAGAATATTTGGACACAAAATATCTTTACGTGTAAGTTATCAGTCATCATCAAAATTGTCTTGTAGTAGCAACCCGGCAATAAGACGTGAAGAATAGAGTAATAGACTACAAGAATAAAGATATTTTGACTGACTTCAGATATTTAAAAGGAATTTTTTTATTAGATTCCGCTTTAGAAAACATGTTTTACAAATTTATTAATTGGTAGTCTTAAAGCCCTACTATATACCTACTTATAGTATAAATCTAAAATTCGTTCGGTTTCCTCCCGCTCTCGTTTTAGTAACAGATATCAAGCAAGTGGCGCAGTTGGCTTGCTTGTGAAACGAGACGTCGCGAGTTCGATCCCCGCACCAAGACAGATGTTTATGTGATCCACAAATATTTGTTTCAGGTCCTGGTGTTGTGGTGAGACAAAAGTCTTTCGTAGTTTCTGATACCCACAACACAAGACTTATTTCTTAGTGTGGGGTCCGAACTATGTATGTATGTGAATGTTGTGTATTAAAACGTAGAAACATAGTTAATTCCGTACAAAATCCAAGTCATAATTCATATAAAGTGCTTGTGACACGAGAAAGCGCAGTTTATTTGTTTTCAATATTCAATTTTATAATATATTCTTATAAATGAAAATGTTAATTGATTTTAACATAAAGATTTATTCGACCAGTGATCGTAACAAACATAAATTGACATGACGTTTAACATGAAATTGAAATAGCAAAATGTTAACATTAATAAGGATGAATTGAAAACACAAGCGTTGACGTTCGGACAGAGCTTCCGCACTGTAAGCCGGCCGATCACTGAGTGCCCCCTGACGTTCAGCAGCGCCCGTTATATAGGCAGCCGGCGTCATAACGACCAACAGCTACCCTCGGAGTGCTTTTATTTGTAACACGGCCTCTCCTGACAGCGAGACGTCCCCGTCCGCTTGGTGTCGAGGATCCCTGACAGCATGTCCTTCAGGGACCTGGTCATTTGCCACATAATGGGACTCTGAAACATATTTACATATGCCTGAAAACCATGGTAACTACATGGTATGTACACAAATTGTAAGCAACTTTGCCTTACGATTGCAAGCGTGCACTCAAGCCATCGAAAGTAAAGTCAAAACCTCGTAACATAACGAGAAAATTAGTACTTCGTACAAATGGCAGAACTGCAGTTTTCTGTCATTTGTCTCGCATAATGAATGCAGTTGGTTTTTAAATGCAATTACTATGCCTCGGGACATAGACTCAAAGAGTTCGCGAATCACGCCTCCTTGACTCGTAAAAGAACTCTGAATGGGGCGAGGAGTTCGTGTGCACGACGGCTCCATGGCGGGCGTGCGAGAGCGCTGCAATCACGCCTGGAGTCCACGCTGTCGCCGCGACCTGCGCACCGAGCAGCGCTGGCTGGCGCATGCCGGAGTCCAGCCCACCGGCCATCTGTGCAGCCTTGCTCACCAACACAAACTCATAAGGGTGACATGGCCGCGCATTGCTGACACCACGTTATTGACATGGCCGCTTATAGCTAACACCACGTTATTGACATGGCTGCTTATAGCTAACACCACGTTATTGACATGGCTGCTTATAGCTAACACCACGTTATTGACATGGCTGCTTATAGCTAACACCACGTTATTGACATGGCTGCTTATAGCTAACACCACGTTATTGACATGGCTGCTTATAGCTAACACCACGTTATTGTGACATAGCTGCTACTTACAGTTAGGTAACATAGCGCTACTCACGCAACATGGTGCTACGTCAACTGTGACACACCTTGAGGTGAGCCAGCGTACGCAGACCACTTGCAAACGGCAAAATTTTACCTAAAGCAACATAGCCATAGCTATTTGCAAGTGACATGAAACACCTTAAGAATTCACCACCTATGAGTATGGCGATTCACTCAAGGATATCCATTCACAAACACTCTTAACAAGAGAATGTGATATCTATGAAGTTGACCGCAGCCAACAGTGGAACCGCAGATCCACTAAAGCGGCACACGACTCTGGGCACCACTCTCTTCGCCAAGGCCATGTATTCGGCAGCCGCTTGCGTTGTCTTGCCGCACGAGCCACTCAGTAGTCGCAGCTCGTACCGGCCGCTCTGCAAGGCCTTTTACACTCGGTAAGGACCTCGCATTCCAGGGTCAAGCTTCCCCGTTGATTGGGAATACTTGATGTCGAACACCAGATGGCCAATCTGAAAAGTACGGGCAGGGCGACGCCTGCCGTTAGTGTAAGCGTCTTGTCGTGACTTGGTTCAAATTGCCAGGCTTAGGGGTCTTTGTTAATACTTCAACTTTATACACGCTTGGCCTAACCTGACCATTGATGATAGTCCTGCCTAAGTATTTCATTGGCTAAAAATTTACATTAGACGTTGTTGTTACCCCGAGAATCGTCTACCTTATGACCGGGTGTTTTTACAAACTGAGCAAGGATCAGATTTTGGTCGAAAGAAGCTCGAATGCACTCCAGATATAGTGAGTCTCAAGACTGGTCACACACTGTTCGATTTACATTTCGCTTGGAACAATGCGCTTGCATTAAATGACACCTAGTCCTGTCTAAGTCATGTTCTCTTTTACGCAATTTAAATTCCATGTGGGTACAACGGGAAACATGACGATTGTCGTTATTAAGTCTGGTTTGCGATCGTTTTACGTATATGGAAAAGAATTCGACTAAATCATTCGGCAACAACTTAGCGTTTGTAGCCGACGTACGTATCTGTGGGTCCATTATACCGCGAATGCCAATACATGAAATTAATTGTTCACTGAGACCATTTACTACGATACAAAGGAGCAACAATGATCGCCTTGCGTACTCGGAATATGTGGGGCAGTTGTTAAAATCCGTTTTCATAACATTAAAAAGGACATTTGCAACATTCAAGTTACGTACATACATAACCTCACGCCTGTATTCCCCGAAGGGGTAAGCAGAGGTTCATTTCTGCAACCACATTTCGGCAGGCATGTTCAGTCCCACGTAATAGGGGCGAGCCTGTTGCCGTTTTTCGGGCACAATCCCAGACTCCGTGCTGCTACTGAGAATTTTCATAATGGAAAAACCCAATAAGACTTTGCCCGACCCAGGAATCGAACCCAGGACATCTAGATCGCACGGCACATGCTTGCGCCGCGAGACCACGAGGCAGTCAAAGCACATTCAAGTTACGTAAACACAAAGGTTTAAACTCTTATTTGAAATTGGACCAGCTGTGATTATTTTTTTATGACCAACTCATCCAGCCACACACGTGCTTAAGACACACACTCTTAAGGCACTCAATTTAAAGACTGATCAAAAGTTGAAGTATAAAAGTTGTTGGACCTTACCGGTTTCAAACCACTTATCACTTGAACTTATCCGCCAGCTCCGTAGCAATGCAGTCGCTCGGAGCTTGTGACACCGCTGCAGGCGTTAACGGGGATAGTTCGCAGTCAGGATTCATGCAGGTGTAGGGGCCACCCACACTGCACCACAACACCACCATCGACGGTCGTCCGCCAACGACATTCGCTGCGCTTGACCTAGAACTATCTTACAACACGCTCAGACAGGTTATTATCGCCTGAAGTTGCTGGTGTAGGCCAAGGCTCGGAGAAGTCTTTTATTACTACGAGATTCCTTACTTGAATCTCATGAAATTAATTTATGCAACTTCAACATGCAGTATTCTTTACATCGAAATGAGTGAACGCAGAACACACAAAGCTATAAGAACTTTAAGCGTATCCCGCTATGTACAGACTAAAATGTCCCGCAAGCCTCATAAATTGGAGCACTTCTCTAAGATTCGTGTGTCCATGGACCATGGCCAATTAAGCGTCTAAAATATTCTAGTTCAGTATCTAAGAACTTCACTTTAAATTAATTGAAAACCCTGATTCCGTAAGTACACGTAAAACTTCACGTAAGAGTCTCAAGGCCATCATCTACTTAACAGAACAAAAACGTCGTCTATGTAATTAAGAAATCTACCCGTTTCTATCAGAGCCTTAAGTGTCTTTTAATTCGTCCGACAAGCCCTTGACAATATTCAAACGTAAAAGAGACTTACGCGGTCATTCTGCACAAGTGATGTACCTACTTTTTACATTAGTACAAATCACTCCATATGAAACTGTAGTCGTATCAATGTTTCGCGGACACAATGAGCAAAATTCAGTTAAAACTATTCCACGTCTCTCAATTATGAGTTACCCACTCGTTGAGCCACGACTTTTATATCACCGCGGAGACAACTACCATATCCGCTCAAAATACTCGCGATCATCCCACCTATTTATTTCGCAACCGCGGTCCGATTCTGCACACTACACGTCAAATTAAAGGATACTGGGATCAAACGGCGACATGTACAAACCTCGAGAAAGCACGTGAGCCAATGCGGATAACGCCTTAACAATTCTATACGTTGAGTCTTTTCTCGCCGTATCACTATCATCGCACAGAGGTGGCGTATCCCCTGTTATGCCCACTAGCTGTCACAACTGACGGCATCGGTTGAATATTACTTTCGCTACGCGGCCGCGACAACAACCGGTAACCGCAGGTTCTAACCTTTTTTTTTAAACGCATCTAATCTAGCACAAACCCGTTTCAACAATTCGTCTTGACACGCGGCTTAATCACGGGAACGATGCTTATGGGAACCATTTCATTACCCGCGCGAGGTATCACTGTGTTTAGACGGCCTATACTAGCGCTCAACCGAACTATCACTGGAAATATTAAGAACACGAGACCTTCTACCGTTATCGTGATATTTCAACCGGCTCGATATTTTACGTGATTTAAAAATCACTCGGAACAAAACAACACAAAACGCACTCACTATTCTCGTTACGCACCAAAAATTTCCAGAACGATGCACTTTATGATAACAGAGTTCTTACATGTAAATTCTTTCCGTCAGAATGAGAGAGTAGGCGTAGGATACACACAAAGCTATAGGAACTCTGTGCGTATCCCACTTCTGATCTTATAAATGAAAATGTTAATTGATTTTAACATAAAGATTTATTCGACCAGTGATCGTAACAAACATAAATTGACATGACGTTTAACATGAAATTGAAATAGCAAAATGTTAACATTAATAAGGATGAATTGAAAACACAAGCGTTGACGTTCGGACAGAGCTTCCGCACTGTAAGCCGGCCGATCACTGAGTGCCCCCTGACGTTCAGCAGCGCCCGTTATATAGGCAGCCGGCGTCATAACGACCAACAGCTACCCTCGGAGTGCTTTTATTTGTAACAATATTGTTTGTTGAGTGAGGCTGTGTAAACGAATTAGTGCAACATCATCATCATCAGCCTATATACGTCCCACTGCTGGGCACGGGCCTCCTCTACAGCTGAGAGGATTTAGACCTTAGTCCACCACGCTAGCCTAATGCGGGTTGGCGGACTACAGACCTAAGATTTTCCTAAGAACTTTTTAGGTGTGCAGGTTTCATCACGATGTTGTCCTTCACCGTTAAAGTACGTGATAATTTTTTGTGAATACACACATAGCTTCGAAAAGTCAGAGGTATGTGCCTGGGGTTTGAATCTGCGACCGTTGACATTCTCGACCGCTTGCCTAAACCTCGACTTAATTAATGCATAGTCAAAGTAAATTTCTACAACATTTATAAATAAGGCGATAAAACTAAAGCCGTACAATAAAGGCTGCATGCCATGTCAACTATATATGCAATAGTAATGTATGTAGGTCAACGGCGCTTTACCTTTTGGAGTTATAGTGTATGACACACGCGAGCGGCACCTCCGACTAATGTAAAAATAGATGTTATCTATTGTCAGCTTACAAATCGGACTTAGAAGTGATTGATAAGCGCTTAGGGAATGTGCATGGGCACTGTCAAGCGTACTGTGATAGATCGACACGTAAATTATTGCAGTGAAAGACATTAAAAAGGCCTCATTGATCCTGGGGTATAAGTGAACGGCGTGAGATCAAGAGCTCTCCGGTTCGATTCCCAGGTCGAGTCGAGTATAATTGGATATTTCCACATGGAAATTGTCATAGGTACAATTGGTAAACTTTTTATTTGCCACGCCCACTAATTACGCAGAACTTAAATAACAAAACATGGCGACAATATATGTATATCTTTGTACACTAATTTTCTTTTCTAACGAGGGGTAAGTGCCATGGATGCTACAGGTGTGAAATCACGTATGCAAGGTTGAATCTTAAAACTAAGAATCAAACCCAGATCCTCATATTTCTTAGCCGGTGTTCTCTCACTAGAGCTACGTAGCAGCTCATACATGCCCAAATATGCATTCCCAGTTGGACATAATTACTCGCGCAGTATTCACAGAATATGCAAATGTGAATTTTGCACAACACGAGAACCCGATTATTGAGATCATACGAAATGCCAGTACATTTCGTCAAAGTGTGAAAGGCACGTCACTCGACAAGCTCACGGGACAACGTTTCATTATCGATTTAAACGTGATTTTTTTCACGTAGTTTATAAAAGTTCGCGATGATGAAACAGTTGGAATTGTTTCGAGTTTTTATTAATAGCTTACGTGTTTATGCAAGGGCATATGGTGCTTAAATGACTCTGTCTCCTGTTCCTTAATTGTTTTTTTTTTTAATACTAAATCCTTACTTTTTAAAAGTCCCAGAAAAACGATAATTGCTAATACGCAAAAATGCGCCTTTGCTTACTCTTCGGGGATACAGGGGGACGCATATCCGTATCTTTCATACATTTATTTTTGCTTTTCCTTATTTTCACTCGCATCGTGAGTCTGAAAACAAGACCAAAACTCTACATAAATGTGACTTCTGCAATGTTTATTAATTTAAGGGATAAGTTTTTAAGAAAGTACTACAGATCTCTTTCCATTATAGTATTTACGGGATTTTCTATGATTTCTTTCAGACTTATACGAGTACAAATCTAAAAATGTTTCACTTGAAAATTATCATGACTTATTTTTTTTTAATACGTGATAAATGAAGCTATTTCTGTTCTATTTATGATATACAAGCACAGATCTGTATCGGCACGATCGCAATGACGTAATTAATCTTGCCGTGACAACCCCGCGCGGACCAGTTGCAGAATGCGCGTAGGTTGACATGCCCAAAATTTTTCTAGCAGCGTTACTAGCAACCTGCCCCGAGGGAAATTCTTTTTACCATACCTATTATATTGTGGATAATATTTACTAATGCCCGTGCTCTATACATAGATTACAATATAGAACGCTATAGAAGGTTATTTATTTATTTATAACCTCTTTATTGTACTCTATGAAATAAAGAACAAAACAATATACAAACAGAACGAAGTACAATTGGCGGTCTTATCGCTCAAGGCGATCTCTAGATATAGCTTTATAGCCACGTAAACGACGAGTCTGGTATTGGGAATATCCTATTGGAAAAACTCAATATCAGTTTGGATATAAAACCCGAGACCTACTTGATTGCAAGCGCCCATTAATGACGACAATTAATGACTAAGAATAAGTATAAATCCACCCATACAAGGAAATGCAATCGATTGTTGATCTTTTCCATTCCTCAATTCTTTCCTTAGAGTCCAACAGGTTTGTAAATTTTAGGTTCATATCTGGTCTCAATAACACCTTCTTCTTGTCGATAAGAATGTGAACTGTTATAATTACGTAATCCTCCCTTACCTCCTTGCCTTGCATATTTCCTTTTGGCTACTCATCATTCTTAACTATTATAAATATCGGCCTCGTCCATTCCTTCCAGCAAGTCAGGCAATTTCAAATCCTAATCCCGACTCCAAGCTAGACGGCTGTTTCAAAATTAATTCTTGATTATCTATTTGAAGTTATACTTCTTTTGGCGCGTTAGGGAAAAATGATGAGAGTAATTTTTTAATATGCGCGCGCACACCGTCACGAAAAAGTCATTCAAAAAAGTTTATAGTTTTAGATTTGAAAAATGTAGAATAGTGACAGTAATAAAAAGGGATTGACATATTTATTAGTTTATTATAGTATTAGTAGTAGAATAAGGAGAAAGATAAAATTTTAGTATAACACACACACTTTTTTTAAAACCAAATCGCGAAAGACGTCATAACAGAACGTACCAACGTACCATCCCTGGTAACTGACTTGACAATCTTCACATACCCTTGAAATTATTGTATTGAGTTGATTTGTAGGGCGAAATATTCGCTAAATTTCCTTTGAAGTGAATTAAATATAATGTGCTATACTTCGGTCAATCAGGCGGTCATCACATATTTTGGAGCAGTATTAAATCCAATTTTGTATGACCCATTTGCCATAGTACAATGACGTCACCTCGCTAAAGAGCCATTCAAAGATACCAAGCCATATACCAAGTCAAAGAGCAAAATTTTCGTGAATGCGTATAATGATTGTGATTGATGCAAACCTTAGTTTACGTCGTGTCCCATTTACCGTTATTATCCGAAATATCCAAAATGTAATTTATCTTTCTTGTACTTTAATCTATCTGTCAAAATTATAAATAGTCATTACAAGGGCAAAATACGAGAAATAATTATACGTCAATAAAACTAGTTATAAAAATACTCTAGCGTACGTTGTAGGGCTCCAACAGTGTTTAGTTATATGCCAAATTACATTAATAAAAACTGCCAACGTTTATACTAGCGCCGAATAGCTTAGATGAGAGGGAAACGGATTTTCAAAACGATAGTTTTATGTTGAAGTTTATAATGCACGCTATGAAAGTAAATCTATACTAGCTTTTCTCTCACCTTCTTTTTCTTATTTCTGTCACCTTCAAAACTGGATTAATAAAGAAATGTAAAACATACATTTTTTAATATCACCTCAGAGTCCTAAAATATTTGCAGCAATTATTGTTGTAAGAACATATTGAATCATAAAATTGATATATGAGCATAGAAATTGTCAAAATATTGAAGTCGCTGCGTTAACAGTGCAAGTAAATACGATACAATACCTCATGCCTGTATTCCCCGAAGGAGTAGGCAGAGGTGCATTTCTGCACCCACATTTCGCCAGGTATGTATCAGTCCTACGTAAAAGGGGGCGAGCCTATTGACGTTTTTCAGGCACAATTCCAGACTCCGTGCCGCTACTGAGAATTTCCTAATGGATAAACCGAATAACACTTTTATGATACATCATTTTTAGCAATTTAGAAATTACCTTTGAAATAGATTAGAGGGAGGCTGCTAATCATTTTTAACACAAAAATTATAAAACTCAATAATGTCGCTCGAAAATGTTTCAGCATGAAAACGGTGTGATTTTTAAAATTGGGACAGATAGCTGATTGTTTTTTATTTTGTGAGACGGCACTGCAATGCAACTCTACTCCAGTGCCAACCCGTACTATCATCATCATCATCAGCCCATATACGTCCCACTGCTGGGCACGGGCCTCCTCTACCATTAAGAGGGTTTAGGCCTTAGTTCACCACGCTGGCCTAGTGCGGGTTGGCGGACTACACACCTAAGAAATTCCTAAAACTTTTAGGTGTGCAGGTTTCATCACGATGTTTTCCTTCACCGTTAAAGTACGTGATAATTCATTGTGAATACACATATAACTTCGAAAAGTCAGAGGTGTGTGCCTGGGGTTTGAACCCGCAACCGTCGAGATTTTCGACCGCGTGCCTAAACCTCGAGGCCATCACGACTTAACCCATTCTTGACCGCCGTGCCAATTTGGGAACACTTAATTTTTGAGGGTAGATAAAAAAAGTATTGATGTTAGTTAATAAATTCTTACATTATTGGAGAGTTGAAAGTGTGGTGATTACGTATAATATTGAACAATTCAGTTACATTTTATAGATTTATTGCAAAATTTGATCGAATATTGCTTTTGAAGGACCTGTCGAGGGAAGTAACTATTTGTAATTATGATATTTTACACATTAAGTATATTATCGTAAATGGTTATTACTCTTGAAATACAATAAATAATCTATCTTATAAACACATTTAAAAAAAAATCTATTATTTTTTTACCATTTTATAGCACCCAAAACATTACTGTGCCAATTTGGGTACACTGGCTACAAGTGTACTAATAAAATTTAGTTTTGGAGATTATTAGGATGAACCGCCAACGACGTTATAGCGTCAGTAATAACTACCGTGGTTTAGAGAAAGCGGTAAATACAATCCTCGAAGATAGTGACAATGGCTTGGAGTATGATTTGCCTATGATTCCACCGGAACAGAAGTGTCATTACTGACAAAGAAGGGGGTTTTTATGATGGATAAATTTTTTGAACATTGCCGAATGATGTTCCAGGAGAAATCGAGGTATTTACTCTTAACATAGGTACTCTTTCTGAGTCTGAGGATAGCAGTGATGATGAACTGCTGGCAGTGATGATGAACCGCTTGCTGCGAAGAGAGCTCGTATTAGACTCAATGATATTCTAACCACCGCTAGTGCACCTGTAGTACCTACGATTGCTCAAAATGAGTCAGTGCTGATTGTTCCTCCTTGGCGAACATGTACTCCTTATTCTCAGACTTATCCAACATCGAATTACCGGTATTAAACGAGAATTGTATGAAAGAAACGTTAAAAGACCTGACACCAGTTCAAATATTTGAAAAGTTTTTCGACGAAGAGGTTCGTTCCATGGTTTGCATGGGTTTAAGTCATTTATACCATGCTACTGGTACCATCCGTGAACATGTGAAGTAGATGATGAAACAATCAAGAGCTGAATTTAACTATAAATTTGATAAAAACAATGAGATACTTTTGATTCGCTGGAAATGGGCCAATAAATATCGTTTTATAGAATTCCGATCCATGGCAAAGAATGGTGGTGGGTTCTCTTACTGTTGGTTTTCTTAATGGTGGGTACATGATTTATATGGCCTTATAAAATGCGTGGCCTACATGTTCAGTCTAAAAAAGATGCGATGGATTAGTTATTTGTTCTTCGAAGTATTGCTAGATTTTATCTTAGACAATCATTTTATCATCATATTGCTCGCCTGTTATCATCCAACATCGAGGAGGTTCTAACTAGACAGCACCGACCATGTTCCAGAAAAGCTTTCTAAACGTGTTCGTTGAGTTGTCTGTCATAATAGGAGCCGATGGGCTTGTACACATTTTCACTCTTAAGTGGCCACTGTGCCAATTTGGGTACACCCCTATAATTTCAAGATAATAAATATTTTTTAAGTTTTTTGACATTCCTGCACTTATTTGTATTCCCAACTATGATTAAATAAAGAAATTTCTAAATTCGTTCTTGTAGTTTTTGTTTGGCCACAAATGGGTTAACTTAACCCGTACTAGGCCAGGCCAACCCGCACTAGGCCAGTGTGGTGGACTAAGGCCTAAACCCTACCACTAGTAAAGGAGGCCCGTGCCCAGCAGTGGGAAATAGCACTTCACTTACAACACATACAATCTTAAACCAGTGCATTAACTTTCTAGTACTATTAAAATAAATTACTTGCCGTCGACATAGTCCATATTGTAAAGAAAATTGACAGCAACACACACCTATCGATTAAAAGCGAACCAATATAAGGAAGCTTCTAAGCGTGTTAGTATTACCAAACATGTCGGTTCAGAGCCGCGCCCTCGTATTGCTGATCTGGATCGCCGAACGTGACACTACACTTGCATCATTCGGTTAACGTCAATACGCATTCTGATAAGAAGAAATTACTGTAATATTACATCTATGATTTCATTTTGAATGGTCGACAACTTCCGACAATAGAATAAATTTTGTTGTAATTACGTAGAGTATGTACTTATTTATTCACAAATATATACTTTGAAGGTGACGGAAAACAACGTAAGAGAACCTGCAAACCTAAAAGTTATTATTAAAAATGAATTAATGTAATGTATGAACCTAACGTATCTAGTTAAGAAACATATAAATACTATAAATTTAAGAGTAGACCCCTCTCTAGAAAGCTACTACAATGATCTAATTAAGATATAGATGTTTAGCTCAAACATTATTATAAAATAAGCTATGAGTAATAAATATCGTAAAAACAATCGATAAAGCAACCTTCCTGGGCATTTGTAAAGGTGACGTGCTATGAAATAGAATTAATTTAAACCACAAATCAAAACTCACATTTCGACTTTAATCTTTAATAGTTTTGTAATCAGATCGAACGCTGCAGACACATTACATGTTGTTAAAAATAAGCCTTTAATTAGATTTAAAAACGCGAAATCGCACATGTTAATACAGCCGTCGTATAACCGTCAATCGATTAGCTCATCGTCAATACGAATGATTATACATTGAGAAATATATAGCTTTGTGAAATACACTTTTTTTAATCATTATAATCTTTGCACAAGATAATAATTTTATATCTTCAATATATACACGACAAATTACTACATTAAGTGTTATCATACATAAACTCACGCCTGTATTCCCCGAAGGTGCATCTCTGCACCAACATTTTGCCAGGCATGTATCAGTCCCACGTAATAGGGGGCGAGCCTATTGCCGTTTTTCGGGCACATTTCCAGACTCCGTGCTGTTACTGAGAATTTCCTAATGGAAAAACCCAATAACACTTTGCCCGACCCGGGAATCGAACCCGGTACCTCTAGATCGCACGGCACATACTTGTACTGCGAGACCACGAGGCAGTTAAGTGTTATCAACCACTATAATTCCACTGCTCAACATACTAACCCTGCCTACAAAGACTTTGAGTAACCACTTGAAAGCAAAGTATTCCCAAATCACAACAAACCAAAAATACACACACACACACACACTCATGCTTGTATCCATTAAAGGATTATAAGAAGTACATTTCTACTTCCACGTCTCGCCATCTGTGCTGAAACTTTCCTAATAGAACCCAACAATCGAACATAAGTTTATTCTAAGCAGACCCCCGCTGCAGTTCAGAGAAATAAGGCCTTAGTCCACTACGCTAGCCAACTGCAAGTTGATGACTCTAAATAAATACCTTATGGTTTTCAACATATTCATAACAAATTAATGTCTAACATATACCTTTAGACCAAACACAAGCCGATTTTTTTATAATTGAAATGGAATAGGCGTTTGTCTTCCACCTCACCTGATGGAAAGTGTATATGAACACAAAGGTGGTACACGCCCATCCAAAATAAACCTGTTCACTCTACTCTTAAAGGCTCCAGAGTTCAACTTATCAGGAAAAATATACCCTGGCAGGTCGTTCCGAATCTTGGCGACTCTCACCAAAAACGATCTGTCATTTCACAGGAAGTCTTGGGCCTAGCAATAAATCATTAATTAAGTACCTACCTATTACGTGAATTTGAAATCAAATATGGATTAGTCATTGTCCATAACGACTTCCAACAAGGATCTACATCTATTAGCTTTTAAATACTAAATTCATTTAATATTTTTGCAATCATATTGCGGAAATGGTAAATTACTCCAATTTGAGTCAATATTATTGATATATGCCTTAATTATGTCGTGACGTCTGTTTACGTCCAAGCCTATAAAACTATGAATCGACTATCAACAAGCATAATGGTATGGAAGAAATAATATCACTAACAAAAACTTCGCAATTAAGAAGAACTACTATTCCTTATCGATTAAAAAAATGAAAAATAATTGATTTTACATTCAATAATTAAAAGTCGCCGAGATCAATACATATAATGAATAAATTGCGGATAAATGACTCTCTCAACTTCAGGGTCAAGTTTTCATGGCTCCAGTTACAGGAAGAGCATATTGTCCTTTTTTAACGTGAGAGGCGCCCTCGCCCCGCCTGCAACTACGTCAATGACCGAAGTCCGAAGTTAGAATTAACATATCTATCGTTAATCGTATCGTTCTCGGACTCGTTTATTTAATAAATAATTAATAAGCACAAATGAAATCCTGGTTTAGTCACAGGGAATTCGACATCATGATATCCCACCCGTATGTTGATCTCCTCTACACATTTTTTGGCCCTATCTTACCACACACTCGCCACTGTAACTCCTGTGTACAAGGATCAACAGCGGCACGCACAGTTTTGACACCGAGTACTGAAGTTCACCGAATCTAAGGGAGCCTAATTAGTCATGATCCCGCAACGAAGTTAATCAGAAAAAGATATAAATCATTTGGAAAAGAAGGAGTTCTCCTCAATACTTATCCACTTCACATTTTGTAGGACTACTGACATACAAGCTAAGCCATCATGATGCATACATGGTACTTGTATGGAACTTGGGTCACTAATGTTCTTTTAATAATCGCTCTTAGTCTTATATTGCCATTATTTAAAACTGGCTGTATGTTAGTCTTTTATAATACTCATCATCATCATCATCAGCCCATATACGTCCCACTGCTGGGCACGGGCCTCCTCTACAACTGAGAGGGTATAGGCCTAAGTCCACCACGCTGGCTTAGTGCGGGTTGGCAGACTACATACCTAAGAAATTCCTAAGAACTTTTAGGTGTGCAGGTTTTATCACGATGTTTTCCTTCACCGTTAAAGCTAGTGATAATTCATTGTAAATACACACATAACTTCGAAAAGTCAAAGGTGTGTGCCTGAGGTTTGAACCTGCGATCGCCGAAATTCTCGACCGCGCTCCTAAACCTCGAGGTCATCACTGCTATTATTTATGCTTTTATAATACTTCTCTCCAGAAAATATTTCAGGAGTGTTCTTTTAGAAAGAAATATTTTGTGTGATGGACATGAGTATAACATAATCACTCGGATAAATTTCTTTCGCCATATTAAAGAGAAAAGTCGTGAAATATGAAAAAAAAAACGTCTCCAACTTACCTTCTTCCACTATACCCTATCCACGACGTTCTCTATTACATAAGAGTTAAATACGTCTTCTATATTAGCTAATTCGAATATCTTGGTTTCATATGAAAAGTAATTTTTATGGTAGGTATTAGGATTTTTTTGGTGTTAAGCGGCTTGAAAGTAAAGCGACAATCTCAAATCTTGTCCGCCACATAGTTGCCGATTCGGTAACAACACAAAAGGAAAAATTCGACGATACGATTACATGAAATCGCCCAGAGCGCTTGCATTCTAACCCGCGGTGCACATAATAGCGGCCTTTATGTGTTTTTTTCTGTCGCGGAATCTGGATGTACTACTTTCAAAAACATTGGGCGACCCAAATTCTAGCCGCTAAATGTAAATCAACATTATAGCGCACGTGTTTTATGTACATATGTACATACATACTTCGTGCCTGAGCTTAGATAACGAGTAATTAATTTTAAGGTAAAGTTAGAACGGAAGAAATAGGTAAAGAATTATGTCGGCTATTGAATTGGTTCTCGCAAGTTGTAATTATTGTTGTGGCTACGCAAATGAATGAATATTTTGAATACGATACAACACCTAAAAGGCTGTTTAAATAATTTATATAAATAATTTGATCATAAAAAAAAACTTAGGTAGGTAACATTCGTTCCATCGTCAATGTGAGATGCGCAGAATCTTTGCAATTTCATACATTTTATTTACTACGGAGATATCTTGAACTCTCTCAACTATTCAGGCCATGCTTTATATATAGTGTCACAGTTAATTAACGTGACTAATTAGTCAATTTCTGTGGTGTCAAATCATTATCTCATTAATAATTCAAATAACTGCAATGCGTAATTCAAAGGAATTTCTTACAAAACGACGTGACTCCGTTAATAGTATGGCTCGGGGCGAGGTAAGGAGTAAGACCTTCTATCATTACGAATGAATAATATGAAATACCATTAATATTACGCTTAAAACAGTCTGTTGTCACAATTATGATTCACTTGATCTCAATTAGCTCACAATTTGGAGAATGACGCATGATATTTCGACTCTTTAATGTTCCTGATTTCGGAATATAGGTGTTGTTAAAAACGATATTTTTTATGTCTCTGACTGCAGTTGAAATAATTAAATTGAATATTAAGAAATCCCAAAATATATTGCATAATGTAACATAATTTCGCTTAAACTTCCGTTCTCCTCCCATCATGCATTATTGAAAACAGACGAACTACTTAAAACTACTGAAATATAAACAAATATGATAATTGTAACAGGCAGTCCTCGAAACCGACGTGCATGCATGAAGAGGATAATGTCAGTGGAGGAAGCGAAAGAGGTGTGTTTGGACCGTGGCATTTGACGCTCTATAGTCTCTGCCTACCCTAACGGGAGACAGGCGTGAGTTTATGTAGGTATGTATGTATGTGTAACAGGCAGTTGGAAAGAGCTTAAAAAACATAGTCAAAGACAAAAAGGGTATACGCAAAAAAAAACCATTGCCATTTGCGAAAAGTCAATCATCCCACACTGTAATATATAATATGTAATATATATAATAAAGTCAATCATAATGTAACAACACCTTTCATTATTTTATAAGAAAAACATAGAATATACATACCAAATAGCTGTAATTAGCATATATCAATTACCTGACTCACATGCGAATATGAGGCTCATATAAATATTCGTGATATCAAATCTAAAGGACGAAACTAATATTGTCAGTACTTAACCTTTCGTGGCCCATAATGATGCGTTTGATTTTTGTCAGAGCGATTGGTATTTACATGATTATTTAATCATGATATCTAGGTAAATAGTCAGGAATGAATATAAGTATAACCCAGTGGCGGTACTTCCATAGAAGCCCAAAAGCCCAGTTTGCCTTTTAAAATTCCGAATTCTAATTTTTAGGCTTGAAATCTTTATTTAACAAAAGCAATTTGTTCAATAAAGACCCCATAATAAGCAAATATAAACTAGACATTACACAATTAACGTTTAACGTTTTTGGGCTTCTATGGAAGTCCCGCCACTGGTATAACCCAAGTTCAACCAAAGCCAACACGCATTAGGCCAGCGTGGTGGACTAAGGCCTAACCTCTCTCAATTGTAGAGGAGGTGTGTGCCTAGTAGGAGGATGTATTTGGGCTGATTATGATGATGATGAACCTAGTTAATCAATTTGCTTCCATTAATCGAAAACTTTAAACTATAAACAGCTGTTTTCTGTCTGTCGCCAGTCTTATTTGGTCTAAGACTAGTATGATTAAAAAAAGTTGTTTTTGCGAAAATGTCTTGTTTTATTATTTTATCATCCATACTTAAAACATTAAACATATAGCCACATATGTACTTACGAGTAGTACTAGCAGTCTAGACGGTAATCTCGAAGAAAGGGTGGTTCGTTTCTGCGTCTACGTTTTTCAGGCATATTTCTAGACACTACAATATAATAGCCTGATGACAGGTTGCTCGACCCAGGAATCGTACCTGAGACCTTGAGAACACACAGCATATACTTATGCCCGAGACTCAAAAATAATGGTCTTAATTTATTGACTATTTAAAATGTCATAATTATAACGTTAAAAACATAATATACCCTAAAATAAGATTAACCTTTATGTTAAAATTTCCTGTATAAATTAATATAACTGCATTAAAATGAAAGTCGTAATAATAAAATACTTAATTTAATGAATGCATGATCTTAACCTGTACGAAACCGGTGTCATATTATCTTCCATGTTTAGAAATTAGATGTACATAAGTGTATATCTATAATATCTTTACCTGGTATAGATCAGCGCGATGGACTAAGGCCTAACTCCTCTCAACTGTAAAGGAGGCTCGTACCCAGCAGTGGAACATATGTATCTATATACATAGAATATGTTTTTAAAAGCAATGTAAGTTTTACGAGTAATTAGATTTCTCCATTCCCAGCAATGAATTATTTCACTAAACATCCTTTGAACGCAATTACTTACTTGTTAACTTTCTGTCGCCTTCCTGACAACCAACAACTCCCATTGCCCTACTGAAAACTAATAAGTCAGCAACAACACAAAAAATATATATTAAAAATATGTAGACAATACGAAATAGATCTGATTGTGTTCCGGGAACTTCGACATTTTGCAAGTTGCATTTATGATTCACAACGCGAGCGAACCGGGCGCATTATGATATCAAATGACTGAATCATAACTAAACAGGATGCACGCTGTGAAGGGGTAAGGACAAGTTGCCCAACCTGACACTTTTGAAAAACAACGGCTGCTCATGTGGAAAAAGTTACATAGCCACGGTAGGGCGTATTAAGGAATTAATTAGACTTATATTTACACATAACCTGTATTCCCAGAAAAACTAGGCAGAGGTGGATTTTTGCTCCAACATTTCGCCAGGTATGTATCAGTCCCGCGTAACAGGGGGTGAACCTTTCGGGCACATTTCCAGAAATGAAATGAAATTGCTTTATTTGGTCACGTAGGCACTTATGACAAGTCAATACAGAAAAGAAAAATCTTTTATTATTATATTATAATTAAACTATGGTTCATTTTATAAAATTTGTATAAATATATTTTACGGTTTTTTATATTATTTCTTTTTAGTTTTCATCAGGAAATACATAATCTCTGAGAATTTCCTAATGAAAACACCCAATAACACTGCCCGTCTCGGGAATCGAACCCGGGACCTCTAGATCGTACGACACATACATGAGCCGCGAGACCAAGAGGAAGTCAATTGATTTTCTTCCCTATTTAACAATATCGAGTTTGAAAAAATATGTAAGATTTTATGATATGCAAAGCTTGACAATGTTTCTTAAAGTCCGTTCTCTGATCGTAAAATGTTACAAAAAAGGTAATCCGGATATATTGGTATTATAAACAACAAAAATAAATTTAGCGCCTACCGACCAACTTAATGTGTTTCGGAAGCACAGCGCGAAACAATTTATTATCATTCGTTTAATGGGTCCGGGTCCACGGCGTTTTTTCTGAATCCGTATTCGCGTGCGAGTGATGTAGTACGATATTTTCAGGGTCATCCTCCGTTTGTTAAAAAGAGCACTTAGATAGTGTTTGTGTGGTCGAAGAATGTTTTTACTTCATCGCAGTATAATGTTTCAAAAAGAAAATCACAATTTATCTCATATGATCTGATTTGTGTTTTCATCATTCATCATCAGCCCAAATACGTCCCACTGCTGGGCACGGGCCTCCTCTACAACTGAGAGGGGTTAAGCCTTAGTCCACCACGCTGGCCTAGTGCGGGTTGGCGGACTACACACCTAAGAAATTCCTAAAAACTTTTTAGGTGTGCAGGTTTTATCACGATGTTTTCCTTCACCGTTAAAGCAAGTGATAATTCATTGTGAATACACACATAACTTCGAAAAGTCAGAGGTGTGTGCCTGGAGTTTGAACCTGCGACCGTCATAATTCTCGACCGCGCGCCTAAACCTCGAGGCCATCACTGCTTTATTATTTGATTTGTGTTTTGGTAACCTAATATTAAATGTCGTCATTTTATCTCTATTAAATTATATATTACAATTAAATAATTGTAACAACGTTGGTGATGTGTAGTATCATTTTTTTTGTTAGCAATGAAAATACGGACAGTATCACCTCATTTGAATGATGCCTTTGCTGTTGCCTGAATCTTTTGGAGAGACTTGAATACACTTTTCCGCATATTTTTAACTGCAGCATAGTCAACGGCGCTTAGATTTATTCCGTTCCAAGATCAGCCTATGTACCTATATATAGGTACTGCTTATCTTATGAGGAACTTAAGATTCCATTAACAAAAAATTATACAGGTTGTATTCAGACCGTGATCGGAAACTAAGGCGGGTAATAGCTAAGGTCATTATAAACCCCTTGGCGTTAAAGAAACTCCCGACAAAAAATAAAAAAATTGAAGTTCTCCTAACAACCACATACATTTTATACCTATAGTTTAAAATTAGTTTCCGATCACGGTCTCAATACACCCAGTATAAAATGTATTTTAAAATTAAATCTATTTAAGAATTAGAACATGCGTGGGACAAATAGAGTTTCGTAATAATAACTTACTTTTAATGTAACCTTAAATACCAGACGCCGCTACAATCCAATTGAAGTTATGCTATTATGAAATACAGATTAAATGACTATATTTTCAGGTTACTTAGCATTATATAAATCAATTGCCGCAAGCTTGATGTTACGCGCACTGGCTTATATTTACATTTTTGATGTTTGCAAATAGCCTTATTCAATAAAGTCTGAGAAGTTTTATTAAGTTCATACATACATACATACATAAACTCACGCCTGTATTCCCCGAAGGGGTATGCAGAGGTGCATTTCTGCACCCACATTTCGCCAAGTATGTATCAGTCCCATGTAATAGGGGGCCAACCTATTGCCGTTGTTCGGGCACATTTCCAGACTCCGTGCTGTTACCGAGAATTTCCTAATGGAAAAACCCAGTAACACTTTGCCCGACCCTGGAATCGAATCCAGGACCTCTAGATCGCACGGCACATACTTGTACCGCGAGACCATGAGTTCCTAATAACTTAATAACACTATGCTTGGCTCGAGAATCGAACATAGAATTTATAGTCGGAAGACATAGATCTGTGCTTCAGGACAAACATTATCATCATCATCAGCCCATATACACGGGGCTCCTCTTCAACTGAGGGGGTTTAGGCCTTTGTCCCTCACGCTGGACTAATGCGGGTCGGCAGGATGTTGGTTCTGCAGTCTAAATTTTAATATTTCGTTCAAAAACCCGACCTTTCTTTAGCGGTGAGATGAATAAATATTGCAATATTTTCATTTCATAAGACACATTTGCAACGGTCTAGTGAAATTATAAGATATACGATATACATACTGTTTGTAGAACAGAGTTGTGCAAAAGTGCCGGCAGGTGGTGTTGAGGTCGATTTAATCTCGTGTGGTCTAATATTAAGACGGTGAGAGTAAGTAACGCCAAAATATTTTTATTTGATGCCAATTTCGAAGCGCTTCATATCTATACAAATAAATTAAATTGGAGTGTCTGTTTGTAAAATTGAAATAACCGCTTTTTAATAAATGCATATGGATGTATACACGGTACATATACCAAAATAACGTTTTTTTACAATTTTTTATCTGTCCGTCTGTTTGTTACGGCTAATCTCTGAAACGGGAGGAACAATTTTAACGGGACTTTCACTGGCAGATAGCTGATGTAATAAGGAGTAACTTAGGCTACGTTTATTTTAGAAAAAATCTTTTATTTTGGAAAAAAAGAAAATTAAGTAGGTATCATAATAAATAAAAAAATTAAGAATCGACTGTTAGGCGGAACGAAGTTCGCCGGGTCAGCTAGTTTGAAATATGTCTATTGCTGTCGACATTAAATTGAATGTGATCTGTGACTTTAAAGTCAATGCTTTATGTAAAAGTGTTTTCTGTCTTTTCCGCACTTGAACCTAAATAATTTTAGGACAATTGTTTCACAAAATTAAGTCTACAAATTATTTATTCTATTTAAATAAATATATAAAAATATTCCGTTGATCATCAATTTTGATTTGACAATATTGTTATAAATTTCGTTTTTTATTTATAAGCATTTTTCATAAGCAAGCAGCAAGCAGAGATCATTGGGGGAAGCCTCTGTTCAGCAGTGGACGTCTTTGAGCTGATAATGTTGATGATGATGAATATTTA
The DNA here is from genome assembly GCA_907164795.1 of Hemaris fuciformis. NCBI lineage: Eukaryota > Metazoa > Arthropoda > Insecta > Lepidoptera > Sphingidae > Hemaris > Hemaris fuciformis. Next base: position 3,808,348 of record OU015440.1, on the reverse strand, counting down.
ATGTTGTTAAGAAATCAATAAATTAGGTATGCCTGATCTTTCATATTCACTTGCAGATAACCTAGCCCCTGATTACAACACATGTCAGTTGAAAGTTATGAAATATTCAAAGATACAATAACAAGACATATTCATTATTTAACTTGAATATAAACTAGTTTCAGATAAGCCCTTTGCATTATGTAAGTAACTTGTTCTGTTATTACGCGTTTGTACGCACTGCTGTAGTGCTCGTGCCTTCACGAGAGTAAAGTATTGGCTCGTTACGTCACCAGCAGTCAGGGTAACACGTCCGCTCTCGCCACCGGCTCGCACAAGACTGAGTCCCCCACTACCCGTGCTCCCGCGACAAGTATACAAACACTACATCCCTCCCTTAATATATTTATTTAAAATCATAATTTACTTTTTAATTATAACAAATCAGTTTAAGAGTTTATTATTTTGTCTATCTTTCCACAAGTGCTCAATATTTGCTTCATTCCTTCTTTTTTTTTTTTTTATTGCCTTAGTAGGCAGACGAGCAAACGGTCCGCCTGATGGTAAGCGGTTACCGCCGCCCATGGACTAAAGTAATGCCAGGGGCACAACCCAGCCGCTGCCTACCGTGTGGTGAACACTCTTTTTAAGCCTCGTTTAAAGAAGGACAAGTCATAGCGCTCGGGGAACACCGAGGCAGGGAGTTCATTCCAGAGCTTGCACGTGCGTGGTAGAAAGGAACGCTGGAAACGCACCGTACTACTACGGATTGTTTCCAGGTAGTATGGATGAACTCCACTGCGATGTCTGGTAGTGCGATGGTAAAAAGGTGACGACGGTACCATGCTGAACAGTTCCTCAGAACACTCCCCATGGAAGAGTCGATAGAACACACAGACAGACCCGAAGTCTCTCCGCAGTCCTAACGACTCCACTTTGTCGGTGAGATTGGGATCATCGTGGAGAAGAAACGGCAAGAAACTCCCTCAGCAACACGAAATTAATGAATTCACGATTCAAGATCAATTTACTTTACTCCTAGGGCTTATTAACCCCAAAATAATCTAAAAAAATTATAATAAGTTTTTTATGGGGCCCACTGCCTAAATCTCCATAAATAAATTTTAATACTCCTAACCCAATACGTTCACGTACAGCTTTCATTCTATTTAAGGCTTGTACCATAATTACGTACAGTTTTCATTTGACTGAAGGCCTGTACTGCCTGCAACACAATTATGTACAGCTTTCACTCTATTGAAGGTCTGTACCATAATTAGATACAGTTTTCATTTGACTGAAGGCCTGTACTGCCTGCAACACAATTATGTACAGCTTTCACTCTATTGAAGGTCTGTACCATAATTAGGTACAGTTTTCATTTGACTGAAGGCCTGTTTTATGTTCATTCAAACATAATTCGGTTATACAAAGTCCCTTAGAATATATTCCTTAATATTAACTAGGAATTAATTAGCTTAGGAATCGAATGTTGTATTTCATCGTAAAATTTGCGTTTTAGTCACCTATGTAAAATGACCAAGGCATTAGTAAACTACTTCATGTATTTAACCATAAGTGAAATGTTTTTATGTTAATGTTATGTATACCCTCTTATTTTTTATTTTTTTAATATTTTGTTCGTCGATGATATTCATGAAGCACAATATAAATTTATCGCTTTTTTATCATTATATTGCACTAACCTTTTACCTCGTCGCCATTTGTAGTACTCGTGCCTTCACGAGGGTAAAGTATTGGCTCGTTACGTCACCAGCAGTCAGGGTAACACGTCCGCTCTCGCCACCGGCTCGCACAAGACTGAGTCCCCCACTACTCGTGCTCCCGAGACAAGTATACAAACATTACAACTGCAATCGTGATTATGCTTAATAAAATCTCAATTTGTATATATTTGTACTTGGTTTTATTTGTTTTGGTACTAAAGCGGAAACGCATGAAAATATTTTCGCAAAAGTCGTCTTGTGTGTATGGTCAGTATTTATTTACATATTTTTATTATAGTTTAATTTAGCGTATTTAAATTATTTATGTAGTAGCACATTCATTTCCGACCGTTTAAGGACAGTCGTGGATAAAGTGTTAAATTCGTCCAAGCAACAGACAAAACTTTTCCCTTGCCGGAGTCAATTTATATATTCAGCAAAGGACAGGCCGACATAATTATTCCGACTAGTGAAATAATCGTAATCTTTTGTCGCCAGTCTTTTGTAAGGCGCGTACACTTTTAAAATCAACACAAACCCCACTAAAGGTCACTTAATTAAATGCCATTTTAATCCGAATACATTTCCGACAATGATATGACATTAAGCTTTCTTTTATAATTTCACATGAAATTACGTCACAAAATAAGTATCAATTGAAAATTAATTGCTTTAACGGTGAAGGAAAACATCGTGATGAAAGCTGCACAGTGGCACACCTAAAGTTCTTAGGAATTTCATAGGTGTGTAGTCCGCAAACCCGCACTAGGCCAGCACGGTTGACTATGGCCTAAACCCTCTCAGCTGTAGGGGAGGTCCGTGCCCAGCAGTGGGATGTATATGGGCTGAAGATGATGATGATGAAAATTAATCATGACTCATAACATGCGCCACACAAATTAAGTTAATCTACATATTTGGAACCAAGTAAGTGCAATTAGAGCGGTTGTGATCTTTCAAGGTCCCCGCGACGCTTTTGTTTTGACGTGAGCTGCGAAACTGTCACACACCGGGCCCATTAGTTTTGCTAACTCTAGTAATGAGCTGGCTTTATCTACTTTCAAATGCGATTAACTAAAGAAATCCAGTGATGAAATCGAATGACTGGATATTAGCATTTGTTCGCGAATGAATAGTAACTATGCTATGACCTAATGGCATTTTTCAACAATATATATATATATATATATATATATATATATATATATATTTTTATACTGTCATATATGGCTGTATTATATGGCAACGTAGGTTTAAAAAAATACTTCTGTGTACCTCTTTGACAGGCGTTAATATATTTACCCTGTGGCAAGGGACCTAAGGTTCTATAGAATCTTCATCCTCTATAGAATCCCAACTCAACATCCACCTTGAGGTCGAAAATGACTCATTTACCAGACGGCGAAAACAATCCTGTCTCTGAGACGTGCTAAAGAGCTACAAAGACACTATATGCACTTCTCAACTACACACCGTGGTCGCCCTTCGTGCAATTATAACCAGCAGTGAGTTTTAGTCAGGGTGCTGGTGTATGGATTATTTTGATAAGGGACTCAACTAGTCATTAACATCTGCGCGGATAAAAAGCCTCCGCCTATCTCATGTCTTTGCTGCAAATTGCGGAACTTACCACATCTTTGTCTATCCTAAGCTCTTGAAACATAGTGCATAGACGCAACTGAGAAGAATATGATCGTGTCGAGTAGCGAGATATTGGTTTATTTTCCTGCATTTATTATAGTATAAAAAATATATTTTTGTCCTTAATTCTCTATTGACCTAGTATCGTACGGAAAATTAAAATTGAAAGCGGTTAATTTATTATTGAACAATAACAAGGACTGCTTCTTGAAATAAAATACATTAATTTGGTTCACAACGTTCAATTATATTGTAAACAAATAAAGAAATGTTAACAGATTTTTATTATTTCGTTGTTTTGATTAAATATACAACAAGGGTAATATGAGTAACAAGGTTTAAAAGTCATTCTCTGGAAGTAACTCGAGGGTTTTATTACAATGTATAATGTAAAGGAAGTCTCTACGATTTTGAAACGTGTGTCATATTTAGAGATAGCCCAATTTTGTTTTGTACAGCCAGGGTAAAGAGACCGCTAACTGAAGTGTCAACTTTATAATAAATTCATAATAACGACTTCCAGATCGCGCGGCATAATATTACTTATGTACTTGTACTTTTTATTATACCATCGCAAAATATCATCGTCATATTTATTACATGTTTATTGCATGTTTCCCTTTCAAGGCTCTGTTGTACGTGTAATATTACAATTACTTTCATAAAACTGTATAAACTTTAAAGTGGAAAAATGCCAGTTAATGCAATTAAAGACAGGTATAAACCAGAACTTGTCATTCTTGATGTCTCACGTCTGTATCCGGAAAATGTGGCCAAAAATACATGCCTAAACTCACGTTTCCCTATCTATTTATGTCCCACATAACAGGGTGTAAGTGTATTGCCATTAACTGGGCCCACGAAAACGCAATCACATTGTGTCAGACCCAGGAATTGTATCGAGATATGTAATATTCGTAATCGAAACGAGAGGCTACGGCCATCGATCCTCGATCTGGGACAAATGTTTGTATTTATAATCCAAGATTATTTGTTTCGGGTCTGGGTTTTTTTGAGACCGAAAAATCTGTAGTATAATAATTTCTGGTACCCACGACACAAGACTTACACATATCTAAGTGTGGGGTCAGAACCATGTATGCGAAAGTTAAGCGTATTTAATATCTATTATTTAACTAGCTGACCCGGCAAACTTCGTTCCGCCTAACAGTTGATTCTTAAATATTTTTTTTATTATGATACCTACTTAATTTCATTTTTTTCTAAAATAAAATAATTTTTCTAAAATAAACGTAGCCTAAGTTACTCCTTATTACATCAGCTATATGCCAGTGAAAGTCCCGTTTAAATTGGTTCACTCGTTTCAGAGATTAGCCGGAACAAACAGACAGACAAAAATTGTAAAAAAACGTTATTTTGGTATATGTACCGTGTACACATCCATATGCATTTATTAAAAAATGGTTATTTCAATATTACAAACAGACACTCCAATTTGATTTATTTGTATAGATTCGGTTCCACGAGCCAGTCAATATATGAGGGACAACGAGACAATTAAAAAATTTAATCGAATAATACTTTTAATTCCCCCTTTAATGTTTTAAATATACTTAACCGTAAATGCTACCTGATATTACCGATCAGTAAGATCTCTGATTTATGCCTCCGTAATGTTATATTATGTAATTTATTATACGTTGTCATACTTAAATTATGTGTTACGACCTTGTCGAATTCAGAACCTTCTTGGTAATCTTGAACTATTACGCTACTCGACGGATAGCAAATCTTATGGAGCATATATAATTACAAACTGGATTATTTGCAATACGATTTGGCAAGTCGTGGTTGGACATACACAGAAATTCACAATGTCTTGCCGTATCTGATAAATAACTAGTCCCCGTACAAAGACTATAGAGAATATGCTTTATGCAATAACCTTATAATATTTTCTTTAATTTTAGCCTCTGGATTCTGGATGCTATAAGGGTAATGCTGAAGAATTTCACGAGAGATAAAGATCACTTGCCACATGGTCTTCTATTTGAATAGCACTGTAATTACCATAATCACTTTTACGTGTTTATATCAAAACATACTTAGTTCATATATACATACATAACCGCACGCCTGTAGTCCCCGAGTCCATTGCTGTTTTTCGGGCACATTTCCAGACAACGTGTTGCTACTGAGAGTTTCCTTGTGGAAAAACACAACAAAACTTTGCCCCCGACTCGGACATTACAGGGAAATACTTGCGCTTCGAGACCATAAAACAGTCAAAAACAGTTCAATTTGGGATATCCAGTAATGTATCGAAAAGGCTTTATAAGAGTAAATTAAATCGCTGATTTTAGGTTTTTTTTTACAGATACAATAGCCAACATAGTTTTCGACCTTAGATTAAATAACTAATTAAAGCAATATAGAGAAAAATGGAAATAAAAATAATATTTTCCGTAATGCACCGAACAGACCATTAGATTTCATAAGCCTAGGGGCAATGTATTTTATGTTGCACAGGTGTGGCTCATGTGCGAATTCTTGCGCCTATAAACTTCATTTAAATGATAATGTAGTGATACGATTAAATTATATAGGCATACATATGTTTAAAATTTAATAGTTTGGCATAGGTACATTTTGACGATAATGTTTACGCGTAAATTAAATTTGTAACTTAAAGTTTCGCGCAACATTTTGAGTACGAAAACCGTAAAACATATATCATGTGATTATTACTACTGTTAGGCAACCGGCAGTATTCATAATAATAATTGCTTTATTTCAATAAAGTCCTGAAATTTTATAGAAATATTTTTCATGAATTTCTATTAAACTGAATAAATATCTTATACTGTGTATTGGTGTAAAAGCCTATTTTAATTTATAAGTTAATTGAAAATGAACTTACTCATATATGTATGTAGATACATATTACATTCACTTCTTTATTCCAGCCACGTTTCGCTAGTTTCCTTTGAAGCTATTTAATTCGGACGTAACAAGCGTAACGTATCGTTCGCTGAGCCCATTTCCAGATCCGTGCTTTTACTGACAATTTCCTAACGGGAAAAACCAATAATCCTTTTTAGACCAAAGAATCAAACTCGGGAGCTTTGTGCCGCAAACCATATAATTAGGCCACGGAAAAACTAGACAAAAACTACAACAGGAGATGCATATTATCCGTGTAATTTATATCCACTATAAACAAACTTATAACCAACCCGCACTAGGCCAGCGTGGTGGACTAAGGCCTAAACCTCTCAGTTGTAGAGGAGGCCCGTGCCCAGCAGTGGGACGTATATGGGCTGATGATGATGATAAACAAACTTAATGATAGACGCGTGCCCATCCTAGATTGTAGTAAACATCTTAGCAATAAACTTAAATGTATTATTAGACGTAAGTAAAACAAGTATGCCTTGTAAGTAATCGTTATAAATGGTATCTATAAATTCAAAATTGTGCGCCGACCTTCGTCGTGCACTTTAATAAAGTGGTTCACACCTACAGTATAAACGAGATCAACATCGCAACTGCTCCGACCAAATTGCTTTGGCAGCCAGCAATGACACTTTCCAACTTGCCACACGTCTTATACTCTTTCGGCGACCCTTGTTAGACAAACTTTACTTGAAATTTGAGGACGTCATTAAGTCTTTGAATTAGAATATACATATTTAGTTACACTTAGACTGCCTCGTGGTCTCGCGGTAGACTGCCTCGTGGTCTCGCGGTACAAGTATGTGCCGTGCGATCTCGAGGTCCTGGGTTCGATTCCCGGGTCGGGCAAATTGTTATTGGGTTTTTCCATTAGGAAATTCTCAGTAACAGCACGGAGTCTGGAATTGTGCCCGAAAAACGGCAATAGGCTCGCCCCCTATTACGTGGGACTGATACATACCTGGCGAAATGTGGGTACAGAAATGCACCTCTGCCTACCCCTTCTGGGAATACAGGCGTGAGTTTATGTATGTATGTATGAGTTACACTTACGCCTGTAGCCCAAGAGCAACCAAAGGTATTTCATTACCCATGTTTCCAATGGAATTTTTTCAGGCATATTTCCAGAATGCGTGCTGCGACTGAGAATTTTTGATGGTAAGCCCAAAAACACACGCACCCCACAGACTAACTTGGACCTAAAAAGCACTTTTCGCGTACTTTTCCGGGACCACGAAGCAGTTTAAAAACTACTAAAATGTTTATGAGGAATCAGAAAAGGTGCCCAACTTACCTAGACGCAAAAATTAAAAAAAAACAGCCTATGTATGTCTGTCATTAAGGCCAAAATAGATTTTGCGGCTTGGCATGAAAACGTGACAGAACAACCGAGTTACTTTCGCCTTTATAATATAAATATGCATGTTTATAATTTTTTAACTACCTGTACTCACATGCACTTATTTCGTACACCACTTTATTATCGTCAATCGTGATAGTTAAATGATATTGCCACGTGGGTGCCGCTGGTCTTTACCTTTCTTATTTCGCCAATTAAAATAATTTATTACAAATTTATAATGTAAACATAAACATTTATTTTATATCTCATTAAAAAGGTTGATAGATCAGTGCACTGATAACCAAATAAATTTACGACTGGAGTTCATTATAAAAATATTAACATCACCCGCATTCGTCACAAAAATATTACATGTCACAAAACTGATTAAAAATTAAGTTCATGGAATTGTTTTCCGAGATTAATTACGTTTTGCCATAAGAAAGAAAGTATTGAAGAGTAAAATAATATCTCTCCGCAAAAATTCTAAATTTAAATTCATAGTTTTAGCACGAGAATTCACAGAACAGTCATATCCTATGGGTTAGTACCTTCATCCATAAAAATATCGGGATTGGTTTGATTTTGACTTAGATTTTTAAGAATCCAACAATTTTCAAATATAAAATGGAAGCGAATACTTCTGAAGCTTATATCTTCCAGTCCTTATTATTCAGAAGACAAATATGACGTAGTAAGCTCCTAGTACCTAAGCATTACATGCCTACTTAATAAGTTACAAGTGACAGCATACCTTAGTAACGATTAATTCTCATTCAGCTCGAATAGCTGCTTTATTTTTTAATTATAGGTAGGTACAAGTAATTAAATGAGTGGTAGTAGGTAAACAGTGGTAAGTATCATAAATATAAATAATATCATATTGCCTTCTTGCACAGGATGCGTGAGTCAGTAAGTGAATAATGCATAAAATTCAATGATAATACATGTATATTGTATATTAAATAAATGTAGGTAACTCTTGACTATGTGTAGGACTAGATTCTCAAGGTTACTAGGAAGCTATCTCTGACAAAGTTGAAGGATTCAATTAAACTTAAAGCTTTTCGATAATACTTTCCACAGTAAATTAAGGATGATAGGACCTAGAATGGTATTAGATCAATACTGGAACCATGAGCCTGCGAAATCAATAGAGCATAGGTAAAAGTTAAAAATATTGATTTTCCTTTTTACTTCGGTCTTTCTCTATAAGTAAAAAGTAAAGATGTATTAAGTGTCAAGAAATTATTATGGAAGGCCGGTGACCCCGACATACCCTTTTCGACCTCCGCCGAGGTACCGAAAAGGAAGCTTTAGGCGCTTTCCTCTCGTAAAAAAATCGTCAGTCACTAGTCCATACTTTGCTTGGTCATTTCACTTCATTAACATGAACAAATTCTACTGACACATCTTTAATGAGGCATCACAACTCGAATCGTATAAATAGAAGTACGATCTTATTTTATTAGGTCTTCCGGTTAATTTTTAGTGATATAATATAAACAAAATACTTTTGTATTATAAAAAAGACAAATTAATTTTAATCAAATATGCTCCATTGCTAGCTACAACCTTTTGCCATTTTTGGGGCAACAAATGGATTCTATAATTTAAAAAATATATAATTTTTTGAAGCTTCATTCATCGATTTTTTTAATGTAATTCTAATTAATGAAATATACGCACGATCGATTTGCATTTGGATTAGTTTGAACTCGATAACAATAGTGGTTCGGGTTAAACTTCTCACGTTGTTATTAGCATATTGTTATGCATACATCATGTAACAATACAGTGTTCCCACGGCGGCGCACGTTATACGGATGTGGGCGGATGGACCTTGAAAATATCTGAGGCAGAAGTTGTATCCGCCGCTTTCAAACTCAAATGTTTGTATTTGGGTAAATTGTCCAGAGACCGCACACGATCAGTGCATTGCTTTACGTAAAAGTGTTAAAATCATGATTTATTTACTACTAAATGATTCAGTCTCTTGCTTGGCGTTCTATTTGGACATCATCGTGATTACCATCAGGTACGGTGGTCTCTTTGTCGTACGAGTATATATAAAAAAACTATAACTGACAAAGATACACATGTATATTAATCACCAGTGGCGATACTTCCATAGAAGCCCAAAAGCGTTACAACTTACACGTCAATTGTGTAATGTCTAGTATATAATTGTTTATTGTGGGGTACGGATATTCTCATTTATGTACATATACTTATGTCAAATTACTTTTGTTAGATAAAGACTTAAAACTAAAGATTATTATTCAGAATTTTCTAAAGCAAGATGGGTTTTTGGGCTTCTATGGAGGTACCGCCACTGTTAATTATCTGCATTATTCATCAATAATAGAAGCTATATATATTCTAATATAATAATAGATGTATTTTTTCTATATAGGTACTTAAATTCTTATTTAACCACCGTGAATGCAAGTTCATTACAGTTTCTTTTGATTTTTAGTTTTTGTGACGAATGGCCACAAATTAGAAAACGGTTAGCGGATTGAATTTAAATGTACATGTTACATTATTTCGATATATAGATTTCCGCGACATATTCACAAAATGCAACTAGGACGTAATTTAAGTCTGCGTTGTCTGACTCACCGAGTATCCGGGAAGGTTTCAATCTTTCACGAGACAGCTGGTCTTTTTAACAGCTTTTTTGGTGAGTGGATAAAGTCGAGCTACGAACTTGTATGCCCTTTTTTTTCGAGGGGAAAGCTGGTTATGGATCTACTTCTCGCCAGCCCTGGGGGAGGGGGGCGAGAAGCGTATGTCGGGGTCACCGACCTTCCAGCCCGGCGCGCGGTGACGTCACGTCCGCGCAGATGTTAATGCCGGGCTAGGTCCCTAACAAAAATCCCTATGCCGGCATACCGACCAAAACCCCCCGGTGGCCATCTTCGCGCCGAATGGGGCGACCACTGTGTGTGGGTGAGAGGCACCCACAATGATCCCGCAGCCGCCCGATGCGCCTCCGAGACGAAAATGTCTCGGCCATCTCGGTGCAGTTGCACCCCCAATAGCGTGGTTCGAGCGCCTGGTTGTGGATTGGCGCCCGCGACGGACACAGGCCACGGTGCCGCCGCCCCTCTCGGGGACACTTTCAGTGAGGACGCACTGCCCCCAACAGCGCAGGTTCTGTAGAATTCTCACAATGAGACAAATGTGAAAGAGCACCTTTTTGCTCTTTTTTATTATATGAAGTCGTGATGGCCTCGAGGTTTAGGCGCGCAGTCCAGAATCTCGGCGGTCGCGGGTTCAAACCCCAGGCACACAACTCTGACTTTTCGGAGTTATGTGTGTATTCACGATAAATTATCGCTTACTTTAACGGCAAAGGAAAACATCGTGAGGAAACCTGCGTACCTAAATAAAGTTCTTAGGTGTGTAGTCCGCCAACCCGCACTAGGCCAGCGTGATGGACTAAGGCCTAAAACCCTCTCAGTTGTAGAGGAGGCCCGTGCCCAGCAGTAGGACGTATATGGGTTGATGGTGGTGATAATTTTATTATTTTTACTAACACGTAATAATGAAACAACGTATCTGATGTCAAGATTATCTTCCTGAATTGTCTGACGAAATCTAACTTAATGCAAGCAAAATTGCGAGACATAGCTTAAACAGCTAGAAACAGTTAGAAATCCTCGTAAATTGACTGGTGTGTACTCTAAGTTCGATCCTACAACCACGATTATCTCCGCATACCGAACTACTAAAACAACTAATCACACTCAATCATGAACTAGCCACTGGTCTATTACTCACTTTAATTAATTTGTACCATGAATCATATCTAACTACTGCATCTATATGCCTATTTAAATCGCTTCAATGGATACAGGCATCTCGTTTTACGTGGGAGGATTCTAGGCCTAAGTTATCAGGTAGGATTAACGTCAGGATTTGAACACAATTAACCAGTTTAAAGTTTTTTGTCCTCACGTCATCTCCGCATCAAGAAAACGCTGACTGGAAATGTGTATGAAAGTAAAAAATATATTATGTATCTAAATAATAGATAGATGTAGTTAGCAATTCATGCGCCGTTTTTTTTCCTCAGCGTAACACAAACAAAATGGATTGAATTCCTAACGTTAAGAATTTTTTCTTTCACTCATAACGGAAAGCGTGACTAGCACACACATTATTTATCGAAATTATTATAAAATAACGTTCCGAATGAATAAAGACTATTTTTAATTTATGGTTGCTCTTTGCTAAGATGCGTGAAGTAACATATCTTTCCAATCTGTATCTAATAAAACCTGACGCTCAATATATTTAAGTCAAAAGTTAATTAATCTTTTAAATAAACTGAACTGAACAAATTATTTAGAAACGAACAATTATTAAAGGTTAATGAACATCATTATGCTTTTAGATGTAGTGGACAGATGAGTATCGCGAATCACTCCACTCTAGATAGAGTTTAATTTCGGCGCACACGCTGATTGCAATGCTTCTGACGTGTGGGCGAGTCACGACAGTGCAAGGCCGCATCTGATAACATTCTAGCATTCGAGACGGCACCATTATTCATAACAGACGCGTGTTAGGTACGACGGCCTCTCAGGCCAAGATTATGTCCAATATTAATTGTGGCACGGCTTAATCTTGGCATTGTCAAGTTGTTTATTGTTTTTTGACGTCCACAGCCCCGAGCCGTGACATTACATCTGTTCTGAGTCACCAGCATGAAGACGTGACACTTGAAGCATTCAATCATACTTCAGCAAGTTTGCTGAATGCAGGCTCTTAAAAATAGGCGGTAACCCTCAATTCAGGTTTTATGTCCATCAACAAAATTTTGGCTGTTACTGACGAATAGATTGGGACGTAGTGTGATCCACAAACATTAATTTCGGGTTTGGGTGTTTGTAAAACCAAAAAGTCTCTCTTAGTTTGTAACACTAACACTTACAAGAATTATATCTTAGGTTAGGATGAAAATTAACTGTTAGTGTATTTATTTTAACAAAATACAAACATATGGCGTTCCAATCAGTGCGAATAACGCAACCTTAAGTTGTCAAAATACCATTATAAATAATACATTGTAAGCCCCATAGCTTAGTGGTAAGGTCGGCGGGCTAGGACCTTGGTAGACGTGTGTCGCGCCTCTATCAGTAATCTCCGATACGATCTAGCGCCGATCTAGATATTGGTTACACAATACTATGCCAGTTCATTGTGTGCTCTCTATTAAAAACAAGTCCTGAGTTTATAGACTTGTTTATTGACATGTGGGGCGTAAATAACTTTAAAAGCAAAGTAATAGAAATAAGCCAACATTTTTGTCCTGACAAATACATCGTCGACTCATCGTCAGCCCATATATTATGTACGTCCCACTGCTGGGCACGGGCCTCCTCTACAACTAAGAGGGTTTAGGTCTTAGTCCACCACGCTGGCCTAGTGCGGGTTGGCGGACTACACTAACTAAGAATTTCCTAGGAATTTTAGGTGTGCCGGTTTCATCACGATGTTTTTCTTCACCATTAAAGTACGTGATAATTCTTTGTGAATACACACATAACTTCGAAAAGTCAGAGGTGTGTGCCTAGGGTTTGAACCTGCGATCGTCGAGATTCTCGACCACGTGCCTAAACCTGGAGGCCATCATGACTGACTTACAAAGAACTTAAAAAGAACAGTGGCATTAATAAAAATAATAGAGAGAACAGGTATTTTCAATTTAATCGGCTACTTACACTCCGTTCGACTTAGTCGATTCTCAATTTAAGAGTTATGTCTCAAAAATAATTTTATTAAGAAAGTTAAATACATGGAACCACACTTATTTTGCGTATTTAACTAAAAAATTTTATATACACGAAAAGCAATTACTCCATACGATAAATAAGAATTTCCAACCGGAAAAACTTATTTTGCCCAACCCGAGAATCAGACCCAGGGCCACACAATTACATGTGTCAATAAATGCGACGAGTTTTATCAGTCAGCCATAGGACCCGTTTATAAGATTTATATGTAAACGGAGATGGTAAAAATATATAGAACATTATCCAAAATAATTTATTTAAGTGCTGAATAAATAACTCTTTAGGTACAGAATACACTAGATTTCAATAAATGCTTTCTATCACTACACGGTCAGGGATATTATACAATGAGTTTCATTGCTGAACCTAATGTCTATATAAAATGAGGATTATTAAACATTAAAAAACATAGGATACACCATATTCTATACAAAACATGACATTATTTGAGTACAACAAACATTAATAAGGCCTTCGAGCCTATCTTTATCTTTAGTTAGAACAAGTCGCACTTATAATTAGGTTGTAACATTTTTCTGAATTAATAAAAACCGATTATTAACCTTCTTTTACTGATTAAAAAAACATACTTGTAAGTTAAAAGAAATTTTGACTATTTACCGATCACTTTTAAAAATAACGGATGATCAAGTTATTTCACATTCAACATATTTTGAGTTACACTTTTTACGATGAGAAAATTTGTTAAATTAATTTATGATTACGTAATACTTTTCTTAAAACATTGAAAAAGACATTGTTTAAAAAATATATAATGATATAATTTAATAACTTGTTTCGAACGGACTCAAATAAATAACATTGGAAGACTATAAGCATGTCTAGAAAAACTCTTAAAGTGTGCTAATCATTACACACTCGCATAAATGTAACGCAAAAAGGTGAAATTAAGACAATTCAACGACTGCTTGTTGCTATTAATAACCTGTGTTTGCTTCATAGCAATTCTATTTGATAATAATTTATTTGCGTTACTTTTTAATTTCACTTCTAAAAAACCTATAAAAGCTATTTACATTTTATATTATTCTTTCAAAGTCATATTTTAATCAATTCTGTGCCAGGATTTCCTGTTAAAAGCCTTATAAATAAGCAATTTACAACATTTAATAAAATTTCTCCTTATCAATTTTTTTAACATAATAACAAAACCAACCGGCCGTCGTCAACCAGTGTTGGAAGAACCAAGTTGGTTGAATGTTATGTATGCAATCTATTTGAATAACTACCCACACTACAAATGTACAGATGAGACATGTTTTGCTTTTTAGTCATGTTGTTTTAAAACTGTAACACTTATGGATAGCACCTTAACGCAACCGATAGACTAATCAACGATTATACTATTATTATTTTTTTGTGAAAATATACAATACAGTATTACACTTTCAGTTTATAGTCTTTAAGTATCACTATTATATAGATTAATTACTTTGCAAAGACGAACGTCTGTACGCGCCGGACAACGATGGCACGCACATCAGACAACCCTGTCCCGCCCCGGGCATCGAACTCAGAACCCCGCGCTTGGTGTTCAACCATTGCACTAAAAGGTTCTGGTTGGCTGTACTTCACGAATCTTGGTTCTGTAGTTGCTTCAACTGTTTGAGGACGGTGTCGAGAAGCTTACGTCTATCTCTTTCGTTCTTCTTGAGGACAGAGAAGACGGAAGACTTCTGTTCCGCTTCTTTCAACTTTTCCAGCAGCGTGGCGGCGTCACGCGGTGTCACGAGGGCGTATTTCCCTCCGTCGATGCCAACGTCGTGAAGATATGACGACCAGTCCCAACCAGATATCAAATCTAGCAATTGTCTGCAATTAATTTAAAAAAAGGAATTTAATTTTGATTGAAATAGCAAAATCTTCTGAGCTTAATAAAATCTAAGAAAGCATGTGCGGACATAGATATGTTACCCGGAACTTAGCACTTTTTTAGACACCTCTAGAAAGCATAGTCGCTATTGACCAGTAATAACATGTGTGAATGTCTTGATCAACAATTATTCCACATTATTTTCGTTGGTCCACTGATTTTAAGTATATATGTAATCATCATCATCACCACCATCATCTTCATCATCATCACCACCACCATCATCACCATCATCACTACCATCAACACCACCACCATTATCACCATCACCACTACCATCAACACCATCACCACTACCAGCAACACCACCATCATCATCATAATCATCATCACCACTTCCAACAGCCTGGAGTGGTCCATTGCTGGATATAGGCCTCCTACCAGGCGCGCATGATACACGAGGAGTGGTACACACCGCAGGCTGGCGAAGTGTTCGAGCAGCTCCCCCTCCCTGAGTCCGGGCACGGGCTCGCCGGCCGCGAACTGCTCGCACTGTATGACGTCGAGGTCGAGCTGGTACAGCGCGCCCGACGAGATCTGCTTCACGGCCGGGTCCAGCAGCAGGTTGCGCAGCCGAGTCGCGATGCGGTTCGTCGCCGCACGGACTGCCGCCACTCTACACCATTATATAATACTTTTTATTATATTATTACATCTATGTTGGCCTGTATACGTCCTGATGTTAGGCAAGGGGTTTCTCTACACCAGAGAATTGGGCCATAGGTCACAAGGTTAGCCTAATACGAATTGGTGAACCATTTATAAAATACATTAACAGAAAAACCTGATTTTCAATGTCTATTTTTCTATATATTCCCGAGTATCAAACTCCGAAGTCACAAACACGGTCGCCTGAATCAAAGGTTCTTTTTTGCATGTAAATTCAATTCTATGATAGCACAAAACTGAAGATAGCTAGATAACCTCACGCCTATAATCCCCGAAGGGGTAGGCAGAGGTGCATTTCTGCACCCACATTTCGCCAAGTCCCACATAATAGGGGGCGAGCCTATTGCCGTTTTTCGGGCACAATTCCAGACTCCGTGCTGTTACCGAGAATTTCCTAATAGAAAAACCCAATAACACACTGCCCGACCCGGGAATCGAACCCAGGACCTCAAGATCGCACGGCACATACTTGTACCGCGAGACCACGAGGCAGTCAAAACTGAAGTGATTCTGAAACCTTCAAATATTTATTATTCTATTAATTTACAATGATTAACATACCTGGCTCTTTCAGGCAGTTGTTCGAGTGACGTGAGTACTCCGGACAGGTAGCTCAGCATGTCGGTGACGAACGAAGACGCCTGGCCCGTCGGCTCCACTGTTTCAAACACAAAGTGTCATTTAAATACACGTAATAAAAAATTCCTTCTACAGTGGTTGCAGTCACAAATTCGTCCTTATACCGACGTAAAAATTCAATATTAATATATTTGGCAACATCAAATTTTCCAAAAAAAAAACAAGCTTATTTTATATTTTTTTTATTTCCAATAATTATCTAATAAAATGAAATCCTAAGTATGTAGAGTGACAGAATATTTTTGCAAAGATATATTAGCTAGATAATTGAGAAGAAACATACCCAAAAGCCAGTCATAATTCTCCAAGTCGAGGAACTCGTCGACTTTCTTCTCTAGATTGTCACATATTTGTTGCTCGGCGTCGTCACGTGCCGCTTGGAACATGCTACCTGCAGTCTACATGAAAATAAAAATAGGCAATTAGTTCATTGCTTGCATTGTTGTTCATTAAGATTATTAGAAATAAGAACTCTGTAAAAATCGCATCGTGCCCGCACCCTACTTAGAGCGAGACAGATGATGTGCGCAGTGGCGCCCTCTGTAGTATTCAGTCTATGATAAGATACCGATTTGTGATTGGTCGAGACCAACTGTTGTTACGGCTCGCACTCTCTGTTCGGGACCAGCCATAAAATTGTATCTATAATTATATTATATTCAGCGAATTTGTTATTGCAATTACCGAAGAGGGGTCACCTACATTTGTTAAACCAAGAAATACAGTCTACAATTCGTAATTGAAAAGAGGTTATTAGTTGCACCCACTGAAAGAACATTCCTGATCCCCAAAATAATTGTTAGTTTATACATGAGATCCGCCAACTCGCACTAGGCTAGTATTGTGGACTAAGGCCTTAAAACCCTCTCAGCCCAGCAATGAAACGTATACATATGGGCTGACAATGACAATGACGAAATGGATTCTACCGAAGTTATTATATTAACAAGATGAATAAAATAAACTATAATAAAATACTACATTTTAACAATGAAGAAATCATCGTGTCATCGAAAACGTAAAATATTTAAGTCCTTCATTAAATTTGGGCAGAGTATATCAAATACATATTTCAGAAACAAATTGGTGATAATGCAATAGAAAGAAAGAAATAGTAACAAACCTGCGTAGTGACAAGTTCAGATCCCGTGATGTTGCTGATGAATTCGTACAGGCAAACTGTTGCATCTTCCAGATATTGAGTGTCCACGATTATCTGCCGATTATTATATTGCATTTGAAATCGGTTTAAATGTATGAGAACGGAAGAGGGGAGATGGTAAGGATTGCTGTGCTCGTGGCAAGTCGTCACGAGTCGTTGTCACTTGAAGCTTTATTTGACTACTCTTGTGGGTAGTGACTACCATCCATTAGGCCATGCTGTCAATATGCCATGCTAGTATAAAAAAATCCTAAAGATACATACATATATAGTCTTCTTTTATGAGAAGCTGTTGCGGATATTAACACTATTTTTTGTTATTCTATGCCGTGCGACCTAAAGATCTCAGGTTCGATTAATGGGTCAGGCAAAGTGTTTTTAGGTTTTTCCATTAGGGAATTATCAGTGGCAGCATAAAGTATGGAAATATTCCCGAAAACAGCAACAGGCTCGCCCCATGTTACGTGGGACTGATATCTGGCGAAATGTGGGTGCAGATCTGCCTACAGACTTCTGCCTACAGACGTGAGACTGTGTATGTATGTTTAGTTTTCCGAAAAAGTTCCATTAGTGGTAGGAAGCTAATTATGTAATGTCTAATTCATAATGGTTTACTGTAAAGTCAGGATATTGTCATTTATGTTTCAAATTGTTATTGTTAAATAAAAATTAAAAAAATAATTTGAAGTTTGTAAGGCTAGCTGGGCTTTTGTGCTTGTATGGAAGTACCGGCACTGAGGTCCCAGACTTGAGTTAGCGGAGGGTCGGTAGTGACCTGCACGAGTTGCATGAGCGGCAGCGGTCTCCTGAAGAGCGCGGAGAGGCAGCCGGTGAAGGAGCGGCTGAGCAGCAGCGACGCCGAGTGCCGCGCCGCCGCCGCGCGCCGCCCGCCGCCCAGCCCCACGCCCGCGGAGTACTTCAGCCACGCGTAGATGAACTCCTTCACCTGCACGTACACGCTCGGCACCACCGACGAGAACGGGAACCTGCAACGTGTCCTCATCATCACCAGCCCATATACGTGTCACTGCTGGCCCGACCTCTACAACTGACAGGGTTCAGGCCTAGTACACCACGCCGTGGTACAAGTCGTGATGGCCTCGAGGATAACTCGTGATGGCCTCGAGGTTTAGGCACGCGGTCGAGAATCTCGACGGTCGCAGGTTTAAATCCCAGGCACACACCTCTGACTTTTCGAAGTTATGTGTGTATTCACAAAGAATTATCACGTACTTTAACGGTGAAGGAAAACGTCGTGATGAAACCTGCACACCTAAAAGTTTTTAGGAATTTCTTAGGTGTGTAGTCCGCCAACCCGCACTAGGCCAGCGTGGTGGACTAAGGTCTAAACCCTCTCAGTTGTAGAGGAGGCCCGTGCCCAGCAGTGGGACGTATATGGGCTGATGATGATGATGACACTACGCTGGCATAGTGCGGGATGGCGGAGTACACACCTAAGGAATCCCTAAGTATAATTAAAGGTTCCTGGTTTCCTCACGATGTTTTGTTCAACAAAAACTTTAAAAAAAACTCACTTTCTTGGAAATGGCTGCGATTCCAATTCTTCTCCGTCATACGGAAATGTGTCCATTACACCATCGTACTGCTCCTGATTTTCCACCTGAAAACAATTTTTTTTAAGATTTTAACGTAGTCAGATTGGAACACAATACGAATGAGCCAGCTCGACTGGAGTGGTACCACTGTCCCACATAAAACTGAAGTTGGAAGAATAATTATGAATATTTATTTATTATTATTATATTCTTATGCTAAAAATGTATATTATATCTGCGTAGTTGGTAGACTAAATCATAGTCGTTTCTCGGTAATCAGAACTATATCACTAAACCTACTATCCACTATTGCAATAGCCAAACGCCTGGGTCAAATTAAAATAAAAAGATAATTTAATAAAAATAGCAGAACCAATACCTCAATAGGCAGAAACGAAGCGTTGTCAAGGATGTCTCTGAACACGACCACCCATCTCTGCATCAACACTTCTGTATAGTGCTCAGCCATCTCTTGCAATAGCGTGGGCAACGGATCTGTTGGTAGGCCGTAACATCTGAAAAGTAAAAAAAAATGATTTATTACCAAAATACAATGTAACAATAAATAAATACATCCAACAGTCACATACATAATCCTGATCCCACACTAAGATACAAGTCATGTCTTGTGTGTATCAGAAACTACAAGAGACATTTCGGTTTCACAAACACTCAGACCCGAAACAAATACTTGTGGATCACAGAAAAAAATGTCTCGAACCGGTATCGAACCGCGGCCCCTCGTTTCGCAAGCTGAATTCTTGCCAACTGCGCCACGGGGCTGTCAAAAAATTAATTAATAGTATCTCCTCACCACCTCCAGAGGAAACTTTGATAACGAACCAATTCAGTGGACTGTCTGTTGATCAGGAAGAAACTTACGTCAGAGAAGAGCCTAAAAAGGTACCAAAACCACCGCCGATAGTTCTCTATGGTGTAGAAGACCTCACTAAGCTTACCGAGCTCATAGAAAGTGTTGTTAAAAAAAACGATTTCACTTACAAAATAATAAACAAAAATCAACTCAGAATTAACTGTACTAATATAGAAGCCTATAAATTAACACTAGGAGCAGTCAGAGAAAAAGGATTGATTGGGCATACATTCAACAGGAAAGATAAAAGACCTTATAGAGTAGTCATCAAAAACCTCCATCACTCAACACCTATTAGTGAAATAAAAGAAACATTGGAAAGCACTGGAAATATAGTTATAGGAGAAATAATAAATGCAAAATATGGCCCCGACAAGAAACCCACATCCACATTCTTTGCAACCATACAGCAGAGTAATAACAACAAAGCAATTAAAACCATTAGATATATCAACCACCAAACAGTCACTATAGAAGAGCCGAAAAAGCGAAAGTCTATTGTACAATGTCAAAAATGCCAGCAATATGGACATTCTAAAAACTACTGCATGAGGCCCTATCGCTGTGTGAAATGTGCTCAGGGACACAGAACAGCAGATTGTCCTAAAACAGATAGGAATACTCCAGCAAAATGTGCCTTGTGTTTGGGTGCCCATCCTGCTAACTTTAAGGGATGTGAAGTGTATAAAGAAATACTGTCAAGAAAATTTAGCAAACAATCTCACATTAAAAATAGGACAAACACTAAACAGATCGTTAACCAAAATTACCAACAATGCCAACAAATTCTTCAACCTAATTTAGATGCACATGTACCGCTACAAAATCAACCATCGGAAATTATTAATCCATACCACAATAATAACATAGTAGATTCAAATTCAGACACAACAAGCAGACCACAATATGCTGATGTATTGAAGAACCATAAAAACAGCGCAAAAATGGATACCACGTCACCAAAATTAATAGAAGAGATGCTTTTTAAACAAGCTGAAAAGCTTGATATTTTACTACAACAAATGAGCACATTAATTAACCTCATGACAACACTAGTATCCAAAATGTCCTAATGGCTTCCCTTAAGATAGCTACATGGAACCTAGACGGTCTAGCTCCAAATTTAGAAGATGTAGAAATTCTTCTACATACACACAACATAGACATTTTGTTAGTGTCTGAATCACACCTAACTGAAAACAATTGTATTTATATACGCAATTACAACATCTACAAAACCAATCACCCAGACGGCACTGCACATGCAGGAGCGGCGATAATCATAAGATCTAGCATAAAACACTATGAACAACCAAAGTTCAAGAAAGCCTACATCCAAGCTGCAACCGTAGCTGTAAACGATCGAAATGGATCATTCAACGTGTCAGCCATCTACTGTCCCCCAAAACATACAATCAAACAAGAACAATTTGAGGAATTCTTCAACACTCTTGGGAGGAGATTCATCGCTGGAGGCGATTGGAATGCTAAGCATGTACACTGGGCTTCTAGGCTAACCAGCACGAGGGGGAGAGAACTCAAGAAATCCATGGATAAACTCAACCTCACATCAATCTCAACGAGGGATCCGACCAACTGGCCTACTGATCCAAATCGACTTCCAGATGTTATTGACTTCTTCATCTTAAAGGGTTTATCCAATTTTTTCCATCATATACATACATGTCTGGACTCTAGTACTAATCACGTCCCAGTAATTATGACTATTGGTACAACTGCCATAAGTAGGGAAAAAAGCTCAAAACTTTATAACAAGCGCACAGACTGGAACACTTACCGCCATCTAGTCCACGAAAGATTACAACTAAGAGTATCCCTCAAGACGGAGTCAGACATTGACGAAGCAGTACGGTCTCTCACGTCAGTAATACAGGAGAGCTGTTGGATATCAACGCCAGAAGATACCGAACGACCACCTCAGAGCAAAACTTATTCTGAATGTATTCGGCAAAAAATACTCGAAAAACGGAGACTACGACGAGTATGGCACAACAGTAGGCACCCGACTGACAAAAGGGCATTTAACAATGCTATACGAGAATTAAAACACCTTATTTCTGAAGCTAATGACAAAGCTATGGAAGCCTACTTAGATGGTTTATCAGCTACAAAAGCAAGCAATTACTCATTATGGAAAGCTTGTAAGAATCTTGATCGGCCTAAGAATCAAAAGCCACCCCTGCGCTCCAAGGACGCATCATGGATTCGAACTGATCTAGGTAAAGCAGAGGAATTTGCTAAACATCTCTCCAAAGTCTTCAAACCAAATGACGCTGACCCGAATGCTGATGAAAGCAATATTGACTTTACTCTCAAACAAGCCCTACAACAAAACGCACCATTAAAACTAGTGACCCCAAGGGAAGTATTTAAGAACATTAAATCACTAAAAAATAATAAAGCACCAGGATATGATCTGATTGACAAAAAAGTTCTTGAAGAATCACCTCGCAAAGTGGCAGTGTACCTCACAATGTTGTTCAATGCTATTTTTAGAGTAAGATACTTTCCAGATCTATGGAAAGTATCACAAATCATAATGATCCATAAACCTGGAAAACCAATGCATGAGGTCACATCATATCGACCTATCAGCCTTCTACCGGTAATGTCTAAGATTCTTGAGATGACTATATTACACAGAATGTCAAACGTAATCAATGACAAATCTCTGATCCCAGCTCACCAATTTGGTTTTAGAAAAGAACACGCCACCATAGAACAAGTCCATAGAGTGTGCAGGACAATCAGAACAACTTTTGAAAAAAAAGAATACTGCTCCGCAGTGTTCCTTGACATACAACAAGCTTTCGATAGGGTCTGGCACAAAGGTTTGTTGTATAAACTAAAACTACTTCTCCCACACACATTCTATGATCTCCTAAAGTCATATCTATCCAGCAGATTATTCCAAGTGACAGAAAATAATTGCACATCTAAGTTCTTTGAAGTATCCGCAGGCGTCCCCCAGGGATCGGTGCTTGGGCCAGTTCTATACACGTTGTATACTTATGACCTACCACAATCATCCGGAGTCATGGTTGCTACATTCGCAGACGACACAGCTTTGCTTACTTCGAACAAATGCCCAATTCAAGCTTCCCAGACACTACAAACAAGTCTTAATAAGGTGGAGAAATGGTTAAGCGAGTGGAGGATTGTCGCCAGTGCCTCCAAATCAGTGCACATAACATTTACCCTGCGAAAAGAAGACTGTTCTCCGGTCACTCTCAACGGTACCCAACTTCCACACTGCGACACGGTAAGGTACCTGGGGATGCACCTAGACCGCAGACTTACTTGGCAGAAGCATGTCAAGATAAAACGGGATGAAATCAACCTAAAATACAGAGGACTCTATTGGCTTCTAGGTCGCAACTCAAAACTATCGACTGACAGCAAATTGTTAATTTATAAGACCATACTGAAACCGATTTGGACATATGGCATACAATTGTGGGGTTCTGCCAGTATCTCTAACATAATGATAGTGCAAAGGGTACAAAACTATATCCTTAAACAAATAGCAAATGCACCATGGATGATCACAACTAAAGAAATGCATGAAATTCTCCACATACCAACCATCAAAGAAGAAATAGAAAGTTGTGGATCCAACTACAAATTGAGATTGAAAAAACATCCCAATCAGCTTGCAGAACAGCTCCTCTTTCCGGAAACAATACGTCGGCTAAAAAAGCGACGAGATATTTTCGACTATACCTAAATATAATGAAAATTAAAGGGCTGGCTCCGCTGGGAGCTAAGTCCTACACGCCCAAATGCATTCAACTCATCTGTTTATAGCCCACAAGGCTGATCGCATGATAAAAAATTAATAAAAAAAAAAAAAAAAAAAAAAAAAAAAAAAAAAAAAAAATAGTATCTGTGGTAGTTGACTTTGCCAACAAAAAGTATAACAATAGTCAATTCTTGAGTTTTAATTCTTGTGTTGACAATTCGACTGATATTCATCAGAACTATGTATGTGACTGTTGGGTGTATTTATTTATTTATTTATTTGAACATAAGTAGTAACTTAAAGTCACAGCTAAGTCTAGAAGTCTAGACAGTTACTGACTCTAAAATGTATACACAAAAAAACTTACTTGAGCGTGTTAATAAACAGCATGATCTGATGTTTAATGCTCAACATGAGCGTGGGGTCTGTGATGAGCGAAGTATTGGTCCTCAATGTGGACACCACCTTTGTCACACTCATACTCCATAGCTCCAGAAGCCAATCCTTCGACACCAGCCCTGCTCCGGCACTGAGCAGATGCTCCTCCAAAATGAAGAAACCAAGCACCGCATTCAAATAGTTTTTGACCCCTTGGATGGAGTCGTGGAGGTTGGCTGAAGCTGGGATCAGGACTAGACGGGCTTGCTGCTTGCGTTGAGACCTGATGACAATAAAAAATAGTCTTTTACACTTGCCATTGTAACCTGACAATGATGTCTCAGTTTATTCCAATACATGTTTCTAAACAATTCGTACGCATATACTTGTTCCAAAGTAAATGTAAATATACTATGATAATAGTAATACATAATATATGAACATAAGTCATTTACGAGCATAAATGCAGTAGAATTTCTTACTAAAATTTTCATCACCATCATTAGCCCATATACATGCTGCTGGGCACGAGTCTCCTCTACAGCTGAGAGGGTTTAGGCCTTAGTCCACCACGCTGGCCTAGTGCGGGTTGGTGGACTACACACCTAAGTTTCTAAGAAGTTTTAGGTGTGCAGGTTTCCTCACGATACTTACCTTCACTGTCAAAGTACGTGATAATTCATTATAAATACACACATAACTTCGAAGTCAGAGGTGTGCCTGGGGTTTGAACCTGCGATCGTCGAGATTCTCGACCGCATGCCCGAACCACAAGGCCATCACTACTTTTTACATTTTCATAATCACTATTAATATTATGATTCAGTGCATTCTTTGAAAAGTTTACATAAAAAAGGTAAATTATAAAGCATATAATACCTGTAATACTGTATGAAGTCATTCTTAGCTCCCAGAACACTGTGAATATGGAGACATCTGTGCAGCGGACTGAAGTCTACAAGTTCATGTGGACACTGAAGCCCTGTGTTATCCTTTGCTGATATACCCAGGGTAGCTTTATCTGCAAGTATTTATCTAATTTTATACAGGGTGTATTCAGACCGTGGTCGGAAACTAAGGAACGTAATAGCTAAGGTCATTACAAACCCCCTGGCATTAAAAAAATCCTGATAAAAATCACTGTAGCTATTACCTGCCTTCGTTTACGATCACGGTCTGAATACTGTATACCTTCCTCTGCATGAAGTGATAATTTAGCAACTTTTTCGGCTATAATAAAATTATATTGCTTAGTATCATGTTAGTATCATGCCTAGTAATATAATTTTGGAAGCAAAAAGTTTTATTCAATAAATTATTTATTTACCTTTTTTACTTTTCACGATATTAGCCAAACTTCTGCCCATCATTTCTTGTGTTTGCTTTAAAGCCATTGTTCCAACCTGCAATATAAAATCTTGTTTTTGGCAACAATAAAAAAATAACAGGAATGCACCTTATGGCTGTGGCAATATTCTCTAAATATAGTAATAAGAAGCAAATAACAATCATTGTGTTATCTCATTATTATACAATATGTGACAAAGTATATAGTTGATTTTGATTTATGAGAGAGTTTAGGAAAGAGAGTACATAATTTAAGAAAAAAAAAACATCTGTAGAACATCAAGAGACAAAAAAAGAAAAAAAAGAAAAGATTATTTACATACATACATAAACTCACGCCTGTATTCCCCGAAGGGGTAGGCAGAGGTGCATTTCTGCAACCACATTTCACCAGGTATGTATCAGTCCCACGTAATAGGGGGCGAGCCTATTGCCGTTTTTCGGGCACATTTCCAGACTCCGTGCTGTTACTAAGAATTTCCTAATGGAAAAACCCAATAACACTTTGCCCGACGCGGGAATCGAACCCAGGACCTCTAGATCGCACGGCACATACTTGTACCGCGAGACCACGAGGCAGTTTTTGACCCCTATTTTTGTAAAAGATTATTTAGATATTTCTTTTTTAAAATCTCAAGCATGCAAAATATACAAACCTGAGGACTAAGTTTCCGTATGTTCTCAAGGAAGTCTCTCAGATCTGCCATGGAAGCATCACGGATCGCCTGTCTAAGGCGCGGTATGTCCGAGGATATTTGTGCACACCATTTATATGGACCCACTCTTGGTAACAACACATGTTCTAACTGTTCTAATGTCTTCAAAGCTGGGTAATACCTGTAATGTTAATTTTTTATGTTACATGGAGTTATACCAAAAAATTGTGTGGCCAAAACCTAATATTTTTTTATAAATACACCAAATAGTCACATACATAGTTCTGACTGCATACTAAGATAACAAGCCTTGTGTTGTGGGTATCAGATGGTACAAGAGACTTTTAAGTCACACAAACACCCAGACCCGAAACAAATATTTCAAACCCAGTGGTATGCGGCAATCAAACCTACGGCCTCTTCTTTAACCAGCTGATGTTTAGCCGACTATCCATGGACGATATAAAATTCTTTGACTATTTGGACTGATGATGATGGCAGGTACATACATATGGCACCCACCACACTTACACATTCTGGAGTTTACATATACTGAAATTAATGTGTCATCACATAGGAAACATGGTCACCTCTATAGGGGACTAAAATAACTCTTGGTGAAAAGTGGGTGCAAAAATTTACTCCTGCTTTAGTATGGGATGGAAGTATGAGTGTATGTAAGTAGATAGGAAATAGTAATAATTAATTATTTTACACAAGTTGAAACTCTATTTGCACTCCACTAGGTAGTGGCTTCCCCGAAGTTAAGTGTGGACAATGCCTGTGTTTTGTAACATGTTTAAGACAATAATAAGCAGCGGCGGTACTTCCATAGACGCCCAAAAGCATTTGACAATTTGTAATGTCTAATTTATAATTTTTTATTGCGGGGTCAGGATAGACTCATTTATATGTCAAATTGCTTTTGTTAAATAAAGATTTAAAGCTTAAAGATTATTATTCGGAAATTTGTAAGGCAATCTGGGCTTTTGGGCTTCTATGGAAGTACCGCCACTGATAATAAGAACAAACCTTTTGGCATCTACTTGAGTTTTCAGTTTGGAATATGTTGTAAGAAGAGGTAGACATAATTCCATCTTCTCTATGGTGGCAGCAATGTTTAGCTCCACTCTGCGAGCTCTGATCAATTCCTCTGCTCTCTCACAGAGACCTTTGAAAAACACAAAATATTTTAAATAGTGCTAACTAAAAATAGCTAAGTCAAAAAAAAGGAAATATTGTCAAGAAATCTACATTCCTCAAAGTTTTCAACAAGAATCTTATAAGTATACATACATACATAAACTCACGCCTGTATTCCCCGAAGGGGTAGGCAGAGGTGCATTTCTGCACCCACATTTCGCCAAGTATGTATCAGTCCCACGTAATAGGGGGCGGGCCTATTGCCGTTTTTCGGGCACATTTCCAGACTCCGTGCTGTTACCGAGGATTTCCTAATGGAAAAACCCAATAACACTTTGCCCGACCCGGGAATCGAACCCAGGACCTCTAGATCGCAAGGCACATGCTTGTGCCGTGAGACCACGAGGCAGTTGCAATCTTATAAGTATGTAATGGCAATAAAATCACACTTGGTAAGGATAGTGGTATAAAATCTTTCAACCTTCGGGGAGGCCTGTATCTAGCATTGTATCTGCATGAGGTGACAATGATCTTAAAGGAAGAATAGGTTTAAATTGAATGACAATGAAAAAAATGAGTATACCCTCAGTAGCCTCCTTGACATTAGCATCCACATTAGATATATCTGCATGAAGTTCTTCAGCATGGGAACGAACTTGCAGTAACTCACGGATTGAGTCTATGAAGCCCTGAAAAGTATTTAAATATTCACAAACTTTTGTATAATTAGATTTTATTTTAAAATACTTAAAAGAACTTGAAAGGTAATATACTTGGCTAAGACTGGATGAATCACACAATCCTAGAACTTTATGACTAATCTTATTTATAATTGCGAATCAATAAAGCCAATGAGCTGCCAGCATTCAAATACTTGTTGGATCCTTACTTGATAATGAAAATTACACAATTTCTCGATTTCCTTGTCATGCTGTTTGATCCGCTCGTCAAGCTGCTGCACAAAGGCTTCATGACCTTCACCTTCGTACACCGAACGGAATGCCGGGCCCCAGTAATCATCGATCCCCTCTATCTCCTAAAACATAATACACTTGTGTAATAATTCGTCCCTAGACTAAATAAGCACAAAGAAGTAAATTTTCAAAATATGGAGCAAAAATTTATATCATCAGCATATAAATACTGGTATTATTATCCAAAAATATTCATGAAAAAGCGATTTCTAAAGTGGGAGTGCACCTGAATTGTTGCATTCATATTTGTCGATTGTCTTGTTGTAAGACTTGAAACGTGAATATATGTTTTGCTAAAGAATAATGCGTAGCATTAAAAACTTTTGCATATCAATAATTAAGCGTAATTGTAATTTATTATTAAACTTTTATGTTATTTTATCAAAAAACACAAATATGCAAAGAATTTACTTCATGTAGAATGACATTTGCGTTCCATTTTATACAGGAATTAATTGAAGCTTTAAATTTAATCTTTTATCTGTTATTGCCAAATATTTAGGGAATTTAAACTGCAATGATCCCGTAGAAAATAATTTATTCTTGTTTAATTGCATATTTTCACATAAATATTAAACGTATTAATCTCAACTACTATTTTTTTAACTAAAATTACAAAGGTTAACAAATAAATTCGAATTCAGCGACGAAGTGCCATCTCACAATAAGATACAAGTCTTATGTTTTTTGTTGGAATCAGAAACAATGGAAGCCAATAAACCTCACAAAAACCCAGACCAGAAACAAATCAACCTGCACTGCAGCCTCTTGTTTCACAAGCTGGTAGCTAATCAAACATCCCGGCAAATTTCCATTGTAGGTATGTATACACACATCGTCATATACCAAATTAATTTGGTACGATTCAAAAAAAATAAGCAATAACATAATATAAAAAGGCAATCTGCAAACCACGATCTCAGTTATTTTTAAGCTAAAAAATACCTTTTGAAACTGAGTGAGGAATATCTTATTAATAATATTGATCCATGAAAATTCATTCAACGTCTTAATACTAGCCAAAGTAACGTTGTTCGACGAGGGGTTTCAATATGTTTAAAACATGGGCTGGGATGAGGATGATGTTACAAATTTCACATGCAACTTGAGAAGCTTTATTTCAACTCTGCTGTAAATAGGTACATTATAAGAAACAAGCTATCTTTTGTAAGTACCTATATAGTTTATTCGCAAGTGTTTAAGTTTCATGATTTTAAACAACACCATTTAATAAACTGACTTCGTCTTCTCAGTTTGAATAATTGACTTTAAAAGCTTTTCTAATAATACTTTAATAAAAACTGTTGTGTTGTAAATAAATACGTTTTATATTTATTTAAGATGGCGATATTTTACAAGAGCAGCAACCCACAGAGTTAACTGTCAAAAGTTGCCAAAACTGCCAATTTCGTTGTGGCGGTGGTTGCTAGAGTAGTCCGTGAAAAATTAAATATACTTGTGGCGGTGTAATAAAGCGGAATCATATTAAATCGACCCATGTGGCGTTCATTTATATAAGTGCTGAGTTTTAGTTATTTATTTGATTTTATATTCTGAAGTCCGGCAACCATGGCTCACTGTATGAGAGTTTTGCATGGCCAGGTATGTTCATGATGAATTCCACGTTTCCTACATTTCTTATAATTTTACATCTAAATTATCAATAAAAGCCGACGCCTATTCACATTTAGTTTATTTACTCTATTATCAGCGTCGTAATGATTGTATTAATTACGATAAATTCCTCTGAATGAAAGGTCAGGTCACATAAAATAAACTATTTGAGGTCAGTGGGGGTTAATTCACATTATATCAAACAGGATTTCGCATATTTACTACGCAGATATACCTGATAACGTGTGTATTTAGAGCTATTTATAGGACAATTTTTACTGAATTGGTTTTTTTGGTTGCAGGGGGGCAGGACAAGGGCTGTGCTCTTGGAAATTCAGCAAAGATGCTTCAGCGTGTCTCCACTCACCGCCGCTGCGGCACAGGTGTGTAAAATCCACGAAAATGCGATGTTTTACAGCTTTTTCAGTCATAATAAGATGTTGTTATGTAACCACTCAGTGGAAGAAAACTTGCACTTTTTCATTATAGTGATGTTGTTAGTGATGGATTGTAACTATTTACTAGCAATACAGCGTATGACCAACATTTGAAACATGTGAAAGATGATTGAATTAAATTTCCTTGCCCTTGAATAGTGCATAGAGCCTAATGGTGCTACACTTTCCTTAGGTCGCGATGTCGAAGTTCGACAAAGCGCCCTTACCATACGACAAGCTGACGAAAAACCTAGAAGTGATCAAGAAGAGGCTTGGCCGTGACATGACTTTATCTGAGAAAGTACTCTACTCTCACTTGGATGACCCTCAAGGACAGGTATATGTCTAATAATAGTAACATTGTTATCTCTAGTCTTAACACAATAAACTTTGTATTAATAACTGATAAAAAAACATGCTGACCTTGATAACCTTCACTACAAAGTATATGCATAAATTTAAATAAGATCTAAATGTATTATAATGTCTAAACATTGGTCAATGATTTTTCAAATTTCATTCATAATCATCTTATGACATTAACATTTTTTTTAAACGCAGGGGATGAGATAACACATCTTTATAGTGCTTATTTATACAGTGGTTTAAACTGTGCATAGATTCAGTCAAGTTTGTTTAGGAGTTTTCCCTAATTCAATAATATTTTGATCCCTATGTCATTGTGGGTTATTTAAGATAATGTATGTTTGCAATATTTTATGTGAAAACTAACTGATGAATATAGAAAAAAACCCATGACAAATGATATTGTGAATCAAATTGTTTATGAAACTGATCAAATTGGGTAATGCCATATTATAAAACTATAAACAAACAAATCCTTTTAGGCATTCTAAATATGGATAAGTGTTATCACTACAATGTGTTAATTTTTTATACATATTATCAGCGGATCTTATTTGTGCTATGAATTATCAAACACTATATTTGTCAATAGCACATGGTTGGGCTTGATTTTTTTTTCAAGTTGTAACATCTTTTAAAGTTTATATCATGAAATAAAAACTGCATAATGTACATCAACATAATTTGATTATTATAGAGGTGCTCCATAATACCAGTTCCTGAAAAATAACACTAAAATGATATTATTAATAATATGAATGAATGAATATATGTTGAAATAATTATATACCTTTTAGGAAATTGAACGTGGCACCAGCTACTTGCGGTTACGTCCTGATAGGGTTGCTATGCAAGATGCCACTGCCCAAATGGCTATGCTTCAGTTCATCTCGTCAGGTTTGCCTCGCGTTGCTGTGCCTTCTACCATTCACTGTGATCACTTGATTGAGGCTCAGGTTGGAGGCGAGAAGGATTTGGCCAGAGCTAAGGTAGGTGTTAGTGATTTTAAATTCTAGATATAGTTTAAAATCACTATTACTACTATTAATTTTCTTTTATGAAAGGTGTTTGCATGTAAAAATATTATCTCTTATGTCATTGAAGTGTCTTAAAATAAATATTTATGTTACAGCCAGGGTTTGTGTAAACAAACGGGTAATTTTTTTATCATTGCAAGTGCAGATGTACTTGACTGTTCAATTGTATATAGGTAGCTAATGTTAGTAGGTAGTTCATAATAGAAGCATTTCCACAGGACATCAACAAAGAAGTATACAAGTTCTTGGAGACTGCTGGAGCTAAATATGGCGTCGGTTTCTGGAAGCCTGGCTCTGGTATTATCCATCAGATCATCCTGGAGAACTATGCTTTCCCTGGTCTCTTGATGATTGGTACTGACTCACACACACCCAACGGAGGAGGTCTTGGATGTCTTTGCATTGGTAAGTGTAATATATGTATCTTAAACAGACTCATAGCTCATATTAATATTAAGAACTTATTTGGAACTCTTATGTCATGAAATATATTGTTTAATAGCGGTTGGGCCCTATTTTGCCTGAACAAAATTTTATAAAAATAAAGAGCCTTTCCCAAGGTTTCATAAATCTCCATATTAAAAATTTTAAGAATTGGTCCAGCATATTATTGTGGCTCGAAAGTGTAAAAGAAGTTACTAACGCATTTATAATATTAGTATATTGTTTAGTTGATATCAATATGTAGTGTATGTTCTTTTGCTGTGCAACTGTTTATTTAGAATTCCCTAATAAAATTTGCTATTCAAGGATGCCTAATTGTTATGTTTCTCAAATTTACTGTGTTTATGTTTCTGATGTACTGGTTAACATATTAGAATCATTTTAGGTGTCTTTTTTATCTTGAATTTTGACATGAATGTCAAGTAGATTTTATATTACTGCCAAGTGGTAGTAAATCAAAATAATCTTCAAATCAATTCACTTTCATAGATAGGGAAAAACTGTAGCGACACTGTTTCTTGATGCTTCTTATTATCTTATCATTTCCTTATTCAATTTAATACATGAAACCGTATACATACATGCTTGGACAATGGACAAATTACATAATAAGGCTTCATACCTAATTTAGATAAGTGTAATTCATTGACCAAGCAAATATGTTTTATATTTAGCTTTGATTACGCATCGATTTTGAGATTGCGTATGTAAGCTCATATTTCTCTACAAAGTACTTTTGATAAAAAGGCGAATGTTTAACCAAAATAGTGACATTGCCTTGACCTTCATACAAGTCCGATGTAAATGTTTTTATGGGAAAGGAGGCAAACGAGCGAAAATGTGCTATTTATGTCCTTGAAAACAAGTTATAGAACACAAGTCAACGACTCTATAATGACCTTGAAGACAAGTCAATAAGTCATATATGACCTTGTATATTAATAAGCAAATTTAATTTCTTATTTTTGTTACACAGGTGTCGGTGGTGCTGACGCGGTCGACGTGATGGCAAACATTCCATGGGAACTGAAGTGCCCTAAAGTCATTGGTGTGAAGCTGACTGGTAAGTTTGTTTTCATATTTAGCTAATATTGATGATTATGATGACGTTTTGTCCAAGTTTCTTTAAGTGTAGCGTGAAACTGCATCTCTGTAAGAGCAAGAGAGAGACAATGAGATAGGAGTCTCTTGTCACTTGGCGTTCTGTTCGGTCAGAATCGTGTTTACCATTAGGTGCGGTGATGGAACATTGCCGTGTCAGTATTAAAAAATTCTAAGATCTATTTTCGATTTACGGTATATAATATTCGCTTTAAGCCATAAGTTTATTTTCTTATATAGAAAGTAAAATTTATCGTACTACGCCGGCTAATGATAGAAACAAACGCAGATATTTAAATCTTAGATACGATCGCAGTGTTCATCAATCGACCTCATTTGTGACATCCAATGGACATCCTTAAGTAAACAATTTATTGAGTCTAAAGTCAGTTCGATACGCGTAGGAACGTTGAAATCAATCAATCAATACTTTATTCTAAAAAAGCTAGCTAATTTATCCGTGAAAAGTAATGCCAAATCAATTTCATCGGGCACCAATCCAAATTGCATTCCATACTTTCTCTCTAACCTTACTATAAATAAGAATAAACAAAGAAATGAATAACGATCAAATACTTCACGACAACGGTCATTATTTTGGTCACACATTACTTCAGTCTTAACTCACGTGAACGTGTGTCAAAAATACCTATTTATGACAAATTCAAATACATTGAAAATTACAGTAACTAATTTGCAATACAAAGAGTTTATAGAAGTAGGAATTTATGCTGCAGAATTATTTTACGTTTCGTTCACTTGTTAAAAATATAAATGTTTTCAGTGTTTAAATGATAGAAAACAACATGTTAAAATGCTTTATAGTTAATGTATGAATAGAAACAAAAATGAAATCCGTGAGCGTAGTGAAACTAACTCTCTTACGCTGTATTTTCGACCTTTCAACAATAAGGATACTATTTTTGAAAGCAATGGAAGTACCTTTCAATATCGAATCCCTGAAAGGAAGGCATCTGTATTCATAGCCAACTATTATCACGGTGACGTTTACCATAAAACCTTACTCATTTACATTTGCTGATAGAAAACTAAATTAGTGTGAAACATTGAACCGCACGCAATACAATACAAACAGTTAAAGTAGTATTTTTCCCCCGAGGTTTTATCGGATGACGATTTCTTATTACAAGCACTTACTACTTAATTAGAGATAATGAATTTTATGAAGAAAAAACTTTAAATACTTTTTATGCTATTTAATGATAAAATGGCCAGTTTTAAGACCTGTTTACTCGTACGGTGCGTGACGTCTCCGGAGAGAAATGTTTAATCAATACACACGCAAGTTATTCTGGCACCGTGCCAAAATTATTGCAAAACTTTTCTCGCGTCCAAACAGTATTGGTCACGGGGGTGTGGTAGGTCAATTTAAGCGTTTCATCTAGAAAATTCGCTTTCAATCTTGATATGGTAAATGGCGCCGTAAGTAGGTCACGCTGAGTTTTATGGATGAAAAGCTATAGCACAATTTAAGTGGAGCGCCTAGTGGAAAAATAATGAGGCATTTCGTAGTTTTTGTATCCAATTTCAAATTTTTTAATATCTGTCTGACGGCCACATGACACATCTTTAAAAATGATTCGTGAATAGGTATGTGCTTGCGCCAGACAATGACAACGTAGGACCCTTACCCACCCTTATACCACCATCTTTAAACACTTAGTATTGTAATAGTAATAAACAGCCTTTGATAAACTCTTCGAAAAATTTAAGTGAATTGAAAAGAGGCTTACTATTGTTTAAATATTTTACGTGTAATGACTGTGACTTGTCATTGATCTAACATCTACTTATACAAATTTTATGAAACTGAATAGTTTTTTGTTTAGTTGAACGTGTTAATCTCAAGAAGTACTTCGAATTGAAACATTGTTTTTGTGTTGAATAGTCCATTTATCGAGGAAGATCTATCATCACGCTACGACTCATAGAAACGGAGCATCTATAAAAAGTGTGTCAAAAGCGGAAGAAAAATTTATATTCTAGTTTTTCGCATACGGAGTTGTGGGTAAAATGTATCTTATAAATAAATAAATGTACGTTATACTTTAAAAAAACGAAACACCTGAAATAAAATTCTTGCCGAAAGTACACTCCGCGCGTTATGTATATAAAAGCAATTACGGCTTATACGTAACATACAATAACGAGTATAAATAGAGTGAAGTTGGTGCGTGGCGCCCCGCCAACCAACCAATGTCAATGAGAAGTTTCACTCCGACACAGGTGGGCGGACTACGAACTCGATTTATATTTTGTCTAAGTTTAATAGTATTAGGAGACAAACAAAGAGTATATATCTTTGTTAAATAACCCTTAAATACCTAAAACGTAAATTTAACTCCATACGTCTCATAATGTGTTTAAGCCCACTTCCGCCTGGATTTTTTAAGTCACATATAGAAGACGAACCTATGGCTGTTCATGGCACATTTCCAGACTAGGCGCTGGTACGACATTAATACTTGATCTTTAATTGAACCCGGGACTTTTTAATCGATGAAAAAAATAGTGACTAAATGATTTCTACACCTTAAACAAATAGTTTGACACAAAATACGATGACCTTTGACAGTTAGAACATGATTGAAAAATAAAAAAATTAACCTAAAGTAAACCATCAACAAACCCAGCGTTAATAATATATGTGTAAACCTTTTCATCTGTATGCCCGTGGACAACAGTTACCACTCTTAGGAAAATAAAGATAGAGCAAACTAGAGCTGATAATTCGAAACAATAAACTTTGATACAGCAGAACAGTAACGTCAAACATAACAATTGTGGCTTGTTCCGGAGCAATTGGTACGAATAATAACAAGTCTCATGCCAATAAATGATTTCTATTACGGAGACGATATGTCGAAACTGGCAGCAAGTGTTATTACGCTTCTAGTCGGTATCACGTGCGGCCCTTTGGGTATAGTCGTGTAGTCTATAGTCTAGATATTGGCCTTATCTATGTGTACACAACTTAATGACTAGTCTAATAGATTGTGGGAATTTTTGCAATACAAATCAATTGCTATAAAATCACGTGCAAAATTGCGAGTTATGCAAATCTAATGTAATGAAGAAAATTTAAATTTCCGTTCTAATTTCTAAAGTATAATTTTTATCAAATACAAGTCGACTTTACACTGTAAATGTACCAAAACACATTTAAAGGTTTTGTCTGTGTATTCCGTTTTATATGGGTATATATTTAATCTCACTGGCAGATAGCCGAGTCTAAAAGGGGTAGCCTAAGTAGGCTGCATTATTTCTAGAAAATAATTAGGGTTAAAAATATTGGTGAAAATTAATTTCATGCGTGCGAACTTGCGAGATAAAGTTTAAGTTTTCCTGAATGAATTTGCAAAATTTTATGCGATATGGGCGCACGAGCTTTGACCTCCATTATAATTTAGGTGAAGATATTGTTATGTTTAAAAACTCAAGAATTTTCCTTAATACAATTCCATGCTCACTATGTTCAATATACATACTTTATTACTCATAGGATAAAAATATTTCAAGGGAAGTCCCGTCGGTTATTTTAAGTAAAAGTTCGTTCTTTATAAAATTTAATATACCTACCTATTAATATATGCTGAAGAGATACAGGCAAAATTTACTATAATTGAAATTCTCCTGTATAAACTCTAAAATAAAACTTCTCGGTCTTAACAAACTTAAATACATGATAAAAGAAAGAAATAAATATGATTAATTTTTAATACATAAATTAATTCCGCACAAACAAGCACGAAATGCTGCGAAATAAAGCTGGAGCAATAGCGCAAACCTACTTGATTTTGATAATGACAAATATAAAAGGAACTCGTATATCTTTTTCTCATAGATATATAACAACAAATTTTGTATCAACATTTTTCGAGGGGCTATGGAAGAACATAGACTATATTTATAATTCAAAAAAGAGATAATAATAAATAGATAATTAAAATAATTTTCATCATCAGTCTTTATATGTACGTCCCACCGCTGGACATGGACCTCCTCTACAACTGAGATGAGTTAGGTCTTAGTCCACCACGCTGGCCTAGTGCGCGATTACACATATAACAAAATGCTAAGAATTTGTAGATGCCTTTACGATGTTTTCCTTCAATATTAAAGTATGTGATAATTCATTGTGAATAAAAACATTACTATCAATTGATTATACAAATTGATAAGATTTGATTGAAGAATCTAATTCTTTAAAGCTTAAATAAGATTAAATTGAATTAATGAAGCTTAAATTGTGTCAATGACTCGGTGTTTATCAGATAATTAATGAATGTTAAAAGATATTTAGGCTTGAATGATTTAATGGAAATGCCCCAGTGAATTCGCCGCAGGAATGTGTGTCGTTCCCAGACTGAAAGGCAAATGCTTACTGATTGATGATCATTCTGAGTCTGTAAACTTTCCCGAAAAAATGCAATAATCGTCCCATTATGTAGCACTTTAAAATAAAATAAAAAGACTTGCGATACAGACATATTTATACAGAAAATTACCTCTTTCTGACCGGCCAGGCATGTTATATTTAATGGATGGTTGGGCATAGATCTATTTAAAGATTAAAAGAGATTACTTATTAATTAACTATACTGCAAGTTCATCCGCTGCATTTTTACTAGATATTCTTGTGGAAATATATCAGCAATTCGAGTAATTTAATGTTTTTCTACATCGTTAAATCGTGCGAGTATCAATATTTAATACAAAACGAGTCGTAGAACCGAATCTATTAGAAATTATTACCTTTGGAAATGTACTGACCGACCAAAGATCATAATAAAAGATTGTTGCAAAGCGCCACTGTACAACAACTTACATTTATTACGCAACAAGTAACTCTAAACTAGTCGCACAATACATTATAATTGGTCTCAATGAGATGCGCAGTTGTATTGGATATCTTGACTGCCACCGCGCTAAGAGATACAATATCCTCCGCTAAATATGCTGAACTGGTCCATACGTTCTATATTTAAATTCATCATCAGCCCATATTCGTCCCACTGCTGGGCACGGGCCTCCTCTATAAGTGAGAGGGTTTAGGCCTTAGTCCACCACGCTGGCCTAGTGCGGGTTGGCGAACTACACACCTAAGAAATTCTTAAGAACTTTTTTAGGTGTGCAGGTTTTATTACGATGTTTTCCTTCGCCGTTAAAGTACGTGATAATTCATTGTGAATACACACATAACTTCTAAAAGTCAGAGATGTGTGCCTAAGGTTTGAACCCGCGACCGTCGAGATTCTCGACCGCGTGCCTAAACCTCGAGGCCATCACGACTACGAGTATATTTAAATTACGATGCCAATATGGAAAAAAAAATACAGTCGGGAAACGTGTTGGAATGCCAGAACAAACGGATAACCGGTATCTGCGACATTAACTGCACTAACTGCAGCAGATGTACACGTAGTTAATATCTTTATATACATAAGCTCACTGTAACAGACAAAATTTTACACCCTCGTAGCACCATTTATATTTCAAATTATAATTAGTAGAAACAGAAAGCCAGGCTGTTGCCGTTTTACGGGCCATACATCCAGGCTTCAACCTGTTGCCCAATCTACGCCCTACCTGCGATATATTACGCCGACAGGCCAATAGAGCACCACAATTTACTTGTGAGATAAAAACAGTAATGTTAACGTATTAATATCAGTTATATGAAATAGAAAACATATCATCACTTACAAAAAGTAAAATTAAGTAAGTTGTTCACAAAAGTTTTTATATAAATAAAAAGTATAAAAGGACATAAATTAAAGTTAGCAGCTAAATTAAGCCGATCATATTCAGTTTAAGTGACAATTTAACGTCCCTGACCTATGCGGGGCTATTTGATTTTTATTTATCAGAGTAATAAAATGCTAAGATATCTGTACAAAGAGCCAAAATTAGTATACCGATAAGTATTTTTCCTTTATTTCGTTCATGGGTCGAAAGTTACACGTTAAGCTACAGCGACAGACCTAAATAGTTACTAATAAGTTTAATAACCAATTTCTAAAATATTAAATAGATTTTAATAAAGAACTGTTTCTTTATTGAAAGGAACCGAGTCCTTATAAACTTCTTCCTTTCTATATTTTTAACAAGATGTTACGGAGACATTAGTATACTAACATACACACATACGTATACCTAATTATATACATACATATAACATTTTACAGGTTATTACAAGTTCTAAAGAAACGCACACAGACAGTTCCACCCTATAATAAGATGGACACGTTTTGACTTTTTGGTTTTACTTTAAGCGGTTTCAATTCAAATATATTTTGAATAATATTTGTTATATTCGGGGATATGGGTCAAGTGACCATTTACTTCTGCACAATTTTGCATCACTGCGCTATTTTGTAAGATATCATAATCACGTTAGTTATCAAAAAATCAAGACCAGTTTTCAAGTACATTATCTTGAATACAAACAAAATTATTACGTTTTTATCATTTGAATGTCGCGTTTACGTCACATTGTGTGAAAAGTTTGATTGATGTTAATTTTATGTACATACGCATAAAGATACCACGCCTCCATATTTTCGTGATTTTAAATTCATACATAACGCGCAGTGGTTACGTAAATGTTATGCTAGTACGCAATGTAATACTGAAAGTTTGTGAAAAAAATTAGATCCATCGAAATAGTATGAACGGTCACATGATACAGTGGAATTCAGTCCTTCAACTGCCAAGATATTAGAATCACAAAGCGGGCTGTGTTATTTTATGCAGGGACGCAATGTATGTGATTAAAACATATCGTTCTTGATAATTAAGTGTTATCTGACTGAATAAATATTTGCAGTGTTGTATGATTGCATGAAAATATAAGTATGACGTGAAACCACTTCTAGTGTAATCATGTAATGCTAATAATGAATATTTCACTAAGACTCAACATACAAAATTTTCCGGTTATTTTCAGAACATTAAATAAATAGTAAGAATGATGAAATAAATGTAAAGAAACTTAATGACTTAGAATAAAATAATAATCTAATTAATAGAAAAACTCATGTTTTTATCTTTCGATATATTTACCCTTCGGCAGACATGGCCGGCCCACTTCCACTTTAGCGTGCTAATCCTAATCGTTGGAGCAGACAAGTGTTGGAGTGGAGACCGCGCTTAGGTAGACGTAGTGTAGGACGTCCTGCAGCACGATGGTCCGATGACTTGAGAAAGGTGGCGGGTAGCGGATGGATAAGGGCTGCTCAAGACCGGGATGGTTGGCGCCTACTTGGGGAGTCTTTCGTTCAGCAGTGGACGACGATAGGCTGAGAATAATATTTACCCTTAACAATTTTCATTCATCACCAGCAGCTATAAAACAAGCAGGAAATTGATTTCCAATCAATATTTCAAAAGGGGCTTCTATCCAGCTTTCTTCTAAGAATTTTGTGGCTCAATCATTTGCCTTCCAGTCAAAACCTTTTTACTTTTAATCCTATGAGCCCATATATCGTATGACCAATGACAATGTTTCCACTATCTCCAGGGCAACTGAAAGGTTGGACGAGTCCCAAGGACGTGATCCTGAAGGTTGCCGGCATCCTGACGGTGAAGGGCGGCACCGGCGCCATCGTGGAGTACCACGGGCCCGGCGTCGACTCCATCTCTTGCACCGGCATGGCCACCATCTGCAACATGGGCGCTGAGATCGGCGCAACCACCAGTGTGAGTATTGTGTAAACCTGGGTTTCTCAAACTTTGGATTTCACGAACCTCTGTTCAAAATTTCAGGTGACAGCGAACCCGAAGTCTTATGTAACATAATAAATCCCCCCACCCCCGAAGAAAATAATAAAATTGTCTGTTAAAGAAAATAAGCTGTTTATTTCAATAAAATAACAAACAAAGTGCCAAAACAACCAACTTTATAATATTAATGTGATGGGTTTGCTTCTTTCTTTTCGCAAATGGAATCAATTTTAGGAGTAATTTTGGACAAATTTAACCCTAAATCTGACTATGGCGAATTCTGTCGCACGCCTCTATGTGGGCTGCACGTGCCTGCTAGGCATCAAGGCGCTTTTACGTAAATCTTGTCGCGAACCCCCTGCCGTCGAATGGCGAACCCCACTTTGAGAAACCCTGGTGTGAACTAAACAATAGGATAGGAATGTCAAGCGTAACCTAATAGGGATATATTTATGTGTGGAATTTATTTTTATAAATTAAATGTCGAAAAAAATAACCTAAAAAAGCAATCAAATGTGAAATCATCATCATGCGCCCATATACGTCTAACTGCTGGGTGCGGACCTCCTCTACAACTAAAAAGGTTTACGCCCTAACCTTTTACTTGCCTTTAAAATATAAAAAGCATAAGTTAAATAAAGGATACAGGAAAAATATGGATCGCCCTGTGAGGTTACAATTGTAACAAGGATAAGAAAATTATAATTACTATTGATAATGCACGCATTTGCTATTTTCCTGCAGTTCATCCCTTTAACCCACCTATGCAGAAACAGTCGCCATAGCCGAAATCGGCCAAGGGGTTCATGCGGTTCATCGGTTGGAAGTTTTTAAGAGACAAAGAGTAGATTCGCACTCAAATAATAAAATACTAAAATTTGTTAATATTTTTTTAGATTATCGTCTAGAATATAACAATTTTATTTAGGTAAAACCTACGTTTGACACAAATAAAATCGCAAGGCACAACCTGTGTGTCGTAAATTTTAAAAAATCTTGCTATCAGAGGTCTGTGAGGCATTTCTTATAAAAAGACTATCAAATGTTACTAAATACACGTGATAATTTGTTTATACAGGTGTTCCCGTACAACTCTCGTATGGAGGCGTACCTCAAGTCCACCGGCCGCCACGAAATCGCCGCCACCGCCAACAAATACAAGCACCTGCTCACGCCTGACGACAAAGCCCCTTATGACCAGGTAATACAGTTCAAATTTAATCAATCGATAATGGTGCTTAGGACCTTTTGTCGCGATGTTCCCACTGTTCAAACGGTCTTTCACTCAATAAATATTATCTGCGAAATAAAAGCAATTATAGCTTTTATTTCGCAGATTTTTGACAATTTGAAAATATTCGTTTTTGAGTCCAAAAAAATCATATTTTTTACGGAGAAACGGCACATACTTATACCGCGAGACCACGAGGCAGTTCACAGTTTTTTCAAAAAAATATTCAAAATTTATCGAAAAACAATTTGATTTCGCTTACTAATTTTAAACATAACATGTGTAGCTGATCGAGCTGGACCTGTCTACCCTGGAGCCGCACGTGAACGGTCCGTTCACTCCCGACCTGGCCAACCCCATCTCGAAGCTGGGCGAGGCAGCCAAGAAGAACGACTGGCCCATGGACATCCGCGTCGGTCTCATCGGCTCCTGCACCAACTCCTCGTACGAGGACATGGGCCGCTGCGCCAGCATTGTCAAGGAGGTACACTTACATTCATCTAAATCACCTCGTATACGTCCCACTACTGGACCTGTCCACTGAACCAGGAACCCCTGGGTTCCTCTACAACTTACTTTTAGACCTTAGTCCACCACACAGGCCTAGGACGAGTTGGCGGATTGAGCACTTAAGAAATTTTTATTATGTTTGTAGGATGTTGCTATCTGCTAAGGTAGCAACCTCCATACATACAAACAGGTGGCAATCCCTACTTGTGTGTAAAACAATTTAAAAAATTGAAAATATTTATTCTGTGTCATTAAAAAGATTCGCATTGCTAGCTTATAAAATTATAAAAAAAGGAAATTGTTAAATCATGTAATTATTTTCCATGCAGGCACTCGGCCACGGTCTCAAGTCTAAGATTCCATTCAACGTGACTCCCGGATCGGAACAAGTTCGCGCCACCATCGAGAGGGACGGCATCGCACAAACACTCAGAGACTTTGGTGGCACTGTAAGTATATGACCTACGAATAATAAATATATAAAAATCTTTCTAAATTAATTTCACCCTGTCCACCTACATAAATAAATATTATACATTTTAATTCCGATAAACTGAGAAATTTACTAATCCAATCCATCAGCCTAAGGAAGTCCACTGCTGAACATAGGCCTCCCACAATGACTTCCACAGTGAGATTGAGTGTTATTAGGGCCAGTCGTTGTCGGGGACGGTAGCCGGGGCCAACCCAGGGATTCTTAGCACCCCCTGCCCCGCCGTAACCATGGCTATGTAAATTTTACCAAACAATTATCAATAATAAATTTAACGTTCAAGTATTATTTTCGCGACAAAAAGTCCCTGGTTCCTCCAAGGGCGCTTGTATCTTTACCAGAATTTATCAGAGCCGATGAGAGTTACTACCTCATGCTATAAAAGCAACACTATTCCCACACTAATATTCCATTCCCACAGGTATTGGCCAACGCGTGTGGCCCGTGCATCGGCCAGTGGGACCGCAAGGACGTGAAGAAGGGCGAGAAGAACACGATCGTGACGTCATACAACAGGAACTTCACCGGCCGCAACGACGCCAACCCCGCCACGCACTGCTTCGTCACCAGCCCGGAGCTCGTCACCGCACTCTCCATCGCTGGTATGTAGCACATACTCATTACTAGACTATGCTCATACCTCATACCTAAATATTTATTAATT
Source organism: Hemaris fuciformis (assembly GCA_907164795.1). Classification (NCBI taxonomy): domain Eukaryota; kingdom Metazoa; phylum Arthropoda; class Insecta; order Lepidoptera; family Sphingidae; genus Hemaris; species Hemaris fuciformis. The sequence goes on along the minus strand of OU015440.1, from coordinate 3,764,238 downwards.
TTAAATTTAGACTGCCTCGTGGTCTCGCGGCAAAAGTATGTGCTGTGCGGTCTAGAGGTCCTGGGTTCGATTCCCGGGTCGGGCAACGTATTATTGGGTTTTTCCATTAGGAAATTCTCAGTAGCAGCACGGAGTCTGGAAATGTGCCCGAAAAACGACAATGGGCTCGCCCCCTATTACGTGGGACTGATACATACCTGGCGAAATGTGGGTGCAGAAATGCACCTCTGCCTACCCCTTCGGGGAATACAGGTGTGAGGTTATGTAAATTTAGTCAATTAGTGTGCAAGATTTGAGTATACATTACATTTAACTAGTAAGCAAAATTACAATATACAGGGTGTCCCAGCAGTCGACGATAACCCGGAAACGGGGAATAGCCCAAGTCGTAAGAGTTATCAGAAAAATATTAAAAAAAATATAAGTTATGTATTTAGAAAAATATAGGGATTTCAAAAAAATCTAGAAAATCTACACCCTGTGACGGTTTTTTCACTACTGTTGCTGCAAATCTCTACTTTTTTAAATTATTATTTTTGTTATGTAATCCTGAATAATGCCTCTGCAAACTGTTATCTAACATTTAGAGCCACCTTGCTATACTTCGGAAGAAAATGACATTGTTTACCAAACCGCATATTTAAAATTAATCATACGCCCAAATTTAACTGACTGTCCTGAAAAAAAAATGTACTACGCGAGTTTGGCAAGTAGCTTTAAAAGTTGGCGCATTTAATAAGGAATCTAAAATGGTATAACACTTGCTACATTATTTTTTAAATGTGGCACAATATTTTTTTATTTTGCGAAGAAACCCATTTGATCAAATTTTCTTATTAACTAAAGATGTTTCTATTCGGCTCTTCGAGACAGCAATTTTAAGATACTATTTGAGTGAGATGGAGAGAATCGTTTTACGATGTGTGAGCGAGACAGATAGTGACGCTAGTTCAGTTAGAGAATATTTCGATTAGGAATACCGGAGTAGATGGATAGGACGAGCTGGCACAATCCAATGGCCAGCCCGTTCACCTGACTTAAATCCTTTAGGCTATTTTTTACTGGGGAACGGTGAAAGAATTTTTTTTTTAAAGCCAATTGAAAATTTACCTGAGCTACGGCAAAAAATAAATGGAAGTAGCTGAATTTGTTAGGAATAGAAGATTTTCGCCCCTGATAACCCGATCTTTTTTAAGAAAATGACGAGCGTGTATTGCGGCTGAAGGAAGGCAGTTTGAACATGTATTGTAAATTTTACTAAAGAAATATTTGATGTTAAGCCATTACTTAATAAATCTAAGATATCCAAATAAAAAAAAGCCTAAATTTAAAATAAAAAAGTGATCATTGCTCCGATGCGTGGTGCCCATGGACTACCTGACAATGGAGTACCTGTCTCACTCACACATCGTAAAACAATTCTCTCCATCTCACTTATAAGTTCATCATCATGTCATCTTTAGTTAATAAGAAAATTTGATCAAATGGGTTTCTTCGCAAAATAAAAAATATTGTGCCACATTTAAAAAATAATGTAGCAAGTGTTATACCACTTTAGATTCCTTATTAAATGCGCCAACTTTTAAAGTTACTTGCCAAACTCGCGTAGTACATTTTTTTTTCAGGACAGTCAGTTAAATTTGGGCGTATGATAAATTTTTAATATGCGGTTTGGTAAACAATGTCATTTTCTTCCTAAGTATAGCAAGGTGGCTCTAAATGTTGGATAACAGTTTGTAGAGGCATTATTCAGGATTACATAACAAAAATAATAATTTAAAAAATTAGAGATTTGCAGCAACAGTAGTGAAAAAACCGTCACAGGGTGTAGATTTTCTAGATTTTTTTAAAATCCCTATATTTTTCTAAATACATAACTTATATTTTTTTAAATATTTTTCTGATAGCTCTTACGACTTGGGCTATTCCCCGTTTCCGGGTTATCGTCGACTGCTGGGACACCCTGTATAATTAAGTAACTTATAGTAGATCACTAGAGTTAAAGCTAAACTGCTTAATTTCTGTTCAATGTACCTAGCATTGACTGATAAGCAAAAGGTACCACCAACACTATATGTGGTCGACACTGCAATTACCATCCTTTGTAGTAATATTATTTATTTCCGACATATTATGTACTAAAGTCTAACAAATGTGTTTAAGCTTATCATACAATCATATTTTCGCCTTTATTATAATTAGTAATAATGTCAACAATGTAGCTTATAGATAATAAATTTTATTTATACAGGTCGCTTGGACTTCAACCCTGTTACCGACGAGTTGACCGGCTCTGACGGCAAGAAGTTCCGCCTGTCAGATCCCTTCGGCGACGAGCTGCCCGCCAAGGGCTTCGACCCCGGCCAGGACACATACGAGCACCCGCCTGCTGACGGCACCAGTCAGTATACCATATACTTATTTTCTGGTTTAGTTCTGAGTTAGTCTGAGTTAAGGCTAAGAAGCTTTCTGAGAGAAAATACGAGCTTTAACCAAAATTAATGTATTTTTGTACAGAGGTGAATGTTGACGTGTCGCCCACCTCGGACCGTCTGCAGCTTTTGGAGCCCTTCGAGAAGTGGGACGGCAAGGACCTCACTGAGATGACCATCCTCATCAAGGTGAAGGGCAAGTGCACCACTGACCACATTTCCGCCGCTGGACCTTGGCTAAAATACAGAGGACATCTCGACAACATCTCCAACAACATGTTCATTACGTGAGTATAAACCAAATAGAATATGTTCCTTAAAAATGTTAACTTTAATGCTGTGATGGTTAAGTATTAATTATGAATATTTTCCTTTTTTAAACGTAATTCTTTTTTTTAGTTTTAGGTTTTGTAACCCTATTTTTCATTTAAAGAGATCACAAATATATCATTTCAGTACTTCATAATATGCTGGATTATACTTCCAAGGACTTGGTAAACTTTACAAGCATATTGTGTAATAATTGCATTTTTATACCGGCTATAAAATAAATAGTATTATGTTATGTTTGTGTTATTATTTTTATTGTTTCTAGTGAAATTCGTAATTTCACACAATTTTTTTTTCTAAGAAAACATTTTTTTTAGCTGTTAAAAATGTTAAGGTGATTTTAATGTATTTTTTTTTCAAATAGACAATTATTTTTATCGATTAAGGAAGAGCATTATGATCCGACTTCATATATCGCGATTTTTTCTTAATGTACCGACTAAGAACTTAATTTATACATTTTATCAATAATTTCCGTATTGCAGTGCGACAAACGCGGAGAACGGCGAGCTGAACAAGGTGCGCAACCAGCTGACGGGCGAGCTCGGGCCCGTGCCCGGCACGGCGCGCGCCTACAAGGCGGCCGGCGTGCGCTGGTGCGTGGTGGGCGACGAGAACTACGGCGAGGGCTCCTCCCGCGAGCACGCCGCGCTCGAGCCGCGCCACCTGGGCGGCCGCGCCATCATCGTCAAGTCCTTCGCCAGGTACCACACCGCCACTCCAACTCGCACAGTAGCAATACAGCTTAGCGAAACTAGAGGGATATAATTAACGAAGTTAATCAGACTGCCTCGTGGTCTCGCGGTACACGTATGTGCCGTGCGATCTAGAGGTCCTGGGTGTGATTCCCGGGTCGGGCAAAGTGTTATTGGGTTTTTCCATAAGGGAATTCTCAATAGCAACACGGAGTCTGGAAATGTGTCCGAAAAACGGCAATAGGCTCGCCCCTTATTACGTGAGACTGGTACATGCCTGGCGAAATATGGGTGTAGAAATGCATCTCTGCCTACCCCATCAAGGAATACAGGCGTGAGTTTATGTATGTAAGTTAATCAGAAAGACAATATGAAGGAGGAGAAAACAAAGAATTGTCCACTTCCCTCCACAGCAAAGCGGCTGACAACATGGATTTGCAGACGGATTACCCAGTATGCCGGCGTAGCCGTAGCGTATTTGTTAAGGATCAGATTGGCCGCAATCGACAGCGCCGTGCCGCAGTTGGCTAGATCCCAGCTGCGAAAAGAGAGGCCGCGGGTTCGATCCCCGCACAGAGAAAAACGTTTGCGTTATCCAAAAATATTTGTTTAGGTTTGGGTGTTTATGACCCAAAAGTCTCTCGTAGTTTCTGATACCCACGACGCACGACTGGTATCCTAGTGTGGGGTCAGAACTACATATGTATTGTATGTGACTGTTGGGTGTATTTTTTATTTATTTGAGTTTCTTCTAACAGCTTTGAAAAATAAACATGGTTAACAATAACTAAAGCACATGAAAGTTACTAATAAGGTATTTGTGAGATGGAAAAGTCTTGGAGTTTCTAATATCGGCTCCACGAGATAAATCATCATAATATAAGTCAATACGATTTTTTTACTTTTAATTCATATAAAAAATAATTTATTAATAACAGGATTCACGAGACCAACTTGAAGAAACAGGGTCTGCTGCCCTTGACCTTCGCCAACGCCGCCGACTACGACAAGATCCAGCCCACAGACAAAATCTCGCTCCTTGGATTGAAAGACCTCGCACCTGGCAAGGTATACATATTAAAAACACATATTTTACAATATATTTCAGAAATTATTAATAAACTAGCTTTTGCCCGCGACTCCGTCCGCGTAGACTACAGGGTTGGGTTCAGAAAGAAAATAATTTGTAGTCTATTTTACTCCACAGAGTCCCATTTATGTCCATATCAAAAATCGTTTACATCGGTCAAATGATTTAGGCGTGAAAGCATAACATACATATAGAATATAGATACATATACATAGTTATAGTCGTCTACACGTCGTTTCAGCATTCTAGCTTCAAAAATGACGAATTTCCACACAAACTTTCGCCCATATTTTTATTTTACCCCCTTAAAGGTACATTTTTCACAAACTTTTAATATCATATTTATTTATATCTAATCAACAGCCTAAAAAATAAGTTTCAAGCTTCTAGCTTTAAAAATTACAATACTTCCATACAACCTTTCATCCCCCCTTTCAACCCCTTAAAACCCCTTTTCCGGGATAACAAGTAGCCTATGTCCTTTCTCAGGGTCTAAACTATCTGTGTACCAAATTTCATTTAAATCGGTTCAATAGTTTTAGCAGGAAAGCGAGACAGACAGAGTTACTTTCGCATTTATAATATTAGTAAGGATTATATTTTACTGAAATAAGAAGTCAATGTGTAAATGTTCTCCTCAATTAAATTAATGTTTTGTACTTTTCTCACAGCAAGTGGAATGCGAGATCAAGCACAAAGATGGCAGCTCTGAGCGCATCAAGCTCAACCACTCGTTGAACGAGCAGCAAATCAGCTGGTTCAAGGCTGGCTCTGCCCTGAACAGGATGAAGGAGATCGCCAGCGGAAAGTGAACAAACCACTTTAGATTTAGTTCCACTTGCACTGGACCTGTACCCTAAATGTGGTCCTTTATTACGCTGGCAACACTGCATAAATCTATGTTCGCAAAACATTCGTGAATATTTGGGTGTGTTCTTCAATGTTGCCATCGTATTTTTTAAAGTGCCGGTAGATTTAGTTTATTTTAGCAGCTATATTATTTAGCTCAAATTAAAAGTAACGCTAAAATAAAATCCGCAAGCCCGGTGCAAGCAAATTATTACCACGTAGATAAAAAATATTTTTAGCGCATTTCTCATACAGACAATACATAGATACGGCAGTGAATCTTATTAAAATTAGCGTAGTACAAGTAGATAAACTTAGAGTGTAAGTTTCAATTTTTTTTGCCTCCAATCAAATGTATTTTAAACAACTATTATATAAAGTTGATTTTTATTATTATTTATGTAAATACTATTCGAACAGCGAAATAAAAATTACAGTACGTTATTTGCGTTTAATTTAGGATTTTACCTTTGATACGAGGAACAAAATTTAAATCATCCGCCAACAGTCAATTATTGAAAAAAATGTACTGCGATAATGAAAGCACAATAAAAAAATCTACGAAATGGTTGCCTTATTTTATTAAATTATCCTACTAATAAGAAATTGAGTACTTTTATACATCTAGATCCTACGCGAAAATTATGTTTTTAAAAAGGCCAATGTTCAACAATGGCCGTCTTTCGGCTGTTGATTATAATGAAGATTCATCGCCAATAATAATAATCTGACACTGGAAATGGACATTATTAACACGAACTTCTTAATTACGGGGCAACTGAGTATTTGCTAATGTAGGTATATAGTCAATAACATTACTGGACCAGGAACCGCTTGATAGAAAACCGCACACAGCGCGGAACTGTTTAGGCCTTTGAAATATCTATACATATAGATCTGTGGGGACCCGGGCCCGGATAATATTTATTAAGGAAATTCTCAATAGCAGCACGTGTGTCATGTTTTAAAGTTAGTCTGGAACTGTGCCCGAAAAAAAAGATACTCGACCTCTGTATTTATTTCGTAAGCAGCTCATTGACAACAAAAAGCTTAAATTTTTGTTCACATATAAATTTTGTTTCAAATTTCTAATAAATAGATGTCAAATACGAAAATAATAGTATTCCCGGCACTTCAGCAAATCACTGGATAAATTTCTATCCCTACTCTGTCAAATTCATTTAGTAAAAAATTAAACAAAGAACATTCTTTCGTTGTTTGTGAATGCAAAGATTAAAATGATATTATTCTAAGACTTGCTTGATATTTTGTTTACAGTAAAAGAGCAATAATGAATGCTCTTGCTCTGCTTGTTTTGTTTAAAGTAACCCTTACATACTAAACTCAAGTGGTTGATAAAACCATGCCATTTTGAGTACACCAGTCAAAGCAATTGTGGGTACAATGGTTATTAGTTATTACATAATGTATGTAAAATAGATATCTACATAAGAAATTTTAAGAGATTTTCAAATGCAATAATAAAATTATAATACTAACATTAAAAAGAAGAAGCTGATCTTCAATCTTCCACTTAAATATGTGTACAGGAATACAGGTACAAAATGAAAAAAAGAGGTTTAGTGTAAAACTATTTAATTGGCAACAGCTTAATCCTCATTGTCTTCATTGTCGCTGTCAGCGTTGATGTTGAAGTACCTTAGCTCGTAGGAGTCATGTGCAGATGCAACTACTCGCAACCAATCACGGAGGTTGTTCTTCTTGAGGTAACGCTTGGTCAAGTATTTAAGGTACCTCTTGGAGAAGGGAATGTCTGGAAAGATGAAAAATATAAAACTAATAATGTGTATAAGAAGCTTAAAACTTTAGAATTCATGTAGTATCACAAAATTTTATATAGACTGAAGAACAAATGTTCTGGCACTGCTTTAGAAGTCCTACTGACATGAGTTTTTGAACTTGAAGTGAGAAAATGTACTAAAATATAAACAGGGGTTTCAACAATATCCATTGAAAATAATAAGTTCAATATAGAATTGCATTCAATCTGTGTTCTATACATCTTATCCATGGTTTAAATTTCTGTGATCAAATAGTATATAACCTATAAATAGTACTGCAATATGTTCATATATCTAATAATCCAGACCAACTTGATGAAAACTAGAGCATTTTTAGATGTTTTTTTTTTAGTAGAGGCATAATTTCCTTTTTGTTCATGTGGTAAAGTAACAGCTTAACACATACACTTAATTTAACAATACACAGACAATTGTTTGCAAAGAGATGTTAGACGGAATGGAAAATAAACAAATATTTGTCTATAAAGAAAAGAGACTGAATTCTACACATGCTATTGCTGAATGCTAATTTTAAAATAAAAATATATAGAAAACATGTTTACTAATTTATTACCTTTCTAATGGTTTTATGATGATAATATCTAATATATATGGAATCTTAAATATTGACAAACGGTTTTCAAATAGGGTATACTGAATCTACCATTTTTTCTATCAAAATTTTTTGGTTATGATTTTACCATCAACATAATTTTAAGTTACCAAAGTGATAAACACGAACCTGGTTAACACAATATTAGAGCATATACGACATTTCCTCAAAATTTAAGTGTAATATACCAACCTGCGTTGATAGCGATCTTGGTCTTGTCTCGAGCGATGACAACGTGATTGCCTAGGTTATTTGTTTTGCCCTCAACTTTAACATGATCCTTCAGGTATTTTTCGAAGTTTCCTACGTCAAGGATGCTGTCCTCAGCTGGATGTGTGCAATCAATAGTAAACTTCAAGTTGATCTTCCGCTTGATTCCCTTACCGCGGATTTTACCACCTTTGACTCCCTTCTTACCAGTCTTCTGGTGCAACTGGGCTTTTTTAGCCACCGGCTTCTTAGCAACTACCATTGTGGCCACCTGAAATGTATTAAAATTATTTGTTTCACTCTACTTGAAGAATATTAATCAATTTATATTGTATTTTAAGAATAAACGTACAGAACACGTGTACCGCAGCTACCGTAAAAACTGCAAAATGGCCGACATAAACGTCAGCTTTCAAGAATGTTGGCAGCACTGTTCATAATAACCACATGAAAAAATGTTACAACCATAGACACAAAATCATTAATACGGATTGTTGGTCCTACAGTTACCTAGGTAGGGGAAGGGGGGGCATGATGGGGTCTCGGGGTACCACACAAATACAAGAAACAAGACGTTTGTAAATAGAAAGCAATAAGCCAGTAACAAGCTTCATGCGACCACGGACCAACGATCAGCGCGAGAGAAATTGTGAGTGGTAGTCAAGGCGTCTTTTGTTTACAAACGAATAACTGTTTTAACGTTTCGTCGATCTAATTTGGTAAAAAGTCATTATTTTAAGGTAATTATTGTCTCCACATTTATGTATTTATGATATTTTATGGTATATTGTTTGTACGAATACATTAAACATTTTATCATAGTTTCTTTTTTTTGTTCAAAGTCACCTTTTGGGGCAAGATGGGGTATTTCGTACGGGGTATGATGGGGCATTGGAGCAAAATGGGATTTGGGCCTGGGTTAATTTAAATTCCTAAATAAATACTCGTAACATTGGTTTATTACACAAAAAAACACAAAATACAAAAGAGCCATTGCTCTTCAAGATCAAGATGCCATTTGCCTCCCTATATTGAAATTACGTAAGCCGCAACTTTTGAAATCGTCAGAATATGAAGCAGGCTGGTAGCTCTGTGGACATTGGGCTCACAATGCTTGCTGGACGTGGACAATGAAGATGCGGAGAAAATGCACATTTATGTGTTTTGTGAGAATAATTAGCTTCGTGATCATGCTAAAATTTTATAACCCTATAATATGGGGCAAGATGGTTTTTTACAATGTTCCAGTTAATGGTTAATTATTGACAAATGTGATAAGTCGATTTTACAAAGAATGTACCAAATCATAGTTAGATAAATAACATAACGTACCATAAATTAATAAAAGTAATAAACATAGTAATTATGCTGTAATTTGTGATTTTCCTCAAGTATCCCCATCATGCCCCCCGTTAACCTACGTAGGTAGATACGTTACTCTATAGGTACCTAGGTACCTACTTAATAGAAAATTTAAAAACATCGGAATAGTTTATGACATATTTGAAAATTAGCTTCTTAAAAAATCAAGTAGGTACGATGATTTAAATGGTGCTATTAGAACCAAGTTTAATAAAAATATATTTATTCTTTACAAACCCGAATACCTAAAGACATGAAAATAATATGAATTCAAATATTATGTTTTATTAACAGAGGTACATAGGTAAAACGAATTTTATATAATAGATACAGCATTTAATTTTTTTACTCTTCTCGCTGTTTTCACTTGTTCCCAAAGGAAAAGTAATTGATGGAACGAGATCCAACTATGAAGCTAATAAAATATGAAACATATATTTATAAATATTTCCAAACAGATACGACTTAGGGGCCTTCAAGAAGAGAGCCTATATTTTCCTCAAAGGCCGGCAACACACCGATGATTCCTCTGGTATTATGGGTGTTCATGGGCGGTGTTGACCACTTAACATCAGGTGGCTCACTTGCTCGTTTGCCTCCTTTTTCCATAAAAAAAAAAAAAAAAAAAAAAAAAAAAAAAAAAAAAAAAAATGAAATATCTTGAATGTTACCTACAGTACAGGTATCAATTAAGAAAAATGAAATGGGCTACTTATATGATTTATTATTATAGCAAAATATAGATGAGTTTAATACCATAAAACTAAACACTAGATTAGCCAATGTATTTAGTAGTATATTAATTATCGTCTATGTGACTGTGTGAAATAGAAAACACTGTAAATAATATTCTAGTAAAATATTATATATTTTTTGCGATACTAACTGTAATCAGATATTAAAAGTATTGAGAAAAGTGCGACATTTGTTGTACAGTATAAAAACAACAACAACAACCAAGATTATTCAAACATGAGAAAGCGGAATTACTTTAATTTATATCAAATTTTGTTATTGACCCGACACATGCGTTTATTCAGTTTAGTGGGAAATGTCTAACTCCTTGTAGCCGTAGCAAAAGCCAGCAAGCAATCTCTTTTGGCTGTCTAATATTTATGTTCCCGTGGACTTATTAACATTCTTATATGTATTGTCTATTTCTACCCTCGTAAAAGCAGTTACATTTTCAACGTAAGAACTTGAGCCTGTTCAAGAAAAATGTTATTAAATAAGAAATTATACCTACCAATATTTAAAAATAAATCAATTTCAATGTGACATGTTCTTACAAAAGAGCCACAGTGAATGGAATAAGACATTCTGATCATGTATCCGGTACAGTAAGTAGCACGAGCGCGTTGCTAATTTTCTAAGGCTATTGTTCGGCGTACCTTATTTCCCATGAGTGTACTGTGCGTACTGTGTATCGCGTTCTTCGAGCCTCGAGGTCACGCCACATTTTTTTACCTGCATGATGTAATGCTTTGGGTTTGATTAAAAGCTACATTAATTTTGTGAGCTGTGTTTCGTTCTAATATATTTAATTAATAATATGGTTTAGAATATCGGTAAACAAGTGACTATTTAATTTTGTATCTGGCGGTAATTTTAAAAAGTTATACGAGCATGCGCACTCCGCGAGTCTTATCAAGAGATCGTGAACTTTGTGAAGAGTCGCACATTACGCACCGCACACATAAGCGCAGTTTATTTACGTGTTTAGTAGGAATCAGTTCTGCGCTAGCTATTTTGGAAGTTAACCTCACTTATGAACCTTTACGTGAATCATTGTGAGTAGATTAAAAGAGTTACTGTTATAAGTAAATATTTTCCCTTACGATACTCAACTAAAAAGGGTCAAATGTTGACTAATATAATGTGATGTCAAATGTAAGTAAATAAAAATCGATAAGAAAGATGGAAACACTGTCTTGTAAATGATAATAAAATGGATAAATGTTTTGTTGCCTGCGGGTGTGATGATTATGAAGGAATTACAAAATCGGACTTGGACCGGTTCACGGATAAAATAGAAAACCTACTCAATGACGATAAAGGCAGGAAATTGTTTAGAAATTTCATGTATACTTCAAAAATGAGAGACGGGCGGCGAACACTGGATTTTTGGGAACATGTTGACAGATTACTTAGTTACAAGGAGACGGAAGAAAATATATCTTACCGAAGTTACCTTAGAGATATAGACCGTTTGGTCGATGAAGCAGAAAGAATAGAAGATATTGATTTCGCAACAATGGAGAGACTGACTATAGCACGGGACACAGAAAATAAAGAAGACATAACTGAAACACTAAAAATACTCAAAGAAGAGGCTACCAAAGCACTAAGGAGGGAGTACAATGCATTCAGAAGACATTTTGTAGCAACTAAATAAACTTTTTGTACATTGCGTGCCTCGCATGTTTTTATGCTATTTAAAAATTCGCGCCGGTTTGCACCTTCGTGTAGTCATAAAAATTAAGCTTTCACAGCGAAATTGTACAGAAATATTTTATACTTATTCTAATTACAAGAAATTTTGGAGCTCGTTATACCCACTCTGAATTTTTAACACAATCAATCGGTCGTTGTTGTTGTTGCCCTGGCTTTTCTTTGTTTGTAAGGGCATATTGTACCTGGTGAATAATTTGCGGCCGTCCCATGTTATTTAAATGTTTAAAAATGATAATTGCTTTTATAGGAAGTGTGAAAAATAAATTATTTTCTAACTTATTGGTTTTTATTTCTAATTGAATCATGTTTCAGGACTAAATTATTTGAGTAACTAAACTCGCATTTTGTTACAACTTCAGTAAATTTTTTTCGCGGTATTCTCCCACGTATTTATGACATGAGGATTTGGAAGGGAAGTACAGAACGGATAAAAAAGTTATAGACTAGCAAAATAATTAAATACCCAGAGTAATAGATTTTTATTAAGTTGCCAATTATCAAAATAATTGCACAATTATTAATGTATATATGTACTTAAATTAGAATATTTACAGGAAAATAACATTTATTTTCCGCTTACCTAATATAATTATCATCTACAATTGATGGAGTACAAAAAGTCGTGTTTTTATATTTGAGTAACTGTAATTTTTTGTTATTATTTTGACTTTAAAAAATTAGGGTACAAAATCTTATATGTGTTTATTACATGAGTGCTTATACAAATATAGTTATATTGTACAAGGTCGTCTTTAATTTTAAAGTAATACCCCCCTCTACAAATGCTCTATATTTCTAGCCATTTAATTAACAAAGCATCTGTTAAAGGCCATACAAACATGTCACAAAGTATATGTGAATTCAAAATCGTGACTAACTCTTTAAAACTTATGAACTAACAAGACCAATTAGCACTACTTCTCCATGATGTGACATATTATCCAATAAGAACATTTTATTGCATTACTTACAATTAAATACACTAAATTTCATACATTTGAGATAATTTCCATAAAATTTTATCACATGAGTCCATGTCTCCTCGAATTGTTTTTCTCTGATAAAATCACTGATACAAAAGTATGCATTTCATATATTCACCATTTTAGTTACAGTACAGAAGTACATAACTAAAATGTTGTTTATTTCTAGGTTTTCTTCCATGAGTAGAACATCTCTAGGGGCTTGTTGACCTGTGGAATAACAAAATATATTGTAAGTATGGTAAGTGTAAAGTAATTTTTAAAAACCACTATCATAGCCTTGCTTAAGGCCAGCCTTAAAGACAAGTGTAGGCTGTTTGTTAAACATATTTAGGTTGTGTAAGCAGTGAATAGTCATGATAGCTGCAAAGTTTAGTACTACTCTAAACTCACACCTGTGTAGAGATTGCAAACCGGGCCCGGCCGGGCCGGACCCGCCCAGGCCCGGTGCCCTTTTACGCACCCACCGGGCCCGGCCATTCTTATCGGGCCCGGTCAGCGGACCCGGTAAGTAAAATGAGGCGCGGGAGCGCCTACTCATACTAGTTACTGTTGTAAAATACTCGTATCAATTATTCTTTCAGACTGATAAATAATTGTTTCCTTTTCTTTTGTTATATTATACTTATGAAGCCTACGTAACGTAACCAATTAGACGTTACATGTTAAGACTACACAAGTTTGGTTGTTTACAGTTACAGTACAGCCTAGCCAATAAGATTTCGCTATTTGCTCAATTAGTAAGAATAACACTCACTAGTCTTAATAGCCAAAGTTTAGGAAAAAAAAAAACCTTACATTTAGCAAATAAGAATTTGTTTTGTTTATACCAAAGCTACCAAACTTTATTTATCTATCTAATAAATTGTTATGACACGTTTAGTACTTTAAGCTGCGTTATTAGTTTCTTATAATAATTATTATGAGAGAAAGACCTGCTTGTTTAAACTTATAAAAATGAATAATTACTAATACTAATGTTACTTTTCCGTCCATAAGTCAAAGTAATCATTATTTTGAGACTTGAGTGAGACTGATTATTGTGACAATTGTTCATAAGCCAGTTCGAAATGAATATTAACCTTGAATCATTGTCTTTTTTCATTCATATATAGAAAATTTTCATAAAATACTTTAAAGATTTCATCGCTAACACAACCCGGCCGGGTCCGCCGGGCCCGGGTTGGCGACGGATGCAACCGGGCCCGGCCGGGTTGGGAAACATACCGGGTTGCAATCTCTACACCTGTGGCTTTTCAAAGTTATGTGTGTATTCATAATGAATTATCACATAGATTAATTGTGAAGGAAAACATTATCTAAGGTGTGTACTACAACAAAGGCCAGCAATGTGGAATAGGGCCTAACATCTCTCAGTATCACCCACATTCCTAGCAGTGGGAAATATATATGTATGTGTTGATAATGATGCAGCAGAGCAATTCAAGAGTTGTCAAAATCTATCTATTTTGTTCCTGAATTGACAGTTATATCAAGGTCAAAATAGTGTACTTTAAGCTGTGTAATATAGATATCATTTTAAGAAATACATTTCATGTAAATATGTGATATTAAAATGTTTTTCGGTGTGGGAATAAGGAAAATAATACAGTAAATACCAGTATTGATAAAATATCATGTTGCTATACTATATATGACAATTAAATATAGGCCAATAAATATTAATTTTCTTATCATATGATTATTAAATTGAATTTTAGTTGGGTATTTGTTTTATAAAATTTAAAAATGAATCATTACTTTATGGTTGGCAAATAATGTACAAAAAGAATAATTTACCTTCCAGAATTTATCATTAATTTGCCTAAGTGTTTGAGATCCTCCCAAGGGTACAAACTGTCCTGGTGATGGTGCCACATAAATGCAAAAGTTGAGCAGTCTATATGCCTCTGGCAATTCTGCATCCAGATCTAATGTCAGTCTCATTGCCAAGTACTTGCTGAGATGGTCAACTGAAACAAGTAAATACATAAATTAGTTGTTTGTATCTTTCAATTCTTATAATGATTCCTATAAGATTTTTACAATATCTTTTTTATTATTGTCTGATGTGACATTAGTAGTTTTTGGTAGACTTGGTTATACAGTTCTGAACTCGCATTAAAATACAATCTTTGGTTTCATTGTATCAATTTGTAGAAATATTGTCAATTGATTATAATGTTCAGTGTATACATAATATTAACTAGGCACCAATTACATTGTAAATAACTAAATGTGTTTTGAAATGAAAACCACAGCTCTGCAAACAATGTGTGGGACATTCTCTGGCTAGGTGGTGTGCCAATATCCACAAGGTGGCTGGTAGCGGTTGAATGAGGATGGCCGAAGATTGAGCCCAGTGGCGTGCAATAGGAGAGGCCTATCTCCAGCAGTGAAAAAAGCTGTTTTAGAGGCTGTTTTGGCTCTTTTAGAGGCTATGTGACAAATAATAATAGACATTAAAAAAATTGTTTTTGAGTAGTTATTGCACTAATTCATAATTGTCAACTAAAAACACTTAATTCAAATAAGGACATTCTATAAGGGAGCACTATAAATAGAAGTGTAATGATTCATCATCAGCCTCCTCTGCAACTAAGAGGGTTTAGGCCTTAGTCCACCACATTGGCCTAGTGTGGGTTGGCAGACTACACATGCAGTGCAGGTTTCCTCACAATGTTTTCCTTCACTGTTAAAGTAAATGATAATTCATTGTGAATACCCAAATAACTTTGAAAAGTCAGAGGTGTGTGCCTGGGGTTTTAACTGGTGACTGCTGAGATTCTGGACCACTCGCCTACACCTGGAGGATTGTAATGATTGTGACAAAATTTTCATTACTTTATATGAGGTGCAATACTCACCAGAAGCATTAGCTGTTGTTTTCAAGTATCTCACAGAGCTGTCACGTAGAGCTCTCATTAATTGGTTGTCACCAGTCATCTCAGTGGGATGTGGTTTGAACACCAGCTCAATTTCATTAGGGTTCAATGGCTCACCCTCACCTTCAGTGTCCATCGAGTTTTCTCCTTCAGTTCTGAAAAAAATACATTACTTTTTATATGAATGGCTTGTTCTCTTCTTAGAGTGTGAAACTATTTGTGTTCTCACAGCACAAATAAGTACCATGCAATGCACCATTGCATTGCATGCAGCGTCACTGTCTGGTAATGTACATATGTATATTAAAGTGCCTGTTTGAATTGATGATGATCAGTTCATTTTAATAGTTATTGAAAAATATAAAAATTAATGCCCACTAAATAAAAATATTAAGACGAATGACGCTTTGCTTTGTCATCTCTATAAAAATCAAGGCATATGTGAAAATTCATGTTTATTCTCACCTGCCATCACTGGATTCACTTTCTTCACTTCTTTCCGATGTCAATATTGATTTAGCTCTTTTAGTAATGCTTGTGTTTTTTGATATTGAGCTCAAATTAGATGGGACAGGGGACGGTGTGCTACGCACTGATGCTGGGTTAGATGTTGACTGTCCTGATGGTGCTGGATTATTTGCTGAAGTGCCAGATTCCTTTGGAGTAGATGTGTTGCCACCGTTTTGAGTTGTTTCAGCATTACTGTTCGAAGTCGACGTGTTACTGTTGTCTTCTTGATTTTTTCGTGATCTCTGTGGTCGATTTTGAGATTGCAATTTGATGCCTTCAGTAATGGAGTTAACTAATGACGCTTGCGAGTGTGACATGCTAAGTTTAGCTAGCACGCGCTCCTGGTGGGCCTCGTATTCATCTCTACTCGGGTATATTTTAGAAATAAGCAGGTCGAAGTTTGGGTCAGGCCGTAATGATCGCTTCGAGACAAGTTTCTTACGGCATGTAGGACATTCTTTGTTACCTGATCGCAAAGCTGTAATAATGCAGTCATTGCAAAATCTGTGAAGGCATTCCTTCGTTGTCATCGTCTTCTTGAGCATATCTAAACAAATTGGACACATCAATTCGCTGTGCAAACTCCGAGGGGATACAGCTATTTCGGTAGCATCTGTTATGACTTCCTGAGGCGTTCGATGTAATTCATATAGGGAGAGCTCCCATGTTTTATTCTGAGATGGTTCTGTTGACGACATTTTGGCACATTCAACAAATTTTAGTAAATAATTCTGGCAGTCGCAGTGACAGCCGCAACAACCACCATGTTGATTTTGATTTGATTTTTGATTGTACAGCTAGCAGGGTTGCCATAAAATAAAAATTGTTAGCCGTGTTTTGGAAGTCGAATTGCCTTGTGTTGTAGAAAATTTTGAGAAATTGCCGTTTCATTTTTTTTTTTCAAAATGCATTAAATTCTTATCATCTGATTGCCGTGTTTTATGACACGGCAATGAATGTTCTGCCGTGTACCGTGTTTTTTTTCTAACTGAACCTAATTGCCGTATACCACGGCAAATTCCCGTGTCAATGGCATCCCTGACGGCTAGTGATAGTGATGTGACCACAAAACAAAGATGCGGCTTACGATTATGGCATTTAACAATAATGTCTAAGAAAATAATAGTTATGTACAACACAGCATATTAATTCTATTAACTAAAAATCAAATTATTGAATTTTTAGCAAAAAATATGTATCAAAAGAGAAAATAATATATTTGAGAAAGATAATTTTGGAAACTCTATAAATGACTTCGTTTACTTTTGTTAGATGTCGCTATTATTCGAAATAATCGACTGAATTATAAAATTGATTGCTATCATTGCTAAATTTTCTATGCTATTTTTTGATCCTAATATAGCATAGAAAATTGTGTAGTTTATTTTAAAAAATAATTTAATCTCTACAGTAATACATATCAATTGATTGATTTGATTGATTGCGTGTCTTAGTCAGCCACCTCTATTTCTATAAACTTTCCCTTAAATATTGTTTTTTTTTATTTAAATCTTTCATTCATATTTTCAGCTCGTAATCATGGATACAACTCAGCGTTTATTATCATGCATTTATAATATGAAAAGCCCACCAACGGAGTTAATATTTCGATTGAATACATGTAGATTTAAACATCAACTAAAATTAAACAAAAACTATTACTAAAGCCCAAGTCGTGGGAACTGGAAATATCATCGTGAGACTAATGATGACTAAAAGAGGATATTTCCCATTCGAGTGAATGAAACAATAATGTTGAAATTTCCATGAACGCTCTATTAGGCATGTAGAATTCTAATCTATTAAACATAATTAAGACCTTAAAGCATTTATGGAAATTGCAAGTATTAAATTATAAATAAAGGCCCGCTAAACTTTTTGTCTATGTAGATTTCAATTTAAACTACTTACTTACTCCTATTACAAATTTTTGTGTTTGAAATAATGGCATGTGGCCATATTTTCCGACTGGCCGTATTCGACCCAGGGACCTTATTATAACAAAAACTTTCTCGTGGTCACAACTTGTGTGAGTACTAGTGGTCCCTGCGTCGTTTCGTTCCCGGATGGGGCGCAGTGTTAGCTATTGGGTTTTTGATTAGAAAATTCGCCAATAAGCTCGTCCCCTATTACATGGGGTTTAACAGGTAGGTGTAACGTGGCGTACAGGAGCGAGTGTGTATAATGTGTGTTTAATGTAGGTATTTAAAAATATCGTTAATAAAATGAAAAGCCAACATAAGTACTTAAGTAATTAATATTTAATAAATACTTAATAACAATCGTTCTTTTATAGATCATATCGACATTCATAGCAATAACTCAAATTCGTTGCCGTAAGTTATTTAGCAGCTCTAAGAATAATCGGATTGGAAGATCCTGGCTGCACAGGAATTAAGTACAGATTTCCGTTGGGGTTAGTGTTTGGATTTTGATTGTTTAAAACTAATGTATATACAGTGCCCTGGTTTTGCCCAGGTTGGGCATTGAGATATGATCCTTGGTTGTTGGAAGGAACTGCAACAACGACAGGAGTCTGTTTCCCATCCTGACCATTTTGAAGGACGTAGCTTTGTCCTGGTTGTATATACAGAGGTTGATTTGGTGGTTGTGACAGTACAACGGGTTTATTTTGAGATGGTTGTTGCACCAGGATTATTGGCTGGTTAGGTTGGTTACCTTGAACGTTGCCAGCAGGTATC
The DNA here is from genome assembly GCA_907164795.1 of Hemaris fuciformis. NCBI lineage: Eukaryota > Metazoa > Arthropoda > Insecta > Lepidoptera > Sphingidae > Hemaris > Hemaris fuciformis. Next base: position 3,745,321 of record OU015440.1, on the reverse strand, counting down.
AATATAGCTGAACCCCCAGTCGGAACCTGGTTTAAAACAGACTGTCCTGGTTGTAGTACAATAGGTTGGTTACTTGGAATCGGTTGTGGGTTTAAGGTTGGTCTGTTGGTTATTGGTGGGATTTGTTGTACAACATTTCCGTTTCCAGTATCTTGCACAGGGCTGGCGGTAGTAGGTTGATTTGTCAGTTTTATTAAATTTGGGTCAGTTGTGGTAACCGGCGGTGGATTTGTTTTTGGTTGTAATTGGTTTTGGAAGTTTTCCCAAGAGTCCAATGGAATGAAAAATCCCGAGACATCTTTGTTTGACTGGACTGTCGTAGTTTCATCGTCTTTTAGGGGTAATCCTTGGACGATGATCGCTAAACACGACACAATCTGTTGACAAAATAGCATTGAATTATTACTGTTCTTATTTTTATTAAGTAAAACGAGTTTATGCTTTTATAACTAAATAAAAACATCTTGATTGTGTTGATTAAGTCTGTTGAAATAAGTGTAGAGGAAGAACACCATGACTACAATCAAATAATTGGTCCAAGAAGTTTGTACAAATTCGACATTATTTTTAAAAATAAAATGGTGTTTAATAATTATTTATGTTTCTTTGAATATCGCGGGTGTGGAAATACACTTTAGCTGCGAGATGTGAACCGTGTATTACCTTTTTTTATAAACTTATTTTATACCAAATTACAAATACTTAATATGATTGGCAGCACTGATTGATATGTTCATATAATCTAGTGATGCGCCTTGTCAAGTAGAAAGGGCTCTATGGCCTTTCACAGCTCATCGAAATTATCAATTAGGGTTTTCGCTTTCAAATAGCTGTCTATAATAAATTAAAATTGTTAAAGTGAAAATTTGTTTCTGTGTTAATCAATCATAAATGTAATACATGTGCAAGTTGAAAACGATAAACACTATTACATAAATCAAAACGAAATACTCGTATAAATAGCTGTTTTTAAATGCAATCTGTTTTATAAACCTGTTTTTTTTTTCAGATTTAGACTCTAATACATTTAACTTCATTTTATTTTTGTAAATATAAATGTCCATTAATTGATTATTACATTTATTTCACATAATTCAATTAATTTTCGTGTAAATATTACTAAGTATAATATGAACATAATTTAATCTGAATACGATCGAATAAGGCGAAAAGTATGGGCTTGTAATTTAATATTTGTGATAGACTCACCAAAAAGTATGCTTCCATGTTTACTGTCGTCTGTGCAGTAGACAATATTAATGGTATTTTGTTTTTATAGTTGATAATTTACCACCGCAAATGGGTCTTAATGACTTTTCCAATTGTCTTTTCCCGCTACGTAAGTGTGAATATCTACTTCTTTTGTATTTACTAGATTTATCTGAATTAATTAATTAACTAAACGTAAATTTATACGTTTTATTACAGTAGCACTATAATATAAAAATCATTATTTTCTAACATGACAATATTTTATTTTTCTTTGTTTTGAGTTCTTGTCCATTGTTACGTTGGACTATACGGTTTTGTGGTAGGAGCGCGACATAGTAAAAGAGGCGTTCAAACGTGATAGTTCCTCTATAAATCGACGTAAATAAAACTATTTGTGTTTCCTACGGTTATGAAATTATCGACTTGATTGGCTGGTGGTGGTTATATTGCCCGGACAGGGATCACCGGACATAAGGCTTAAAGTCGACCACAGCGATCTGTGTCAAGTGCATGCCGTTTCGGTATGGAACGTACCTACATACATTTATGATTTATCGTGTATTATGTATGCACTATGCCGTTGTACTACGGATAGGATACTTTAGTAAAATATTTATCACCATTCGGTATTCTACTCGGTTCGGACGCGGTCATCAGGTGTCAGTCATGACAGCGCGGTTTTGTCGGACAAGCACAAAACAAAAATTATATATAAGATGTAGGTAATTGATAGTAAAAAATAACCTCCTCCTTTTTTTGAAGTCGGTAATTATAAGATAGCGAATGCATACGTTATGTTAATGGTACATTCTTGTAAAATCCAAAAAAAAAAACTTAGACGAAGACGGTCTCGTGGTCTCGCGGTACAAGTATATATGCCGTGCGTTCTAGATGCTCCGGGTTCGAGTCCCGGTTCGAGCAAAGTGTTATTGGGTTTTTCCATTAGAAAATTCTCAGTAACAGCACGGTGTCTGGAAATGTGCCCATAAAATGGCAATAGGGCCGTCCCCTATTACGTGGGACTGATACATACCTGGCGAAATGTGGGTGCAGAAATGCACCTCTAGGCAGGCCAGGTAGGCAGAGGCCTACCCCTTCGGGGAATACAGGCGTGAGGTTATGTATGTACGAGTATGCACAATAAACTGTTTTAAATAAATCTGCAAGAAATTTATATGGAAATTAAAACCACTTTGTAATTTAGGTAGGCACCGTTATAAATAACCATAAAACGATTTAATAAATTCTACTCAAGTAAAAGAATTAAAAGAAGCTAATTATTAATAATGTTGTGAAAACAGGTTGATTAATTTTGATTGGAATTATAAAAATACAATTTCGCGGTTCATATACAAGTCAATTAACATTTGTATTTAGTAATTAGTGGACATTTTAGGCAGTAAAAAACGAATTTGATTATCGATTCCTTATATGTAGTGTTTGGTTTAGGCTGAATTATTTTATTTTTTATAAATAACATCAATCAGAGATAAAGCTTTTCTTTTACCTTTCTTTTTGTTTTATCTTTTACCTTTAAAATATTGATGTTCATTAAAAATACAACATCTTTATATATAAAATTAAAGAGTTGGTTTGTAATATAAATAACTTTTAAGAAGGATTTCTTAGCGAGCGAATGGGGGCAATAGCCGTATAAATATATAAAAAAAGCCACTTGAACTAAAACAGGAGTCATTGTCCTAATTTGAAATTCAAAACAATATAGTGTATTACAACTAGTGATGAATATATTATTTGTTATTTCATAAATACTAACAATGAATTCTTATGGTATCTTAATAAATGTAAGTCAATGATCTTTGCTAATTAATTCAATGATTTTGTCTGGTTACATTTCAGCGACATTAATGAATAAAATAAATACACTTAACTGTTACGTACAGGTACTCGTATTGTTTTATACAGGGTCTTTTTATAAAGGGTGTAAAAAGACCATGATCGAAAACTAATGGCCGAATACTGAAACGCTACTTAATCTTAGGGCGACTTTATTTATGTGGCTGTTATAATTTAAGCGGTATATACTTAAAAAATGTCATTTAAAGAACTGTTTGTGGTAATGTTGCCATTTATGGAAATTTAAGTGGGCATTATTTAATCACAGTCTTAAAACCGATAAATGATGTTTCAGTTTACCGCTTAAATTATAACAGCCACTTAAATATAAGTCACCCTCAGATTAAGTAGCGTTTCAGTATTCGGCCATAAGACAGGTAATGGTTACGATGGTTACAAACATCTAAGTTTTAGATCATGGTCTTTCTTCTCAGTATAAATAAGAATAACACTAAGATAATGATTTTGTGACGTTGCTATCAAAACTACTCGAAGCTTTTCAGTCTCTCAAACACCCTAACGGAAAATATATGGTCTGTTTCTTGATCACAAACATGTGATGGGCGATGATCAAGCATTTTCGTTCGCAATCTACAACTATTAGGCAGGCAGGGATCCCGGTAAGTTCTTCCTAACCGTTTGAAGTATTTTTTTAAATAAAATAAAGTCAAAGTCAAAGTCAAATTATCTTTATTCAAATAGACTTTTACAAGTTCTTTTGAATCGTCAATTTTACACTTTTTAATATTTTTTTAAACTATTAAACTATTAATTAAACTATTGCCGCTTCGAAACGTGTTATAGCTGTGGAGAAGAAACGGCAAGAAACTCCCTCAGCAACACGAAATGTCAATTAAAAAAAATATATAGAAAATCGCATATTTTTTTTAATAAACAGTTTCAATTTTACATGATAAATGTCATAACGATACATGTCATAATGATACATTTCATAACGATACAAACTGTAGCAACACAATAAATAAATGATAGCAAAAGCGGAAAATATTATATCCAACGTAATATATAACGTATATGGGCCAAATATCACGTATGTTAAATTAGTCAAAAAAATATGGGCATTTTTATTACCCTGTAATTGAAACAGTCAATCTTATGACCTGTCGAGTGAGATCCGTTACATTCGAGGTTCGAGTTAATTAACAACTAATTGCGCTAGAAACCATTGCATTTTTAATGGCGGTGAAATTACTGTTGCCTGATGACAATTAGATACAAACAGTTGTATATGATTAGCATAAAAAGTGAGAAGAAATTAATTTAAACATTAAACAGAAGAAATAAACGGGTAATGAAGTTGTGAATTAGGTATACTTACGATTTATTAAGAAAATGCAAGGTCTTGAAGTCCTACATGGCTTTTTAAATATTTTTTCATATTTTTAACATGTCCTTATTCCTAATAGTTAGTTAAAATCTTGGGAAATATGCATTAGAATTCTCTCGCAATATTGTAAGCTTCTTAAAAGTCCTGTGTTTAGTAGTGGGACCTATAAGGGTAATTGACGATGTATGTATGTACTCTCGTTCTCGACTCGCATATGAGTGTGTGACGAATTGTAAGTAATAATTCAGCTTCGAAAGCAGACACGCGTTAATGTGGATTGTCTCGTTAAAACAGCGTGATTGACTATCTAAATATTTTTACAAATAAATTTGTTTATTTTGTCTAGCAACTTTCTATTTAATTTGTTATTTAGATGAGATAATTTGTTCATAATTGATTCGAAGAAATTGGTAAATTGATAGCTTGTATTTGTGTTGAGTAGCTTATTATTTTGACAATATTTTTTTAAAGCTGCAAATTGATTTTTGAAATTGATTTCGGAAAGTAAAAGGAAATGTTTAAATTAAGAAAGAGCGAGTCTTCATGTATGCTTGTACGTCTCGTTACAGACAAAACCCATTTGCTATATCATGATTGTTCTTGGATAGATACTTTGATTCGAGGGATCAACTAATTGTGTACCTGGAGGTTTCTATTCTCGATTTTATTGCGTCGATGGAGATTGGATTCTGTTTTTTTATAGCTGACAATCCAAAGTGGAGTCAGGACAATGTCTGTCGCGTTCGTTATTATCATCCTCTTTATTAGCCTATATAGCAGTTCACTGAAAGTCATAGGCCTTTAAATCACTGCACACGATCATTCGCTAATCGTGTTTTTATGCCATGTCATATTCTACTATACCGTTTCGATACACTCATAATCTATAAATAAAAACTACAAGTTACTAGTTCAATATGAGCAACAAACAAACACATCTGGTTTCGATTTCCTATTAATTCCGTTTTAGGTACGTTGTAGGCTGGATCGGACGCTTATGGTGGCCCTGACTCCCTGAGCCTCGTGCTGTAACGGTTTTATGGTAATATAAGAATATTTTACCACGACTAGAGCTTCTCCTACGTAGCAATTATGCTTGGGACAACGTGAGCTAGAAAGTGAATAATATGACCCGTCGCGTAGAAATTTAATGTTACAAGTAACGAAATATTAATATTATCATTCGAGCGGCGTTCTTTAGTGTGACAAATTGTGGTGTTTTATATCAATTATCCCTACCATCTGGATGAATAGCGTTCCTCAACAGTGCGGTTTAAACGGTGTTTCCTTCCTCCCACAACATCTTTGTGGAATCAGCTTTCCTCGGCGGTATTTCCGAATGGATATGACTTAGGGACCTTCAAGAAAAGAGCCTATATTTTTCTCAAAGGCCGGCAACGCACCGATGATTCCTCTGGTATTGTGAGTGTCCATGGGCGGTGTTGACCACTTAACATCAGGTGGCTCACTAGCTCGTTTGCCTCCTTTGCCATAAAAAAAAAAAAAAAACTTTAGCTAAGATGAGTGAATAAGTATACGATTTAGTAAATGATTCACTACGTGATTGCGGCTACTGGAAAATGATAGTGAAGGTTCAATATATGAGGCGTGGATTGATGATATAAAATAATTTATCCTTTCGAATTAGGAGATTTATCCATTAGCTGGGAACTGAGATGGCAACAGGATTAATTTGCTGTATGGCGTACATAATTGTATTACGTAAAATATTATACTTTTGCTCAGCGACTTCTTCCATACGTGTCTGCTGTTGTCTACAATAACATTGCCAAACTATGTGATATCAGATTATTATCAATTTCAAAGGCTAAAAACAAAATTAGTAAATTCTTGTGCAACTTGTCTTATGAACATACCGAGCAAATTATCATCATCATCATCATCAGCCCATATACGTCCCACTGCTGGGCACGGGCCTCCTCTACAACTGAGAGGGTTTAGGCCTTAGTCCACCACGCTGGCCTAGTGCGGGTTGGCGGACTACACACCTAAGAAATTCCTACGAACTTTTAGGTGTGCAGGTTTCATCACGATGTTTTCCTTCACCGTTAAAGCAAGTGATAATTCTTTGTGAATACACACATAACTTCGAAAAGTCAGAGGTGTGTGCCTGGGGTTTGAACCTGCGACCGTCGAAATTCTCGACCACGCGCCTAAACCTCGAGGCCATCACTGCTTATGAGCAAATTATACGTGACATAAATATTAGGTTTTTATAGATAAATTGAATATTAAATCTTCGATTGAATGTGCACTGTAGCTGTATTTGTTGACTGATTATAATTAATTTTATTATTTTAAGCTTTAGTTTTGTAACTATTATATCATAGGTTTGTGTAACATTAGTTTATTAATCTCATCTTGTTGCTGTTATATTTATAATTTTATTTTATTGTATGGAAATGTGTTGTTTTTGTTATTGTTTTGGTTGTTGTTAAAAATGGATTATAATTTGTTTTTGTATTAGAGAATACCTAATTGGTTGTTATAAGTTTACTCGTGAGCGAATACGATAGACTCATATTATATCGATACAATAGAACCCCTCGATTCAGGCTTGCCTTGTGAGGGGACCATGTTAGACTGTTACTTGTGGGTCAATAATTGATTGCATACGTTATCATTGTATACTTTTTACTACTTATAGGGTAAGGTTGCGTAAGTCGTACCCCCTAAGGAAATTCCACTGTAATATTCACTGCAATTGAAATAAAACAAAATCTTCTACATTTACTGAATCTTTATTTAATTGGCTTTTAAGTAACAATCATAGAAACTTGAATATCTTTAATTAAAATAGGTATTTTATCGTTTTTGAAAAACATACCTTCGGTACGACTAAGGCACCTAGTCGCCTAATTCGTACCACCTATAGCCTTAGTCGTACTTAGAAAACAAATGTTAGTAAACATATTAATTTTTTTAAAGAAAAATGACTTAACAAACTAAAACTACAATCAATTTAGTCTGAGATAAAAAAATAATTTGGTTGTTGGGTAAAGTCGAAGCTAAAAATACTAAATTATATATACTTAACAGAAAGTAAAAATAGGTCAAATTATAAAATCTCTTTAAAACAAAGAAGGTAATGCTTAATTAGAACATTATTGAATATACGATACGAACCGACTTATGTTTTGCTTTTCCAAGCAGCTCTGCAACATCGGCTTGTTTTATGACACTACCAGGATTTGAGCGGAGCCACGAAGATGCGGAATCATTATAACCGCGTTTCAATGATTTGAAGAACGATCTGTCCCACGGTTGTAGGCGATCGGTCATGTGAGCAGGGCAAGATAGCATTATTATGCTATAGTCGCGAGCCAATTGGATCACTTTTAAATTTTTAGTAAAAGCAAAATTTGTTTTTGATCACTTTTTTCTAATCTTGTACATTTGATGAAATGTTGGAGCCATTGAACAAACATTTCTGATGTGATCAATCCATTTTTTGTGCAACCGATTGGTGTTCCACAAGAATTACCTGATAAACAATAACGTAAATTTTAAAACAATTTTCTTAATACCTACCTAAGTCGTACCGGTACGAGTAAGGAATTTTGTACAGGTACGACTTAAGCAGTGGGGATTTGCAAGTTTAAAATTAAAATATAGACATAACCTCATAAACTTCGACAGTTTGAATACACCTAAACGATCACCAAATAAGTGTTACAAATTGATGTAAATAAAGATAAAAGATCGATATCACAGTCCTGTCATAAAAAAGCTTACAAATGAATCAAAAAATTTAATGAAAACTGTATAAAAAACTTACTTTTTCAATATTTTTGCTTCACGGAGGCAGTCGACGGTGTATTTACTAACGTTTGCTTACTCGACTGGAATGTTCATTTTGACAATACTAGCTGACACTACTTATAAGTATAAGACGAGATATTGCCGGGGTACGACTTAAGCCGTGGTACGACTAAAGCAACCTTACCCTATGTCCTGTACGTGTGTAATTGTATTAAATAAATAAATAAATAAATATACTCGCCTTGATAAGACCATCGTGCAAAAGGCATTAAAGCATAGTGAAATATAATAAAATATACTTTTATCTCTATATTCCAGAATTCCTATATATTACTATTTTCCATTTTAAAATTTATCATTAAAAATATCTTAATTAAGCCTATAGCCAAAATCCAATCTAATTTTGTATTAAAATTTATCAAAATTTGTTTAGTGATAGTCGATATCACATTTGGTAACAAATCATTTTCACGTAAAGTTATTAAGATTGTCCTACAAACTTCAGCAGACAAATATCTGCTAAAATTAGCAGATATCAATTTAGAAGCTAAAATTAGCTCCGGTATACATCATTTTTATACTTGATCAAGTGAAGCATGAAACCTCGTCTATTATACTTTATAATCAGATAGGCAGTTGGGAAAATGTTTATTAAGCTTGTAAATTGCATAATATGTGTTTCTTTATTTTTTATCATTCATCTATTTATTTCAGAATATGACACGTAATGAATGTACGACGAAAAATAACACAATGGATCGTGGATGCCTTATACAGTATAGCGATAGGTAGAAAATTACGCATAATTTTTCTTTTGTATCTTATAATTGTATGGAATATTACGGATGTAAAGTAACTAAGAGAACCAGAAGAAAATAAAAACAGGTTCATTAAAGGTCTGATTTACCGATAACCTTCGATTTGTTATGGTAGTTCAATTTTTTACCAGAATTAAATTTAATGCATTTTGATGAATTCATACATATTATTCGTACATACATACATAAACTCACGCCTGTATTTCCTGATGAGGTAGGCAGAAGTGCATTTCTACATCCACATTTCGCCAGGTATGTATCAGTCCCCCGTAATAGGAGGCGAGCTTATTGCCGTTTTTCGGGCACTTTTCCAGACTCCTTGCTGCTACTGAGAATTTCCTAATGGAAAAACCCAATGACACTTTGCCCGACCCGGTAATCGAACCCAAGACCTCTAGATCGCACGGCACATAATTGTACCGCCAGACCACGAGGCAGTCCAAAATGATGTCCAGATGAATTCATGATGGCTCCTAAAGTTCTACACAATAATCTTAGGTTTATAGTTCGCAAACCCGCGCAAAGCAGCGTTGTTGACTTAGGCTTAATCCCTTTAATTATAGAATAGACTTGTACAGATATAGATTAATAGAAATTTTGTTGGTGAACGGTCACAGTGATCTTAATTATGTGTTTTCATTATTATATAAATATGGTAGGATTTAATTGTAGTTTTAATCAATAATTCTGCTACTTACTTACTGACGTGAAAGTGAAATTTGAATAAGCATTCGAATTTTAGTACAGATTTAGAATATTTAGTACATTGATTGACAATATCTTTATTAGTTAAATTATACCTAATTATTTTAGGCTTTAGCCAATAGACGCTTTCTATTGGATAAAATAATTTTTGTATAAATCACAACAAATTTAAAAAATGATTGAACCAGTACAGTTTTTATAGAAGCTATCCTTTGCACGATAAAAAAACATCGATAACATGCATCTGATAATGCGTGAGCTAGTTTAATGCCTAGAGTAGCTTCATTTGGGCGGCAACGGGAAACAATTAAGAGCGTTCGCCCTGTATTTACCGTACCGCCCAAAATGCGCAAGACGGCCATCGAGAGGTTTTAGTCGGTATGCCGGCGTAGGATTTTGGTTAGGGGCCCAACTCAACCAAGCGAACAATAGTTCCACGCGTTGGGTTGGAAGGCCGGTGACCCCGACATACCCTTTTTAGGCCTCCCCTGAGGTACCGAACAGGGAGCTTAAGGCGTTTTCCTCTCGTAAAAAAAAAGTAGCTTCATTCCTTAATCATAAGGTGTAAAATATTAAACAGTGTAATGGACACTAATATGCGTAGCCACTTTCAATTCTATTCTTTCTTTTCATAATGAAGTAACTGAAACAAAGAGAAATTTACTTTCAACACCATTCACTTCTTTACGACTGATGCGTGCGTGATAAATAAATAAGGATCTAAAGATTGATCATTATGATAGGAAAACTGAATAAATTTAAGAATTTTTATATTTTTTATAAATTCTCGCTTTTTTTGTTGTTTTGAATTTTGGCATTCGACATTGTATTGTCCCGAGTACCTTGGAAAAGCTTATGGACTGTCGTTATGGTGTCCAAATAAATATTTAGGATAAATATGCAAATCAATGGACTTATAATCATTGAGAACGCATAAGATCTGACTGGATTTGCAGACAGAAAACACATTTGATAACAAACTATAGGCGTCGGCGGCTGCTCACAATAGAGTTAAGAAGGAGAGGAAATGGATGTGTGATGATGTAAAATTCATATCGACTCAATGAACTATGATAAACTTCAAATAATACCTGAGTATTGGCTAAAGTACGCTTAGAAGAACATAGACAGTTCTTCCTTTACTTTAGATTTCATATCTGAACAGGAACGTTCTAGCAATATTAAACGTTCCCAAGAATCTGTTTCCTGACACACGTAGACAATGCAATGTTTTATCATGTGACACATCATTTTATGAGTTTTGTTGCGGACGACAAATTGTTTGGGTTAATGACCGCTGCAACTGACAATTAATGCATGGAAATGTCAGGTTGTGCCAAGCGAAGTGTGGCTTGCGATGTTTCGTTCACTGATTTGAGTAATTTAATTCTAAAACCTGACAAAGTGAATTTAAAAGAGGTGTCATGATCTAGAAAATACTTGAACTAGAAAAGCAGATCTAAGACATGCATATTTTTTATAAAAAATAGAGTTGAGGACTATTCTTTTGATAATTAAGTTTCTTATAAGCATAAACAATTAACCAATTTGAATTGTTAATTTTATCAGAAAAAGACTGAACGGACTGTGGCGACGTTTGGTCCATCAACAATTTTTATATCAGATTAAACTCATAGGCAACTTTGTATCCTGCCACATGTAACTTAGTGACTATAATTTTCATCCCAATTTTAAATATAGGCGTCCAATTTTAAAGTTAAAGTATACGGACGTAGTACACAAAGAATTACGCTATAATTTGTATTTATTTTATATTCGACCCTTGGTGTATCTGAACCGTGTCAGCATTCCTCTCTGGATGCATAAAATCAGAGTTTTTGCCAGGTGGATATAAAAACAAGCAGTAGTTGGTTCTAGCGTAATACAAATGCAATTGTACACACAGTAACTATTGAACTTGGGAAGTTTACGGCTTCCCTATATCAAAATCCTTCTAGAATTAGCTCGTTAATGTAATGATATCTTTAGAGTCAAGAGTCAAATTGTCTTTATTCAAATAGACTTTTACAAGTTCTTTTGAATCGTAAATTTTAAGCTATTTTAAACTCAACTATTGCCGCTTCGAAACGTGTTATCGCTGTGGAGAAGAAACGGCAAGAAACTCCCTCAGCAACATGAAATGTCTTTTTTTAAATAGAACTTATTATTATATATTTTTCGATATTTTTTAAATTTTATTTTATTTTTATAATAAGCAGTGATGGCCTCGAGGTTTAGGCGCGCGGTTGAATATTTCGGCGGTCGCAGGTTCAAACCCCAGGCACACACCTCTGACTTTTCGAAGTTATGTGTGTATTCACAATGAATTATCACTTGCTTTAACGGTGAAGGAAAACATCGTGATAAAACCTGCACACCTAAAAGTTCTTAGGAATTTCTTAGGTGTGTAGTCCGCCAACCCGCACAAGGCCAGTGTGGTGGACTAAGGCCTAAACCCCCTCAGTTGTAGAGGAGGCCCGTGCCCAGCAGTGGGACGTATTGGGCTGATGATGATGATTTTATTTAGAATAGTAAAAATCATAGGATATTTAATTTGTGTCATAGCCAGTGTCAAATTATTGAAGTGAAAGTTAAGACTTGCACGGGACATTTTATTTTATAGTAAAAACCGAGATTGTTCCTGAATGGGACACTGGAAAGAATGGGATCCATTATAAAAGTTAAGATTTTACTTGTCAACAATATTATAGTTGATGTATGACAGCTTGGCTTAACATACGGAATAAATTAGACGACTCAACAGCCGCCTCTTTAGCTCAGTGGTAGAGCACTGGTCTCGTAAACCAGGGGTCGTGAGTTCAATCCTCACAGGAGGCATCATACAATACTTTTTTTAAACAACGAAAACATATGTTTTATAGAATTTAGTATGCAAGTATTTTCGAAAGTATTATGACGAAATAGACAATTGTCAGGCTATTGTCGGACCGTCCTTCACGCATATCAATCCGTGTAATGTCTTTATTGTAGTTCCGGTTTGTTCGACCTTAACATCATGTCGTATCATGGAGCAATTACCGAATACCTGTTCGTAGGGGATTGCCGTGACGAGAGACGTCTTCATTCCTTTTAATCGTATTTAGACTCATTTTTTATCTGTCATTTGTTTTTAAATATCTCCGCAGAAAGCTTCACGCTCTCCGTAAACGGTGATCGAGCGGTCCTGGAGAGACTTTGTATTACATACATACATAAACTCACGCCTGTATTCACCGAAGGGGTAGGCAGAGGTGCATTTCTGGACCCACATTTCGCCAGGTATGTATCAGTCCCACGTAATAGGGGGCGAGCCTATAGCCGTTTTTCGGGCACAATTCCAGACTCCGTGCTGCTACTGAGAATTTCCTAATGGAAAAACCCAATAACACTTTGCCCGACCTGGGAATCGAACCCAGTACCTCTAGATCGCTCGGCACATACTTGTACCGCGAGACCACGAGGCAGTCACTTTGTATTATTATTTATTCGGTAAAACTATCATCATCATCATCATCAGCTCATATACGTCCCACTGCTGGGCACGGGCCTCTTCTACAACTGAGAGGGTTTAGGCCTTAGTCCACCACGCTGGCCTAGTGCGGGTTGGCGGACTACACACCTAAGAAATTTAAGGTGTGCAGGTTTCATCACGATGTTTTCCTTCCCCGTTAAAATACGTAAAATTCATTGTGAATACACACATAACTTTGAAAAGTCAGAGGTGTGTGCCTGGGGTTTGAACCTGCGATCGTCGAGATTCTCGACCGCGTGCCTAAACGACAAAACCTCAAGACTTCGGTAAAACTATGAAGACTGACAATGTGATCCAAAAATAGCAATAGGTTCGCATCTTATTTCTGGGTACTTTAATACACCTCACCAAACATGGTTGCAGGAATGCACTTTTCCTTGCCTTTCCCCTACAGTCGTGCGTGTGTGGATATTATGTAATAAGGTTAAACTGTAGCGAGATCATACTGTAAGTGCTACATACAAGTCACATCATTCTACAGTTCAAGTACGATGCAAACTTGTCAATTATGTTAGTAAAACTACTGACATTTTCCTACCCCAATATTCCACGCCACTCAGGAATGTATGAAATTTAATTGAGTTGTATCAGTAGGTCGCTGTTTCCACTCATTACTTCTTATGACCATAATCTTATGCACGGATCTCATTTCTCTGTACTAGATGTGATTAGACAGATTATGGAAATTAGAATTAGAAATTATTATTAGTTTCTTAATATTACTGAACAGTATTTCAATAGCATCCATCTTGTAATTTAATTATTAATTCTTTTACGTTTTTCGACTTAGAATCCTTGGTTGAAGAAAACTACATGCCTATGTTTCAAAGTTCTTCTGCTTAGCTGTAACACGTCGTAAGAGGCTGTAGGAATATTGAAGCTATTTGACATTTTAAGTCGGAAAAAAAATATTTTATTGAGAACGAAGTTATTTGTTATTTGTAACTTTGATTTGTAGAATACGCTATTTAGGGTAAAATAAAAATTAAATTGCTGAATAATTTGACGAATTTACAATCTATTCTTTTAAAAATGGCCTGTTATTAAGTTAAGTGACATCATTTTTTCTTTTAATGGTAAATATTATCTTGCCTGTTATCTATAAACATGAACTTAAATATCCTGCGGATGTAGATTTGGTTAAAATAAAATAAAAAACTAATTCAATTTAAGTTATGTTTTGCATAATAAGCATTCGTCCAAATCACTTAATTACTGGATCTCTTTTCACAACTTATAAAGTTATAAAAATTCATTGCGAACGACTTACAAAGGAGTAGACTGCGTATTAAGTAGTCGTTTACAAAATAATCAGTGATTTAGCTGTACGGTGCCGCATTGGCGAACTTTTTCCAGTTTGGCACGGTGCCTAAGTATCCGATAAGTGGATGGAATATGCCTTTTTAAAACACGTCAGCTTCTTGCTTTTAAATAATGAAGGATGTAGTTAAATGTGAATTGAATTGCAAGCTAACTATAAATAATCACCAAAATTATCACAGAGTCGGGTGACTAGAAATTATAGTCCCTATAAATAAATCAATACAACAATTACATACATAGTTCTGAGACTCTGATCCTAGACTAAGATACGAAGACGAGTCTTATGTGGACATCAGAAACTACGAGACACTTTTCTGTCTCACAAACACACAGGACCGAATGTGAATGACTTCTCGGTGTGGGATTCGTACACGCGGCCTCTGGTTTAGAAGGTGTTTAGCCAACTGGAAGTATCGCCACAGGTATATTGGTTTGTTTATTATATTTTTTGTTACGCAAATGGTATTGAACCTGGATTCGTGACCCTGAATAGATCAATTCGTTATACAATTAGCCGGTCTAGTTCAAACGTAATTGAAAAATGAGTAATAACACCTTATCCGATTTTCCATGGACATGATGGGTTTTGACTAATGATTTATCAGATCTTGTAAAATATAAACATTATGTATTCAATCCCGTCTCTACCAAATGACAGGCTGACACCATTCATTGCTACAACCAGTGGCGTTACTTCCATAGAAGCCCAAAAGCCTAACATGCCTTGCAAAATAATAAATAAATAAATACACCCAACAGTCACATACATAGTTATGACCCCACACTAGGATACAAGTCCCGTGTCGTGGGTATCAGAAACTACGAGAGACTTTTGGGTTATAAACACCCAAACCTAAACAAATATTTGTGGATCACACAAACATTTGTCTCGGTGTGGGGATTGAACCCGCGGCCTCTCGTTTCGCAAGCTGGTGTCTAGCCAACTGCGCCACGGGGCTGTCCAATAAATTCCGAATACTATTCTTAAAGCTTTAAATCTTTGTTTAATAAACGCAATTTGACATATGAATTAAAATGTACTAACCTCATAATAAAAATTATAAACTAGACATTACACAATTAACGTGTAACGCTTTTGAGCTTCTATGGTAATACCGCCACTGACTTTTTTCGCCATTTCTACACTCACATCTCGTCTAAAACAAATTCAAATTTGCGGGCAATGAAGGCTTTTGCCATTCGGATTTTGGCAAAAACTATAGTACATATAATCAAACTGTACATAATTATATGTTTTTTTTTCTCTATTAAACCACTTTGGGATATCACACAGGTATAATTCGTGTATCTCGCGATCTTCATAACGAATGGTTTGAGTGCGTGACGAACACACGACACTCGGCAATCAGAACGAGTAATAAAATTATTATAATTTTCTATGGTACATTAAAGGAGTTAGTTATTATAATTTTAGCAGACTTAATTCGGTTTACTCGGTTTTTCATACCGGCACGGTTAGATGACCACACCGCGCCTGATGGTAAATGGAGTAGCAAGTGTCGAAAGAAGGGGTGGAGTTTGTTTGTTTACATAAACACTTTTTCTATATTCATTCATCCATACACTTTGTTACGGATCAATAAAAGATTATAGGAGTTCCATCGACTGCAAAGCGGCGATTTACTTCATGCGGAAATATAAGGGCTTCGTTTATTTTTTGTATATTTTATACATAAGAAAGTAAGAGTATGCAAATTTTCTATTGTTTTCTTTCACCCATAAAATATGATACTTCTATTCATAACTCATGGTGACAAATAAATATATCTTCGTAAACAAAGAGGTTTGTCTTTCGGTTTTCCGGGACCTCCTTAGCTCATTCCAAATCCATTTAACAAGCATTTGAAACGTACACAAAATATCCTAGTTAGGAAAATAACTCATTTGCTACAATAGCAATCTGACTAATCGTCCATCAGTAACAGAGACATCAAAGTATGTATGGGGATGTGAGTGCAGGGCCTGGTAGGCGAGGGTCCCGCCATTGCCCCTTGTTATCTTTCACGGTTCGAATAACGCGCTCAATGCAACCAGCTGCTATCATTAATTGTAATAGGTACTAGTGATTGCGAAAGCGTTAACTACGGGGATAGTATGTATCTTTTTCTATCTATATCTTAAATTTCGAACGTTTTTTGAAGTAAAAACTTCTTTAGCGGCGCTGCGTACTTTTTTTGGAATGAGTAAAAAATGTTGAACTCGCGTCAGATGACCTGATCTGATTGAAAATGCGTAAGACGTGTATTGTTATGCGTTGTTGCCGCGTTGTCCTGTTTGTGTACGATAGCGCAATAAATATTGTATTTTACCACGTAAATGACAGTACTTTTATACTGATAAAGCAATTCGTGCGAAATTATTCCCTAACCATTCCAAAATATAAAATTCACAATGATGAAGTTTTTTTTTGGTAATACTTAGGGTCTTACAAAATAAGTTTCAATTTTATATATAACTTCAAGAGTACTTTAATTACTGACTGATGGCAAATAAAAAATGCAAATAAAAGGTAACGCCAATACTTGGAATTCATTAGTCGTCAGTTTCAACGAGTGACTAATTAAAGTATGTATCTTTTTTTGTCGATCCTGATACAAACATTTGGACTGAAACGCACTGCGTGTTCTGAGAATTTATTTTATTGCCTAATATTATATACTGTCATTGCGCCGCGGTTTTAGCTGCGTTAAATACGATATAGAAAATCTTGCATTTTTTTCGGAATCTAAAAATATATCTATTGTTTATTCCAAGCTATCTGCAATATTTTTCAGATGTTTTCATTACTCGCGTAATCGTACCCGGGACTGTCTGACCACTAGTCGCATCATCATCATCATCAGCCCATATACGTCCCACTGCTGAGCACGGGCCTCCTCTAACTTTGAGAGGGTTTAGGCCTTAGTCCACCACGCTGGCCTAGTGCGGGTTGGTGGACTACACACCTAAGAAATTCCTAAGAACTTTTAAGTAAATAATAAAGAATAAATAAATATAAATTAACCCAAAGCTCCAAGTGTAACTTAAACCATTATAAAAACATCAAATATATACAAATTGATATCTAATATAAAATGTGCACAAAATAAATAAAATAAAAATAAAATGACGACCGATCGAGTAAATAATTCGAGCAAATAAATAATAAGAAGGCAATTTTTATTTGGCAGGTCATATAATATAATTATGTTATCCTTACTGGACCAAATACATGCCCACTGAGTTGGACTCGCTGGATCTACTCAGGTGTGGGTCGCGCCGCGTAAATTCCAGTAGTAAAGTGAGCCCGCTGAGTTTGTTTCGCCGGGTCTTCTCAGTCAGGGTCGCGTTTGGATCCGGTGGTACCATTAAAATAATACGTGACGTTTCGGAAATACACAAGGTCCATCTCGTTATTTACTTTAAAATAATAATAATAAGATATTATGTATTTCCTGATGAAAACTAAAAATAAATTATAAAAAAAACCGTAAATATTTTTGTACAAATTATATAAAATGAACCATAGTTAAATTATAATGTAATAATAAAAGATTTTTCTTTTCTGTATTGACTTGTCATAAGTGCTATTTGATTGCCTACGTGACTAAATAAAGCAATTTCATTTCATTTCATAAGTGTGCAGGTTTCCACGGAATGATTAACAACAATGTCGTTAGGGAAACGAAAATTCCTATTTATGCTTCAAGGTGGGGTGGGGATAACAGGGTAGTTATTTTTATAAATTGCGTTCAGGCGAAGGTGGGTTGATAAGTGCATTAAATAATCCAACATTTAGTTTTAATTGCAGCTGCTAGCAATATGAATGAATGAGATGAATGAATTTTGAATGTTTCCACGGATGAATGTTTCCGGTCTCAGTAACATGTTATGCTGTAATAGTATCCATAGAAATACATCGAGTACAACCTATACAAATGAAAATGTTATTGGCAAAATTCTTGTACAGGTTATGATTTCGTATTGTTTTTCCCTTCTGGTTTATGATTAAACGGTGATAAAGAAAATAGCAAAATAATTATTACTGTCTATATTGTTTAAAAACAGATTATCCTTTATGACTCCTCGTGGTCTCGCGGTACTAGTATGTGCCGAGCGATCTAGAGGTCCTGGGTTCGATTCCCGGGTCGAGCAAAGTGTTATTGGGTTTTTCAATTAGGAAATTCTCAGTAGCAGCACGGAGTCTGGAATTGTGCCCGAAAAACGGCAATAGGCTCGCCCCCTATTACGTGAGACTGATACATACTTGGCGAGATGTGGGTGCAGAAATGCACCTCTGCCTACCCCTTCGGGGAATACAGGCGTGAGTTTATGTATGTATGTATGTAGATTATCCTTTAATATCTGCTATCTTGTAGTGGCTATTGTAAACTCATTCATTTAGATTCATTTCCTCTAAAAAAGTATGAAAAGCTAATAACAAGACATTGAAGGTGTTAAAAAACATTATTCAGCAGACAAGTAGCTTTTACTATGTATTTATTTAGACTTAAGAGTTTACCCATATGCCATTCAATAGAGGAAGACAAAGAAATGTTAAACGTAAACTTAACTAAGTCAAATAATGAGTTTTACGTAAGCAGTACTACTCAAATAAAGAGTAAGAATTTGCACACCACAAATTTACAAGATATGAATACCAGTTATATGGTTGAAATTCTCGGTACTACATGCTTAGTAATGTAGAGGAAACAGTGTTCTTAGTAGTGTTTGATTTGTACGTTCATCTGTTAAGGAAAATTATTATTTATCTGCAATTATGGTTCTTGAAGACAGTACTCCTAGGCAATCGAAAGGTTTACGCGCATGCTGCATTAAGCAGAATGCGAAATAGTAGTAAAACCATAACTACTGTTTCTGCTAAAAGCAGCGGGACTGTTGCTGTTTTTTTGCCACAATTCTAGACTCCGTGCTGGTACTGAGAATTTTCTAATGGAAAATAACACTTTGATGAAGCAGCTACAAATCTTTGATAAAGTGTTATCATATAGATATTATAAAAATAAATATTTTACTCCCATTTGACACATTTGGTCGGAGCGTGACATAATAAAGCCTACAGCCTTTCTCGATAAATGGAGTATTCAACACGAAAATAATTTTTAATTTTAACTAGTAGGTCTTATGTATGTATTTTATACTCATCAATTTAATATACATAAATAAATAAAATAATGCGTTTAACCAAAATAACTTTTTAGCCTTATAATATTAGAATAGATAAACACTTTTCTCCCCAACAGTACGATATAGTGAAGGTGTAACTTATGATGGATCACTCGGATAAATCGCAAGAAAACGCTCGGTGCCGCGATAGTAATACTTTGGCGCGCAAAAAATCCCCTACACAGCCTTATTGAATACTTTAATAGTGCTTACAGCTTATTATTAAGCCATAGATAAGTAAGCTGTGTCTTTTATAGGCATTTTAAAATAGATTAGCATAAATCATGCACGACATTATTTTTTAAAGTTTTGTGCGCATTTTACGTCTTATTTATAAACATAGATAAAATTTGTTGTTCTAAATGTTTGTTCTATTAAATGACTTTTGACATTAAGCGAAGCGCGGCTATAATACCTAATCTAAGTGATATGTATTCAACATCATATCAGTTATAAATGTTCAAAAAAATAAATATAAAAACGTTTTTTGTCCAATAAACTATTATTTTATTATTATTTCTTAATTAAAACCTGTGATAGAATGACTATCTTAGTCGGGTTTCAATATCAGGCACACTTTTCAAAACTATGTGCGTATTTATAATTAATTATCACGCACTGCTAGCGAAGGATAACATCGTCGTGAGAAAACCTGGATAATTAAGAGCGTTTACGCGGTTTTAGCGTAATTTGAGCAAAAACAGTACTTTTCGAACCCCTTAAAATTGATGAAAAACTCATCGTACAAACATGTTAATTACTAATTATTTTAGGGAATATTGTCATCTAAACATTTTAAGATTTATGTGTAAATTTTGATAAATAACAAGATAACTGAACGAAGGTTTTTATAAATTCACTTTTAGAGTCATTTTCGAGGCTCAAAATTTGGATTTATTTATAACATATTTGATCAAAATAAAATATTGTTGAATCGGAAATATTCCCAAGCAAATAGTTAGTGAAAGACATTTTAAGATTTAGATCCCTTATTCAAGTAATAAAAAATCTAAGGCATTCGAAATTACTGTCAATATAGATTTTTTTTTACCTATATTTGATATTTAATTTAATAAAACAACAACTCTTTATAATATAAGAACGTGTACTTGAAGTTGTACAATTTTTGTTTTGAAGAAATTTCGCTTATTTATTTTATTATAAATATTTTAAAATGTACTATAAAACGCTGTGCTCAGCCCGGTGCAAACTGCAAATCAGTCCGCCGCATGGCTTTTCAGAGACAGGATGTATCGCTCTGCGCTCCGTCGATTTTTACTTTTTTCCATGTTTTCGCGGTTATCTGACTGCCTTCCAAACAATGATGATGATATAAGTGATGTATTTGACATTTTATAGACACAATAAACATTGATTCATTAATTTTCATTGCATATCACTAAATATCAACGCTCATATTTACGCGAGTCATAATTATTTACCGAATACGACTAGCCGCGTGGCGCGTAAACACTCTTAAGAGATGTTCAATAGTAATTTCTTGGTGTTGTATATTATGCAGTTCTGCAACTTATACCAGACATGGTTGACTTAGATTGCCTCAACTGAAACTTAAGGCTTTTCAACCAAAAAGGAAGTCGGTGCCTAGTAGTGCATTTCATATGGGAGGATATCAAAGTGCCAAGGTATAAACTGAAAGCTCACTTATTAAGTGTTTAATACACCAAGAGAAGGCAAATTGACTTTAATTATGGTACTCAATACCAGTGGCGTTACTTCTATAGAAGCTCAAAAGCGTTACACGTTAATAATTGTGTAATGTCTAGTTTATAATTGTTTATTGTCGTGTCAGGATATTCTCATTTATTGGTCAAATTGTTTTTGTTAAATAAAAATTTATATTATTCGATATTTCGTAAGGCAAGCTGGTCCTTTGGGCTTCTATGAAAGTACCGCCACTGCTAAATACAGGTTGACCTATTAAAAAATTACGGATTTGACACAGCATTTGTTTTTAAAGTCTATGTCATGTACTTGATATTAAAATCGTGAATCAATCGACAGTATCTGTGGCGCAGATGAATAGACACCAGCTTAGAAACTAGTGGTCGCGGATTGAACCCCGCACCGAGACAAATGTATGTGTGATTCACAAGTAAATGTTTAAATTCTTGTTGTTTGTAAGATCGAAAAACCTCTCATTTCAAACATCAAACAACACAAGACTTATAGACTTGTATTGTAAGCAATGGTTGAGAACTATGTAGGCAGGTATGCAACAGATGGGTGCATTAATGTCATTATAAATTCTTTATTCTCCTTTAAGATGCACAATAATAGAATATATACTGGTATAGATAAGACAGGTATCCCAAACATAATCATAGAATATTTATTGTAAGAATCTGCAGGCGACGGCGATTTTTCAACGTTCATAATATATTCCGTTCCCAAGACACAACGGACATTAACAAAAGGAAATAGAAATATCAAGACAGATCGCGCGCCGATGCCATTCTGGATTTAATATTAATAAAATATGATTCAGATCGCGGCAATCAATCACGGAAAGGAGTCGGTAGTGCATACTTCATAAACCTAGCCAGATCAATTTGCGTTTAGCTCGGCTTTCGCTTTATGTAGTTTGATTTATAATCTGTGCACATAATGATGAAAGACGTCTGTGAATGTCTGTTTGTTGCGTTTGATGTGAGCAGTCGTGGTTTTGTTGGTTTTGGTTTTTTATTTGCAGAATTGTTGTTACTTAATTCTGCACGCGATTTGGACAAAGTGTGTTTCAGGATTTGTGGGTTTTGTTTAAGTGGCTTTTGCATAAAGGGTGTACTAATAAATCAATGTACAGATTAAAATTCGGAGAACTCACAATTAGATGCAGTGACGTTTCTTTACAGTGTTGAAATATGCACTGCTATAGTAACCTAGTGCTCCATTTAACTTCTTTCCTTGCATATTTATATTAAGTCCAATCGTTTTCGATGTCTCGTTCTTCTATTGTAGAGGTGACGTACCCAAGCTTCTTTGAATTTGGAAGGATGTCACAATAATACCTACTACTAATAAAATATAACGATATGAGATGTGGGTATAGGACACAATAGTTTTCATAATTTGTGCCCTGAAGAAGCAAGGTCCCACTGCTTATGATAATAAAAGTCTATGTACGTATGTAAGTTCTTAGGAATTTCTTAGGTATGTCCGCCTAGCCGCACTAGGCCAGCGTGGTGGACTAAACCTTACCCCCCCGTATATAAGAGCCCATGTACGGCTGAAAGGGGTTGAACAGGAGTTAAAATCCCAATTGAAACTGAATGTTTTAAACCATACTTAATAAGTCTTGAGAATGATAGATAGCATTAGCAATAAATATGTGCGCCATCAAAGTTTCCGAAGTGTACTTGTTGTAAGTGATAGATTTTGATAGATGAATAACGGCAGTCTTGTTCATAAAGCTATAACTAAACGCTAGTGTGACCAATTGGTAACTGCGCAATGTTTACTGGGTACTTATTATTAATAGTACAATTCAGTTTATGGAGTTCGTTTGGAGTACTGTACATTAAAGATACTTCATTAATCGAATATAATTTACAATAATATCGATACAAAGCGTACATAATTACATATTTTCGAAGAGTTGATAATTGGCCTCGAGGTCTCGCGGTACAAATATGTGCCGTGCGATCTAGAGGTCCTGGGTTCGATTCCCGGGTCGGGCAAAGTGTTATTGGGTTTTACCATTAGGAAATTCTCAGTAACAGCACGGAGTCTGGAAATGTGCCCGAAAAACGGCAATAGGCTCGCCCCCTATTACGTGGGACTGATACATACCTGGCAAAATGTGGATGCAGAAATGCACCTCTGCCTACCCCTTCGGGAAATACAGGCGTGAGTTTATGTATGTATGTAATATAAGGGGCTAGCTTGTAGGAGTTTTTTCAAGCACATTTCCAGAGCTTTTACGCTTTGCTCGACCTGGGAATTCTAGATCGCACGGTACGCTCTTGTCCCGCGAGCCTACATAAATTGCGTTGGCCAAAATTAATTTAATATTTTTCGGTTGAATAAAAAAATAATTGTTTATCCAAAGTAAATTATGATAATGGATAATAAGAAAATGAATTAAGTTTATCAATATATGTTGCTTATTTACACACATACATAACCTCACGCCTGTATTTCTCAAAGGGGTAGGCAGAGGCGCATTTATGCACCCACATTTCGTCAGGTATGTTGCTTATTTATTAAAAAAAAAACAGGTTAAGTAAGCATAGTGTACCTACACAATTGACCGTTTTATTACATGATTACGATTAGTATTAAAAATGTCTATAACGACCGCGAATGAGTTCTATTTTTAATGAAGTGTAGTTGATATACCAGCCCTTATACAAACTCCGTGCAGAAACTTATTAAGGTCTAACTTAAGGTGGTAACTGACCTTTATGCGTGCTCCGCGTCACACAGTACTTCCGGCCAGGGATGCGTGTTGTATGATTAACGAGGGAGCGGCAGAAATCAATTTGCACATGCCGACGCGTCCCTGCCGCGTTATTAGCTGCGCTTGCGCATCTTTTGCTTTTTTTAAGCCCAACCACAAATGAAGTCGGTTCCCGTGACGATTGTCTTCGGACAAATGGTTGTTTATTTTCAAGTCTGCGTTTCGAGGGAGATGAGGTCGTAATTTAAATGTTATAACCGGTTGCAAAGAGAAAAGTATTATATTACTTTACTTAAGTAAATAATTTAAATTAGTTGTGTGAATGTGACGGCCTTTGGATAATGTCTTTGGAAATATTTTAAGTGTGTTGATGCGAGCCTATTGCCGTTTATCACGAACAATTTCAGATTTGCTGCCGAGAATTTTATACCGGAAAACGCAATACCAATTTATACGACCAAGGAATTGAACCCGGGACGTCCCAGTCGCACGCGCTACTTTATACCTTGGGATTTTATGAGCTTTGTTTCTATTTTAGTTTCACAGTCATAAATAATATTTATTTTTCTTGACAAGAAATGGTATACATATTATACATATACATAGTACATACATATGTATTGGTATACATTGTTTTGTAGAATCATGGATATTTTACTTTACCGCTAGACAACTTTTTACATACATAACCTCACGCCTGTATTCCCCGAAGGGGTAGGTAGAGGTGCAATTCTGCACCTACATCTCGCCTGTTATGCATCGATCCTACGTAATAGAGGGCGAGCTTATTGCCGTTTTTCGTGCACTTTCCAGACTCCTTGCCGCTTCTGAGAATTTCGTAATGGAAAAACCTTATGACGCAGTGCCCGACCCGGGAAACAAACTCTATCCTTGGATCGCACGGCATATACTTGCGCCGCGAGACCATTAGGCAGACTTTATCAAGCAAAATCAAATCACTGAATAACATATTCTCTATAAATTCTAATTTCAATCTTGTCTACATTATTTGATATTACGTTAGGCTTTATATAATCAATTACAAGCGTCTGTGTTTATTTATAATAGGTTCAAAGGTTCAATTTAATTACCGAGTTGAGCCTACGACGGGTAATGAACGAGCTCGTATATTAGGCTAAAGGCGCCCTGCCAGAACGCTACAGTATTGGCAACCTGCCAGATTCTCGCCTTAGTTTTCTATAGCTTTAGGATTTTCGATGGAAGAGTTCGTTAACAAAATGAAGTGTAGCTTTGTTCACAGGTGTCTACAGCTTGGCTTTGTAAAATGTGCTGGTTTATGCATTAAAATGTCGTCATTTTGTTGTTGTTTAACAGCATGATTTAATGGAACTAAACAAAACTATGTAGATGGCTTCGAGGTTTAGACGCGCAGTCGAGAATCTCGGCGGTCGCGGGTTCAAACCTCTGACTTTTCAAAGTTATGTGTGTATGCACAATAAAAAAAAACGTAGCTACTTTAACGGCGAAGGAAAACATCGTGAAGAAACCTGCACACCTAAAAGTTCTGAAGATATTTTTTCAGGTGTATAGTTAGTCAAACTGATAGACTAGCGTAATGGACTAAGGCCTAAGTCCTCTCAGTTGTATAGGAGGCCCGTGCTTAGCAGTGGGACGTACCTATATAAACTGATGATGATGATAAATAATAAATAAATAAATAAATAAATACACCCAACAGTCACATACATAGTTCTGATCCCACACTAAGATACAAGTCCTGTGTCGTGGGTATCAGAAACTACGAGAGACTTTTCGGTCTCACATACACCCAGACCCGAAACAAATATTTGTGGATCACACAAACATTTGTCTCGGTGCGGGGATCGAACCCGCGGCCTCTCGTTTCGCAAGCTGGTGTCTAGCCAACTGCGCCACGGGGCTGTGATGAAACTAAACTACCTTACCTGTAAAATATTTGAGTTGGACAAATGAAAACGTGACGAACTGACATAAATAGATCGAGAAGCAAGTATAGTATCTTTGAATCGTTTGAACTTCCCGTGCGCTTACTATCAAGTGCGGTGAGGTGACTTCGCCATCCTTATGTTACTTAAAAAGCCCATATACGTCCAAGCACGGGCGTTCTTTGAGAGGGTTTATGTCTTATTTTACCGCCCGGGCAGATAAAGGGTTCAAAAAATCGTGTGTAGAACTTTTAGGTTTTCTTTCGACGTTTTCCATCACTAGTTAAGTGGGTGATAATTCATTGTGAAAACATACCTCCGAAAAATTCAGAGGTGCGTGAAAAGGATTTGATCCCGCGATTACTGAGATCTTGTCTCGACGGACCACGGCCTGACGTTTGCCGGCATCACGTGTATACACTTAACACTAAGAGAGACTATGCAAGCGTTAAATTTATCTCCAACTATGACAATCTGAGATTAAAAATGCATACATACATACATAAACTCACGCCTGTATTCCCCGAAGGGGTAGGCAGTAGATATGAGCGCCGCGCCGGCGCGCCGCCGTCGCCGTGGTTCGTGTCCGGCGCGCCGCCGCCGAGTAGAAGGCATCGCGCGCCGCCGTGTCTTGTCGCTACTTGCTATCCCACTCGCACGCGCACCATTCATGCGTTCGCGCTTGCTCACTTTGTTTAGTTGCTGAGATTTAATATTTTCATAGTATTTTTAACTTTCTTATATTATTACTAAATATAGAAGAGATTTATTGTTCACAATAATTTAATTAAAATATCTACATTTACTAACTTAAGCGTTATGCTTAAATTGTATTTAAGTTTATGTGCGAAATTTAGATCAAGGAAAAATTAAGCCGCCCTTATTGATTCCTTCCTTTTTTTGTGATTTCTTTAATGTTTGTTTAGGTACTTGTTTTGCTGATAATAAGATTATTATTCATCAAAACCTTATTTGTTTCTGTAAATAAAAAATAACAATTATACTTTGCTTATGTGTTCCTTTCTTATAAAGCTTTGTTTGAAACCAATGGTGTGTTTGATTATTTTTTACTATAAAACACTGATTAATTACAACATCTAATTCTAAAGCCACGCCGCCGCGACGCCGTCGCCGCCGTAACATTTTTTAGCCCACGCCGCCGCCGTGGAATTGGCCCACGGCGCTCATATCTAGTAGGCAGAGGTCCATTTCTGCACCCACATTTCGCCAGGTATGTATTATTCCCACGTAATAGGTGGCGAGCCTATTGCCGTTTTTCGGGCACAATTCCAGACTCCGTGCTGCTACTGAGAATTTCGTAATGGAAAAACCCAATAACACTTTGCCCGACCCGGGAATCGTACCCAGGACCTCTAGATCGCTCGGCACATACTTATACCGCGAGACCACGAGGCAGTCTAAGAGGCAGATTAAAAATGATAGGAACATATTCTTCAGTTTAGTTCATTTTATTTATTTATTTAAAACTTTATATATAGAACTGTATATAGGCGGACTTAATGCCTGCGGCATTCTCTAACAGTCTACCTTAGGGTGGTGGAGAGATGCAGCATGGTTGGTGTAAAAAAGAATAACAAAAGAATATATGAAAAAGATACAAACATACATACATATGTACCCATTAAAAAAAAATATATATAATTATACATATTACATAATAAATACATATACTTACATATAAATATATATAAATACATAAATATATTAAACATAAATAAACAATATTGTGGTATGGAACGCGACTTCGTCTATACCCAAATGTCAAAATGAAAGTGACAATATAAAAAAAAAAACAACTACATGAGGGTAGTATTAAAAATATAGACGATGAAATAAAAGTATTAGTAAGCGCTGAGCGATCGTCATGGCTTACGCGGTTTTATATTCGAGCGCGATGTTTCCGTGGACCCGTGGCTTATTACTGCCGATGAAGATAAACTTGATGTCTTAGGATACTTTGCCAATAAGGAATTAAGTTCGTCTAGTGTTGAGATTTTGACGGGTTCCATCCGGAACTTTGACTACAACAGTGCCGTCTTGAGTCCAGCAAGACCGCATGCCAAAATGCTGCCGAATTTTGCTGAATATGTTTTGTCGCGATCTTGTCAGGAACTCCTTAACCGAAACAGATGAGTCTTTCAGCTTGGATTTGGCTCGCCAAACAGCTGTCCTATGAAGTACACTGGAGAACCTGACTAGGACAGGCCGATGGTGTTCTTTGTTTGGAGTCCCTATACGATGACAGGCATTGATAGAGGCACCTGTGACGTCCTTCACCAACATCGTACCGTTTACTATGGACAACACGGTGGCATTACAGTTTTCGTCGTCAGTCTCCGGCACGTCGTGAAAAAGTAGTGCTTTACGACGGTGTCTGGTCTCCATCGCATCGACCATGTTTGCGCATTGAGTTATTTGCTGTCTCAGCAATCGCAGCATGTTGAGCGTGAGCTCCCGAAAGGTCCGGAACTCTTCGGCAACCCGAGCGACGGTGTCCTTGGCAGCTCCCCCAGTCTGAAGTTGAGCTTCGAGTTGGGCCATTCGCTGCGAAAAGCTATCTTCAAGCGTCTTTTGTGTAGATTGGATGTCCTCTAGTGAAGTCATACTAACTGTCTTAAAGTGAGGTGTTGTTCTGGTGAAGTTAAACGCTGGCTGGTAGTGGTGCAGAGCTGGATTACATTCAGCAACACAAAAGTGAGTACATTCACAACGTAATTTTGCAAAATTCACAAGTTCGGAAAGTATATAAACACAGTATATACTTTCCAAACTCGTGAATTTTTGTTGTTTTCGAGACTTAAAATAATAATATTCGAAATATAGGAACAGAATTCCCAAACGATTTAAAGAATAATGAAATAGCGAATCCAAGAACATAACTCATAACATACTCAAAAACATTTGCCCATAAATTTGCCAAGTCATGTTTCAAAAAAATGTTTTCAATTTACAAAATGATTTAAGCACTGCTTTTTGGGACTCCTCTTATGTCTTTTTAAAAATTCGATGTAACATTAAGTTCCACCATTCAGAGTTGGTGCCGTAAAATATATAATAACAGAAAACTCATTTACATAAATCACTTTACAATTTTTATGATCGTAAATAAAAGCCTAACGGCATTTACAGCCATTCACATCATATCTGAAGTTTATTTATTAAATGACGGTATTATGCAAGACAATTTAATAGGTTTATTATTGTTTTATTAAACATTGCCTAGATAGTTCGAGAATTTTGACAGCCCTGAGGCGCAGTTGGCTAGACACCAGCTTGTGAAACGAGAGGCCGTAGGTTCGATCCTCGCACCGAGACAAAAGTTTGTGGATATTGTTTCGAATCTGGGTGTTTGCGAGACCTAAAAAGTCTCTCGTAGTCTCTGATACCCACTACGGACTGGTATACCTACTAATGTGGGGTCAGAACTATGTATGTAACTTTTGGGTGTATTTATTTAATATGGCCAAGTAATCTACCACATGTTATGATATTATTGCTACTGATTTATGCTCACCAGTTAGCGCCACTGGCGAGTGAAGCGTGCGGTGGGTCTGCGTCATAGCTGTAAATTTTTTTGAGCGCGGAAACAAAGTTTAATT
This sequence comes from Hemaris fuciformis, assembly GCA_907164795.1. Classification (NCBI taxonomy): domain Eukaryota; kingdom Metazoa; phylum Arthropoda; class Insecta; order Lepidoptera; family Sphingidae; genus Hemaris; species Hemaris fuciformis. The sequence continues at coordinate 3,715,591 of OU015440.1, read as the reverse complement.
TGAAATGACATTTCGAATACCTAATTGTGTGGGGTAACACGGATTGACAGAGTGAGGAATGAATACGTTAGAGGAAGTTTGAAAGTGGCTCCTGTGATAGATAAGTTGAAAGGAAACCGTCTGTCGTGGTATGGTCATGTTATGAGAAGGGACGAAACATATATTGGTAAAAAAAGTAATGAGTATGAAAGTCGAAGGATGGACAAACAGAGGAAGGCCAAAGAAAAGATGGATGGAGTGCGTGAGAGAAGATATGAAAGAAAAAGGGGTGACTGAAGACATGACGGCTGATAGGGATGTTTGGAAGGATAAAACATACTGCGCCGACCCCAAATAAAATTGGGAACAGGGCAAGTGAATGATGATGATTTCGAATACCTCACTCTACACCAGCGCCCCTATTGCCAAATTTAGACATGGTAGCGCCTCATTGCAGTGTGATCTAGAATGTTCACTGACAAGAAACGACCATCGTCCTTCACTATTCGATACAATTATGCCGGCCTGATATAAACCGGAGTGTGTCTCTATGACGGGTTTTATAAATATGATATAATAATGTTAGGTGGCCGTGATCCTAGGAAATAAAATAGGCTACATCAGTAATTTGGGGTTCGGAAATCTCGTCGCTCGAGGTAATATAGCTGTACAACCCTGTTAATATCTTTTCTATTATATCTTTTCAACAATAATTATAAAAAGCATTTTTAAATTGATCACTAAAATACTCGTCATCATATACGTGGAACTTAAAAGTGAAGCAGCGACAAGTGCATAATTTAGATCGCCTATCCCCTAAGGCAGTGGTCGGCAACCTTTTGGCAGGCAAGGGCTGCAATGTGGCAAAATAAACTAAAGGTGGGCCGCACTTGTGATATTTACCCTAGATGCTACGTAATACATACGTACATATAATTGGTCATATCCTATAGAAAAAATGAACTAACTAATGCTAACATTCACGGGCCGCGCGTTGCCGACCGCTGCCCTAAGGGATATTGGCATATGTGTGTGATGTTTATTAACTTGAGATTACACTTGATAAGAAACGTATAATAAAATATGTATGAATGTATGTAGGTAATAAATATTGCCAGCAATAGGGCATAACCGCATCCAACAATATTTATAAACATTTGGTAATGTTAATAATTTAGCCATGTCTGCCGACGGACGGACGGCCGTTGGAGCAGACAAGTGTTGGAGTGGAGACCGCGCTTAGGTAGACGTAGTGTAGGACGTCCTGCAGCACGATGGTCCGACGACTTGAGAAAGGTGGCGGGTAGCGGATTAATAAGGGCTGCTCAAGACCGGGATGGTTGGCGCCTACTTGGGGAGGCCTTCGTTCAGCAGTGGACGGCGATAGGCTGAGAGAAAATAATTTAGCTGGAATCGAAGTTCGGTTATTAATTGTATGGGATTTAATTGTTTTAAATAAATACTAATTTTAATTTCTTTTACTTCAAGCGGCGAACACAATCAATACGAGCGGTCGGTCTTGTTACCGCAGTACGGTTCGTTCAAGCGAAAAACAGACTTGGCATTAATTCTAGACACGTTAATAGGTAAAAAACGTTGCGTGTTTCCCTTATTCTGTATCTAAGCTGATACGTTAGAACTGGGAAAGAATATCAAGTTTACTTCATTTACATTTAAGCGAAAGAAGTACATTAAAAGGCTTACTAACATACTACACGTGTAGTTTTGCTTAAGTTGTGTTGTTGTTCGTAGTTTTATCATGATATCAACATTTCGTCGAGCATTGTACTTAAAGCTCTACTTAAAAAGCTTAAAAAAAAGGTGTTATTTTCTTGATTTTATAACGTTGTTCTAGTTTAGATTTATTCACCAATTTCATAATTTATGTACTTGAACGGCCAGGATACATAGAGTCATTGTATTGTTTAATGCAAACATTATAAGAGTACATACCTACATACATTCTAACTTCGTATCTCGTAAGGAGGGAGGAAGAACTCCTTCACCCATATTTAACTAATTGTGGTTTTAAGTCCCCGGAATAGGGAACGAGCCGTTTTTCGGGCACGTTTCCAGACATCGTGCTGCTACTGAAAATTTCCTAATAGAAAAACCCAAAACCACTTTGTCTCACCCGGGAATAAAATGTCAATCATATCATTAAAAATGTTTACGTTTATAATACTAAAGAAGAATATTTTTCTCATGTATCCTGGAGAAATATATCGACTCCCATTCTGCAAAATGTTAAGTACCTGCTAATTGCATCGCAGACAGGTATTTGTGTAATCGTTTCCATTACAATGTTGGCATTTTACCATAATTATTACTTACCCGTCCATTTGTTCCCTTCAAACCCATTGCTGACTGAGGCGAAATCTATAATTTCAACTTTACTGTAGTGTAACGTAATCACGCCTCATAAAATGATTCAATTTATACTCTTTTTGTAATTACAGAGCTTTGTGTTTACTAGCTGATGATCTCGGCTCATTCTTCTTGTTTCATATCTTAAGAATGTTTATGGAGTTGTAAAGCAAAATTATTATAGACTGTTAGTTTCATAAATGTTGATAGCTTCATAAGTTCATATTACGTGAAGATGTGGAATGCTTTGAAATAATATCGAGTTAATAGGTGTAGTAAGAAGGATAAAAGAAATAGTTAAGGGTAGTGGAGGAGTAACTCTATATAGGCCGGTGTCGAGTGTTGGCGGACCTCCTTTGGTTGCGCTCCGTCCGTCGCGTCAGGCTGACACAAATGTCGTTGGTTGGGATAATGGTCGTTCTGTTTGTTTTTGGTCTATTATTGTAAATTGTAACTTGGATTATTTAGCGTAAGTTTTGTGTCGGAATTGTTGAATGTTAAGTTACTTTGATTTTGAGTAAATGTAATTAATGAAATTGTAAAAATGTGTAAAGTATTTTCCTTAAAAAAAGTCACTTCTGATCGAATTTCCTTAGACTATATATTCTCAGACAAATTTAGGGAATGGAAACGGCGTTTTATTTGTGATTATGTTTTTAAAAGGAGATCTTGAAGAAAGTCAAAGCTGCACAAGCTAAAAGAATTTGTGCCCGAATAACGGCATTAGGCTCGCTCTTATTACATGGGATTAAAAAATAATTGGTATAATGTGGGTGCACAAATGTACCTCTGTCTACCCGTTTGGGGAATACAGGCGTGAGTGATACAAAATTTTCTTCATGATCAGCCCAAATACGTCCCACTGCTGGGCACGGGCCTCCTCTACAACTGAGAGGGTTTAGGCCTTAGTCGACCACGCTGGCCTAGTGCGGGTTGGCGGACTACACACCTAAGAAATTCCTAAGAACTTTTTAGGTGTGCAGGTTTTATCACGATGTTTTCCTTCACCGTTAAAGCAAGTAATAATTCATTGGGAATACACACATAACTTTGAAAAGTCAGAGGTGTGTGCCTGGGGTTTGAACCTGCGACCGCCGAAATTCTCGACTGCGCGCCTAAACCTCGAGGCCATCACTGCTTTTTATTTAAAAATTAATTACGATGAATGTCGAACATTGCTTCTTCTCGAAGGCAGAGGTAGAACTCGTATTTCGCCGTATGTTTAATTACGTTGTAAAACTCGCCACAGTGACACAAATACGCCGCGTTACGTGATCATCACCATCATCATCATTGGGTGGGCACCAGGCCTGCATAAATATGTCGTTTGATAAGGCAGCATCATAATTGTTTCATGGCGGTCGACACCTTCTTTGGATCGCACGTCAAATTCCTTTAAATGCGCTGTTGTCACTTTATTGTTCTAGTATAAAATGATACGAAGAATTATGGAAAAGTAATATAATAGACAACAATAAAAAGAAAAAGGACCAGTGCATTGTTTATGAAGAAAATAACATCTAATTTAAATCTTCTGAAAGTAGTGTTCCGGTGAGCATTTTTATAATGACTTTATTGTCTTCAAGCTCGTTATGTTTAGAAAGTAAATCACCCAACAGCTCTTACTATACCGTAGAAACCGGTAAAGTGCAAAACATCTGAAGAATTCCGTACTTTATTAATGTAAAATTTTGTAATTCAAAATATTGCCATTATTAGGTTGTGATTCAAAAAAAGAGGAAAAGAGGTTTTGGTAACAGTTCCTCTAAAAATTTCAATTTATTATTTATTATGTAGTTAATTATGACAAGTTTATTAAAACTAAATGCCTCTATCTATTTAACGATTTAACCGCTGCTTTATCGCTGGAGTCCAAGATGTTGATCTGCTTGATGACGTTGTAATGCAAATTATTAATTGTTTCAAATTATATTTGAGTAAACCAGCGTGGTGGACTAAGGCCTAAACCCTTTCATTTGTACAGGAGGCCCGTGCCCAGCAGTGGGAAATATGTTTATGGGCTGATGATGAATGTTTGTGTACAGTGTATAATTTATCGATATAGGCGCCGCGCTGTAGTGTATGCTGTAAGCTTGTGTTGTATTTTAATAAATAAATAAACCTGTGCCTGATGGGCAGTGATGGCCTCGAGGTTTAGGCGCGCGGTCGAGAATTTCGGCGGTCGCAGGTTCAAACCCCAGGCACACACCTCTGACTTTTCGAAGTTATGTGTGTATTCACAATGAATTATCACTTGCTTTAACGGTGAAGGAAAACATCGTGATAAAACCTGCACACCTAAAAGTTCTTAGGAATTTCTTAGGTGTGTAGTCCGCCAACCCGCACTAGGCCAGTGTGGTGGACTAAGGCCTAAACCCTCTCAGCTGTAGAGGAGGCCCGTGCCCAGCAGTGGGACGTATATGGGCTGATGATGATGATGATGGGCAGATGCCAGTTATTCAGCGGGTTTTTGTTAATGTTCTAACTATTTTTTTACGAAACCCCAAAACACTGATTAGGCAGTGTTTGCTCATCACATTCACAACATAAAACAGTCACCAGGTCATTGACATATTTTACAAACGCTCCTTTTCACGCAGGTCCTTGCGATTCATTCACTTGGTGAGATTATTTTACTTTTATCTGTGCTACAGTCATAATGATTCACGCACGCTTAACTCATCTGCTTATATTGTTACGCATGCATTCGAGATCTCTGATTATTATGCGAGTATTTTTTTGCATATAAAGTAAGTGTAAACGATGTTTATCTAGATAGAGCAATTATTTTTAATTACCGTCTCAGTATAACGTTTTAGTCTGGTAGATTACATAGATATAAAATATGACTTGGAGTTTCAATTGCTTTAGTCGTTAATTAAACCTAGGCAAAGCAATTAGAAGTAAAAGTGATTTCTACGAAATTATTTATTTTATTCATTTGAGTAGTGTTCTAGAAATAAATTTTAATGAATACAAAATTAATGGAATCCAACAGGCAGCTCTGATATACATGGCAAAGCCTACGACTAGTAGTTGTCATGGAACAGCTGTACAATTATACCCCAAGATACTAATCAAAGATATAAATATTGTACATATAGGCATAGACTTAATATCATACTTAAACGTAATCAAGCACGTTTTCAGACTACGTGAAGGTCTTTAAACTATTTTAAATTCCAATAAATACTCTTGTTTTTCTCTTCTCAAGCCATAAATCTTCCCGGACGCTATCTACGCCTCCTAATGGCTCAAGTGGGCAGTGTTTGGACAAAAGCTATTGTTTGTGACAGATACAGATCAGATGAGAACAGGAAACTTCAGTTGATAAAGCTTCAATACACGAGATCAACACTGATAATAACAAAGATTTCAGTAAAGCAAATGTAAACATGCTCTTGTTTCCTTTTAGGGATTTATTAGTTATGGTAGTAAATAATTGACTGCCTCGTGGTCTCGCGGCACATGTATGTGCCGTGCGATCTAGAGGTCCCGGGTTCGATTCCCGGGTCGGGTATTTTTCCATTAGGAAATTTTCTCAGTAGCAGCACGGAGTCTGGATTTGTGCCCGAAAACGGCAATAGGCTCGTCCTCTATTACGTGGGACTGATACGTACCTGGCGGAATTTGAGTGCAGAAATGCACCTCTGCTTACCCCTTCGAGGAATACAGGCGTCAGGTTATGTATGTATGTATGTATGGGAGTAATTACTAGTAATACTAAAAATTGTATAATTCTAACAGTGTTTTTCTACATAGTTGAATCAAGGAAGTGTGCAATGATATATTATTTTGCCAAAATGACCATTGATATTCGTGTTAATCCTGCAGAATCGTCACACATTTAAAAGACGTAGGAAAATATTTCGAGGAAACTTACATATCTAACAATCTATAAGACGTATTTTCCAGATATGTACGTTATATAAAACAACTAATTAATTAACCTAAACTAGTTAATTCACCAAGAACGGTGGACTAAATCCGCCCTCTCCTCTTAATCATAGTAAATGAACAGTGAATGAATGAATGAACAGTGAAATGTGATCGTGTTAACGTTCGTCAAATGATAAACAAAAGGAATTACTTTTTTTTAAACAATATGAAGTAGCGACGATAATATTTGAATGTGAAAGATATTACAGTCTAAATTGATTATTACGGCTTGGAATTATGATTGATGTCTAACAGAAGTAAGTAAGTATTGAGGTTCTAAGTCGTTGATCGCTTCTTAGTACTCTGTGTTTGCTTTTTATTTTGATACAGGAATGTGATTACAATGCACATAATAAATGCGTTGTGGTCTAATATATGTAGAGTATTTGATTCGAGGAAACTTGTTATCTTGCCCTAGTTGACACAATGACTGCCTATTTTTTGTACTTTATTTTTATTTTATAAATAAAAAGATAAAAAAATATAAGTTATCAAAAAATGATTATAAAAGCGTTTATAAATAATTTTAAGTGAGGAGTGGGTCATAAGGTCTCTTTTACACGTCTATGTTAATGTTGATTACTTTTGGCTAATGATACCAATAATTTTAAGAGACATTTAATGAACTCATGTTTTTAGAATTCAAATAATAAGTAAATAACAAATCTCTCAAAGTTCACAGGATACTCGTGTACCTCATAAAATAAAATTTGGAATACACAAACATTTGTCCTGGAGCGGGGATCGAAACCACGGCTTTTCGTTTTCTGCTGTATAGCCTACTGTGCCACGGTGGCTATCGGAACTATTTGAAAGAGAAGAATTAAAATCTCGCTAGTTAGGTATTATTTCCCAAGTCATAGTGGCCGAGCCTCGTGTTTTTATGTGACTATTAATGGGAGCATTTGTATCAAATTCGTATTTAACCCACGCACGAAGCTTTAGTTGTTGAATAAACTTCCCGATAACGATATCGAGTGCTCAGAACGGTACAGTTCTTGGCAGCCAACCGACCAAGCAGTTAGAATAATCTCTCCTACCACAAGTCACCTTATCTAGTGGGGTATTTGGCAACAATCTCGAATAGCGCCATGCACAAGCCAAGTATACGAATATAGTAGCTTTAAAATGATCATCTCAGTATTTTGAGTCAACATACATTATATTTTTTAATGACCTTCAAAATAAATAATAAATAAATACACCCAACAGTCACATACATAGTTCTGATCCCACACTAAGATACAAGTCTTGTGTCGTGGGTATCAGAAACTACGAGAGACTTTTTGGTCTCACATACACCCAGACCCGAAACAAATATTTGTGGATCACACAAACATTTGTCTCGGTGCGGGGATCGAACCCGCGGCCTCTCGTTTCGCAAGCTGGTGTCTAGCCAACTGCGCCACGGGGCTGTCAAAGAAAAAGATCGTTTGTATGAATTAATTAGGCTTTTTGTTGATATTTGTCATGCATTAGTACATACATTTTTTGTAAGTATTCAGGAGACTTGACCCTGTATCGCTCGTGTGAACTCCATCCCCAAGGACTCATCAATCTCCTAGGTCATCCTTTATCCTTGTAGCCATGTCCCAACAACGACCATCTGCGTACGAACTTTCATCGAAATTGATTTAATATTTAAATCGTGAAACGAAATCTTTATTCTTACATTTATTTATTTTATTTTTCTTGTACATTAAAGCTTTATTACAAAAAATAAACGACAAAAATAAACTTAATATTAAGTACAGCAAACTTAATATTAAGCAGTGATGGCCTCGAGGTTTAGGCGCGCGGTCGAGAATTTCGGCGGTCGCAGGTTAAAACCCCAGGCACACCTCTGACTTTTCGAATTTATGTGTGTATTCACAATGAATATATCACTTGCTTTAACGGTGAAGGAAAACATCGTGATAAAACCTGCATACCTAAAAAGTTCTTAGGAATTTCTTAGGTGTGTAGTCCGCCAACCCGCACTAGGCCAACGTGGTGGACTAAGGCTTAAACCCTCTCAGTTGTAGAGGAGGCCCGTGCCCAACAGTGGGACGTATTTGGGCTGATGATGATGATCATGATACTACAGAGTGATGTCAATCGATCAAAGTAAAAACATTATTTATACGCGTGGTAACAATTATACCATTATTTCACGCTGGCAAAACATCCACCAAGGATCTTAGTTAATTAGCGTGATAAAATTATACTAAAAACATAATAATTGACTAATAAGTCCAAACGAAGAATCTTAATGTGTCTAACAGTGAACATGTAATAAAAATAGAACAACCGAAGTACTTTCGCTCAAATTGTCAGTGGTGTAAGTGTAACAGTATGCTAATGCTCAAATAATGGCCTTTCATAAAACGATTTTAAAACTCTATCATTACTAGAAGCGTTTTAATACCGCCTAATGCGTACAAATTGACGTAAAGTAATAATAGGGCTTAAGTGGGCGAAGTTTTATTATGTCCGATTTGAAAAGGGAAATGGTTGTTCTTAATGTAAGCGACATTGGTGTTTTTATTCTCCTGTAACGTATTCTGTGGTCCTGCCACAGTTTTAAATTGAATACTATGGTTATTACGAGTATATTACACATTTCTTATTCATTGAGCAAGAGAGATTATAAGTTAGAATGACGAATGAGTCTATCGATGAAATTTACCCTTTTTAGAATGAATGTGCATGCAGTCAAATAGCCAAATAGCAGATTTGGTAAATAAAATTTACTTCTCGGCGCAGATGTATTTAGACTTCTACTTAATTATAAAAAGATTTCTACATAAATATTAAAACGACTAAACTATGAACTTAACCCTAATTTATTAGCAATATTTTATTCTCTTTTTCCAGTAAGTGGGTGCCCGCCTCTGCTTTGAATTTATCACCTCTCGATGTTTTAAGTAAGTAATTTCAAAGTATATATGGACGTCAAATTCTTGCTCACTATTTATTTAGTAATAGTATCATGCTATCTGCACTAATATTAATAATACAAAAATTACCAATTTATTAAACAATTTTTCTCGAACGAGTTTCCAAGATTGCCTAATGCTTCTTTCACGAAATTGAAATGGGTTTTTACTTCACGTTGTAAACGGAAGTTATGATATATGTCTCTTTTAGATATTTTGGATTAAAAATCAGCTTGAGATGAGCGTAAAAATGTGCAAGCATATTATATAAAAAGTCACAGTCTAATAATAAGCCCATTCCGGCTCATATTTTGTCATTGTAAAAGATCTCTTTGCTATACCGTTTATTTGCTCTCATTTAATAACGTAATAAACGCGCAAAAAATAATTTACATCACAATGCACCTTTCACCTTGTCGGGAAAAATGAAAGAGCAAAGTTTATTTATAACTATAACCTTGCAGACGTTTCGGAACCCACGGATCTCCCCCAAAACGAGAAATAAATACTCTATAAACATTAACATAAATATTAATTGACTGAAGTATTTATTGAACCACAAAACGTTGCGTTGTATCAGTGTCCCTGTGGCAACTTTAAGTGTCATTCCGATGCTAAAGCAGCTGTTAGTACTATCTCGTTTATTTTATTTCTATTTAATATTATGGCATTACGATCTTCTTGAATAAACCTCCTTCCTGCGAGAAGTTGACAGGCACATTTATAATCTGTATTTATTTTATTTATAACTGAATACGCTGGCGGTTTCACTCGCAATGCGGTGTTAAGGTTATATCGATGAGTAGGGGCACTGCCTTTGTTAAAAAAAAAATCTCTGATAGTGTTGATGTCGTGATGGCCTCGACGTTTAGGCACGCGGTCGAGAATCTCGACGGTCGCGGGTTCAAACCCCAGGCACACACCTCTGACTTTTCCAAGTTATGTGTGTATTCACAATGAATTATCACGTTCTTTAACGGTGAAGGAAAACATCGTGATGAAACCTGCACACCTAAAAGTTCTTAGGGATTTCTTAGGTGTGTAGTCCGCCAACCCGCACTAGGCCAGCGTGGTGGACTAAGGCCTAAACCCTCTAAATGGATTCTTCTAATGGGACGTATATGGGCTGATGATGATGAGTGCTGATATAGTGAGTGTGTTTGGTAATCAGTCACGTCAGGCTGTTTGATAGAATCCCGGCATGGGAAAAAGTTTATTCAAACAAATTGTTATACAATTGATAATATAAATTTCATTAATATAATCAATTAAGAAACAGAGGTGTAAGTTTTTTATGAAATAATTCAGGATTTCATAAATAGTCCGCTAATCGGTTAGAGTTTGGAACACATCCTAACTAATAATATAAAGTTAATTTGTCTGATACATTGTCATGGCTAAATCGATTTTTAGTAATTTTGCGTAGTTCTGACCCTACACTAGGATACAAGTCCTGTGTCGTGGGTATCAGAAACTGCGAGAGACTTTTCAGTCTCACAGACACGCAGACCCGAAACAAATATTTGTGGGTCACACAACTCGGTGCGAGTATCAACCGCGGCCTCTCGTTTCGCAAGTTAGTGTCTAGTCTACTGCGCCACGGGGCTGTTTATTAATTAAAGCTATGGTTGACATAATATTTCCTTCACGTACACCGCGCGAGGTAAGAATATAGCTCATTAAGTGAATCGAACAGCTAACGTGGACATGTCGTGTACTGAATAGCGATTTCCTTCAAATAGCACCCGGATAACATAAATCTACTCTTATATAAACTATGTATTTTAGCTTTGAGTTTAAGTTTTTAAGTTGTGCATTTATCTGCCTAGGTTTCTAAGGTTCATAAAAAAAATATAGTTTATATTTTCCGGAATAAGGACATCCATGTGAAAATATGTGACAATATAAAAGTCCTAATTTTTTTTTTCTAATCTTTGCCTAATTTGGTAATCAACACATATTAACCAAACATGTAGGTACTGAAGTTACCACAAAAACGCAATATTTTTAAAAAGAATTTATTTTTTAAATTAGTGGTTAGTAGATAACATATTGAACAAATATTAGTTCGTAAGAGTGTCTAGGTATTTTATTATAAAGACGCGACACTAAGAACTCCCAAGAAAAGGATTACTTGTGAATTGCAAAGCTGAGACCATAAGTTTAATATCTACATAAAATTTTCCTTGATAAAATCTTTACCAGCGTAGACAGAAAACTTAATCCTCTTTAGAGCTCTTAATTATTGCCAAGAATTTTACAGCACACGCAGAAAATAAATCTAATTATGTAGAGCACTTTAATTACTCACACGTTCAAGTTAGAAGAGACACTCAAATTATTCTTGCATGCGAGAACACTTTCCCTCATGAAAACATTTTTTGCATGACCTTCCCTCCCCCCTCGAAGCCTTAATTAGAAGGCGACAAAGGGGCGAGCACGAAGAAAGAGAGAATAGTAGGAAAGTATATCGTCAAAAATGCATCAGTGTGCAAGCTAATGCAACCTGTCAAGTCACAAGTTCAAGAGCAGACACGCGTCTCGCGGCCGAGCAGAAACGCCGCAGCTTTCGTACTGAGTGCACGCGAACGCCGCTCGCGGTTTCAGAACGTCGCGAAACACGAGTGTTCCAAATTTATTTTTTTGAAATAAAGTGTTTTTATTTCAACATCTCCAACCAGCCAGCATCAACATGCGGAATTTAGTGAGGTGAGTGATTTGTATCGATTAATGGAGTCCTTGACACGGGGTTATTACTGGGTATTGCACTCTACAAAGTTTGCAAAAAATCAACAAAGGATTTCTTGTACGTTAATGTTTACGACTGCGCTAATTAATGCAATAAACTGAATAAATCTTTTATGTTAAATTCTGCTAAAAGCGGAAATTAAAGATATAATTGGTATGTTTCGTATTTCTTGAAAACTTCAAAAGTGTTTTTGATATTAACTAATTTAAAAATTTAATTGCAATATTTTAAATTAATATACAGTTTGTTCGTAGTAAACGGTTCCAAATTAGTCAATAGCTTGTTATAGTTACCCCATAGAAGAACAACGGGGCCCGAAAGATTTCCCACACAGATATAAATGCGTGTGAAAATTATTCACAAGTGGGTCTTTGATGATGGAGTATTAAAGTAAACACTTAGAGTAAACGAAAAAATACGTCCCAGGTGTGTAACAACTGTTTAAGCGGTAAAATCAAAAGGAAATAAAATAAAATGCAAAATATATGGTTACATAATGTAATTACAATTTTTTATGCATATTTAATATATTTCTTATATTTGTGCATAACTTAGTACTATAACGATCCTCGATAAGGTATAATTACGTCGTATTAAAAATGTAAAACACAATATTTGTAAAGTATAAAAATTTGCCTATAAATACAATCTATTGTTTAAAGGCCCTCAGCTTTGGTTGAGAGCTATAAATTATATCTATTTTCTAATCTATCTCTATTTTCAATTTATTTTACCAAGAACTTGACTGTATTTAAATTAAATGTAGTGTTCTTTTATTACTCAAATTTGAATAAGATTAAAAGCTCCAGTAAACGAAGTACCAATCTCTTAGCTAAGATTAGGATAGGTAAAATTATTTAAATTTTATTAACATGAGACGCGCGATTCTTTTGAACCTAATAATTGTCCGTACCTACGATTATACGATTACTGAAGAAATGCAATGATAATGTTGGTTTCATTCACGTATTCAATTTATTTCAATGCTAAACATACACAACAAGCATCTCTGCTTCGATCAATCTCATTTGACATCAAAAACAAAAATTAATCGATAACGGCACGTGCTACGAAACTTGTCATGGCAGGTAATATTGTCTGTTTTTAATATTGTCAGTTGACCAGTGTTTTATTTTTATGAATTGTACAGTTCACTATATAAGAAAACACAAAAAAAAACTTTTTTCGTCCACAAATAATACAAAAATTAAAATAATTATTTGTTAGAGCTGGCTGAAATATTATAGTTCCATTTTGCAGAGAACACAAATTTTAAAATTGATTACTTAACATAAGTTCTATATAATCACACGTCAAGTCAATTTACTAACAGCCTATGAAACTTTAAGCTTGTAATCAGCGGAATAATGAAATATTAATTTCATTTCCATGTCGGGGTTGTCGGCTTAAATTGCGCTAGTGATTTCGGTAGTAATAAAGTTATGATCGTGTTTTATTATGTTTTGGAGACGCGATGCGCAAAGATAGTAAAGCCTTGCAGTTGTAAGATAAATAATAATTTATTTATTACAATGAGATGTTTTTTCATGTTTTTACTTAATTAAAAACGTGTTTTGTTGACAGTTTGTCTTAGACATATGCCTGTAATATAATTAACAATGCATTTTAAAGATTTTTTTGTATCACTACAATATTACTAAATTGGATATACAATGTTCATGATATCTGACTTTTTATTTGAACCTCGTGTTTTGCATACCTACTGCACTAAGTACGACTAAATTGATCGCGACGTTTACCTAATTGTCGCAGATAAATGAGTGTTAAATGTATCGTAAAAATCTATTTTTTTCCATTTCTAAATAAATATGTTTTGAGCCGAGTTTATTGTACAAAAAGTCATATTTTTTTACCAACTACGGAAATTACAATACGGCGAAATAACAAAAGATTTGCCAAAAAGCTACTCTTAGTTTTATATGAATAACTGCATCTTAAACCATTCATCAATAAAGTTCTCACATGTTCTCCAGCGCCATATTTCATAACTTGTTCTATTTATATAAAGAGATCGCATTACAGCTTCCGGTTATCTCAGCGCCATGCGTTTTTTGCCGTATTGTTACGATATATCGCACAACCTCGCCGAGCAAAATGGTGGTTTCAATCAGCCGATCTTACAAGCAAGTTACTGTTTATAACTTTGTTTGCTCATTTATGTCGCTGTAAGTTTATGTAGCTACATAATTTTTAAAAGGCCTATTGCACTTTTTAAATTGATAAGATTTAAAAAAAAAAGGTGCAAATTTTTTTTAGTCTGGCAATATCGCAAGTTCAGTCTGTTTACCCCTAACTAAGATGTTATCACACGAACCCTACCAAACACCGTTAATGGTTCAGTAATGTAATTACAAACACGTGTTTTAGTTATTGCAAAAGAGTTTCACACCCGTCTCTATGCAATTATTATGAGCTTGCAACCCTTACGCTAACCATGGTACCAACCCTTAGGAATAAACTAGAGGAGACTTAATGAGGAAAATAAGAATTTAAGAGCACAAAAATATTTTTTTAAACACATTAATGATTTTAAAATTACTACGTTAACGGGAAACCCAAAGCTTTAAATTCATGCCATAATTTTTATGGTGAATTTTATGATCATCGTATATTTTTATTTGTGTATTTATAATCTATATACCTGTCATCATGCTACTTCCATAAGTTATAAGTGTTATATCAGCCTCTAGTTTAAAAAAATTAAGATGTGTAAAATTGACGATTCAAAAGAACTTGTAAAAGTCTATTTGAATAAAGATATTTTGACTTTTGACTTTGACTTTGACTCTGTATGTCTCACTAAGAGATTATTATTTCTTCATTATCCAAGCTTTGATTAGTCTGAGTTAATCATGCTGTCCCTGCGCGCGCTCGAGCCCGATTTGTCGCGTGCAGTTTATAATAAGCGTCTTTTGTCAGTTATTAAAATAATTTATTTTATAATGTAAATTAGATTTTAATAACACATATAATGCTATTTATTTTTGAGAATAACTGAACTGAACAGCCGGTTCCAAGTATTTTAATATAACAATAATGGCTGTGTAAGCTTTTGCTGTGACACACGCATATAAGAAAACAAAAGAAGTAAGGCACTCAGTATTTCATAATAAATCGCCAAACGTAGCAAGGGACGCGGGATATCTGATTACAATAAAGCACCCGATATGGCTGAAATATTTACTGTTCTTTTAGCTCGCCTTTTGTTGGCAGACGCCATTGTTTCAAGCTATAGTTCAATTCTTATATCTGATTTCATCTGAGTCTCATTTACCCATAATGGACCAGAAAGTCTTTTTTCAAGTAATTGGTCGGATGAAATAACTTTTAACCTTACATTTTAGTACTATAAAAAGGTACATAATTTTGTAATCCTATTGATTAATTTTGATACTGTAAAAACAGTTTTTTTTAATATTAACGCACGTAAAAATAACCACAACTACGCAGTCAACTAAAGTACTGAATGGCTCACAAATTGATATCTTTACTATATCATCCATTTTTAGAATACGTCCCTTTTTTCAAACAAACATAACTGTGATTATCCCGAGATAATTCCATGGTCCGTTGAGAAATAATCGCTCATCGGTAATCGTTATTTTATAATGACAGCAGTAAACTTCTCAGCAGATTATGTTATCTTGCAATTATGTTCTTGGACATGAGCACATGCATAAATGAAAAGAAATGTCATACACGAGCCGTCAAAATACCGTGCAGGGAAATCTCAGAACGCTAACTAGTTGTTGGTTTGAGTGGCAGTTGTACTCGACAAAAAGTCTTGCACCAAAAAGTAAACTAACGCTGTGCGCGGGGTCAAATAGACTCAAATCTTTGATCTGTCCGCTCGTCACGACAGTGTCGTGTTTGGTGGACAATTGTTTGAGTAGCGGCGCGGTCAGCGCGTGTGGCCTCACATTCCGGGAATTTCGGGATTCAGACATGTGTCGGGTGCTATAGATGTTAACTTACAAGTATTAATAAATTGGAGATCAATCCATTTTGCCACTACTGTAACTAAAACTTTGATGTTGAGATAGTTGGATAATATAGGTAAAACTATACCTACTACAGATAATATTAATTGTAAAATGTTATTTATAGAAATAGTATAAAAAAAACATAATTAATTCATTTAATAGCATCTGTAGCGAGGTTGGCTAAATACCAGCTTGGAAAACGAGAGGCCGCGGGTTTGATCTCCGCACCAAGATTTTTTTATATGACCCACAAATATTTGTATCGAGTCTGGGTGTTTGTGAAACCGACTTAGACCGACCCAAGACTCGTAACTTAGTGTGGTGTCAGACCTATGTGACTATAGGGTATATTATTTATTGATATATTAATATAGAAAATATTTTCTTCTATTACAATAATCTAATTATTTAAACACAGAGTGGTTTGCTTGATGTCGAAGCAAAGTTATGTTAAACGAAGCTAAAGAATAGGCTATGACTTTCTCATTGTGTCCTTAATTACCTCATGTCAAGTTGAAATAAACCTGAGTGTGTATTCACGCAAGTTGCCTACGTGGCTTGCGTTTAGCAACAAATCAGCAATGCCTACGCACTATCAATTCGCTGCTTTATAGATTCATAAAACCGAGACCGGTCTTGGCACACGGAGTAATCGTTGAGCGTTTACGAACCGTGCATCCACACAATCCCACCTTGCAGTTGGTCCAACTGTGTGTGTAGATGGTACGTGCAAGATCCGTGGGGTTCACGTGAATTGGCACGATATTGGAATTTAAGCCCCAAATTAAGGATTAACTGTGTGATTAGTCTATGTGATTGCGTCTCAATTTATGGACTGTGGTTTTGCGATTATGTTTGTAAACTTCGTTAGAAATAGCACGCATGCGGCATGTGCTGATGAGTGGTTATTTCTAATGTACTGTAATGGGTGTGTTTAATGCTGACTTATAATGACAACTTACCCTTTAGGAGTTCAAATACTAAGTCATGAATAAAGTATAGTTGTAATAATCCGTTTTTATAATGTTTTATATTTTACTCGAATAAGAAGCTCAACTGCAAATTTGGCTTATTTTATCTATGTCGAACCTTTAAAGTTTCGTAAAGTTATACACCTAGCGCGTGCCGGACAAGCGAGTAATACTTCAAATTTTTGCCCTTCATCTTAAAAACCCAACATCTGATACAACGGTTAAATTAAAGCTATGAGCGTGAATAGACAAATAGTGATCAGTTTACAAAGACCAACAGCGTCTAACGCATGAATTTCCGATTTTATGTCGGAATATATTAAAACAACATGCGTACAATGGCTCGCTCGCCATCTGACGTTATATTTAATGGACAGCTGAAGTGTTTGCCGGCTAGACGTTTAAATAGCGGTGTGTACCCATTCCCCGATATTCCTTCGTGTTCCGTGCCCACATAGCTTTGGTAATTTATGCTCGAGGCGCGTACGAAGGCCTATTAGCCGCGCTGATGCATTGAAAACCTAGGAAAAACTCATTAGTGAAATAAAGGACTTGCGGGTAAAGAAAACTCATTAACTACGCGCATACGATTGGTTTAATTGCTTGGAGTAAATCGTGATGTTACATGTTTACCGGCACATGTTCGCCTGCTGACGTCAACTCCGTTCCAGAAATTCAATGATGTATGGTTAAAGTTAAATCAAATTGAGGAAGTTATTTCGGATCTAAGCTTGCTGCCAAACAATTGTTTATTTATTTATTTACACTTCCTTGTATGTACAAAATATTATAAAGAAACTTATCTATTAAAAATTAGACAAGAGGCGGCCTTATCGCTCTAGGCAATTTCTTACAGGCAACCTTAGGATGGATAATAAAAGAGGAAAAATAAAGCGGGTTGAATAAATTGTTTATTTCTGAGAAACTAATATTATTCTTATAGTGAATAACTTTACACTTCGGCTAATTAAAGAAACGAAGTTTTGCTTTTTCGCGTAAAATTTGTTTGAAAAGTGAAGTCTGAGAATTGTTTGTTAATATAAACATTTGTAACTCTTCAAATATTAGTAAGATAAAGTAACCGGCACTGTCACGGGTGCGTGTATTCATATACATACATGATCATCATCAGCCCATCATCCCACTGCTGGGCACGGGCCTCCCCTACAACTGAGAGGGTTTAGGCCTTATTCTATACACATAGCCTTATATACATACTTACTGCGTATTAATATCTATACTCTCGTCTTATTTCTCGAAATTTCTGCCACTACTTTAGTTAAATAATTTAAAAATATTATTTTTACTTCATAAGCAGTGATGGCCTCGAGGTTTAGGCGCGCGGTCGAGAATTTCGGCGGTCGCAGGTTCAAACCCCAGGCACACAACTCTGACTTTTCGAAGTTATGTGTGTATTAACAATGAATTATCACTTGCTTTAACGGTGAAGGAAAACATCGTGATAAAACCTGCACACCTAAAAGTTCTTAGGAATTTCTTAGGTGTGTAGTCCGCCAACCCGCACTAGGCCAGCGTGGTGGACTAAGGCCTAAACCCTCTCAGTTGTAGAGGAGCAGCAGTGGGACGTATATGGGCTGATGATGATGATGATTTTGACTTCTGAAACAATCCTACGTAATTCTGCATAACATGCACTATGATGTGTCGATTATCGAGAGAAGATTACCACGCTTCTTGATACTCTATTCAAAACTCTAATACTCGTACTCGTACATTTACCATAGGGTCTTTTCACCATGCCAATATTAAAAAAGAAAACACTTAAATTCTATTTTTATCACCCTTTATATTGCTTTATTTATTAATAGCACCCTATCGAGATATTCAATGAAGATATTTCAAAATAATGTACTAAGTACGGCTAGCTGTCATGACTCAACAGAAACTGAGCAAACAGCGTCGCTCCTCGTTCACTTCCCACTTGCAATGAGATTAGTAAGGGATTGATTGCGCTGTCGACACGTGTTGATACTGCGTTATAACGCAATTTTGTGCTAACTCACTACTCCGAACTACGGTTCAGATGAGCGTTGCGTTTCTTGATTATTATTATTTATAGTGATTGCATTGGGGTAATGTCGTGTTATTATTTGATTGATCGAACGATATAATGTAAACTGTAATCTATAAATTGCCTCTAATGTACTTGTACTTTAAAAGCTTAATTTAATGAGTAATAAAATTAAATAATTAAAATGGAAATATGGTGACTGACTTTAGAAATAAAAATTAAAATATTTTCGACAGGATCAAAGCCTAAATTTCATTTCTCACATGGATTCTAAGATACGTGTTAGTTTTTGTAGAATTATGTCCTGAATTCGTGTCTTTAGAATAAGTATTTAACTGATCTTATTCCTTTAGACACAAAACGTAAAAACACTCATTGGGTCTAGTCAGAAGCCCTATGAATGACGAGGAAAACAGTTTGTTTTCAAATAAAACACAGTGTTGTTACAGCTAAAAAAAATTGAAGTGAAAGTCGAATCAGGAGTTATATACATATTGTGTATTATCCGCCCGCTGTACGAAATCTGAAAGTCCAATCCACTTGCCGAATAATGCAGCACGGTCTACTGAAAATAGCAAAAAGTAAAAGTAACACTCGTAAAAAAAAAGTAAAAGTAAAAACACTCAAATATTTTCAAGCCTTTGCAGAATCGAGTCTGAAGGGGCACTTGACTCGTCTCATCCGAATGTAACTAGTCACATCTGCATCCGGGTGCTAATGTTGCCACCCGGATGTCCGTTGTTACATATTGCTTTGTTCATTGCGATCATATTACTCTATGAAATTATTTTCAAATTAAAGCGTGCATTTGCCACAATTATTCAATTAAAGAATTCTGTTCTTCAATAGCTTATTTAAGATCGGTATAAGTTTATTTTCTATAGTGGTAAGGCAATGTATATGATAGTAATCGCGGTGTGGTGCAAATCGAATGTGATTAGCGAAAAACGATTGTGACTGATATGATCTTTCTGGAACTGGAACTGTGCCCGAAAAACGGCAATAGGCTCGCCCCCTATTACGTGGGACTGATACATACCTGGCGAAATGTGGGTGCAGAAATGCACCTCTGCCTACCCCTTCGGGGAATACAGGCGTGAGGGATGATCTTTCTCTTGTCCACGTAATTGCTATGCCAGCTTGTTGGCTTTCGGATATGGTGCAGAGTGATTTCGAAACGCATTTTCTATTAGGGTCTATGGCGCGTTTTACCTCTGATACAACAGAGATGTTCTACTAGCGGTAACAAATATTTTGCAAAGCATTTACGCTCCTACGAAAAAACTTTACTTTCCTCTAAGGAGTAGGCAGAGGTGAAATTCTGCACCCACATTTCGCCAGGTGTGTACCAGTCCCACGTAATAGGGAGGGAGCCTATTGCCGTTTTTCGAGCACATTTCCAGACTCCGTGCTGCTGAATATCCTAATGGAAAAACCCAATAACACTATGCCTGACCCAGAAATCGAACCCAGGACATCTAGATCCTACGGCACATACTTTTGCCGCGAGACCACGATGCAGTCATTTAATTAAGCATTAGGAATCTAATATCATGCAAATCAAATTTATTGCGAGTAAAAAAAACAAGATGTCTGATTTACATTTTGATTTACAGCGTTTTTGCGATAATATGACATGTTAGCATGTTGTAAATCAATATACTCATAATGCTAATAAATCTCCGCGTGTCGTGTTGTTCGTGGCACGAGCGCCACGCAATGATGTCCGAAGCTCTGAATTATTTGCGTAAAAACATAACATGGCCGTGTATCTTCAGTGAAAATTTGTGACAGCATTGAAGAATGTATCATGATACAGGCATACTTCAACATGAACGTTACCTACTTATAATGCTGTTTAATATTTTCTAAAGTATAGATTTTTTCGTATGAAATGAACAAAGTAAAGGAAAGAATCGTTTGTGGTGACTTTATAATCTAATAGATTATTTTGAACAGAACTAATTGTAAGATAACAAAGTCGTTACTAATGATTTTAAAACTTGATTCAATTATTTAAGAAATCATTCGATTATTTAAAAAAAAAACAGTTTTAATATCTATCTAGTTTTGTTAATAAACTGTCGAGAGTTGAAAAAAGATTCTTCATTATCATCGGCCCATGTATGCACCACTGCTGGGCACAGGCTTTCTCTACAACTGAGAGGGTTTAGGCCTTAGTCCACCACGCTGGCCTAGTGGGGGTTGGCGGACCAAACACCTGAGACACCTACACACCTAACAAAATTTTATCCTTTCTTTATTTTGTGTTTATATCGGACACTGGCACAAAATCGTATTCCACTAATAACTATAAAAAAGGTATTTGTCATACAGGAAAAACAGAACTTTGTTTTCATTAACAACTGCGTTATTAAAAACAAATGGTCATCAAGAACGTGAAGAGTTGGTTTCCGAAAATTATTTGTGAGCGATGATTCACATTTCCCATAAACTGTGGACCGTTAGTTCTGTGGACATGAGGCGCTGTGTCAATGTGGGTCGAATCATATTCACTGGTCTCGATGTGTAAAGGATACCTGTTAGTGAAAACAATGACCTTGTATCTTTTCTTTAATGCTCGCATAAACAATTTTTTTTGACTTTGATAAAAAAAAATATAGCGACTTGATAGGCTTATGCCTTAGTCTATCACGCTTACCTAGTGTGGTTTGATGGACTTTGAAGAGAATTGGCTTCTTTATTTTGATCTTTGACTTGTACTTTGATGTTTTTTTTCAACCTTAAAATAAATAAGATTAATTTAATACTCACGTAACTGAAAAGTCAAATATTTATTTCCTGGAATCGAACGGAATCGATTTATAAATACGATCTAATATACCAAACAGAGTTGTAACAAAAAAATAGGAGTATCTCACACCAAATCGTGTAAAAAATAGTCATCATCATCATCATCAGCAGCCCTTCTTACGTCCACTGCTGGACATAGGCCTCTCCTATGGCACGCCACTGGGCTCGATCTTGGGCCCTCCTCATCCAACCGCTGCCAGACACCCTGCGAATATCGTCACCCCCCCCCCAGCCAGAGGGCGTCCTACACTAAGTTTGCCGAGTCGCGGTCTCCACTCCAGAACTCGTTTCCCTATTATATACTATTTAAAAAATAGTATAAAAGTATTACTTGTCTATGTCCAACAATAGTTAATTTAATTGAGATAAGTGGGAAGCTAAAACAACATAATATATTTGAGAGCGAACTGCCCACTGGTTTTATCAAACGAATGAGTGCAGCGATTGCTTCCGGCACTATCATATCTAAGATTATGTTTTATGGGAGGAGGCGGGTGGTCCGTGTTGAGTTCTGAGTCTGGACCGATAAAAACTTAATATTGTGTGTGTATTAACTGCAGGCAGCTCGGTTAATAACACGTAAGTTATGCGACTACTACACCAAGCACATTCGGGTTCTGGATAGGGAGAGTTTTTGATAATTGCGATTTATATTTTAGTGTGTGTGATGAGCCTGTGTACATCTTATTAACATCAGACCGGTATAATTGCTTTGACTAGTGACGGATGGTCTTCATTTCTTGACATTTGGACCGCACTGTAATTTATGCAACATATTATGTAAGTTTCATTAACAATACTACATAATCTGCATCTATATCGTCTCGCAGCATAAGTACGTGCCGTGCGATCTAGAGGTCCCGGGTTGCATTCCCGGGATGGGCAGTGTTGTTGGGTTTTTCCAGTATGAAATTCTCAGTAGCAGCGCGGAGTCAGAAAATATCTCTGAACAACGCCAATAGGCTCGCCCCCTATTGCGTGGGCCTGATGGATAACTGTCAAAATCTTGGTGCAAAAAAGCACCTTTTCCTACCGCTTCATAGAATACAGTTGTGAGGTTATGTACATACATAACCTACTTACATACATATGTACCCATGTTTCTTTCACATTATGGAAAACTTTAAACGGTGAATATTTATAATTAATTGCGCTGACGGCTTATATAAAAGGCTGTAAAGTAAAACTATTCAATGATTTACAGTTACCAAGTAGGTATAGCATGAGGGATGTCAACTGTTTGTCAGCGTGACCGCGGTTCGACCCGTGCCGTGAGACCCTCTTAGATCGTGACGACGATACACGCGACAACTGTCTACTACTCACTGGCTCCTTAACTTGAATCAATGCCGATTGGCATAGTTGGTAGGAACTTAGGCAACTAGCTTTCTGCGACAAATAATGCTGATTGAATCCTCTATTGCCTATGATAGACTGTAGGTTAAGAAGTAGAGTATTTTTTCTAAAAGCGAATCTCGTAAAGTAAAGGTCGACTGCGTAAAGATATGACAGATGATTTCGACAATTTAATACTAAAATTACGATTAAGTATTTGCACAGCGTTGAGCTTACTATCAGATACGATGTTGTAATTTCTTCGTGCCTATTATATTAAGCAGTGATGGCCTCGAGGTTTTGGCGCGCGTTCGAGAATTTCGGCGGTCGCAGGTTCAAATCCCAGGAACACCTCTGACTTTTCGAAGTTATGCGTGTATTCACAATGAATTATCACTTGCTTTAACGGTGAAGGAAAACATCGTGATAAAACCTGCACACCTTAAAGTTATTAGGAATTTCTTAGGTGTGTAGTCCGCCAATCCGCACTAGGCCAGCGTGGTGGACTAAGGCCTAAACCCTCTCAGTTGCAGAGGAGGCCCGTGCCCAGCAGTGGGACGTATTTGGGCTGATGATGATGATTATATTTGACTCATAACACTTGTAAAAACAATTGGAATTCAATCAAATAGATGAAAGATGGATTTCCGCGGTGTTTACAAAGAAAATATTTATGTACGTATGAAGTTGGTGTAGATAAATTGAATTGATTAGATTTGTGGAGATAACGAGCTGGACACGGCGCGGAGGTGTGTTGCACAAATGAACAGTGTAAACAGTAAACGAGCTGCCAAGAATCCACTATCATACAAGAGATTCCTTAATGTACTTCTCGGAGATTTTAATTGCGATGAATCATTTTTGTAAATACTTACTCCTTCACGTACACACTATATTATCTGTCTTCTATTTGATATCCTAATAGTTTCATTGTTGCTGTGTAACTCCTGTCCTTAAAGGTCTCATCCATCTCACGAAGAAGATTCTTCCCTTGTTTGATTTTTAGGACTGAAATCGTAACAGAATTGCTTTCGCACTAATACAATCAAGGTTGAGTCATGAAATTAATATTAACGTATTCAGATTTTTGGACTAAATAACCATGCAATAAAGCTATTTATATATTCGAATTGACTCACAGCCGATAAGGCTTTGTTAACTTGGAATTATACGACTGATGTTCAATTTAAGCAGTAAGGCGGGAGAGTCATTATTGTTTTCACTTAAATCGAAGAATGTTCTCGACTATTTTTTATTTGGTAATTACGTTACGGTTTGTAATTTCCACGTCAACGTCCAAGAACTTTAGCTTTAATGCAAATGATGTAACTAATGGTTTTTAGTATTGAAAATCTCCACCGGAGAAGAAGTATATTTACTACACTATATAACATCTAATCATCTCGATGATATAAAAGAAACTTGTGCAAATATAAAAAAATCGCGATCGAAACTAATATTCATCATCATCATCATCATCCCATATACGTCCCACTGCTGGGCACGGGCCTCCTCTGCCACTGAGAGGGTTTAGGCCTTAGTCCACCACGCTGGCCTAGTGCGGGTTGGTGGACTACACATCTAAGAAATTCCTAAGAACTTTTAGGTGTGCAGGTTTCATCACGATGTTTTCCTTCACCGTTAAAGTACGTGATAATTCATTGTTAATACACACATAACTTCGGAAAGTCAGAGGTGTGTGCCTGGGGTTTGAACCCGCGACCGTAGAGATTCTCGACCGCGTGTCTAAACCTCGAGGCCATCACGACTCATACATTCTATTAAATTAGCTATCAAAATTAATACGAAAAGTACATTAACTGTCGGCTCTGGTTTTAATTAATTAAAATTTAAGCTGAATCGTTCAAGTCCTCTTCTTCGCTGCAGCCAAGACGAAGTAAAGACAAACAAAATGGTTAAGTTTCAGACGTTCTCCGAGACAGGCTGACTTCTGCGATATAATATTTAGAACTTTGAAAATGGATGCATTAAGCCAACAACCGGCTAAGTGCAGACTTAAGAAAGGAATTAAGCGGATTCGCTTGTCAATTAACTTGTGTTTCTATCGCTTGCGAATCGTAGAAGGCAGAACTGATTTTACAAACAAAGGTTTCTTAAGTTATTTCTCTTTGTTTACGCGATTTTATTTTACTTTTTAGAGAAGTAAAGTTTATAGTAAATATCTTACTTTTGTACCCACTTTCTTGCGAAATTAACACTCGACGAGATTATTTAAATTGTTAAAAATAATTTAAAAAAATGCCGTTTTTAAAACATTATTAATTTGTTACAGTAGTTATAATTTCATCTAAAAACAATCATTATATTCGTTTCAGTTATGTTGCTTCTTGTTTTAAAGTTACTTGCAAGTAAATATTGCTTTGTTTCCCTTCCTCTAACATCATTCAAGTTTCAATATAGCTACACAAAACACTGATGTTGTTTTGTTTTTACCAACATTCCATGAACGACTAAAAGGTAATCTGTATAGCTAAGACTCATGTCTTTCTAATACCATCGAAAATCCATCCATATAAATTCAATTATTCATTATTAACTGTGTAGGTCCTACCGGCTTCCATGCCACGTTTTACATACTTAAATCCTATGATTTATCAAGCATTTGGTACGAAGAAGATTCGTTGGATATGAGAGACTCCTCCATGTATGGACCACAGATTATATAGCGATGAGACAAGATAATGTCGAATGGCGAACATTTTACTTACCGTTAAAATTGTTATATAAAATAGGGTGAGAAATTTGTATAGAAGACACCGTTTTTATAGCGACCAAGTTGACAATGAATATGTATTTAAGAGCTTTTTGTCATGATTTACAGTTAGTGTCTTTTGACATGACATTATACAAGTATGGCCGGCTGAATTCTTAATATTTTTTGCATTTACCGTTCTTTTTTTGAATTTATTGGTTGTGATGGTCAGTATTTTATTACTTTATTCGTCGGTATTGCTTTTATGAGGCAAAATTGAGACTTGATATTTTTGGATAGGGAACTTTTTATTTTATCGTTTCTGTGTATGTTATTGTTTTTGGTTCTTTGAGCAAATGTTTAATTAAACCTTCCAGGTTGAGTGGAGTTGAGAAGTTGGTAAATTTTGTAAAGCTATAATACAAGCTGCCTCGTGGTCTCGCGGTACTAGTATGTGCCGTGCGATCTAGAGGTCCTGGGTTCGATTCCCGGGTCGGGCAAAGTCGTATTGGGTTTTTCCATTAGGAAATTCTCAGTAGCAGCCCAGAGTCTAGAAATGTGCCCGAGAAACGGCAATAGGCTCGTGCAACCCTATTACGTGGGACTGATACATACGTGGCGTAATGTGGGTGCAGTAAGGCACCTCTGCCTACCCTTTTGGGTAATACAGGCGTGAGATTATGTGTGTATGAAAAATACAAATAAGATATGTTAATCTAAATATTTTACCTAATATAACCTGTAGCCTCATTTTATTACAAAGTTATTACGTCTTGGCAATATTTAACGTAGAGCTCTCATGAAACTAATATGAAAACTAATCTTGGCAAATTGAAATATTGCCGAAAGTTTACGGCAGTAGGTTTCAATAGGAGCCCTGAGTACTTTATATTAAAACTATGAGCACTTGTATATTAAAACTTGCTCTTGAACTTAGTAAAACAATAACTTTGTCCGCAGTTTCATTGCTTTATATAGTAGTATTCATGTTTAAAAATTATTCCTTCGGGAGGCCATTTTTTATCGTAATACAAATGACATAGAAAGGTCTATATTTACACAAATTTCCTCAACCGACAAACTTTTCAAATGTATATCAAACTATAGGTAGGTATTTAGATCGTGTAAATTGGATTACACCTACACCTTTCATATATGAATATACCTGTTATACGGTTGAATAAACAATGGAACCGTCTCCAAATATCCCATTTCACCTGTCCTAGAGTAAACTAAAAAGTGACCTCTAGCCGTTTTCAACAGAATTCACACGCCCACATGCTGTTTGCTCGCTGTGAATGAATTTTGAAGTGGTTCG
The DNA here is from genome assembly GCA_907164795.1 of Hemaris fuciformis. Taxonomy (NCBI): domain Eukaryota; kingdom Metazoa; phylum Arthropoda; class Insecta; order Lepidoptera; family Sphingidae; genus Hemaris; species Hemaris fuciformis. The sequence goes on along the minus strand of OU015440.1, from coordinate 3,688,452 downwards.
CGCGCTTCTCAATGACTCATTGTGGAATGCTGATTGGTTGAATGATTGGCTTTGTTCGATGTTGTCGTCTCTGTGTCAACATTCATAGCTATTTGTTCTTTGACGTTTTTAGGTAATGAAATATTGATGGACTACGCTGGGCGCCATGTTCGATTTACAAGATGGAGTATTTAATATTAAAATTGCCTTTTGAATTAAGACATCTTTTTTAAATCTTGACTGACGAGGGTCTCAGGGAACAAGCATGTGCCGGACGATCTAGAGGTGTCGGGTTCGTTTCCTGGGTTAGGCAAAGTGTTACTGGATATTTCCCTTAAAAATTCTCAGTTAGCATAGAGTCTGGCAATTTGCCCGTAAAATGAGATAGGTTTGCCACCTATTACGTTTGACGGATACATATCTTTTGATATGTATGTGCAGCCATGTATGTACCTCTGTCTACCCCTTCGGGGAATACCGGTGCGAGGTTATGTGGGTATGAACTGAGACGAACACGTACAAATTATTTCATTGACGTCAAGTAAAAGTGTGTTTTTATTTAACTTTTTTATGTTGCATGAATATTGATTTTTAAACTATATAAGTAGGTAAGACGTAACGGATTGTTATTTATTGCCTGACCTCGTGAACAAATATAAAAAAAATGCAATAAAATGCACATTCATACATAATCATGTCAAAATATATATATACATACGTTGCCTCTGATATAATAATTACAAAAAAATAAAATCATTATGTATCGTACAATTTTTTTTCTATTTCCGTGACAACTTAATTCACACAATTATCACCAACTATGGCGTGTAACTTAACTAATTCCATTCCCTTAAATAGCAATGACGAATAAAACAGAGCCTTGATGAAAACGTCATGTGGAAGTGATAAAAACATTTACATCTAAGTGACCATAAAATGTGTAGTTGTTTCCCTAAACCGAGGCATTTCTTGCGAAGATCCCGGTACTTTACCGGTGTTAGTGCCGCTTGTTTCAAACGCTACTATTGAACTCGGAAAGAAACTATCGATCAAACACAAATCTTTTTTCTCCCAACAGTCCAAACGTTTCATTAGGGGTATATACTCGTATACTGTGAAGTATCACGTTCACTAAATTTCCAGATAAGAAACAATATTATTTTTTGCCCAAAAATATTTGTGTTGAATCGTGTTGTCACTCAACGAGCTATGGATAGGGCTATGCTCGGGGTTTCCCTACGAGATCGAATCAGAAATGAGGAGATCCGTAGGAGAACTAAAGTAACCGACATAGCCCAGCGGATTAGCAAGTTGAAGTGGTAATGGGCCGGGCACATAGCGCGGAGAACCGATGGCAGATGGTTCCAAAAGGTTCTCGAGTGGAGGCCACGTACCGGAAAGCGCAGCGTAGGACGTCCACCCACAAGATGGTCCGACGACCTGGTGAAGGTCGCGGGTCGTCGCTGGATGCAGGCTGCCTCCAACAGGTCACTAGAGGCCTACGTTCAGCAGTGGACCTCCTTAGGCTGATAATGATGAATGATGATGATTTGTGTTGAATGTCTCAGGGCTTGGATTAATTGGTTTTATTCCACATCAGGGTTCTTGTACACTGTATAACGAAGTTATCCAATTATAATATAGCTAACACAGGACGCCGTATCCGTCACATCACACGTATGACAGGACAGATTACTCTAATTGGCCCGTGCTCCTAATGCACATCCTTGTAGACGACGTGTCTACTCCGACCCGTCCATACAGCATACCAAGACATCTACCCTGAATGTAAGGCGGATATTATCACTATAAACTACATCGAGACGCGAGTGACAGTCCTACAAGTGGTAGTGTCCAATCACGGCAATATCCTACAATTCCAACGACTGCCTTTCTAATTTTGATTAGCACTTTTTCTTAAACACGCTTGGATCTTGAAATTCCTGCCTACAACCCACTTACTTATAAGGTTTATGATAATTAAAGCACTTCTTTTGCTTTAGTTCGAGGACGGTTGAATGTAATTTCTCCGTTTAATGTTTTAATTGACATCTATTGAGATTTTAAGTGGTTTCATTGGAGCCGTTATGGTCTAATGATTGTGATACTTGGGTGTCGTTTGTGACAAATCGAGACAAATGTTATATTGCTTTCACACATTCATTTTCTTTACTAGTCATGTTGGGTAGTCATGGTTAGTCATGGTAGTCATGGTTGGGTTGGTTCAAGAACTGGTGCGACTAGTAACTCGGAGGAAGGTTAATTTCACATGACTTTTTGGGTTGAATTAAAGTAATGAATTTTTCGAATTTATTTATACGATTGGTTTTCTTTTTAGATAACAGTTTGTTTTTAGTTTTAACAATGAAATCAGAATTATACTAAGCATTGATTTGACCTTAACTAACTAATAGGGCTTCTCCAAGCCGGTGTTGACTAAGAGAATTATATATACATTTATAGGTATTCTCTTAAAGGTCTGGATTAGAAGTTTAGGTGCCATTTTAGGGGTCCCTTTAGCAGTATCGCAATAACTTAGTGGTAATTACTATTGCGATGCTATGACGATAGTCGACACAGTTATGATATTATTAAAAAAAAAATATTAGTAAATAGGAATAGAGGGGAAGAATTTTTCTCGTTAGATGTCTGCATAACCTTCTATTTATAAGAATGATTAAGTACAGTTCTTTCCGTTTCCTTAATCTAATAAAAATTGTTTACGCACGATGTTAAACGTTAGGCACGGTATTTTATTGAGGTATTGTAATTTTTTTTATTTCCCGTTCTGCGAAAGACTTATTATTGTAGCAATTTTATAGCCATTTCTTATAGTATGTTTTAAAAGCGATACTTAGGTGTGACTAGACCTAAATATAACACATGGATCAGAACTGAGAAGTGCATTTTAAAGACTTACCAAGAATCGATTTTAAAATTTACTTTTGTATGTATATCGGTGCATTCAAGGCCCGAAGCACTTAAAATATATAATATAATCTTATATATAAAAATGAATCGCAAAATGTGTTGGTAAGCGCATAACTCAACAACGCCTGGACCGATTTCACTAATTCTTTTTTTGTTGTGTTTGCTATTGTTAGGAGAAGGTTCTTATGAAATAAAAAGTTAAGAAAATTGGGAGGAATATGGTAAAAACAACAATTTAATTTTCTCATATAAACTGTTCTACCTAATATTCTGTCAAACATTTTATGTTTATCCCGTCAATATGGTTAATGGTCCCCTCAAATTAAAGAACGTATTTAAATAAAGGTTTTGAATCGACAACATATATCCAGAATATTCGAATAATTGCGTATTTTAGATTTTAAAAATGTGGAATAATGTCAGTAATAAAAAGGGATTGACATATTTATTGGTTGTCAAATATTTATGCGTGCGTTCAGAAATGTATTTTTAAACTCCTTGGTTGTACCTGATTTACAAACGAAGGCAGGTTCGGTAGTCATCACGCTTTGAAATCTAAAACACCCACAACTATGCAATGGAATGCGCTTGGTGTTAAGAAAATTGTTGAGTAATGTTATTCACGTGACGATACTGAAAAGACAACTTAGAGATGAATTGGTGCTTGAGAATTCATCAATTAGATTGATCTAAGATTTCATTGATCCTAACGGGTATGACCATTGAGTTCAAACGAATTCAGTTCCCGATTCGTCATGCCTTCGCAATGACGATTAACAAAAGATGTCTGTGATCTTTTAGACAATTAAAAAATATATTAAAAATGTATATCACAAGGTGCATCATCATCATCAGCCCATATATGTACGTCCCACTGCTTGGCATAGGCCTTCTCTGCAACTGAGAGGGTTTAGGCTTCAGTCCACCACACTGATGCTTCAATGAAGAGAATTAAAACCGACTACATCCCATCCCATATGTACATGTGTAATTAAATCATGACTTGCGGAGACACGATTGATGCATTTAATTTTCGTACTTATTTATTTCTGTACTTTTATCTCAATAAAGTGCTGAACTTAATATTTATTTCCATACAATCAAAAATAAAATTCAGGTAATATGTAACATTCAATGACTGTTAGGGGATACGAAGTTTTCCGGGTCAGCTATTATAAATGTTAATGTTTTGTTTGTTACGCTTTCACGCCAAAACTACTTAACCGATTATCATGAAAATTTGTACACATAGTCTTCGAGATATAAAAAAGGACATAGGATTCTTCTTATTAAAAAAAATACGGAGGATAAAAGAATTGAAAAATGATTGAAAAAAGATTTGAATGACTTTTGGTATGCAGATAGGTGGGACCCACCGTAATAACATAGGTGGGAATGGTTATCCTTACTATTATATAAATGTGAATGTAGGGATGTTTGTTACGCTTTCACGCAAAAACAAAAATTTTGGTATGACCATAAATGAGACCCTGTGAAGTAACATAGGCTATGTTTTATCCCGGGAAAATGTAATGTTCCCATTGGGATAAACATATTATTAAAAATACGAAAATAACTGTCAGAGTTTTACTTTTACGCCTCAACTATTTGAATTGATTTGACTTTTTTTTAAATTCAGTAAGTGCCATTTTGGGCACTTGAGGAACGATTTATAGATTCACTTATTATCTTTCTGCGCCCAACCCTGAAGTCTACGCGGACGGGGTCGCGGGCAAAAGCTATAAAAATATAAAAATTGCGATTACAAAACAGGTGTTGTTCGTAGAAGGGTGAAAATTTGGAGTTATATGTATTTTTCAATGCTGAATCACAAAAAACTCACTGCCTCGTGGTCTCGCGGTACAAGTATGTGCCGAGCGATCTAGAGGTCCTGGGTTCGATTCCCGGGTCGGGCAAAGTGTTATTGGGTTTTTCCATTAGGAAATTCTCAGTAATAGGCTCGCCCCCTATTACGTGGGACTGATACATACCTGGCGAAATGTGGGTGCAGAAATGCACCTCTGCCTACCCCTTCGGGGAATACAGGCGTGAGTTTATGTATGTATGTATGTGATTCACAAAAAAATAAAAACAAAAAATGTCCACTAAATAACAAAAAAAAACTTTTCGGGTTGGACCATAAAAATAGATAACCTATTCTCAGACTTACTGAATATACATATAAAATTTCATCAAAATCGGTCGAGCCGTTTCGGAGGCTGTTTCGAACTGTGACACAAGAATTTTATATATATATATATATATATATATAGATGTATATGTATATCTCACTCTATACAATTTTGACCATATTTTTTTGTTTAATTTGTATATCGATCAAAGCAATGACTGTTATACGTATCATTATAATTTTTTAGTGCTATTATCATTTATTTACATTTTAATAAAAAAAAAAAAAAATTAAAATGGTCAGTATAAGATAGAGGTTGATCGTAGAAGGGTGAAAATTTATGATTATAATTAATTTATCAATGCTGAATCATAAAATATAAAGAAAATAAAGTCAATAGAAAAAAAAACATACCCCTAAATATTAAACCCTTAAATGTTGACCGATTCTCAGACCTACCTACAATATACACACAATATTTCATAAAAATCAGTCGGGCCGTTTCGGAGGAGTTTGCCAAAAAACACCGCGACACGAGAATTTTATATATATGGCAAAACAACGTTTGCCGGGTCAGCTAGTAATAATATAAAATTAGGTGCATAAAAATTATGCGACGAAACACATGTGCAATTTAATTTTTCCATAGACACTTGAAATTAATTACCCTTCCATGAATAGTAAGCTAATTCTTATTGAACTCTTCTTATTTTGTTATTGCCAAAGCCAAAAAGTCGTAAGCCACAAATGAAAGAAATACGAATTGTCTAATTAAAACACCGTGCAAGAGAAACACCATCCGCTGAATAATAAATGGTGCTAAACGATATGCAAACAAACCGCTTCATTATTGTGTTCTCATTCATACATTCATTTAAAATTATAAACTCGCGGTAGTGTTAACTTTTTCACGGCGCTCTGTTAAATGTGTCAGTTTTTATTGACGTAAAAAATGACAGATTGACGGCAACGCATCATGAGACGTGGTAGTTAGCGACTGATTGACAAATTATGTAAATTATGACAGGTATCAGTGTAATTTGTGTTAATGATTGTTTGTTTGTTTACTGCAACGTCTAATACTACTGTCAAGACGTAAAACATTGATGGCTTGTAGTATAGTAAAGAGTTTTTGAATGAAGACCACGGAGCAGTCAGCGTAGTGTCCATTCATTATGTAACGCGTGTCCTTACAAAGGTAGGCAGAATAAATAGTTTTTACTAGAGACGTTGCGCTTCTAACAGGTTCTTTAATTACATCCATACATACATAAACTCACGCCTGTATTCCCCGAAGGGGTAGGCAGAGGTGCATTTCTGCACCCACATTTCGCCAGGTATGTATCAGTCCCACGTAATAGGGGGCGAGCCTATTGCCGTTTTTCGGGCATAATTCCAGACTCTGTGCTGCTACTGAGAATTTCCTAATGGAAAAACCCAATAACACTTTGCCCGACCCGGGAATCGAACCCAGGACCTCTAGATCGCTCGGCACATACTTGTACCGCGAGACTACGAGGCAGGTTATTTAATTATTTATTTAATTATTTTTGGTAACAGGATTGCTATTCAGCTACCCTTTCAGTTCTAAGGGATTTACTAGGTGGAATATTTCACCTATCTTCCACCCCAGTACGAAAACGTGTGTTACACACAGGCTGGGTCCTTCTCCAAATTTTACGCCGGTATTTTTCGCTGAACAACAACGTCTCGTTTTCCTTACTTTAACTGCCAGGGATAAGGCTTACCAATCATTTATCGTGTTAAACGTACTATGTTCGTTAACGTTCTAAAAGTACAATGGTAAATTATATCAACTTAAATTCTTTATTGGTTCCTTTAATGGCTCTTGTTGGTGATGAAATGTTTTATTGTTTACACTACTCCAAACTTCATCATCATCATCATCATCAGCCCATATACGTCCCACTGCTGAGCACGGGTCTACTCTACCATTGAGAGGGTTTAGGCGTTAGTCCACCACGCCAGCCTAGTGCGGGTTGGCGGACTCCAAACTTATATGTTAAAAATACTGATATGAACTTTCTAGCTACATTTCCTCACGATGATTCCCTTACCGTTATATGAGCGATAATTAGCGTAACCTGGAAGATTAGATACAAGATCTAACAACTAAAATACCTTTTAGATTACACTTAAATTAATTCAACACATGCCTTCACGCCCTATCTTGATAGAGAAGGCAGAAAATATACTATCCATCATTTCTTTGGCTCCTCCACTTCATAATCTTTTCATTCCCTTCAGTTAAGATAATTCTTCGTGCTTTATTCTCTACAATAATAAGTAGAAATTTAGTCGTAAAATTGTACAATTATGTCCTCCGGCAAAGCGCGGCGAGCAATCGCAATAATATTTAACTGTTAATCCGTAACTTTTGACCGCAACGCCTGAGACCAAGTTCCATGGCCGACAATGACCGATGGGTAAAACTATTTCATATGAGTTTGTTCATTATTTTAATGTCGGTGCATGTGTTGGGGATTTTTGTGGTTAAACTGAATGTCATATTCATGTCATTATTGATGTCATAATTTATTTTATGGATAGTATTGTGAATATCTTACAGCAAAGCTTATCGGTATGTGCCTCGGCATACATAATTTTAATACAATGAGTTTTTACATGATTTTACCAATTCTAAGGGATTTATTATAATTAATTACTACATATGCATCTGAGCAAGCCAGGCAGCTATTGCATAAGTATAACACATCAAAATCCGACTCCTTATAAGTAACTCGTCAGGTAAAATTATGGTCTTTAAATACCAAAACCATGACATCAAAACAAAAACCCGTTGATAATTCAAGCATTTATCGGTGTACGGATCAAATCACGGCAAAATGTATTACAATAATTTTTAAGTTACGCTTCTATACAAAACGCTTGCTAGGTAATTAAAAAAAAAAACTAACATTTTAGTGGCACAGCAATGGCAGTACTGACGCACAATCTCAAGTGCCTTACGGTCGTAATAGTATTACAAAAAGCGAGATCCAATGATTTATTATTATCAATTCACCAGTTGTAGTTCATTCCGGAACGTTTACCTAGGTCACTTCGGCGGGTTTAAATCTTGTGTATTGAGATGTCTTAAAAGCCGTGATGGCCTCGAGGCTTAGGCACGTGGTCGAGAATCTCGACGGTCGCGAGTTCAAACCCCAGGCACACACCTCTGACTTTTCGAAGTTATGTGTGTATTCACAATGAATTATCACGTACTTTAATGGTAAAGGAAAACATCGTGATGAAACCTGCACACCTAAAAATTTCTTAGGAATTTCTTAGGTGTGTAGTCCGCCAACTCGCACTAGGCCAGCGTGGTGGACTAAGGCCTAAACCCTCTCAATGGTAAAGGTGGCCCGTGCCCAGCAGTGGGACGTATATGGGCTGATGATGATGATGAGATGTCTTCTCATATTGTATATTTATTTATTCGAGCAATCCTAGATATTGAATGCGGTATGTATTCCCCGTAAGTAATCATAGACTATTCTGGCTGTACCGTTTCAACTATCCTTGCTTCGAGCCCATTCATCTTTGTCTCATTACCATAAAAATCAACTAAAATTCCTAGCATAAGAATTATCCTCGACAGCGCGTGATTTATATTAATTATGTATAAGCTCCCGGAATTGAATACTACTCGTACTATGAAAAGGAAAGCAGGAGAAATCGTAAATCTATCACGCGATGCGTTCACAAGGATGAAGCGACTTTTTGTACACGCCCGCGAAGAACCGTTATGCCGAAACGGGAATCGAATGTCGGACCGGTTTGTGTTAAAATTAAAACCGCCACACTCAAGGTCGTATTTAGATTGCGCAACTTTAATTGTACGGAACTGGTTGGACGGCGATTAACTGTTTTCTCATATTTGGAAATTTGTTCATTTCTGCTGCATTGAAAGCTTTTAGGAATTATCGTTAATCGCATGTTTTGTGAGAAGTATTAATGAACGTGTATTTTGGGTATTAATTTTATTTAGTATCTTATGTACAACATTTTTACAAAACAAAACACTTTATTGTACACCAAGCAGAATATAACAATACAAAAACAACTTATTATGTTATGGACCAATTAGCGGTCTCATCGTTTAAAGCGGTCTCTTCCAGACAACCAGGCATGATGGAATATTCAACGCGAGATCAAGGAGATGTAGGTGATGTAGTCTTTACAACCCTGCCATTTCTTATTGCGCCGAACCATCAATCTGTATAATTGAATCTAAGGAAACAAAATGTACTGTCAAAAAAATATATTCATCCGGCCAAAAAAACTACTAATTAGGTACTGTAAAAAAAATGTCAACACAACTCCGAATGTTCTTATGTATGTTACAAGTAATCCTACAACCGAAAACATTGATCTGAATTGAAATGCTGACACAGTTTTTTTGCGGATTAAGTCGTGAAATATGTAGATCATATCTAATTGATTTGTTTTTGCGAGAGCTAATCGTAGAAAATACGCAAATAGGGCGTGAAATATACTTCTGTTTACTATTTGTACGAATTATCCCATCCACGAGTCATTGGAGCGTGTTAAATGTATCCAATCTGCGGGCTGACAATCTTGTATCAGGGTTACCAGGTACAAGAGTGTGAATACTACCGAATGATACTGATATTTATTTCATGCAAAATTAAGTGAGGAGAATGAAAAGAAATATATGGGATTTTTTTTGTTGCTAAAATTTCAGGTGATAATGTTCAAGATTAGGTTAGAATATTACACTAAGAGGTAATCAGTTATACCGTTGAAGAAGTTTATAAATCTAAGCATACATGTTATTCTTCAAAACTATAAAAAAATACGACTTCATCTAAGTGTAGAGTCACGGGAATTTTAATATAACGTTTTATTTATTGCATATAATGACAGCCCCGTGGCGCAGTTGGCTAGACACCAGCTTGCGAAACGAGAGGCCGCGGGTTCGATCCCCGCACCGAGACAAATGTTTGTGTGATCCACAAATATTTGTTTCGGGTCTGGGTGTATGTGAGACCAAAAAGTCTCTCGTAGTTTCTGATACCCACGACACAAGACTTGTATCTTAGTGTGGGATCAGAACTATGTATGTGACTGTTGGGTGTATTTATTTATTTATTATATAATTACAAATATTTTATTTAAAATTTCGCTTACAATACGAAGATATTTCTGTAGACCGCAAATTCAAATAAAAATGGAAAATGCAAACTCACCGCCAATAACTTAGCCTTTGCGCTGAACTAAAACTTCTCATTTGAAAATTATGGTGGTTAAAGAAGGAAGAGAGCTTTGATTGCTATGATTTATTGGCGTACACACGAAGTAGTAATTAAACTAACGTAGCTCAAAAATAAAACGGTATGTCAAGATGTGATATAAAACTTTGTGGGAATTTTTATTGGATACAATAAGAGTTATTAACAAGCATATTTTTTATTTATATATAGCTTCAGTACAGACCGCTTTCTATAGGAATATGTGTTAAGTAGTGACTGCCCTTTGGCTGATCATATTTTTTAAATTGAATTACATTTAAAAAAAACATGTTAAACTTAATTGTTTGTATTTAGCGCAGAGAAATACGCTTACAGTTTTGTCTTTAAATTTCATTTCCTGGCAACCCTGTACTTATAGCGAAATGCATCGACGAAAATATGTTTTTTGCACATTATGATACGATTATTTATTAGTTCGACGCTGCGTCAATCATTTGTTCAAATAACGAGCTTGTTTGTCCGCTATTCGACCATTTTTTTATATATTTATTTGGCACGCAAAACAGGTTGTTGTTATTCGGAAACTGTATACTGTAATGAGTATTTCATGAATATCATGCATAAAGGTGAGTAAAAAAGCATTTCTATGGATCATAAGATAAAATATCAGAAACGATATTTTTTTTTAATTCACAACATATTGACCAGGGGGGATTATTGAACGCTAACATTAACATTGTGTATTGGCAGTGATGAAGATGTAATTGAAAAAAAAAACCTCACGATTATATTATGGAGGACCGACTTTTATGTAGGTACCTAATCTGTTGGAACCCGCACTCTGCTTTTCACTTGGTACCAGTGTGGTCATTTTGTGTTGCAAGTATAATAAAAAAAGGGCCAGGAATATGTATCGGTTTGTTTGAGGAATGGACTCTCTTTATAGCTGAGCTTAATGACTTAATTTAGGGAATGCCTCGTGACCTCGCGGCATATTTGCTGCATATTATTTAGATGTCCCGGAATCGCTTCGACATGCTCAGTACTACTGAGCTTACTTAGCACGGAGTCTGGAATTGTGACCGAAAAACAGGAATAGACTCGCCTCTTATTACGTGGGATTGATACATACCTGGCGAAATGTGGGTGCAGAAATGCACCACTGCCTACCCCTTTGAGGGGAAAACAGGCAAGATTGTGTACGTAAGTTAGGGAGTTTGCGTATCGAATTTATGTGTCAAAAATAAAACTGATTTTTTTAATCGTGAAATACTAAAAATATTTTTAGTATGGATAGGACCGTCAGGAACCGTTTAAAGTGTGTACAGTTCCAACCCGGATGTATCCATAGGCCGTATCCATCTCTGGTATTGCCACTGTACGTGCCTGCCTCGATCACAAAAAATAAAGGTAGTTTATGCACAACAATACTACATCTTGATCGCGCAAGATGCTAGACATGACATTTTTATCATTGCTCGTGTTTTTGTCGTCACCAAATCGTGATAGGATTTATGTCAATAAGCCAATGACCTAAAGTGAGGAGAGAATCACAAATATTTCCGTTTTGCCGTGAACTTCTTGTGTTACAACATTCGTGTAAGACATTTTATGATTCATAACAATTTTACGACGGCGCGAATGCCGATGTGTTAATGAATTTAATGTTATTAACACAAATATATTTTACAACGTTATCTGAAGTAATATAATTGCGAACGTGTTCTCATGCTTTAATCTCGGAATTGATTTTGATGAATTTTGGTGGAGAAATGGTCTTTAGCGACAATGTAAAAAAGCTTAAATTCCCGTGGGTTTTTCAATTTAAAGTTAATGCTGACGAAATACATACCTACCTACTAATCACGATTTTTGTTACCTAATACTAGCGGTGAAATTGTTAGTGCAGATAAAACAAAACGATTCCCACATGTTAAATTCACTGGCAAATTCTTCAAGTTCCGATTAAATTAACACTACGGTTCAACGACCTTCGTGCATACTACCACAGGATATCAATCGTGATAGTAAAATCCTAAGCATTAACCTGCTTGCTGCAAAACCATTCGACACATCCTTTTTTGTCTCACTGCGCTGCATACAAACAGAAAAGGACGAGACGATTTTCGATCATAAAACTTACGTACCTTATTTGTATGTGCGTAGGTATATGAAGTCTATGCGTCGAATGCTAAAACACCTATTCGTAAACAATTCACACGAGTAAAATGAACTTTTATGTACCGCACTGATTTTGTTTCGCGTCCACGTACCTAAATTCCTAAAACATGCGAATTTTTACCGTTGCAATAACGTTTTGTAAATATTTAAATATTTATTGTCAGATGTTTAGGCAAATTGTTACAGCGCGGGAACTACATTCCCCGTACCGTATCAGTAAGTATAAATCAGTGTTTGCGCCTTGGGTGTTTGTTTGCAAATTATGTGGCATTACTTGACTCGAATATTTAATAGTATTTTAGGAATCAGTGCATTTTAAATCCGTGCATTCGTGATGCCATCCTATCCATCAAGATAGTCCTGTCAGACCATACTCCTATAGCCAACTCTCTCAATGAATACATATTAATGAATAGATGATAGATGATGACAGCCCCGTGGCGCAGTTGGCTTGACACCAGCTTGCGAAACGAGAGGCCGCGGGTTCGATCCCCGCACCGAGACAAATGTTTGTGTGATCCACAAATATTTGTTCCGGGCCTGGGTGTATGTGAGACCGAAAAGTCTCTCGTAGTTTCTGATACCCACGACACAAGACTTGTATCTTAGTGTGGGATCAGAACTATGTATGTGACTGTTGGGTGTATTATTATTATTATAGATTATATTATTATAGACGGCTTCTGAGGTGTAGTTTGTTGTTGGATAGCTTGTTTAATGACATGCTGCAGGTTCTATCCACGCATCGGAACATACAATATTTGCGTGATCCAAAATATATTTATTTATATATTTTTTAATCCTTTAAAGTTTAAAGCTTTTATGCGACTCGATTTTTATAGCAGAATCAAGACTAGTACTTTTTTGGCGATGCGGCAATACCAATCATCATCATTCATCAGCATCGGCCCATATACGTCCTACTGCTGGGCACGGGCCTCCTCTCCAACTGAGATGGTTTAGGCCTTAGTCCACCACGCTGGCCTATTGCGGGTTGGCGGACTACACACCTAAGAAATTCCTAAGAACTTTTTAGGTGTGCAGGTTTCACCACGATGTTTTCCTTAACCGTTAAAGTAGGTACGTGTTAATTCTTTGTGAATACACACATAACTTCGAAAAGTCAGAGGTGTGTGCCTGGGGTTTGAACCCGCGACCGTCGAGATTCTCGACCGCGGGCCTAAATCTCGAGGCCATCACGATATCACCGCAGTTTATCTCGTTTTTGCTTTATTTCCAACTGACTAGAAAGTATTTCTACCACATACATTGGAAAGATTATTGAATGAAATCGACACTCGATTGTTTTAATCGATATCCCCACACGAGTTACTTCCGCGCGATTAGCTAACGAGCTAATCAACTTCACTGACCAGTACTAATCTACAAATATCATTTAATATTAAACTTTCACCCAACCCCACTCTATTTCCCACAAGCTCAATTTCAACTAATTCAAAATGATTGATAATTAACCTACGCGTCTAATCATTAGCCGTCATTAACTACAGTTGTTCGTCAGTAACAAAGTTCATTAAGAGCTACAGAAACAAATAGTTTCGTTCATTACCTACCACAATTACTGATGTGTTAATGTTGGCACCAATGTAACAGAAGGGTCTAAATTAACGCGGAGGCGCAAGGGCCGCTGACTGTTAAGCGTGAGTTGTTCAAGAATATTTTGTTGAGCTTTTTGTTTTAGTAAAGTTGTAATATATTGTTTTGTTTTTTTAATTTAAATCAAACATGCACGACATATACTACTTTTCAGTCTTAAATTGGTAAAGAGTGATTTATTTCTGCACCTATGTTTCACTGTTTTCATGGTTCCGTATAAAGTAAAGCTTTTTGCCATTTTCGGACACATTTCAGATTCAGGGTTGATACGGACTATTTTGGGATTAAGAAGCTTAAAAAAACTGCCCGCCACGGGTGCACCAATACTTCTCTATCGTATGCCGCACTCTTATGTATCAGAACCAAAGAGGCACTCCGTTAGTATTTATTATCCTTAATACGCAATTTTAATAATTATAGAACCCGAACTTATCATGGGTCCTAGAACTAGTATCTATGATAATGACCATCATGTGAATGTCTTGGAATTTTTTCATATTATGGTATATAGACCAACTTTAAATGCGAGCGAACTTCGTGGGATTGTTATTGTGTTGTAATGCCATTTCCAAATTCCAAATTAAATAAATGAAATGTCACTTACTCTAATACGTAGAAATATTTTTTATCAACAACTGACAAAAGGAAGTAACTCGTACAGCCAATGAGGACAAGACTGTCTTTCCAGATTCCTTAGGGGAAATATTCTCGTGACTTTGTTTGTTCGTTTCACGATAGCTGTCACGCTCGCATGTGAAGACAATACTTTATCATTCGGGCTGGCGTACTGTAACCAATATAATAGGAAGAAAACTCACGAGAAGCAAGAGCGATTAAATCATGCTGAATGAATGAAAAGAGAATACTCGTAAGTTTAATACTACCAACATTCAAATTAGAATTTTACTTAATGGTATTTTTAGGGTTCGTTCCCTTTATGTAAGTGCGTTTAGGTAATGCTGTTCTATTGTACAATACAAGTGAAAGACATCATATTTTTTTTAAAACGTTGCCTTATGCATATAATATTATAAGAGACGCTAGAAGTTATTAATGAGACGACATTATATTTCGATCGATATTGATAGGAAAGGCAATGGTAACTTTTTTATTACTCAGATATATTTGCGTTTTACTTCAAACTGTAAGCCACTTATTTCCTCCGTACTCAGAGTTCTAAGTTAACAAAACTTTTTACCGGTGGCACACGAAACTCAAATAAAAAAGCGAAACCCCTGAGAAACTCAGTGAGGCGGAATTGCTATTGAGTGTGTGTAAGTGTTGTCTAAGTAGAAAAACAAAGTTGAGTGACCACAGGGCCGCGGTGGGCGCGGACCGACCCCTATCCGGCGTACTACTATGTGAAATCGCGTGCATCTCGAATGGAAGTCGCGTGTATCTCGATTAGATATTTGTAAAATTACGAATCTCTTCACGGTGTACATGATTGGAATATAATATATTGTAATATAATAATAGTCAATATTATAATAATTGTAATATTGACTTTTAGAGGTTATTCTATGATTCTTGCGCAATAGTTTTGAAAATATTGTGCATAATAGACGAATCAAAAAAAAATTATGTTCTTACTATTACTAGTCGTGATGGCCTCAAGGTTTAGGCATGTGGTCGAGAGTCTCGACGGTCGCGGTTTCAAACCCCAGGCACACACCTCTGACTTTTCGAAGTTATGAGTGTATTCACAACGAATTATCACGTACTTTAACGGTGAAGGAAAACATCGTGCTGAAACCTGCACATCTAAAAACAAAAAAAACTTAGTAATTTCTTAGGTGTGTAGTCCGCCACCCCGCACTAGGCCAGCGTGGTGCCTGCTCTGTGGCAAGGGGGCGTTAGAATCCCACCACGGTATCCCCTGCCTGTCGTAACAGACGACTCAAAGAGGCCCTTGGGGTCGCTGGGCGCGCTGCGGGGGCGGCGCGTCCTCACTGAAAGTGACCCCGAGAGGGGCGGCGGCACTGTGGCCTGTGTACGTTGCGGGCGCCCATCTACAACCGGGGCGCCCGAACCAAGCTAGTGGGGGTGCAACTGCACCACATACTACATATAGAATAACGCCTGTAATTTCGATAGGGTAAACAGAATTGTTTTTTGCATCCACGTTTTGTAAATTATGTTTAAAGTTCTAAATTAGAGGAACGATCTAATTGCCGCTTTTCTGGCACAATACTAAGCTCCCCCGGAATTCGCTTCTGCCGCGAGACGATAATATATATATATATATATTAATATATATAGACGATAATATATAATAATATGTTATGTAGATAGTTGGACATACCATCATATTGCGCTGTTGTTTTAAAGTACTTTGCAGTTTAATTAATGGTGATATTTAAGTGCGTTTGTACACCATAGTAGTAGTCCTGGGAACGTGGTTCAAAAACTCGTTTTTATTAGAATTCTACGTACCTGGGTAGTGTTGGATTATCAACAAGAAATCTTAAGAATAATAATTAATAGCTCATTCGCAGGGAACACTAGAAACTTGAACGTGTATTATAAGATAATTTTAATTATTTTAAATGTTGTGATTAAGTCTGGAATAGGGCTGTCAATGGTTCTTGGATTAATATTCTGATAAACACGTTAGTATGTTTAGAAGGAAACATAAAAAAATATATAAAAATAGCATGTTATATTCGTTCTATACTTTTTGTAAGAGTAGCAGCCCATATACGTCTCACTGCTGGGCACGGGCCTCCTCTGTAACTGAGAGGGTTAAGGCCTTAGACCGCCACGCTGGCCTAGTGCGGGCTGGCGGACTACACACCTAAGAAATTCCTGATAACATTAAGGTATGCAGGTTTCCTAACGATGTTTCATGTTTACCATTAAAGTACCATTAATAGTGTAAGTAGTAAATTTTACAACTAAAATTATAAATTAAAAAAAAATGGATTTGGCTTTGGTTCATTTTTAATTCCTTAGAAATTTTAAATCGTCTTCAAAGTCCTGTCTATCACGTTTTCCAGTGAAAGCATCACATATCAAACGTATTAAGTTCATAATCATCATCATCAGCCAATATACGTCCCACTCATGGGCACGGGCCTCCTCTACAACTGAGAGGGTTTAGGCCTTAGTCTACCACACTGGCCTAGTGCGGGTTGGCGGACTACACACCTATGAAATTTTAGGTGTGCAGGTTTCATCACGATGTTTTCCTTCACCATTAAAGTAAGTTATAATTCATTGTGAATACACACATAACCTCGAAAACTCAGAGGTGTGTGCCTGGGGTTTGAACTTGCAACCGCCGAGATTCTCGACCGCGCGTATAAACCTCGAGGCCATCGTTACTTCTACAAAAATTTACCCGGTGTCAGTTGTCGTTAATTTTTTCTTGATATTCTTAAACATCGGATAAAAGCTTAATATAATAAAATAGTATATAAACTTGACAGTGTCACGCTCTTTTTTATTTAACCCAAAAAATGATATCGATGAATTGATTAAAATAATGTAATCCGTAGACAAAATGCGGCGTGAATTTTCAATCAACAAGCGGAGTTTGTAGTCATGAAACGTCACGGCATCGCCACGCTGCAATTATTTATACAGTCCGCTTCAGTTTTTACATAAATGCAACGAAAATGAAGCTTTCACCAAGAGAAAGTCAAAATAGTAAATACTCAAAGGTTTTTTATAACTTTAGCAAAAACTGCACACTTTATCCGTTGTTTTGTTTAGGTAAATAGCTTGCTTTTAGACGTTGATAAAATTAGCGACGCCTTTTGTGGAATAAGTGGTAGGTACTGACCTGTCTTTGACGAGACGAGTGTGAAACAAAAACTCACGAGTTTGGGTCTCCAAGTACATAATATGTAAAAATACATGCTACTGTTACCCATATTTATCATTAGAAGGCAAGTGGCTGCAAACGTTTCTTTGATGACAGGGATAGTTTTGGCTTCAAGACATGACATATTTTAGCGTGTGGTTTAATTATAAATCCAAAACTTACAGACGCCTCAATGGCTCTAGGGCTAAATTTGTGTAACATTAGGGCGACTGTTTAAAACGATATACATAATTATTATAAGAGAAGAAGCTTGGAGTAGCTTTGCTTAGCGCAAATCATTTTGTACTTTTCGTATAAAATTACATAATATGGATTTTCGTATCACTAACTTGAGAAATTGTTACTACCCTGTATTAGCTTTCATCCTCTGTCACCCATGGATCTTTTTAAGTTATGTACGAGTATACTTAATCCCTTGTATTTCTATACCAAAAATTATTAAAATCCATTATGCAGTTGAAGGAATAACATCAAAGTCGGATGAACTGTCGAATTCGTAATATTTAGTGCATAGTATGTAAAATCGCAATTTCAAATATCTGCATTTATAAGTAATCATTAAACAAAACCACGACTCGGCAAACGTAGTGTAGAACGCCCTCTGGCTAGGTGGGGTGACGATATCCGTAAGGTGGCTGGCAGCGGTTGGATGAGGAGGGCCGAAGATCGAGCCCAGTGGCGTGCCATAGGAGAGGCCTATGTCACGTATGATGATGATGATTAAACAACTGGTACATAAACACAAAAAATAAGTATTCCAGAATTTAATGTGTCTACTGTCTATATTCACCAAGTTTAAAATGTTAGTGCCCTAGACCAGCTTGAACTTGAAAGGTAATGGCAGCAAGGAGACTTTATTGTACAATATTTTGTAAAATATATTTTTTTACTCTTTTCATGATAAAATGGCTCAACTTATTTTCGTAGTAAATTGATTATTTTCTATAGAATAATAACAAAAAAGTAAAATCGAAATTCGCCACTTTTTACTAAAATATTCTGTGTAGAATTTTTGACTAGTTTCCTCAAAAAAGGTTAAATAAAGATCAATAGTTACGAGATGAAGTTATCACGTATTTTATTCTTGTTATTGAACAATAAAAAACATGATTTCCAATGAACATCGGTTAGTTTTCACTCAAAAAATATATTTGTCAAAATACTTTGAAACTGGTATTACAATTGTCCTAATTTTGCAATGGTGCAGTAAACTTAACTGTATTACAGTTTTTCTCTTAGCTTTTCAAAAAGTTGAAATATTTTTGTTTTTTTTTTTCTCTATAAGCCATACACTATCAATAAGTTTATAAGGAGCATCCTTTTTTTTTTTTTTTTTCCTACGGGGAAAATCCTATTTACGGACGGTGTGTCGGACTCACCGGCGCCTTCCGACCCAGCATGGATGTTACCGCCCGTTGTCGGGCGGCCGTTGGGCCGGGTCCCTACCAAATATCAATGCGCCGTAATACCGACTAAAAACCCCGCGACGGCCACCATCAGCGCATTCAACGAGACGGCCCCGGAATACCCTGAAGCCAGAGCTATGGATTGACCCGGGACCGCCTCTGCGCGGTGCCAAAAGGCACACCGAAGCAATTGTTACCCCTCGGGGGCCGCGAAGGTAGGGACGGCGGCCCCGCGTGGCCTCTGGGCGCCGGGCTAGATGTTCGCCCGGCGCCTCCTACGTCGCCTGTTGCGACGAGCGGGATCGGTCTGCTCCCGATCCCGCTCCGCGCTCTCCTTCTGCGAAATGACACGTTCGCAGAAGGAGAGCATAGCTTTCCACGACCTCCGGCTGCCGACCATGGCGGCGACCACGGTCGGCAGCGAGAGGTCTCTCCCCACGACCGCTACGAGAGCGCTGCGCTCCTCGTCCCAGGCTGGGCACTCCTCAAGCGTGTGCTGGGCCGTGTCCTCACGGCAGTTGCCACAATGGTGGCACACGGCGGTCTCCTCCACTCCGACGATGCGACACAGGTACGCACCGAAGCTGCCGTGCCCGGTGAGCACCTGCGTCAGCCGGAAGGTCGGCGCACCGTGGCGCCTGTCCATCCACTGCTGGAGGACAGGACGCACTGCCGCGACGGTCGCCACGCCAGCACTTGGACTCTCCAGCCTGGAACGCCACTCCTCCACGGCGGCGCTGCGGAGGGAGGCCAGCATGGCCTCGACCTCTCTTGGGTATAAGGAGCATCCTAGCTTACTACGTTTGATATGTGATGCTTTCACGGGAAAACGTGATAGACAAGACTATGAAGACGATTTAAAATTTCTAAGGAATTATAAATGGCCCAAAGCCAAATGCAATGTTTTTTTTTTAACTTTATTATATTAGTTGTAATATTTAGTGCTTACACTATTAATAAGTTATTGAGAGACGTCCGTTACTCGATAACTAACACAATCATGTGACCAACACATTGCTTGTATACGCCAGCTGAAATCACTCAATGTTCTTCTAAGAAGCCAGGAACACGTGAGCTGGCAAACCATGTCAGTTCATGATAATAAAGTAAAACAACTCTCGTTACGCTGCCATTTATAGTTCTACTCGGTTATAAGATTTCTCATGTCTAAAATTGGTTTCTAATTTTCCTCACAACTCAAGTGGTTCTCCTAAATGGGCAGTGTTACATATTTGCACCGATAACAATAGGGTTGCTGCGTTATTCTTTTACAATTTTATCGATTTAATATCGGGGTTGCTCTGTTAATATTGTTCTGCACGCCGAGTTGGAAGGCCAGAGACCCGACATACCCCTTTCAGCCTCCCCCGAGGTACCGAACAAGGGAGCTAAAAGCGCTTTCCTCTCGTAAAAAAAAATCAGGGTTGCTCAGATAGCAAAATATCTAAATTATACGTAAAAACCATCCGGATTGATGTATTAATTGGCCTTTAACAGTGTACTTAAAGATATCGTGTAGGTACTTCGTTTCTTTATAACAGTTATGAAAATTAATTGTTAAAATTTATATTAACAAAAATAAAGTTGCTAAAATATATTTTACTTTTTAAATTGCATAAATCGTGCGTTGGTCTACTATGTATATATTTTTTTAATCTCTTCATTGATGACAAATGTCTTTGAAGAATTTATTAAAAATAGCAGGCAAAACCTTCATTAGTGATCAGATTTCAGTTTTCTTGGTGTAATAGTATTAGTTTTTTAAGTCAAAGTCAAAGTCAAATTATCTTTATTCAAATAGACTTTTACAGGTTCTTTTGTATCGTCAATTTTAAGCTATTTTAAACTAAACTATTGCCGCTTTGAAACGTGTTATCGCTGTGGAGAAGAAACGCCAAGAAACTCCCTCAGCAACACATAATGTCTTTTTTTTAAATAGATTAGCATTATTATTATTATTATTTTGATATAATCCATTATGAAGAAGTACACTCAATCAGCATACATCCTGATGATAGCCCTAACATCTAACACAGCGCGTATTTTCTCTTTCACGCGGCGGCATGCCACTAATGTTCTAATTAGCCGATGTTTCTTTCATTTAGATCAACAATTACAGTTTTATAAGACATATTCCCACGTAAAAAGGTGCTAACAAACAACTGCTGATATTTAACAGTCGTAAACATAATTTGTAATGACGTTAAAATATTTATACCCCATTTTATCGGTCATTGTTTTATTTAGAAAACTGTCACGTTTCTACAATCACTGCGTTAATATATTTTGTTGAGACTTTAGATACCTTTTCAGATCCGGTAGATACAGTTCGGCAGTTGTAAGTCCATTCTCCCGTCTTTTCCTTTGTGTTCCAATAGATCAAAGGATATAATTGGCAAAGTTTGAGATGCAGCGAATATTTTTGTCGCCGTCACCACGTGTGGAGGGCTATTGATCAGTGACGATAATTCCATAGAAAATTCCGAATAATCAATAATAATAATCTTTAAGCTAAAAATCTTTATTTTACAAAAGCAATTTGACATATAAATGAGAATATCCTGACCCCACAATTAACAATTAAAACCTAGACATTACCTACACAATTAACGTGTAACACTTTTGGTCTTCTATGGAAGTACCACCACTGCTATAGATTCTATTTAATATTGAGTAAGCTTTTAGAGGCCGTCAGTCAGCCATCTTTGTTGAGCTGACAAGAAAAATATATTCTAATATGAAAGTATATAAATGAATGACGCGTTCGTAGTTGGAATGTTATTTCCTATGCAAGTTTTACTGTTTTCTACTTTCTTTCAGGCTTTAATGTGGGTTAACGTGTCAGGAGATATTGCATTAGTTCTGTCAAAAGATACTAATCAGATTGTATCAAAAGATCTATTAACTACATCCGAACGTCAGACGCAGCGCTGTAAGACGGAAACAGAACTACCTTCGCGATGGATATCCTGCTTAATAACGATCTAATCTTGTTTACCTATATCCGTTGCATTTATCTTACAAGACATATATCAGTTAATCTATGTGAAGTAATAATAAGAACCGTCAATCATTGTTTGATGTTCAGCAAAGTAAGCACGGATGGCATCGGTCATTACGGTTTTATAATCATCATCATCAGCACATACATATACGTCCCACTACTGGGTACGGGCCTCCTCTACAACTGAAAGGGTTTGGGCATTGATCCACCACGCTGGCCTAATTCGGGTAGGCGGACAACATACCTAAGAAATTATAGGTGTGCAGGTTTCGTCACGACGTTTTCCTTCATCGTTAAAGTACTTGATAATTAATTGTGAATACACACGTAATTTCGAAAAGGGATTTGAACCAGGGGTTTAAAGCTGCAACCGCTGAGATTCTCGAACGCGCGTCTAAACCTTGAGGCCATCACTTCTTTGTTTTATAATATCATCATTTTAAAGTAAAACATTAATTGTGTGCACTATTTGTTTCCATATCTATTGAAATTTAAAAGGTCAGTGAAAGAATAACGATTTTTGTATTTAAATCATATTAATTACACACCACTGTACCTTAGTGTCATGTAATGTCCTTTTTAGGATACCGTAACACATAATTATTGTACTGCACCTATTTAGGACTGTTATAAATAATTTCAAAAGTGATCTTGGTCAGCAACTCTCGCTTTGTTCTTTGATTTTATGAACGCTAAGACCTTTGCCAATTACCTTATCATCAGATGAGACTGGGTGAAAATGGGATAAAGCGATTCGTACCTCAATTTAATAGTATCAAGTAAATAAGTATTTTTATTACGGCTGTTAAACCTAACGTATTACAGCCCTATTAAATGTCTTAATTCCCATGAGCCTTATACAGATCAAGCGGTTACAGAAAGAGCAATTACAACAGCATAAGGTAAAGCATTGCAGTGTCGGAACATTATCTACAATTTTAAACGCGTCGAAGAGAAAGTGATTATTTATAATACGGGTAAAGCTTGATCTTGTACATGTAGAACAAGTCATAGAGAAAAATACTGCAACATGAAATGCGGTTACAACATCCACATCAACAAATTGATCTCTTAATGAGCCCATATACTCGTACGTCCTACTGCTGAGCATGGGCCTTTTCTACAACTGAAAGATGTTAGTCAACCACGCTGGCCTAGTGCAAGTTGGCGGGCTAAGAAGAAGAATCTTGGCATCTAAGAACTTTGAGGTGTGCAGGTTTCCTCACGATGATTAACTTAACCATTAATTGTGAATACACACATAACTTCGAAAACTCGGAGGTGTGTGCCTGGTATTTGAACCCGTTATCGTCGAGATTTGACTCGTACGCGCACCTCAAAACCTCGCGGCCATTACGACTATCAAATCGATCTCAGTAATTGGATATAAGGTAGCAAGCGAAAGTGTCCGACCCGTTCTAGTTGCAGCAAAACGATTAAGTTTAATTGTGACTGGATTGCTAAATTCATCATTAACAATATCCCAATCAGTGCCGGTGACAGCGGGTGATGCGCTTCTATTGATATTTTGTCTGCGATCTCATTTTTTCACCCACATTTTAATTAGTTTAGGCGTGAATCTTTTTACACGGACGAATTTTGTAATTTAACAGTATATCGGTGTCGTTGGCCACGCAATGTAATAAAGTAGATATGAGAATTGATGAAAGTGTTGCAACGAAACCCGTTTAAGGTTTTTTATGGATTATTACAGTCAACGATGATGGTAATGTCTGACAACTTGGCCTCTAGCATCAGTGTCTCAATAGTTTATACCAGGAATACAAATAATAAAAATTACAATGTTCATGTTATGAAAAGTAAGAGAAACAAATAATCCATAATTTATTATTTCTTATTATTTATACATTTCAATCTATAACTTTTGTACTATTTTATCTTTTCGTAAGAATTTTAATGCATAATCAATTATCCTTCAGTTGTCACCTTATTTCAACTTTTCTGCCCATAGTATCTAAGCCGGTGCGGCAAATGTCGTGTCAGCATTTAAAATAACTTCATAATCATAATCATAACTAGGGATTTTCTTTCCCCTTAAAGCAAAAATGTTGACCAGACACTGGAATTAGAGTTTGTAGTAGGATTTCGTTGGTAAGACGGCGTCATAAATTTGACAACTTTTTTTTACATTGATGTCCGCAAATGTGATCTCGTTTTTTCTCTCGTGTCTAGTTTCTAATCAATTTACTAATGTCATATATTGATTAATTTAATTATAATAATAAATACACCCAACACTCACATACATAGTTCTGACCCCACACTAGGATACAAGTCCTGTGTCGTGGGTATCAGAGACTACGAGAGACTTTTCGGTCTCACAAACACCCAGAGCCGAAACAAATATTTGTGGATCACACAAACATTTGATCACAGAAACGATATGCTCACCCGCTGGTCGACACAATCATGCCGGCCCGCACAAATGCTTCTTCACGCTTCGCTTAAAGGATCCAGGATCATAGGAAGGAGGGAACACGTACATTACGTACATCAAAGATTTCTTATGTTCAATGGGTAGAAATCGTAGACCATACAAATGTTTTATGCAAAGAATCTTGCAATTTCCCGCTGTGTCAATATCAATACTTCATCATAAGCCCATATACCTACATATGTACATATAACGTATATTTGCCTCCTCTGTAATTGAGAGGGTTAGGCCTTAGTTCACCACGCGCCTAGTGCGGTTTGGTGGACATCGATACTTGATGTCAATTAAAATAAAGTATTCACAGAAATAATATAAGATAATTATGAGAATTAGGAAATATACGGAATAAAATAAGACCTGCAGCAGAATTATGTTCTCTTCATAATTGTAAAGAACGCGAGAGCTGCTTCATAATATGTTGGTTTTATACAAAGATTTATTACAATACAACTGAATACATTCAACTCCCAATTATGAAGTTTACCGTTAAACTAATCCCAGTAAGAACCGTTCCTGTTATAAATAAATGCTTGCGCTTCATTCATACCATTTGAACCATTATAACATTTAATATGGGAGACACTAGACTAGACTCATAAACCGTCCCTATTGTTATATACGGCCAGATCTCCGGACAATAACAATGGAAGACTTAACAATACAACCTTATCTCCACTCACATCTATCTCATATTTGTATGCTATTATGAGGATAGGGGGAATGCCCTTAAATGCGACACTATATTCTTGCCATTATTGACAGCGTGGCTTTGTTGAGGTCAAGCTGTAAATAAAGGTGGGGTTCGATCCTCACAACGTAATAGATATGTTTGGTTGATAAATATTTGTTTGGTGGTTGTCAACAAAAGTCTTTTCAATAAGAACGACTGACTTTACCGATCGTTAATCGTCGTAGATCTGTCACTCAGCAAAATGTTAATGAAAAAGTCAAGAATAACATCACACAGTAGGTTTAGGCGCGCGGTCGAGAATTTCGGCGGTCGCAGGTTCAAACCCCAGGCACACACATGAAAATATTGTGCATTTTAGACGAATCAAAAAAAAATATGTTCCCACTATTACTAGTCGTGATGGCCTCAAAGTTTAGGCATGCGGTCGAGTGTCTCGACGGTCGCGGGTTCAAACCCCACGCACACACCTCTGACTTTTCGAAGTTATGTATGCATTCACAATGAATTATCACTTGCTTTAACTATGAAGGAAAACATCGTGATAAAACCTGCACACCTAAAAGTTCTTAGGAATTTCTTAGGTGTGTAGTCCGCCAACCCGCACTAGGCGAGCATGGTGGACTAAGGCCTAAACCCTCTCAGTTGTAGAGGAGGCCCGTGCCCAGCAGTGGGACGTATATGGGCTGATGATGATGATGAACATCACACATTCCGTTCTGTATATGACCATATCAAAGACTGTCTAAAGGAAGTATGTATGTGGGCCTGACGTGGGCCTGTCTCCGTAGATCCTGTTGTTAGGTGGCTCTACCAGGCCAGACAATGTTTTTTACTCACGTCAAGAACACGCGTTTGGGACTGTATATATTGACCGTTTTTTATTTTCATGTATGGTTCATTTCAGCCGATCGAAATATGCATAAGCCTTTGTACGGAAATGATCTAGGTAGTAGTGAAAACTGCATAGATTGGTTAAAAAAATAAACGGAAAAACAGATAGATGTTGAATGTTTATTTGTTTTACATTATAAAAGGCAAAGAACACTGGATTATTTTAAATCTCTCTGGATTAAGGAAAAGATATTGATAAAATTGAAGTGCATTTTTGCGTATAAAAACAACCATAGCAAGATTAACTTAATCGAGTTGACAGGCGCAAGCGTGAATAAACTTAAGAATATAATTTAATGCTTATTTATTTGTCAAGGCAGTGTCACAATTCAAATTAGGTTTTTGTTCACTATGACAAGCTCAGTAAAATGAAACCTCTAACAGTCGCATAGATATTTCCAACGGAATCCAGAAAATGAAGGTAGAGTGAATAAAGTCTACCTATTTGTGTCTTTATAAAGTTTTTTTTTAGAAGATGAATAACTTCTTTTGTGCACTTTTATTGTTATTTTCACTGCCTTATGGTCTCGCGGCGAAAGTATGTCTGAGCTAGAGGTTCGGTTCCTGGGTCAGATAATATTTTATTGGGTTTTTCCACTAGGAAATTCTTAGTAGCAGCACGGAATCAGCAATTGTGCCCAAGGCCTCCACTCAATTTCAGTTATTATATTTCAAAATCCATTCCCTTATCAAGGCAATTATTATTTATAATAACTTTAAATATTATTTCTTTTATAAATTTTTAGACGGAAATAGTTTATAATGACGGCTGAAACACTAATGAACCCTTCATTTGCTCCATAAAACGTAATTGTGTGCAAACAGTAATAATTTACCCTGCTTTTGCTAATTGCATCGCTTCGTACGCCATTCGTGTTTTAATTTACGTAAAACAAAACTAATTATGTAATCTCATTTATTTAATTATTTTTCATTTGATTGTCTTTAAATTAGACATAGAAAAGAGGTTCTCAATCGTAGGTTGTGTTCTTAAAAATATTTTACAAAGATGTGTTTATTTTGCAGTAGTATAAATAAAGTTGCCTTTTGAGAGACATTTGCTATTATTTTCAATAATTTATTTAATTATATCGGCCCGTTTAAAATTGGATGTATAAAGGCTTACTTCGAAATACTCGTACTATGCTATTCTGTATCCGATAAGAACTCGGATTCTGCACTTGAAAATACAAGTCTTCTATTATGAATATTTAAAAGCTACTAGATCTAATAAATATATTATTTTGATTTGATTATGATTCGCCAAATGTTTTTTGAGTCCTGAATAATAGGCGGCTAGTCCTTTTTGGGGCATTTTTTCAAACTCCGTGCTGCTACTATGATTTTCGTAATGTAAAATTCCTGTAACATATTGTCCCATCCTAAAAATCGAATACAGGGCCTTTCGATAGCATGACAACTATTTATAAAACCTAACCGATACAGGGGACACCAAAGTTTGAGAATCAATTTACATGTCGTTAAAATTGCAGTAAAGGAATAAAAAAGATATGGCGTAATGACAGAAATGGCCTATTACGGGATAAATTTTACATAATTCCATAAAAGTAAATTTCTCTTGTAGTGTTACAATCCATTTGCTCTATAGGCTATTAAGGGAAATTATCCTATTTTACAATAAAATAGAAGACAATTATAATTTACAACTTACTTCAGCTCGCAACTTCGGTCGCATTAATATAGTTTTTGTCATTAGACATCATGTCATCATCAGCCCATATACGTCCCACTGCTGGGCACGGGCCTCCTCTACAACTGAGAGGGTTTAGGCCTTAGTCCACCACGCTGGCCTAGTGCGGGTTGGCGGACTACACACCTAAAAATTCCTAAGAACTTTTAGGTGTACAGGTTTCATCAAGATGTTTTCCTTAACCGTTAAAGTAAAGTAATGATAAGTAATGTTTGTAATATTAATTAGGATCATACGTCAGATCCTGCGTCTATATAGTTTAAAAAAATGTGGTATCTTCATCGTAGGCTGAGAACATAATTCTATTCTATAGGTCTAAATTTAAATCTTTCTGTTTTTGAACGACCGTAGCAGTAACAACATACACATTGTGCCAACAATACAGTATTTGACACAAATCTATTGTTATGTTAACACTACTGTACAAACTATGTTTTGTGCAATATTCTAATTTTAAAATTAATCACGTTAATTCATTCAGCGTTTAAGTTATTTATTCCCATTCTAAATTCCTAAAGGCTTACACATACGTAGGGTACCTTTCGGATTCAATAATTTTGAGTCACACAGGAGAACGGACATGCAACCGGTCCAATCTTCGCTAACGGCTGTTGTGAGTCACGTACAATATTCACGTGTTATTCCGATACGCACATAGCCTAGGGATCGCAGCATCTTATAGGAATGGCACGCATGTGAAGATTTCAAGCGATAACAAGGACTATAATGCGGGCCAAGAAACAACCGTTGCATATTTCCTCTACGGTGCGGGTAAGGAGGTTATATGCTAATATTTTCGTTTATTTTTCCTTTTAAATATAACCTTGGTTTTATAACATAAACCGCTGGATGCATGCCGCTTCCGACAGAGCGCTTTGGAAGTCTTTGGAGGAGGAATATGTCCAGCAGTGAACGTCTTTCCGCTGATGATGATGATGATGATGATAACCTTGCCTTTGCTCCGTAGATTAAGTCTAAATACATATAAATTGACAAGAAAGTATGTGTTAATATATTTTAACAGTGGAAACAATAATGTCGAAACGATACGCATAATGTAATCGTCTAGGATCCGCTTGATATCGTAATAAATAATATGGACACTGTATTTGAACCGTACTGTCTCCTACTCTTTTACTTCTCGCTTCTTCTTCACGTCTCTATTAAGCTACATGACGTGAATAGAAATGTGCATAAACTACAAACATTTGTCAGTGAACTGATTCTTGAGGCAGTTTTTCTCCTTTCCAAGTACGAAATATATTGTCGTATCAAAAGATATAAGTCGTGATGGCCTCGAGGTTTAGGCACGCGGTCGAGAATCTCGACGGTCGCGGGTTCAAACCACAGGCATGTGCCTCTGACTTTTCGAAGTTATGTGTATATTCACAAAGAATTATCACGTACTTTAACGGTGAAGGAAAACATCGCGATGAAACCTGCACACCTAAAAAAGTTCTTAGGAATTTCTTAGGTGTGTAGTCCACCAACCCATACTAGGCCAGCGTGGTGGACTAATCACTAAGGCATAAGCCCTCTCAGTTGTAGAGGAGGCCCGTGTCTAGCAGTGGGACGTAGATATGACTAATCAAATGTTTACTTAAATAAATTAACGGTTACTTAAATTAAATCGCGTATTGGCTTAAATAAATGTTCATTTTATTAACGTAGTTGTGTCATGTTTACAATCATAGATGCCGCTTGTACGTAAACTATGAAGGGCGACCATTAGTCGGGTACTTAGTCGGCTGTTTACGAACATGTAAGTCGTAAGTCGACAGGCGTCTCGACAGACACGCGAACCAAAATGCCTGCCTGTACTTACACAGCTAATTATATCCATTGGGATTTAATGGCGCTCGCGCATTATTGCTTGTTGTGGTTAGGTTAGTGTGGACATGACCAAGCTTACTCGTATATTCATTGCGTATCCACAATTTTTTTTCTGTTTTAACAATCTCTTTGATAAATAAAGTAGAAATTGGATGAGAAAACTGATTTTAGGTTTTTCAATCCCCTCTACACATATTTTTATTTTGTCAACAAATATTATCAGTCTGATGTTGTGAAGCCAAAACAACTTGTATTGCTAATACTTACGGTAAATAATTTGTATTTTTGTGTAAGTTGTAAAGCCCCATTTTAACAAGACTGTTTGAAATGATAAAAAAAGTGTGTGTGTTGTTATGTACACGCGTTAGAAGTTATACCACACGACTGAAGTAAAACTTATAAATACGCCCAACAGTCACATACATAGTTCTTAGTTTACACAACATATTACATTTCTGAACGCACTCGTAATTTACATACATTTAATTGAGCGCATTTATAAGTTTTACTTCAGTCGTGTGGTATAACTTCTAACGCGTGTACATAAGTACACACACACTTTTTTAATCTGCATTTGTGTCGTTTCCGGTCAAAAGGACGAGTTATTAAGCCAGCTGACTCATTAATGGTACTAGGCATTCAGAAAGCTAGAGAGGTGAAATGCTATCATTAATAAGTTTTGTTTTTAATTCATCGTGGTTTAAATTTCGAATGGATTATACGAGTATACAGTTTTTAATGCTAGTACTTTGTCCTTGCTGATTTATGATGTCCTGGTAGTTGCGTAGAACATAATTGACATTTTCTTATTTTCAATTTTAGTTTTAATTTATTACTGTCACTATTCTACATTTTAAAAATCTAAAACATAAACTTTTTTGAAAAAATACTTGATCTGAAACATATTAAAACCTTCCTGATCCATTTGACACTTACATTTTTTTCGAGACTTAATGAGCGGTTAAGCAGACAACTTCATACTGTTAATTTAAGCAGACAACTTCATACTGTTAATTTTGTGTCACAGATGCGCGCGCATCTTAAAATTTCACTCTCATCATTTTTTCATAACGCGCCTAAAGAAGTATAACTTCAATAAATAAATAATTACAATAAATACACCCAACAGTCACATACATAGTTCTGACCCCACATTAAGGTACAAGTCTTGTGTCGTGGGTATCAGAAACTACGAGAGACTTTTCGGTCTCACATACACCCAGATCCGAACAAATATTTGTGGATCACACAAACATTTGTCTCGGTGCGGGGATCGAACCCGCGGCTTCTCGTTTCGCGAGCTGGTGTCTAGCCAACTGCGCCACGGGGCTGTCAAAATATTTAATTGCATTTTAGTTTAAGTAAATTATTAATGTTGATTTGTTTTCTAGTTACATTTAGTATTTATAAGCAAGTACATAGGCTTTGCACTGATTGTTTGACTAAAAAATATAGCGGTAACGTTAAAAATTGGTACGTTGGTTGGCAGTCTCACCGCGTAGTTCTACTTCCACAATTAATGGAAGAAAGAACTAATATACCGCGATATTGTGGCCCAAGTCCACACGTTTGGTGGGCATGTGACCCATGGATTGAGTACACATTTGTGGGCACGCGCTAAGTGGTATAATATAGGCGCTTAGCTCGGAGTTTCCCGCTACCCGCCGCCGGTCGCCGACCTCAGGGTCGCCGGTTTGGTGCCGACGCGTCCCATGTCACTGATTTGTGTTAATTTTCGCAGCTGAGGGATCAGATGTTGAAATGTAACTATTTTAACCAACTCTTGTATTAAACCTTAAGCTTTTGACGTGGGATTATTTGATATCGTATGAGTTATAGCGATGACTATGCATCGATCTGAAATCGAAGTGATAATAACAGGAGGTTAAAGGAACATCAAGAAGGCCTAAGACCACTTCTCATGAATAATTTCTTGTTAATTAATAGCACGATAAACACAATAAACTAGCAAAAACTCTGAAAGGCTTACTCAATTTGATTTCTGAACGTTGCAAAAAAAAAAACTTCATTTAATTCTTGATGTTTTAACTTCTATAAGTTATTGAAATTAGTACGTAGCAAATTATATTTAAGAAAATTAATTTTAATATACTGTAGAATGTTTTAAGTCTAGACATAAATTGAAACATAAATAATTTAATTGAAAATGTTTAAGCCTGTCTGTGTTTCTATTAAGGGAATGCTGTCTTTGTGTCGCGAAGATAACAGGGTACAAGTATTTAAACCCGCCGGCGGTCGTTTGCACAAATAACTGCATTTTGTTTGATGAGGAATTGCTTAAACCGTACATGTGTGCTTCATACACTTTTATTGGATTTTGTATAACAATGATAATAATTTTAAATAGTAGTGACTGAGTAATTTTTATACCTACGGTTTGGGTAAAATGAAAAGCTAGATTACAACGCTACAATTTTCGTTAATGTTAATGTTGCAATAAAATATAACAATACTCGTATAAGTAACTAGCTTTTGCTCGCGACTCCGTCCGCGCAGACTACAGGGTTGGCCTACGTCATAGTAACTTTATGCATGCAAAGTCTCAGCCCGATCGGTTTAAAATTGACGAAGTTTCATACAATGTTTATCCGCTATTTTATCCCCTTGGGGGTAGAATTAATCAAAATCCTTTCTTAGCGGATGCCTACGTCATAACATCTACCTGCATGCCAAATTTCAGCCCGATCCGTTCAGTGGTTTGGGCTGTGCGTTGATAGATCACTATGTCAGTCAGTCAGTCACCTTTGAGTTATATAGATATATATTTCGTTTCGTATAAAATATTTACCACTCTGCAAATTGAGATTATGTAAGCCCATTTTACACTATAAATCGTTCGGCTATATCTCGAGATTTTAATCTAATACCAATAAATACTAAAACTTAATGCATTTTGATTATTAAAATCGATTTATTTCACGTTGTGCGTTAATTCAGGATAAGCGGCACAAGTACTAAAAATAACCACTATATTAAATAGTTTTTATTTAAATAAATAAAAGTGAATATTCTATTGTTAAATTAATAAATACGCTGTAATCAAGGGTATACAAAGTATACATAAAAACTGAGGCAAATTAAATATTGGTTAGAAAACAAATGGACAATTTAACAGTTTCGTTACCATTAAGGAATTACTTACTAAAACAACGAAATTGAGATTTTTTTGGAGAGATTTGCTCTTGCAAATTAATAGAATACTACGTGATTTTCCATATAATGACGAATATAATGGAGTGCTTTTGACATATATATATATATATATATATATATATATATATATATACATCTTGAAGGACATGTTGCGTCTTACGTGGCGCTATTTACAGATGATGCTGCGTCCGACTAACTTTGTGCGTCCGGAATACGGACGCAAGATTGACCGACCCTCATTTTTAGCCCAAGGGTCCCTTATGATCATTAGAATGCATGGGCAAAAAATTGGTATGGACGTAATTCCATCACTACAATGCCTTTTAGCGTATAACATAGTTCCGCCATCGTCCGACTGAAATTTGGAGGGCGCTAGTGTTCAGCGTATAATTTACCACGTATACTTTGAGTTCAGTTCACCGATCTTATCGTGTCCATTGAATATCGTACTTAATTTGTAAAGTTTTTATCATGTTTTCGTGACAACAATCTTGCGTCTCTTAAATATCCTTAAACGGGCATTAGGTACGGTGTCTGAGGGGCCTAATCGGGGTTCACGAGGAACGCATGGCGCGGGGCGGCGGGCTTCAGCGCGCTCGCGTGCCGAAGTTTGTAAACAAACATACATGTGCCGGCCGTGATGTAAGATTGTCACCAAAGTGAATTATTTGCAAGTGCGTTAAAAGTGGTTATTTATTTGGTCTATTATATAGTTAGTGATTATAATAATATATGAATCACAATGAAAAGAAGTGCAAGGATTCTTAAATTGGCAAACCGTGAGTACTTACTTTTTACTACTTAAATGAAAATTATAACACGATTTATCTTATTATAATACCTATAAATCTAGCTAGTAAGTACCTACATACTTACAGTTAAACATGTTGTCTGTTTATAATATTATATTATGAGCTTAGTTTGCGTTAAATTGTCTATGAGTGAACGTGTGTTGTCTGAAAAAATGGTTGTTGTGATTGATGTGGATACTTTTTTTAAAAGAAATGATTTTATACATTTTTATAAAGCTAAACTGCAATGGCCTTGGGATTCAACGCATTTCATTTTGCTAAATTGGTGCATACATTGTGATACGAGTATAAATATTACTAATTCAGTAGTTGAACACTTTGTACTACCCATGAATTTCGATGACTTTAAAAGACTTTATAACTCTTCTTTCATGTGGTGTAAATTTTGCGAATATGCCATGTATGATGATTTTCCAGAAGACGAATGTTTTTGTAATAACCAGTAATAATCAAAAGTAAGTAGGTACATGCTTCTATATTACTTACCTACCTATTTGATTCTTATATCGTAATATCATCCTACTTCGTACTAATACCTATTATAAACGCGAGAGTTTCTCAGGGCGAGTGCGTTAGCGCCTCGGAAGTTTAGGTA
The DNA here is from genome assembly GCA_907164795.1 of Hemaris fuciformis. NCBI lineage: Eukaryota > Metazoa > Arthropoda > Insecta > Lepidoptera > Sphingidae > Hemaris > Hemaris fuciformis. The sequence goes on along the minus strand of OU015440.1, from coordinate 3,653,975 downwards.
TGGTGTGTGTGAGTATGGATGGATGGATGGATGCTTGTTACTCTTTCACGCAAAAATGGCTGAACGGATTTGGATGAAATTTGGTATGGAGTTACATGACATCAGACAACGTCATTACAGTTAGGTATATAAAATCTTTTTAGCCCCTGACGCAAAAAGAGAGGTGTTATAAGTTTGACGTGTTTGTGTGTGTATGCGTGAGTGCGTGCGTGCGTGCGTACCTGAGTGTGTGTCTTACTTTTTATAGGCTTTCTTGTTTTTGTTTGCTTTTGGGTCGAGCGTATTTAAAATTTTTATTGTTTTATAATAATAAAAATATATCTGTTTTGTTTTCAGAGAGACAGGAAGAAAAAGAAAACCAACCAGAAACCTTACATGAGGTACGTATGTTTTAATTTAGATAAAACACGACTTACGTACACACATTTTTTTATACATACTTACCTGTCCAACTCCGGACTTACCTGTTCACACCAGCCTGTGCCTCTGAGCTTACCTGTTTATACATACTTACCTATCCAATTCTGAATTTAGCTGTTCACATCACCCTGTGTTGGTTCGAGTTTTTCCCAGCTGAATACCTAATAGCTACTGCTATCTATTCATTAACTTTACATTAGTCACTCTTAAAAAAAGAAAAAAGTACCTATGATGTCTCGGTTATCTTAAATTTCTTCTTTTAGTGTTGTTAATCATGTATTTTATTGTATGTATCTCTGTTTACAGGAATTATCTGATTCAAAATCTGGTTCAATATCTGACTTTTCTGTGACATGTTCTAATTACACTCCAATGCTGCAATATTGCAATAATGTGTGCATTAAAAAAGCAAGGGCCTTACACGGAAGTAGATACTGGCAAAATAGAAGCCGACTTAAAAACTTTGATTCAACTTATTGAATCAAATTGGAAATATGATGTGTCTACACAAGCTGCAACAGATTTAAACAAGAAAAAATGGAATAAGATAACTATTGTGCCTTTAGCAAATGATTTAAAAATTCTTAAAGAATACCTAAGTAAATAAAAAATCCTTGGATGCTGCAATAAAAATTAAAGATGGCTTACAAACTACTGAAACATATACACAACTTCTAGAGACTGTGTATTGTAGGGTTTTTTTATTAAATAGGCGCAGGCCTGGAGAACTTCAAAGAATTACAGTGCACGATTATTTAGAATGCGACAATAATGATAATAATAAGTATGAAGAGTTTGATCGTGCGCTTACTGCCTCAGAAAGGATTCTGGTAAAGAAATTTAAACGTGTTGTCATTAGAGGTAAACGCGGCCGCGGAGTACCAGTTCTGTTTAATAAAGAAGTTCAAGATGATATTAAATTATTATTATCTATTAGGCATATTTTTTTTGCTTCGACACCAAATCAATTTTTGTTTAGTAATCCCGGTTATAACAATACAATTTATGGCTACAAAGTTTTGGAAAAGCATGCCAAATTATCAGGGGCGAAACAGCCTAAAGCAATATCCTCTACAAGGCTAAGAAAACATTTAGCCACCTTATCACAAATTTTTAACATGTCTGAAAAAAAAATGATATGGAGCAGCTGGCTACATTCATGGGCCATACTAATGAAGTTCATAAAAAGTCTTACAGGTTGCCAGATGACGTATACCAAACTGCTAAGATATCAAAGCTTCTCATTCTTATGGAAGATGGAAAAGCAGACGCTTACAAAGGAAAATCTCTCGAAGAGATTGATTTAGATTTGAATGAGGAGCTAATTGAAGAGCCCGTGGACAACAACGAAATTATAGACTATGATCCTGAACCTAAACCTACTTTAGATGCTAATTCTGATTACGTACAAACATATTATAATTTAAATGACTTATCTCAGGCTGGACCATCTGGTATGCAAAATGATTGTCAACAACTTATTAATGAACCCGTGTCTCAATTAGGTAACGAAAACAAAATACGAAAGGGGGAAAAAAGGACGTTGGTACCTTGGACAAAGGAACAAAAGGACGTAGTTACAAAATACTTTAAATTTCACATAAAAAATCACCAACCGCCTAAAAGAAATGAATGTGAGAAACTAAAAGAACAACATGTAGATTTACTTAAGAATAAAGACTGGCTAAAAATAAAGGTATTCGTCCAAAATATTTACTCTAAGGCTAAGAAATGAGAGAAGAAAATTTATGTTTTAATTAAAATAGTATGTTTTGTTTCAAATATTGTTACTTTGTTAATACATACCAATGATCAAGATACTTATAATTATGTTTGAATTGATGATTAATACCCGGTTTCTGAGGTCCGTATCAGCTGTTTATTTATTCCATAACTTTATCTGATGTTTAGCTGTCATTAAACTTTGTTTAAAAACGATTTTACTGACATAACTGAAATTACAGAAGCAAATGCCTTTAAAAGCGTTTTTAAAACAAATGACTTAATAAAGTATTTAAAAAGATGTCTGTTTATCGAATTAATAATTAATGGAGAGATATCTAACAGCACCTCAGAAACCGGGCATGATACTTTTAGTTGTAGCCACTGATTTATTTTTAATTATAATATAAAAATACATGTTCCATTGTAATGAAGACTGATTGATGTTCATAATTAAGTTTATTTCGTTACTAGGCAAGGCAGAGCAAATATATGTTTATTATTATGTCAATGTTAAATTGCATTGATTTGTTGATTGAAAGGTTTTGTATGTTTGGATACACATTTTTTGTAAAATTTAAAATAAAACTTTAAATGTTTTTTTTATATTACGATATGTCTTTTATTCCGTATATTCACCTGCATGAATATGACTACTATTATATTATTCGTATCATGAAACTTCCTCTTTCTACCTTTGAACCTACATGTTCACACCAGCCTGTGCATCTGAGCTTTTTTTTTATTTATTTTTTTATTCTGGTACGGCAAAGTGACTCCACTGTACCTGATGGTAAGCACAGTGGACAGCTTACCTGTTTATACATACTTATCTGTCCAACTCCGGACTTACCTGTTCACACCAGCCTGTGCCTCTGAGCTTACCTGTTTATACATACCTGTCCAACTCCGAACTTACCTGTTCACACCAGCCTGTGCCTCTGAGCTTACCTGTTTATACATACTTATCTGTCCAACTCCGGACTTACCTGTTCACACCAGCCTGTGCCTCTGAGCTTACCTGTTTATACATACCTGTCCAACTCCGAACTTACCTGTTCACACCAGCCTGTGCCTCTGAGCTTACCTGTTTATACATACATACCTGTCCAACTCCGAACTTACCTGTTCACACCAGCCTGTGCCTCTGAGCTTACCTGTTTATACATACTTATCTGTCCAACTCCGGACTTACCTGTTCACACCAGCCTGTGCCTCTGAGCTTACCTGTTTATACATACCTGTCCAACTCCGAACTTACCTGTTCACACCAGCCTGTGCCTTTGAGCTTACCTGTTTATACATACCTGTCCAACTCCGAACTTACCTGTTCACACCAGCCTGTGCCTCTGAGCTTACCTGTTTATACATACATACCTGTCCAACTCCGAACTTACCTGTTCACACCAGCCTGTGCCTCTGAGCTTACCTGTTTATACATACTTATCTGTCCAACTCCGGACTTACCTGTTCACACCAGCCTGTGCCTCTGAGCTTACCTGTTTATACATACCTGTCCAACTCCGAACTTACCTGTTCACACCAGCCTGTGCCTCTGAGCTTACCTGTTTATACATACTTATCTGTCCAACTCCGGACTTACCTGTTCACACCAGCCTGTGCCTCTGAGCTTACCTGTTTATACATACCTGTCCAACTCCGAACTTACCTGTTCACACCAGCCTGTGCCTCTGAGCTTACCTGTTTATACATACTTACCTGTCCAACTCCGAACTTATCTGTTCACACCAGCCTGTGCCTCTGAGCTTACCTGTTTATACATACAAACTTACCTGTCACTCGACAAAAATGATTATATTGCTTTTTAAAATTTTGGAGACCACCAAAGTGTAAATACCTACGCTATACATAGGTATTGTCAGTTTTGTATGCTAACTATTAATTATTTATTATCTGTGCCTGGAGTCATTATAAGCCCTTATATAGGTGGAAGCCTCTTGGCTGATAAGCTGGATACAATAATTCAAAAACAGTATTCGGAACCAATCTGAATTCAATAGTAGATGGATGTCATTTAGTTATTGTAATCATTATGATATATGCAGAGCATTATACGGAATTGATTTAAACATACAGTTGGATGGAGTCGGGTATGTGCATGCAGTGTTTTGAACGTATACGGAGATATTCAGTGTGCAAGAAAGATTTAAGAGTGAACGGACGCACTAATTCAGTTATTCGGAACCAATCTGAATTCAATAGTAGATGGATGTAATTTAGTTAGTATAATCATTATGATATATGCAGAGCATTATACGGAATTGATTTGAACATACATTCGGATGGAGGCGGGAACGTGCATGCAGTGTTTAGTAGGTATACGCAGGTATTCAGTGTGCAAGAAAGATTCAAGAGTGAACGGACGCACAAATTCAGCTAGAAATATTTAATTTGATTATCACCATTTAACGTTTAAATGAAATTTGAAGTCGACTACTGATATGATACTGAATAAAACATCTTACATACGCATTTAAAACATTAAAAATCTCACTACATTCAGTGGACGCCGCAGGGTGGTAGTTTGCAAAGACGCAAGAAGTCCTTCGCGATTTATATATATATATATATATATATATATATATATTTCCATGTAGTCGTGATGGCCTTGAGGTGTGGGCATGCGGTCGAGAATCTCGACGGTCGCGGATTCAAACCCCAGGCACACACCTCTGACTTTTCGAAGTTATGTGTGTATTCACAATGAATTATCACGTACTTTAACGGTGAAGGAAAACATCGTGATGAAACCTGCACACCTATGAGTTCTTAGGAATTTCATAGGTGTGTAGTCCGCCAACCCGCACTAGGCCAGCGTGGTGGACTAAGGCCTAAATTCTCTCAGTTGTAGAGGAGGCCCGTGCTCAGCAGTGGGACGTATATGGGCTGATGATGATATATATATATATATTTTTTTAATTTAATTTTTAATACTACAATCTGTCTCCTAGTAAGTTAGGTTTATATTTTGACATATTTGGCGTAACTTCAATACCAATATGAATCGCAAGAAGCACAAATAGATTTAACTTTTACTATCGGCTAATGTCTCGATTGATTGGCAACCGAGGCGTGAGGCGCGACGCGGCATCAATTAAAAAATTGAATTAGGCTCGCCGCGACCATCGCGTGTGGACCGCCATCCTAAAATGTGTCGGCGATGACTGTTCACTTTCTTCTCACACCTGATCTACATTAGCTAGCCAAGTGTGTCATCGCTGTGATGTCGTGTAAGGCAGAATACTTCACGTAATAAGTTAAAGCTGATATTAACGAAGATCGGCCTAATAAAGTAACGTATCTTTTAGCATGAAAACACACTTCCTTGTTTTGTGAGACTTAAAGATTTACCTAATGTTGTATTTTTGTTGATGTCATATTTGTTTTGATTTTGCAACATTATAAAATTATTAGTAAAATTTTGAAAATAGAATAATGATTATGTAAATTGTAGAACTTGCTAAAGTTGTACTTACCACTTTCCAAATTTCTGCCTACCGTCTATTTTGAAAAATATTTCCCCATTCACATCCGGTTTCTTCTAGTGGCACGTAAAGCAAAAATATCAAGTATTTCGAGAATATTCGCTAAGCTTAATCTTTCATTCAAGTCACCCTTCGTTGTAAGAATAAACATTGGTCCCGAACAAAATACGGAGTCTGTTCTAGTTGGGATGCGCAATGCACACGCTGCAACCATTGTTGGCGCTGTATTTACGCACCACTGGCCAACAACAGGCGATTTTGCTCCGTAAAAATTGATTTCAAAATCCAATTTTTATTTTGTATACCGAACGGAATTGTTGAAGCTTAATCGGCTTACGATATTTATTTTGTGGAGGCTTTTTATGTGTTATCGAAGTGGAAATGTGCTCGCGTAACTTGTAGCCGACTCATTATTATTAATGAGTTTATTTTAAGGTTATGAATAACGATTTGTTAGTTCCTCGGCATAGGTGTGCGGTGTGAGGCATTCACTGGGGAAAACTTTTTTTTTGTTATTTTGGAAATCTCAGTAGCAGCTAGTAAAAACGGTATTAGAGTCCCCTCGTATATGCAAATCTAATACGGCAATGCAATAACATCTGATTTTTAAATGGAATACGGTATCGATATCAGTATTGTGATGTTCTCCGCAAAGATCAAGTAGGAGTATACGACGTACGTGTATGAGATGATGTACGGATGTTGAAGAAGCGAAATAGGTGTGTCCAGATCGCAGCTTGTGGCACTTAATAGTCACTGTCCCTGTGAGATACAGGCGTGAGTGAATATGTATGTATGTAGAGAATCTAGTAGTAGTGACTGCCTTGTGGTCTCGCGGTACAAGTATGTGCCGTGCGATCTAGAGGTCCTGGGTTCGATTCCCGGGTCGGGCAGAGTGTTATTGGGTTTTTCTATTAGGAAATTCTCGGTAACAGCACGGAGTCTGGAATTGTGCCCGAAAAGCGGCAATGGGCTCGCCCCCTATTACGTGGGACTAATAAATACTTAGCGAAATGTGGGTGCAGAAAAATGCGCCTCTGCCTACCCCTTCGGGGATTATAGGCGTGAGGTTATGTATGTATGTGTAATCTAGTAGTATACTGAAGTTACTTGCTAGTTAAAAAATATGCACAACTGTTCCTCAGTTTGCCGGCTTCCCTGTTGCCTTTCTTGTTATTTAATTATGAATAGCAGTACGATAACGATCGATGTCTGTCTTTTGTTTTACTTTTTTTTCAGCAGCATAAGTGTGCGTTGTGCGATTGAGAGCTCCGGTCTTATATTATTATGTTAAAAATATAGCTGACTTTTATAGAGAATATAGAAACATTCAAGAAAACCTGTATTCCAGTCTCTGCGAGACAATATTTAAAAACCACTATAACAGCTAGGTCTTATTGTAATTCCTTTCTACCGTAGAAGACAGTGTTCTAACATGGAATGTATGAGGGTATATTTATATTTTATAAAAGTAGTGACGGGCTCGAGGTTTAGGCGCACGGTCGAGAATCTCGACGGTCAAAGGTTCAATCCCCAGGCACGCAACTCTGACTTTTCCAAGTTGTGTGTGTATTCACAATGAATTACCACGTACTTTAACGGTGAAGGAAAACATAGTGGTGAAACCTGAACTCTTAAAAGATCTTAGGAATTTCTTAGGTGTGTAGTCCGCCAACCCACACTTGACAAGCGGATGGACTAAGGTATAAAACCTCTCAATTGTAGAAAAGGCTCGTGCCCAGCAGGGAGACGTATGTGAGCTGATAATGACATAATATAAGAAAAAAAGACGTATATATAACTTATCAAACTCTAGAGTCATGATTGGTAGGTACTGTACGGTAATTGGTCAGTTCATTCCAATAATATCCGTTACAACAACACGCTACCGCACAAGAAGGGTTAAATGCCACCACAATGAGTCAAGTGGGCTCCTCGGTACTATATTTAAATAAATGGACGAAACGCACGCGATAGACTCATTATTCTAACCTTAAAAGGCAAATTATCTGAAAGCAGTTTCATTGGTCGGGTCGGACTTTTGTATTGACCAAAGGTTTTTATTTTAAAGTATCGTTTTGAATATTTAAATTAACTTTTCGTTTGTAGCTCGAACGTATTGCGTACGTTCTAATGTAAAAATCCGATAACACTTTGCCTGACCCGGGAATCGAACCCGGGACCTATATACATATCTCACCGCACATACTTGTACCGCGGGATCACAAGGCAGGGATAAAATAATACATATAAGGACGCACCCAGTGTGATAAAAGTAAATGAAGAGTTTATTTATTAAAATATTTATAGGGCTTTGCTTCAATTATTCAATTTATTCAAGACGTTAACTTCCAAGTCCCAATACATGCTGACGTAAATATCCGTACCGACACAAATAAGCAAGAAACCGCAAACGATTGCCCCCACTAAAACAAGTCAAATTCAAATTCAAATATGTTTTATTGTGGTCGCCGTGTTGGCATACAATAATGGAACTTAAATCTAATAAAATCTAAATTTAAAACTATATTAATAATATAGAAAACAAACTAAAAGTATTATTACATTTCAATTAACACTAAGAAAATCATTCAAACTATAATAACATTTATTAATTAGAAATTTAAACAATGTACCTTTATAATTATTGAGGTCATTTACTTCTCTAATAGATTTCATCTAATAGAAGTCATCATACAAATCGCGACAAAACCTCAAGCAAACATGAGGCCAACTTTACTTTCCAACTTTACTATCGTAACGCAATTAATAAATAATTATTCATTAGTTAGAGGAAATTCGATACATACATTATAAACATTGTTATTTATAATCTAATCGATTGATTGACCGTGAAAGCGTACTTTTTGTCTGGAATTCCTTGTAAATTGCCGCAAATAAATTGCTAATATTGATTAAGAAAACTGCTGAATGCATCATGAGAATGACTCTTTTAATTGGTATTTAGTTGGAGCAAAAACACAAAGTGTTGTGAAGAACATTCATGAGATAACCGTATGAACGCGAGAAGATTTTTTTATATTCTTACTCTTAAGAGCTTCCCTTGTATCAAACAAAGGTTTGTCAACAAACATAAGTCAAACTCAAAGTCGTTTAGTCTTGTTTTATTGAAATAGACTTTTGCAAGTGCTATTAAATCGTCAATTTTAAGCTATTGCCGCTTTGGATGGTGGGATTAATATTTGCGTAGACTCAACTTTAAAGCGCCACAATCGCTTAAAAAAATATATACCATTGATTCATATATATTTTTAAGCGATTGTGGCGCTTAAAAGTTGAGTCTGAGACTTTGGTGTGTAAAGACAACAATTTAACGTAAAGATATCATTATAGATCATACAGACAGTATTACCCATATTTCATTGTAACAAGAATTTATATTTTTATTTATGTTGTTTATTATAAAAGATAGCCTTAATAGGAACAGAGAAGCGTTCGAAGACAGAGATTACAAGTTCGATTTCAGAGTACAAATCTTAATCTTGAATAAATGTTTTCATAGTTAATTATAACTGCGTTGTTCTTGTTTTACTAACGTACCAAAGTTCCCTAGTTGCAAAAACGGCTACTGAGTCACTGAAAGCCGAGGTAAAAATATATTTTAAATTTGTAATAATATATTGTGCTGTTGGTGTACCAAAAAAAACTATATATGTTACACAATATATGTTTTGCGACTATGACGGTCTTTCAAGTTCTGTGTCCATCACACTCGATGGAATGTCAATGAAATATTAATATTACCTGCTACGAGCACATTCCACAGTTAGGGCTACTATTGAAAACATCCTAATGGAAAACTTAATAACACTTTGCACTACTAGCGAACCGAACCTTGTGCATCTATATCGCAAGGCACATATTTTTGTCACGGGACCACGAGGTAGTCAAATAAAATAAAGCAGGTTAAATGCAAAGTTAATTCAGCTACTGTACTGTTAAGAGTTAATTACATCTCATTTTCCACTGCACTTTATAAATAGATGATTCGTGCCACGATAGTCTGCATTCAATTTTCTCCTATAAAATAATAGAGGGTAACGACGGCTCATAAACGTATGGAACTCACCGAACCATGATACATGGTTCATTAAAATATCTGCATAATTTTGTTATTAAGCCTACAACTCCGCGCAACTTGTTCTTATCTGTGGACCTGTCAATTAGTATCATATCGTCCTCATTATTTCTATAAAAATGCCGATACGCAAAGATATCTAAACATAATTCCTATTTTTTATGTTCTATTTTTAAAACCGTCTTATTTTTCTGTTCCAATGAAAAATGAAGTTTTATAAGAATTAAAACTATTTAAACGTAGAATGGCTGTTGAATTAAAGTTTGTTTGTTAAACAAATAAAATAAATTGACAATCTCATAGAACGTATAATCTGCATAGGTATCATTTTCTCAACTGAATTAATTTACACAATTTCCGCAGACGGAGATCTCGTAAAGATATTGCGAGGACTTTTAGTTCAAACAATCCAGATATAATCCGATTATACCGCTCGCGCCTGAACGTGATTATGACAAATGGCCTAACGAACTGTTTATCTGACATCTTAATGGAGTCCCAGGTATATTTTATAAGAAACAAGATTGTAGACACTATATTTGCTCAATCACATTTTCTATATTTATGAGAAACATTTTTAATGACCTTTCGTGAATGAGTATTACTTTAGTTTTAGTTAGATTTTATCAGGACCGGTCTCTGATGCAATCGACTACGGGATAAAAGAAGCATAATGGTTTTACAAAGTGCAATTGGTGGTACCTACTATTTTTTTCATGATCAATATAAAACCTTAATAAAATATGTTTTTGGAAACAAAAAAATATGTACATTTGGTTCTTTTCGTTTTGTGTAAAGATAACACCTGTTAAATAGGTATTAAAAGTATTGAAACTACAATGACTGAAAAATAAACAGATTAACTAGAATCACACCAACAACGATGTAGTAGCACCATGCGCTCAAAAATATTCCATTACTGCAAATAGCTGGCCGGTTTTACTTTAAAACACTTTCTAAATGTATAATTCCATATTTAAGCTAAAATATTTATATACAATGCTAAATTATTTCAAAAGCGCGAGACGAGACTAATTCCATACGAAGTCTTATTAGTTTTTTTGCACTGTTTTATAAATAAATTAGCGCCGAGCACGCCTCGAGGTTTTGCCGCGTATTAAATGATATTATTACGAAATAGCCGGCATTGTTGTCGGTCGTAGACTGTTTTACAATTATTTACGTCTGGAACACGCGACAGTAGCCAAGTCTCGCAGCAAATACTTACGGCTAATAAAATTGTTTTTTAAAACTTGTTTGGAGTTCACTATGCGGGCTTCATTGCCTTTTTGGAGACACTTGGGAAATGCGAAGCTTTTGTTAAGAGCGGTAGAGCTATTAATAACCTATCGTAGGCAGATAATGTTTCATACATGTTTCATCGTCTCAATTATAAAAATATATTGCATATATTGAGGCTATGTTACCCTGATAATAAGCGCCTTACGAAGTGCCATTTAACACAAATTAACAATATCATAAAATATATGGGACGTATTTGGGCTGATGATGATGATGATGTAGGGTAGGGAGGGTGAATGGCGTTCACTTAAGGAAAACATGGTGTATTTTTTAAATTATTTATTATAAATCAAAATTTTAAGAACTAACAAAGTCTTGAATTATCTAGTAATCAAAAAATTAACAACAATAACATATATCTTTGACCTACTTGTAATAGGAAAACATTATAAAAAAAACATGTTTGAGCGGCATTGCCCCTGACTTTGGGTAATGCCGCTCAGGGTACGGGGTAATGACGCTCAAACATATTTTTTTTTAATATAACAAGTAAGATACATTTTGATTAAAGCAATATTAAGGAGATCAATCTTATACAATAAAAGTAAAGTCTCAAATCACAAATTAGCATCAATTATCCTCATTTGTACGTAAGATTAGCCTTTTTCAATTTAACGATTATAATAAATTCTGCGAGTTCAAATCAACTTCAATTTTTATAATATATTATAAAATTATTATTATTAAAGTTAAGAAAAGTCATATTTTATCTATGGAGACATAAATCACAGATGTATCCATCTGCCGAATCCCAACCTGAACATATAGAATGAGCCCACAGTCCGCAGATGGTGCAACGATACCACAACTCATTATTTTTCCCGAATTCTTCGCATATAATGCATTTGTTATAATTTTCATTATCCACGTTCATTTCGTCGTCACTGTCGTCATCGCAAAGGTGCTCTTCATCTTCATAACTCTCTGAAGACCTTTCTTGTAAAATTTTTCTCTTGTAAGATTTATGTTTCATATGTTTGTTCTTTTTTTCTTTGACAACTTTATTTGGTCTTGATTTATCACCTTTTCGAGTCTTATTGAGTTTCGCTATATTTTTTTTCTTTTCTTTATCCTCTAAAATAATTTTCATAGGACTCGCAGTTAATATGGTAGCATGTTGTTTTCGCTTTCTTTGACCTATTTTAGAAGATAATGCAATAGTTGGTGTCGTTGCTATAGCAGCAAAAGATAGGACCGGTGTTCTTTGCTCATCAACAAGTTCTTGGTTACAAGCAACTACCAAAACAGATTTAGAGCATTGATCCTTATTCGATGAACCTGCCAAAGGAGATGTAGAGATTTTCATTTTTTAGTCGATCTCTTAAAGAAGTAAATGGTATGTTATATTGTCTTGCGGCTTTTCTTTTGGACAAACCCCCTTCAATCGCAGTTTTAGCACATTGAAGATCTTGTTCGGTCCAAGCCGCTTTACCGGTGGTCCTTTTACGATTTCTTGGCATATCTACAACAATAAAAAAATAAGTCAATAAGGGGTAATGGCGCTCAGATGCGCGGTATAACCCCAAACGGTCGTTTTGTAATTAATTTTAAATTTTAGAAAAATGATACACACTTGTTAAAAAAATATTGCATCATTATAAAATAGAATAGTTTACCGTCAGAAAAGTGGAATTAATAAATGAATAAACATAAAGTTTTGGACTTACCGACAAAAAAACACGTAACCAAAAATTAGATCAGCGCGGCCGCAAACAAAGAAACGTACTTCACGGTCACATGCCGCGAGCTCACTGTCCGTTTGGATCGCCGCTTGTTAGACGCCCCCTCTACCCGCGCTTCACGCGACGTGGCATGTTGCTACCTCCCGTTATGACAGAGTTACAGAGGTGAGCGCCATTACCCAGTGAGCGTTATTCCCCCTGCCTACCCTAATTTGCAGACGGTAAAAAAACTAATAGGAGTGTAATGATTGGAAGTAATTTCTGTTATTTTCGTAGCGCACGCTAAAATAAGCCTGTCCGTTTATTTATATAGATAAAGTTTCTTGAGATGCTATTATTTTATGTCGCAATATTTTTTTCTCTTTGTGGCTCATATTTATACGTAATGTTCCCGATTAAGATACTCCAAGCACAATTTAGCCTCCCGATCCTCACGTATCGCTTAAAGAATTCTCAATTATAAGCTTATCAGGCGATCTGGTTGATCGTGATTGGATAAAAATAGGCACCCGTTCCCTTGCGTGTCTAAGGCGACTCCGACAAAACTACTGCGTCCTTCGGGCAATTAAAAAATAAAAAGATGAAAAAAATGTGCCGCGACAGAACTGGTCAGATCTCCGGTGTAATATAAAAAAACTAAATCGAACGTCTGTGGAGGTCACTAATTAATCTTTTTGGTCCTTTCTACGCATCATTAAATTTTCTTGACAGACTGCAATTGACAAATTGAAAATTTCTTTAATACAAAATGTTTAATAAATTAATGTGTAAATTTATTTTAAGATTAATTTTATTAAGTAAAAGTATTGTTCATTTTTCTCTTCGCAATTATTATTTTTGCTTGTTTTTCCACTGTAATACATTTGCATACATATTTGTATGGTTGGTACGTAAATACTTGGTGATGTTTTGCTCGATCTTTAACTTAGATTTTTAACTGTTAAAGTCCTCTAAAGTATGTATTTTATCATTGAGAAAAGAAAAGGAGATATTATATTTAATGCTGATTTTTCACGCGAAAAACCGTGTTTGTGAACACTGTAATTTATTTTTTTGTTTTCGCAGAAATACTTCTATTTATGCATTTGATATGTCCCTCTGAATTATTTAGTTACAAGAATAAATGGGCAAATATGGATGTGCCGCGACAACAATAAACATTTGCGAACTGGTCAGACCTATGGGTATTTATAAAACGCTATTTTCAGTGACAGGGCCGCCGCGATGGTGTACGGTATACCATGTTTTGTCCATTTTTGGATACATTTGAATTAATTTGAATGTTCCATTTATATTTTCAGTTGTTGTGTGTTTTATTTACATTGTGATGTCACGCTAGGCTCCGCCCCTAGTTTAGGTGATATTTCTAACACTAAATTACCAAACACTTTTGAAAATAACGGATAATCAAGTTATTCCAAATTCGACATATTCTGATTTACATACAAAACTATTTCGACATGACTCATTCATCAACTGTTTCATTCATCAAATCTGAACTGTCCACATACGTAAGTGACAGAATCCGACTCTGGCAACTAGTAGGCGTTAGGATTGACTGCTAATTGGTAGGTAGCGCTACTGGAAGCAAATGTTATAGCCATTGAATAGGGTTCAATTGCATTTTTATGTTAATACTGCTGAGTGGACGGTGATAAATAACCGTGTAGGGAATAGGCTGTGACGTGGAAGTATTTATACGCTGCTCGACATGCAGTAAGTCTATTTACTTGTTCAAACGTAAAAAGAATGGTAGGAAAGCTGATTCTCAGGATTGTGGGTCGCATCCTCATTTAAATTTATATATCAAATTGTGTTTCTATTTTTAAATAATACTTAATGCGAAAGTTTGTGTGTTTTTGCCACATAGATGATATTTATATAGTCTGCTATGGCATATAGAAGGTTTTTATCCAGAAAAATTGCAACCTTCAATTGAACCTTGAAATAACCTTCGTTCATAGATGTTTTTTTCATTTCTAAGTACATTAATTCAACCAACCCGCACTTGTCTATCGTGATGAACTAAGGATTAACCACTCTCAACCCTAGAAGTGTCATGTGGCCAGCAGTGAGATCACCATCATCAGCCCGTATACGACCCGCTGCTGAACACGGGTCTCCTCTACAACTGGGAGGGTTTAGGCTTTAGTCCACCACGCTGGCCTAGTACGTAATTTCGTTGTGTAAATTCATAAGATATTTCACGATATTTTTCTTCATCGTAAGTGATAATTCATCGCGAATACATTATTACAAATTTATAGATATAAATTATCTACCCCTTTATAAATGAAAACATACGAATTGATATTTTACGTTTCTGTTCACTATCGGCAGAAATTCTGGAACGCATATCAGTGAGACACACTATGGTGCGTCACAGATCTAGCTGACTTTAGCATACATAGCGCCAGGCTTGAACCAGGTAATCAGGATCTACAGGTTCCCAATGCTTAGAGCAATAATTAGCTTTCCCCTCGAAAACAAAAAAAAAAGGACTAGACTCGGCTCCTACTCGTATAATTCTTAACGCCATATTGGAATTGGGTTTATAGTCGTGGTTATCAATTTCATCTTTAACCACAAATTATATATTCTGTGTTTGAATTTGGAAATGGACAATTGACGTTTTTTTAAATAAAGGATAAAAAAGGTTCGTTCAGCACAGTATTATATTGCAATGATAATAAGAATCCTCTGAACCTAAGGAACAAAATTCGATATTTGAAATTGCTAGAAAATTGCCAATACCGTTTTCAGTACTACCAACCGACAGCAAATAATAAAAATGGCAATGCACGTAAGTACTCAATTGTAAGTTCAAATTCTTTTGAAATTATGACGTGCAGCACATAAACTGTTGGAGCATGGCCATATCAGAAGATACACGTACAAGGAAGTTATTACGTCTTACTAGGAGCATGATTTAATCGCCTTTATAAGCTAAATTTACCGATATTTATGACTCGGTGTTTAGTGATATTATTTTGTTTTTGTTGAAAATACTGTATAGACGAAGTAATAGTAGAAATTAGTTTTAAATTTTAAAATAAACAGTTATTCCTTTTAATTTTATATTTAAAAAGTGTCGTTATTGTGTTAGATTAAGTTTTTTTTTTAAGAAATGAGAATTAAAAAAAAAACCTAATACAAAGATCAGTATGGTTTAATTTCAATGTTCACACAGTGGAACTACAATTAATATTTTTTTAAACATTAATTCCTATTTTAGATCTGTAGAAACACATAAAATCAGTAACAACACTTATATGGTAGGCAGAGGTCCATTTACGAACCCGCATTGCGACAATGGTGTTTTCGCCCTACGTAATAGGGGTGGGCGAGCCTTTGCCATTTTTCGGGCAAAATATTTTAAGGGGGGCAACCGAAAGAAGTCCCTACCTCCCCGTGTATTTTGAAGCAAAAGCCACTGTAAATTGTTGCAGTTCTATCACGTGTTCCGTCTTGATGTTTTCTATTCAAAAATGATAGTTTGTTTGAAATTCACGTTGTATATTCCGCAAACGAGATGCGGTCGGCGTGTTCCGCGAATGTGGGATGTCGTGAGAACCCGCAGTATTACTGGTATACCATCCAATTTGCTGCAGCGAATCTTGTTACGCCATATGTAAATAGGCCAGGTACGTGTTGCGGCGTCTGCATTGGAAACCGCTTGTATTATTCAATTTTATAGATACTTATTTCAAGAAACGTCAGCTGCCAGGACTTCGTGGGTGGTATGAGAATGCCTTGTTCAAATTTTATTTGTCAGATAACCAGTATAAAGTATACCAATGTATAAAGCTGTTGTAAATTTTTAAATATAAATATGAATAAACGACAGCTCCGTAGCGCAGTTGGCTAGACACTAGCTTGCGAAACGAGAGAACGCGGGTTCGATCCCCGCACCGAGACAAATGTTTGTGTGATCCACAAATATTTGTTTCGGGTCTGGGTGTTTGTGATCTTAGTGTGGGGTCAGAACTATGTATGTGACTGTTGGGTGTATTTACTTGTAAAAATTAGTGACAAATGACGAGACTAGTATCTTTTTTTTTTATGGAAAAAGGAGGCAAACGAGCAAGTGAGCCACCTGATGTTAAGTGGTCAGCACCGCCCATGGACACCCATAATACCAGAGGAATCATCGGTGTGTTGCCGGCCTTTGAGAAAAATATAGGCTCTCTTCTTGAAGGCCACTAAGTCGTATGTGTTTGGAAATACCGCCGAGGCAAGCTGATTCCACAAACATCTGTAATTTGACCGTATTTTAATCATCGTACTAAGGTCTTTTGATGTTACTACCGACCGTAGTGTGGGGTCAGAACTATGTATGTGACTGTTGGGTGTATTTATTATTTATTTATAAAAATAAAAAAAAAATACACCCAACAGTCACATACATAGTTCTGACCCCACACTAGGATACAAGTCCTGTGTCGTGGGTATCAGAAACTACGAGAGACTTTTCGGTCTCACAAACACCCAGACCCGAAACAAATATTTGTGGATCACACAAACATTTGTCTCGGTGCGGGGATCGAACCCGCGGCCTCTCGTTTCGCAAGCTGGTGTCTAGCCATCTGCGCCACGGGGCTGTCTGTCATTCATGAATAAGAATGTGAGCTTGATATGAAGTAGGTTTAAATTTACTTTTGTCATGGATACTGACTTGAAACACTGTGTTGCTGTCCCGTCTTTTTTATGCAATGGAGATGCTCAGTAATCATACTTAATTTGAACGGTAAATAAATAATAATCCAAACATTATTATACATATTATGTTAATTGGCGATCCGTCGTCACAATTTTGACCATTTGTTACCGGAAATACAAAGGCTAAATCTTAAAAGAACCAACAATTTGGGCCCAGCTAATCTCAACCACCAAGTCGAGCCAAACCATTCTTGTTCTAGTCCCTTCTGACTACAGGGTGGCCTTACCTCATATATACTGTCTAATTACAAATTAAAAAACATATTTAGTACGCCTTTAGAAAAGCCGTTCACCTACCAACACTTCCTGAGATGTTTTAGGCCATGTAATCACAATCATTGTCTCGCTGATAGGTGAGCTACATGCGTTCGCTATCAACAAAAGAAATAGAGTGAATCACGTGCGGTATATTTTTACACGAGCATACATCAAAATCAATTGTTCGTGTTGTTGGGAGGTGCCATTTGTGTCGTGATGTGCGCACGGACGACACACGCGATGCGCCGCCCGCACGAAATTATATGACAAAACTCGAACAGATGCGGAGTGAGATTTACGACGGTCTAATTGTTTGGTATTTAACAGCAAATAGGTAGATGTGAGATGCTAAGATTATTACTTGTCTTACTAAATGAAGACATGTCTATTTACGTATGTATGTTTGTATGTATGTTTAGTGAAATATATATTTCAACATTCTCTCTATTATTTAATTTTGTACACTTATAACTCCCTTTCATTTCTGTTCGACCATCTCCATCCCAGGTTGTCTGTAAGAGATCGCCTTATGCGATAAGGCCGCCTTTTGTACTTATCTAGTTTACTGTATTTCTTACTTTTAAAACTGAGTACAAAAAAAAAATTGGCGAGAAAAACGTTGAAAAATAATAAGTTTTGAATGAAATTGGTTTTATGATTTTTTTATAAATATACATGACTCTAATTGAATTTTTAGTCCTATTTACGCTCTTCAAACATAAATATTTTTTGCTTATTAACATTAATTTTATTGTTTAACGTTCCCACATAATAATCATTTGAACTAAACTGATTCAAAACTACTTTACATCTTATACGCTTATACATTCTCATTCCCCATAGGATTGCAAATAATAGTGCCATTAACATAAAATACAGCGTAATTAAAGTAACACATCACAGTTACACGCAATTATTGAAATCATTAACCCGTTGCGACCCCAGTCCGTTCTCCCATTACTGTGCTCTGAATATCGTTCTAATAAGTTAATTGTTGGCCGAGTCAAATGCATGCAGTTATTGCGTGCGCGCTCCGCCGCCATTAACTGGCCTAAAAGCATTGTCTCCGCGAATAAATTCACAAATTAACATATCCAACACAAAAACTGACATAACAATGAGAAAAATCGCATGCGCCATCCTAAACGCGCGTGGCGAGCGCACGATTCTAAAAAAATATTCAAATTTCTCATTAGTAGAGAAAATTTATCGTTTCTCTTCAATTGAGCTGCTATAATATCTGTCACGAAAAGCTTTGTATTTCAGCTTCATAGCTCTTTAAACTCAACAAATCAGTAACATCGTAAGCAATTTTGATATTTTTGTCATTTATTACGTTTTTTTTTACATAGGAGAGGCCTATGTCCAGCAATGGACGTAAGAGAGGCTGATGATGATGATGATGATGACATCTGAATACGTTATATCTGCTTACAACCATTCTGTCTATGATACAGACACCAACTTGCGAAACGAGAGACCGCGGGTTCGATCCCCGCACCGAGACAAATGTTTGTGTGATCCACAAATATTTGTTTCGGGTCTGGGTGTATGTGAGACCGAAAAGTCTCTCGTAGTTTCTGATACCCACGACACAAGACTTGTATCTTAGCGTGGGATCAGAACTATGTATGTGACTGTTGGGTGTATATAATTATTTATTATTTATTTATTTCTTTACGTAAATGTGTTTGAAACTGGAACCGATCTCTGTTTTTATTGTAAGCACTAAATGTTAACGATAACCACTTGATATCGTATTCTTAGGAAATTCAATATTACTTCGAGTTCGACCATTGCTATTATATTCTTTGGTAGCTTACATATTATTGTGTTGTACCGTTTAAACATATGGGTTTTGAATGTCTATATACTTTCTGCTTTATTTTCATATAATTATATTTCATAGTACTGATATACATTTCAAAGTATTGATTTAATTGTCAAGGTCTTTTATCATTTTATGTCCTCTCTATTTATTTGTATACATCAGTAGGAATGTCAGTGTCATTGAATTTACAACTGCTCCGTGGTCTCGCGGTACAAGTATGAGCGGTGCGATCTAGAAGTCCCGGTTTCTATTTCCGAGTTGGGCAATGTGTTATTGCTTTTTTTTATTAGGAAATTCTTAATAGCACCTGAGAAACTGGAATAATGCTCAAAAAACGGCTCACACCCTATCACGTGGGTCGAAAACACATTTAACAAAATGTGGGTGCAGAAGTGCACCTCTGCCTACCCCTTCGGGGAATGCAGGCGTGAGTGAATGTAAATGTAGAAACAATTCAAACCACTTGAGATATTTACGACGTCTGAAGGGAGGATGAAGAAGGCTGGAATCAAAAATGTCTACAGTGCGGCTTTTTCATTTTGTAATATCTACCTTCTCCTTTACATCGTCGCCAAAAGTACCGGTAGTAAAGCTTAGGATGTTAAAGAATTTGAAACATCTGGAATTTTCTTCTAAACTTATACAAATTAATTTGGTTATCATCATCATCAGCCCATACGTCCCACTGCTGGTCACGGGCCTCCTCTACAACTGAGAGGGTTTAGGCCTTAGTCCATGCTGGCCTACTTCGGGTTGGTAATGAAATTTAATTTTATTAAATGGTTAATTTGATTATGGAATATTCGAAATACTATTCTAATTAGAACTATTCGAACGAAAATTTTACCTGAGCTTCGGTAATTTATTATTTATAATAAGTTATATAAAATTATAAACACATAAAAGCTAAATTTACAAAGCTAAATTTTGCTTTTAAATATTTAGAAATAATTATACCACATTCGTTATGTTCTATGTATTAAATTATAATCAGACAATACTATTCATTATTCAGTTTCCACTGACATAGAAATTGATCTACATAAGGCTAAGCACATATAGGACACACTCCACGGCTACTTTGACGCTAATATCATATGATTAACTCATAATCTTGTGTGGGAATTCTAGTGTCACCTATAAGCCTAATAACATGCTCATGCGATGGTCTAGACTGACAGCTTCAGCCTACTAAATTAAATAATTTACGTAATAGATATTTCTTGCGTCGGATTTACACGTTCAAAATGATTACGGTTAGCTTGCCTTATAATTTATACAAAATAAAGAGGAATACATTATTTGCTCATAGTTTAGGGCTTATAACAAACCTTTACAAAGGATATTGTCATATGCAATAGGAGTTTCATTGTTATAGCTTAGTGTTGCTACTGGATCTTATTAGCCTGTATCAAAAAGGAATTAAACCATATGAATCATTGATAAAGTAACATCTTTCAAGACATAGGCTGTAATATTATTATGCAGTTATATCTTGCTATTACCGATCACATGCAAAACACTTATGAGTTATGATCACTAGATTTTCAGTAGGAACTGCATCTACCAACCATGCTGTCAGGTCGTATATCTTGAGGATGGATCCCCCGATTCGGTAAACGGCATAGGCGAAATAAACAGATGCATTCTGTCCCGCAAATAAGGTTCTTAAAAAAAAATTCGAACAAATTCCATAACAAACGCAACTACATTTAATGCAAAGTAGGTAAGCCAAAAAATATGTACCATCTTTAAATTATATAGCAATTTCTCCAAATCTAAATATATAACAAGGATTTAATAACAAAAGCAAAGTTATGGTTAAAGGAACTAAGAGCTGAATGCCTCGACATAACCGGAGGGCTGTTAAATCTGCCGCACGTAAATTATGTTTGTTGTCCAATTCACATCGAAAACTTGCTCAATTCATTCATTTTATTTTTTATTTATTACACAAAACAGGTTACAGTCGATTTACATAAAAACAGCTACACTATTGTGATTTACACAAAAGTACAATCTAAAACACGTGATTCTTAAAATATTCAAAATAACATCCTACAAAATAACGAGCTTACAAACTTAAACTGTACTATATTTTATATAGTTTAAAGCTAAATCCAGTATATGTTCATTTTAATCTCGTAAAAAACAACGAGATCAGCAGTCCATCTTGTGCGTGGACGTCCAACGCTGCGCTTGCCAGTACGCAGCCTCTACTCAAGAACCTTTCTGCCCCACCGGCCGTCAGCTCTACGAGCTATGTGTGCTTCTTTAGAAGTCTTTGAGGGGGGCTATGTCCAGCAGTGGACGTCTCTCAGCTGATGATGACGACATTGAAAAAAATATGTATAGATAAATAAGAGTTATAAGTAAGCAGTGATTGCCTCGAGGTTTAGGCGCGCGGTCGAGAATTTTGGCGGTCGCAGGTTCAAACCCCAGTCACACACCTCTGACTTTTCGAAGATATGTGTGTATTCACAATGAATTATCACTTGTTTTAACGGTGAAGGAAAACATCGTGATAAAACCTGCACACCTAAAAGTTCTTAGGAATTTCTTAGGTGTGTAGTCCGCCAACCCGCACTAGGCCAGTGTGGTGGACTAAGGCCTAAACCCTTTCAGTTGTAGAGGAGGCCCGTGCCCAGCAGTAGGACGTATTTGGGCTGATGACGAAAATAAGAGTTAACAAATTCATAATTTTTACAAAATAACTTTCAATGAAATGACAATAAAATAATACCAAACAGACAAAGGAGCGAATTTAATACACAAGTTATAAAACACCGAAAATCATAGATCTTATAATTATAGTTCTTTAAATCTAAATAAACATTCACGGTCTTGATAATCAAAATAATAAGACTATTTAAAAGACGTCGTACGATATTATCTACCAATAACTTCACAACATAGCATTGCTCATGTTATTTTCTGTATTCATCTTTAATTTGCCTAACTACTGTAATCATACCATCATTTTGATTCATTTACTGAAGTAGTTATCTTTTTTTATACAGCGACTAGAAAAGTGGATGCAGCGGCAGAAATGAAAAGAAACGAGTTTCTAACTAAACGTAAAAGACGAAATGCGCGCAATTTACATTTTATCTCAGAACATTCATTGGTCGGCGACGCTGATTGCTTTTTATGGGCTTACAAGCCTTCGCAGCTTTAGAAAATTAGCACTGATTAATTGTAATTAATGTTTAACATTCATTTTTTTGTTTTATGATTTCCAAACATCAATCAAAAAGGTTAATGCTAAAAATTAACCATGCAGTTCTAATTTATCAACTAAAACAACAAAGCAGAAAATTTTATTTGTTTTTTTTTAGTATTTATGGATATTAAGATCACAAAGTCTACATCTTAAAATCGATTTTAGTAAAACGAAAAAATCTAAGAAAAGCAATTTAGATCTATTCATGATATCCAACTCAAAATAACCTATAAATACAGTAACACCATTGGAATAATGATTTCAAGAGCATGAATTATTTATATCCGATGCGAAAGCGACGGCGACGACGATCATATCTAAGACCTAAGAAGTAATAAAAGTAAACTATTATCGTGCCATTAAACTCAAAATGTGAGAAATCGACTAGGTATTTTAATAATAATTTTACCATATATATAATAGATCGATGTACGTGCCTTTGAAATGTATTAATGTCATTTTCATAATATCTATAATGTGTTTTCAATTCTGCTACGATAAAACCGTATATTTTATGCCTCGTAAAAATAATTCTATAAAACTCATGCTAGTATGTCTGGACGATTTTAGTACACAACAAGAACCCAATGTAAATGCTGCTCATTTAATCACGCAATAAATAAATGGATTAAAATATGCTGAATCTAGGGTCTATAATACCCCTACTTTCTTTAATGGCTATTAAAATTACGCCAAAGGAATACTTCAACACCTCCCATATCTTATCGAATATAAAACGTCAGTATTGGTTGTCATTAAAAGGCAGTCGTAACCGATACCGCAGCTTGCATTGCATTGACCACCAGAACCGGACTAGGGACAAGTTCAAATGCACTAGGTCTCAATGTCAATTAATTTAATCCTACTCATATTAGAAAGTTTGATTTTAGAAAATGACACCTAAACAATTTAATCAAAAATAGAAATAGTTTACGAACTGAATTTACTAGTAGAATTTGATAGGTTTATTCATACAAATGTTTGGACATCAAGTTGAAGTAACTAAAAAGAGTAAAGTGAACGAACGAAATTTTTATCCAATATAACACATTTACTTGTAAATTAATACTAATAAATATTACATACTTTACGCCTAAGGTGGGTGATAGTAGATTATCAAGGTAACATCTTGAATAAGTTAAATAATTGAGAACCTTAAACGCTTAATAATTTTATTGAAGACGACCAGTAGAATTAAAATTATACGCTCAAATAATTTATACAACAAATGTGTCACGAGAGCGTTAAAAAATTTAAAGGAAAAATCATTACGAATAATAATAATGAATAATGTTTAAAATTTTGATTGCACATAATTGTTACCCCTAGCCGTATAAATTCCGTACAACCACAACAACGCTAATGAACAAAACAAATACTATGCGAGATAATAAAGCAAATTACGTCAAATTCACATACACTACTTATGTAAGAAGCTAGAATGAAGATTCTGCGGTTATTGTTGTACATCGACCCGCCACCGCTAATTGTGGTTAGGAGATATGCAAAGAAAAACATACATTCTTTCGTTTTTACGTCATAAACATCGACCATGTTATATAGATAACTATAGATAAATCGTTATAAGTGCTCATTTTAGACTAATAGATGGGGAATCAATTGCACAATTCTATATTCCTTGCTTCTACTGAGTGTGGGATGGAAAAAACCAATAACACTTAACCTGACCCGGGAATCGAAGCCTTTTTGGATCCACAGTATATCGATATACAGCGGGATAAACGAGGAGTAGAATATTTATGTTATGTCGAAAAATTGTCAGAAAATCTCAGTTTTTCTCTCTTTATTAGTCATAAAACGGTTCTGAAGGACTTGTACAACTGTTATGAATAAGACTGGCAATGTATAAATTACGTTGATTCATATTTCATCCATACTATGTTATTCCTGGAAGTACCCAAACACACCATCGGATATTTACGCTACGTTTTCCGTTATATTCTGAAGGTACTATAGGTTACCAATCTTCATTGAGATGACGGGGTTAATTGAGAATTACCATCTAATTTTTAGAGATAATTATTTTACGCTTTACAGGTAAACTGTTAGTACGTTATAGGAAGCTAGCGGCGCTTCGTCGGGAAGCAATTTTATTTAAATAAAAAAGTTAGGTCGTCTTCGAAACTTCAGTCTATGACCACACAATAAAGCATTCAAAATGGTTTAGTAGTTGATACGTGAAAGCAACAGAAATAGAGTTACTTTCGCGTGTGAACTGTTAGTATAGTTAGTATCAGTGAATAGTTTGAACGAATATCTCAATTATGAAGACCAATTTATATGTCATGTTTTCTTTAATGTCAAATTTCAGCCGTCATTTTTTTCTGACTTTTTTGCCTTGCTGAAACCAGGTTCTTCTACCCTCGGTCATTCCCTGCGGCTGATCCTAAGCAGTGCACAACTAAAGAGCTTGGAATCTCGTATCTTTCTTTTACAACTTAAAGCTAATGTCTAACAGGACCCCTTAATCCTACTACGAGTAGATATGTCAAACAATGTGTTATCACAGTTTGTATGGTTTTTGATAACCAAACCAACAAAAATCAATTAAAATACTTAGCTATTTACGAACAAGACATAAATTGTTTTAAAAGCACAGTTCTTCGACATTGAATTGAAAAGTAATAAACGCGCCAAACAACAAGCTGTAATATTTTTACCCGACCGGTTTATTGAATATCTTTAACCTATTTGCCATATTATATGCTTAATTTATTACTGCGTCATTAAGCATCGAAAATGCTGTTGTATCAAGAATGCCGTTGCGCAGCTCATGAGGCGAGATGTTGAGAAAAATTGCACATAAAATTATGAATAATGACCATAATACCCCATCTTAGGACTTTAAGTCGTTTTAATAATAGACCCTGTTCAATATATGAGCGCTATTTATAATCTTGATGCGTCTTTCAGCGAATTAAGACCCATATTTTGTATAAAGTTGGCAACCAACGCCATAGCGGCATTAATAATACGGTAAAGTATTTAAATGTTTTATGATGATCATTACTGTTCATTATAACTCAATGCATTTTGCTGTTTTGTTGTTCAATTTATTTTTAATCCCACCTGTTTATGTTCCTGAATGCGGCCCACATCGCGGTTGACGGTTTTCAATTTTCAAACGCGCTCGAAAGGAATTCCAATATGGCAGTCCGTCAGTTACGAAAGCTGTGGCGACAAATGCATGGTGCGCACGCGCCGGTGCGTTGACCGCTTAGTGACCCAGGAGTGGAGGTCAACCGGCCAAGTCCCCCACCCCGTCGCGGCCCTGGTCTGGAAACCTCGTGAGTACAAACGGGACTTTAGTGTTACAGCGGTTTAGGTATTGTTCCTAATCAGTCAATGATCTGACTAGTCATGCTTTAGCCTTTCAGGACCTGGAGTTATAATCTCAATACTCCTTACTGTATCGATAAAATAACGCTTATTAACCTCATAGGGACTAAAAGAACGTATAGGTATGATAAAAATAACTTCAAGTAGTCAAGTAATGGTTACAGTGTTTGCTAAAACAGTTATTTATGTTAGAGTGAAAAGATTATTAATTTTATATAAAGATTATGATTATGACATAACGTAACGAGCAAGCCTCAATTACCGATGTTTTTATCATACTCGACAAGCTTATAACATGAAATGTGTCGCGTTCCATGTATGGTATAATTATGTCGATTGGTGATAGTTATTTCGAATCGATTCTCGCCAGTCGATACTTTATTTGGACCGCGCAGCACTTATCTGACGTCTGGGCGGCTTAGCCGATTTCGTGAGAAAAAAATCTACAATCAATTCCACTACAATCGGTTTTTGAGTGATTCAGATCGCATAAAGACTATTTTTATTGACGTCCTTCGGTGTTATTACTTTAATTCATACATACATACATAAACTCACGCCTGTATTCCCCGAAGGGGTAGGCAGAGGTGCATTTCTGCACCCACATTTCGCCCGGTATGTATCAGTCCCACGTAATAGGGGGCGAGCCTATTGCCGCTTTTCGGGCACACTTCCAGACTCCGTGCTGTTACTGAGAATTTCCTTAATAATAATTAATTACTTTAATTCACTCGTTTAAGTTCTCCTGTTTTAAACTGTATAGCCTTTAAGGATTGGTAATTTTTAAGGAACATATAAAGAGTCCTGGTAACCAACGAGCTTCCATGAAGAAGGTTATTTCAGTTGAGAAAGCGAATGTGTTTTGTACCATATCTTTTGAGGTGCTCTATAGACTCTACCTCCCCCAATAGAAAGCGTAAGGTTTATTATACGTAAAAAGTATATTGATCAGCTCAATCGGTTGAAGATATCTACTTCAAAATTGAGTTCAAAGATTCCACCCGAACAAACATACATACATACATTGCAAGTTAATTAAAAGCTTTTAAAATACAGACGAATTGATAACCTCCTCCTTTTTTGAAGACGGTTAATAAACGGATTATTTACATTTCGCAAGGACCTATTAGTGCCATATATCTAGGTTCACAGTAAGAGATTAAAAGCATTGAGATTAACATGTCCGCGACGACTTTGTCGGCCCGTCGACGTCGCGCACGGCTGTGTTAACTGCTTACGAGATTTATATCCTATGCTAATAGTTAATGGACACCGTTATATGCCCACATTAACGAATTTACTGCCGACACAAATGCCGTGATCGTGTTTTAAATTACACTACCAATTTATAATGTCATCGGTTTATGTACTTATTTGAATAGTTTTCTTTGAAAACACCTAAAACTATACAGGACAAGAATATCTGAGTAAAAGTATGTATTACACTTTTAATGTATATAATATATTAAATTCATTGTACATATAGCCATTAAGTTACCGGTTTTCTTTCTTAAAAAAATTATATTCTTATCTAATAATTTACTTTCTCAACTTCATTAATGTTCAATTTGGAAAGTTACTATTAATTTCCTTATAATATAATGTAGTATTTATCATAATAGAGTCATAAACAAGATAAACAAAGTAGGATGTAAGTGGGCCATCAAAATATATAGACTCAATTAAGGTAATAAAATCGACTAATTTAAACGCAAAGTCGTCTTTAATCGACTATGCAACGCCATCTATCGTCCAGTTTTGTAATTACTGTTAAACGATGTCCGTCACGCAATGCCGCTGATGAGAAACGGCGTGACACCAATTCGACCATGTCCCTTTTATATGAGAATGAGTTTATGACAACTTGAGCGATAGATTTAATTCCACGAGGGCAATTTAACAATATTTATGTCTTAATTTTTAGAATTGCTTGTACCTTTTATAAAAATAAATATTCAATTAAACTAAATGCCGACGAAAACGTTCTTTAAAATTGTACATATGGCCACTACCCTTTAGTGGCCATATCTTATACAGATACGAAAAAATAGTAAAACAAAAAGAAGGAGAAGTCTTTCGCGTAAGAGTCAGAAACAACAAGAGACTTCAATCTTATTCCAATATATCATAATGATTTAAGATTGCTTTAATTAACTGAACTGTCATAGTAGTAAAACCGTGTGTCATATAAGTATAAAATATTGATAAACCCTTGTAACACGGTAACAATCACCCTTTTTGTACCGTTTCTGAATGACGAATGTAGTTACTATAATTTTGTACCAACAATTAACAAAAAAAAAACATCGATATTATCTATTTGCACTCCCAAGACTATAATCACGATAATAGGATACATTAGGTGAACTTGGACTTCGAATAGCGGAAGCAAGATGCTATGGTCGTCCATGCCATGGTCACAGCTAGGCACATAATCGCCGAAATACGTTGGAAAATTAAAATATACGTTAGAGTTATTGGTAAAAGTAAGTTTTATCACACATTTCCGGTGTATTAAACTTTTTTTTTTATTATAGTAAGACGAAAATAATGTAAAAAGAACTAATTTAAGATAAATGACAGCCAATTGTTTTTCCATTAGGAATTTCTCAGTAGCAGCACGGAGTCTGGAATTGTGCCCGAAAAACGGCAATAGGCTCGCCCCCTATTACGTGGGACTGATACTTACCTGGCGAAATGTGGGTGCAGAAATGCACCTCTGCCTACCCCTTCGGGGAATACAGGCGTGAGTTTATGTATGTATGTATGTATGACAGCCAATTGTTATGTATAAAGTGATAAATTTAAGTTATTTTCAAGATAAGAAATAGTCACAGAACATTGCATTATATAAGAAGTACAAAAAGAAAAGACTGAAATAAGGCAATGTAAATATAATCGAGAAAAATTACAACGTTTTAAAAGTTACTGAAAATCAAGAAAAATCTGCATAATGTAGAGGTAGTCCACAGACATCTGAACAAGAATCTAGATCTGATCAAATCCTCATTACTCGTAGTTTAACAGTAAACAAAATTACCGCAGTACGTGTTCCAAAGTTAATCACACGCCAGAACGCGGATTACACGCGTAGATACGTAAATAATAAAGTTACATCGCTACTGTAACTACTGCTTGGATATTAAATGTATACGATTCGCAAGCAACAAGCTGTTGTACACAATCTGACAAGTCTGCCATCTGTATTTAGTCGCAGTAAACATTAATTGACATAAGAATTTGACATTTGATATATATTTTACATATTATCGCCTGATTAATTTATTTAGCACAACCACATCACATATATTTAAAAACATATTTTACGGTTGGTTTAACAAACGTAGGCTTGGCTCATACATAATTAATAATTAATCTTGGGTGTTTGAAATTACGACAGATTTCAGTTTAACAAAGATTTGTAAAACAATAAGATATGTCAATGGTTACAAAGTTGGCTTAAAACCAACTTTGCCACGGCTGTCAAAGGTAATTTCAAATTAAATACATAGCACATTTACCTCAATATTTCACACAACCCTATTTCTTCGCCACCATGCCTATAAAACAACACGACACAAATGTACGTAACCCAATACTTACAAAGTAACAAAAAGAAAGCTTGCTTTAACTTCCAACCTTAACACATTCTGACCGAGAAGTTAGGAACAAAACGACACACTTCTTAGAAACAAACCATTCGCAAATGCAAGCCAACTCGCTAACTTATTCAGTTATGACAAACACATTTAGCCTCAGCGTTGTGGCGATCGGTTGGGTCGGCGATGCACTAGAGGCTATAAGGCAGAATTTTTTGTGTCTATTTCTGCTCATACGTCTTCTAAGCAATCCCATACTATTAAAACGTTTTTAATCTGCCACGCTTGCTTAGTGCGTGTTGGTGGATTATATAGGTACCTTGTGATAGACAATTGTTACGTAAGCAAACATAAACTTACGCCTGTATTCCCAAAAGAATAGGCAGAGTTGCATTTCTAAACCCACAGTTCCAACTATGCCTGACTGACAACCATTGATGGGGTTTCAGACACTATGCCCAAGAAAACTTAGCCCAACTTGGAAATTGGACCTGAGACCTCTTAACGAGATAATTAAAAAATAAAATTTAAATAGTTTTTGAAATAGCTTTAATTATAATAGATACCAAAATAAATAAATTTAATACAGAAACAACATTTCCTACATTTAGTGTACCAACGCCCTTAGGTATGCTAATTGCTTTTAAAATATCAGACTACAGCAAACATTAGGGACACATCGTGTTTCACCGACACGCGTATTTAAGTTTTCTTCATAAGCTTAAAGTTAGCAGGGTAAACTTACTCTCTGTCAAGAACAAAGTATACGGTTTACAGTTAGGCTTAAAGTATTAGCGCTAGCAACAGACGGATTGTAAATACTTATGTGTGAATAGTGTAATTTACTGTTTTTGCGTTAAACGTAAATTCAAAAGCAAATTGCGAAACTACCAGGTTTACTGATGTTGTCTTTGCTAGCACAACACACACACACACAACCTACCACCATAAATAAAAAATCATAATGCCCAGTAATATGATATTGATGTCTGAACCCATGCGGAAATAAGACAAATTATATTCAAGTTTACTCATAGCAATTTTCTTTTATTACAGGATAGCAGCCCTGTTGCTCGTCGTGACAACCGCAATCGCCGCTCCAGCGTCTTCAGCCGGCCACAATGACAACCTAACCGACGACAAAAAAGAGCCGACCACACACGAGCTGCTCAGCGCGCTCGGGTTGAAAAAACTCAGGGTCCCCGCCGCGCATCATAGGAAACGATTAGCCGAACAAGGGCGCCGGCACGCGACCGGCGATTCACGAATGTACGTGATCAAACTGCCTCCCAACACGAGCTACTACTCGCACCCCAACCCAGCGCCAGCTGCGGCCAGAACCTTGCCTCTACAGATGACCAGCAACGGAAAGCCCGCCAGGGTATACCACTGGAACATACCAGTGCTGCATAAGTTGGCGAAGAATCGACCTCAAGCGAGATTCGACGACGATCTCCTGCATGTAGAGAGTACTCCTACGTGGCCCAAAGGTGCAAACGACCATCCCAATTCCTTGGACTCGTTGGCCTACTACGTGCCAGCTAAGAAGACCTCGTTTAGGAAGTACTTCTCTGGGAATGGAAAGCCCAAGTCTTTCTATGTGATCGAAAAGGACAAGAAATCCACGCAGTACCATAGGTTACTGCCGTAATTCTCTAGTATAACGATGTAAAGCATTAGTATTGTTTTGGTTAAGTTCACGACGGTTTGTAATTTACTTTTATTAGGCCATGACTATAATTATCAATTCGTTTAACATAAGAAACGTTTTTGATAGTATCGTTCCTTGTGAATGTTCCAGTTTGATGAACAAAGATGCAATATATCCTAACAACATACACAATAGAATAGATTTTTGATCCTTGACAACGAATAACATTTAGATTACTTTTGGGTTATTCAGCTATTTGATAAAAGTCACTGAACATTGTTGATTGAGAATAGCTTAATCACCCAATGTGACCACGTGACGAACTCTGAACATCTTGGTTGTCCAAATTGGTGTGGATGACACTGCCCATATTAAAAAAATTAAAAAGAGCAGCGTTTCGATTAAATCTTAATAAATTATTAATTTTATTTAAAATAATTTATAATTGCATGGACTTCAAGCTTCCAACCGACTACGATTTATTTAAAACTAAAAACATTTAAAACCCATATTAATCATAGAATAGTTTGCCATAATCTAATTCTATCGGATAATTTTGAATAAAATTGAGCAAATTTTTGAGGCTAACCGAATATTCTAGATTATCTATGAAGCGCGTGTATCTTTGAATTTATAATCTACAGTTTGTTTTGTAAAACTTAGTCGACGCTTGTAAGAAATCGTTTTTCAAATTACATCGACTTACAGATAAAATATGTCTCTCAACAATTTACGTATTATATTTACGATATAATTGACATATCCACAATGTATTTAAACACCACTTGTATATAAAATCCAGTATACACCATGTAGTTAATAAGTGATCGATAGGTGCTTAGATAAGTTAAGACTGTATAACGAATTTAAATTATTATTTAGAATCCCTACAACGATATAACTAGGAATTAGTATGCGGGATATTTCTGAACTTAACTTAATGTTGCTTTCTAGATATTTTGCGGCCCAAACTTAAGTTACTTTAGAAATAGCTCGTAATATGTTTAAATAAACAATGTTCCATTTTACGCATTTATTATCTACTTTAATTTTTATGATAATGTATCTGTAATACCTAAGTTTTGACGTCATTTTCGTAAAAAGCAGGAGACATACACAATATTATTAGTCTAAGGTCAATATTCCTAATACGTAGAAATGGACTTAAAAATATTGTATTTTTAAGATGCTTCTTTAACTAATATGCATGTTGTCGTATGTTTACCGCCATTTACTCGTATACATATGTGCAAAAATACATTCGTATTTTGAAAAATGTAACTATATTTTTTATGAGCTTGGATGTAGCAAAACTGATTTGTATTAAAACGGATAAGACTGACGGCGCTACTTATCTGGAAATTGATACGTAAAGGAATCAAAACTTGCGACTTGTTGGCTTAACTTGCAGTATGTAATAAATATACGTTAAGGTAATAAGGTCGAAAATGTCATTCTCAAATAAAGCCTTCGCGCGCCAATAAACCTACCGAACTTTGTCCCATTGCCAAAAGAATTCGTTAATTTCAATGTCATAATTTTCCAATACTTACTTAATTATCACTATAAAGGATTATATTTGTCGTTAGTCCTCGATAATATTAATATTTTTAATTGGTTGCTTTTATTGTTATTAGAAAGAGCGCTAAAAAAATATTATAAAATCGTTGCTGCACTTCGAGTCAGGTGCATCTAATAAAGAGTTAACAAAAGATGAAATATAATTCGGTTCTTCAAATAACATGTGGCAAACTATTTTTGCATAAGCCGCAAGGTTATTCATACAACCCTCAATCTGGGATTAATATAGCGTTATTTCTGTAATGTACACCGGCCCTAGCCCGCCCTGCGTGACTCCCATTTACATTTGACGGATTAATTATTACTCTCTGTACGTAACCATTATTCTGTAGACGTAGAGAATCTCGACTTTCGGACTATATTCTCATTAGAATCTAAGGCGAAGCCTATGCTTTAACTATATGTTGTTATACTAGCATTAAGTATATTTTGTACAACATACTTAAAACTTGAACAATAAATATTTTATTAATTTATATCATGTCATATTATTTTTATGTACCTTGTTGTTCTGTCTTCTAGTGATAGAGGAATTTTAATTAAGTAGGCATTCTTTAATTAGTTAAAAAAATGTAATATATTATTATTTTCTTTTCGTGGGAAACAATCGAATATCTTTTTAAGAGATCTTAAAGCTTTACTCCTACTAACTAACGACTAAGGCCTAAACCCTCTCAGTTGTAGTGGAGGCCCGTGCCCAGCAGTGGGACGAATATGGGCTGATGATGAAAGCTTTACTCATAAAATGTATGGATTTTGTCAAAGCTTAACATAAATAATTCAATAGATAAACATATTCTATGTTTATGTTTTAAAATACAGAAGTTCGTGTTATGTGTTCACGTGAGAAATTATCGGATAATTAGTATCAAAGTACCTATTGAGTTTGTTTTATCCCGGATAAATGTAAAGTTCCTGATAGGTTTCAATAACATTGATTGACAAATCTAATCTACAATCAGTGAAGCCCTCGGCAAACATAAGTCCAAAATATATATTATTTTATGTGAAATTGTAATGAAATATTTATGACTTCAATGTAGTGTGTGCACTGTCCTCTGTGGATAAAACGCAGTACTAACTAATATACCGCAAGAGTCAATGTGACCAACGTAATAAAGATCCACCTTTAAGTCAAGAAATTTTAACAGATGGCGCTGTACGCGTACTGTCAAACTGTTTTAGCGATATGTCACGTCACCACATGCGCGGCAGGCTGCGCGATTTATAAAAATCGTTCCAAATGCTATCCAGCATAAATCCATAATCGTCGCCCATTGTAAAAATGTCAGCTGCGAACACGGGCAGCCCGAATAACGCGATGCAAAATGCACGCGACGAGAGTGATAATAAAAACAAAACAATTGATAGTGTTAAAAATAAAAGTTTGAGTGATAAAAATATAAACAGCGATTCTAGCGCAAACAGCAGTAGCACGCTTATAAAAGTAAAAAGTGCTATACCAAGGAGAAGGTAAGGTTTTATTTATTGATTAATGCTCTACTGGTAATTTTGTCAGCTAAACGTAAAGAGTAATATATAATATAGTTATTATAATAGTATTTTTTTGTACGAAAAAAGGCGTAGCATATTGTCGGCGTGTGTAATTAGGTGTGCCGGCTTGCTCCAGATTTTCGAGTATAATTAACAAGCGCCGATCTAAATATATCTAGTTATCCCGTAGATAGAGCGTTGCATTTTATAATATTCATACTTTAAATTTACGCCTGTTATTTCGCGCCAAAAATCGAAATGGTCTTTCCTTTCTCGCCTTGACATAATATAGGTACGTACTTACACACAGTTTCGTTAATGAGGCTATTATTCAATATTAAAATATTAATTTCATATTTTTAGATTCTCAATAACTCTCATATTCAATAAATTTCTAATTAAAACTCAGGGCTCACAATTGTAAAGGAGGAGGGTTGATAAGAGGCTTTTTTCGCCCATCACAAACTCGAAAAAAAAAGTTTCGATTTTCAACTATTTATTAATGCACTTGTACAGTTGAAGATATATATTTTTTAATTCAATAAGATTTACGTGATAAATAATATAGTAAGTCATACCTATTATTGCCCAAAAAGAGAGTATTCCGTCTTTTTTGTATATTTTTGACGTTTTTTCAATCTTTAAATTAATATTTTTTAAAGAAGCGTTCTTTGAAACAAATTATTTTTGACTCACAATGAAACTACTGTTTATAAGCTTTTATGTGAGTACTATTTTATTTTGTTTCACTGTGCGCTTCTATCCTAAAAGAAAAAATATATTACGCGTGAGAGTAGAATAGACTGGATACGATTAAAACAAACGATGAACTAGAACAGAATACTATTCTGAATATCATTCGGACTTGTTGACTTCTTTGTTCGTCCCTGTACTCCTCTCCGTATCGCACACTATTGAGAGATAATTACTCTGTTTCAACCGTCGTTTGTTTCAACCGTATACAGTGTACTCTATCAATTGTGTCACGATCGTAACGTGTTTTAACACGCTCAAAAAGTATTTACATACATCGTGAAGATGATTCTGTTCTTCGAGTACAACTACGATCACGGCATACAGGTTCCAAAAACTATAATATTCGCACACATACAATGGTATTATCAATGTATTGTAGGCGCAAGAGTCGTAGGATGTTGTGCGCACGTTACTTCCGTATTGTGGTTTCTGGCTTACTGGCGCCATCAGTCAATCGAAGTCAAAAGACCAAGTCTTGAATATGCTAGTACACTACAAGATGCTACCGCTGAAGGGTGGTCCAGTAGCGATTCGAATGAAGAAAGTCAGAAGGAAGATTAAAAACATATTGCTAAAAGTATCTGAAGCTTTCTGATTATTTTTGATTATTTCCCATATTTATAATATTGAAATAATAATAGTTAATAACCTTCTTTTATCTTAATTTTGCATTTAGTGTTCTAATAACAGTTGTTTTTTGGTGCTGAAATGAATGACAATAACGTTTATATTAATTAATGTTCATAATAGATACATAAATATTTATTTTACTTATCCCATCAATTACAGGATTTTTTTAAAAATAGTTGTTTTTTATATTTGTCATGATGTATACTATTAAATAAAATTCATATCACTTCAAGTGGCTGATGGGCGAAAAATGCCTCTTATCAACCCTCCTCCTTTTTATATTTTTTTCTAATACAGTTACATAGAACAATAATTCTTATTGTAATTAATAACTCAATAACTCAATGTGAAATATTATGTTCATTATTATGGCTAAATTTCCATTTTTATTTTTTACTACCAATAATAAGTAAAGTTGTAAATTTTATTACATCATGTTTCACGACTTTCATCTTCTGCAATAAAAAAAATTGCCTCGCCTTCGAACGTCCTCGAAAAAGCACCGAAAAGCGATAACTGATTCGATTCAATATATTTACGCGGATATGAAACTAGAACTTTTAATTTTTTTCCCCAAAAATTCACTCTAATACGGATTTGTTATCGTAGCATTAAACTTAATTTTTGTATTCTCAGTGGTTTCTGGCGCGGAGTCAGTCGTTGTCGTGTGTTTTTTACTTCAGATCTGAACTATCCAACTATTTATTTACTACTTACATTTGAAGGTGGTTTATTGAGGATGAAGTTTCGATGAGAAAAATCAAACACAGGGAACAATCTATTAGTATTGGTCAGACTAGCCAGCTGAATTACCACAGATTCATGTTTATTCAGCATAAAACTTCAGCGTAACTCATATCTATCACCAATCGTCTAGTGAGTAAGATATCTGAAGATTCACTAATCCCCTCCCACTTTCTCTTCCTTTAACTAATCTATTTTCAAATGCCGACAAGGTACCTCATTTTGTAGCAGTGATCACTTACCACCGGTCAGATACAGATATCCTGCTTTATGTTTATCGAATAATAGTTGTTAACATTGACCAACGCATAATATTTCCGATTATCAAATAAAAAATAATGAAACTGTAATGTTTTATTGATAATAGCGCGACTGACATGAATTCGATGGAATCAAGGAAATAGAAAGAAGAGTGAGTGAGAGAAACATTACAAAGCTTGATAAAGTTGCATAGATTTGAGAACCTCTTGTTTCGGGTCAACGTAAGAGCGATCACAAAGCTATGGCTTCCTCGGTTGTACAGAGGAATTAAGTACGAGTACTAAGCTGGCTAAGGCTTAGATCAGTTTGTAACGCTACTGGTGTTGGTATTTATTATACAGGCCTTATATGTTTGTTCGGATTCAGCGCTCTGGAAGTCTTTCGGGGTGGGCTATGTCAAACAGTGGACGTGTTTCAAATAATGATGTCCATGATAATGTTTGTTTGGATATGGGTGTCTTTATAAGCGACATTAATGTTTGTAATACATTCGCGATATAGCAAAGATCCTAAAAAGGTTTTTATGCATTGAAGATTTGGCATACTTTAGAGGCACGAAAGTAATTTGTATAAAATCTAACAGAAGCGATTACCATCTTTTATTTGGGGTTTATCTTTTCCTCGAAATATATAAAAATAATCAAATTATACCATATCATTATCAAAATTCAGAGTATCTACTCGTAATATTAAATCTTATCACAATTTACAATTAGATGAGTCACGAGCGTTTAGTGGAGGTAAGAAAGATATAACATAGCTTGACCTACCACCCTTTCGAAAATATCTTTTGGGTATTTGATTGCTATAATAATGGAGAGGGATCCCAAGTAATATACCTTCACGTCCTCACTGAAAGCGATTCCGAAGATAGGAGGTAGGGTAAGTGGCTTAGTGATTGCGTCCAAAATAAAGTTAAGCGAGGGATATTTCAACCCATTTCGTAATCGTAATGCAGAGCCGGAAGTACATCAATACATGCCTGCATCCCAGTAGACGAAGGTGAAGATGTATTTCTAGTTTCTACAACCACATTTTGGCAATTACTATGTCCTACATAACGAAAGGGGAATCTTTTGTCTTTTACCGGCTCTTTTTTACAGTGCTGCCTAAACCTTGGTGTTCTCATCGCTGATCGTCTTGTGCTGGTTCCACATCTGAGTTCTACTTTTGTGAACATCTCGCAGCCTGCCAAACATCTTTTTGACTGCATTTTCGACAACATCTATTTTAATAATTCATAACTTTACATCCTTTTTTTTATCACTGCACTTTTTGCCACTGCAATAAGAAATATAAAAAATTACACAAATATAACCAAAGTCACTTTACCTTTGGATTAAGGTTGTCAGTAGTTACTTTAATAATAATAATAATCCAAGTATTTGGATAAAGATAAACTATTTTAAATATGCCTCTGAATATATAAACTGTTAACGTAAGCTTAAACTGTTTATGCTCACCACAATTACAAAACCAGTTGGCAAATTGTATTACCAAAAAAAAACTTGTTCTTTACTATCATTATTAATTGCGACCATTGATGCTTAACTTCGCTCCCAGGTCCCATCTACATCTATATCCATACCAAAAATCTTCAAATTGGATTCAGAGTTTAGTAATTTAAAAAAGTTCAAAAATAAATTAAAAAATCCTCATTATAATATTAGAAAAAAAAAAAAAAATACACCCAACAGTCACATACATAGTTCTGACCCCACACTAGGATACAAGTCCTGTGTCGTGGGTGTCAAGGACTACGAGAGACTTTTTGGTCTCACAAACACCCAGACCCGAAACAAATATTTGAGGATCACACAAACATTTGTCTCGGTGCGGGGATCGAACCCGCGGCCTCTCGTTTCGCAAGCTGGTGTCTAGTCAACTGCGCCAATGAATATATACCTCCAACGGAAACATACATCGTGGATATCAGAATTCACGAGAGACTTTAAAGTATCACAAACACCCAGGCCCAATGCAAATGTTTGTGGATTACTTAACGTCAGTATAACAAATATAGGGGAAATAAGTTTCAGATAATGAATCAACTACCAAGAAAAAAAGACCTAATTGTATTAGGTACCGAAAAACTTTTTTATATATTCCTATAAAAAAAAATCGTCACCACCATTTCATGTATTTATCACTTTCATGTATTTATTTATTTTATTTATATACACTTTATTGCACACCATGGACATATTACACAAAATAAAATTTAAAAAAAAGGAATGCTTAGGACTATGTGACAATAGGCGGTCTTATTACTGACTGCGATCTGTTCCAGACAACCTAATTTACACAAAGGATATGTAAAAAGTTATCTGGGTAATCCAAAAATGACTTATAAAGAAAAAAGCAATGAGAATGAATAATGATGTACCTAACTATAAAAAAGAAACAAACAAAAAAAAGAAAATACAAAAACGGAGAAAAAAAGATAAAAACAAAGTAAAGATAATCATAACAGAGTTCACATTATAATATATTAACTAAAAACAAAGCTACGATTGTTTTTGTGAATAAAATACTCTGATGAGTCTTTTAAAAGTAGGTAGCGACTTAGCTTGTCTTATTGATAATGACAGTTAGTTCCACAAGCGAGCTGCATGAACAGTGAAAGAATTATAGAGGAATGACGTGCTATGCTTGGGATTTTTTAACATCAAATTCTCTAGCGATCTCAAAGGTCTTGAATGCGTGTCGATTAGGAAGATAAAACGTTCCTTGAGATAACGAGGAGTAGAAGGAACAAAAAGAATAGAATAGAGGAGAGAAAGAATATGAGTATTCCGACGATGGCGGACAGAGCCAATTGAGCTTAGTTCGAAATTCGGAAACCTGGTCATATTTGCAAAAGCCAAATATAAACCTTATGCAGAAATTCCGAAGTCTCTCAAGTTTATCAAACTGGGCTACGGTGAGATCAAGATAGGAATATCAAGGAGAGGAAATAGAAGGGTCTGCACAAGGACTTCGTGGGAATCGGCAGAAAATACGGCAGTCTTCTGGACCCCGCAGCAGCCAACAATTTCCGACTGAGTTCTTGCAATTGAGAGCCTTAGGATAAGGTTTGGTCAAAATAAATAATCAGGTTCTTGACTTGTCTAATCTTATCTAATGATTAATGAACAACGCTACACAAAAATAAAATATAAAAATGTTGAGCGATTTCTGTTTGGCTCAAAATATGCGTTGAAATGTGTTGAGATAGCGTATACTGCTTAAACTAAAGTCAAATATTAAACTCAGAACCTTCAAAAAACCTTGTAGGATGGAAAACAAAACGCGTGATGAAAAAAATTGTTTACAGTTTGCTAACATTGTGCTTTCTGAATTGTTGTTATTGCCATGCGAGTTGTTTCATTCAACTCATCATTAGTTATGTCCAGAAATAGATGTGCGTTGTTACATACTATTATACGCACACAGCGCTGCTTCCTTATTATCAACATCTTTTAGAAATCGATATTAGGTACGCATACTACATCCATACATAGACAATTATTTCGAATGCCCGCATTCGGCGTGTGCCAAAGTGGTAGTCAGTCCTTTGTAAAATGGGTCCAGTCAATTGCTGTTTTGCTAGCATAAGTTTTAAGATTCCGTGCAGCTCTACTAGTAACTACCCTAGAAATAACCTAATGTTACTATTCCGACCCACAAATTCCTAAATCCCCCAGCAGACAGCTGTGCCGCGAGAACAACCGTTGGTCTCTATGCTTTAATGTTCGTAATAAATATAATTAACAAGTTTTAAACGGCGGCAATTGAAGTCTTTATTAAGTACTAGCTTTTGCCCGCGACTCCGTCCGCGTAGACTACAGGGTTGGGTTCAGAAAGAAAATAAGTTGTAGTTTATTTTATTCCACAGAGTCCCATTTATGTCCATACCAAAAATCGTTCACATCGGTCAAATGATTAAGGCGTGAAAGCGTAACAGACATATAGTTATTTTCTCATTTATAACATATCAAGGGAAAATTTTTCACAAACTTTTATCATTCTAGCTTCAAAAATGACGAATTTCCATACAAACTTTCATGCCCTATTTTTATTTTACTTCCTTAAAGGTTTTTTTTTTTAAACTTTGAATGTCATATTTATCTATATGTAATCAACAGCCTAAAAAGTAAGTTTCAAGTTTCTACCTTTAAAAATGACAATACTTCTATACAACCTTTCATCCCCCCTTTCAACCCCTTTCAACCCCTTAAAACCCCTTTACCGCAATAAAAAGTAGCCTATGTTCTTTCTCAGGCTCCAAACTATATGTGTACCAAATTTCATTTAAATCGGTTCAGTAGTTTTAGCAGGAAAGCGAGACAGACAGACAGAGTTACTTTCGCATTTATAATATTAGTAAGGATAATCTTCACAAAAAATAATAAGAGTGCGTAGCTGAAAGTTTAATACTGAACTAAACATAAGAATGTGTTATTAAATTTAATTCATTATTTTAATACAATCCTTTAATACAAGTAGAGTATCAGAAATAATTTGGATAACAAAATATGAATCATAGGCACGGGCGTATCAATAAAATTTATAATCAATCATGTTCATAAAGATTATATAGTAACCCATATACGAGTATTATATGCATATCTATATTACCTACGAGATTCAAGAGAGAACTTAAAACTTTTGGGATCTTCATTAAAACAAATGAAGAAATCGTAAGTGTCAATTTAGTTAGTTATATCTATCATTTTAGTAGAAGGTGTAGTCATGGTGTTATAAAAAAAACATCAGGCAATAATACGTCCCACTGCTGGGCACGGGCCTTCCCTATAACTGAGAGGGTTTCTTTTTCTGAAGAAGAAAAAAAAACAGTGACAATGAAATAAATGATTTCCACAGAATTAAATTTGTTATGTATATACTTATTCCCCGCGTTCTCACGCACCGAACAAACCGCTATAAATCTGCATCACATCAGTTTTCCCTAAGACAGTTGTACTAACTCGGTCGAGCCAGCCCATTCATACCGTATCGTAGTGGAATTAAGCGTGGCTCTACCCCGTAAAATGTTAAAAAAATTCTCAGTTATCGGACTATTTAACGGCTAATTTTCAAATTTTAGTCATTAGTTTAGTCAAATTATATCCCATAAAAAACAAAACTTGTAAAAAAACCCAAGTCTCGCAACTCAGTTCCTCTACCGTAAAAAGTTGTGAGATCCATTTGATACCAAGTCGATAAATTTATTCAGTCTCCGTTTAAGGGACCTTTTGTCTTAAGTTATTATGTACTTAGCTTACCAGACAACATCTTATAGTGACCATATCAATATTAAAAGTCTTTAATGTCTTAAATAAAATAGTTTGACTTGGCAATCGCTCTAAAAGTGAGATACATCGTGTTTTCATGCGATTGCCAAATCTAACTCTTTTGTTTTTTATGGGATCTCATTTATTTTTTTAGAAAGTCCTACTTTTTTCCTTTTCGGTAACTTCTTCTTGAGTACTAACAACGGATATTCTTAAAACCCACGCTCTGTCTTATGAGCTTTGCTTACTTTTGTAGGTAGTCTTCCTCCTCTACATACGAGACAAGTCATGTTCTTTATTTTAAAATAATAATTACTTTTTGCGTTAATTAGAAAAATTTTGGGCCGCACACGTCAAACGTCAAACGTCAGTTAAAGTTAATCCTTTTGTAAAATTGTTATCTCTCTTTCACTATAAATTGGTACTGTCAATTTACCTAACAGAAAATTACAACATCAAGCTCAACAGAGGTATAGCTTGAATTGATTTACGGCACCAAATGCCGCTCTCAGTTATTTTTTAAAATGAATAAATTACTTGACCCTATATGAAGGTTTCCTCACGATGTTTTCTTTCACCGTTAAAGTACGTGATAATTCATTACTAATACACACATAACTTTGAAAAGTCAGATGAGTGTGCCTAGGGTTTGAACCCGCGACCGCCGGAATTCTTGACGGCATGCCTAAGCCTCAATACCATCACACCTTATCTGTCTACACCTATATTCCATTATACATAAATACAGGTACACTGGTTTATTAGCTGCAAATGTAACTTTGTAATCCTATATATGTATATGGGATTACAAAGTTATTTATGCAGTTTGTGAATCTAGACAACTAGACCGAAATTGCAAGATATTTTAATTTTTCCTTTCGTTATACACTAAACACTAATTGTGTTCCAAATTTGAAGCTTCTATGTCGGCTAGAAGTGCCTTAGAGTTTTGATGATCGGTCAGTGAGTCAGTGAGTGATAAAACTGCGAAGTTAGACTAGTTATAATTCTTAAACTACTGGTTCAAATTGAATGAAATTTTAAATATACAGAGTTTATACTATTCTTGCTTGGTGACTAAAATTACAGGTTTCTAGGTTTATCCACAACGAAGATATAGAGTGTCGAAAATGGCCTGAATTGCTTCGAGAAAAGTATAGTACGGCCGTGCCGCTTTTTCGCTCGACGTGGCTCGTGCCCCCAGATCATTATCTATATAATTTATTTGTTTATTGTTGTTAAACTTTGTAATATAAATTACTTACCTCGTAAAAATTCCTAAGTTTTTTTGTGTTTCTAATTATGCACAAAAATAAAAGGTTGTCTTAGTGCAGTGGGCGAGTTAAATAATCTCTTTTATACTATTTATAGGTCATTGCAAGATAGACAACGAGTAGTCACTCCTATATGAAATAAAAAGTAAAAAATGTGTATTTTAAGTTCGTGCTCCTTTAAAAAAAATTGTCTGGTAAAAAACGATGCCTATTTAAATTAGCTTCAAAGATGTATTATTTTGCTTGGCTTAAAAACTTATATAGACGACCATTGTCAATCTACATACATTATAATAAAGTTTTATCGTACACCTTTAGTCCGTCATGGTGATGACCAAAAGACTTCATACAGCGTACGAAACGGTTTTCACCTGCAGAAGTGTACATACGCCGTTGGACTAACAAAGGAATTGGTCAAGGTGATCCCCTGTCACCGCTACTTTTTAATATTGTTACACATAAAATCTGCCAAAATATTACAGATGTTGCAATACTACAGTATGCAGATGATTTTGTCCTGTATACTTGTAATCACAAACTTAGTGATAGTGTTAATAAAATGCAGATTGCATTACATATTATTTTTAAAATTGTATATGATATCGGTCTTCAGTTATCGCCAGAAAAATCCAAATATCTTATTTTTAGTCGAGGGTATAAAAAACAAGAAGCTAAAGTATACATTAACAATGTATGTCTAGAAACACAAGACAACATTAAGTATCTAGGCATGTAGATTGACAGATAATTACGTTGGGGTAAGCATATTAATGAAACAATTAAGAAAACCCAAAAATTTCTAAATATTTTAAAACTTTTATCAGGTCCCTCAGGGGGAATTCATCCTAATCACTTACGTAAATTGTATTTAGCTTTAATTAGAAGTAGAATAGATTATTGTAGTTTCATTTATGATACTAGTGCTAAGACTCATATTTATAAGCTAGATGTAGTTCAGAATCAAGCTCTAAGGATTATTGGGGGTTTTATACGGAGCACACCTATCCATGTCATGGAGTGTGAGTTAAGTATCCCACCTCTCTTTATACGTAGAGAATACTTAGCTTTAAAATATTTATTAAAATCAAAATATTGGTGTAATAATGTCACAATAAGTTTATTAAATGAACTCACTACTCTTTGTTCTAATACATATTGATTGGGTAAATAAACAGAAACCAATTTTAGTAACAAATTACAATGCAATAAAACATGTGGATATTAACACCAGTTATCCTTTAGAAATGTTTACATTGGATACATGGTGGGTTGGAAATATTAAAACTTGTGAAGTATGTACTGAATTTCGATCTAGCTTGCATTAAATCAAACAAAAAAAATTATAACCCTAATATTATAAAATATTCCATTCTAGAAGAACTTTTTAACAAGTACAAAGGTTATCGAGTTATTTTTACAGATGGATC
Source organism: Hemaris fuciformis (assembly GCA_907164795.1). NCBI lineage: Eukaryota > Metazoa > Arthropoda > Insecta > Lepidoptera > Sphingidae > Hemaris > Hemaris fuciformis. The sequence continues at coordinate 3,609,160 of OU015440.1, read as the reverse complement.
AAAGAGCTCTAGTGGGATAGGTGCAGCATTTATTGATAGTTATAGTAACAATATTGGAAGTTTTAAGGTTAATAGCTCGGATGTATGTATAATGACGGTGGAATTAAATGCAATTTTGGAAGTTTTGCGATATGCTAAAAGTAAACTCTATGACAAGGTTGTTATATTGACTGATAGCAAAAGTGCCCTGCTTCATCTGGCTCGATGTACCTCTGGATTCAGAGTAGAGTACATCGACAGTCTATACTGTTCTCGAATTTGGAAATTGGTTCCAAAATAAGAACTTTTTCCTTAAATTGCAGTGGGTTCCATCGCATATAGGTTTAAAGGGAAACGAGCAGGTTGACATTTTAGCGAGAAATGCCGCAATTAATGGTTCAATTATAAATATTAAGCCTTGTTTTTTCGAAGTTTTACCTAAGTTTTATTGCTTTGTGTTATAAAAATTGGAAGGAGTATTTTAATGAGAACTCAAAGAGAAAAGGTATTTGGTATAGAACAATGCAATGTGAACCTCCTCGCATCCCTTGGTTTGCTAATGCTAGAATAAGCAAAAGTTTGATTGTCATTGCACACAGATTAAGATCTGGGCACATGCCACTGAAAAAGTTTGTTTTTTTAATGAATAAGAATAGCAATCCGAATTGTGAAGAATGTGGTAGTATAGAAGATGTGCATCACATATTAGTTGAATGTGTTCGGTATAGGACAGAAAGAGAAATATTTTACGAGAATTAAATATAAATATTATAGAATTAGGATCGTTTCAAAGCATATTATCAAAGCCTTATAGTGAAGATGCTATTAAATTTATTAATAATTAAAAAATGTAATATCTCTTTTTCTGTCATAATTATATGGGGCTAGCATAATCAATTGATTGTAAGTCCCTAAAATAATAATAAGGAGTAAAAAAAGTGTACATACATACATACGTACTCAGTAGTATAAAAAAATATAAAATATGACATGAATTAAATTCAAAGTTCGTATATTTTAATATCTTCATCTCACGTAAATTGACATAATTTCATCGTAACGTATTTCCCCGAATGCGCACCGTACTATACGTACGGATTACCCTGCAATATAATATTATTAATTTAATGTTTTTTGCAAATAGCACACAATTAGTTTCGTATGCAATACAATTTAAAAACTTGATAAATTAATAACAGCTTTGAGAGGTGACGTCGAAACAAGACGCAGTGAATTCTATGCCCAAACCGAAACTATCTGTTTGCATACATTTTATACACACGCTACCAATTACCATCCTGGCATACATTTTGTGTCTCTTCTACGTATAATTTGTGAGCGATAAAACCGTCATTTGTACTTTTTATTGTATCTCATTCCAATTAATCGGTAGCGGTCCTAAATTTCAATAACCGTATAATAATATTTAGTACTACGTATAAACACACAAAAATTAAATGTAACGTGGATGTCAAAACGTTGATTTAGAATGTAGGTTGAATATATGATAAACGATAAGATAGCGAGTGACCGATATTCCGATGAACTTATAATTTCATATATTATATCATATTTTTACAAGGAATAATATTTAAAAGTAAGTATATACAACTTATCTGACACGAATTTGTAAACAAACCGTTTTGAAAACCGTTGGCCCTTTTTATAAAATAAAAAATAACTTTAGATCTGCTTCTAAGGAAGAGGCCAAGGGTAATCCAACCAGCATTTTAAATTAGGTTGTCGTGACTAACACAAGTACAAGAAATTTTGAGACTTCTATATGATTGCAATGAAATAATTTCAAGATACTTTTGTACTTGAGGGAACACGTCATCTAATTCAAAATGCATAATAGGAAAAATCAGTTTAATTTTAATTTTTTGTCGTGTGATATGTTATCATGTCGATGAGTGTCATCTTCTTCGCCTAACATGTAAAAATATTCCCGAGTATCGAAGTTTCCTTATTTTAACTCTTTAATACTCGTAGATTAATACGAATGATTTGTATAAATTTAATAACATTCATAGGAAATTCGTGAGTTTTGATTTCCGCACCAGGCAAAAAGTTTATCTCGTCCAAAAATCCATTCTTATCGTCGAAGCAAATACCAAAAATCTCTATTACTTTTTGTTTTCCGCAATATCAAACTTGTATATAATACTTACTTATATGTAAATGCATACTGTATTATATGTGACTGTTGGAATATATTTATTTATTATTTAAATATATTTACAAACAAAAATAACCGTCGCACATAAAAAGAAGTTACGTCATACGCATTAATGTACTTCAAATAAACAATACTTATCGCTTGCATCAGTCTGCAGTACTCAGAAGTAATGGAATAATAATTGTGCATTATGTTCTTAACAAAAGATATCGTCAAACAAGTTTTCGTAAGAAATTGTTGTGTCAATGGTGAATTCGCGCTTTCTGAAACCACTTTCAGGCGGAAAACTCAACATTAATACTATTTGTTTAAGCAATTCGCGCTTTACATTGACAATGTAACGAGCTACATAATTACTTATGTTTCGGTTGCTTTAGACTTTTTTCTAGACTGTTTACCGATAGATCCCATTGACATTAAACAAAAGGCTTTAATATTGCAACACCTGGAGGTTGCACTAAAATGCCTAAGTGTTTCATCTGAGTCAGGCCTTAGTATATAGCAGCTATAACAACCTTACCTATTGATTTCATTCACCTCAACATGAGATAATCGTTTAGATGCCAGCTTACTTTACACCATTCATCAACCCAATTTTCTCACCCTTTAATCCTCTTTAATATTTTACCACGTTGGCCCAGCAACCGTGAGAAATAAAAAAAAATGTGTTAAGAGATTCATGACATGTTACGCGTGTCATCATGACATTTTCAATATTATTTTCTTATGCCAAATAATTCAGTGCTTTTTTTTTCAGACAGGACTTGCTGAAATGGTACGGCTGGGGCTACAAAGACTCCAGGTTCGAAATCAACGGAAATTCAGCCAGTTTTACGGGAGACAGGTGAGTTTTTTTTAAGTCTAGTAACATATGGCTTTATGATTTCAATTATGTTCTATAATTTTAATAGCATTTTTCAAAATTAGACACAATTAAAAAAAAAACTTTACCTAAAATTTCTTGCTCCGTGACTGGTGATAAAAGTTTTCAATTAATTTTTGTTATTGCTAATAACATGATATAGATTTTAAACTTGTCTTCTGAATCTAGTCATAGGTATTTTTCTCATGACAAAGAAAAGAGTCATACGATAAAATTACCGAAAGAAAACTGATAATAATGATTAAAGGGCTTGCTATCTTGTTAGTTTGATTACTATTGTCAAGATACTTGAATCCAAAACGCTTATTAGTATCTTCATATATATGTATATGCAGTGTTATATATATGAAACCCCGCTCTACCTGTTATTAAAAGGTTATTAATTAGTTCTGACCCCACACTAGGATACAAGTCCTGTGTCGTGGGTATCAGAGACTACGAGAGACTTTTTCGATCTCACACCCAGACCCGAAACAAATATTTGTGGATCACACCAACATTTTTCTCGGTGCGGGGATCGAACCCTCGGCCTCTGTTTCGCAAGCTGGTGTCTAGCCAACTGCGCCACGGGTCTGTCAATTAATTAGAGTCAAGCTTAAATAGAGCCTGAAAGTTACATGACTCAATCATATCACTACAATCATTTACAATAGCGGTAACATATAATTATTTTTTTTACATCAGCATAGATTTTGTCATCGGAATACCTCCTCGAACGGATATACTCAAAAGTTTGTACCCGTAATTATCACACACGCTACTAATTCGCAATGACGTCAACAATCTTCATATAGGGAAATGGTAACAACGCGTCACAACCCACGGATCCTGTGGCAAAAATTACAAGTATACATATAAATATATATGTATTTACAAGCTTATTACGTAACAAGTCAGTACTCACTACAGTCCACACTAGACTATGCTAATTGCAAAACCATCAATATTATAAAGCTGAAGAGTTTGTTTGTTTCCTTGAACGCGCTAATCTCAGAAACAACTGTTTCGATTCGAAAAAATCTTTGAGTTTTAGATAGCCCATTTATCAACAAAGGCTAAATCACGCTTCGACCGACAGAAGCGGAGCAGCAATGACAAATGTGGCAGAAATATTACTTTCGAAGTCTTAAGTTTTGCATGCGGCGTTGCGGGCAACATCTAGCACTAGTAATATATAGAATGTCAATTTCTTGAATCAACTTTTCCATTTTTAGTATAACTTATTTCATACCTCTACGAAAGGGTTGATTGACGTCGATTTTCTCTGAGCAATAACACCCAGGTCAAGCCGCATTGGTATCGCGTGTCCAGCATTTCTACGATACATGGTTCTGTTTAAGGAAGACTTGGTCATACGTGATATTTTTTTTGGCCCTATACCACAACAAATACGCCACTGTTACTCCTGCTCCACGATCAACAGCAGCACGCACAGTATTGACGCTGAGCACTGAAACTCAGCGAATCTAATGGAACCTAATTTGTCATGACCCCGCAACGAAATTAATCAGAAAAAAACATATAAAGGAGGAGTTAGAAATACGTAACTTGTCTGCGATGTGTCTTACTTGATAATAACAATTATTTAACACATACATGTAAGAACGTCACCATTTACGAAAATATTGGAAGAACCGGAATCTTTCCGATACTACAATTTATTTAGGTAATGTTTTCCCATGATGTCTAGGTACTGATTGTAGTAAACGGATCTGAATATAAATTCTAATAAATTCCATTTGTGAACACTTTAATGTTGAATTGTTTACGTAACAAACCCACAGAAATAAATAACATACTTACATACATATGCAGATGTACACTGGTATATATTTTTTCTGTATCACCTCGGTTGATTGGCGCTACCCTTGGTGTATCGTCTAGTATTGGAATCTTGGTGTCGATGTTGCGAGTACCTTTCAGTTCCGCGGTCATCTGGAAGCTAAAGCCAAGCTGGCTTCGAAAACGCTTGGTGTTCATTAGGAGCCTCCCAGTTCCAGCTTCTTCCATTTGATCGCTTCCAACGACGTGCCGCTCGTATCATCAATAGCCGATCCTTTTTGACAAAATTGACCCCCTAGCATTGCGACGAGTCGTCGTCGTCGTCCACGAGATGTCTCTATGTGTTCTGTATCGCATTTACCATCGGGAGTGCTATGATGAACTTTTTGGCGTAATACCTGCTACAGAATTCCACTACCCCACCACATGCCAAAATTGAAGTTCTATCCCTACTATCTGGATGAATGGCGTTCCTCAACCGTGCGGTTCAAACGGAATTTTCTTCCTCGCACAACATATTTGTGGAATCAGCTTTCCTTGGCGGTATTACCAAACAGATAAGACTTATGGACCTGAAAGGAAAGATGCTATATTTTTCTCAAAGGCCGGCAATGCACCGATGATTCCTCTGGTATTGTGGGTGTTCATGGGCGATGACTCAACATTAGGTGGCTCACTTGGTTGTTTCCTCCTTTCACATTAAAAAAATATAACCTCACGCCTGTGTTCCTCGAAGATGTAGGCACCTCGCATTCCGGCAGATATTTATCAGTCCCATGTACCTAATAGGGGGTGAGCCTTTTGCCGTTTTTCGGGCACATTTCCAGACTCCGTGCTGCTACTAGGTATTTCCTAATGGAAAAACCCAAAAACACTGCCCGACCCGGTAATCGAATCCGGGACCTCTAGATCGCAAGGCATATACTTGTGCCGCGAGAACACGAGGCAGTCTAATCAGCAAGACGTGTCATAAAAACCCTCGTAGTGCATTTTTCTCAACAATCAACGTAGAGATTTCCGAATACGCCAAGACATACGTCTTACTATACGTCTTCTCGCATAAGTTTAATTTAACTCTACTCGTATTTTATCACGGCTATAATTTTGAAAGCAGGACGCGGAACATATGTGCGTGACTCATATTACAGTGTAGATCAATAAATACCCTAAGTAGACACACTCAATGTTTACTTTAGAAATAATATTTTCATGTTTTTGTTTTGCCAAGTTTAATACTTTGTATGTCTGCCGCTGGCTACTTGTGGTCGTTTCTATTCAATTAAGTAATGTTTTACGTGATAGATAATATTATAAAATAAACATTTTTTAACAAAATTTTACTGATATGTTGGAGGAGCAGGAGCTCTCCATAGAGTATATGACTCATATTTAATTCTTATTTTAATCAAACGTAGCGTACTATACGTTCCCTAAGTTATAGGACAGAAAGAATTTCTGATAATTATCCAGTAAATATAAGTTACGCAGGTTTTTAGTTCGGTGGCACGAATAATTAGGTACGTAACTAAAAAAGTACTTACCTACATTATGAATATTGACTTCGCATAATACTATAGTGTTAACACAATGAATTAACATTCAAGTTGTTCTCCAGGCACACATATACTCTCTTAAATACATACATATGTACATATCTTGGGCAGTAGTGAAGCAATAAGTGCTCTGACACTAATTTATTAGTTGAGTTACTATTTAATATTAGTTTGATATAGTGTGTTTTGTCTAACCCGCTCATTAAGCTTTCTCTTATAATAATCCCAGATACCTTATTTTTCTTATTTAAAATATTTTGATTGCTACTCTAATAAAACTGTTACGACAACCTTGTTACCAACTGAAGAATATCAACTGAAGTATGAATCATAATAACAACACACTCCATCAATCACTTTCGCTAGTATAGTAACCATAGTAAAAACGGTGAAATTGGTACCAACGGGCTATTACCAGATCGTGCCAAACTGGACCGTGTGGTGGGCGGCTGCTAAATTGGCACTTCCCGTTAATTCGCTCGCAGCACGTGTCATCCGATGCGTCAGGCGTTCCATTATACTGACCGTCTATCGAACACACCTTGCTGATATCATGCCATTGGGTTTAGTCCGCCTTTACCACTTTATTAATTATTGTCTAACATAGACCAAGTAACTCAAATAACAACTCGTAGGTACTTTAGATCTCATTTATATAGAGATCATATAAGTAGTTTTTTGCTTTACCCTTGGTGCGTTGATTGCGTCTGGTTTCCCCGATTGTATTTTTCGTTTGTGTGAGTGGGAAACCTCGTAGTTCAATATTTTGTCTTCCACTTTGCTGTAGAGGAAAGTGGACAACTCCGTTTCCAACTCCTCCTTTGTATCTTTTTTCTGATTCATTTCATTGCGAGATTATGACAAATTAGGTTCCTTTAGATTCGCTGAGCTTCTGTGCTAGGTGTGAATACTGTGCGTGCCGTTGTTGATCCTAAAGCTCAAGAGTACAGTGGCGGGTGTATGGTCGGGTAGGGCCAAAAAAAACAAGTGACTCACGTCAACAACACAGTAATTTGATCACAGTCATCTATGTATAAATGTAAAAGATTTATGAAGATAAAAGACATTCGCTGTTCCGACTTTGAAATTTCGCTTTACTCTCTTCTTAATGACCATAGGTAGCTGAGACAGAATAAGATTGCCACAGAAATAAACCTGTATTATATACAGAAGTAAACTACGTTAATTCTTACGTTAATTTCGTTGTTTGAACTAATATTCGACCGTCAACCATATGCAAACATTTGTTGTAATATAAATATTAAACACAGGTTAAGTAATTAATTAATATAAATTTAGGTAAGAAGCGAAAGACTTTGATATATAATGCCCTACGAATAAAAATGTATGTCGTTTCTGACAAAATAGTGTGCTTGTCGTACAGGTAAAAACTTTTGAAGCCCAAAATTTTTATATTGATTCCGTTGTGAAATTTTATATCAATATTTTTTATATAGCTAAAATAATAATAATTGTTACAGAGGACGCAATGAAAATGCTAGAGTTAAATAAAATACGTTAGTATACCAAGGACAAAGAAGCGATCATTATTGAATCAGTCGAATTCATAAAATGTCCTATTACGCTAATACTACGAATTGCTAAGTTATGTTAAGTACATCACACCTAAATCACACATACTTGCTAACTGTAAGCCTAGCTTGTAAGACGTCGACCGTACACCGAGGACGCAAACACCTTGGACACATGAATCCATGTCAACAGCAGAAGCAATATAGTAATCATCGTCCATTGTTAAGAGGTTATTGCAAATAAAGCTCTGAAAGCAAATACAATTTTCTCAGTGACGATGTGCGAACGAGTCTATAATTGTGGATAACAAAAGACAATAATAAACTAGCAATAAATCACGTAAAGTTGTCGCTTTTCTAATAAAATTATGATTTCGAGGAAATGAAATTGTCAATTGACTTATTCATATTGTTGTTTGCAAATTAACTGTTAAAGGAAATGAAGTAGTTTTTAAAAAGAATGGGTAATGATAAAACGGTAATCATTTACTGCCTGTAATCATAAACGAAACAAGCCCTATAAAGCAAGTTTTATTCGAATAATAACTGATAAATATAATTGATATCGGAACATTAATATGGCGTAATACAAAGTCAAACATTGAAATCAAAACATCGCTCTAAAATTGCTTTTCATACAATCCGAAAATATCATAAGCGATTTCTACCAGGCAACTGTGATATTCATTACAGTTACTTCTTTTAACTTTTAATTATCTTAAATCGTACACATAATTAAAATCGTGTCATGTATATTATCTCCCCTTTCCAATCAGTTTTGAAAAAGCCTATAGCTCAATTATAATTGCAAATGTCGCTCTGCCGTAAATCGTCGACAGTGACCACCTAACACTAATCAAACGAGCAAGTCTGTTGCCTGTTCTATGAAAATTACTAACTAACTACCACTGGAAGTTAACTGATTAAAGAACCGTTAATTTTTAAATAATAAAGGATATCGAAAAATTATTAAAGGCTTTCAAAACATCAGGCCCTTTGTCAACATTACGTACGGTCGACAAACAAAGTAACTGCGTACCAATGGTTACAAGAATACTGTCAATATTACGACATATGAAGCTCCCAAAAATAGTGGTTATGCAACCGTCTCGCGGTATATTTGCACGAGAAATAATCATTTCACACCATTCGGTAATAACATTGACCTTAAAAAGAAGGCGAAGATAAACTGATGTTAAACATTATGAAGATGGATTTTAGACTTTGAACTATAAGATAATAATCGAATTATTAGTAGATGTTTTCAAATAAATTAATCGTAAAGGAAAAACCCATAAGGAATTGGATGCTACCACACAGCAAGATAAAACTGCAATAAGAAGAAAAAATTGACCACATACTTAAAACTCTAGCGGAGTTTAGTTATTATTTCATTCTGTTGCCCAAAATTCACGCGACACAACGTAGGGTCAGGGTTGGGCAGTATTTGAATGAATTATTTAATTAAAATAAGTAACTGAAATACAAATACGTATTTGTCTTTCAATTACTTCCTGAAAATATAATTTGTAATTAATAATTCAAATGCTTGAGACTTCGAAATACATTTTAACATTAAAATACATTTAATCTTCATTTCGCGATCGTAAGTGTGAGTGCTAGGAGAGAGTGAAATGATGCCTGATGGTAAAGAAGCTATTTGAGTTAGCAACACTGCACCTGTTATGCATACTGTACGTCAAAATTAACCAACAAAACGCAAAAAAATGGACGTCAAATTGTAAATGTCAAGCAGTGTAGCCAACCTTGCAGTTTTAACTGTAGATCTAAAGTTTTTTTGATTTTCTCTCAGTTTTTAGTTTAGACCTCAAAATCACAGTTTTTTATATTTAAGGTGCTGGCATCATCCAAAGAAGGAAAACACTTAAAAAAGGTATCTGCTAACATTTTGGCCACCAGTGTTTATAGACAAGTACCCTAATTTCGACTAACATTTCTCCCCCAAGAGGCTGTTTGTCTGACAGTACATTTAAAAATCTAATGAATGGAAACTCTGGTTTTTATAATTAATTAATCTTGTTTTCCTCTACTTTTCACCCCGTGTAGATTACTTATTTGGTATTTTATATTTCAAATACCTTACTTAATGATATTTTGTATTTCGTATTTTAATGACTAGCAACACAATATTTTTTTAATTTGTATTTCAATTAAAGCAAAGCATGTATTTTGCCCAGCCCTGCGTAGGGTAACTTCTTTTGATGTGATCTCAAAGGCTGAGCTCGCCGCATAAAAGAACCGTTGCGCAATCGCACATGTATGTATAAAGAACAGATAAATAAACATGTTTGCATATTTGCCATACGTATCCACAATGTGTTGGAACGCTGGACACAAAACATTATTGTTTGATTGCACTGACAGTCAATATTTGATCTGTTTGTATTAGTTTCAATGAGCTAAATCTAATTAAACATGTGCCATGGACTTCGCGCATATTGTTTCTTTACAATTCATTTTGCAAGACGTAGGTACTTGCAAGTTAATTTTCTTAATATCTTATTTTTTTGTTACAAATATAATAAAGATAAATGAAATAAATAACATACATACATAAACTCACGCCGGTATTCCTCGAAGGGGTAGGCAGAGATGCATTTCTGCACCCACATTTAGCCAAGTATCAGTCCCACGTAATAGGGGGCGAGCCTATTGCCGTTTTTCGGGCACATTTCCAGACTCCGTGCTGTTACTGAGAATTTCCTAATGGAAAAACCCAATACACTTTACCCGACCCGGGAATCGAACCCAGGACCTCTAGATCGCACGGCACATACTTGTACTGCGAGACCACATAACAATAAACATACGAATTAAATCAACGATAATACTACTACACATCTAAATGCCTAATCTTTTGTGCAAAAAGTTACCAGTATGTGTACTAAGTTGGTGCTGTAACAATCATTGCAATAACTTTGTTCGTGCACTGTCAAATAAACTCAATATTTATATGAAATGAAATGAAATTGCTTTATTTGGTCACGTAGGCAATCAAATAGCACTTATGACAAGTCAATACAGAAAAGAAAAATCTTTTATTATTACATTATAATTTAACTATGGTTCATTTTATATAATTTGTACAAAAAATATTTACGGTTTTTTTTATAATTTATTTTTAGTTTTCATCAGGAAATACATAATATCTTATTATTATTATTTTAAAGTAAATAACGAGATGGACCTTGTGTATTTCCTATACATATACACCTATTTACGTATAAGCGGATGTTACCACTTAATAACTATTAAACCCATCGGATCAAAATATCTTCGAGTTCAAACTGGTGACCGCCTCTCATTATCTACTAATTGAACAAATGAAACGAAACTTGCCTACTCACTTCAATTACTACTTTATTATGATTCGTCTCTTTGTCGTCTTCACTGTGTCGTTGGGTCATGTCATAATTATCAAAGTTACATAATGACCCCACATTCATCATCTTCATCAGCCCACATACGTCCCGCTGATGGGTACTGGATTAGTGTGAAATTCCTAAGAACTTCAAAGATCCTACATATACATATACATTTGTAAGTTATATCATGAGTATTAGTAAACAAATGAGAGTGTTCGATCACACAAACACCCAGACGCGAGACAAATATTTGTGGATCACAGAAAAGTTAGTCCCGGTACAGGGATCGAACCCAAGGCCTAAAGTTTCACACTGGACTTCAACGCAAATGCACAAAAGCAAAGCTTTGCTTTGACCTAAGACCTAATAGAGGTGTAAGGTGTATTACCTGTGTAAGACCTAATAGCTAATACTAATATAACCCATTATTATTTAATTTCGTAATACTTCGAAAATTTTCAAAATAATAAATAAAATGTTACTTACGTGGGAAAATACCTGAGTGCAAATTTATCTTAGTGATTTAATTAAGAGTCAAAAGGACAATTGCACGTAATTATGGATGAATAAAAAAAAAGTATCTTACGAATTCTCTAAATTACATTTATATTCATCCAACTGCATTTAAACTAAAACCGTGTTTTTGGCCCACCTAACGGGGGCGAGCCTATTGCCATTTATCGGGAATATTTCCAGTCTCCGTCCTGTTACTAAAAATAATAATATTCTAATGTAAAAACCCAATAACAGTTCGCCCGGCCTGGTATTTGAACTCGGGACTTCTAGATCGGACGGCACATATGTATACTTGCGCCCCGAGACCTAGGGGCAGTTTGCTGAGATATTTCATTACACAACATATATTTTTTACTATACAAAATAATAAATAAATAATAAATACACCCAACAGTCACATACATAGTTCTGATCCCACACTAAGATACAAGTCTTGTGTCGTGAGTATCAGAAACTACGAGAGACTTTTCGGTCTCACATACACCCAGACCCGAAACAAATATTTGTGGATCACACAAACATTTGTCTCGGTGCGGGGATCGAACCCGCGGCCTCTCGTTTCGCAAGCTGGTGTCTAGCCAACTGCGCCACGGGGCTGTCAAATGCAAAAATTATTTTAATTAATCTATAATAATAAGTTTAAGATCTGCTGTTCTACACGTAATTGTAAATCCATACTCGGTCATTGCCCTACGGACCATACGCCAGACGTACTGTTTCAATTATTGTATTTTTGAAAAATATACAGTACTGTAACATGTTACTAAAATGCCAAAGTCAAGCAAGAAATAAATGTATCAAAATTTTTCTTTGTTGCACAAATCAATTGTCTCCTAAATAGCAGCCCACCTAATTTAACGTTCCACGAATACTTAAAATACGTAAAATCTCGTTTCCTTTAGGAACCCAATGGGCTAGTAGTTGTACCCAGATCGCCTTGATCGACGGGGCTGGCCCGCGCATCGCGCCCCAACTGAAGCGAAAAAGTCTCGTAGGCTCATTATTTTGGTGACCAGCGTCTCTTATCCATCTTCTCCTAACGTTTTGATATTTAATTTGATGGTTTACGTAAAATCATTAAAAAATGATTCTTAACAACACTGCTAAAGACTCACAAAGTTCATATCCCCATAAGCCCACAATGATAGATTACAGAGTACATACTGCGCTCCTAATACTATAAAAATTATAAGAAGCAATATTATTTATAATTCAGTAATATTGTTAAATAAATAACATACATAACTAATGTCACTAATTAAACATAATTTAGCTAATGAGGAATATTTATTCAGCTGTGTTGACATTGTAATTAATGAACTAGATAGGTATTACAAATAGCTGGTGATACAATGACGAGCCTGGAAATGGGAAATTATTTATATTTTGTTATTAAAAGAGGTTTATTAAAAATTAAAGTGAATAATAAATGAAAATCATAAAAAAAATCACTACAACCATTGTAAAAAAAAATTATGTGCCCCCGAATCAGATCACTATGTGTCACCAGACAGATGCTATAGATTTTTAGTGGAACAAATTTAACCCTTCAATACAAAAAACAAAACACGGTTTTAATAATGCTATATAAAATGAACATCTATTTTTGTTCCAGATATTCCATAGGGGGGAAGGCATTGCCTTACTTAGCACAATGGGCAGTGGACAATTTCGGTATCGACACAACGAAACCTCCAAAAATTCCAGAAATGCCGACAAGTTTTCCCGAAAGCCGACTGCCGTCGGAAATCAAGGAAGAGTTGGAGATGATTGCGCTGATCAGTACAGATGGAATGGATAGGCTGATCAGAGCGCACGGACAAACGTTGAAAGATGTGTCTCATGTCAGAAACAACTCATTTCCGAGGATACCCGATGCTGTTATTTGGCCAGAGAGTCATGAACAGGTACCTGATAATTACTAAAAAAATTGCAAATGTACATAATTACATTCATTAGGTGATAAACACATGAAATAGCGTAGTGTATGTTACTTATACCAATAGGAATCATTAAAGCAGATACAGCATTTCACGGTCAGAGTGGTGACTTTGCCACGACCATGTCAGATGCGACGTGATAACTTTGCCGAGCCAGTAACACAAAACTTTAGGATTCCTAACGAATCCAATAAACTTTAACACTGAATAGACAGGAGGACAGTAATTATTTCTTAGCACAGTACCTACACTATGGTTCAAGGACAGATTTTGAAGAGGTTGCAACCACTAAACTATATTTATACTTCAGTTCATCGATTTTGCTCAATCTATCTATACAAATAAATAATTGGAGTGTATGTTTGTAAAATTGAAATAACCGCTTTTTAATAAAAGCATATGGATGTATGCACGGTACATATACCAAAATAACGTGTTTTACAATTTTTGTCTGTCTGTCTGTCTGTTTGTTCCGGCAAATCTCTGAAACGGGTGGACCAATTCTAACGGGACTTTCACTGGCAGATAGCTGATGTAATAAGGAGTAACTTAGGCTAAAAAAATAATTAAATAAATAAATAATAATATATATATTTTAAAGAATCGGCTGTTAGACGGAACGAAGTTCGCTGGGTCAGCTAGTTTTAAATAATTTGCTATGAGTTAACACGAAAATCCATAACATGTCTACCGTAAATGCAATGCACCACTCAATAACCGCCTGGTAGTACTAAGAGAAGCAAAGTCAACTTCAAAATTAAATATTCATAATACGTAATACAGTTTACTGTGCTGCAGTGTATGAGTATTGCAAATTATAGTTTTATGTCATCGTAAATGACAACACTCAGGAGTGTAATCCCTCTAATCCTTAGTATCAGGAATTTTTATTTAAAACAAATACTAAATATAATTTGATTCAACATTATCAATATGATTCATGACGTCCTGATGATTTTAGACTTCACTTTTCTCTTATCTAGGTCATCAGAAAAGGAAATAGGCCCACTATTCTACAGCTTAATGCTATAGCAGAGACATAGTTGACTGAGATACCTGAACACAAAGCGGTTGCAGGACGTAGCCTGAAAGTCAACGCGAGAACCTCGCCATTGAGGAAGGACCCATGATTGCATTCCTTCATGGACTCACGTTGAGTTTAACGCTAAGAAAACGCAGATTTGTATGCGCTTTCGTTAAAAAAAATATATTAACATTTGGGGTCATTAATTCTCGTGAAGTAGCATTTCAGAGAGCTGGCATAATTGTGTAGAATTACAAGATATGATAGTCTCGCTATTTGATTCTTCGCGCAAGTTATCTACAACACTGTATGAAATTATTAACTTTAATTATTTTTTTTAATATTTAATACTTATTAATGTCTGCATCCAAAACCACTAGCATCTATAAAGATCACAACCTGTAAAATCGACCTTTAAATGTCCATGTCTACATTACGTACATATGAAAAATGCTCTAATGAAAAATGTTGATTATACCTCTAAAACGTAATGATTAGTATACGATCGCGAACAAAATCCTAGAAGGTGCGCACGCGGAGCTGTGAAATTTGACAAATACTTAGCCACCGCCCATGAATACGGATATGTGTGACGCCACGCCGAATCATGAAGTAATGTCAATTGTCATAGTAGATGAATTTCGCAAACAAATTGAGCAAGAAACATTGAATTCAATTTAAGCTGTTTATTAGTACTTTCATTACGTCATGTTTTAAACGGGTAAATCGTCGGACAAACAGCCGACCATGCTACATTCACCTCTGAAACTGGTGGGATTGGTTAAGATTTAATGTTTTCGAATTTCAACTACAACTCTGATTTATAATTCCCTAAATTCCTCTTATGGTCACCACTTTCTTACGACAATATGGCATTAGTATACTTAATACTAAGCAATATCTATATTTCAGGTAGAAAAAATCGTAAAATGCGCGTCAAAACACAAGTTCGTGATAATCCCGTTCGGTGGTGGTACTTCAGTGTCTGGTTCGGTGACGTGTCCGGCCAACGAGCCCAGAGCCATCGTGGCGCTCGACACCAGCGAAATGAACTCCATACTGTGGCTGGACAAGGAACAACTGCTGGCGAGAGTGCAAGTATGTCACTACTTTAATTAGTTATTTTAGATCTTAAATAAATACACACAAATACAAATACACCCAACAGTCACATACATAGTACTGACCCCACATTAAGATACGAGTCTTGTGTCGTGGGTATCAGAAACTACGAGAGTCGTTTCGGTCTCACAAACACCCAGACCCGAAACAAATATTAGTGGATCACACAAACATATCTCAGTACGGGGATCGAACCCGCGGCCTCTCGTTTCTCAAGTTGGTGTCTAGCCAACTGCGCTACGGGGCTGTCAACTGTCACATACATATTACAAGTCTTGTATCGTGTATAACACACAAACCGCGATTTAAAATTGCCTTGATTAGTAATGTTTTAACTTTTTTGTCTTTCAGACTTTTTATATTTAAGTACACGCTGTTATGTTGAATAGTATTAATAAAAATTAACAGCTTTAAATCTTGATAAATTTAAGATATAAGCAGCAACTTGGCTTTTGAGTTTTTTGGGTATATCCAGTCACTATAATAGTGTATTTCGAAAGGTCCCCCCTATAAATTTTCAATCATTATTTTCCCAATAGGCTGGTATAATTGGGCAAGACCTGGAGCGAGAGATGCGCGCGCGAGGCTTCACCGTGGGCCATGAGCCCGACTCGTACGAGTTCTCTACTCTGGGCGGGTGGGTGGCCACCAGGGCCAGCGGGATGAAGAAAAACACTTACGGCAATATCGAGGATCTCATTGTCCAGACTAAGGTGAGCTCTATTTTGTTTTTTGACTGACTGACTGATCTATCAACACTCAAATCAAACTCATTAACGGATTACGCTGAAAAGTGTAAGGATGGTATTTATGATGCTATTATTCGGTTGGTTGGGATGAAACGGAGGTATTTCTTGAAGGCTTTTGTTCAGCAGTTGAAATCTTTTAGCTGCTCGAAATGATGTTGAATGGTGAATAAACCTGCCTTAAAGAGAACTTTGTATGAAAAAAAAACAATTGAATATTTGAAGTACCCACACTAGACCGGGGTGGTACAGTTTACTAAATACTAACCTCTCTTAGAGAGTTTAAGGTCGCCGAGCCAAATAGCCTGACATTTGAAATATAGCCTGTTAAAGACGCTAACTGACCAGATCTTTGGACTTGTATTCTATACAATGAAATTTCTCCAGGTGGTGACACCTAGCGGCGTGATAGAGAAAAACTGTCGCGTGCCGAGGATATCATGCGGCCCCGAGTGGGAGCACATCGTCATGGGATCCGAAGGATGCTTTGGTGTTGTTACTGAGGTAATTGGTATTAATTACGGTATTGGTAAGACCTAAGCTTGACAAGCCTGGCAAGTTCAAACCCCAAGCACACACCTCTGACTTTTCGAAGTTGTGTGTGTATTCATATTGAATTATCACGAACTTTAACGGTGAAGGAAAACATCGTGAACCTGCACAGTCACACCTATATAAGTTCTTATAAATTTCTTAGGTGTATAGTCCGCCCATCCCTAGGTTAGCCTGGTGGGCTAAGACCTAAACCCTCTCAGTTGTATAGAAAGCCCGTATCCAGCAGTGGAACGTATATGGACTGATGATGCTCATGATAAGCCTGACAAGTAATAACTATAGCCATAAGAATTAAAAAGCAACCTGTTTGTAACAGCTATCAATGACAGGTCTTTTTAGCAGTGCAAAAAGACCTTTAAAAAGATGATGAACTGTTTCTTTTAAAAATGTTTTCAACATTCATAAATTGTTGGGTTCGGTAAATTGTCGCACGAAATTAAAGAGTTGCAATTACTTTCAAGGTGACAATCAAAATTCGTCCAGTTCCGCCTGTCACCCGCTACGGCTCTCTGGTGTTCCCGGATTGGGAGTCTGGGTTCTGGTTCGAGAGGGAAGTGGCCAAGCGTCGCCTGCAGCCTTCTAGTATTCGACTGATGGACAATGAACAGGTAAAGAAAAACTCTATTCATAATGTTACTTTTCAAAATACAAAGATCTGTTCTAAGTTTAATTTTATTTATAACCTGTTTTATAGAACAATGTTGTTGTTTCAATTAGATATGGAAGACCGAGACCGTCTGACCCCCGTATTTAATACTCATTAGAAGGTCTCAACCTTGATCTCATGTATTGTAGTCAGTTATTAATTAACTATAAAAATAATATCTTTCTGATCCTTCGAGCCGGATGGTATCATCAACACTTTGAATTTATTATACACGTACTAGCGGTCGAGCCCTGCTTCACCCGGGCACAATTTTGTAAAAAAGAGTAAAAATCATCCTTATCGTTTGGAAATAACAATCCTTTCATTTTAGGAAAGATAACATTACGCCATTATTTACATATATATTTTGATATTCCAGTTCCGCTTCGGCCAAGCCCTGAAGACAGAGAACACTTGGGGCGGAGTCCTTCTCGACGGGCTGAAGAGGCTGTATATCACGCGCATCAAGGGCTTCGACCCTCGCAAGCTGTGCGTCGTCACTCTGCTCATGGAAGGTTCCACAGAGGAAGTAGCTGAGAGGGAGAAGAAGCTCAACAGCATCGGCGCGCAGTACGGAGGCATACCGGCTGGCGCGGCCAACGGAGAGACCGGATATACACTCACTTTCGTCATAGCTTATTTGAGGGTGAGTTCTTTTATCATAAATGTCATTGTAGTTATCATTGATGTAATTATTATATCATCACCCGTATGACATCCCCAATAAAAAATAGTTCCTTTTGAATACGAGGATAAAATATACTTTGTCACTCGCCAATAATGTAGCTTCCAATAGTTTGTTTTTTGTCTAGGCGTAAAAGCATAAGAGAGTAATATTGTATTGTTAGGAATCAGAATGAGATTGACTAAAAAAATAATATCCCTGGCACAAAAAAAAATAAAAAAGAAAAGCAGGTCATATTCAAATAATTTTAACAGCCATCAACTAAATTATTATATGTGGGTAGCAATACAAATTAATAATTATGTTACAACTTAGACGTGTGAACTCTCCAATGGTTGACGAGCGTAAGAAGCCCCTTTCCCTCGTGGCACTGCCTTATATAGACACTACCGCCATCTTGTTACGTTCTTCAGAATCTCCCAATATACAAATAAATAAAATTGGAGTGTCTGTTTGTAATATTGAAATAACCGCTTTTTACAATTTTTGTCTGTCTGTTAGTTCTGGCTAATCTCTGAAACGGATGGACCAATTTTAACGGGACTTTCACTGGCAGATAGCTGATGTAATAAGGAGTAACTTAGGTTTAAATAAATATATTAAAGAATCTGCTGTTAGGCGGAGCGAAGTTTGCCGGGTCAGCTATAGTATTTATTATATAAAGTGTTATTATTAAGTGTTGTTATTAAGCAGTGATGGCCTCGAGGTTTAGGCGCGCGGTCGAGAATTTCGGCGGTCGCAGGTTCAAACCCCAGGCACACACCTCTGACTTTTCGAAGTTATGTGTGTATTCACAATGAATTATCACTTGCTTTAACGGTGAAGGAAAACATCGTGATAAAACCTGCACACCTAAAAGTTCTTAGGAATTTCTTAGGTGTGTAGTCCGCCAACCCGCACTAGGCCAGCGTGGTGGACTAAGGCCTAAACCCTCTCAATGGTAGAGGAGGCCCGTGCCCAGCAGTGGGACGTATTTGGGCTGATGATGAAAGTGTTATTAATGAGTGTGATAAAGTAATGTGTGCGTATTGGCGTGTGCCAGGACGTGGCGATGGAGTACGACATCGTGGCGGAGTCGTTCGAGACGTCGGTGCCGTGGGACCGCGCGCTCGCGCTGTGCGCCAACGTCAAGCGCCGCGTCGCCGCCGAGTGCGCGCGCCGCCACCTGCGACACTTCCTCGTCTCCTGCCGGCTCACCCAGACGTACGTACACTCATATACCAGCGCGGGTACTTCCATACAAGCCCTAAAGCCCAGCTTGCTTTGCAAAATTCCGAATAATAATTTTTAACTTTAAATCTTTATTTCACAAAAGCAATTTATTAAATAAAGACCCCACGATAAACAATTATAAACTAGACATTAAATAATTAGCGTGTAACACATTTGGGCTTCTATGGAAGTATCGCCATTGGTACATACATATACATACAGAATATAAACAAATATGATATAGTGATAAGAGAACGTAAAATTTTTATTTATTTTCGGAGTGTTTTTAGCGTCAATGTGTTTGGAATCACCGTCAATATTACAAGTAATATTGACAACTAATACAAGTATTAGTTTTCAGTCACGGTCTATTTACATCCTCTTCCTGTATATACACACATACGCGCATCTCTGCCAATCCAATCATTTACGATGCTGGAAGCTTTATTGACTAGTAGGTATTTCGTGGTTACGGATACCGATGGTTAAAACATGCGTCATACTCGGGAACGGGTGCCGCTTGCGTACTTGTCTGTTGCGACAGTTCCATTTCATTTATTTGTATTTTTTATAAAATGACATTTATATAGCATAAAATAACGAATATAAAAATTACGAAAAAAGTAAATCAAAACCTAAGAACAGTCCAACGGATGAGGTTCTTTGTGCTTCTACACAGGCGAAGCATGTAACTGTATGTTTCCATGTGTGCAATTCACACCTGATAGAAATGAAACCAAAAATTTTGGCTTCAATGCCTATTGAGTATTGCCTACTTTCCAGTGGATTCTTTCACAGGTTTCTTTCACCGAAAGTATCTTCAAAATACACCAGAGGGCGTTCGAAATTCAAATACAACCGAAAAATACTTGTCAACGGGCGGGGGGAATAGCCACGTGATATCACAACTACTCTTAACGTTATAATATTTTAATTATGTATTCTAAGATTTTATAAATAAAATTATAATTGACTCTATTGCACGGCTCGGTCTTGACCATACGTGACGAAAGCAAAAAATTACTGTCGCTTTTTCGTTTCATCGACTTTCAAATCACAACGATGCTAAACAAGTTTTCAAGTTTAAAATTAAGAGACAATATTTATGTATATTCTTGCAGTTACGACGCGGGCTGCTGTATCTACTTCTACTTCGGTCACTACACGGGCGCGTGCGCAGACCCCGTCGCCACATACGAGGAAATCGAAGAGGCTGCAAGAGATGAGATCATCGCTTGCGGCGGTCAGTATATACAGTTTTGTGGTGACACACTGCTCGCGCAAAATAGGTCTAAATTATGTAATAAATAAATACACCCAACAGTCACATACATAGATCTGACTCCACACTAAGATCTGGTATCATGGGTATCAGAAACTACGAGAGACTTTTCGGTCTCACAAACACTCAGACCCGAAACAAATATTTGTGGATCACACAAACATTTGTCTCATTGCGGCGACCAAGCCCGCGCCCTCTCGTTTCACAGCCTTCTGAGTATATCTCTACTCCATGCTACTAACAATTTCCTGACGAGTAACTCAATTTTTCGCGCTCACTCATGTCCCAAACCAACGAGTTTTATAAAAGACCTCTCGGTAAAATTGATTTTAAGACCAAACACCTTACATTTACAGTCCAAATTAATTTACAGGATCAATATCCCACCACCACGGCGTGGGTAAGCTGCGCAAGAAGTGGTACACAGACACAGTGAGCGAACCCGGAAGACTATTACTAATCGCCGCCAAGAAAGCCCTAGATCCAGATAACATATTCGCGCTAGGCAATATGGCGCTCGGAGACAATAACGAAACTGTTAAGAGTAAATTATAAGTGGAGATAATTTTGGTGAATTTTATTTGTATGCATAATGTACCGTCTCTTGGGGCCAGTAATGGACATAACATAGACAATTGTTTCTTTTTTTTTACGTGAATCCGAGTGATAGAAATATTTAAATGGATTTATCACTGTTTACGTTTGATTTTATTTTCCTATATATTTTGAATACTGCAGTCTTTATGGTAGATAACCGTTAACATTTTTAAAAAAAATATTAAACTAAAACTATCTGTAAAACTATCTGTAGGTGATTTCTCAGTAGCCGATCGTGACGTCATCATGATAGCTGTAGTCTTCGAAACGTGAAATTAAAATAAAACCTAAACGCTGATGAAACCTAATTTAAAAGTTTTATTCGATAACGTGCGAACGTAAAGGTGCATTCTGTAAATTTTTAAGAGAATATAGTCCGCAAGAACATAAAAAAGTTCAGGAATACAAAATTCAACTCATATTTAACTATCACAAACATTTCTAGATTCTACACTTATAGTAATTTTATAAGAGAATTACCTAAGAATAGCCCAACTTAAGAGTCAAACCCCATATAACTCAATGAGGTAATCAGTTTTGTTCACGATTTTTAAATGTGCTATCTGCACAATATATTGAAAAATATACTTTTAAAAGTCACAACAATAAATTAATTAAGGGGTGAATGAAGACATGACGGCTGATCGAGATGTTTGGAAAGATAAAACATACACCGACCCCCAAAGTCACGACAAATAACTATTGCATAATATTATACCAAATTATAGATATAAAAGTAGTTCGATTCAATCAACGTAACAAATTAAAATAAAATAAAATATGAGTAATAAAACATTATTAAATTATTCAATTATCACGCTGTGTTCAAGGTAGTTAAAGGATAATAATGACTATAAAATATAGAAAATAAGATGAAGTTGAATATACCTTCAATCCAGATAATTATTGTTTCATAAGCAACTTCAATTACCTACTTGCAAAGTGTTTTTTAAATCTTTAACAACCAACGAAATATCTTACGTACAGGGAATTGTTAATGTTGTCTCTATGTATTCGTTTTATGTGCCAACGCAAGTTATCAATAGAAAATTACATTTATTTCTAAATTATAGTTTAATACGTTTAAATCAAGTTAAAATGAAAAAAAAAAGAAACTTTTTTGATGTCACAACAAGGCACAAGCAAAATGGCCAACATAAAGTAAACTTTGGTTAGTGCGTGCCAACCTAATTCTAAACGGTTAGATTAGTAGCGGGAAAAAGAGAGTTGTATGATATTGTATTTTAAGTAAAAAAAAATTTTCAACAGACTTTTCGAAGGAATTTAAGTTATAAGTTACCAACACGTCTATTCGCTTTTAATATATAAAAACTAACTCCCAATGCCCCTTTTTTTCATAATAAATTACCTAGAAAATATTCGAAAAGTATCACAGCGGTATTATATTGTCTAAATCAACCATCGAAATAAATTGGATCAATAATCCAATAACAATGAAATCGATGATGCCATTATTTAGTAACTTTTATACGAATGATATCGATCACGGATCATAGAATACTTATCCAAAAGGTAGAAAAATAACTCCCTCTTTCCCGCCCAAATCTGCACTTAAGGTGAAATACCGGAATTTAATGTAGCTAATGTTTTTCTGAGAATGCGTCACGATGATTGTTTCTCGGTCAACTAAAATATATCACGATTTAATGAACTACAATTATAAAAAAATTTGGGCACTCACATTAATGAAATAACTTTGTATCTATTACCTACTGATGTTTGTTGAATATAGAGTAGAAAGTATATTCAAAACTACAAACAATTACTGGCCTTCATAATGAAGTAAGCTAAGTCATAGTTTGCTCAATAATTACTTAAGATAATAATTGTATGAATTGGTTTGCTTTGATGTGTTTAATTTATTAAATAATTAAATGTAATTTAACATTCCAAAATGTATAATATCACAATATCACTAAATTAATGATTGGTGTTTGTGATAATTTAGGTGAGCATCATGGTATAAGATTATGCACGTTTTATATGACATAGACTTAAATAAAAACTGAGTTACATATTTGCCTGTGTTTTTATTTCTATAGCATTTTTTTATATTATTTCTTCGTATTATATGCATATAAGTCAAAAAGGATCCAACACACGGAAATAATTATTTTATAACTAATCAAATGCAATGTCCAATTTTTATTTTTGCTAGTATTATTATTATTATATGTATTTCATTATTTCTTTAAAAATAAACAATATTTCTAATTATTTATCAATAATATGTACCCAACTAAATACTTTTTTCTTATAAAAAAGGATGCTTTTTGTCAAGTTCCGTTTTTATTTATCAGTACACATTTTGTCAATTTATGAAGTTGTCGCTCCGAGTGATGAAAGCCTTTTCATTTGGCGGGTAGGCGCAACTTGGCATTGCAATTCTATTGTGAATTATCCTGCTACTTGTAAAACTGCTTTAATTCAAGATGATTGATCTATTTATGCCATTTCGGTCGTTTTTGAAGTTTGAAAACGTGTGTACAGACAATAATGTGTTTCGTATGCACTACAAAATGACTGTGATCATGCTTCTGCTTTTCACACTGTTAGTGACATCTAAACAGTTTTTTGGTGAACCTATACATTGCATGAGCGACAGCGATAAAGACAACGACAGAGATGCAGTAAACAACTACTGCTGGATATATGGCACCTACACCTTGAAAAGCAGATTAGTTGGTAAGTACTGCTAGTTGGAAAAGATCAGATATCGCATTTTTAGTATTAACATATTCTAGAAAATTAACTTGAATGTTTGAATGCTTTTAATGGATCGCTTGCTTTACCTTTTAAGATATTATGCACTATGGGAGCTTGTCCCACACTCGCAATTTAAATTTTGAAAACTTTGCAAGTCTAAAATCATAAATATTTTCTTTATCTAAGCAGGAAAAAACAAACATTATTTAAAAATAAAGATAGAATATCAGATTTTTAATATTAAAAAAAAATCTATTTCCTTTAAAAAACAGGTATTGAAGGCAAACACATGGCATATGTTGGTGTCGGTCCTAATAAGGGAGTAAATGATGAACACATCAAACACACATACTACCAGTGGGTCTGCTTTGTGCTTCTTGGACAAGCTGTTATGTTCTATACACCAAGATATCTCTGGAAAATTTGGGAAGGTGGCCGTCTAAAAGCTTTAGCTGCTGATTTGAGTATGTATCTTATTGTATATATCATTAATTAATCTATCCACTGTTTAAGCTTCAATTCTAGAGGTAACCCATGTTCAGCAGTGAGACACATAGGCTGCAAATAGAGAATTAACTCAATTCAAAATTGAGTTACTTAAACACTTGTTATAATTTTATTTACAGGGAGCCCAGTAATCACAAAAGATTGGTCAGAATTCCGCAGAGGGGAGCTGGTTTCTTATCTTAACTACACAAATTTATATACCCATAATATGTATGCATTGCGCTATGCTTTCTGTGAAATACTAAATCTTGTGAATGTGGTGAGTATTCTGTGGTAATCTATTTTCCCAAATTTAATATTTAAGGATATAAGTGGTTATTGTATGAGAAATTGGTCAGAATTTATTCCAGCTCATTCAATTTATTTGCCACGTCAAGCAATACTAATTTTATTTCAAATCAAATCAAATCAAATTATCTTTATTCAAATAGACTTTTACAAGCTCTTTTGAATCGTCAATTTTACACTTCTTATTTTTTTTAAACTATTGCCGCTTCGAAACGTGTTATAGCTGTGGAGAAGAAACGGCAAGAAACTCCCTCAGCAACACGACTTGTCATTTTTTTTTTCTTAAAAACAGCAATATTATTATTATTTTTTAATTCACATTGTTTCATTTTTACATAATAAATGTCATAACTATACATGTCATAGCGATACATGTCATAGCGATACATGTCATAGCGATACATGTCATAGCGATACATGTCATAGCGATACAAACTGTAGCAACACGATACAACTCCGATCAATTTACTTACTCCCAAGGCTTATCTTCAATAAAATCTGAAATTTTATAGTATGCATTTTTGCAAAGTTTATCTTTAATTGATTCCTTAAACTTATTCAGGGGAAGCTCCCTAATAGCCTTCGGAAGTTTGTTATAGAAGCGTATACATTGCCCCATAAAAGAGTTATTAACTTTCCGGAGACGAGTTACGTGTTGTACAATTATTTGACTAATGCACACACACACATTAATGATACCTCTCTTTAAACACTAGATGTTGCTAGTTGTTCTTAACCTAGTTTGTAAATGTGCTAAAATATATATGAGTTATCTATCTAAAACATAGTTTGATCAAATAAATGATAAATATTATTTTTAATCACAGGTTGGGCAAATATTTCTGTTGGATTCATTTCTTGGAGGTGCATTCCGTAACTATGGTGCTGCAGTTGCTGCTTTCACACATATCCCTCATATCCCTGCAGACATGAAAGATTTCATTTCAGTCAATCCTATGGAACAATTCTTCCCTAAACTCACTAAATGCTTGCTCCGAAGCTATGGACCTTCTGGGACAATTGAAACAAAAGACCGCCTCTGTGTCCTTCCAATTAATATTGTAAATGAAAAGATCTTTGTTATTCTATGGTTTTGGCTAATTGCACTAGTTTTTGTTTCCATATTAGCTGTTCTTTTTCGTATACTTTTGTTTTCTCTTCCCCCACTTCGCACAATGATGAGCATGGGACAGCTGAGAAATGTGAAAAGAAGTTTAGTATCAAGAATAGTAAAGAAATTAGGATTTGGTGATTGGTTCATTTTGTACTTGCTGGGCAAGAACATGAATCCAATTATTTATAGAGATTTAATAATAGAACTATCCAAGGAAATGGAGCATAAGACAGTAATGGTGTAATATTTGAAACAAACTTACTGTTTTATTTAGATAAAATAATACAATCTAAGTGTAAAACAAGACTGATTAAACAATATTAACAATAAGTCATTTCCAGAAGAAGATTGTGAATCTTTTTATTTCATATATAATTTTGTTGATTATTAAGAAGTAAAACTTCCCAGAAAGTTTATAAAGTGTAGTTGTTGAAAATTATTCTCAAATTAAAATTACATGTTGTTTTTTGTTATTTTATTACATTAGTTTTTTTTTCTATTATTTATATTGAATTCTGTAATTTAGTACATAAAGTAGTTTAGTTTTTAACTGTCAAGCACTGCTAAATGCACAAAAATATGTATACAGAAGTTCAATAATAAAACATAAATATTTGATTTTTTCCTTTATTTCAATTATTACCTGAATTTAAGTTCAGTTTATAGTATACAAAATTATATATATTGTACATGTCTAGTAATACATTAATTTATTTTTGAAATCCATGCTTTTTTATTTAGGATTGATATCAGAAAATGCCCTAATATTCTAGCTCATATGTAAGAATTTTCGAATTAACTGATATAAATCATAACATAGATTACACTTGTGTTAAGCATAGGCAGAAAATTCTTATTGATTCTTATGACAATAATTTATCAAAATGTTAATAGTAATAAATAAGAAAATATGACTTTTTTTTTGTTCTACCCACTCAATTCTATTGCCAAAAGAATATGAAGTGCTGCATTTCTGCACAATTTATAACATATGCCCCATAGACAATTTCTGTGCACATTTGAAGACTGTGATGCTACTTTAAATCTCCTTATGGATAAAACTAATAAAACCGCTTAACCTGGGAATCAAACCCAGCATCTTGATTGCACAACAAAAATTAATATTAAAATATTTGTAAATTATTGCCATAGTAATACAAATTTTCTAGCTATAAGTTGCTTTGCTATTTTGCAAATTTATTTCTATCAGTATCAATTGATTAACATAAAATTTTAATGTTTTTAGTCACTTCCACATATTGAAACATTTTAATAATTATTGAAAAACATGCACAGATTTAGTTTTTTGTGCCAAACAATGCTATGCTTTGTTTAAATTAAGACAATAGAAGAAACTAATCTTGAAATTAGGTGTAAACACATCTGTTATATTGCCATATAAATTATTCGCTAGAACAATATGCTAACTTAATGTTTTCAAATATTTTAATATAACACATTGTACAACATATATTTATGAGGAAAGCAAGGACATTGAAATTACAAAAACGAATTCACTTATCATTCAGAATTTCTTATTTGGATATATAATTGGTCTAAGCCTCACATTATCCATGGTAAACATCAGTGGTGGTACTTCCATAGAAGCCCAAAAGTGTTACACATTAATTTGTAATGTCTAGTTTATAATAGTTTATTGTGGGGTCAGAATATTCTCTTTATATGTCAAATTACTTTTGTTAAATAAAGATTTAATACTTAAAGTTTATTATTCAAAATTTTGTAATACAATTTGAAAATTATTCAAGCTTTTGGGTTTCAATGGAAGTACCGCCACTGGTAAACATATACTTTGTGGTACATTTCATGCATGTAACTTAGGTCATAGCAAAAACATAGAAAAGATGTTAACAAATGTATTTCAAAGTTTCACTAGATTACACAGAAAATCTAGCATTAGGCAGGTTTAAGACAGTCACCACTTTTGTTCATGGTAAATTAGATCATCACGGAAGTCACTTCAACATTATAGTGATGTATTTTCTAGCCGGAACAACCTCTACATCCGCAATGAACGCATTCAACAATTCTTCCTTCTTCTAACTTGCTTTTCGGAACTCGACAGATGCAATTAGTGGCAAAATTTGTGTCTCTAGTCTGAATACAACGCAAACAACACAAGTTCTCATATCCTGTCTTTTTCCATTTCGCTATAAGATTGGCATCTGCTATTTTCTCATCTAAGCAGTACTGGTACAACTCTCGACTAATAGCCTTGCGTCTATAAAATAAATCGTAAATGTACCGGGACTTCTGATGATGAATTTTGAAAATAGGCCATAAAGACTCTTGTTTACGCTTTCCCTCGTGAGGCTCAGTTTCCGCTGAAAAATAAAGGATAAATGGTCAACAATGCTATATAATTGTTTATATCAGCGTAATTTAACAACAATGTACAGGTTATGTTATTACCTTCACGCATTTTTTGTTCCAACTCTTCCAATGTTGGTTCTATCAGTTCCCATCCTTCTGGAGGTGGTTTTCTACTTCTACGAACTTTAGGCATTTTATATACTCACTTCCTAAACTTTTATTAGATGCTGTAAAGTGTAATGCAAATATAGTTTCCAAAGAGTTCCAAACTTTCGAGATTCCTCTTATTATTTAAAAAAAAATATTCAAAAAAAATATGCCACAGATGACAGAATATATAAATTGACGCTGATGTTTTTTTTTCCCAATTCTCCCTTTTTTTTTGGGAAGGCAAAGGGTTCTAGCCCATACAGCCTCGTCATAGTTAAGTTTAACATAAATAAGTATGAATTATGAATGATGATTATGATGAATGATGAAAGAAAAAGGGCGGGAAATTCTCAAACTGGAGGCGCGCCCCCCGTCCCTCCCACATACAACCCTTAATCCCTTCACTACAATAGTGAACAGAGAATCAAGCACCACTCGTCGATATTGCACACATCGCATCCGATTCAGCCCTCGCCTCCCCCCTCCCCGTCCTACCGCATCGGTGGGACCGTCCCACCTGGATCAGGAGGCTCCTCCATCCTCTATTCCTCTCGCCAACAATCACCAGAAAAGACAAGACTCACCAGATACAGCGCGACAGGGAATAAAAAAGGGAAAACTAAATCAAACACACCACACACAACATCGACAAGCAACACTTAATCCCCTGTTCACCACTATCAAGAAAAAAATAAAAATTATATGTGAGAAAAACAAAAAACGCGCCCTCCATTCCGAACACTTCCCGCCCTTTTTTTCTTGACGCTGATGACATTGACAATTGGGCATTGGCATTTGTAGTTTTCCACCTTGTAAGGAGGCTAAGGATTTTTATTTAGAAGGCTGATAATGTTTTGTAGAGATCTCAATTGTGTAAAATATATTTTTTTCCCATTTTTTCTTAGACCAGTTATTTAGTTAATAAAATCAATAATGGAGATAAAACAAGAAAAACATCCTTGCCACGTTATTCAATCGATAAATTTCCGCTTCTTTTCTCTTTGTAGAATAGAAAGGTTCCATAGAAAAAAATATGTAATCTAAATTAAACATGAATGAAAATATAAATTCTAAGTATTTATTAATGGCGCAGATAAAAAATTGGATCATAACTGTGACTTAGTAAATAAAGCAGAAGCAGACCTACTTATATGACGACGCTGTCCATTGTCATTATCAGGAGACAACAGAGGTCTCAAATATTCATAATTCATATACCGTTCACAACCCCTCTAATACATAGAAGTTTTTTTTTTACGAAATTTGGGTGCAGAAAAGTACCTCTGCCTATCAGGTATACTGACATGAGTGTGACGCACTATAGAAATGCATTAAAACGACAACACGCAACATTTTGTAGTGCAGCATCATATTATCATAATTCAGAATAACGGTAGTCAATCATCCGGTATCTACTTCTAGTGTCATCGGCGGCTTCTGGTACAGTTTTCCGATCAAAACTTATGTTAGCTCTTGTATCTTTACGTCAGTAATATCAATTTTGTTGGAGTTGTTTTGCAAATTCTGCAGAACTTACTGTATGGTATTACTGTTCATTAATAAACTATGTAGTATGCGCGCCTTATCAATATCAAACAATTTACTGATAGCACTGTTGCTAGTATTAACTTGACAGGCGTCATGTTTATTCAACGTAAATTATCCTTTAATACAGAATTTAAGTAGTTTATTCCTTTATTACCTATTTTGGTAAAACGTGGAAGATCCTAGAGGCGGTGATTGGCTAGTTTTTTCGAAAAACTTTTTTGACAACTAATATTCAAACGCGCGGGTAATTTCCAGTATGAATTCGTCTGAATGTTATTTATTTCGAGACGATTACAAGCATTGAATATAGCTGGATATTTACTGCCGGAATATTTATTTGCGAGTTGAGTAAAGATCATATTTGATTAGTTATCACATCATATTTCCGAAACGCATATGATCATATTTGGTAATTTAAGGTAATGGCACTAGTAGTAGACCATGTACCGGTAGTTGACCACCAATGCACATAAACAGATAAAATAAGAATTCGCGGCATATTTTTAAACTAATTCCATATTGAGTAGTCAGTGCTGTCATGTGGTCTACGAAGCGCGCAAACTACGACTCCATTATTTTCAAATATTAAAAATAGCCTCCAGTTGTTTGTTGATTGACGCACCGTAAATCTATTATTCGATTTTTTGTCATAATTTTCTTAAGGATTGAAAAAGTTTGAAGTTAAATATTAACAACTTTGTCACCTTGTTGATGATAAGTGTTTTGCTTTTCTTATTCGTTAGGGATTAATGGAGGTAACAGGGTATTTAAAATACGAAAATTTGTTTACAAGATTGAGATGTGGGGGTGGTCCACTACTGATTCCGTTTTAGCACGATTTTCTAGTAATTGACCAGGATGGTCATCTTCTGATGAATTTCTGTATCATGTAAATGTACTGTACGGAATAATATATGAAGGGCATCATCAATTAGAATTAACTATTTTATTTACTTTTACAATAACTTAATTTTATTTAGTAGTTGACCACCTTTATTGTAAGTTACGATCAGTTACTAAAACCAAATTTTCACCTTGTAGATGTCTGGGAAAAGGGGTACATTCCTAAATTATACTGAAGCTGCAATGCTCTCAGCAGTAAATGTCGTTCGTCTTCATAAAACACCCATAAGAACGGCTAAAAAAAAAAATCCTCTCACAATAATGATGGTGTTTTGGAAACCACAATGGAACCATCGGCAACTGCGGTACATATTACTGTTGGTGACGAACTAGTGCTAGTGACGATCCCAGGATCACCAGCAATTAGCATTGCTGATGACATATTTGAAACCACTCTAGATCAAT
This sequence comes from Hemaris fuciformis, assembly GCA_907164795.1. Lineage (NCBI taxonomy): Eukaryota > Metazoa > Arthropoda > Insecta > Lepidoptera > Sphingidae > Hemaris > Hemaris fuciformis. The sequence continues at coordinate 3,577,565 of OU015440.1, read as the reverse complement.
TTGACATCATAGGTCCTAACGATATGCTTGAAAATATGCGTAAACTTTCAACTACTGTTGTCTGATTAAGAATCTGACAAAAGCCTCGGCAAAAAGTAAATGTTGAATTTGTCATATTTAAGTACGGCATTGAGGTTTAGGCACGCGGTCGAGAATCTCGACGGTCGCAGGTTCAAACCCCAGGCACACATGACTGACTTTTCGAAGTTGCATATGTGTGTATTGATAAAGAATTATCACGCACTTTAACGGTGAAGGAAAACATCGCGATGAAACCTGCACACCTAAAAGTTCTTAGGAATTTCTTAGGTGTGTAGTCCGCCAACCCGCACTAAGCCAGCGTGATGGACTAAGGCCTAAACCCTCTCAATTGTAGAGTAGGCCCGTGCCCAACAGTGGGACGTATATGGGCTGATGATGATGATGATGATGAAGTACGATAATAACTTTTATCCCGGAAAAGTACTTAAAGCTATAAAAAAAAACAGCTACAATATCATCGATGAAAGCAAATGGTCGATTGTGGAAATGGCCAGAACATTTATTAACGAGCGGGGGATGTTATTGTTATTATATTTCAAATAAAACGCAAAGTTGTCTTAATTTGCCTTCTTATTTAACAAATAATTAAAAAATCTGAATGGTCAACTACTGATGCAAAACATGGTCAACTACTAGTTTTTAGGTGGTCAACTACTAAATCTCTTATATTAAGTTTTATTTTCATTTTTTTACTTGAATGCAACCATTGTACAAGAAAAAATACTAGCTCGTTTCGTTAAAAGACTTGCACAGAGTTAACAAAACAAAACACTCATTGAATTCGAATGATGATTAAAGTTAGGCATTAAAAAAGAAATTTCTGTGTCCTTAAGTGGTCAATTACTAGTGCTATTACCTTAATTACCTTCTACCCAACGTCAAAAAAAATCTTTGAAGCTTTCACTTTTACCGCAAATGTTCATAATTCCCCACTCTTATTACTATGTTCGTTTTTCGAGTATAGCTAATTGGTTTGCGAAAATATGTCGAGATTCCGCTCTACTTGCAGCGTTTGATAATAAAATTATTTTACGTAGGTAATTATATCATACGATCATATAATGGATGAATGAAAGATGAGCCAAGTACTTATAAAATTTATTCTTTATTATGTAATACCGATTAATTTGTTAGATTATGTCTCATCTAATATAAATCTAACTTATAATTTTTAATATTATTATAGCGTTTACCTCTGTATGAATAACGGGGCTACCTACCTATACGAATGGAGGTAGTGCGGCTATTTGCATCTCTCTCACTCTATTTGATCGAATGTTTGTTAAAAAGGGACACAAGTAGTTTACGTGCCTCCATTAGCACTCTTGGAATGCGGTGTTGCGTTCGCGCAAGCAAACTCCGGAGTCGGACCAGTCATTTCATTCGTCTCTGAGAGCGTTGTGGTGGCCGCGGACCACGATTGATAAAAACATAAAACTAATCAAAATATGTGTGTAAATTATTTTCGTAGGGGTGTTTATTTGTTAGTTACAAGTGAATAGCATTGTGACAATAGTGTTGTGTGTGTTATGAAGTTTAGTGAAAGTTGACGGAGGTTTTCAAGGAACTCGGGTGTCTCGTCGCTTATTTACCTGTAAGTTGACTTAAGGTGTACCTACGTGTCTGGGTGACGTTGGATTTCGCATTATTGCTTTATATTATAGGTATTTTACAAAATCCGGTACCTATCTTCGACGATGTTTACGAATCTTCACGAAAAGAGCGTTTCCAGCAAAGATAAAAAAGAGCACAATATTTTGCAACACGATGAAGATCACAACACGAACATTATATTTTTCTTTTAGCATTTCGCACAAACCTTACGTATGCCCAGACGCCTCGAAGGATCCGTAGGATAGGATGTTGGTTTCTCTCGAACTTCCGATTCCAAAGGTTTTGGCGGAAGTTTATGTTTCCGTGGAGTTTTTATAGTAATTAAAATTTAATCGATATCGGTAGAGGTTTATTAATTGGTAAAATATTAAGTATTCGGCAGTAAGCGGTTATATTTTTATACAACTGGAATTTTCTTATAAAGGGCCATTCTACGCCCTCTCGGTCATAGACCTTGGCGCCAATAAAATGCGGTTGCATTGCACATAACATTGTGTATTAAAATTGTGGAATGCCTACCTGCCTGGTATACAGACAAAAATAATGTATTTTTATGACGTAAACAAACATGGTTGAGCTCATCTGAATCATAAGCAGGATTAAAATTTAGTATAAAAAAGAGGACACAAATGGTATTTGGTAAAACTATGCAAGCGTAATATATTTTTCTTAATTGGTCATTTATAAATCGCAAAAAGTCTTCCCCAATGTTTGTAATATATTATACTGAAATGAAATCTATCTAAATAGGTAATAGACAATTTTCTCTTACTTATTTAAGAATTTTAAAACGTAAGTAACGTTAACGTAGGTAACGTTTAACTTTCGTTAATAGCTATCCGAATAAAATTAGTAACTCAGCGATTAAAATTAATAAATGATTATTATTAATTACGTTAACGAATTCGATGATTGCCAAAAGTAATTACGAAATAAGCACGATGAGTAATACGCAAAATAAGTAGGTAAGTGGTTTAGAAAAAAAATTTGCTCAAAACAAATATATTGCTACAATAATACACTACATACAAAACCAGAAAATACCGAAGGGGTAGCCAGATGTGCATTTCTGCACCCACACTAAGACTAACCCAGGTATGTATCAGTCAAATGTAATAGGGTGAGTCTATAACCGTTCTTCCAGCACCAATGTCATGACTTGATATAAAACCACTTACTACTACAACCCTTAGAAAATTGTATTTACATATGTGGGTGAGAAAGTGGTCTCCTTTTGTTAGATTAGGACCCTGTCTTTTCCCAAACTATCTCCATAACCAAAATTATCCAAATTAGTCTAGTGGCTTAGGCGCGAAAGCATAACAAACATACAGACGAGTATTTTCGCAATTATACGGATAGTATGGTCACATCATCATCATCATCATCATCATCATCATCATCAGCCAATAGAGGTCCACTGCTTGAAATAGGCCTCTCCTAATGACTTCCACAGGGACCTGTTGGAAGCAGCTTGCAACCAGCGACGTTCCGCGACCTTTACTAGGTCGTCCGACCATCTTGTCGGGGGACGTCCTACGCTGCGCTTTCCGGTACGTGGCCTCCACTCGAGAACTTTTTGGCCCCATCGGCCATCAGTATGGACACGCTTGTCATAAATTCGAAATTCATAAATTTATAATGATTTAACGATAATATATAAGGCAACCCGGTAATGGTTTGAAATGCATTTAGTTGAATTAATGGATGGTTTGGTACCGTTTACCGCCTCCAGCGAAAATTCTACGACAAAAACTTGTTTTCGCCTAAATAAGAAATAAATTATTGGGCCTCCGATGTTATAGTATATAAATCATACTTAACCACATGGAAATAAATTGTTTTTGAAATAGTTTGATATTAAGATGGGAAATTATATTTTATATATATACCATTCTTCGGATGTTCCGTTACACGACTAATGAAATCTGTATGATATTTCCACATTTATCAGTTACAAAATCTATATCTATACTAATATATAAAGCTGAAGAGTTTGTTTGTTTGTTTGTTTGGTTGAACGCGCTAATCTCAGGAACTACTGGTCCGATTTGATTAATTCTTTCCGCGTTAGAAAGCTCAATTATCGAGGAAGGCTATAGGCTATATAACATCACGCTAGGACCAATAGGAGCGGAGCACCAATAAATAATGTTTCAAAATCGGGGGTATTTTTTCCTTTAGAGAACTTCCGCTGCGTGCGCTGCGGAAACAGTTAAAGTTTCGCTAAAATAATGTATGACAGAATTGTTCCCCTTTAAAAGTTCTAAAAAAAAGTCCGGGACAGCATATGTCTATCTTTTAAGGTTGGCTCACTATAGCCTTTTTTATGCTAACCAAATTTGTTCTAAAATAAGGAATTATTTGTAAAGGTGTTTTCATAAAAATGATATAAATCCTTATCCAAATAAATACGTTATTCATCACAAGTATTTAATTGAAAATAAATTTGCCCCTTACATCATTTGATTTCAATGAGTATCTTAGAAGATATCGCAGTTTTAAAATAACACCGCAGCGAAAAAATTATCAAGCGCGCAATTATGATGTACGAGTACAAGGCGCCGGCCGGCCGGTGCGCGGCGGCATACGTTTCTCGTCTATTTAACCGATTTGAATGATTTTTTGGTATGGACATAAATGGGACTCTGTGGAGTAAAATAGACTACTATTTTCTTTCTGAAACCAATCCTGAAGTCTACGCGGACGGAGTCTCGAGCAAAAGCTAGTTTAAAATATAGACGTACGTTTCATGAGCATTTCGGCAGTCTTTTAATTCCCTATTATAATTATTATTATTACTAACAAACCTCGATAATAAACTAAAAAAGAGTAAATCTCAATGTGTGCCAAAGGCTTTACTGCATTCACTGCAAAGCAAAAGATATCATTACTTGAAGTGGTGGCGCATGACGACTTGAATTGTTACGATGTTTTTGCAATGGCGACGAATTACATGGCTTATTATCCGAATTCGGAACAAAAAATATGCTACATTTCTGGTGTTATAAAAAAAAAATTGGTTTATAAATCTTATTTTTTCTACGAATAAGTCATATTAAATTGTTACTGTGAAATATAGTGATATATTTTCTAAGTAAATAAATAAATAAATAAATATTATTTATTTATTTTATTTATTTATTTATTTATTTTCTAAGATAAAAAAATAACACATTTTAATGTTATATTGTTTACATTGGTAATTCACGTTCATTTTTAAATAATAACTCACTGACAATGAAGCTAATAAACACTACAATTACCTACATATTTTTAAATTATCTGCGATCAAACTTAGCAAAACTATTGCCGGCATCTTGAAATCAAACGATGACGTAAAGTCACGTTTTTTCAATTCATTCACGTCCGGTGGAAACGAATCGTGGGGTTATAGGTATAGTTTTAATGCGTCGAAGTTAGTGGTCGCCGAAACCTTAGGTGATGTCAGCTGATGGTCGCCCGCCGCACAAAGTTCACGGCTAAGTGGGTTTGCTAATATTTGACTAATATCAAGAATATTTGGTGCATGAGTCATCAAATCATTATTTTTTATTTCATTATTTTCTTAAGATTCACAAATCACAAGATGGCGTTTTAATCGGTTCGACATTTAATAAAAGTTCTTGCATTTTTATACTTGCACGAATTAGTGATGACGCCATTACCTTTTTGTAAGTGATGTTCGAACTTTACTTCGGTTTTCTATGATTCTGTGAGACCACGACGCCACTCCGTTTGAGCAAGTCCAGTAGTACTGTAATATCTTACTACGGCGATTTAGTCGTTATTTACGCTCATAAATTACTTTGGATAACAATGATGATGGTCGTTAGGTTTACGAAGCTTAGAGTATCTTATAAAGAAGGTTGTTTCAATGCTAGCGTACAATCAAGATACCTCCAGCACTCCGCTAAACAATGCGAAGGTTTTCATTAACCTACGCTGTATTCACTTGGTGTAATAAACGCAAAGTTGCGCGCTGACACATAAGTTATTAAAAATATTTTTTATGTGTTATTCTCCCATGCATGTATAACTCAGCATATTAATATGTACATATACATTAGTCTCGAGGCATCTCGTTTACACCTGGCAGGTGATAATTAGCAGCGAAAGTTAAAAAAAAACGAATTCCCCGACGACCTTACGTAACAGAATACCTAAAAAGTCGTGAAAGATTAGATAGTAGAAAATTTTAGACTTTTTATCTTGAAGTACCATGTATAGGGATGCACTATATGAATTTTGATGTAACGCTTAAATTCCAAGCGTACGGGGGAGAAATGCAAGATTTTTGTTTCTGCATGATTATTTAACTTATCTACGAAAACAACTGAAATATATACTTCTCACCTCTTCACGTTTTTGTTACGTGAGTACAAAAACCTCGACATCAATTGAGCAAATAGACGCTTTAAGTCCCGTGGCATTTTGTAACATTATGCTATGGATCACTGAACATGTTGCTAGTATTAAATTATACAGTTTATAAGATTAATGCTAACAAATTACCAGCGTAAATCGAATCTTTAAAGTACTTACCTTGTCTCTGAGAAAGTGCATATTTTTAAATTGTGTATTTTACTTATCAATTTCGTTGAAACAAAAACTGATCTTATACAATTTCATATTCATTCTCCACTAAACATTAACCTATGATGAAAACAGATTGTATAACTCCGATGCGATGTGTCGTGTCGAAGATCTGTGGAGAAAGCGCTTGGCTCGTCACTACGTACATTGGACTATTTAGCGGATTTCACCGATTTATTCCACGTCTGGTTACACATTCTGATGTTTTAGCGGCTCCTGAATCGGACAGCTACACGCATGTGCAATTAAGTTTCAGATTTTTTAGACGCTCTCCGTAAATGCCTAAAAGCAATGCCTCATAAGTAATACAATTAATCAGATTAATTAAAAGACGTCATACATACATACATTTTAAAGATTTACGTATGGCGTAAGACCAGCGTGGTAGACTAAAGTATTTTTTTTCTCATTAGAGGTTTTTTTTGGCAGCGAGACGTATATTAGTTGGTATATTTAGACAAATACTACTATAATATGTTAATAAACAGTGTGTTTACATAAATGCAAATTAATTAAATCGTGACTTGTCATAAGACTTTAAAACATAATCGTTTGAACACATTGAAATATTAATTATGCATAAGGTTAATGCAATCACGCTAAATATATTCCAATAATTAATAATTCAAGTTGAGTTGATGTTCGTTTTGGTTGCTAAATGGGGTCAAAGGAAGATAAAAAAAAAAAATATCTTGCTGTCAAACTTGATTGTCGCATGATTTTACAATCTTATTTTAGTAAGAGAACAATGTTGTGTGCTTGGGTCTGTCCAATCTAGCTCGCAGATCAGTGCACTATTTCAAAGAAAACTGATTGTAAAAGCAATACCACCATGATTTGTCGGGTAAGTGTGGTATCCTTTTAATATTAGGTAGTATCCGTTCGGTTGGCAGCCATTATTCATAAGGTTTAAAAACCTTCCATACTGATACAGCCAACTGAACTATATCGCTTTCCGACATCACCTGTGTTGATCCGTTAATAAATAGATCAAAGTCATTTAGTAAGTCACTCAGTGAGTACATTGCTGACGAAGCAGCACATCAATTGACGATAGGTTTCCATCTCTCGTAACTCTTAATTACTAATGCCGGCCTGCTTAGACGCCTGTTCACGTTACACTTATGGACCCAAGATAAAAGGGAGGTAATACGTGGTCTAGTGAACTATTTAACAACTGCGTGGTACGGCGAACATTTTAGTATTGATCGTGTCACTATAAATAGGAAAGATTTGAATTTGTTTATAAAAAAATCAAGTGTCTGATGATTTCGAGGTGGGAGTTAACGCAAAATATGCAATATTTCTATATTGATGCATTAGACACGTTTCGCGCGGCCATGTTGGTTATGACAGTGACGTCACCAGGTTGTATATTTACAAATGAGTAATGAATCATGCTGAGTGCTAGTGTAAATGCATTTTAAATTACTTGTTGCGATATTTGCTGACCTTCGAATGTACTGAGATTTTTTAAATAATGTATGTACAAATTTTTTGCCCTCGGTTTTTTAGGCTGTCCCAAAAGCTAAAGCTGGTTTTAGCCTCGACAAATAGTGTTCGGGTTCTATTCTCGTGTGGACTAATATTCGCACGGAATAAAATATGAATGTATGATTTTTTTTAAAGTCTTATGCACCCACGGCGCACTATGGAAAACGTTAGAACAAGGCCATATCAAAAATAGTTTTTAAAAAAGTTACTTATTACTTGTTTTGATGATTTTGTTTTATAGTTAAGATGTTAATTATCGAAATAGAAAGAATTATAACCTTTTGGAATCATGATTTTACTTGATAAACAGATTTGAAAAACTCACATTTACTTTTAAGTAAATTTGTCAAGATAATTTTCGTACATTCAGTATCAATTTTCAGATTGAAATTGTTAAAAAACACCTAATAAATTATATATTTTTGGAAAGAATGTTTCTTTCTCATAATTTTGATAAAATAATATTTGCTTTAAGTAGCATATATTGTATATAATGATAAAATTTATAAATATAGATAAAAAAAACCAGTTTACAATTTTCAATTAGGTATTTCTTTATTATCGAAGCTTGCCGAAGTTTTGAATTTTGTATTTATCAATAGCTTAGGTCTTTAAAAATGACATATAAAAAATTTGTCTGCTTATACGTGCTTATGTAGAAGTTATGATGATAAATATCAACCGAGTCCCACGTTCGCGAAAACGTTATCTTTGCGGTTAAGAAAAAATAGTGTTCTTTTATGGTCTTATTGACTATGTAATTGCCAGGAAATGGTATTTATATGAGTTTGCACACGTTACATGTGGGAAATATGTTGTTTAATTGCACTCTACACTCATAGCTTTCCTACATAAACCTCAGTCGAGGGTGATTATTCTATCACAATAATTACAGTGAAAATGGCCAGTTTTACTTGTTCAAAGGAAGAAATAATAATATATTATATAAACAACCATAGACAACCAGGGACCACATAAATTTCATAATTTAGGATTTCAAAAATCTCTTGCTTTGCAGACTGCTAGACTTTATGTCAGCAAATACAACTGGTATTATATGCCATCCTCCGTGCATACAATATTAATACATGAAGAGAGTATTATAAATCATTTTTCAGTGTTGCCCATTGGACAGCTTTCAGAAAATGCCTAAGAATCCGGGAATAAGGACTACAAGAAATTTAGACTGCATCATGCAAGAAAATGCTCAAGGTCTGCTAGGAATGAAGATGTTTTTCATACTATTTTATACATGTCTGATCCATACATATCCAGTATTCGAAAGCAATACTTTAAAAAATATTAAAGAACTTGACGAAGACACTTTGGTTCTTTTAAAGGTTCATCAACTAATTGTAGATCCAGCAAAACAAGTTACATATATGTTTAAGTTATATTTAATAGTTATTTCATCGGTCGAATTGTGAATCTGTATATTAAAACCAATTATAATAAATTAATTATAAGATAATATTTTGTAATTTAATTTCTTTGCGTTAAATGTTATACTTAAGTAAGTTTATAAGTGCTATAAAAAAGATAAACTTTTTTTATGTTAATTGAAGTTTTAAAAACCCAATAAATTTATTTTTAGGTAGTCCCTATTTATATAGTCCCTATTTATATAGTCCCTATATATAATCCCTATATATTAGTTTAGATAATATTTTCGAAAGTGTAAAATAAATATAGTTTTTTTTTCTTCGCATTTTAACTTTGAACCCAAGCAAAACCGGGTTAGAACATTAGTATCATAAATTCATGCAAATCCCTAAATGATTGTACTTTCGACTATATCCATGCAAAATTTCAAAGCGATATCTTTATAAACAAAAAAAGTACAGATTTTTGATATGAGAATGACCTATTTTGCCCATAGTGCGGCGTGGGGGATGGGCTCGGGGCCTAAAAATGACCATTCACTTTTATTACAGAAACGATATTCCATCGTTATATGAAAGTACGTACGTACGTATAGCCGTGAACGTATTATAAATAAAATTGATAATAAATTAAAATATACAAATTGATAATAAATACCCGTCGAGTGATGTTGCAATAGGCTGCATAAAGATGTGCTAAACACGTTTCACAAATACTTAGCGTGTTCGCAGTGCGCGCTAATGTCGCACGTGAAACTACAGCTGTTACAAAATGTCGACTGGCTGCATCGTTCGACAGTAGTTATTATTCATACATTCAGTTCTACAAACAAACATACATAAATAACATGTTCTAAGTAATTTTTTTGCCAAATTCATCAACATGGTTTCATCGGATTATACTCGAAAGCGTAACCAAACTCACATTTGTAATGTAAGTAATGAATCTGAGACATTTATTTAAGTGCGAGAATTGACACCACTCGTTCTTCATCAGCTTATTATAAAAGGTAGCTTAATTACATTCATTCATGCACTGAAGCTTGTATCCCCGAAAGGGTAGATGGAAGTATATATCAATATTCAATATCTATGTTTTACTAGTTCTTTTCACGTTCTAGCATATTTCCAGATTCCAAAGTAGTAATACTGCTTGACCCGGGAGTCGACCCTGAAACTTGACCGCACGCTGCACATTCAAAACTCGAGACTTAGGCAAGCCAGTAATGCAAAGTAGACAAACAGTGCAGGTTTCAAACAATATGCTTAAGAAAGTAAACGAAATGCTCATAAAATCGAACGGATACACTATAGGATATCGATCAGATGGAATTTGGGACAATTTGCCACATGTCAAAGATAAGAATACGAAAAATCACACCTACAGAATGTTTATGGACCGTAAATACCATTAGATTGAAACTCGTAAAGTTAACGTGACCTTATGGACGACTACATCTTCAAGCGAAATAAATTTAATGTTTATCCATCGGTTTACGACGATTTTATCGTTTCTATTAAGATAATGTTTGTGTAAGCTTAAATGGGTTTTAAGTCTTTGTGTTTTTTGCTGATATTATTGACTGGACATAGGCATCTCCAAATATAAGGAATTTACCAACCCTTTTACGTTTATCGCTCTGCGAAGGTCATCGGTCTAAGTGGGTAAAGTCTAGTCCTAGTAAAGACTTTCTACACCATACTTACTGCAGCAGTCTCAACTCCCGAAAATGTGTAATTATCCTTCAGATTAGTGTCTATCAGTGGCGGTACTTCCATAGAAGCCCAAAAGCCTAATTTGCCTTACAAAATTCCGAATAATAATCTTTGAATTTTAAGTCTTTATTTAACAATAACATTTTGACATACAAATGAACCCACAACCTGACCCCACAATAAACAATTGTAATCTAGACATTACATAATTAACGTGTAACGTTTTTGGGCTTCAATGCAAGTGCCGCCACTGGTGTCTAGTAATAGTAAAAAATGTGGCAAATCATATGAACCGTTACGAAAATGAGGTAACGTCGAAGGCAACCTATTAAACAACGGTGTATCGAAACAGTGGACACAATAGAAAAGTGGGCCTTAACAGTGTCCACACGTCGGAAGTGGCGTGGGTCGGTTGCCAATCCTTGCCAGACTTGTCGGTACAGTCATACGCGCCGAGCATTCAGTTATGATCTATTATTTAACGGTGTAAAGAATAGAACTGAGGATCGAATTCAATGGCAATTTGAGAAACTTATCGCTTTTGAACTAATTGAAGCTGATGATGATAATGAAACAAAGGTAATAAGAAATAGTTTTTGTTATTAAAAAAGTTAATTCTGGACTTATTTTTTTAAAACGTGTTTTGATGCAATTCTGTTCGTTCTTACGCATGGAAGTAAGTGTGTTCAATTGCCTCCGTGGTATAGCTAGCTAGACATTAGTCTAGTTTAGTTTAGTTAATGATTCACAAATATTTATTAGTGAGATCGGAAAGTCTCTAACAGTTTTCGATACCCACGAAATATGTCTATTGTTCTAGAGTTCTTGGATGTTTTTTTTTTTTTTGTTGTGTACACTATGACATTCTATAAGTATGGCCTCGAAGTTTAAGCGCGCAGTCGAGATTCGCGGCGGATGCGGGTTCAAACCACAGGCAAACGCCTCTAACTTTTCGAATTTATGTGTGTATTCACAATAAGTTATCACGTACTTACTCACGTACTACACACCTAAACCTTCTTATGAATTTCTTAGCTGTGTAGGCTTAAAGCCTAAAACATCTAAACTATAGAGGAGGCCGGTGCCTTAATTTCTCTAGTCGTCTGTACATAAGATGTATAGATAGTTATAAGCGCAGACAATACAGCCGTTGAGGATTCGATACGCTCGGGGCCTGCGCTACTATTTCACCTCCTACGTGTCGTACGTAAGATGGACGCAGTTCAAATACCTTTGTATCTGTTCTTGGTGCCTTTATTAACATTAAATTACGATTAATATACGTTTTATATGTATAGTAAAACTTGATACGTTGTCGCGTGTTATTATGTCTGACATATTGATCAAGATATAAGATTATTAATACTCCCTATTGGGCTCTTAGGAATTTTTCAGATTTAAAAAAGTTGAAATACACAGGAAATTCTCAGTCGCAGCACGGAGTCTCTAAATGTACCCGAAAAGCGGCAATAGATTCGCCCCCTATTACGTGGCGAAATGTGTTTGCTGAACTGCACAATTTCCTACTCCTTCCGGGAATACAAGCGTGAAGTTATGTATGTATTTATGTTGAAATACACCTCCGTTCCGGCTCCCCTAATTCTTGGTGGATGCCTTTAAATGACTTCGGCGATCCCTGGGGGTTGATATTCACTATCAAAACTCAAATACAATTTTCTCCGATTCAAGGTTTACTCATGAACTTTAAAAAAAATCACGATGGAAGTGAGTTCTTGTCTGTGATGCAAAGTTCTCGAGTGTTAAGCGAATTTTATTACGTTCTAAAACTTTATTGTGCCTTACAATTGTGGTTTGCAGTAGAATACGTGGCAATTGTGCGAACAAAACACTTAAATAACTTTACATACCACTTAAACTGCAATGTACATTCCGTAGGTTTAACAATATTCTTGTTTCTTATACATCGAATTGTGTTTTATCTTTTCCTTTATTTATTTTTAACGTTATTTCTATACTGTACACGTTTTCTGTGTTTGCACATACAAATACTAGGATTACATCGAGAATCTGGTATATTTTCAACTCATAACAACTATGTTGTTACGGCGTCATATATTTTTTTCTATAAATGTGTAAGGATTTTCCATCAATTTAAATGCTGATATATGTGATTATTTAATTATTTTACATAAAATAATAATAAATAAGTAAACAGTGTTATTTAAGTTGCCATATGATTCCTTTCTATTAAACTCATAAATTAACTCTTCCATCAATATGCATTTGATCTACATTCTCAGCATTATTTTATTCAAATGTACCGTTTAACAGCTCCGAAGTTTACACTCAGAATAATAAGCTAGTCAATTTAAAAACGCTAGACTACATTTTCTCGGAATTATTTTATTCTTAACAAATCACCAGAAAAAAATAATAATCGCAGATGGTTTGAAAATACAAAAAAATATTTTCGAAGTCAATAGCCGATGTTGATATGCAAATGGTTTTATTGTGGTGCCAAACATCGATGTCCCAATTCCGCGCGTGCCGTCACGCCTAACATAAGGACTAGCGCCTCGAGTGGCTTTCTCGCACGCAGCTTCCATTCACAATGCCATGTGCCAGTTTGGCGCGTAGTTCCTGATTCCGGATTTGAGGAACAGTTGAATAATTAAGGTTGGAGATGCTAGCTGTTTCAATGTCATGACTTTTATCTTGTAATGATGATGCAGCATGAGTTCGTGACTTTGAATGACGGTCTTATTAAGGCGTATGACTTCGTATTGAATGAAGTTTATAATTACTATTAGATATTTATATTTTAAATTATCCGAAAAAATATCTCATTTTGGACGCCTGCATTTAATATTTATACATTCAATCATTATCAGCCCATATACGTCCCACTCATACGGCGGCCACATAATATACGGGCTACTCTACAACTGAGAGGGTTTAGGCTTTAGTCAACCACGCTGGCCTAGTGCTAAACTTTTAAAATGGTGACAGAGTGCTGAGTGCTTTTAGCACCCCATCAAAAATGATATATTCTATTCAATACAACTAAACTATTGTTGAAGAAAAATATCTATACCTGTGTAAGCTTGAAAAGTGATTTTAATCTATACAAATAAATGAAATTGGTGTGTCTGTTTGTAATATTGAAATATCCGCTTTTTAATAAATGCATATGGATGTATACACGGTACATGTACCAAAATAACGTTTTTTACAATTTTTGTCTGTCTGTCTGTTTGTACCGGCTAATCTCTGAAATGGCTGGACCGATTTTGACGGCACTTTTATTGGCAGGTAGCTGATGTAATAAGGAGTAACTTAGGCTACTTTTGTCGTAAGCTCTGCGAAATGAATAATAAGTTTTTTGTTGAATTCCACGCGGACGAAGTCGCGGGCACAGCTAGTATGCAATATAATTCTCAGCATTGGTATATTGTGAGGTACAATAGCAAAGTCATTAATTGTTAGTCTCCGTTTACTGTGGCTCACATGAAACACAAGACAGGCCTACATTCAGCGTAGCCTTTTGTGAAGTTAAGACTTTCGCCTTGACCGAAGCGGACGACGGCCGCCCGGTCACTCGCACCCTTGCTGTTTAGGGTTGTCTCGAGTAGGTATAACGATAGTATTTATCGAGATTTTTATAACAATTACATATATATTTTTGAATCTATGGGAAGATACGTGTCTTGTATGATATGACAAATAACAAGTAACTTTCTTCATATTTTATTGTGAAGAATAATCACTCTTTCGTGTTGTAATGGGATATTTGTAATACACCTTTCTGTGATATAGACGGCTTTTTGCCTATGACGCAAAGCTTTGACGCTTACAAGGCTGTCTCATGTTTAATAACAGTTAATTCCATTTATCATCGTCGTCTCGTAGTACTCACTGTTTCATCATCAGCCTATATACATATGTACGTCCCACTGCTGAGCACAGGCCTCCTCTGCAACTGAGAGGGTTTAGGCCTTAGTCAACCAAGCTGGCCTAGTGCGGATTGGCGAACTACACACCTAAGAAATTCCTTTTAGGTGTGCACGTTTTAGTCACGATGTTTTCGTTCACCGTAAAGTACGTTATAATTCATTGTGAATACACACATAACTTCGACAGTTCAGAGGAGTTTGCCTGGGGTTTGAACCTGCGCATAAACCTCGAGGCTCGAACCTCGTCCGTTGTCGTACCTCAAGGAATAGCAATTAAACTTACTCCGAAGTTTAAAAACACCTTCCTTCAAGCGGATGTTAGTCAGCCCTGTTTTAAATCGTCGCAGCCCGCTGGCCACACTGCCCTACGGCTCTCGTGTGAACAAAATGGGCAACTAGAGTAGGTGTAGAAAGCGTACGGGATGGGAACATCTCCAGTTACAAATACTCGCCTAGATTGGATTCATCATGGGTGTTTTGCATCCAGTTACACCTTTATCCATTCCATATCGTTATTGTAGCGAAAATTTCTAAAGTGCATTTTCTTTGTTTGAAACACTTTATTACAAAGCATGACACTTTTTTAATATCCATCGGCCGGCATTAAGTCAACGTGCTAGAAGGTTTCTACTTGGATAAAGTTGGCTGCGAACCGTAAGTTAAATTAAAATATCTCTGGTTATATAGTATTCAGAAATATATTTTTTTTTGTAATCCATTTATGATTGAATTAATTTGATAAACGCGTTTTTAAACAAGTCATGTGGTATATTTGGCAAGAGGCCATATTGTGAAAGCTATTTCATTTCCGCACTGAGATAATATTGAATTTGTACGGTCTACAAACATATGTTCCGGTTTTTGGGCGATTCAGCTCGTCATTCTAATACATAGTGATAGGTCAGAAGTAGCGAGTATTTCTTAAGTTATTATTATACTTAACAATTGACATCCTATTGATCTCTTTAAACTTTTAATCCAATATCTATTGATATTATTTTCTCAAAGAGCCTACACCAGGCATCATATTGTCGTCGCAAAAACTATTCCACCATCCCGTTATCGTCACACGCAAGTCCCGATGTCACAGTCTGCTGTCCCCAGTCATTACTGGACATGAGCCGTCATTAGCGAAGGAAATTATGTCAACGTTACTGTTATCGATGATGGCGGTGAAAAACTTGCGGTCGCTGATGACGCTTATGTATAGCATTCTTACCACCTGCGATTTACTGCGCTAGATGACTTGCACTGGAATCTGTAGTTATACTAAACTCATTACTCGATTGTTCGCTAGAGATGAATGTTAATACTTTTCGATACTTTCATATGTTGTGTTAAAATTAATATTATCATCAATAATTACATTTATAAGTTTTCTTTACTTCGATTTAATAGTTTTCATAATTGCTTTTTTTAACATGATTTAATTACATACATAAACTCACGCCTGTATTCCCCGCAGGGGTAGGCAGAGGTGCATTTCTGCACCCACATTTCGCCAAGTATGTATCAGTCCCACGTAATAGGGGGCGAGCCTATTGCCGTTTTTCGGGCACATTTCCAGACTCCGTGCTGTTACCGAGAATTTTCTAATGGAAAAACCCAATAACACTTTACCCGACCCGGGAATCGAACCCAGGACCTCTAGATCGCACGGCACATACTTGTACCGCGAGACCACGAGGCAGATGATTTAATTATTTATTTAATTACGACAGCAAATGATCTCAAACAGTTAAAACCAAAAATTAGCTTGGTCTGTGTCTTGCTTTGAAGACATCTTGCCTTATTCAATGATTTTTTATAGATCCGACATTATATCACACAACTTTGATATTTTAAACTAATGTTTTTAAAATGATAAAATCTGTTTTGATATTTACGTAATGGAGAAATAGAAAAGTGATCACGCTAGACAATTTCCTTCAATAAATATCATGAAAGGAACATGAGACGGATGGTATAATAAACTTCACACTGATTTATTGGGAAAAAGTAACACGCCCAAAAGTTCCGATGAAAGTATTGGGTGCGGTCCAAACTGACACAATGTGGTGTAGGACGACCACACACGAGCAAGGCACATCGACGTTGTTTCATTTTTCCACAAGCTTATTTATATCCGCTGATCTTACCCTAGTATTGAATTAATAGGCCAGGCTTGAGCACAGAAATGGGACGCCTTTAGGCTCATGCAGTGATGGCCTCGAGGTTTAGGCGCGCGGTCGAGAATTTCGGCGGTCGCAGGTTCAAACCCCAGGCACACACCTCTGACTTTTCGAAGTTATGTGTGTATTCACAATGAATTATCACTTGCTTTAACGGTGAAGGAAAACATCGTGATAAAACCTGCACACCTAAAAGTTCTTAGGAATTTCTTAGGTGTGTAGTCCGCCAACCCGCACTAGGCCAGCGTGGTGGACTAAGGCCTAAACCCTCTCAGTTGTAGAGGAGGCCCGTGCCCAGGAGTGGGACGTATTGGGCTGATGATGATGATTAGGCTCATATGGGTAGTACACTACAATGGTAATTGCAGTAAGATCAAAGTTGGTTGCGATTACTCGTGAGTCATCGAAACCGACGCGCATACTTGAAGATGTCAGTTGAGGAAGCGAAAGAATCGTGTTTGGACCCGTAGCATTTGGCGTTCTATAGTGTCTGCCTACCCCAATGGAAGACTGGCGTGAAATCATGATGATGATGATAACCCTACATAGTAAAAAAATTAGACAGACTTTTCGACTCCTGTCTGGAACTATTATTGTTTATTCTCCTTTTTTTAAATAAATTCTTTCAATCAACTTGTCATCTGCGATTTGTCATACAAGTTCTGCGAGTTAACTCTTCTCAGCCGGTTATTTCTTGCGTGCCCTTAATGACTTTGGGCGAGACGTGATTGATAGTTGTCAACAACCAAGATTCGAGTTTTCGCTTTCGAATTCTCACCGTGTGTATAATATTTGGAAGAAATCTCAAAGTAATTAAACATAATGTATAGAAAAAATATAGCTATTTCATTCGTAATCTCTGAATTTCATTAATGACAAAAAGTCGCAGTTTCCTATATAGACCAATTTATAGTTTTTATTGCGTGAGTATAGTTCGTGAATAAGTAAAAAAAAAGTGGTGATTTCCTAAATTTGTTTTTAGTGTTTATAATAACACTATACCTACGAATGTCAATGTGCAAATTGATATATAGACAGAGGATTATTAGGATATTTATTTTTACCCAACATTCATCTGTTATGTAATAGTGTCATAAAGCACAGTTACTAAAAATATATACCCATATATTAGAGATTGCAACCCGGTATGTTTCCCAACCCGGCCGGGCCCGGTTGCATCCGTCGCCAACCCGGCCGGGTCCGCCGGGCCCGGCCGGGTTGTGTTAGCGATGAAATCTTCAAAGCATTTTATGAAAATTTTCTATATATGAATGAAAAAAGACAATGATTCAAGGTTAATATTCATTTCAAACTGGCTTATGAACAATTATCACGATGATCAGTCTCACTCAAGTCTCAAAAAAAATGATTATTTTGACTTATGGACGGAAAAGTAACATTAGTATTAGTAATTATTCATTTTTATAAGTTTAAACCAGCAGGTCTTTCTCTCATAATAATTATAATAAGAAACTAATAAAGCAGCTTAAAGTACTAAACGTGTCATAACAATTTATTCGATAGATAAATAAAGTTTGGTAGCTTTGGTATAAACAAAACAAATTCTTATTTGCTAAAGTAAAGTTTTTTTTCTTAAACTTTGGCTATTAAGACTAGTGAGTGTTATTTTTACTAATTGAGCAAATAGCGAAATCTTATTGGCTAGGCTGTACTGTAACTGTAAACAACCAAACTTGTATAGTCTTAACATGTAACGTCAAATTGGTTACGTTACGTAGGCTTCATAAGTATAATATAACAAAACAAAAAGAAACAATTATTTTTCAGTCTGAAAGAATTATAATCGATACGAGTATTTTACAACAGTAACTACTATGTGTAGGCGCTCCCGCGCCTCAATTTACTTACCGGGTCCGCTGACCGGGTCCGGTGACCGGTTTGCAATCTCTACCATATATACATCAAGTACAACCTGAAGAATTATACCAGCATTCGATACGAACCAACACCAACGATCAAAATTTGAAAAGTACCGTAAAGACCTTGAAATTTTATGACCATTAAATTGATAGTTTACAAATTGCAGCACATTTTATTGTCCCATTACTTCATAACAATCGTTACGACAGGGAAATTGTTACGTATCATATACACACTCACACATACACACATAGGCACAGTTAGAAAGTTGGACAAACATCTGGCGCGATTTTCTAATTTGACCGCTGTTTTTATTATCATCATTATACCATTCACATGCCAAGCGTTTTTAATGCGTTATCAATTAAATGCGTAATATTATTAAATAAGAAATATCTATTAGTATTTATTAACTTTTGTATGACGACATGAATAGACGGTCTTTATCTGGGCGATTGGTCTTACCTCCATGAAGCTCCGACCTATGCTATCGCGGTCCTTTCAGTGAATGTCATTGTTAAAAGTCCCAGCAATGTCACTTTTCTTAATTACTTTTCAACATATTTTACCCCGTATGTAGGTATTTATTATAGTACTTAACAATATTTTTTTTGTGTTTAGTGTACAATAAAGTGTTAAATAAATAAACAACTAATAACGGTAGGCAGCGGCTGGGTTGTGCCCCTGGCATTACTTTAGTCCATGGGCGGCGGTAACCGCTTACCATCAGGCGGACCGCTTGCTCGTCTGCCTACTAAGGCAATAAAAAAAATAAAAAAAAAAAAAAAAAAATATTCGTTCTATTTTCCAGAAACGACGTAAATTTTGTCTTTAAGTATTTTATACGTTACGGTATATCAGTTGAATTAATCTTGAAATTATGAATAGTACGCTATTAATAATTTAAGAAATGAATTCAGCATTTACTTTTTGCGGTAACCAATGTTCAAGGTTTTCATTTATTTATATTGAATCATTTTTTACTCTTTAATGATTGCTTGCAACATTCATTATTAAAGCAACCAGTGATTAAAACATTCCTACTTATATAAATATGTATAATAAGTAAATAAAACGCAGCATCCGAATCCAACCTTAATTAATACCCTTACATAATGTAAATTACTTAGATTGATGGCTTTATAGAGGTTACAGAAAGATGCTCGGTTCATCGAAAATCTTTGGTGGTGGCTTTTATTATTGTTTAATGATGATGACAACAAAGTAAATTTAATATGCTAATAAACATAATTAATTAATTAAAATAAACTATTAAATTAATAAAAAGTTGCATCAAAATAAACTACCAAATGCAAAGTTCACTTTTAAAGGTTGCTCAAAGTTCACGGATTGACAAACCCTTTACATTTCGTGAATGACATAATGTCTTAAATTATGAGAATAAAGAACTTTGGTAAAGGCCAGTTATTTAAATATATCAAGTAATATAGCATTACATAATAAAAATTTAAAGTTCGTGATGCTCTAGAGATTTAAGCGTGTGGTGCGTTGAGACATTATTTCTATAACTGTTTGAAGTTACACGTGTATTTAATAAACTAACACAGACTGAATGAAAATATCATTAGAAAACATTAAAACGTATAATTTTAATATATAATTTTAAAATTAATTATACTATAATCTGCAATTGTTGCCATCAATAGTAGTATGAAAATATAATGTTAAAGACGATTATAGTGACAAAATATAAAGGCGTATATATATTAAATTTATTGTTCGGTTTTAGAACAAATCTCAAAAATATGCAATTAAGTTATAAGTATCATAAAGGCTGACCTTAGCGGCATATTAACTTTTACTCTGCGGATACTTATTACCCAATAAGTACTAGTTTGTGAGGCAATACGTCTGAGCGAGGGCGCGCCCACTTTCCAACTTTCGTCGCATCCCATTTGACACGGCGAACGGAAAGTATGCGAAATTCTTGTACTAGCGCAACGCGTGAATCTTAATTGGTAAATTGTTCTCGTGTCGTTGTGAGTAAATGTTAATTTCCGATTCCAGTAATTTACTTTCTGTTTTTATCAAAATTGATGCTATCTGCGTCTAATTGATTTGTTTAACATTTTTACGTGTCTGAGCAATACCCAGTCTTTTTCAATATTGGCAATAAGGTAATTTCATTCATGGTGCAATATTCACAATAGTGTTATTTTAAACATAGATAAATTCTGGCTCAAATATTAATTTTATTCTTCTTTCTTAAATCTTAAGTGATTGCGGGCATTATACAATTTCCTAATTGTATAGTCATACATCCTTGTTGCTACTATTACCGTTTGTAAGACGGAAAGGCCCCGAAAGTACCTCACGCAACGCGTTTTGTATTCCCAGGGCCCTGTGTATATCCATACCAAAAATCAATCAAATCGGTCGAAGTTTTATATTAAATTGTAACATACATACATACATAACCTCACACCTATAATCCCCGAGGCAGAGGTGCATTTCTGCACCCACATTTCGCCAAGTATTTATCAGTCCTACGTAACAGGGGGCGAGCCTATTGCCGTTTTTCGGGCACAATTCCAAACTCCGTGCTGTTACCGAGAATTTCCTAATAGAAAAACCCAATAACACTTTGCTCGACCCGGGAATCGAACCCAGGACCTCTAGATCGCACGGCACATACTTGTACCGCGAGACCACGAGGCAGTCAATAAACATCGAGTCGAGTAAATTGTAACAAACAAAAAAATCAAAGCTTTCCCCTTTAAATATTAGTTTAAATAGATATCAGGCTCTTATTTGTAGTTGGCATAATTTTGTTGATTGGTAAGTGATATTTGTTTCTCTGTCGGCGACATTCGATTGAAACCGCAACACCAATTGATGATGGATCCACTATAGTAAACACTAGAGGTGAATGATTTTGATAATCGAATGATCCTACAAATACTAATTTTGATAATCGATTATGAAATTAGTAACTAATTGTTTTTCATAATCGAATGTCGTTACTAATTTGGATTACTAATCTCGTGGAGACTCGAGTAGGTCTTGTTTTTTTTTGTTTTTCTTGTTTTTGATACCCAAGTGTAGGCTCGAGAGTGGCTCTTGTTTTTGATTTTTTTTTAGACATTTACTTACCATACCTCGATAAATAGTCCAAAAGTTTAGTTAAGTTACGAATTTTGTTCCTCGCGAATGCAAATTAGTCATTCATACTTCAAGACATCTTCATATTTCATAATCGAATCATTTCATATATCTCATAATCGCCCACTGCTACATTAGTATCTACTAAATTAGTTATAGTTATAATCGAGATACTATACGATTACTAATTGTCATAATCGAGATATCTCGAGACATCTTCATAATCGAATGATTCCATTAGTATATCTCATAATCCCTACACCGCTAGTAAATACTACATCGTTCAAACAACCGAGTGCCGTAACTCATTAGTGTTGAGCTAATATAGCAAGTGTATGACTAAAAGGAATATTTAGCATTTTCTCCGGTTGGTAAATAGAAAAACTTTCTTACTTTTAGTTATGTAATGGTTACAATGTAAATTCCATACGTGTTTAACAATCTGTTGTTACAGTACATAATTTCTTTGTTGCTGTGTGAATAGGGGGCGTGACTCATTGGACTAGGAGTCTGCTATGCAACGAGAAAGTGCTAGTTCCGTCCGTATAGGTACTGAAACAGACGATGCGTTTATGACATGAGATAATACTATGTATTGGGATTATTAAATAATAATAATTTATTCTCTCGCCTATATCTTAATGAAAAATAAACAAGCAATCATTGCCATTTTTAAGTGCATAATATACTTGAATGTAAAAAAAGAACGCGAATCATTGTTTTCTGAATTTAATATAAATATTTTAGATGTAGGATTAATACAAAGTATTTTATGTAATACAAATTCAAATGTTGTAAAAAAATGTCACTTAGTTAATTTAAGCTAGGTTAAGTATTTATATTAGTTCATGTACCTACTAGAATAACCTACAAGGTTTGATGGGGTTGACATATTCTTATTGAAAAAAAAATCCTAAATAAATAAAGAAAAAAAAACAAAATATGAATTGTTTTAAGTTAAAAAATAAATAGTGAAACGCCCTATTGCTTCGTACATAGTGTTCAGTTCACGAGCCTAATTAAGATGAGTTTGCGACTCAAATATAGAGGACATAGTATGTGTATTCAACAAACAACTAAACGCATTTAAATTATTCCATGAAGTAACAGATAATTACAATTTATATGATAAATTAAAAATGACCTCATCATCATCATTAGCCCATATACATACCTTTCACTGCTAGGCATGGGCCTCCTCTACATCTGAGAGGGTTTAGACCTTGGTCCACCACGTTGGCCTAGTGCGGGTTGGCAACTTTGTAATAAAAGCTGCTGAAAACTTGAGATATACAACACCGTCCTAATACAGCTGATTACATAGGTATGTAATATACTATTAATGGCTTGATACGATCTAATTTGTTCGAAATGCTAATATATCTCAATAATGAGAAGGTTACTTTGAGTTACAAGTTCTCACACTTGGAACTGACCCTGTGCCGTTTACTATGGCTATCGTCTTATTGTAGTTTACTGTTAAACCATTGTACGAATTACGTGACTCACATTTTTTATCATTTTAACTT
Source organism: Hemaris fuciformis (assembly GCA_907164795.1). Classification (NCBI taxonomy): domain Eukaryota; kingdom Metazoa; phylum Arthropoda; class Insecta; order Lepidoptera; family Sphingidae; genus Hemaris; species Hemaris fuciformis. The sequence goes on along the minus strand of OU015440.1, from coordinate 3,554,103 downwards.
TGACCTGGCTATCTGGCGGTGACTGTGGGATTTTTACAACCATTGTGTTTTTTTTAAGTATACTAGGCCTTGATATAATAAAGGGGAACTTCTGCTACAGTATTATAGTTATACGTCAATATGATATACACGGAGTTATCGGATAGAGAATGTATTCTGACTTGACTTTTTAAGTAAACAGGATCATGCTTGTGGCCCTTAAATCATCATATAAATATCATAAATAGATAAAGACGGTTCAACAAATATTATAATACTTAATATATAAATCTATCGTCTCTAACGTCTCGTTGTGGAAATCATATTTACAACTTACAGGCTGAATAGACCGCCTTTTGCCTGTTTTTCCTTAACATGATATGAGTTGTCATTCAATTCCCATTGAAAAAAAATCACAACATATCAATAAATCATTGACACTACACAATAAATTATGCCGCAAAAACAACATCGCCATACACAAAGCGATTAACACTAACACTAAAGTATTCCTTCACCTTCCATAAGAACGTTTTGCACAAGCTAAAGCAAATCCATCACCTATTGTGTCGTGAACTCCACACATCCACTATATCATGACCTTTCCGCTCATTGTCACTCTTTGAAACCAGTTTTACAATACACGTATTTAATTACTTCACATGGATCTAACTATAATGGCTTAATGTAGCGTATTGAATAACCTTTTTTTCCTTGACAATAAAGTTGAAAATGGCTTATTTTATATTAATAACAATTTTAGCACTAAGACGATGTGCTATTGTGACGTGTCGTCAGATACAGTCAGTTCGTACATCCCACGGACTATTGTTCATGGTGTACATTAATTTTTACGCCTACATTTGAAAGCAACAATTATTCAATAGACATGGTCTTTCTTATTAAGTGATAAGTGGGTTATTTAACCTTCATTATTAAGCATAAGTACAGTACCTACTATATGTACAGTATAATAACGTAGTTTGTGGCATCATCATCAGAAGTTCAGTTCATTCAGAGACAACTCTTTTCGACTGACTCTGCGGTGCAGTTGGTTAGACACTGGGGAAATAGAGGCAATGGATTCGACCCACACACTGGTGACGAACGGAAATAATGAGATAGATTGATAACTCTTTATTGATACCCACATTTATACAGGAATTTACATAGAATGACTTGTCAATAAAAAGTGGAACAATAGGCGGTCTTATAGCTGAGAGCGATATCTTCCAGACAAGCTTTGGATAAAATTAAGAAGGCAAAGTATGTATAGGGGTACACTGGTACACATAAGAAAATAAGGAAAATAATAATAATAACAAGATAATTTACACTTTAAGCTGATCCATTCAGTATCTACAGATTGTATGGGAAGCTTCAGAAATTAGAAGTGTCAGTTTATTGGCAAGAATTACAGGACATAAAACTAAATGTTTTAACATTATAAGTAAAATTGGTGTCAAAATTTAGATAGTCAGCCATCATGGTACATTAATCAACATTCTTCTAGTTAAGCCTGCGGCTATACATAGCAGAGTTCGTATAACTACTACTAATACCGCCACATAATTATAGTTATTATAAAACCACCTCTAGAACTTATATTAAGGATCCGTAAAAAGTTTTCAACATCCAATCGTTTCGTCATTCGTCAATCGTATCGGACAACGAAACCAAAGGGAAATAAATGAGAAGAGATCACGTCATCAGCCCACATACGTCCCACTGCTGAGCACGGGCCTCCACTACAACTGAGAGGGTTCAGGCCTTAGTCCACCACGCTGGCCTAGTGCGGGTTGGCGGACTACACACCTAAGAAATTCCTAAGAACTTTTAGGTGTGCAGGTTTTATCACGATATTTTCCTTCACCGTTAAAGCAAGTGATAATTCATTGTTCAAATGATATTGTTCATATTGCGCCTAAACCTCGAGGCCATCACTGCTGAGAAGAGATAGGAGGATCTAAATAAATGTAATTATCAAAAAAAAAATGTATGTATGTATATATGTATACAATAAGAGGCGCGGAACTCCCAGCAAGCAGTATTAAATCGAACTTGTCGATTTTTAATCACAAACCTATCAAATAAGAAGAATCCAGTTAGGCTATAATCAGCAGTCAGATGGTAGCACTGCTATTATGGTCAATCATTACAACGCTCATTACAATTGCCATTCGCGGCCGTTTCATAAGCGATATCGCAATAAGTAGATGCCGATTGATACGTCGCGGAACCGGTCCAACGCATTCGCATTAACTGGAGTAACTCGAAAGTTATGAAATAATGGAGTTATGGAGCGGGCTCAGGGCGGCTCGAGGTCATGTCTCCCGGTGAGTATAGCGAATATTCTAATCGAAGACAAATTTTAACCGCGCCCTAGACTCGATAAGCATTCGACTTGAACCGAGTGGTACGGCAGAAGGCTGGCACCTAAAACAGCGTCGAATTTACTTTGAGAATTTAATAAAAGGAAAAGATCTTTTAAAAACTTCTATAAAATGACAAGGCTATGAAATAATAGAAAATCAGATTGGAGATGTAAAGAGTAGTCTATTCAGTTTACCGACAATAAATGAAGAAACTTCATGCTATGGGTGTTACAATATCATCTGCTTAAAAATTGAATTAAAATTACTTTGACTGCCTCAAGTATGTGTCTTGAGATCTAGAGGGTTCGATTCGCGATGTTATTGGGATTTTCCATTAGGAAATTCTTAGTAGCAGCACGTAGTTTGGAAATGTGCCCGAAAAACGGCAATAGGCTCACCACCTATTACGTGGGACTAATATATACCTAGCAAAATATAGGTACAGAATTGCACTTCTGCCTACCTATTCGGGGGATACAGGCATAACGCTATGTATGTATGTATCATGTAACATATAACCTAACGTTGTCATTGCCTATTATAAATAGGTAAAGAAATAAAATGAAACGACCATTCAAATGTCATCTTCCCAGATATCTTAGATTCCAATGACATAGGACAATCGTCAGCATAAATGCATGCATCCTACGTATAGTGCGGTGCAGAGTATCGACTGGCAATAAATGACATGGATTTATCTCTCACCTGTCAACACGATTATGCTAGTTCGGAATGTTCCGCCACATATGGACCCTGGGAAAAATCCTTATGAATAATGTATACCGAGTTGATTAATGGCGCAAAACCTTCGATAAAATTGCTGCATCGGTTGTTAGTTCACGTTAAATGTTTATGTAAGTTATGTTTACCAATATTTATTTAAATTGTTTGCATCATAGTCATATCCGCTCGGTTTGTGTGTCGACAAGACAAGCAATTTCGATCCGGTGGAGCCAAACCATTCATGCTCGTAGTTTTATGTAAACAGGTTGTCTCTTCTGGCTGTAATCTTTGCATTCGTCGATACATATTTACTGTTTTGACAGAATCAAAAGATATGAGTTGATCCCCTTATATAGTACCCTAGATTCGTCTTCAAATAGGCAGTAATTTAGCATTTGTGACAATTTGTTCGCAACAACGTGGATTTAATGTCCTTGTTGTACATTTTGCATACCTTTCATTATTTTATTGCGGCTATTTCTTGTATAAAATTTATGTCAGGGGATGCCTCTTTCCGTGATCTGGCCAGTCACGGAACAGAGCTTCGAGTACGCGACCTCGGCGCCCCGAGCTGTTGCAGTCACCTACTACCTCCTTCTCCGTGACTGTAGCATCCACACCATCAGGCCAAATATCCTTACCTGCAATATCCTATACCCAAACACACGCTATCCCTACCCCATTCCTAAAACGATGAAACGCCCAAGGAGGGTTGGCGTCAGGCAGGCGGCCGGCCGTAAAATATTTGCCAAATCAATTAATGCAGTATGGACACGAAGAAAGGCGACAGGGTTAGGGCGTCCCCCGTAGGCGACGCGCAGGGGCAGCACCCGGCTTCTGCGAGAAGTTGGCAAGGGTTGTTGCACCAGCCCGGGCGGGGGCAACGTAAGACGCTAGCCCGGGAAATGAGATTGAGGTATGCAAGTTGGAATGTAGGGACGATGACTGGTAGGTCAAGGGAGCTAGCAGCTGTGTTGAAAAAGAGAAGAATAAATGTAGCTTGTGTGCAAGAGACAAGGTGGAGAGGCACGAGAGCTAGAGAGATTGGAGAAGGGTATAAGTTTTATTATTGTGGAAGTGATGGAAAAAAGAACGGGGTGGGTGTTGTCCTCGATGCGAATTTGAAAGAATGTGTGATAGATGTGAAAAGAATAAGTGACAGATTGATGGTTGTTAGGATAATGGTTGAAAACTTGATGTTAAGTGTGGTGAGTGTGTATTGTCCTCAAGCAGGATGTGATGACCTAGAGAAAGAAAGATTTTGGGAGGACTTTGACTGCGCGATGATGGGTGTAGATATGAATGAAGAGATAATTATAGGAGGAGATTTTAATGGACATGTTGGAAAAGTAAGACAGGGGTATGAAAGAATACATGGAGGGTGGGGATTTGGACGCCGAAATAAGGATGGAGAAGCTATACTCCAAGCGGCTTCGGCTTTGGATCTGGTGATCGCCAATACCTGGTTTCATAAGAAAGACGAACATCTTATTACCTACAAAAGTGGGCAACATAACACCCAAATTGACTACTTCCTCCTCAGACGCAACAGTCTCAAGTACGTGAAGGACTGTAAAGTGTGCCCTGGCGAGGAATTAGTGTCCCAGCACCGCCTGTTGGTATTGGACACCAAAATCGTGGTGAAAGTAGGTAAATCCCATGCGCGACCACCCTCCAAAATAAAATGGCATTTGTTGAAGAAGAATGATTGTGCAGAAGAATTTAAGAGACGAATGGCAGAAGATATAATTAAGATGGGCGATATGCAGCCCCGGAGTGTGAATGACTGTTGGAAGGAGATGAGTAATTGTGTAAGAAAAGTGGGAAGGGAAGTGTTAGGAGAGTCGAAAGGGAAATACATGAGAGAGAAGGATACATGGTGGTGGACGAATGATGTACACAGTGTGCTTAAGGAAAAGAAACAAAAATTTAAGGAATGGCAGCGTGAAGAAGTGAGAAATGTCAGTGAGAAAGAACGAAAGAAAATTGATTATGATGAGTGTAAGAGAAAAGCTAAGAAAGCCGTGGCTGTCGCCAGGGCAAAGGCACAGGACATATTGTACAAGTCTCTGGAAAGCCCTGAGGGACAGAAAGGTATTTACCGGCTGGCTAAAGCTAGGGAACGAATGGCGAAGGATGTGACGCATATGAAGTGTATAAGGGATGAATTAGGAGAAATATTGACCGATGATGAAAGAATCAAAAATAGGTGGAGAACCTATTTTGAAAGGCTAATGAATGAAGAGAATGATTGGGAGAGACTGCTTGAGGATATACCAGTGAACGCGGGGTTAGTAAGAGAAATTAGTGTAGATGAAGTGAAGAAAGCTGTGAGTGGAATGAAGAATGGAAAGGCGGTTGGACCAGATGGAATACCAGTAGAAGTATGGAAGGTTATGCAAGCAGATGGGTGGAAGTGGCTGACTTTATTCTTCAATAAGATGTTACTGGACAACACGATACCCGATGAATGGTGCAACAGTTATCTGGTGCCCATTTTTAAAAACAAGGGGGACGTGCAAGATTGTAACAATTATCGGGGAATAAAGTTAATGTCACACACTATGAAAGCATGGGAGAGAATAATTGAGCGACGCCTGCGAGAGGAGTGTGAGGTTTCACGGAACCAGTTCGGTTTTATGCCTGGCCGTAGGACAGTGGATGCCATTTTTGCTATTCGCCAGTTATGCGAAAAATACAGGAGAGCACATAAAAACTTGCATATGGCATACATTGACCTCGAAAAGGCTTATGATCGGGTTCCACGTGAAGTTGTATGGTGGGCCCTTAAGAAGAAATGTGTGCCTGAGAAGTACCTGCAGTTGATTCAAGCCATGTACTGTAAATGCAGTACTCAAGTCCGGACAGCAGCTGGTCTTACCGCCAGTTTCGATGTCGCTGTTGGTGTGCACCAAGGGTCGGCTCTTAGCCCTTACCTCTTCCTGTTGATTATGGATGCTGTTACGGCATTTATACAGGAAGAGGCACCCTGGTGCATGCTGTTTGCTGACGACATCGTGCTGGTGTCAGAAAGTGGCCACGAGGTGCAGAACAAGCTGGAGGTGTGGCGGCATAGACTTGGAAATTTTGGCCTAAAAGTCAGCAAAACCAAAACACAATATATGTTTTGCGACTATGGCGGTCTTTCAAGTTCTGTGTCCGTCACACTCGATGGAATGTCGATACCAGTTTGTTCCGAATTTCGCTACCTTGGGTCACTTTTGCAAAGCGACGGAGATATAGACCGGGACGTAAGGCAGAGAATCAACTCAGGATGGATGAAATGGCGACAGGTCTCATCCACAATATGTGACCCCAGAATGCCCCTCAAATTGAAGGGCAGAATATACAAGTCCATAATAAGACCTGTCGTACTGTATGGATCGGAGTGTTGGGCTACGAAGAAGACGGACGAAAGACGACTGCATGCAGCGGAAATGCGAATGTTGCGATGGATGTGTGGTATAACACGGTTTGACAGAGTGAGGAATGAATATGTTAGAGGAAGCCTGAAAGTAGCTCCTCTGATAGAAAAACTGAAAGGAAACCGTCTGTCGTGGTATGGGCATGTTATGAGGAGGGATGAATCATACGTAGGAAAAAAGGTGATGGATATGAAAGTTGATGGATGGGCGAGCAGAGGAAGGCCAAAGAAAAGATGGATGGAGTGCGTGACTGAAGATATGAAAGAAAAAGGGGTGAATGAAGACATGACGGCTGATAGGGATGTTTGGAAGGATAAAACATACTGCGCCGACCCCAAATGAAATTGGGAGCAGGGCAAGGCAATGATGATTTCTTGTATAAAATTTGATTTATTATCAATTGTAATAATTATTACATGTATAATTCATTGTACTTATATATTAAATACTTTATGTCTGGCAAATGAGCAAAATGGTGCCTAGTGCATATATTCATTATTGCCATGATGGTGGTCAAATTTTTAAATTCCATTATGAAATTCTAAGCAGCAGCACGAAGTCTGCAAATGTGCCCGAAAACGAACAATAGAATCCCCCCTACTGCTACTAGGGATTAAAAGCCAACGACGAAAGTAAGGTGCAGAAATGGACCTTTGTCCAACAATTGCGGGATACAAGAGTTTTTCTTGATTTTATTATTTTTTTGAAATTGTGACTTTTGTTATCCAGTGAAAATTTACTACAAAATGAATAAGTTGCTTTTTCTCTGGACATGTTTTACAAAATAATGCGGTATTGTATTACATAAGTGTGGGATTGGGGTTAGTCGGAGCGTCATGGCACGTCGCAACCGTGTCAATGGGGCACCGCCGTACACACGCTCTCGGGAGCAACTGCACAATATTTATACTTTTTGTCTCGTTCTTCAAGAGTTTAACATACGTCAGTGCGTTCTCGTTGAATATTTTCTTGCAAATTATATTCCGGGTCGAAGAATGTTGAGTATTCATGAATTTTTCTCATTACTGCTTGTGATGCAAGTTTTAAATATCTTGGTTTGGTTTGACTGCCATTTTTTCAAATAAAAGTTTTTATGATTAAATCGATTATAATTCATTAGAAGGAATATTATCAGTGTGAGTATATTCCTCTGATGCGTACGGATCGTCATCAGCCCAAATACGTCCCACTGCTGGGCACGGGCCTCCTCTACAACTGAGAGGGTTTAGGCCTTAGTCCACCACGCTGGCCTAGTGCGGGTGGGCGGACTACACACCTAAGAAATTCCTAAGAACTTTTAGGTGTGCAGGTTTTATCACGATGTTTTCCTTCACCGTTAAAGCAAGTGATAATTCATTGTGAATACACACATAACTTCGAAAAGTCAGAGATGTGTGCCTGGGGTTTGAACCTGCGACCGCCGAAATTCTCGACCGCGCGCCTAAACCTCGAGGCCATCACACGGATCGGTTGTTATTTATTTAACCATATCTAAATCTCTGAAATAATAAATTATTGTTTTGTTTATGGTCTGTCAACCCTACTATAAGTATAAAAGAAGTCGTAAAAGCGTCTCCGTTAAATATATTATCTAGCTTAGACATACTATGTGTATTTAACATTAATCTAAGTAAATTCAAATAATATTATATATTTATGACTCGCTTTGATTTAAAAAATAAGTGGAAAAAATACAAGTCACTAGATAACTATCAACATGTATAACGATCGTAAAAATTCTTTTAACAACTATAACGGTGAACTTAATCTTTCTCCTGATTAAATCTCAAAACGTGTGATGAGATGATGCTGTGGTCGCGTTTAACAAGATGGTTTAGAAATTTTGAGTTTCTCGTGTTTTTTACTGTGTATAAAGGTCAGTTTCTACCAGAATTACTTTGTTTTGTAGAACCCTGGTTTGACAATTCTATTCAATTTACCTATTTATTTGTTTAAGCAGTAACATTTTATTGATTTAAAGTATATCTTTCCTACTTAGGTTTTATAGTTTAAACATTTGGTTCCCAGTAACAACATGTTCCACTGCCTCGTGGTCTCGCGGTACAAGTATGTGCCGAGCGATCTAGAGGTCCTGGGTTCGATTCCCGGGTCAGGCAAAGTGTTATTGGGTTTTTCCATTAGGAAATTCTCAGTAGCAGCACGGAGTCTGGAATTGCGCCCGAAAAACGGCAATAGGCTCGCCCCCTATTACGTGGGACTGATACATACCTGGCGAAATGTGGGTGCAGAAATGCAGAATTCAGGCGTGAGTTTATGTATGTATGTATGTAACAACATGTTCAATTCTACATTTTATTCAGGAATTTTCAGCGTAGCAGGTAGAAACATCTAAACACAGCACTTTGACAGTCCCGTGGCGCAGTTGGCTAGAACGAGAGGCCGCGGGTTCGATCTCCGCACCGCAAATGTTTGTGTAATCCACAAATATTTGTTTCGGGTCTGGGTGTTTGTGAGACTGTAAAGTCCCTCGTAGTTTCTGATGCCCAAGACACAGGACTTGTATCCTAGTGTGGGGTCATAACTATGTACATATATATGACTGTTGGGTGTACTTATTTATTTAGCACGCTGAGTGACGAAGGTTCGGAGACCCTCGTCTTTTGATTCTTTGTTTGAAAATACCATCAGGTGCGGGGTTGTCTCTTTTAAATATAGGTTTTTTCACCATTGACACTCACAAAATTAGTTCTTGTCGCACTTTTTTCGTTCCAAGTTTTTGCCTAAAATAGCCAATTACAGTTGAAGACTTACAATTGAATTGGACTGTAAAATGGATCACGTTAATTGAATTACGTGGCCTTGAATGGATTTCTAAATCAGACCAATTTCCTAGTATTGTCATAGTGAATAAATTTTAATGGGTGGGGTAAACGGCGGAAAATTATCACTATTAGTGTCATGCCTTTGTAGGCGTGGTTCCGGTGAGGGACTCAATTTCATTAAGTAACATGTCATGGGAACTTGCGTTGTGGGTGTATTTTCAAATGTTTCTACAAATCACGGGAAACAAAATCAGTATTTCTTATACTGATAGTTTGAAGCGGCTCAGATAGGCTCAAATTAGGTTCTCTTAGATCCGCTGAGCTTTATTGCTCGGCGTCAATACTGTGCGTGACGATGTTGATCCTGGAGCATGGGAGTTACTGTGGCGGGTGTGTGGTGGTATAGGGCTCAGATAGACAGAGAAGCTCAGACATATTTAGAACAAAGCCTAATTAATGATATGCTTGGCGGATAAAAAAAAAAAAAGCAGAGAACATTTTGTACATCCCTTCTCCGGTTTATCGCCAGTTATCTTTTGCACCAATAACCTACAATGGTATGATTCAGAATTAAGTAGTTAAGGATTATGTCATTGTAAAGTAACAATAACAGTTAGTAATACTAAATACATGTTTTTAATATACTTTAGAAAACATAGGATGACCGTGGCTACAAATATTATGTCAAAGCATTTAAAAGCGATCCCAATGTAAACAAATTCTGGACGGTGAATACTCCGATGGCCTCGAGGTTTAGGCGCGCGGTAGAGAATTTCGGCGGTCGCAGGTTCAAACCCCAGGCACACACCTCTGACTTTTCGAAGTTATGTGTGTATTCACAATGAATTATCACTTGCTTTAACGGTGAAGGAAAACATCGTGATAAAACCTGGACACCTAAAAGTTCTTAGGAATTTCTTAGGTGTGTAGTCCGCCAACCCGCACTAGGCCAGCGTGGTGGACTAAGGCCTAAACCATCTCAGTTGTAGAGGAGGCCCGTGCCCAGTAGTGGGACGTATTTGGGCTGATGATGATGATGAATACTCGTACAATATTTTCTAAAATTTTACATATAAAGGAGGTTGTCTCTAAAAGATCGCCTTGAGCGATAAGACCGCCAATTTTACTTCATTCTGTTTGTATATTGTATTGTTCATTAATTCTTAGTGTACAATAAAGAGTTTGTAACTAAATAAAGGAATAAAGAAGTTGTGACGACCTCAGACACAAAACGTTGATGCGAATTGTACTTATTGGAATCGGATCTTTATTTTTATTTGAATATTCACTTGGCAAAGGTGAAGGCTATCGTCCGATTATATAATTGCGTTGTTGTGAAACTGAGTGAGATTAAGCAGATTGTATTGCGGAATTATAATGAAGTAAGATTTTTTGGGGCTTACTGGTTTTTGGAAATAAATTGTGACGAATTTCGAGTTATTTTTGGATTATGAGTTATTTTGGAACGTTGCCACTTAAAAAACAATTATATGCTACGTAAAAAAATATAGATTGGTACTTAATTTACATCAGTAATGCTGAATTATCCAGTTTATATTAATTGATTTTAAGTTTTTCAAATTCCGTAGTTGACAATCGTACATACACTATCCAGTATTCTTAATTATTATGAGGTGGCAGAGTAGTAAATTTTCGGTGAAAATAATAAAATAGGCAGCATCATGATCGGATGTAATAACAGAATCTTCGTTCTCAAGTGATCTTAATGAAATAACTAAATTCACTAAAATTAATTTACTCCTATTTTCTGTACCTTCAGTCTAATTAAGTTATAGTCAGATATAATAACTATTGGTATTAGTTATTGTTCTTAGTTATTATTATCATCAGCCCATATTCCCACTAGTGGGCACCTGGCTCCTCCACAATTGAGAGGGTTTACGCCTCAGTCCACTACGCTGGCCTAGTGCGGGTTGGCGGACTACACCCTAAGAAATTCCTTAAGACTTTTAAGGTATGCCGGTTTCATCACGACGTTTTCCTTCCCCGTTAAAGTAAGTGGTAATTAATTCATCGTGAATATACTTCGAAAAGACAGTGGTTCGAACCCGCGACCGCCGAAATTCTCGACCGCGCGCCTAAACCCCGGGTCCATCACTACTTCATCGTGATTAATCAATAAAATTTCTGTAGTAGTACAACTTCAAGGCAGAAATGTAAACTAGCCAATAATACTTTATTGAGATTATGTCTTAAGCTCGTTGTCTAACATTCCTAATGATAATTTCACACGAAGTTTACGTAAAGCTGCTATTAGATTCGCCATGTTCTCTTACGCAATGCTTAATGGTTCATTTGACGTAACAAAACATCTTTAATTTCACTTTTAATTATGGTTAGCTTAGGCAATGTTAATTAGAAAAGTGTAGTCATTTGAAATAGATTGGATTGTTTGACTTAATTAGTGTTTTGCAACGTTTTAATGATACCCACTATTTATTCCATTAAATTAGTTCAATTTTCTTTATATCCTCATTTAGATTATTTTTTGAGTTAAATAAATAAATACACCCAACCAGTCACATACATAGCTCTGACTCTGCAGTAAGATACAAGTCCTGTGTCGTGGGTATCAGAAATTACGAGATAGTTTCCGGTCACACCCAGACCCGAAACAAATATTTGTGGATCACACAAACATCGAACCTGCGGCCTCACGTTTCACTAACTGGTGCCTAGTCAACTGAGCCACAGGGCTTTCCTTATTTTTCACTTAAGTATTTAGTATTAGTTTTATATTTTTTTATTGCCTACAAAGTTTGCAATGTTTATGGCTTTTATAATGTAGTTCTAGTTTACTATAGTAGGTATAATTCTCCTTTTTTAAATACATTATAAAAATACTTCACATATCACTTTTTTACGTTTAGCTAGACAATTAAAAGACGCAATAAATGTAAAAAAAAGTGCAATCGCAATAATTTCGCAAAATAATATGCCCAAAAACCACCTAATAAACAAAAAACATAAACACCAGAGTCAATCAGCTGTTAAAAAAAATTAGTGCGGCGACGGCTACAGCTCGCGGCTATAAGTGTGAAGCAGACAATGTCACAATTTGAACAGCGGTAACGGGACCAGCCGCGCTCGAGGTCGGAACTTGTTTGCGGCGACTGTACCCGGGGCTCGGCTGTGGCGTGCACTGAGAATAGCGGTGGGTGTCTAGTCCCCCAGTTGTCTAAAAACTCACCTTCAAGTTCAAAATAAAGTTATATTCGAGAAAATGAACAATACAATAATAATAGTGGAACCAGACTGTTCGGACGTACGCGGCATTTTAACCAACAGTCAAACATAGGCATAATCGGCATAAAATATTTGCTTTAAACACCACATTTCCAATAACGTTTGTACTTCTATAAACACACGTATGTATTATCGGTATTACCTTAGCGGTGAAGGAAAAAATCGGTAGGAAACCAGCACACCTAAAAAAGTTCTTTGGAATCTCTTAGATGTGTAGTCTACCAACCCGTACTAAGCCTCCATGGCGAGCTAAGGTCTAAACCTTCTCAGTTGCAGGGGAGGCCCGTACCCAGCAGTGGCACGTTATACGAGCTGCTGATGATACACAAATTTTACATTTATCCATACGACAATCCAACCTTTAAACTATTTAGCGCAATAAGTTTATTTCTTATCAGGGTTCGGCTCTTTAAAGACATATTTCCTTATAATGTTTATCATAGATACCTACCTGTAACCGGCCTGGAATTTAAAAAGATCGTAGTGAATTATTAAAATGTTAATAACGGTAGCTATCGTAAAAATTATTATTTATACCTGTGACCTAAAGTTGTGAATTACGTCCGCGCGTTCTACCTTATAGTTACGGAACCATTGACCTAAACACACAGTCGTAAAGAATGCATTGAATACAATGTTTAAATTAGTAACCGCTTCACTCACGACACCTGTGTCTATAATCCAAGTAACAGTTTCAAAGATACATAAAACAGTTTGTATTACAAAATCCTACCAAGTCAATGACAAGAAATAAAAATAATTAAATTTTAGTTCAAATTCAAATGTTTTTAAATCATTAATTTAGTCTATCTTGACGGTCCACGCAAGGCACAAAAAACTGAAATTGTCATATATTTTTTAATTAAAAATATTTTCTTTTATGAGTCTCTTGATCTAAATATTCATAAACCTATTTAAAGACCCCATAAGTCTCCAAATACGTTCCTGAAATTTTTAAAGTTCATTAATATTTGGTGGAGCAAGCCAAGAGCGGCTCCGTGCCAACTTCACCGTAATGTATGTAATCACGCAAAGTTTTTTCAATGACGCCAACTTGATCAAAAGATTTCGGATACGAGCTCCGATGAAAGAATTGTTCAATGTTTTATTATTTCTCTGAAACGGCTATTACAGTAATGTATTTATGCTGATATAATTATTGTGATGCTTTTATTATGATGTACCAATAGCGAATTGAATTTAATAATACACCGACACACATTTACACCATTATCCCCGAAGGGGTAGCCAGGTATGCATCTTTGCACTCACATTTCGTCAGTTGTCTGTTAAATCTCACCTAAAAGAGGGCGAGCCTATTGCCGTTATTCGGGCAAATTTCCAGTGTCGCTCCCAAACGAATCAATTTCGGGGCATTAAGATCGCTCACATGAGGCCGACAACAGTATATATTTTACTAAAAATAATGTATGAACTTATAGTATTTCATGCCCTGAAAGTCCAAAAGTACTCTGAGACTGACACTTTGTCAAACACGACACGGAGTGTTTTCCTACAAACAACAAAATTTAACATTAAGAAAAGCATTGTCGTGCGTAAGTGGCTAAGGGTTTTCATCTCGTTAAGGAAAAAGACCGATACGTTGATTTAATTGCCCGTCTACACTAGTTAAGGAGTATTAATTTTTGCAGTGTTCCCATTTAGCAGTACAAAAAATGAACCAATTAAATGCAGATGGACAGAAAATACATTCAATATGTAGGTGGTAGAATAGAAAAATCCACTACATTATGGATGCGATCCAACCGAGCATAGCGTTGCTAATGATAATCTTCACATTCTGCATTGTTGAACGATGTTGTACGAATATATTGTGTGATAATCTTTCGTTTGTGCAGTCATTTCGCGAAAATACTCCCTTTGTTAAAGAAGCTGTTTCAGGACTGAGTGTATGTAGCTGACATTGCGCCCAAGGCACACCATATCTGCATTATAATATTTTGTATTTTGATCTACCAGAGATCTTGTTAACAGAGGTATGGAATACCAGTTACCTTTTTCTACTATATCACATTTGTTTAGTCACAAAATTCAGAAGTAATATCACATCAAATACCTTAACCTACCTAAGTAACTTCCTTGCTAAGCGACGTACTTTGTGATAATCCAGTAACGCGAGGGTTGAACAATAAAACGTACAAAAGAATTAAAATCTAAGTCACGCAGCGCACACTTGCGGAGGCCCTTTATGGCTGGTGGATATAGCCGTTTGCCTTCGATATCCGGTTGGTGCAACGGCCTTTAGCATACCACCATGTACTCTTGAACTGCGTTGTTCGGATAACTGACAAGTCGGTTAGTAATTAAACAAAGTATATTAAACGAGAAATGCTAACTGAAGTTTAGTAATGCTGCCATCTAGCGGATGCGCGCAGAACTAATAAAGGAACTTGTTTGATCGCAAACTATGCAATGTTATTGAAAACAGAGAGAAACGAGAGGCCGCGGGTTCGATCCTTGCATCGAGACAAATGTTAGTATGATCTAAAAATATTGAGTTTAAAATCAGTTTGTGAGACCGAGAAGTCTCTCGTAGTTTCTGATACCTACGACACAGGACTTGTAGCTTAGTTTTTATTTATTTATTTAAATAGATTGTACCATATCGTTTTAGCTAGAATCTTTGAGTACACTGTACAATATGCCTTCAAATACTGCCTTTTAAATCATTAGACCACTAGTGCTAAGTTTGGCTAAGGAGTAAGGTCAGACGTAGCCAGAATGATAAGAGATAGACGTATTTTCTTTACCTAATACTTTTTATGATTGACACTGCAATATCAATTTTAGTGTTGAACATTTAAAGTGACGTCACGAAACCGTTTATATAATATTCGCACAATTGTTACACGTACGTTGAACATGCGTATGATTCATGAAACATGCAATCAATTACTATTCTATTGCTCCTAATGACTAGGTATTTCGCTGCCCAAGTAATACGAGATGTATACAAATTATATTATTATGAGTTAACGTCACTTTCTATTGCTTTTCTGGTACGTACGTTTTAATCTGGTCTCGTTCATCTTTAATTTATGAGCTGCGTTTGTGTGTTAATTAATAATTTCTCTGTTTTATTCGCGCCGTGAACGTTGAGACTGACGACATTCAAATATTTCACTTTCGAATGTGTTTGATGAATATTTGTGATCTGAACGGTTCGCTTTCATCGCAAATTGAATATTAATCGAATAGTAGCTTTTTGTTAAAGTAATTAATGTTCATTTAAGTAGGATTTGTGAAAAAAAACTGGTTTAAAACGTCTCGTAGCAGCTACCATTTTACTAATAACTTATCTGAAATGTATGTTGCTACTAAAATTGCTCCGGATAGTGTTAACTATGTTCTGAATTAATTTTCTTATAACGTTACGTTGCTACTGTTGTATTCTAAAGTTTAATATATAACCAAGAATTAATGATTACGATAGTTACGTTTCAAATTTGGTGGTCGGGATGGTTTCCTAGTAGAAAAAGATGCACAACTTAAATATAAAGATGGCTTCCGGGCCCTTGTACCTTAAAAATTTACTAAGCTTGGCGCAGAGATTATTTATTTATTTATACTTTATATACATGCAATGAATGTATAAAGGCGGACTTAATGCCTAAGGCATTTTCTACCAGTCAACCTTAGGGTGATGCAGAGAGATATGAATAGGTGCATAAATTCATATAAGTACATATGTATATATGTGATTCCATGATTAAAAAAATATATAATAAAAATAGATACATATATAAATATAATATATACTTCAGATGAAATCGAAGCGCAAACAATCCCTGACTTTGTGATGTAAATCGGGGACAAAAAACAATAAAATGCTACAGAATTTCTCTTAACAAGGAAGATTCTAATTAAGAAACCAGGGGGCGTCGTTAGAAAGCATCAAAACTTGAAGCCCGAATACGTAAAACAATTACCCGACCAATTGAAACCACAGTTGGGTACTCTCTGGCCCTAAACCGAGCAAACACTTTCACATTTTGCCGGATAGCATGCAAGTTGGTATGCACGAGACATGCCTCCGGCAGACGGAAGCGGACTCGTGTGCCATTGTTTCCCGGATTCAATGAACTTTTTTCGGGTCGTATAGGTTTTATAAGGTCGAGAACTACTTACATGTGTTTGAGAAATATCTTGAATGCCACGGTGTTTTGTTCAGGTCTAAACCGTAACTGCATGTGGTTGGAAATAGTAATTAAAGTAAGCGTTTTTTTTTATTTCAGAGCTCACATAATTGTTGAGTATTGTTTATCGTTTATCACTATTTTTATAATTCTTCTACAGCAAGCGTCTTGTCTGCCGTCTTCACACTAACTATCGGTTATTAAAAAAAGCACGTCGTTGAGCGATTGCAGAATTTTATTTGAAATGCTGATATGACAAAATTTGTACGCCCTTTTAAAAAGCGTTTTAAGGACTTCGTTATGAGTAGCATTTATTACTTAATAATGCAAATTGATTTGTTATTGAAAAACACGAAATTTTTAGATTTTGTGGAACACTGCAACACAGAAAACCAACACAAAGCTATAATATTGCATTCTAAAAATAGTCTAAGTATCGCATAAATTTCACTTGTTTTTGGAATCACATAGGTACATACGACTAATTGTTAGATAAATATAATGGAACATAGTCAGCGCAAATAATAGAAAATAATGGCTTTTTAAAATGTACGGCACGACTCCACGATAAAGGAAAACACGATCAAAGTCCGCATCTCATTATAATATAAGTCTTCGCTGTATTGAATATCAAATGGATGTACAAATGTGTATGCTTATTGATTGCAGTGCAGCTATTTATGTAGGTTTTGACCACTTAACATCAGGTGGCTCACTTGCTCGTTTGCCTCCTTTTTCCATTAAAAAAAAGGTTTTATAAAGACTTGTTGGTCGGGGAGAGACAGAAGTGTTTTGACCTTAATTTAGAAAATATATTAAGAATTTGTTCGCTTTACCGTAAACAGAATAAAGATTTACATACAGGAATGGCAAAGAAGCCGCACTAGCGCCTAATGGTTTAAGCAGAAGGGACCTATAGTAAAAAATCATTTTTGTTTCACTGGATACAATTACGGACATAAATAATCTCGTCGTATTTCTATGCTTATGCCAGAATATTATTTGCAGAATGAGCATTGCGTAGGTCACTGTGCATTTTTTTTTATCTAATTACCCGGGGTTGATATTTGTATGGACCCGAATGCCAATTGACTACCAACAATCCTCTTAAGTAAAGCTTTGAAGAAATTTTCTATGCGTGCGGGCTTTGCGGTGTTGTTTATACAACAATCCGGCGTAGGAAAGTGAAACCCCATGTTTCCTACACGGTGTGTATGGAGATTTCCACGTGAACTAGTTTAGCTCGGCGGCGGATTTCACATCGATTACCTGCACGACGTGACATGTGATTGGGCCCGTCAACTCTTGTTAAGCTATTTGACAAGTTGGCCTTTAAGTACTTTGAATTGTGACGAAAAAAAAATTATCCTGGATTAGACATCTGCTGACAAACTAAAAGATTTCAATAAGACCGAGTGCGTTATTTAAGGTGAAAAATATGGATATTTTCTTCAAATGACAAGCTGATTTAGGCTCTCCTAGGGATAGGGATGAGAAAAGCAGTTGGGTCATGTATCACTCAGCTCGATGACCTGCATAAATTAACGCCAGGTTAGGTCCCTCTAAAAATATTTCTACTACCTAAACCCCAATGGAAGGAGGCCCCAAAGCCCATCAATGACATTTACAGGCATGATTTAGAAGATCGACATCAAGACACCTATGTACATATCTAAATGTTAATATACGCTCCAATGCCGAGAATAGGCGGCCTAAAATCTATGTGAGTTATATTATAGTTTTAATTACTTGGAAAAAATATGGCAAATGAACTATTTTACTCACACTGTCGATCTTAATAGTATATGCCTGTTATATATAAATAAGATTGCTCGACATATGCACCGAGATAAAATAAAATTTTTTTGCTTAAGAATTAATATTTATTTTTGATATTGGTTCTCTAGACGCAAACCGTTTTTCATCTAGCATCTTCGGGGGCATATACAGATAAACGAGATAAGAGAAGCTCCTTGCACCTGCTTTCTAACACCTTATCAGTGCACTTCTACCCACTGACATAACTTATGTGATGTAACAGTTTTCTTTTATCTTAGAATCCTAAACATGTCTTATCTATCTTCCATCTACTGCTTAGTTACGTGATCGTATTCAGTATCGATGTTTATTTTATAATAATCGATAAAGTTGTTTTATGAAATCGATAAATATTGCACATTTTGTACTACATTGCATATACTGGGGCAATATGATCATATAAAATAGTGTTGTGCCGTGTTGAATGCATTCATTCGGTCACCATGGAGGTGACTGCAAACATGATCCCGCTTCTACTTGCATTTTTAGTACACGTAAGTAGAATTAGATTAACAGTAAAGACCTGAAGTGCAGAATTAGCATCATAATTACTAGTATTGGGTTTTATAATACAATTATCATAATTATTACTTCAAATATGTGTTTATTTTCTTAATTCGTCTATTTTATTGATATTTACCTTATTTATATTTGTTACAGTTTACAAGTGCCCAGTACTATGGAATGTCACCATACGGATACTTTTCTTCGCCTGGCTGCTCATGCTGTTCCCCTCCTATGGCATTACCTGCGCCTCCACCAGCACCGATCTACGTATCACTACCGCAACCGGCACCCATATGTGTCACGCCGCCTCCTTTACCTCCAATGATGATTGAATTACCTCTACCTCCAGCGATAACTGTAACTCCACCACCATCACCTCCTCTTTTCGTCAATCCGCCATGTCTTCCGCCGATAACTGTTACGCCTCCTCCATCACCGCCTATCTGCGTAAATCCGCCACCTTTGCCGCCGATGTGCGTGAATCCGCCGCCTCCTCCACCGATGTACGTGAACCCTCCTATGCCGCCGCCACTGGTGCTGGATCTGCCACTACCCCCGCCGATAGTGATTGAGCTTCCCGCGCCGCCGCCGATTGTTATCCAGCCACCGCCGCTCGGACAAATTTTGGTTCAGCCGCCTCCCCTACCTCCGATGCCGGTTCAGCCGCCACCGCCGCCTCCGATAATGGTTCAGCCGCCGAATCCTCCTCCTATTACCGTTCAGCCACCGCCACCAGCTCCGATTAGTGTGCAGCCGCCGTCTTTGCCGCCGATGTGTGTCCAACCACCTCCGCCAGCGCCGATTACGGTTCAGCCACCGCCGCTACCTCCGGTGTGCGTACAACCGCCGCCACCACCGTCCATGATGGTTCAACCGCCCCCGCTGGAGCCGTTCTGCATTCAACCACCTCCACCATCACCAATTTGCTTCCAGTCGCCACCTCTTCCATGCGGCTGCTCACCGCTGTTCTTGTGACAATTAACATAGTCACTCATAAATTAGTTATTACAGTGCACTATTTAATTTAATTTATATGTAAATGATAAGTTGAAGAATAAATAAATAATAATGTATTTAAACGAATTGTTTTATTTACCATTGTTTACTTATCCGAAGTCCTATATGATTTTAGAAGCATTCTGCAGATAAAATTAACCTTGTTGTGTTACTTCAGGATGGCGGGCTCCGGGGGGCTCGCGGAGTGGACGGAAGGGGCGGCGGTGTGGTTCCAGCCATCCGGCGCCTCCGCCCCACTGCCTGGCGAGCTCATCGAGGTGCACCGAGCTGCCAAGGTGCTGCTCGTCAGCGCCGTTGTCAATGGACAGGTTGGTACTTAAAGCCGGACAACAAGTGTCCACCTAGCTCTCTACAAGCTTGGGTATATGGTAGAATATGAGGAATCAAATGCCTTAACACATAGTTATTGAGTCTAGTCATTAAAACAGAATCTGTTTTATCTGTTAAAGTTATACGAGTAAAACTATTCAACAAATTGTTAGGTACACGGATGAACGCACGTACATGTCATGTAATACAATCAATTGTTATTGCCGTTACAAAGACGTAACATCATTTATCATGTGCCTACGTGTTTATTATTACATTCAGGTATAGCTTCATATTATCATGGAAATATTTAAGTTACATACATACATAAACTCACGCCTGTATTCCCCGAAGGGGTAGGCAGAGGTGCATTTCTGCACCCACATTTCGCCAGGTCCCACGGGACGATCAGTCCCACGTAATAGGGGGCGAGCCTATTGCCGTTTTTCGGGCACATTTCCAGGCTCCGTGCTGTTACTGAGAATTTCCTAATGGAAAAACCCAATAACCCTTTGCCCGACCCGGGAATCGAACCCAGGACCTCTAGATCGCACGGCACATACTTGTACCGCGAGACCACGAGGTAGTCATATTTAAGTTAATTAAAGCGATTTTTTGGTCTTGCGATACAAGTATGTACCGTGCGATCTAGAGGTCCCGGGTTCGTTTCGCGGGTCGGGCATAGTGTTATTGGTTTTTTCCATTAAGAAATTCTCAGTAGCAGCACGGAGTCTGAAAATGTTCTCGAAAATGGCAATAGGCTTACCACCTATTACGTGACATTAACATATATCTAGCAAAGTGTAGGTACTGAATTGCATCTCTGCCTACCTGTTCGGGGAATACAGGTGTGAGGTTATGTATGTATCTTGTTACGTATAACCGAACGTTGTCATTGCCTATTAAAAATAATTGTACAAATAAAATGAATCAACCATTTAAATGTCACCTTCACAAATATCTTAGATTCCGATGACATAGGATAATCTTCAGTATAAATGTTGCCGATGCTATTCGAAATATTTTAAAAATGCATGCACAAGGCAGGTTTGCAAATTGAAGGCAATTTATTTTATCATCATCATCAGCCCATCTACGTCTCACAGTCACTGTTGGGCACGGGCCTCCTCTGCAACTGAGAGGGTTTAGGCCTAGTCCACCACGCTGGCTTAGTGCGGGTTGGTGGACTACACACCTAAGAAGTTCCTAAGAACTTTTAGATGTGCAGGTTTCCTCACGATGCTTTCCTTCGCCGTTAAAGTACGTGATCATTCTTTATGAATACACACATAACTTTAAAAAGTCAGAGGTGTGTGCCTGGGGTTTTAACCCGCAACCGTAGAGATTCTCGACCGCGTGCCTAAACGTCGAGGTCTAGTCTTCTTTACTAGCTGACCCGGCGAACTTCGTTCAGCCTAACAGTGTTTTTTTTTTGCCTTACGTTATTCCATATTACATCAGCTATCTGTCAGTGAAAGTCCCGTTAATATTGGTCCACCTGTTTCATAAATTAGCAGGAACAAACAGACAGACAGACAGACAAAAATTGTAAAAAACGTTATTTTGGTATATATTATACTACCGTGTATATATCCATATGCATTTATTAAAAAACGGTTATTTTAATATTACAAACAGACACTCCAATTTTATTTATTTGTATAGATATAGATGTATAGAGTATACATTTAATCTTCGATGTTAATTATGTATGCTTAAAACATGACCACATTTAACCCGGATCGGGAAAACCCAGGCAGCGTTAATGTGTGTGTCTAATTACTTTATTCAGTATCTTCATTACTATACTCGTCTAATGAATATATTTAACCATGACCAATGTCAATGAAGTGATTTGCAAAATAACGAGCATTAGCTGTAGATGGGTCGAGTTAAGAATGTTAATCTCAAGGACATACATGAAACATGCTAACTTCGCATAAATTTCTTCTAAAATCAGGTTTAAAAGTAACATATAATACTCTAAGTATGTGTTTGAAATCTATTGATAAAAATTAGAAAGTATTTCACAGTTTTGAAGAAGCTTAAGGTTCTCTTTACTAAGAGGAATTTTCCGTAAATATTGTGACTTAATGCTCGATCCTAAGTTTGATTTGCAAAATAAAATAAGCACAATAATAACTTATTATAATTGTTTTTTTAAGCTCAGTAAAAAAAGATTTACATATTATATTATGTCTTTGGCAAAAATAATACCTACGATGTATTATTATTTTATTGCAATAAAAAATACACATACATTTCAATAGCATACGACAAAATGTCCGCCGGAACATTCTAAATTCAAAATGACCATAGAGAATTGTTATGACAGTTGTAACTGGATAGATATGCACCGCTTTTTAATTTATACGACGCCACCAATAAGGTATTAGCAAGGTCGGACACCTAATCCGCGAAGAATCAGCCGTAATGACTTGCGAGGCCGTGACATAACCCACCACATTCATTTACTATAGAGCTCGGATCACAAGGCCGGGGAGATTCGACCTCTATGGTATGCAGGTGTATGGTGCAATTCACATTTTTGTGTGGTAAACAAACAGTGTTGATAACAATGAAACGCGGCAGGTATGGTGTGTAATGGCATGAGGAGCACATCAATCTTTTTTTTATATTCGTAAATGTAATCGTATTACAGAATGAAATCGGTTTAAAACTTTACTGAACATGTTGTCATTGAAAACAAAAACAAAAATAGACATGAAAAATACTCTCAGGTGAATATTATCATAAGGGACATAGTTTTTTTTTTATATGAAAAAAAGCTGTATGTACTAAGATTCCTTTGCCTTTTACTTTTAAGGACATACATACATTTAAAAAAATATTATAGATTGCACTGTACTTGTCTGGCATACAACAAAGACAGGTGTAGGAAATTATCCCTCACTGCAATTGTGGAGAAAAAGCATTCGGCCGATCGCAAGGCCGCCGATGGAATGCCGATAGAGAGTAGCGAGTCCACAATCGCTGTTAATTTATGCTCGCCTGGTACTTCTGATTTGATTGGAATTTTCGATATAATATCATTTTCATTTTTATGATCAGATTTTCTCTATTCACGTGATGATTTATGAGTATGTTGAACTGTTACAAGAATTTAAACTGCCGTTGATAATTTGTATAGTGCATGGTCAGTGGAACCTTTCTATTATTATTCATTTATTCGATAGTTGAAACTCTGTTCCAAAATTAAACTAATAGTTTCCGTGACTCCCGGACACTGATGATGAATAAATTTAATTATTATTATGAGAGCCTACAATCCCTCGAAGTTTCAAATATCTTACTATAGGATTAGAGACAATATTTGGAGAAATTTAAACTGAAATTTGCAATATAGTTTCTTATGGCCATAAGTGGCTAAGCTAACGTGAGAGAGAAAAAAATTGCAGATAAAAAATAAGTTGATTGTGTACGTAATTCTGATACATAAACACCTGCATTTGACCAGTTATTTTCAGTCGCTTATAGTATCGGTACAAAAATTATGACGAACAGCCTACGATTTCACAGATTTTAAACGTGTTTGTTGAACAATTTAAGACCTAGCAGGTTTTCGAAGCCGCTATCCTACTTGTTCTCATAACAGTTCTTAGCAGTCGACAAAGTAAGCATACACTCATTTACGGTGCAGCCAGTTATCTTCTACTTGCGGCTGAATACGGTTCTCATTTAACCGAATAGCATATATACGTAAAAGTAAATTTCCGGTAAAAGAAATATTAAAGAACTTGTGGAAACGGTGGCGTTTTATGAAGTGTTTGTGAAATTAACAAACGTGCATTTGATAACTGCAGTGACTAATCTCGATTACAAAGTTGGACAATGACCGAAAGAATAAGTGTTTTTAATTAATTTATAGTTTGAGTGTTATCATGATGAAAATACTTCAAGTGGCTCCTATTATGCAAGGACATCAACACGATACATAGTCCATCATTCAAAATCATTCACAGCCCTTTTTCTTTCCATCCCACTGCTGGGCATAGACCTGTCTTCTAGCATTCGTTTTTATCCTGGGCCAGTCGCATCCAAGATCTGCCAGCTACGTTTACTAGATCGTCCATCCATCTTGCTGCTGGTCGACCAACAATGCTCTTGTTCTCGGTCACCGCCCTACTCCACCTCCCGTCGACACAGACACAGACAAAACGAGAAATAGAATTAAAAAATATCTGAGATTAAAATATACACTTGATTAATACAGATATGTGAATGCCTAATGTACGTTCGATTTAACTTCACATCTAGTAGTTCTTTGGAATCACTCCTCTCTTTTGTAAGTTGCCCTAAATCTTGTGAATCTACATGCAAAATATACGGACGCCGACAGAAACTACCACATAATGATTCTACTCGTAGAAGCGAGACATCAAAGCCATTAAATACAAAACTGAATAAAAAACTTAGAGGACGTCGATCTGCGGCGGTGCCTTTGCCCAAGGATTTGTGTATGGACGTTTTATTGCAACATGTAATTGATTTTGTATTATGCTATATATTATCTATGTTGTTTTGGAAATAAGAGAACATGCTAAACCCGTAATACAAAAAATAGAACATCAAAGTAACACTTAACAAAGCAAAGATTACGATTGTATCATAGCATCACGTTTTTTTTTGTAATTTTCATGAATTGTAATGCAAAACTCTGTAAGAAACAGCATTGGCATATTTCAAAAAGACATATTTCTTTTAGCACTTGTAATGCAATAAAAACAAAAAAGTATTTACACGATTGTCGCACTTCCCTTGACCTACAAACAGCTAGGTACTGTCACGCCGATATTGATATCGAAACGCACTGTCGTATATTATTTGCTAATGTGCAAGTTTGATATGAGGGTCAGTTAACAGTAAAGTGCTAATCGATCGGCTGACTACTCGAGCGCGACGCTGCATAATCAAACTTTATGCAAATTACCCTTTCACCACGACTCATCAGACGTAATAGATTTCAGTTCATTGCTTTCTCATAATAGCGATAGAAAAGAAACGTGGTAAGTCAGCCAGCGATGATTCAGTTAACCGGTGTGGTGTCGATAGTGAGCGCTGTGCTTCGGGTCGCGGCACTTACTATGACGCGCAGTTATGTCACAGTTATGCTTCGTACATTAATATTCTTCGCCTGAATGTTGTTGTTTAGTTTTATATTTATACACATTTATAACACTCGACTCGAGATAGTTATAGCTGAACAAATGTTTTTATTTAAAACAATAATTTGAATTTTAAAAATAATGTGATATATAATCATCTGTCGTTAGCATTTTTATATCAAGCATACACCACGATAAGACATCATGTACGCTAATTTATCATTTTGTCTATTACAAAGTTCTTATACTAAATGTTTTTGTTAAATTTGTTTTTATGATGTTACAAACAAGTCAATGCTCGAAACTCGTGTTTTGACTGACGGAAGGTTCGACAAGTACACCCGCTGGGTTTTTAAATGAATTCGCTTGTATTACGTGCGAACACTATTTATTACACGTCACTTGGTGAAATAGTTTCTGTGACGTGTAATCCTAAGCGCGTGTTTACTACGAATTAATCAGCAGTTAATTTAATATTTGCACTAGCAAAATTACGATATCAGTCACGTAAATAATAAGAATTTGTTACCTTGTGCTGGTCTTAATATTTACCGATTTTCGATTCAGTTCTTCAATAACAATTTACTTACTTATCCGATTTAGAAAATTCTTGCCTTTTTTGCTTAAAGAAAGATTAGGCATATATGTATATAAATATTCGTATTCACTCAATATATTTTACTTGACAGGCCCAAACGTTTGCTTTACAAATGGGTAATGGCGAGGATGAGGGGGATCCGGTATGGCCGCGCGAGGAGCTTGGCCCCACTGGTGTGGAAGACATGACACGTCTACACGATCTACACGAGGCGGCTCTACTGTGGAACCTCAAGCTCAGATATGAACAGGGACTTATCTACACGTACGCAGGCTCTATACTGGTCGCCGTCAACCCTTACAGACCAGTTGACGCACTGTATGGATTGCAAACCGCCAGAAGGTAATGTGGTAGTGAATGTAATATGTACTTAGTGAATGTATGAAAATGAATTTAGATCTTTATGTCCGATGCGCTAAAAAGTTAATATCTTTTTTTAAATGCTTAATAAAAGCGTAACGAGAATTTTGTTATATAATTTGATCGTGATTCATTCAGTACCGCTCGCTCTAAACTATGAATAAATTTGGTCTCTATGTTCGAATATTTAAGTAATGGTAGATTATTATTGTTATGAACGTTTTAGGTACCATGCCGCGGAAGCATTGGGAGATCTACCACCGCATCTATTCGCCATAGCAGCTGCCGCTCGCTCCTCCTTGCCCCATCCGCAAGCCATACTCATCTCAGGCGAGTCTGGTGCAGGCAAAACGGAGTCTACCAAACTAGCTGTCCAATTCTTAGCCGCTGTGGCACCAGCGCCGCCCGGCAGAGCACCAGTCTCCGAACAAATATTAGAAGCAGCACCACTTTTAGAAGCGTTTGGAAATGCACGCACACCAAAAAATCACAACTCTAGTCGATTCGGAAAACTTCTAGAATTATATTTCAAAGATGGCGCCTTAGCTGGAGCGAGAGTCGCACATTATTTGCTCGAGAAATCTCGCATAGTAACGCAGTCACCTGGTGAAAGAAACTACCACGTATTTTATGAATTGCTGGCTGGATTGGATGAAGAACAAAGAAGATCTAGAGGTCTTTTGACAGCTGAACATTATTTCTATTTAAATCAAGGAGGTGATTCTGGTGGTGCAGGTGCCGGGGCTGATTGGTCCGCTTTGTGTGGCGCCATGCAAGTCCTCGGTATTGGAGATGCCGAGCGAGAAGACATCATTCGAGTATTGGCTTCTGTACTACATTTAGGAAATGTGTACTTCCATAGAAGGCAGTTGCGGCACGGGCAAGAAGGAGTGCAATTAGGCGGGGGAGCTGAAGTGCGCTGGGCAGCTCACTTACTGAAAGTGCCCGCTGAGGAACTCGCTCGAGCGTTGACCACGCGAGTGACTGCAGCGAGGGCAGAATTGATGAGATCTCCTTTACCAATCGACCAGGCATTAGACGCAAGAGACGCGTTCGCAAAAGCCCTGTACTCTTCGCTTTTTAACTGGCTGGTCCTCCGAATAAACTCCATAGTCCACCGCGCCGGGTTACACGACGCTCACAGGATTTCTCTCCTCGACATCTTTGGCTTTGAAGACTTGGAAGAGAATTCATTTGAGCAACTATGCATTAATTACGCTAACGAAACGCTGCAACATTATTTCAATAAGCACATATTCAAGTTGGAGCAGCAAGAATACCAAAAGGAGAGACTTGAATGGTCAAATTTGACCTGGAACGATAATTCTCCAGGTGGGTCACTACATCTACATTTAAGATTATTTCTCTGACCTTTCAATTTTTTCTGAAATATCAAAAATAGTTCTTACATCTTACATAAATTTGTTATAAACTTCGTAAAAAAACATTCCTCGTACAACAACTTAATAAATACATGGATAGCCAAAAAAATAATATAAAATTTGTCTTTTTCAGTCATACAGTTGCTGAGCAAGAAGCCAGTGGGTATACTGCACTTGCTAGACGACGAGAGCAACTTTCCGCGGGCATCAGACGCCTCGTTCTTAGAGAAGTGCCATTATAATCATGCTTTGAATGAGCTTTACTCTCGTCCCAGACTTGGAGCTAGTGAATTTGGAGTGAGTATTGAATTTAAAATTTTATTAACAAGTAGTATTTTCGGAAATGCAAAACAGTCTTAAGGATTACGTTCTGGAAAATTTAGTGATGGTCTCCATTAAGGAAGTCCTGAGCAAACCCATAAACGAAAAATAGAGATAAATATTTAAGAGGCCCACTAAGAATCTCACATAAACAATAAGTTTCTAATATTGACAAATTAACATAGATGCAAAAGAAGGGTGTTTACAGTTAAGACCCTAGCATTTGTTTCTGCCTACCTTGGCGGAATAAAAACGTGAAATATTTTCACGTTATTATTCCGCCAAGTATTTTTTATTATTAAAGTAATCAGTCTTTTTAACCAATTTTCCCTGTTTCAGATAAAACACTACGCTGGCCAGGTGTGGTACAACGTGGAAGGATTCCTGGACAAGAACAGGGACGCACTGCGCGCTGATGTACTGGAACTACTGTGCAGCAGCGAAGTGCCCCTTGTTGCAGAGATGTCGACCCAGCTGAGGGCGCAGCACGACGCCAACAAGACTTTGCCCCGGGGCGCGAACGGACGGTTTGTTACTATGAAGCCGAGGACGCCTACTGTGGCTGCTAGGTGAGATATGTATTACAGTTCTATGGTTATGTTACCTTAGGGATTTATATTTAGACAAGAGCTCAGAGACACCATCGCAGTTGGCGCTCTTCTGAATTTTAGGCATTTTTACGATTTTTTTTAAGTGTGTGTTCCTTATCTGCCATATGTATACTAAATATATCTCTTTTGTTCCACCTTTCTCTGTCCTTAAATTCATCAAGTAGTTGTTAATAGGATATTCCTACCCATCAAGATAAGGACCACCATAATTAAGGTGCAAATCCAGCTAGAAATATAAGTATGTCTTGCCTGGAATAAATTGCCGCCAGCGATAAGGCCGCCATTTGTGACACTACCTTATTGAGAGTTACTTATACCTATGTTGTTTTTATTATAATATAGTGTACAATAAAGAATAAATAAATAAATATATCATATTCCGGGATAATTGTATCGACTGGATACGAACCGCACTGTACGTACCATCAGATACGGCGATGTTATATTGGCGTGCCAGTATAGAAAAAAAATGACATACCCATTTTACTTTGACGTCTTCCTTCATATTTACACGGCACATACTTGTGAGGCACAAATAAATAAATATTTTATGAAATGCGTTCCCCTGTTGCAGGTTCTCGGACAGCCTGCAGCAGCTGGTGGAGTCGATGTCCCGCTGCAACCCGTGGTTCGTGCGCTGCCTGAAGCCCAACTCGGACAAGTCTCCCATGAAGTTCGACATGCCGTGCGTGCTGGCGCAGCTGCGCTACACCGGCATGCTGGATACCATCAAGATCCGCCAGATGGGATACCCCATTCGCATACCGTTCCAGCTCTTCGTTGAGAGATATCGGTCAGTACATTATATGCGGAGGTCATTTTGGAAAATTATATATAGTTAATTACGTACAAATGAGTATTGTCAAGGCTATATTGTTTAGTTCCTTGACTAAATTTTGGATTAGATTCCTATTTGCTCGGGTATGGCTGCTTAAATGGCTCGATTCAAATAATTTGTTTTCTTGATAAGTGTTTGTGTTGGCCATTTGAAATATTTGGGAATAAAATTTAACTTTTTTCATAAATTTTCTAACAAAATATATTTAGAATTAGGAGTTCTACTATTAGAGTTCTACTATTTTAGACTAATCCAATGTGAACCGACACGTAACAATACCACAGAACTTACCATCATTTCTATCTGTATTCATGTCTTCTAATCCTTTCCCGTGATTTATGTAGATTTTACAAAATTTTGTTTTGAATGTATGGATACACGACCATCTAGCATAAACTTACGATACATTAATCAAACCATTAAAATTCAACCAGGTACTTGCTGACTGCAACGCCGACACGTTCCACGCCCTACAGGGAGATATGCAACTCCATATTAGCCGAGATGCCTCCTACAGGCGCTGGTGAGTTCCATTGTTCTTTTGTTTGTGTTCTTCCCACTGAGGGCTGAATCACTCGATGATCGACTTGTATGTTACAGGCTATAATTAGTCATTAATATTTAATAATTATGTTGTCATTCAGACAGCAGTGGCGCAGTTGGTTAGTCAAAAGCTTGCAAAACGAGAAGCTGCGGGTTCGATCCCCGCACCGAAACAAATGTTAGTGTGATCGATTAATATTTGTTTCGGATCTGTTTGTGAGACTGAAAAGTATCTAATAGTTTCTGATACCCATGACACAGGACTTGTATCTTAGTGTGGGGTCAGAACTATGTATGTGACTGTTGGGTGTATTTATTTATTCGTAAAAATGTCTACAGAGAGCCTTATTATTCTCGAAATAGACAGGATAATGATTTTTTTTTAAATAGTAAGAGTTGAATTACCCCAAAGAAACATGTCTATATGCAATTCGTGTTTTCTTTGATAAGGTTGTACACATCGTTAATATTTTGAGTTGTTTATTCATTAGTGGTATGATAAAATTATGAGCATTAACAACGAATGCTGTAATGAGCCTAAATAAGTAATCTGCTAGTTCAGTATATTTGACATACCTACTACTACTATACATTACTTGTCTTGTGCTACGAGTAAATCTGTAAAAGCCATCTATAATGTTTATACGTCAAAAAATACATAACCTCACTGTATTGCCGGAAGGGGTAGGCAGAGCTTTCCAGCACCCACATTTCACCACGTATGTATCAGTCCCACGTAATTGGGAGCGAACCTATTGCCGTTTTTCAGGCACATTTTCTGACTTCGAGCTGCTACTGAGAATTTTGTAATGGAAATACCCAACAACACGTTCCCGACCCGGGAATCGAATCGGCACATATTTGTACCGCGAGACAACGAGGCAATCATAATTTTTATATATTTCCACATTTTATAACACTGTCATTAGAAATTTCTTAATGACGAAAGCTATTAGTGTATCAATACTTTTCATCAATGGGTAATTAATTGATTCTTATCTAAACAACAGATTCTTTTCACTCAACCGTACTTTTAGTTCGTGTTAAGTGATGGTCGTGTGTACGTTAAAATGGGAAAAATGTGGAAACTTGTGAGAAGAAGAGGAAGCAAGTTGAAATCTTTAGCAGTGTGTGAGTGATTCTGTTATTGTGATCTTTATGTTGTCAAATGTACATAAAAAATAAAGAACAATAATTTATAAAAACTGTTATAAATCCGAATCGAAGGATCAAGTTAAATATTATGATTATTCTAATGGTCTAATTAACCATGTTTTATACGATGTGAAAAAGTTTAGGTTCGTTGGATTGTTTTCTAGGGTTAACAAATGACTACAAACTTGATTATTCATTCAAATATGTTTTGGATCAGTCAGTGAAGTAATTTTTTTTGGAGAAGAAAAAGTCTCACTACCGGTTGAATGTTTTTGGAGCATAATTGATAAAGAAAAATAGTGATTTTGATAAGCTAATGTCATTTTGAATTAATTGTTAAACATAACGGTAAATGTAAATTGTAAACATCGAGAGCATACCTGTATTTTTAGTTATAATAAGGCTTTCAAATTTATGTGGCTAATTGTCGATATTGTAAATCGTGATGTGTGCAAATGTTTGTGTGATCCACAAGTATTTGTTTCGGGTCTAGGTGTTTGTGAGACCGAAAAGTGTCTCGTAGTTTCTGATACCCACGACACAAGACTTGTATCTTACGGGGTCAGATCTATGTATTTGACAGTTGGGTGTATTTATTTATTATTTATATCTCAGTCGGCGCCGACTACCAGCTGGGTGCCGCCCGTGTGTTCATCAGGGAAGCTCTACACAGAGCCCTGGAGCGTTTGCGCGGTGACAAACTCCGCGCCGCCGCTACCAGACTACAGGCGCATGTACGAGGATACCTCGCCAGGTATGACTTTATTTAGGCGTGTCGAAGTCTTAGCTAAATAGTAGCATTGTACGTTTGGTGGTATGATCTTTTTTAGCTTAAACAATTAAAGTAAATCTTATGAAAATTTTAGTGACATTGAGTAGGAATTGCTTCCGCTATTCGTCATAATTTTTCTTTTCTTTTCGTTTGTCTTAAAGAATCAAGTATATTTAATTGATGGTACAAATAATGAGATAAATAAATTTATAATAGATGAATAATTATCGGAGATCCTTTTTGAAATTGTGGTATGTTTATTTTCTGCAATGAATGCACTTACTTTGACGGTGATAGAAAACCTGCACACCTAAAATTCTTATGAGTTTCTTAATTGTATAGTCCGCCAACCCGAACTAGGCCAGCGTGGTGGACTAAGTCGTAAACCCTTTCAGTTGCAGAGAAGGCTCGTGCCCATCAGTGGGACAAACATGGGCTGATGATGATGATGATGAAGATGGTGATGATAATGGTGATAATGATGACGGTGACGATGAAGATGATGATAATGATAATGTTGTCTGCAAATAAACTGGACGAAAGCAACAGTAAAAAAATGCCTCTATATATATCTGATGTTTGTGTGTAAGCCATGTATCCATGTGGTTGCAGGAAGCGCTACCGGCAGCTGCGCCGCTCGACGGTGAAGGTGCAGTCGTGGTGGCGCGGCGTGCGAGCGAGACGGCGCTACACGGCGGTGCGGCGCGGCGTGGTGCGTGCGCAGGCGCTGGTGCGCGCGCGCCGCGCCAGGAAACGGGTCGCCGCGCTCCGGGACCAGCACAGGCGGAGGATGGAGGCGCAACAGGCCGCTGCCAAGTGAGTTTTATACTGGCTATCAATGTATAGGATTGACAGTTGTATGAGGATGAAAAGCTCGGAAAAGTCTGCGATGAACGCTTTTTTATACGCTTTATATTAGCTTCATACGTATGTTAGTATGTTTGTATGTTAGTATGTTTGTATGTTAGTATGTTTGTATGTTAGTATGTAACGGAATCTTTGAACATGATTTTGACCCCCTTCAAGACATCGGATTAACTCGAAATTTGGCATCCTTACTAAGGACCGATGACAATTCAATATTTCAAATAGTTTGACCCGTTATCTTTACTAGGATAACCAGGATTAGCGATTTTTTGTTTACCTGCGACCCGGAGTGACTGCGTCAAGCAGGGTTACCAACTCCCAAAAAAATTTATCCCTAAATGTAAAGTCAAAAACCCCTAAAATCGCCACAATTATTTGAAAACCCCCTAAAAAAAAAAATACTACACATTCATGTTAGGCATTCCAATTCTAATTTATTAGCTATTAGCATTACGAATTAGAAAAAATTGGATGTGAGCGTGGCGCGTAAAGCCGAGGTCGTAGGTTCGAATCTCACTCGTATCATAATTTTTCGACTGTTTGCATTTTTTCTGATAATTATCTAAATAACATTTTGTAAAAAAAAAAACAATAATATTCTGCAATATTGTTTAATAGTCTTTATAAATTATTTCATACGTCAAATATTATTTCATTTTATTCTGGTTCTGACTATTTCGATTCATACATGTTGACATTAAAGAAACTTAGCATTTAGGGGATGGATTAATCCCTAAAAATACCCCTAAAAATATAAAGCCCCTAAAAAAATCCCAGTCCACATTTCCCCCCCCCCCCCAAATTTAGGGGGAAATCCCCCAAGTTGGGAACACTGGCGTCAAGGAGCGATTACTAGGGGTGTGCGAATAAATCGAACTTACGAATTTATTCGTTCCGAATCGAATGTTAATATTCGATTTTCGATTTATTCGAAAATTTTCGAATTACTCGTCATTTTTCGAATAATTAGAAAATTTACAAATAATTCGCGAATTGACAAATCATTTTGGAATTTTCGAACTATTTGTCAATTTTTCAGATATTAACACAAGTAGAGAAAAAGTATTAACATAAAGTCTTACAACAAAAAAATATTAGTGATATTTTGAGTATCATATATTTTTTTATACAATAGAGTACACAAATCACTTAAAGCCTCGATATTTTTTTTTAAATTTACGATTTATTGAGAATATTATATAATTATAAAAAGAAAAGAATTTTTCGAATAATTCGTAAATTCGATTCGAATTTAGAATCGAATAGTAATATTCGATTAGATTCGATTCGAACGATATTTGCACACCCCTAGTGACTGCGTCAAGACCAATTTCTTCCATACGTCGATAAAGAAGTTTCACTTTAAAAAGTTCTATTATTTGAGATAAGCATAGGACTACTCGCAAGTGACGGCACGTATTGTCAACGGTCACTCCATGTCATGCGCTCGAAGAATTACATATTTGCGCAATGATTCATGTACAATTGTGGGCAGTAGCGTGCACTCTTTCAGGTCCATAGATTCAACTTGAGTTCTTAACGGCAGTGAACAATACGTTCCCGCTTAAGCTATTGTATTCTATTACCTCTAAGCATTTATGTTCGGGCGTTGCTCCTATTTATATAGAAACAACAATGGTAAATGAAACGAAAACACAGAGAAGAAGGAGATTGGACAACAAGAGACGGAAGTTAAGAGACAAATATTTAAAGTTCTCTAGTGAAGAAATAGAACATGACTCTTCAAGAAGAACAGGAGAGAGTATATGAAAAATTATAGAGCTTCACAATCTGGAGAAAAAAGACCAGCTCGCTTACATCAAATGCGTCAGCATAATGCCGAATACCGAGCTTCACAACCTGAAGAAGAAAGAACTCTTCGCTTACATCAAGCACGCGAGCTTTATGCAATAGCTAATAGAGATGTAAATATCATAAAGCTAATTGCTAAATAATCACTAAAAAATGAAAAATAAATAATAGTTAAAAAAAACTAAAAAATACGCTTTCAAAGAAAGTTGAACTAAAAAATTAAAAATAAATAATACAATACAGTAGTTTTAAAAAGTCCGCTTTTATAGAAAATCCAATAAATAAATAGAAAATAAATTTTAATTTAAAATATTGTCAAAAAATGTATTTTATTGTACAAAAAGCGTGGGGTGCATGATGACAGATATGAATAGAAGGATTATCATTTTGATAGTATCTTAAAAAGCACCCCACGTTTTTTGTACAATAAAATAAATTTTTTGACAATATTTTAAATTAAAATTTATTTTCTATTTATTTATTGGATTTTCTATAAAAGCGGACTTTTTAAAACTACTGTATTGTATTATTTATTTTTAATTTTTTAGTTCAACTTTCTTTGAAAGCGTATTTTTTAGTTTTTTTTAACTATTATTTATTGACTGTTGAGATATCATTACTTATGTTATTTGTGCGCAATCGAGTATTTTTTTTTTATATAATACTGACTGTCCCGGCAGACGCCGTCCTTCCCGGAATAGCTTTAAGCGATATGCCGACAGCAGCGCCACCTACCGGATCCAATTGTAGTTTTGAAATCATCCAGGGACCCATTGGAATATACATAGAAAATTTCATCCCAATCGGTCCAGCAGTTGAAGAGGAGTTTGATTACATACAGACAAACATTCATTTTTATATAAATAGATTTAGTCTTAATCTAAATATGAATTTAATGAATGTTCTTTTATGGATAGGAGACTGTTCACTTGTTTAAAATGTTGTCAGTTTTCAAGGTATCACTCACACTGTATGTCTGTTACAGGAGGCGCGCTGCTGAAGAGAAGGCACGAGAGAAAGCCAAGGCGGAGAGTTTGCAAGTACTAGAAGTGCCTGCTGAGCTAGCGTTCATACTGTCCAAACTGGACGAATGGCAACCGCCGCACACGGACAGAAAAAATCTTGTCAAGGTAAGATTAAATCAACTTCGTCGATAAGTCATAAATTTCCACGCGTAAAAAAGAACAAGTCATTAAAAATATGTCCAAGTCGACTCACAATCGGACTACTTCGTAGGCCCCGCGGCATAAGTATAAAACGTGTAATTGAAAGGACTCCAAGCCTTGATTTTCGGATAGACAAAAGTGTCATCGGTATTATCCTTCAAGAACTTATCAGAAGCAGCATTCTAAGCCTTTAAATTTCTCGGTTAACGGCAATAGATCTCTCCTTTACTATGTGGATGTAAAATAGCGAAATTTCGGTTTAAGCACACCTTTGTGTACACAATTGGCGATACAGGCGTATAAATATGTATATAATTCCAAATTTGCAGGTGTCCGGTGACGTATACGTAGAAGAAGACCGCACGCAAACCCCGCGGGACCTGCAACAGTTCGCGTTTTCGAAGTTCAGTTCAGTGTACTTCGCTGATGGAGGCCAGCTTAGTCCCAAGAAGCACCCCATCACGCGACCATTCCTCGCCAAGGCAGCTGTGAGAGACCAGGACTTCAACGACGCCGTGGCCACCTTCAAACTCATATTGAGATGGTGCGATGAGTCAGCTGCTGGGAATGAGGCGAGGCAAAAGGCAAGTCGCTTGGAGATAAAATATCATGTATCTAAATTAAAAATCTTTTTGCAACTTAAACATATTTTTTATTGTATAAATACTGCATTAAGATTATATTAATTAAGTAAAATTTGTTATACTGTATACCGTATTATCTTTCTATTAATTTAATTAATTTATACACTTCATGCATGGCATAAGTATGCGTCGTACGATTAAGATATTCCGGGTTCGAGGCCTTGGTCGATAAAATTTAATTACACTAGGAATTTCTCAGTACCACGGTGTCTCGACAACAGCAATAGGCTTTCCCCCTATTACGTAAAGTTTAAAACATGGTCTGGTACTTAAATTTTATTTGTTTGAAAAGATGTGTCAGAAATCGTCAGCCCATATACGACCCACTGTCAGGCACGGGCCCCTCTACGAATGAGAGGGTTTAGGACTTAGTCCACCACGCTGGCCTAGTGCGGGTTGGTAGACTATACACCTAAGAAATGCCTAAGGTGATTCCTAAGTTGGTTTCAGATGTGCAGATTTCCTCACGATGTTTTCCTCCACCGTTAACGTACGTGATAATTCTTTGTGTGACAAATGAATGATATAATTTGTTGTAGGTCCTGGCGGACTACATCGCGTCCCGCGGGCTGTCGTCCCGCGGGCTGCGCGACGAGATCCTGGTGCAGCTGTGCAACCAGGCCAGCGCGCCCGACGCGCCCGACCGCGTGTGGCAGCTCATGCACCACTGCCTGTCCGCCTTCCTGCCCACCGCGCCGCTCTACAAGTCAGTACTCAACACCTATTTCATTAAGTATAACCTTCACCGTGAGAGCTGCAGTGATTTCCAGGGTGCCAGAAAAAACACATATACTGGGATTACAGAGTTCCTAGCGGTACCTGACAATTGATGAAAAACTTTTCTATGATATTTTATATTCTTCCACGGCAAAGTGATATTAACACATCGGATAGTAGTTACGATGCTATCCAAATAAAGCATCGAGTCTGGGGGATTTTCGTCTCTCGCAAATAAAGTACTAGCTGTATCCCAAGATTTTAAACGTGTCAAATTTAATTTTGTGGATTAAAAGTAGCCTGTGTATTAAATTAGTGTGTCAGCGGTCTTCATACTAAATTTGATCATAATTTGTCCAGCCGTTTAAGAGTTAAGAAGTAACAAACATTAAAACACTCAAAAACTTTTCCCTTTATAATATTGTGATACGCAGGTTGACTCCGGAATGCAGAACAATAGCCCTACATGTTACAAGTTATGTTACATGTTGCAGGTACTTGTTGCGGTTCGTGCAGGAGCGCGCGCCGGCGTCCCGTCGCGGAGCCCTGTCGCGGCTGGCTCGCGGGGCGGGCGCGGGGGCGGTGGGCGCCGCCGGGGGTGCGGGGGGCGCGGCGGCTCGCACTGCGGTGGCGCGCCGCACGCCGCCCACACTGTTGGAGTGGCGCGCAGCTAGGACGGACGCTCGTATCGCTCTGCCACTATGGCTGTATGACGGTAAACATCGATATGCTGAATACCTTGTCTCAAGAGACATTACCACGGTGATTTGTTAGCGAGGAGAAATTTCATGTTCTATTAAGTCTAGTCACAAAATTGCACGAAAGTTTATATTCACGTTTTTTATGTTATTTTGTTATTTTCGCTATTTTAACATCGAAAAGTTTGTCAAAGCCACACACTGTAGGACAGTATGTAACAAGGAGCACGTTCGCAGACACGGTGCAGCACGTGTGCGTGGAGTCGTGGACGTGGTGCGAGCGCGCGGCGGCGGCGGCGCTGGCGGCGGCGGGCGTGGCGCACGACGCCACCGGCTGGACGCTCACCATGGAGCACGACAACGTGCTCACCGGTAACACACCGCACCACTCGAACTATTTACTTACTTATTACTGACTTATTCTTAGATCGTAATACCACTTTTAGAACGAATTTTATTTTTACTAATTTCGGCGGTCGCAGGTTCAAACCCTAGGCACACACCTCTGACTTTTCGAAGTTATGTGTGTATTCACAATGAATCATCACTTGCTTTAACGGATAAGGAAAACATCGTGATAAAACCTGCACACCTAAAAGTTCTTAGGAATTTCTTAGATGTGTAGTCCGCCAACCCGCACTAGGCCAGCGTGGTGGACTAAGGCCTAAACCCTCTCAGTTGTAGAGGAGGCTCGTGCCCAGCAGTGGGACGTATATGGGCTGATGATGATGATGATGAATGTTCTAAATTTTAACTACCCACTAATAATATACAAAGATGTGAAGATACTAACGTTATCTATCATATTCATATATATTATCATCAATTTAATAAAAAAAAAACACTACACAACACGAAAAATTATAACAAAACGTTTTGAATCTAATCAGGTAAATATTTTCATAAATAAAATAAAAATGTATATACTTACGATAATAAGAAATGGAACAGCTCTATTTAATTTTGTTAATGCATCCAACACTGTAATGATTGTATGAAGATATGTTTCCATAAAGATAAGATTATCCATGTATGTGACAGAATGGGCGGGATGTGAATACGCTCTGGACACTATCGGCGAGATGGAGACGTGGTCCGCACTCCCGAGCACGCGTGCGGAGGCGCTGCGGGGCTCGGCCGGCCGACACACGCCGCCCGCGCCGCCGCCCAGAGCCTCGTCTGTCGACACCGACAAGGCTACGAGACCACAGGTCATTTTATACCTTCACTCATCTACTCATATTTTCAAATGGATGGCGTCGAAGCATAGATACGGAGTGTGCTGTGACAGTATATTGAAGTTTTATATATTTATTATATTATATACGGTCTTCAACGGTAAACAAAATAATTGCGAGTAATCGTATATACTAAAACTTCGTAAGGAAAGTCTTTTGTGTACGTGTGACCAGTGGGACTTATATATCGATATAGGTGCAGATACTCATATTAAAGTTTTCTACTTTTTATTATTAAATCTATTACAAATAT
The DNA here is from genome assembly GCA_907164795.1 of Hemaris fuciformis. Lineage (NCBI taxonomy): Eukaryota > Metazoa > Arthropoda > Insecta > Lepidoptera > Sphingidae > Hemaris > Hemaris fuciformis. Next base: position 3,514,642 of record OU015440.1, on the reverse strand, counting down.
TTATTTTAATACTTTTTATGTTTTCCAGGTGCCACCACCTGAACCTCCAAAATCACGTTCACCGAGCATACCTCGCCTTCTGGAAGAATCGATAGACGAAGGCCTCTCCGATTACAACTGGAAAATGGAGCGTGAAGACTCCCATACAATGTCGAAACACAGCAACGATTACTCGAGAAAAATATCGCACGATATATTGTCGCGCGAATCGGCGCTCAACGAGCGTTATTTCGATCAGCAATCTGATAAAGTGCGAAGTCGATCACTCGATAATCTCCTTGGGGATAATCCTGCCCCTCAGCCTAACAAACTGGCTGATCTGGGATTGTCTCAGTCGCGTCTCAATGATCGATACCACTCAGTGGAGAGGTTGGGAGGAGCTCCTAGTGTGACTAGTAGTAAAGGAGCTATGGAGATGGAGTATGGCACTGGGTCTCGTGCCATGCCTTCTAGGTATATAAAGTCGCAGTATGCTGGCAAACGAGCGCCCGCTGGCTCACAATCCAGCCGAGCTTATATTGAGAAAAGTTCAGAATTTGGTGGAGTGAGGTAAGGAAGAAATTGTTATTGTTTTAAAGGAATAAGAATAATATTTATTTTGTTCATCATACACTTTGTTGCATAAACCTAAGATATTTAGTAATGAGATCCAGCCGATACTTAAAATAGGGAAACCCTGTGCGCCAAGTACCGGAGAAAGTATAAGAAAATGTCTTATCTATGTTATTAAATTGATGTTTTTTTATTGTCTTCAGATTAAAAACTAAACAGTACAGCCAACCAGTATTTTCTTCTTACTTTACGATGTTTTTGTTAAACAGGTCGTCCGCCATGTCAGACACATCTGAAGCACCGAGTCTTGCGTCCCACGTGCGACGAGTCCGCGTGCCGAGTCAGGCTTCTGACGTCGACCAATTCTTAGACGACTTGTTCTCTCCAGTCTTAGATCCTAATATAGACGAGTTATCCGATGCTAGATCACTAGCCGCCAGTATAAAGGGTGGTAAAAACTACGCAGATTTCATGAACAATATTCTTGATTGCGATTACAATGACAAAATCGAGGATTTAGAAAATGTTGAAGTGCAGATATTAATCAAAGGTGGAGGCAAAGAAGACAGAGATAAGGATAAAGGAAAAACTAGTAGGAAAGAATCGAGTGCCGATTCTGTTGATGATTACATCACTAATCTTTTCGATCCTATATTTATGAATGATAGCTTGAAACGATTGACCGATGGAGAAGGTTTATCGGGAGCCATAAAGGGTGGTGGCGCGACGCCCAGAGCAGCTTCGGCTAACACATCTGCTTTGAGTTTCAGTTCAATGTCGATGCCACCTTCAATGCCCGCGACACCTGAAGCGCTTGCAGCGGCTTTAGGTCTCCATCTACCACCTCCTGGAACAGTAGACATTAACTCATACCATCAAAATTTACAGCGGGCATTTTTACAAAGCGCTATGGCGCAGAATTTACAAATTCAACAACAGCTGCTGGCTCAAAATCAAGCATTGCAAACGCTATTAGCTGGACAGGTGGTAGAGCCTTCGGAATCCGAACCAACATCTCCTGTGAGGTCATCTACGGTTGTACATGCACAAGTGCACTCCCCACCTAGAAATACTGTAAAGACCAGACGCGAATCTAATGAGAGCTCATCTACTGGAGCTCCGCCACCCCCACCACCTCCAATGCCTCCACCGCTCCATGCCTCAGATCCCTCCGAAATACGAGGATTCATGGACCCTTACGGACGGGCTAAGACTGTCCGAATAGGAAAATGGAGATGGCCACCGCCCAAAGACGCGGTAAATCAAGAAACAGCGGAAGACTTTACCAAATTCAAAATGCGCCAGATACATAGACGACACACGCCTCAGGCACAGACAAATGGAGTCGAACATGAACCGCCACGAAGTCGGTCGAAGTCTGAGGTGACGCCCGGTATAGAATGGGAAGAGTTCGAAGTAGAAGGCGGCATACCTGCGAACCGAGAGCCGCCGAATCAGAGAACAGCACGCAGAAGCTTCGAAATTGGAGCACAAAGACCTTCTCCTGGCAGTGTGGGGAAACTGAAGCTAAGTTCTGAAATGAGACAAAGACTTGAACGAGTCACCGCGAACCATTCCGTTAGGAGCACGTCGTCAGCAACGGAAACTCCTCGAACAATAAACAAGTTAGAAGACACAAGGAAATTAATGCTAGAACGGCAGTTAGGAGGTGGTCAGCGGTGGGACGCTCCTCCGCCTCCCCTACCCCCTGCGCCCCCAGGTCCCGCACCTCCCCCTCCGCAATCCCCTCCCACACCCCCTGCAGGTCCCGCACCACCACCACCAGCGCCTGATCAGTCCTCATTCGCTCAACTCCGCCGCGACCGAGATACCTTCGGCGTCCACCAGAACCGAGAGGCTGACGACCGGCACGCCTTCCTCGCAAACTGGAACTCTCGACGTCGCGAGGAGTCTGAACCTCCGAGAGATGATTTAGCCACCAGATTTTTGACAGCTGACAGAAGAGACCGTCGCATAAGAGACGACTGGGGTGACGAATCAGAGGTACAAAGTTACGCGGACGACAGGGGTCAAAGAAGTCGGGACGAATGGGACTCAGAGTCTGGACTTGATACAACCGACCGTCGCGACAGGGATGACTTTTCTGGTCGTGAAGCGTCTGAGATCTATGAGATGCATCCGACAAGGGCTGAAAGGCGGAAAGAAGAAAACGGAATGACCGACACGTTTGAGCGTAAACGTTCACCATATTATGATGACTTTGAACGGTTTGACGGTAGGAAGAATTCTCGTGACATGTTAATGGGCAGGGCGAGAGAAAGTCCGAGGTCTGATATCGTGTTCCCCTCTGATAATACCGACACAGTGAAGCGCGAACGAGCCACATTCAAGACCCATATGGTACAAAAAGAAAGGAATAGGAAACTGGAAGCAGAGAGAAGACATTCTGTATCGACTCACGTCACAGACAAGACCGAACATTTAGAACGTAAGTTTACATCCCGACATCTTTCAACGCAAGAATTTTCATTTTACCGTGCTCAGTTTTATATGCTCAAATTTTTTTTTCTTAAGGCGACGTACCCGCGCCCGCAGCGCTATTACCGTCCGAGCGTACGTTCCTGACGTATGGCCGCGTGCCGTGGAAACTGCGCGTGCGCAAGGAAGTCTTCTCACCCTTGGAGACTTACAGCGATCCCGCCATTTTAGATCTACTTTACACGCAGGTAAATTTCACATAAATACCATAACTATCATTATAATCTTTGAAACACAATATTAACTATCGAATTTTTACTTAATAACCCATTGTGGTTAGTTGAAATTTAAAATACATGAGTTTTATAAAAAAATCCAATAATCGCATTTTCCGGAGGTAGTGCGACTGACAACTAGACTCGTTTATTTACGATATTTTTTTCAATTAATTTAGTAGCACATATAGGGCATCCGCGTGTGTGCATTATTTTCTAAAATATCGGAGTTTAAATCTTTATTTTTTTTTTATTTAACAGATAGTGTACGACATAAAGTGCGGCATGTCATCGTTGCGTCTCAATGCCAGCGAGCGTCGTTCCGGCGCGGCGTGGCTGCAGGCGCAGTCGGGCGGCGCGGGGGCGGGGCCTGCGCGTGCGCACGTCAAGCGGCAGGCGGTGGAGCTGGCGCGCTCGTGGCCCTTCTACTTCGCGCGGCTGTTCGCGGCGCGCCTGCCGCCCGGGGAGAACGCCGTGCTCGCTGTCTCACACAATGCTGTCACTATCGGAGTCAAAGGTATTTTTTTCCAGCCTGACACCTTTTACCCCACCATTTTAAATCCCAAAAATCAGCATTGTCAACCAAAAACTTTGTGACTCTATGGGACACTGCCTTTTCTTTAGACCGCAAGAAAAATAACAATTACCGTTTTTGCTCAACAGCGATAACAAGTTCCAAAACGGCGGTAGCTTCTTTAAATTGTCGATTCAAAGAACTTATCAATGTCTATTTGAATAAAATAAAAAATTGAGTTTGATATTGACTAACGAATAGTTTGGTCGTGGGCAGTTCCGTCGGGCCTGAACTGCCTCGTAGCTCCGGTTCCTCGAGGTCCCGGGTTCGATTGACGGGTCGGGAAAAGTGTTATTGGGCTATTCTATTTGGAAATTCACAGGAGTAGCATGGAGTCTAGAAATTAGCGGTGGACGATTATGAGATATACTAATGAAATTATTCGATTATGAAGATGTCTCGAGATATCTCGATTTTAACAAGTCAATAATTACTAATTTAATTAGTAGTCGTATAAAAAAAACAAGAGGTACTCTCGAGTCTCGACTTTTCGACCATTTATCTAGCTAGTAACTAAAATTAAAAAAAAAGACCTAGAGATTAGTAGTGCAAATTAGTAACGTCATTCAATGATCATCACTAGTAATAGTAGATAATTCGATTATCAAAATCATTCATAATCGCCCACCACTACTAGAAATGTGATCGAAAAAACTGTTACGCGGGACTGAAACATACATGGCGAACCGCGAAATGTGGGTGCAGAAATGCACCTCCGCTTACTCCATCGATCCATCCATATAAGCAGTGATGGCCTCGAGGTTTAGGCGCGCGGTCGAGAATTTAGACGGTCGCAGGTTCAAACCCCAGGCACACACCTCTGACTTTTCGAAGTTATGTGTGTATACACAATGAATTATCACTTGCTTTAACGGTGAAGGAAAACATCGTGATAAAACCTGCACACCTAAAAAGTTCTTAGGAATTTCTTAGGTGTGTAGTCCGCCAACCCGCACTAGGCCAGCGTGGTGGACTAAGGCTTAAACCCTCTCAGTTGTAGAGGAGGCCCGTGCCCAGCAGTGGGACGTATTTGGGCTGATGATTATGATTACTCCATCGGGGAATACTGGCGTGAGATTATGTATGTGTGTATGTATGTATGTACGTGTGTGCGCAGGTCCGAGCGGCCTGTCGGTGCGGCGGTCGCTGTCGCTGGGCGGGCTGCGCGCGACGAGTCCGGCGCCGAGCTCGCTGCAGCTGTGCGGCGCGCGCGACCCGCCGCTCACGCTGCACGTGCCGCTCGCGCACCAAGCCATGTCGCTCATCACAGAGTTCGCGCTGCAGTACACGCAGGTCGGTGCATACTCCAGCAGAATACTATATCAACTAGTGATGGCAATATATCTTGCAAATCACTTCATTGACATTATATATTCTAAGGAAATTCGATCAGAAGTGACTTTTTTAAAGGGAAATATTATACACGTATTTACAATTTCATTAATTACATTTACTCAAAATCAAAGCAACTTAACATTCAACAATTCCGACACAAAACCTACGCTAAATAATCCAGATTACAATTTACAATAATAGAGCAAAAACAAACAGAACGACCATTATCCTAACCAACGATAATTGTGTCAGCCTGACGCGACGGACCGAGCGCAACTAAAGGAGGTCCGCCAACACTCGACACCGGCCTATATAGAGTTACTCCTCCACTACCCTTATGTATTCTAACAATATATATATACTCAGCCTATCGCCGTCCACTGCTGACCGAAGGCCTCCCCAAGCCGTAACGTGGACACTAACTAAAGGTCTGATCCACAAATTTAAAGTCACTCAGCGTGCCATGGAGCGGGCAATGCTTGGAGTTTCTCTAGTGGATAGAATTCGTAATGAAGTCATCCGCCAGAGAACCAGAGTCAATGACATTGCCCGCAGGATTAGCACGCCAAAGTGGAAGTGGGCCGGCCATGTCTGCGTCTTAAATATATGTTTAATATATATAAATACCTCCATACATAATATGTACATACATGCGTACACAGTACACTCGCGCATAATCTACAAATGGGTAGATAGAGCTATATTTATAAATTCACGTTTTGTGTACTGTGGTTTAAGCCCCAGATAATTGAGGAACTAATGCCGTTTTTCGGAGACACTTCTTGACTCCAATATCACTACCTCAATTACACTTACTGACCTGGGAATACAATCCGGAACCTCTTATTTACACACCAAAAACCATAGAGGAAGCAAAGCAATAAATCAAAACATTTGAATATGTGACAAAATGAGAATATTTCACACATCATTAAACTCATAACTCCTATAAAATGTTATGTAACCCAACATTAATATGCTAGGCTCGCGGTATTTACATTAACACGATTCTAGTAATATTGTTCACGTATTTTGTAACGTTTGTATCGAAAACGTGATTTGTCTCCGTCGACATGTGTCAATATGTTTAGCCGTATGACATAGTCACACGTGTGGTAGGAAATGGACTTAAAAAGATTTGAATAATCTGAATGTTTGATTAATGTTTACAATTTCAATGTTACAACTGTTACGTTATTTGAGTTGGCATAATTTATTAGAAATTTACACTAATCGATGGGTAAGCATTCGAGGTTAGATAGAGAATGGTCTCGAGATTTATGTCAAAAATCTGGCGGTCGCGGGTAAAAACCCTAGGCACAGACTTTTTGACTTTTCGAAGTTAAATGTATATTCATATTTAATTATCACGTTCTTGAACAGTCAAGGAAACCATCGTGAAGAATCCAACACGCCAAAAAAATCTTAAACAACAAACAGCCCCGTGGCACAGTTGGCTAGATACCAGTTTGCGAAACGAGAGGCCGCGGGTTCGATCCCCGCACCGCGACAAATGTATGTGTGATCAAAAAGTATTTGTTTCGAGTCTGGGTGTTTGTGAGATCGAAAATTCTCTCGTAGTTTCTGATACAAACAACATAAGACTTGTATCTTAATGTGGGGTCAGAACTATGTATGTGACTGTTGGGTGTTTTTTTTTAAACATTCAACATCATCAGCCCATCTACGTCACACTGCTGGATACAGGCGTCCTCTACATCTGAGAGAGTTTAGGCCTTAATCTACCACGCTGGCCTAGTGCAGGTTGGAGGACAACACCTATTAATTTCTTAAGTCCTAGGTTTACTGGTCCTGGTCCTGGCAAAGTGCTTTCAAATGTCGGGCAATATTTACGACTATCTCTCCTAATCGACCATATTATTATGCCGGCCTATCCAATATCAGATATACACGGGCTCTTTAACAGATAGTGGAATTACCTTACATCTATAGACTTTAAGTTCGCCTTCAAGAATATATTTAGTCGTTTCACGAAGACAAGGTAGATCATAGTTGCGAAGAATTTAATGCCACAGCTCGGGCAATAATTGTTGGTTTAACTCAACCTATTTCATCTCTATACGTTACGTAATACCGCCATAACAAACGTAACATCCGTACTGTAAACAAAAAGTCACTTTCGTCAGTTCCTTTAATTATTTTATCAAACACGGCAATTTACCGACCGAGATAAAGTAAAAAAACTCGTTTCCTCTTCCGAAATTTCTCAATAAGTTTCACGTGCGAATTATACAATTATACAATATTGAACAGGTTTGAGACGAAATCGTCATATTTACATCGTCATATTTTTATAGTGTTACGTTTTTATTCGATAATGTTATGGAGAAACTGTTATGGAGTTTCATGTCACGCTGCAAATCCGTCTGCGTATTATATTCGCATCGATGGAAATGCAAATATACACGTGAGTATACACGTGAATAAAGGAACTTGGGTGGTTTAATTATTGATGGTAGTTTTTGCCAAAGATCGATAATAAAAATATTATTCATAAAAATAATAAATTGCCTCATGAAGTTATATTACTATTTGTGAAAGACACTTAACTATGGCAAAGGTGGTAAATTTGCACTAACCCTCCCTTAGTCCACTCATTACGCATTATTCTTATGCTTTATGAAGTCGTGATGGCTTCGAGGTTTAGGCACGCTGTCGAGAATCTCGGCGGTCGCGGGTTCAAACCCCAGACACACACCTCTGACTTTTCGAAGTTATGTGTGTCAACATGTGTGTATTCACATTAAATTATCACGTATTTTAACAGTGAAGGAAAACATCTTGATGAAACCTGCACAATTAAAAGTTCTTAGGAATTTCTTGGATGTGTAGTCCGCCATTTCGCACTAGGTCAGCGTGGTGGCCAGTTGATGAAGACTGCATTATTATATCATTCTTAAACAAAAATTAAACATTATTAAAAACAATTGCATCTAAGCATAATTTCGACATAATCCGTTTGACCTTTCCTGAAAACAAATTGACAAAAAGTACATCAGTAAACGTTCATCAGTCGCGTTACAACATAGACCGCATGACTGGCAAATCTGTATTTGATGTCGATTCAGTTGCCTTGTGACGCGGCCATCAAATGTTCATCTGTACGTCGAAGGAAAGCTCATTATGCGGCCTTATGTAACTGACGAGTAAGTGCCGGCCACGCAGCCGAGTTTATTTTACGATATTTTTATGTTCTCTAAATGGTTTGTGGTTGAAGTGTGTTACGATTAAATAAATAAAATACACCCAACAGTCACATACATAGTTCTGACCCCACACTAGGATACAAGTCCTGTGTCGTGGGTATCAGAAACTACGAGAGGCTTTACGGTCTCACAAACACTTAGACCCGACACAAATATTGGTAGATCACACAAAAATTAGTGACACAAGATGAGCCTAGTATCTGTAATTTGACCGTATTTAATCAACGTACTTAGTCTATTTCAGTGTTACTGTTCTCTCTTATAAAACAACATTCCCATGGACCGATAGTAAGCCCCTAATTAAAAGAGATCTAAGAACAAGGCGGTGATTAACAATTCAATGAGCTCTACTTAATTGGAACATAATTGGTACTGTTACTCGGATGCGATTATGGACGCCCGCGGCTCGCGATTCCGTGACCGTTGTGTTTACATGTTTTTCTATTAGGTTGTTGTTGAATATTGCTTCAACACAAAATTGCTTGTTTGAATTAAGAGAGCGACGCGTCCAACCAAAATTTTCTTTGTGTAAAATGATTTATTTATCATTTTTTTTGGTCATAATATCACAGCTAAAAACAGTATTATCTAATATCTTTTGTATTGTGAAATAAGGTTATGCCATCAACGCTTCTAAGCGCGTTACCGCTATCTCTGGAAAAGAAAGGAACGATATTCTTAATTTATCCTCATAATAGGTATGAAATATATCGCACCCCCGGTGCGAGACTGTCACTTATGCAAAAATGCAATTTTTCAGGAGAAGCATTTAAAACTTTGACATCTCAAAAAATAATGATATTTCAAGATATAGACAAGATGATTAGCTTTTACTACAACATCAACTTTGAACTTACTTTTGAATAAATAATGACCACTTAATGTTGTAAAAAAGATACTATACTATTATTATAAACTTTCCAACCCCCTCAGAAGTGACGTTATGGCACTAACGAAAAATAATAACTGTAATTATGTCATACTGAGTTAAAAAGGAAACAAGAACAAATGGTTTACTTAGTTTTAATTTAAATCAAAATATGACCATTGAACAGTTATTGGCGTAAGAAAAAAATAATTCAAAGTTCTATAAAATACACTTAAAAAACTTTTGTACTTCTTAACATTTCTACAGTAGTGTAGTATTAATAGAATAAAAAATCAAGTAGAAAATAGTGTAACAAAGAAATAACAATCTTATATAGGATCTAATATAGGACAAAATGAGAATTTTACGCAAGTACGTATTACGTATTTTTTTTCCAATTGTTAGGATTACGAGTACGTTTTCTTCCCCTTTTTTTCGGTGATGATTTTAGTTCATGGTCATCAACAGCTTCATTCTTAGATCTACTATCACTAGATGAACTGGAACTGGAGGAAATGCTGGTTGAATTAGACGAACTATTGCTCCAGAATCAAAAAAATATTATGTCTCAATTACCAGTAGTAACAGTGTTGCTCCAAGACACACATGCAATAGCAGGGGGACTGGGCACAACTGACCAAAATAACGATGTTGCTCCCAGCGTTGCCGTGATTCGCGCCAAAACCACAACGACACTCACGCCCTCATACGGAAACTATGCGTACTACGAAAGTAACGCTATCGCACCAAGTAAAGAGGTGCATAAGGACACTTATTACATATTTAACTCATTTTTGCAATTTTTGCATAAGTGACAGTCTCGCACCGAGGGTGCGATATATACAAACCTTAATTCATAAAAAATCATAATAAAACCCATAAACATAATTATTTTTATTACACATTTAAATATTGAACTAATCGAATAATCCAAATATGATTTAAACATACATATGGTGCAATAAATAACATATTTTTTTCTTAAAAATATCGGCATAATTAAAAGTAAAATTGTAAATCAAAAGCAGAAGTGAAGCAATACTGCTCCCGTTAAACATGCCGAGAGTTTATTCCGTTACGGGACCGGTGCGAGGTGGACGCGCTGTGCCGCTACCCGCCAACTGTACCCACATCTGCTGTCAACACTGCCGTTAAAACTAACCCGATGTAATCAAACATATCCATCTATTGGCGGAAAAGAATTATCAGCCACAAGGCATCATTGCTTGACTATAGTCTTTTCCCTAAAAATTACAGAGTTATGGTCTGCATTTAGCGACCTTTACCAGGTCGTGTGATCATCTTTTCCATGGATGTTCAATAGGGCGTTTGCCGATACGTGACCTTTACTCTAAATCCTTTCTGTCGTATTTATTTTTATTCAATGTTCTATAGATGAAAAAAAAATATTTTTCTTTTATCTGAGATTGATACCTTATAGTTCAATATTTTGTCTCCCGCGTTGCTGTGGAGGGTAGTGGACAACTCTTTGTTTCCAACTCGTCCTTTATATCTTGATTAACTTCGTTGCGGAATCATTACTTATTAGGTACCCTTAGATTCACTGAGCTTCAGTGCTTGCAGTCAATACTGTGCGTGGTGGTGTCCATCCTTGAGCACAAAAGTTGCAGTGGCGGGTGTGTTATGGGATAGGGCAAAAAAAAGATCAAATAAATAACCAATATCAATCCCTATCTGAGCATAAATTGAGGAGGGTTAGGCTATAGTGTAGCACTCAACTAGCGTGAATTGGTGTGCTTATGCCGAAAAAACCCTTGTGCAAAACCAAGCATGCACTAATTTAGAAAGATGTTTTTAAACAAAAAAAAAAACGAAATAATCTCGTATCATTCAAAGTTTACACGCAAAGACCACATGTATACAGCAGCAGAAAAATTCTCTACATAATAGACATGACGAAGCAAGTACTCTGTTAGTATTATAGCAATATTTTAAGTAACTGGGCGCACGATGGCCGATATATAATTTATATTGGAAGCATCGCCCACGCCCGCAACAGGAATGCGGGACGCTACATCGAAACGTGTAATTTAAAGGAAAATTGAACGTAGCCTTTACTATTTTCCCACAAAATATTATCCTCCGGTTTTAAGAGGGTAGATTTATTAAACAGTACTTAAGCCTGGCGATGTTCACTTTAACGGAAGCAATTATTAAAAACAAACTACGAAACTGGGTCTATAATTTATTCGTCACAATGCTAGGAATTTAAAATCTTTGAAAACTTAATCCACCTCGCTGGCTTAGTACGGATTGGTAGATTTTATATACTTCCATACGATTTCTATGATGATAAACTCAACAATACGCGCAAAACCACACGATTTTTTTCTGATATTATTGATATTGATAATAATATAAAAGATCCGTGTCCAGTTGTGGAACTTCTATAGGCTGCCTTTAAAACTTTTCCATGGCACCTACAGTCTTCAAGTGTAGTATATTTGTCAGCCCCGTGGCGCAGTTGGCTAGACACCAGCTCGTGAAGCGAGAGGCTGCAGGTTCGATCTCCGCACCAAGACAAATGTTTGTGTGATCCGTAAATATTTTATGACACAAAACTAAGTGTGGGGTCAGAACTATGTTCGAGACTGTTGGGTATATTCAGTTTTTTTTAATATTATCAATGGTCACGTGACCCGGACCATCTGCAAGCTTTTCCGGACCGAGTACAGAACAATTCACAGTTGTATCCCAAGTAAATTCCTTGCATACGAACTGGCATCATCAGCGTAATGGTGCTTTTGTAACGGCACTGACAACAATTAAGCCATAACCAGTCGTCAGCAGTACGCAAGATTACATCTGGCCGATATACGACGCACATTGTTCGTGCGCGGTAATTACTGTCGACCATTTGCTCATTATTATACTGTAGTTTAGACAGCCGTTTTAAACGAGGGAAAAATTAGGCGATTTTTCTTTGCCGCAGGAGATACAAGAAATTACATTCATAGTCAGGATTTTTAAAGGATATCGGATGCTTAAATTGTATGGGCACAATACTAATATGACAAAACGAAAAGATTGGTTTAAAGAAATCCAGTTTAAAGTTATTATAAGTAATAAGATAAATGTACAAGTCCAATAAGACTATAAAAAAATCCCATAAAATGGATCTGAAAGGTATTTTTTGGATTTACTCGTCGATTTTTAAGTCTTTTACACAATGTCTATAATAAATATGTTCTGGATTTCATAATAAATTCTGTAGTGTAGTGTAGTTCTGTGCTCTGGTCAACGGGGCCATCAGTAATAATAACCGCAAAAATTTTCAATTTAATCTTTGTAATGAAACGTAAATATTAGTTACAGCATGTAATACATTTTTTTATAATGTCATCAAACACGCAAGATTTTAATACTCTTATGTAAATAATTTGAAATGGAGCGAATGGTCAAACTAATGGCTTGACTAGTATCTGCACGATTTGCATACTAATTAGATTATGAGATCAATTTCTATATTTTGCTTTCCACATGATTGGCAATAATTTTTTAGCAAAAATCAAGTACGGCTTAAGCAATTATTAATAACGGCTATTGAGGGCAATTTCACATCAAATCAACAGCTTTTGTGACGTTCACTGCTGTACATAGGCCTCTCTTATTGCACGTCAGTGGGCTCGATCTTCGGCCCTCCTCATCCAACCGCTGCCAGCCACCTTGCGTATATTGTCACCCCATCTAGCCAGAGGGCGTCCTACACTACGTTTGCCGAGTCGCGGTCTTCACTCCAGCACACGTTTCGCCTCTAGAACACGTTGGGGGCAATTTAGGTGCATAAAATAAGAAATTAAAGTATTCACTTATACTGAAACGAATCAAAAAGAATTGATTTAAAAATAATGATACTTTTAGTCATCATCATCATCAGCAGCCTTTCTTACGTCCACAGCTGGACATAGGCCTCTCCTATGGCAGGCCACTGGGCTCGATCTTCGATTTTAGTCATGTTCAATGTAAAAGCACAGAGAAATATTATTAATTACTGATAACATTTGTATTCAATGCCTGGCATGGTTTTAACCTGTGAAATCATTACTGTTTCATAAGTTAAAGTCTGTAATAAGCTCAACATAATATTTAATATAAAAATGTATTTAAAACCGATTGCTAGTTCATGGAACCTATGTAAAGGAATGAAAGCATGATTTTTATTTTCGTAATTTATATAGCACAACTTTAGTAAACCTTTTAAATTTTCGGTTTTTCTGTGATAACACTTAAATTTCTACAGGTAGTTACGACTACTAGTCAAACTAAATCCTTCCTCAAAAGTTTACGATATTCAGAAACTATATTAGTTTCTCAGATTTGTGTTGTTTATGGCGAAAATCAAGTAAGTTCCACATTCAAAAGGCTTCTCAGAGCTCACTTCTCTCCAATTTAATGTTTACTATTTATGAAACATAATTATGTATTTACATCTCGGTAATTATCTCTTCTATTAAATGTAGACTATTTATATATGCATATATATGTGTATATTTATGTATGTATGTATTTATTTATATATGAATGTGTATGTATGTATTTATGCGTGTATATATATGTATATTATTTATATGTATTTCTGAAGACAGCTGCCACAACTACAACTTTTCATTCCAGTGGGTGGTCTGGAAGAAATCGCAGCTAGCGATAAGACCGCCTGTTGTAACTATATATCTTTTAAGTTGTATGTTATTGATGTTATTTTTCCTTGTATAGTGTACAATAAAGTATATTAAATAAAAATAAATAAATAAAAAAATAAGTTACACACATAACGATATCTCGCATTAATACAATGTACCTATACAAAGTTTTTAATCAGTTTTTTTCCACCCTTTCTGTCCCACGCTCACTAGTCTGTGCTATATTATATTTCGGCGTTTCTAGTCGCAGTTACATAACATGCGGCCTGCTGAAGTATTTCTTATATTTGTCATTTACACAATTTTTTCTATCGTATCCGGGAGTTCTTAATTTCAAATATCTTATACCGCGGGATGAACGAGGCATAAATCGTATTTTTAGAAACCAAAATCAATTTAAATCGTTAACCCGAGAATCAAACTCTGGACCTAACTGATCACTGATCATGATTTATAGCTTTGAAATCATACTTAATAGTCTTCTTTAATATTTCACTAAAACCTTAGATTTATATTGTCACGGCCAATAAGCAAATGCATGCTAAGATTCGCCAACATGTGGCACATTTCACTGGCTTTTATGAAACATCACACGGTCTTAAATCTATGCGATTCAATTTACTGCCTATTAAACTGGTTTGAAAAAGCCCATTACCCATTCTCAAACCTATAACTTTTTGCAAATATCGCGGGATTGATTCCCGTACTAAAATAAATTGTATAATAATATCGATGAATATTTTTTGTGAGACCGAAAACTCCCGCATATCCTAATATTCAAACGATTTTTTTAATAACATTACTTAATTTGTGGTGTTATTTCGTCAATAAATTCTAGTGAATTTCGTTTTACCGTTCAAAATAAACACACCTGAACTCACCCAACCACTCAATCTATTAAGATTTGGACATTTTTTTATGAAAAAGAAAATCGTTAGAGATTTTATATATTTACCACGTAGAAGGTCACGATGGGGGTGGTACCACAGTTTTAATAAAAACCTACTAAGTCAAACACTTTTACTGTGCATTCAACTGTCGTCTAATGTTGACAAGGCCTACACTATCACGCATTATAAGTTAACGTGATAAAATATATCTAAATTATGTTATTTCATACACGATGTGAAAGGAGCGGGTCGTCGGCCTCACCACTGTATGGAAAAGCGAATGTAAATTGGCATATTTACTCGACGTTCAAAATTCTATGCCACATGAATATTTTGAGGTGATTTGGGCAAGTCACAATGATTGCTATTGATGGCATTACTAGCCTCGTCCATCATCATAGGGGACATGGAATGCTACATAACGTTTCAGAGCGTTTTATTCAAATATGCATATCGATGCTATTTATCTTGTTGTAGATTCGTCTAAAATATTATTTGTTAATGACCAAGAGAGATCGTTACAACTTAAGTTAAGGCGGAACGGGCTGTCAAGTTTGAGGTCATAGGCTTAAACCGAAAGTTTTACCCCCCTTTTTTACGAGAAGAAAGCGCCTTAAGCTCCCCTGTTCGGTACCTCGGGGTAGGCCGAAAGGGGTATGTCGGGTTCTCTGAAATAATTATATTTGATTAAAAGTCAATGGAAATATATAGTGGTGGCATTATGTTCCAACATTTTTGCGGATTGTAACATATCGTAAGTTATGTATTACGACTTTTTATTTTGCAACAATTGGTAAATTGTGTTTAATTAATACCAATAATAATAAAAATATGACAATAACTATCACAAGCCGTCGTTACATGTCAATTCTATTGTGTAATTTGATCTATTGCTTATTGTTTGTTTACTATTTTCGTTTCATTGTACAATAAACTTGAACCGAATATCTTCATTATTTTGTAGCGTGATATTGATTCATTTGACCGGAAATTAGGCCTAAACAGGTGAACTGCATGCTTCATTGATGACGTTAAGGTTAAATCGGTTATTCAATAACAGTTGAAAGGACGTCTATTATTTAACTTTTTATCTGTGTTGTTGTCTCTGTGTTGAATCATTAAATTGTAATATTTTCTACAAATGATATAACTGGATGTTATTATCCTTGTCCCAAGAGTATGAGGTTGTTCATAGTGACCTACATACTTGTTCGTTTAATTTTCACCATTAAACAAAACCACCGCGATAGTACCATAACTGATTGACCTCAACCCGAGATGAGGGCGACAGTGCGCGCGCGCGACGCTCCGTCAGTCAGCAAGCGGCCGCGCCACCGCGCGCATCATGCAGCGCCCGCGCCTCTCTCTCGCGATGCGCGACAACTGGCGGCACCTGCAGCGGGTGTACGGCGTCGACGACACCGACGACTTCTCGCCACCCCGCCGGGCGCCCAGCCTAGACTCCCTCATCAATTCATCCGAAGGCGCCCTGTCTAGCGCAGACGCGTCCGCGGATTCAGACTCCGGCGCCGACACCCGCGCGGAGCCAGACCCACCGCGGCGGAAGGTCAATCATGATCGCGTAAAGAAGTGCCCTCAAAGTTTCTCATCGTCCTCCAGTGGTCACATGGAGACGATCCACGAAGAGACCACGGAGCCTAAAGTGTCAGTGAAGGAGATTCTAGCGCGCTTCGAAAACTTGACCGAGAAGTGTGACGTCCAGGTAAATGTGAGTGTGATGTGCATTATCGGATTTGATGCAGGTTTGAGTAATATATAAGAATTTATATGCAATAGCATTTAATGTGCAGAAAAACCGAGTGTCAATTATGCAGTAACGACTTTACATATATTACATAAAACAATGCCCTTGTATAAATATTTACAAATGGCGTATGGCACACAAAAACTTCACAAAGTGACGTTATTATTATTTAAGATTCGTGCGCTAAAGACAATAAAACAAAAGTGTGTTGTATAGTCCATGAAAGTAAATTAACAATAATAGAGTGGACGCGCGAAGTTATGCTGACGTGTTTGAAGACGTTAGCAATTTGTAATTTTGCTGTATCACTGTATATTTCATCCTTTCTCAATAGCCTTACAAGTGACAATTGACTTTTTTCTAACTTGAAGTCAAAATATATTATGATGATATCACAATTCACATACATACATACACATAAACTCACGCCTGTATTCCCTGAAGGGGGAGGCAGAGGTGCATTTCTGCACCCACATTTCGCCAGGTATGTATCAGTCCCACGTAATAGGGGGCGAGCCTATTGCCGTTTTTCGGGCACATTTCCAGACTCCGTGCTGCTACTGAGAATTTCCTAAAGAAAAACCCAATAACACTTTGCCCGACCCGGGAATCGAACCCAGGACCTCTGGATCGCACAGCACATACTTGTACCGCGAGACCACGAGGCAGTCATACAGTATCACAATTCAGTACTTACCTATTATACAAATGCGTTAAATTTTATTACTTAATAAAATATAAACTAGGCCATTAAAATTGAGTACTGATATACATATTGATATTGTTCTAGCCTAAACATATTTTTTGCCAAAACAACTATTTTGTTCTATAATAAATTTTTATGTATCTTCCAACAAATTATCTATTTTACCAAGACCATTTATCGTACTCAACTGATTTTCCCGAAGCGATACTTATTATCACTACTATACATACATATCATAGTGTTACTAAACTCCACTTTCTTAATAACACCATTAAAACCTCCCGAGTTATTTCTTACGAAAACTACATTAATATGACTTAACTTCAAATGTAGCGCAATGTGAAAATATCACGTAAATTCAGATAATGTCACAATTTCATTGAAATTTATCTACGAAAATTACCAAACAAAGCTATGATAGACACGCAATGTGCCATGTTTTTTAATGTTGTAACATCATTTATTAATTAATACAGTATTGACCGCAACCCTCTCAGTAGTAGTGGCGGCCCGTGCCCAGCAGTGGGACTATATAGGCTGATGATGATGCTGATGACCGTAACTCCGTATTCGAAACTTTAAACTTCAAAAGTATAATTATTCTTTCCCTGTTTTTGATACATTTTCCATTTCTGCCCCAATTCTATTGGTTATATCGTGATGATAGACTTCTTCAATAAATAGGCTATCTAACACTGGAAGAATTTTACAAATTGAATCAGTAGATCCTAAGATAAACGCGTTTAAGCAAACAAACAAGCTCTTCAGCTTTATAATATTGGTATAGATGACATGATTAGGTTCTTCAACTATAAAACGAAAATACTTCAATCAGTTCACTTTTAATTAAGGCAGGTGTCATATAAGGTTATACTGCAAATTATATACAAATTAAAACATTGCCACATCTTTGTATGCTTATCTAACAATAATAAAATAAAAATCAAGTTATACAATGCAATAGTGTAGAACATTTAGTATTAAGTAAACGGGGTCAAAGTTCAGGTCAGAATAAGATCATCCAAGCGGAGGCGCGGTTTCCGTTCTCAGGCGTGATAGGTGACAACATCTACTGCAGTGGCGGTACTTTCATAGAAGCCCAAAAGCCCAGCTTGCCTTACAAAATTCCCAATAATAATGTTTTAGCTTTAAATCTTTATTTAACAAAAGCAATTTAACATATAAATAAGAATATCCTGACCCCACAATAAACCATTATAAACTAGACATTACACAATTAACGTGTAACGCTTTTGGGCTTCTATGGAAGTACCGCCACTGATCTACTGTGATTGCTGCACTTCAGGCCAATTGGTAGTTCCAATGTCATTATTCTCTTTAGCAAAGGTGTTCTACTCTTTTTGACTGCCTCGTGGTCTCGTGGTACAAGTATGTGTCGTGCGATCTAGAGGCCCTGAGTTCGATTGGGTTTTTCCATTAAGGAAATCTCAATAGCAGCACGGAGTCTGGAAATGTGCCCGAAAAACGGCAATAGGCTCGCCCTCTATTACGTGGGACTGATACATACCTGGCGAAATGTGGGTGTAAAAATTCACCTCTGCCTACCCCATCAGGGAATACAGGCGTGAGTTTATGTATGTATGCAAAGTTGTTTTACTTAGGACGTTATACTCGTACAATAAAAATCACAATATGCTTGAGTAATTTATACGATTCTCGTTGGAAAAGGTTAACAGAAAAAAAAATACGTCCATAAGGCAGGATAAATTGCATAATAAATAACAAGTTCTAAGAGTTCTCGAGTATCTTTATAAAATATACAGGGTCTTTAATTCTACGTAATCTGAGGATAAATTATGGAATTATAAAAATAAGTCATTTCTCTGAACATCAGTATTTTAAATAATCACTCTTTAATATAGTTGTTTAAATTTTACGTTTGAATTTATAAATTTTAGTTTTTGGTGACCATCTTGAATTTTAGGGAAGTAATATTTAACGGAAATGGGGTTTCTTTCGACCCTCTTGGAAGTTAGTAAACCGTAACTGAGGGAACTCTTTGATAGTTGCAAAGAATTTCTCATTTTTCGTTTCCAATAGAAAAATATTTTAAGCTAAAGCGCTTAAATGCTGTTACGTAGTTATTAAGCCTAATGTGAAATCATAATGAAACGTCGATTACTCCAGACATCGTTAACGAAAGTTATTCGTTCCTCCGCAGTACATTGAAGGCTTTCGACGAAGATTAGACGGAATTAAGATGCTAATCAGATTATTGCTTCCAATTACGCGACAAATCGATTACATTGGAATCAAATCGATTAATCAAAAATATTGTTAATTTGCGACTTAATTGGACATCCATTTATGAAAATAGTTCCAAATGCAATTCTATTGACACATATGCAGTTACGTTTGTTAACAATCGTACATTGAATCTTCCGATAATTGCATCTTTGACATTTTGAAAATGTTGAAAACGCATCTATTACGCGCGAATTATGTTTTTTAATCTGTGCCTCGTGCGCCGTCATCGATTACACTTTCGAATCGATGTGCAGTCGGATCTTTTCGCTTGTTAAGCAAACCTTTTGTTGCTACGAGTTTATTGTTATTTGGTTACTTGTGTAATGTGTATACGCTATTCATTATTGAATTTATTGAGGCCTTATCTAATAATTTTCGTGGTTCTATTAGTTTTTGCTCGTTATTGTGAATAAGATTGTGTTCAAGGAGTCATTAGTAGTAATTGCGTGTGTAAAATAATAATCGCACTGATGTTGCGCTAGTTTTTAACTTGCCTTAGTTGAAAAAATGAACCATAACTCCGGTTTTCATCGCGTAATTGTCTTATTCAATTTGTCTATGTAACACCGTTTTGGTAACCAAAAAGGACCTATAATCTTTTTTCCATTCATTTACGTCCCACTGCTGGGTACGGGCGTCCTCTACAACTTCAGGCTTTAGTCTTCCACGATGGCCTAGTGCGGGTTAGCGGACAAATCTAAATCAACAAATAAAAAAGCCTTTCCATTAAGCGTAAATATTGTTGATATTTCCTAGTTTTATTGAAAATAGTTTGCAACGACCAATATCACCAATAAATATCATGACTTAAATAAAGTATAGAGAAGCAGTGATGGCCTCGAGGTTAAGGTGCGCGGTCGAGAATTTCGGCGGTCGCAGGTTCAAACCCCAGGCACACACCTCTGACTTTTCGAAGTTATGTGTGTATTCACAATGAATTATCACTTGCTTTAACGGTGAAGGAAAACATCGTGATAAAACCTGCACACCTAAAAGTTCTTAGGAATTTCCTAGGTGTGTAGTCCGCCAACCCGCACTAGGCCAGCGTGGTGGACTAAAACCTAAACCCTCTCAGTTGTAGAGGAGGCCCGTGCCCAGCAGTGGGACGTACCTATATGGGCTGATGATGAAATAGAGTATTCGTAATTGTAAGATCTACAAACATTCGTTAAAGAGTATACGGTAAGAGATTGAATATGCTCTAAACGCACATACGTCTTAAAAAATATATTTTAGGACAGTTTTAAATATTTATTATTTATATTTATTTTATTTAAACTAAATACTCGAAATCTTTAAAAATACATTGCTGCGATTACAACAGATTAAAAAACAAATGGTACAATTTCTCCGAACATTAATGGAGTTTTATTACGCATTTCACCATTACTTGGGTACGTTGCATCGCGAACCAGTGCGGCACACATCCGTAATTCAACATCAACCGAGGAATATTCATAAGATTAACGAAGCAACTAAATAAGTTCGCTTTTTAATCATAAAGTAAAAGTTGGATGAAATTTTCTACCGCGTGTGTGTTTTGCCTTTATTACTCACACTGCGTGCATATTAATAATTGTACTGCGTAGTTTTCATTGATGGTTGTTTTGTCTGTGATGCGATTTTGTTTTTTAGGTACTAAGTGAATCCAATGGTAAATGTAGGTAATATTTTCCTTACAAGGAAAATATCTCAACTCGTAATAATTTTGCCGAACTGCGTCAAATATGTATGTAAAATATGATGCTCTCGTTCTAATATATACATATATAAATACACCCAACAGTCACATACATAGTTCTGACCCCACACTAAGATACAAGTCTTGTGTCGTGGGTATAAGAAACTACAAGAGACTTTTCGTTCTCACAAACACCCAGACCCGAAACAAATTTTGTGAATCACACAAACATTTGTCTCGGTGCGGAGATCGTATAACATTAACCTACTTACATCTTTCATACAATTGAAATGAACCAGAGACGTGTGACACTATTATAAAAAACAATCATGACGAGTATAACCGTTCAACAAATATTTGTAAATTAACAAAAAAAAACCCTAAAGTTTTAAACAGTTACTTACCACACTGTCGGCTACATATTAAGCTGATTAAAATGACTAAAGATCCGAGGCAGTTCTAGTCGTATAATCACAGTACGCGTCGGCAGGCAGCTAATTACCAACAGTTACACAAAGTAAGCTTGGTCACGCGATCGGCATCTCTAGCGTTAGGCGTGAACATGACCCTTCACAAGTCAAGGAAAGCTACTGCGAATGTCGCCTTTAGTACTTAGACTAGAAGATGCTGTATCATCGCGTTGACACGATAATTTATAAATCGTGAATTATTCATAAATTTTATGAGATGAGGGGATGACTTAGTATGTCGTCATCAGTTTGTCATGTTATAAGGTTGTTTATCAATTTATGTACAGCCCAGTATTGAGCACGCATTTTAATGATTAAAATAGGTTGGTCCTTGGTCCCCTACGCTGTCTGGCAAACTGCAGATACCTAAGGAAATATTTTCGTGAATTTATATGTTATGGTTACTGTTCATGTTTTGTTTTATTCTAAAATATGCGACAATTGATTATGATTATACAGTAAATTTTATGACTTTCATACCCGTTATCTGTCTTTCTAATCACGAAATCGTTGTAAACGCCGTGTAATTTTCCAAAGGAATGCAAAATAATTATATATTTACAAGCGTCGCATAAATTGCGCACGGCAATCGAGTTAAATTGATCAATTGTTATCTCACGCCGGCTGTTATCGCCTAACGGTTGCACGCTGAAGCGAGCAAGGCCGTGTAGCTTTGTAGGGTATGTGGGCGCGACCGCCCATCCTGCATTATAGGCTTTCGCGCGCTGTGATAAATCTATCGCTAAACTTCAATCTTCAGCGGAGTTTACTTAAAGCGGCGAAGCATTCGCTCGAGATTTATTGGCGACTTTTGATATGCTGTAATGGATGTAATAAAACAATATTTACACGTTGGGAAGGTTTCACTATGATTTTAATGCACATGCATCAAGGTCGCTTTAGTATATAAGTTGTTAATACCTTTTTTTTCAGTCCTATACGGGATAGACAAGTTAATTGTACGAGTATAGAACTTAGAGTTTCATTAGCTTCTTAATAGAACTATGCCCTCCGTCATTAAAACATGATTCTATCATCTCTAGGGTGACGCAATCCTGTTTTAATTAGAGAAGTTTAAATTAGTTTTTATAAAACCGGCATACCGCCCCCATCAATTGAAAACTAGCAATGACAGTTAAGTTAATTCACTTTTACAGAGTCCACTTACCGCATATTTTATGTGTGTTTTAATTTCTGAGATTGAGACTGGCCGGAAGACACCAAGGCTAGAATAAAGAGGGATAGTGTCGGCTAACTACACCACAGCTTCAAATTGCGACAAAACTAGCACCAAAACAGTAAATTTTAGCATTAATCAACTTCTAATTAAACGGATTTCATCCAAAGGAAAGCAATGATTACTCGCATGAACATCCGTCTAATACAATGTGTTCTATGAACATTAGTTAACAGTATACCTACTGCGGAAATTGCGCAAATCCCAGCGGTAGTGCTTACAAGGGTCAAGCGTTCTGCATTACCAAGCACATTCATATGATGAGTTTGCTGTATGAACTGTGTCCTAATGAGGAAATGTTATTCAAGATATATAAATATTATGTAAGTTGTAATTGAAGTCGTGATGGCATTGAGGTTTGGGCATGCGGTCGAGAATCTCGACGGTCGCGGGTTCAAACCCCAGGCACACACCTCTGTCTTTTCGAAGTTATGTGTGTATTCACAATGAATTATCACGTACTTTAACGGTGAAAGAAAACATCGTGATGAAACCTGCGCACCTAAAACTTCTTAGGAATTTCTTAGGTGTGTAGTCCGCCAACCCGCACTAGGCCAGCGTGGTGGACTATGGCCTAAACCCTCTCAATGGTAGAGGAGGCCCGTGCCCAGCAGTGGGACGTATATGGGCTGATGATGATGATGATGGTATTTCTTTCATTCATTCTACACCATTCGAATAAAAGAGGTTGTATTTTCTGGCCCATTTTACCCCTCTTTGGTAAACTTCACAATTTAACTATTTAGAAATGATTAAACATACACTGTATTTTTATATATCTGGTTATGTTTATTTACTTGGAAATCCGTTTAATGCCGTGAACATGGATAGTTATACTGCGCGATATCTTTGATTCAATGGCAAGTCACAACAAATTGAACGTAAAAGTTTACGTTAGAAATACATGGGATCAGGGGGCTTGCGAATCTTCTCTATGTATGAATGACTAAGTATAATAAAAAAATTGGTCAATTAATTACATTTGCAAAAAAAAATTATAACATGTTTCTTATTTTCGTCATATAAAGAACAAATAGTATGCGATCAAGATTTCTAGTATCCATTATTGTCATTACATTGATCAAACGAAGAGTTCCCATTCATCTTCGCTTTTAATTGACTTAACAATGTAACGTGAATGATACAGGAACACGTCTATATGTGTTAATGATTATGAAAAAGTGAAAGAATCACAATGGGCATAGAGAGGGGACACGAGGGAAAGTTTAAGTCACTAGAGACGCACTGGAATGCTATGTAAATCGTGCATTACGATATTCCATAATGCATCGATTGTATACACAGAGTGTAAGTGTAGGTAACAGTTATAGTATAGATAAAAAAACGATACAAAATAAATAAAAATTGACGTTTTCCTAACAACCATAAGTATCAAATTGTGTGTGGTGAGTAGGAAAACGTCATTTTTTTTTATTTTTTGTCTGTTTTTTTTTGTGACAATGTGTTTGTAATGACCGTAACTATTGCATGCCTTGGTTTTCGGTTACGGTCTTTTTACAACTTGTATTTTAGGCTATTTATTGCGTGACCAATATGTGGAAATTACAGTGGAAGGTTTTGGGGTTACATTTTTATACAGCACTCATAGAAAGTAAAGAGCGAATAAATAGTAGTGATAGCATCGAGGTTAAGAATTTAGGCGATCGCAGGTTCAAACCCCAGGCACACACACCTCTGATTTTTCGAAGATATTTGTCTATTCACAATGAATTATCACGGGCTTTAACGGTGACGTAAACCATCATGAGGAAACCTGAACACCTTAAAGTTATAAGGAATTCCTCAGGTGTGTAGTCCACCAACCTGCACTAGGCCAGCGTGGTGTATGTATGTATATTAGTAAGATTGCGTCTATCCCTTACCAGTCAACACCGCATCAACAGTTTACGCGTCACTTGAAGCTCAGTTGACATGTCGGTACACAAGCAGTGCTCATTCACACCCGGCCTCAATAACAATGACGTTTTCAAGCGGAGCGTGCTTCCGTTTCCGCCAGACGCGATGACACGGCGCGATTTGGCGCGGGATTCTGCATGCAACACGTGCGAAATAAATACATGCATTTCGTAGTTTCATTATGACAGCCCCGTGGCGCAGTTGGTTGGGCATCAGCATGCGAACGAGCTCGATCCCCGCACCGGGACAAATGTTTGTCTCCACAAATATTTGGTTCAGGTCTGGGTGTTAGTGAGACCGAAAAGTTTCTAGTAGTTTCCGATACCTTCGACACAAGACTTGTCTGTTAGTGTGGGGTCAGAACTATGTATGTGACCATTGGGTGTATTTTTTTATTTATGGTGTCGATGCGAAAATAAGTCCAAATTAGTAACAGTAACAGTATTAAATATTTGCGAAGTATTTCCTACAAAATTAGAAACATAATAACTACATCGATGCTTTGCTAGTGCAATTGCTGGAAATCCAGTTTCTAGCAATCATTGATAACATTGATCAGCTTAATTGGTGAATATTAGTCTAAAACAATAAATCAACAACATAACATAAATGCGTCTTCATGTTTATAAGTAGAAAGCCTTTTCGTAATATCCGGTAGTATATAATATCCTACTTGTGAAGCCGGAACTCTTTCTGTAAATGCTAAATACAAATAAGACTTGCTTATTGTATGAAATAGATATCAATAAAGTCAAGAACACAAGATCGCTAACTGTGAAACCACACATGAAAAAGCCATTACAAATGCGACAATTCAAAAATAGAACGAATCTATTCAACGACGATTAGCATCGAGCATTTTCTGCCAGCCAACGTGTCATTGAGAGCGTTTATAAAGAAAACTCGTCGGTCGCGTATCGGAATCGCATACGTGATACAATATTAACACATTACGGCGACATGAATGTCAAGTCACTGCTCACTC
This sequence comes from Hemaris fuciformis, assembly GCA_907164795.1. NCBI lineage: Eukaryota > Metazoa > Arthropoda > Insecta > Lepidoptera > Sphingidae > Hemaris > Hemaris fuciformis. The sequence continues at coordinate 3,488,792 of OU015440.1, read as the reverse complement.
GTCACATTGTAATCAGAATCGATCATTACCGCTCTTAATCGATATAACGGGTGACGTAAAGGAGTACACAATTTGTATTGTTTATGGCCAGTATTCCGTTGTACTGTAAAATGGAAATATATTCAAATTCCGAAGTGTTTTTATGAGTGCACATTTTTTTGGGTCGTTCTAATACTTTTCTAAATATTGTTATTGTGAATAAGAAAAAGGCTTCGTTTTAAAAAAAAAAGTATTTAACCGTTTTTACAATAATATTATTAAAAATAGTTCTCTATCTATCTAGGTCAACATCTTGAAGAAAATTGATTTGCAGTATTATTGTTAATTATTCACGGGTATTGTTACGTCTGATAATAAACTATAACATAAATCGATTGTTCATTCTACATTTGTATGTTCTGTGTTCATTAATATGTTATGCACAAAGGCCGTTACTATATTGTCTCATAACAACAAGATCTAGAATACAAGAAACTAGTTTTGCAAAGTGCATAGGTTAAATGTAAAAAATAATAAATGAGATAAATATGTATATGTATTGTGCCTGGCTTACAAGGATTATTAAAACTCGCAATTTGACTGAAAATTTTATATACGCACTCACGCCTGAATTCTCTAAAGAGCAGGCAGAGGTGCATTTCTGCACGCACATTTCGGTAGTGATGTTTTCGTCTCACGTAACAACTACTATGCTGTCTAAATAATATTTATTTATATATGTAAGACTTTATTTAAACATATATTTATGCAAGTATTCATGTATCTCTGCAGTTGCACTACCCTTAGGTTGACTGGTAGGTAATGCCTTAGGCCTAAGTCCGCCTTTATACGTTTTTATGTGTAAAAAGCATAAATAAATAAATAAATCTTTCCTTCCAATATTTTGAGATGTGAATGTGTAATTATTGCAGGAAACAGTTCATTACTTGGAACGCTCAATGTGCTTTGGATATCCGTTTCTTTGTGATATTACTTTGGCCTTTGAATAGCATAATTATATTATTCATTAAAGTTTGGAAGATCCAAAGTTTTCGTACAAAATTTATTTAAAATTAGTAGCCATTTATGCCTTTTTATTAACGGGATTCACTAATAATTAATTGAAATTAAAATACATATGACATTATAATAATTTTGCGATAACCTTCATCTCTTTTCTTAATTTAACAGTCATTCTGATGGATAAAAGACGATGCTCTAGGGGCTAATCGGAAAGGGTCAATCTTTATCTTTTATCCCACTGTTCATTCAACAAAAAATTATCTAAACAAAAATAAAGCTGAGGATTTACATTATTTGCTTGAATTTATCTCAGGAAATACTGGTCCAATTTAAAAAATACTGCCAGTGTTAGATAGCGTATTTATCGAAAAAGACTATAGGCTGTATATCATCACGCTATAGGAATGGAGCAGCAATAGTAAATGTGGTAAATATGGGGAAGAATATTTCTTTTTAAGTCTAATGTTTCGCATACAGAATTGCGAGCAACAAATAGTATTTTATATTTGTAATCAGTTTGAAATTTAATGTTCATTTTTAAAAGGGTTACTCAAATTCCTTCTCAAGGTAACTAAATAATTTACCCTAATAATAATATAAGGGGCCCTTGGATAACAAAAAATGTGATGACACCTGACGCGACCGTTTGGTGCCGCGCACTGAACCGTGCTTCCTGTTTAATTATACCGCGGTTTAGACTTCAACATATAAATACGCGTCCATTACACATGTTAGACTGTGACACAATTTTATATCAGTTTTTAGCTGCTTTTTAGGGAAATGGCAATTTTTATCAATTTTTGAATAAAATGTTATTAGTACATTTTGTCGAACAAATTTGTGATTTTGGAATTCGTAATACGCATTTATAAGTGATTTCTTAAGAATAAAATTTTACTCCATTTCATCGGTTAAATTTAAATTTTATAGTTTTTAAGTGTAAGGCGATTCGCTCTCTATATAGTTTTACAAAAATAATAAACAGGAGCTTTTTTTCTAGAAAATAGTAAAAAATAGTCAATGAAATAAGCCTAACTGTCCACATGACTACGCAACCATGCCGTAGTGAAATTGATTATACATATGCACATACAATCAATTTCACAACCAATTAAACACTGCGATCACCGCGACCGCTGTTTAAAAATCTCACTTAGTAAAATTTCACTGAATTAGACCAAATTGTGCGAGTTTTGCGTAGCATTAATTGTCGCTATCAGGCGGACTAATTGCGACGCGCGTTTGAGAGCGTGACCACCGCCCATTCTCCGCCTTTCCAACTCTGGCCATGTTACACCATGAAATTTTCGACTATGTTTTAATTAATTAATACGCAAAAATGTTGCATAACGTAATGAAGAATACATGATCGTACTATAAGATCGTAGCTATAAGAAAACTCAATTTAAAGATTTAAAAATAAACTTTACAAAATAAAAATCTATTAACGCCTTTATTATTGGTATTTTTGGTATATTTGGTATTATTGGTATTAGAAATTATTGTGATTTTTACGCTCACAACGTCCATTGAAAATCTTGGGAATTTGTTCATGTTATCATCATTAGATCTTTCGATTATTATTATATGCAAAAACCTATAGCTATAGAACCAGCGGCCTCGTTTCACCGCTTTGTTTTTAAAATTTTGTAACAGAGACAATATGGCATACCAACTATCAGCTGATATGTTATATCAGATATTAAACAAGGTCCACAGCGTCTAACAGCAGTTGGGCCTCAGTCCACAATGATAGTCTAATGCCCGTTCAAAATGAAATGAAACGAAATAATATTTATTGAATCTATAAAATGTCACATCACTTAGATTCAGTTATTTCAAAATTTAGTCGAACATTCTGTTTGGAATGCTGTCATCACTATAGAAGAACTGGCAAGAAACTCTAGTGTTGCTCTTTTCCAATCGAAAATTCGTTAACAATACTGATACAAAGACTATATTTTTCGGATCAGAGCAGCTCATAAACTCCATATACTAGACATAGACTTATTACAGTGACAAATTCATCATCATCATCAACATCATCAGCTCATATTCGTCCCACTGCTGGGCACGGGCCTCCTCTACCATTGAGACGGTTTAGGCCTTAGTCCACCACGCTGGCCTAGTGCGGGTTGGTGGACTACAAACCTAAGAAATCCCTAAGAACTTTTAGGTGTGTAGGTTTCATCACGATGTTTTCCTTCACCGTTAAAGTACACTGATAAATTACTAGAAAGAATAAGTTTATACTCGAGACACAATGTTTCAAAATGGTGAACTTTTAAGTAACAGTATTATGGATCGGTCGAGCGCGCCGAGGATTCCGCCGCGGGAGCCAACAAACAATCCAATGGTTACTAATGAGAAACGGAATCTGCCGTTTTTGTGCAATGAACAAGATTTATGCCTTCCTCTCGTATCATTGTATTATGTTCTATGATTCGGCTAAACATTTTTTATTCTATCCGGAAATTTCTCAAATTAAGTGAGGCAATGTTCATATAAGAGATTAGCGTAGGTACTGTACAATCATGTAGTTTTAGGAGTATTGTATGTATTTACTTTATATTATTTTCAGTAGCATATAGTATATTATTATTATTTATTAAATGCGAAAAGTTTGTGGATTATTGTATGTATAATGTTACTTTTCTAAAAAAAACTTGATATCGGCAATCTTTGTTAATTTAGAGTCACCAACAGGTAAACATTTTCATATCAAATCCACAAGGCAAATAATATTATTAGGCCTAGTGACTTATATTCGCTATAATGTCAATCGATAATTAAAATACCCATTTAAATTAAACCCATGTAAACAAACATCGTTATCGATAAAAAGTGCCATCTATTAACAAGTGTTGATACTAAGCTTAATTACTCGTAATTTATTGTTGCTAATTCGGTGTTTTGGATAGAAATTGGCTGATTCGTGCAAGCATATAATGCGTGGGTCATTACCATAATATTAGCATAGTACATGAGCACACTCCACAAATCGCTGTCTTCGCAACACTCGCATCGCCACATAGTGAAAGTTGATAAGTAATACTCACTTGAAGGGAGATAGTAAAAAGTGATGACTACGCCCCTAATGGTTAAAAAGCTGAAATAAGTAAAAAATTACGTAACAGAAAATATTCATTGTTAGCCGTGTCCGTGAATAGAAGCGCGTTGAATTCTTTTGTCGCACGAGACTGTGCGAACACGTTGCGCCATCTATGATCAGTTGTCAAAAACATATACATTATAAAAATATGGCTACGTTATTGGTTAACCTCTATATATTTATCTACCTCCGAGTGTATTTTACCATATTTTAATATATCTACGAACAAATATACAGATATAAAAATATATAAACCAGAAACCCAGAAAAAATACTAATTTCAATATTTATTAATAATATCGATTCGGATAAAAATTCCAATAATATACCATCCGATTAATTATCAAACTACTGTGGAAAGCATTTGCTTTAAGATACTCGATATCTAGTTTAAAGTGTACGTACTACTGAATCAGGAAAATCCAATAGGTAACATTGAGAAACTAGTTTGATAGAAAAAAATATAGTTCCGCATATTGATCTTTATAATATCCAGACTCATGACAACGAAGGCAGATTATGTTTATTGCCACGGCACTAAAAAATTAAAACTTACATTAATTATGGAATCCTCTTTTCAGACAACTTTAAATAGTTATATTCTGTATTGTTTCTATGGAAGTTTCTGGTAATATTTTCACAGATCTAGTCTTATAGAAAAATTTAAAATAAACGACACATAATACAGTCTCGGTAACAAAGGATGTCTGGTTTTCAATATGCAATGACAATTACAATAGCTTTAAAAATTAACTATGCTTTGACACTCAACATTATTCATAAAAAAACCGATTTTTTAATATATAATTGAAGCCTTTATCCTAGTTGATAATTGTATTAAAAGTTTATCAATGATTCTAATTATAATTGTTATATAAGACTGCCCCGTGGCGCACTTCGATACTCAACAGCTTGCGAAACGAGAGTCCGCAGGTTCGATCCCCACACCGAAACAAATGTTTGTATGATCCACAAATATTTGTTTTGGTTCTGGGTACCGAAAGCCTCTCGTAGTTTATTATACCCACTACATAAGACTAGTATCTTAGTGTTGGAGTTAGGATTATGTATGTGACTGTTGGATGTATTTATTTATTGATTATATATTATTAATTTATAATATTTTTTTAATTTCTTCAAAATCAAAACCACAATGTTTGAAATTATTAAAAATTACTTTAAGGCTCAAAGAAAAACATTACCAGATTTGAATGGACATCAGTTCAGTAACAACTGGGTCAGATAACTGACATACTATCCGAACGCTTTAAGAAGTACATCCATATCGTCTGTAAATGTTGGTGACAATGACATTTCAGTGTTATCCGTGTTACATTTCGCGAATGTGTCGCAAACGCGCTAACAAAGTGCTAACTCAGCGATATTGGTCACGCGCATTGGCCATTTACCACAGGGCCGATGGAAGGTCATACGTAAGTCTAGATAACTATAATATATCTATTTACTTGAATAACTGTACTATACATTATTTTATTTTGAATATCTTGAATATCTTGTACTGCCGCGGTTGATGATTTGAACTGGAAGAATTCAGGTTGTGCATTCAATTTCTATAGCATATTTTTCGGGATATTTCTAATTATGATTTTGTTTTTGGCAGAATATCCATAGTAACCTTAATAAATGCCAAAAACTTTTTTTCTGAGCGACGTCGGCATAAAAAAGTTAGAATATTGTAAGTTATTGAAAGCATAGTTGATTTAATGTAATTGTTTACTAACCCAATTATGACATTATAACTGTAAAATATAATATCACGAGAAAACCTAGTCAAAAAACACAAGCCTAAGAATAGTAATTAAATTCTTTAAAATGTGAGGACTACCGAACAGAGCCAACTTCAGGTCAAAAGGTGTATATTTCGTAAGTTTGGTTATGAATGTATCACCAAAGATCTTAGATGATTAAAAAAGGAGGCCCATTGACCTTGTAAATAACTCTGTAGATTATGTGCACACTAATGATAGGATCCAATCAAGTTTTTGTCGACTTAATTGACCTCATAATAAATATGTAAATTGTAGTACATCTTCTATAAATATAATTGTAGATGTCTTATAACAATGTGTACTATCTTTTTATTTCTTCCAAAGAAATAGAAATCAGCGCCCTCTATTAAATATAGAAACGAAAGTAGCGCCACGACTGTAATTCAACTAAATGGCTATGTTGTTAGATATAAAGTTATTTTCCAAGCGAGATCAATCAACCCAACAAGTAATACAAATCCGAACTTTCCTTTCGCATATTCAATGGAAATCCCACACACCTATTACTCGGTACATAATCAAATACCCGTCAAGGGTATACCACGTTGATGACAAAAGAAAATGGCATCGCACACTTTCACAGCATTATCGTGTGTAGATATCCCGCCGCCCATGCATTAACCGCTCCATTGGCCACGCTGGCTCATGCTATCGTAAATAGCGGGTAATGGACGATGTCGTGGAAATGTGATTGTCGGTAATTATTTTACACGTCAACTTTAATGAGTACGGGGTGTGTTACTCTAGTTTTCTCGGCGTGGGGAATTTATGATCGAATTGGACCAAAGGCTAATGAGTTAACTTGGTGCTTTAGAATTTATGGTTCTACCCAAATAATAATATTTGTATGGCGTATAAATATGTATATGTCCATTACTCAGTGTTTGAGTATGAGAAAATAGTTTAAGAAAATCCTACTAAGTATATAAGTATGTCCTATTAAGTAATTGATGTGTTTGTATGTTTTTTTGGAAGATATAAAACACTTACTAGTCAAAATTAATTACAAATATGTGAATTTTGCACAGCTTACATGCCGTACTAGACACATCGATACACTTTTGCTTTTATCTATTTAACTTTTAAACAGATTATTACTTTCACCATTCTATGCTATTCCTAATTAAAACCTAACAGCCGTTTTCTCAAGCCATTCGCCAATATCTTTATCTTTTGATGACATGTCTTATCAAACTATTCATTGCCATAGCCGCATAACATTCGCATTCCATTGACACAAGAAGATCCAATAAAGTTCGACTCGGCCGGTCGTAAATCACTTGGCTGCCATCTTGATAAAGCCTTGCAGTCTGGCGGACATGTTACAAAAACATTAGATGTCCACTCGCGCCGCCCGCAATGTGTACCGGTGGCTCTAACTGATTTCCTGGACTCCGGGCTGTGTTTCCAAGAACTAGGGCACTCTCGCCGCGCCTACCTAAGGGCTGCCTCTGTGGCTTCGAGCTTATTAAACATGATTTATAAAAAAATAATAAGTGTTAAACATAATTTTATTGACTTTTAATAAGAATTTTATTGAAAAATGATAATGACTGAGGAAATATTATGTTAGTTACTGAAGCGTTATTATGATAAGTCAAGCAGAATCACGTATTACATTTTTCAATGTACATAAGTCATACGGTGCTTGATTTTTATAAAAATATGCTTTTCTTTTGTTTATTACAAGGGTTAAAACTATTCTCGATTGTTATAGAAAGAATAGTGTGATAGAAGCAGGGGGTTATTAAAAATAATTTAATCTGTATAACATTTGTGGAGAATATAAATAAGACATCAGTTTTTGGATTATTAATAGCCTTATGCCTTGGATTTTTAATTATTATTCAAAATAATTCAATCTAGTTTAGAATCCTTGAATATTATTAAGCCTTTGAAGCCATGATATTCCGGTTATGAATTAAAACTGAATTAATTATGTTACATAATACTAAAAAAAATCTTCATAAAATCGCTATAATTATGTCATATATTTAGAGACGACTCAACGAATGTGGCTAAAAATATTGGCATTAGTAGAATTTAAACAACGAAATGTATATTTATTTAGATTTCATGGCTTAGAAGATCTCAACACAAAAAGCGGCAAATTCTTCATACTGCCATCTAGCGGCCGTGAAGGAAAACATCGTGATGAAACCTGCACACCTAAAACTTCTTAGGAATTTATTAGGTGTGTAGTCCGCCAACCCGCACTAGGCCAGCGTGGTGGACTAAGGCCTAAACCCTCTCAATGGTAGAGGAGGCCCGTGCCCAGCAGTGGGACGTATATGGGCTGATGATGACACCAATATACCCAACATTCACATACACAACTTAGACCCGAAACCTAATTTTGTGTCATATGTATGAACATTTACTCGATGCCTCGGTCTCACTAACACCCAAACCCGAAACACATATTTGAGGAGGTATTGAGCTCTACTAACTACCTACTCTCGTTTTCGTTCGGTGACAGCCAATTGCGCTACGGAAGCTTTCCAGGGTTCTTTCCAGGGTCAAAGGTAAATGAACAAACCTATCGAGCCAGTGGTGTTCCACGTTAATTGTGTAATGTCTAGTTTATTACTGTTTATTGTGGGGTCAGGATATTCTTACTTATATGTCAAATTGTTTTTGTGAAATAAATATTTACAGCTTAAAGATTATTATTCGGAATTTTGTAAGGCAAGCTGGCCTTTTGGGCTTCCATGGAAAAACCGTCACTGGTTCGAGGCAGCCCTGCGCCACGTGACACATCCGTGCCATTGATCTAGCTGCGCTTGTCTGCCCGCAGTCTAGCGTAAACCATCAGATGTGAGCCGATTCACCCATATATTAATTAAAAGATACATTTCACATACTGGAACATCTCGCCGTCACAACAGAATGAGTTTACGACCAATTGTCGAGAATAAGAGCGTATTTAATGGTTCTGCGTGTTTTATTCACACACTAGATTAACTATTTGGAAAGGGGATATTTGTGGAGGATTAAATGTTTGTCGTGGATCAATAATGCTAAGCTGCTTCGTAAATTTTGTGCGGAAATTTTGATGTAATGAAAAATCGGAACCGTTTCATCATCATCATCAACAGCCTTAGTCGCGTCCACTGCTGGACATAGTTTACATCCTTCCAAGTAGGGGGACTAATTAGTCCCTTTAGTAAATTATTACTAAAGTCAAAAGTGGATACGAAGACTAAACCGAAAATTTAATTCGTATGTCCATTGCAAACTAAGTATGTGAGAAATTACTTGGTACTTACTTACTTGGTACTTGGTACCGATAAAAATTTAAGCCTTTAAGGTCTATTTATCAGCTATTAAGTCACACGTTGAATGGAACAGATAGTTTATACCAAATACATACATAAAAGCGAAACGTGGCATACTTATTTAACTTCCTTTCATGTAGGTATATCAATTATTAAAATGTGCATAAAGTACATACATATGTTGCGCGTTCGAGAATACATTAAAACCTACAAGTTGGACGTGTTTCTATCGTTACGAAATCCTGAAAATTTAATTGAACCGGACTGTGGAATCAACTGCTTATGACCACGTAACATCAATTGTAATAAATAACTTGATGGTCCGACGACAGTCACATGACTTTTTTTTTTTTGAGGGGAAAGCTGGTTAAGGATTTACTTCCCGCTGAGCCTCTCACGGACACTTACAGTGAGGACACGCTGCCCCCAGCAGCGCGCCCAGTGACCCCCAAGGAACCCTTTGCGTCGCCTTTTACGACAGGCAGAGGATACCGTGGTGGGATTCTAACGCCCCCTTGCCACAGGGCAGACAGTCACACGACCTGCACCACATAAAGAATTGTTAAGTGCTGTGTATAAATGTCAAAACTAGTACTCTCACAAAACCCACACAGATTTATCTTGATGAGGGGATTAAAGAAGTGGCTTCTGTTGTAACGGCCGGCTCCTCAGCTTTGCCACGACTGTCGATATAAACACAGATTTAAATATGTCGCAAATACATATGTATACATATAAGCTTTCCCAAATCTAAATAGCATGTTTTAAATCTGCTTATAGAAAAAAGGATCAGTTTTCGGTCTTTGTTTAGGTAGAATTTTTGGACAGCCAACAATACCTAGATTTAACAAAAGCATCGATCATTACCTCCTTCCCTTTGCCTTCCTATGTATTGAGCGTGATCATTTACGGGGCACGGGCCTTCTCTACAACTGAGAGGGTTTAGGCCTTAGTCCACCACACTGGCCTAGTGCGGGTTGGCGGACTACACACCAAAGAAATTCCTAAGAACTTTTATCGCTTATTACATTTAACAAAAGCAACATTATTTATTTTTAACTTGACCAAATTAGAATAAAAAGAGCAGCATAGTAAATACACAAATCAGGCCAAATAACGTTAGAATTTTATCTTTGCGTGCATTTGAACGACCTCTTTTAACACACAAATACATCATCCCAACGGTAACTGGAAAATGATGTTAAAACAAGCAAAGAATTCGAATTACGAAAGAAATTTGCGATGAATCGGAGCGCGCCCGGCCAGATTGCATCAATATTAATGAAGATGGCGTGGTGGTGCCGATGCGCGTGCGCACATCACCCGGCGCCGCCGCACTCCGCACATGCAGCCGGAAACTGCACCAAAAACAATAGCAATTATATTTTCGATATTCGGTGTAAAAGTGGCAATATTCCAAAAATCAGTTTATTTTATGGTAATCAATGATCGATTGACTAAATCGGCTCTTGGCTTGAAAAGTGAAGTGGTTGTGTATTAAAAATGGAAAATCTATACGATGTGATCAGAACTTTGAGTAGAAAAACCTTGAAACGAAAACCAAAGGTAAAAAATGTTAAAAGTTTTTTAAGAACAATAATGGGCTCTTATTTTTCAACGCCGCAAAAATATGTATTTAATACTTTCTATACATAATTTTAGTTAATATAATTTTAATTCATATTTTTTTTAAACATAAACCTCCAACATTATGCTGACGAAATCCGCGCTACACTTCGGTGAACCTTATACGTCAAGCCAATTACGAGTATATATAATGAGGAAAGTAATAAAAAAAATCACGTACCTATTACGAAATTCTATTATCAAAAACTACTTTTTATACAAAAAAAAATATATTTTCAAAAAACTCAAGACAATTACTAATCATAGAAAATGCATACTTTAAAATATATTATTACGATAAGTACCGTTCCAAATATGATTATAACTATTTCAGTATTGTACCGAGCCTTACTTAACACTTTATTGGGGTTTCAACAGAATTGCGCTCGTAATCATTTGTGTCAACTTGTTAGTGAAATTGACAAAGTCATGCTGAAATCTTTGACCATCTCTACATTTTACCATTTGAAGACGTTCAATGGAAAGTTGCAATCGCCCACGCTTAATAGTAAAATGATAAATAGTATCGCTTAAAATACAAGACTGCATACGCTAATTTTTTTAAAAATATGTTAAAAAATTTAATGGAATTAATTATAAATTTAAAATTAAATGCACTTGGAAGATTATTTGCCAACTCTTCTCTACCATAAATTTATCATTTAATATCGTAATAGAATGCAATGGCTACTAAGATAAAATATAAGACTTTTAGGACTTTTCCATAGGGTTTAAATATATATTAATAATTATTAATGTCCCATAAACACGCATTCAACCAATTCCATTTTAGATTTAAAGGCAAATCCGTGTGATTTTTTTAGTTTGTTCTTTTAAAGCCAAATCAATTGTATACATTCAATTATCAAAATCATAACAAATATTTAGTCTATATTTGTAATGTCTGTCGGATGTCACTGTCGGTGAGTCGATGAGACATCGCAGCGGTTCGGGAAAGCGTGAATGTACGCCTCGCGATGCCAGATAGAATATTTGCGTGTTTCATGGCACACATAAACAAACCGGCTAACGAACCTCGCAGACACGCAGTTACGCGGAAAATATTCAATTAACATTATTGTATACTTCAATTGTATGTACCTAATTATATCATACATGGAATAGACCAATAGTTTTTGTACAGCATGCTATTTTGCTGAATTAATAAAAAAATAACGGAAAACTCCAAGTATATATGTTGTCTAGTACATTCAATTATATTATGTATAAACATTGTTCATGTTTTGTTTTATTTTGCCTAACGTAACATTCAACTTGTTACAGGTTCAACCAAAGGCGACAACAAACGGAATTGCGAAAGAACGCATACCCGAACGCGAAAGCAGAGAAACGAGAGATTCGAGAGAAACGCGAGATTCGAGAGAAACGCGAGACTCGAGAGAAACAAGAGATTCGCGGGAAGTACGGGAGATTCGGGAACTTCGAGAGTCAAGAGACGAGAGTGAGAGGGAACATGCGGAAAGGAGAGCGCAAGCGTCATCACCGGCGCCGCGCGAGCGTGAACGCGAACGTGATCGAGAACGGGAGAGGGACAGAGAAAGAGAGAGGGAGATGAGAGATGAAAGAAGAGAACAAACGACACCACAGCATGACGGTCGACACCCGCTCCTGCAGTTCGCTGTTGATCATTTCAGACAGAGCCCAGAGTAAGTACCTATTAAAATTTATTAGTTTTGATGCAAATTTTCTATGCAAGTTCCAATTTTAGGGATTAATAATAGGGTATCAGATTCGTTATTTAAAAACAGTTTTTACATAATAGTCGCTCTAAATATATTAAAAGATGACCCAATCGATAGGTACGTTTGTTTTTGATCTTTTATAATTGAATCTGAGGTAGGTCGTTAATCCTAAATAATAGGTTGATTATGGCCTTAATACATAACTAGTTAAATAACATAGGCTTTTCCCAACGTAGTAAAGCGTTATCATCGATCAACACGAGTTGCTTTACATATTACACAGTGCAGTCGAGGGACTTGAAGTTACGTGTATGATACACTCATAATGATAGCGAAACAGGTGAGCGGGCACGTTGCCTAACAGCGCCTGTTGCCTTGTGTATGCGGACGTTATATATACCGTGACTTTAAAAATACAACAATTAATCCACTGCGATTTGAAAGACCATAAAAGTTTGACGTCATACGGTCGAAAAGTAATAATGTAATTAGTCAAAAATAATAAAGAATATATTTACGTGACTTATTGAATACGTTTATACTGAATAGGATGGAATCTTGAATTACGTTTTTACTTATTGAATACATTTTAAATAATGGTATAGACATACATACATACATAACCTCACGCCTGTATTCCCCGAAGGGGTAGGCAGAGGTGCATTTCTGCACCCACATTTCGCCAGGTATGTATAAGTCCCACGTAATAGGGGGCGAGCCTATTGCCGTTTTTCGGGCACAATTCCAGACTCCGTGCTGCTACTGAGAATTTCCTAATGGAAAAACTCAATAACACTTTGCCCGACCCGGGAATCGAACTCAGGACCTCTAGATCGCACGGCACATACTTATGGCGCGAGACCACGAGGCAGTCAATGGCATAGAATTTAATGTTATCTTAATAACCCTACCGTATAACTGAACGCGTACATATTGAAAAGCTATTGCTATTTGTGTATGTACCATTCTCGGGATTATTGTACAGTAAATACTATTCATGCGTTCATTACTCAATATTAATTCGAAATGCCAATCTACCCACGCATATCCGCCATTGCAATTCAAAGTATCATCAATAACAAATTTACCATAGTATACACCTAATATTCCAAAGAATATAATCCCTACACCACAACCAATCTGTTTTTCGTTGAGGAGTTACTAGGGAGTCATCACGAAGAAGTAATAAGAAAAATTATTGTGTGTAGGAATTTAACAGCTCCATTTTAGAGAATTCTGGTATATGAAATGAAATAATATTTATTGAATCTTTAAAAAATGAAATACAGCACATAGATTCAGTCATTTCAAAATTAAGTTTACCACCCTGTTCGGAAGGCAGTCATCACTAGAGAAGAACGGGCAAGAAACTCTAGTGTTGCTCTTTTCCAATCATGAGATTGTCTACAATATTGATACAAATACTAAATTTTCCGAATTAGAGCAGCTCATTATTTCAATCTCAGACTATTGTACTATTTTAAGTACATCATCATCATCATCAGCCCATATACGTCCCACTGCTGGGCACGGGCCTCCTCTATAACTGAGAGGCTTTAGGCCCTAGTCCACCACGCTGGCCTAGTGCGGGTTGGCGGACTACACACCTATGAATTTCCTAAGAACTTTTAGGTGTGCAGGTTTCATCACGATGTTTTCCTTCACCGTTAAAGTACGTGATAATTCTTTGTGAATACACACATAACTTCCAAAAGTCAGAGGTGTGTGCCTGGGGTTTGAGCCTGCGACCGTCGAGATTCTCGATCGCGTGTAAACCTCGAGGCCATCACGACTTATTTTAAGTACGGTTTGAGTTAATTACAGTTCCCTCTATTCGCAGCCTAATAAAGTTCAACAAATACCATCACATAATTACGAGTAATTGTTTAATTCCTACGCAGTTATGGCAGAGCTCCCACAATGGTTTGCAAAAAACGTGGGCCCTGCTTTACATTGAATGCAGGATTCTTGTGTTCCATGAACCATCGGACACTTTCCTCTGCGTTACTTTAATGGCGTCTAGTAGGGTTGAAAGACAAGCTTTTAAAATTTTACTAAATAATTGACAGTCCTAATGTAAAAAAAATACGAAGCCGTAATATTTTTTTTAAGTTACAGGTTAATAGTTTAATATAACTAGATTTTGTTTATTAATTTAGATTTGTTGATAGTATTTCCTATATGTAGTTTTTTAAACATATGAAATCAATAATCTTCATCCTAGAAAATTAATTCTGAAATGCAAGTGTGTAATCTATCAGATTTTACTAATACAAATGAACGCTATAATTACAAAGAAATCAGGGAAGGTAAACTGAGCATCTAATTCAACCGTTATATAAAATACATACATACATACATAAACTCACGCCTGTGTTCCCCGAAGGGGTAGGCAGAGGTGCATTTCTGCACCCACATTTCGCCAAGTATGTATCAGTCCCACGTAATAGGGGGCGAGCCTATTGCCGTTTTCGGGCACATTTCCAGACTCCGTGCTGTTACCGAGAATTTCCTAATGGAAAAACCCAATAACACTTTGCCCGACCCGGGAATCGAACCCAGGACCTCTAGATCGCACGGCACATACTTGTACCGCGAGACCACGAGGCAGTCAGTTATATAAAATGATTATAGTGGAATCGTTTTTCCGCTTGCAAAAACGCCTGGAGAAAAAACAATAGCAAAAAGTCGATTCACGTCTCACAGGCGTTCACTGTTAGCTCAAATCGTTGGTTTCTTTCACACCAGTTAAAATACTGTGACTCTGAAGTGACCGTTATTTGGAATTATTTGATAAATAAGAATGATTTATTTACGCACATTTTTTTATTAATAAATTTCAATAAAAATCTTTGCGATATAACTAACTAGAAAAACAATTGGATATCAATGTCGATTCAGTTCCCATTGATTTACAAACATCAATAAGCATCATACGTTTGGGGTTGGGAACCTCGGAAAATTTACCGAAAAGTGAATATTATAAAACGCTAGGGGGCTATATTGACTTGCCGACAAATAAATCAATATTCAATAATATGCTGAGATACTAACATTATACATCGCTTGCTGGACTCAACAGTTTTAGTACTTCACGCTTCGTTAAAACAACTGAATTTGTAATGCTTCCATCAACAAAGTTATGTTCTGACCGAATATTTCGTGATGAATTTCATGCTTCATTAATTTCAGTAAATCTGAGATGTTCGATATTATTAGCATGTTTGTTTTCAAATTGTGCACCGAGGTACACGTAACGCGCGCTACTTTCCACACAACGATTCTCTTCATGTTTCACTTCGATTGTTAGCTGGATCGTAACAATTCGTGCATCGGCATGTAATGTCGCTTTTGAATTATAATTTTAATGTCTTCTGTATGTTGTACTACTAATCTCTCCAATTTAAAAACCAATATTGATGTATTTCGATGTTACTTTGAAATCCATTAAAATATTGTGTTTTAGAACGCAATAAGTTGAGTTATAAAGTGCCATAAAGCAATGTCAGAACTCTTTAATTCCCACGAATAAAGTCCTCTAATAAATATCTTATGCATGCTGAGTGACCTATGAACATTGCATAGAAGCGTTATAATGAGTTTAATGCCTTGTTACGAATAATTTGAGATGATGATAACTAGAAACAATATTCAGATCACCATTTCACAATTACCAAATCCTCCACAAACCCACAATCAACATGAACTTCCTTAGTCACAATCACAAATTCCCGGGTCATCTTACACCACTTATAGCAAAACAATGAGATTTTGTAACAATTTAAGTTAGGTAACGTTACGGATGCGAAACAATGAGCAATAAAGAATATTCTTAAAAAAAAAGTGGGGCAGCCCTAGTTAGTGAACTCTGCTCGCGCGGAACGCGAGGTCGGGGGACACTTGTGTCAGAAGACGAGGTACCTTCGGTCATGTAGTGCGGCGCTCTCAGTGATAGTGCATATAGTGAAGTGCTTGCAATCTTCCGTGCGTGCAAAATGCCATGCAATGCTGCTAAACGCATCAAGGATCGAGTGCAAGTATTTTTTGTTTACACTTTTTAATGACGAAATCTATGGAGCTATTGAACTGATTGTAATTTTTTTTTTCAATGGTCCAAAGCTACGTTATACAGAGTGACATTAAATACGTGTCGATAAATGCCGGATGGATAGGGAGAACCTTAAGGGAGTCTCAGGGATTAATTCAGAATTTTTTGTAGTAAAAACCTAAAATGATTTGTTAAACAAGGTTATATTTCTTATCAGCATAAAGATGACAACAACCGCTAGCGTTATATTACATGTTTTTAGTATTCGAGTGATAAAAATAAAATATACGCAAATATTAATTAGTTGTGACTTATTTAATGTCACAATGCCTTCTGGACGTTTTTGCTTGTCATTTTAACTATTGTTGTTATTTAATGCCTGTTTTTAAAGTTTTTTTATCCGAACAATATATGAAAATTAATGAAGTATTTTTAAATTTGTTAGTTAATACACCGAATGTGACCCTCAAATTGGCTTACCAGTAATGTTATAAGAGTTTTAAAATTTGGAAAGCTCGACTTCCACAAGATAAATTCCCGTTAAGAGTCAACATTACGCGGTCATCAGGTGGGACCGATCGTAAAAAAATCAATTAAATATTATCACAGAAAGATGCACAAAATTCTTACTAAGTACACACGACCTCATAACAGTAATAATAAATACATCCTGTAGTACCATACAACGTTTTGAAGTATTTGTCGCCGACATCGGAAACTACTAAATACTTTTCGGTTTTAAAACATCCGAACTGTAAACAAATATTTGCGATTTGCAAAACGCAAACGTGGCCAAACGTGGTTCTGGGTTAGAAATCACAGCTCAGCAAACGTAGGACGCCCTCTAGGTCTAGGTAGGCCCTATAGGTGGGGGACGATATAGGCAAGGTGGCTAGCAGCGGTTGGATGAAGAGGGCTGGGAATCGAGCCCAGTGGCGCGGAGAAAGGCTGTTGATGATGATGATGATGATGATGATGATGATGATGATGATGATGATAGTGATGAAACGTGGCCTTTCGTTACAAAACTAGGCTTATGCAAAGTCCGCAGGATGAGATGAAATATTTATTTAATTATGATGACTTTGCCTTCTATTAATGCTGTTCTAAAACTGGAATTGTTTGGTATGCAAAAAATTGTCGTTCTAAGCTGCAGTTACAGCTATCATAACAATAATTATGTCGGAATTGAAATCTTTTGGTCGAGTTGAAATCGTCCTTGTGTAACGAGTAATTGGGCACGTCTCTACAGCTCAATGCAAATATTTCTTCTATTATACCCATTGAAAAGTCAAATGACATTGATTTTTTTATTAATTTTATATTCAACTTATTATTGTGCAAGTGTATTGATGTAAATTTATATAATAATAATAATATACATAATGATTTCGTTAGTTGTACTGCGGTAAGAATGGGACGGTAAGACTGAGGTACAGTAGAATCCGGTTATAACGACGGCCAAGGAACATCGTACTAACCGGAAGCCGTAATAAACGAACAGACATTATTTATTTATTTATTACATATATTAAAACCAAACATATGCCTATACTTACGTCACTAAAAACGGTTGGTTGTTAAATGCGAAGTCGTACTAAACGGACTACACTGTATAAGATAATATAACTTACAAAAAATTTACATGAGAAAATATTTTTGCGTTTCGTCACAGATAGTCGGAACCATATTTTGCTGATGGTTGGATATTCGTTTTGTCATTGTCAGCACGGATAGCGACCAATGTATGTACTTAAGTACAATCCGCCATAGTCATCACTAATCAAGCTGTGTACATCCGGCTAGCATCTGGTCGGCATACTGTCGACTGCTAAGCGATGACTTGAGTCGCGACTTCTTCAACTCAGCTAAGCGAACAATTTTTCCGCGCGCTGAGTTGGAAGATCGAAAACCCCGACATACTGCTTTTGGCCTTCCCCGAAGTACCGAAAGGGGAGCTTAACGAACTTGTTAAAAAAATTGCCTACTCTTACCATCAGCTGATAGAGAAGTCATTTTACCATCCTATTAAAGTATAGAATTAAAAAAAATTATCACGTAATTTCTATTTAACTATGTGCGTGTTGCTATGAGAATTATACGTGCCGTCTGCCGTGTCTAGTGTCTAATACAACAGTCTCTTTTAAGTTTTCTACTAATTAAATCTATAAATTTGCAACTAATTAAAGAAAAGTACGACAATTCCGCGTGATATTGTGACACGCAACGGATTAATTTAATTCAATATAGTCAGCTCGGTAACGTTTTCCGACATCTCAGTATATGTGCCTACTCGTATTTAATATAAAACGCACTATAAAAACACTTATTTTCTCAGTAAAATACATGTTTTGTTTCATGCATATCGCAAACTTTTCAGTTTCATTCTAAGTTTATAAGTAGATCAAATATTTTTTAATGATCGTCAAACATTTATCGTAGTGCCGAATCTAAATCCGCAAGTTTTATGTTTCACGAGATTTTGCTAAATACACATGCAATCACACATCAACCAATAGTTTTTGAAAAAAATCATATTTAAATAAATTCAAAACGTACCAAGGCTAACCTTCACTAAACCTGAAATAAAACGCAACAATCGACGTCCGAAACTACTAATTCCATTAAAAAATCTTAATTCAACGTCCATACTTTACCTGCGTAATTCTCTAGTAACAAGTAAGTGTAATTATCATAAAGCATTAAAGACGCATGCAACGTATACTCAACAAGGAATCTCCGATCGTAATTAACATGCTTACCGCCACGCAACAGCTCGCGTCATTTCCTAGTTTCTATCATTAACACCCCATGTACGACTCTTAGCACGAGTCTATAAATCGGAAAGGGATAAAATCTTAGTCCACCTCCCTGGCCTAGAGCACATTGTTGAATTTTACATACCTAAGAAACTACTAGTAAAGAACCATTTTTGGATACAAGTGGTATCAAGAACGTCAAATAGAGTTTTACAAGTTCTTTTGAATCGTCAATAATTATTTTCAACTAAACTTTTACCTCTTCGGAGCGCCTCAGCAACACGAAATGTCATGTTCTTTTATTCTTTATAAAATAGCAATATAATCATTTTTTTTAATTGACATTATTTCAATTTTTACACTATAAATGTCATAACGATACAAACTGTAGCAACAAAACAAATTTCTGACCAATTTGATAAATGTCAACTGCTTCTAAAAAGCCATGTATAAAAAAAGTTCAGATTCTTCCTTAAATTTTCCTTTAAACCTAACTCAGGAACAAGAAGCTGTGAACAGTCCGTCTGTATTAAAAATATTTGTTTCTTCTACATGTTTGTGACACTGAAGTCGTCGTATCTGCTGCGGCACAGACTTAAATTGACGTTAATTCGATAATGACGACGATTTCATGATCCATCGTCATATTATTATGTGTTTGCGCAATATTTCAGATTAATTTTAATACCTAAACAGCCACAGTCATTGCACAAATCACTTTCTACCATTTGTGCATGATGTATTCTCATTATCCGACATTCAACTTCCGATAACTTCTCGAAATGGCACTGGCTTCATAATATGACGTCAGAACTGACGTTTCCCGTTAATCCAATGGAAATCTGCAATTTGCAAAGCAGACACGACTTGACAATTACGCCGCGTCACACTCCAACTGAAGAGATTTTGATCTCTTAATCTATCAATGTTTGTGTCTCGTTATCTTTGTGTGTATCGAACTGCAGTTTCTCCGGTTAGAAATGTCTCATTGGAGTCAAGTTGGGCCTTAGTATATAAAGCTTTTATTATGTAGTTTAATTATACTGATGTTGAACTGTAGTACTGTGCTATTTAATTTAATGACGGTGAAAGGAAACTTTAAAGTTATATTTATGGAAATAACAGTTGTCGTAAACGTTGTTTAATTATTTAAATTAAATAATAAAAAATAAAAATAAAAACTTACTGACTGATTCTCAAACGCGACACAACTGTTTGGACCTACTATAAGGGGATTAAAACTATCTAAGTTTATAATAATCATCAAACCAACAGGCACTGTTCAAAACAAAACATTTTCATTTGAATTTCGAAAATTACATCATTGAACGTAACACGACTATATTGCCCAAAAGTGCGCTACTAAATTCGCACGACACAGTCCCAAGTGACGATTAACGTACGTAATACCGCATTAACAATAACCGCGTTAGCAAGGGACATTTGAAATCCGAATGCAGAACTGTTGGCGGACTGAGGACTCAGTGTTGTCACTTTCGCTGAGCGCGGCGGTCGGGTCGCTGGTCGCGGTCACAAAATGTCGAACAACTCGCGAGCCGTCGGCGACATGTCCGGGGACAGTTTGTCGAACGATGATGAGGAGCACAATGAATTGCTGTGAGATTCCCTTGTGTTTTGTTTGTTGTGTTTTATGACGTCATTTGCGTATTGAGTGTGCATATTTGTTGTGTTTTTCGATATTTACAAAATCTGTCTCGTGAGCAGGTTTACAAGACCGTATTTTTTAAACCACAATTATGTCATTTAACAAAATGTGTGTCATTACAGTGTTAATGTTGAAAATCTTAATCAATATCCCTTATTTAATGTTTTTATCTCTACGAAGTTTAATAACACTTATTTTTTTTGTCATCATAATAATATTTCCAACTTAAATGCAGCATCAAATTTCATTTAATAATTTCGAAGTGTGTGTATATGTATATTGTTTAAAAAGTGTCCGTCAGTGTAGCGTTTTGTTTTGTTTTTCGTTACATAATAAGATGCAGTGATACACACAGTGCATTCAAAACTCTGCCGTTTTCAAATGTCTTGTGTTAATGTGCTCGAATACATTTACATTTAACAGCATTTCCATCTAGTCTGTGTTATAACGTCAACGATATCTAAAATAATACGTATAATTTTAGAATCCGATAGCTCCAAAATCAAATGTAGTTTATCGATAAAACTATGGGATCTTTTATGAAAAGTGCCATTTTTTATGTTACTTTCCGAACAGATATGTACTCGTATATATCTTCCCTTGCACTGAATAACAGATATAAAGTCTATCACACCTATTTTCCTAAATTCAGTGTGCAGATATATATAACTACATACAACCATGTATCTCCCACTGTGAAGTTGTCGTATATCGGGCACATTTCAAAAATCAGTGCTGCTGTTTAATTTTATTCTCTTAAAAAAACAGTAAAATGTCGCCCGTCTGTCCATCTCCAATATTCTCGACCTTACGCTTATTATGCCTTAGGACTAGCGACGTAGGTAACATAATAAATAATCTTTTTTTTTTACTGAAAAACTCACGATGTCTGAGTGAATCGAACCGAGGTCTTCGCGGTTCATAAGCTCTGTTCGTGGGCTGACCGAACACGCGCAACCAGATGCATATTAATTCCATCTTGTGATTTATGTCTTACAGCCCGTTATGGGAATAGAAACCTTGTGAGGTAACCTTTTTGGTGACCTCTTCTACTCAATCATAAATAAGATGTCTATAGATCATTAAATTATTTCATAACAAATCCGAAGGTTATTGCTTTAGTATTGTTTATGTTTGAATGTTTTGTAACAGCACAGCCTCGTTATGTTAAACTTTTTGATGGAAACTTTTTTGTGATTATTAAAAATGGGATATAATTTAATAAGTATGCTGTGTTAAGGTATCGTAAAAATTGTAAATATTCGAATGCAATGAATGTTATCTATTATTTCACAATTAATGTATCGAGGTAACACTCCTTTTTCCCCTTAATAACAAAACTTTGCCATATTAAACCTAAATATCTTTATTTCCACTTTTTTTTTATCTTACTTTTGACTTATCTATATTGAATTAGTCATACGCCCCAAACCACGATCTTGTAAAGCATTCATTACAATACAATAATCGAAAAGACAAACAGCCATTGTATTTTAATTCAAAATGTAGCATCGGGACCTAATTCATGTCCTAATATCGAAGGTACAAGTAAAAACATGTATAGGTCAGTGGGTCGATGACCGTGGGTCTTTTCAACCATACGTCTACTGCACCAAGTTCTGTGCCCGAGCAGAGCACAAATACACAACCCTGCTATATTTGGGCTTCTATGGAAATACCGCCACTGCTAGGAATATTACGGAATATGAATTGTCAGATATCAATGAATTCTTAGAAATCAGGTTCATTCATAACTTCAATGATGATTTTAAGAAAGAAGCTTTATAATTCCATGATTCGAGGTTGCATAATATAATAACAATTTAAACATGATTGGTACTGAGAATACTTGATATCCCCATGAGTGTTGACTTGAAACATATTGAAATCATAAGCTGTCTTTTTTTACTTCTAAAACTGCGTAAATTCTACTCCTTCGTAGACTTTTAATGGGATTCTATGAGAAAAACTATAAATAGTTAAACAAAAACATTGTATGCAAATGAATTCCGATAGGAAACCATAGCGCGAATGTGTTAACAACGGGCATCGGCTCATTAATAATTAACGCACTTTAACCGAGGATTTCCCGAACAGGTTTTCCTCATTTCCTTTTACAAATGCTTTCCGTGCTGTTATTCGTAGAATTGTCAGTCTTCGTAGTAGGCTGAGCCGGGCTGGAAGGCCGGTGAACCCGACATACGCATCCTGCCCCCCTCCCCTAGGGCTGGCGGGTAGAAGAGGTATAATCAGCTTTCCCCTCGAGAACAAAAAAAAAGAGTGACAGTATAAGACAACACGAAAGACTGCGTGTTGTAAAACAACTTGCAACCTGCACTACGTCTTACTTTAAACACTTACTTACCCTTCATACTTATACTGAAAACAAACAACACTGCACCTGCTGCTATGGTGCCTTCGAAATACGTCCATTACTCGTCATTAGACACAATAATATGAGCTACCTTTCATATTTTCTACAGTAAACTAGCCAGGATCTTAGAAAGGACACTTGGGATAGCCTATTCCATAGCTTCAAAGCCTGGTTGTCCCAGAAGTAGGCTCGTAGTTCATAACTAATTAGCTCAGCGAATAAAATTCTTGTCTAAATCCAGTGAGGAGAGATGAGAAGCTTTAGCCATTTAATGCTCTGTTTTGATAGCACCGTGCCTACTGTGGTATTGACACTGCATTACCAGCATAAAAATGTAATATAGTTTTGTAGCTTGTTGTACTTACCTACAGCCAATCGGACACGGTTGATGAGCGCTAACCGCAGTTTACCTATTGTTATGCCGCCGCTAGCGCTGCTATTACCAGCAAATACAACTACTTTCGACCGACACAATGCGACAGTCAAAACTTTTGAATGAATGACGTCACGGATTTTCGCTTTCAAACGCGGAGTAATAATTTTCTCGCTTATGAATGACGGCAATATTTATTTTTCATTTAATTCTGGAAATTATACCACTGAATTCACTACACCACCTTCATGGCATGTCACTTGCCGGTCTTCATTGCTCCTTATTACTTAGGTCTTGAAACACAGCTAGTGAAAATTTGGTGCAGAAATGCACCTCTGTCTACTTGTTTGAGGATAAAGGCGTGACTGTGGGCTACAGTCTAGAACTCTAGAGCTTATAACTCTTAGCCCAAAGTCATCAAACCATCTCTTTGCTCTAGGAACGAACACATTTTGCGTAATCTGCTGAGAAATCCCATATTAGCCATGCCTTAACCATATACATCGAATAGATGCCTGCGTATCTATGTGCCTAAGTAATGAAATACTCAAGTCATGGCGCTGGCTCGCATACATTCACTACGCCAAAGGAACAAGGACATCAAGGAGTGGTCTGAGCGCAGCCGGTGCCCGAGCGAACCACTCGGTATTATTTGTTGTTTAGTGATTGCAATCTGTGTATCGCGCTGCGCCTTGCGCCATCGCAGCGATCATTAGGAATGCGTAGACGGATATTAATAGCAATATCTAAAAATAAATATACATATAAAGAATAATATTAATATTTTAAACGTGAAAGTTTTTTTTGTACCCAAATTCAACAAAAACGACTGAATTAATTAGACCAAAGTTTATAATGAGGAGTGCAATTTTACAGACACGTTACGCCAGGTCTGTTATAAGTTCCATGTCATAAGCCTATTTTTGTTTTTGAGCAAAAAAAATTACAAAACCTTAAGAGTCAGGGCCACACACTTATGTTAATGTAATTGACGTAAACAAATGTGCGTATTCATTAACCCCTTTACCTCTCATTGCTGGGCACGGGCCTCCTCTACAAGTAAGAGGGGTTAGACCTTAGTCCACCACGCTAGCCTAGTGCGGTTTGGCAAACAAATATTACAAATTAGGTATATTTTATTACAAAATATTTTTTTCTGGACCAATTCTTTAGTCTACAAAGAGCGAGTAACAACTTTGCTGGAGAAAACATTTTCGCTCAGTGTTTTCATTTGATTCTAAATTATTTCTTACACCATCTGCAGACTACTAAAATTACGTCACACCGTTGACCATTACCTGCGATACAGTCTACAACATTTAAAATTTATTCAATAAATAGTATTACTTAGTAGTAATGTAAATTGTCGGTGATAATATCGAGCGCATTATGTAACTGTAACTAGGCCTAGAGGATATAGACAGGTTGACCTTTGAATGCTATATTTAGATACATAGCAGCTACTGTTTAAAAAACATGGTAATATTGCTATAGGAATAATAACTGACTGAAAAGATTTGAGCCAAAAACAAAATAAGATCATAAATATAACAATTCAAAGTATCAGCGTTAAAACATATGACGATCGCATTCAGATCTTGATCATCAGCTCATATACGTCCCACTGCTGGGCACGGGCCTCTCTACAACTGAGAGGGGTTAAGTCCTTAGTCCACCATGCTGGCCTAATGCGGGTTGGTGGACTACACACCTAAGAAATTCCTAAGAACTCTTAGGTGTGCAGGTTTCATCACGATGTTTCCCTTCACCGTTAAGTAAGTAATAAATTCGTTATTAATACACACATAACTTCGAAAAGTCAGAGGTGTGTGCCTGGGGTTTGAACTCGCGACCGCCGAAATTCTCGACCGCGTGCCTAAATATCGAGGCCATCACTACTCTTAATACTCAGATCTTAATATAACACATTCCAATACTAGAGAAGTTATAAGTTCAGACCTCACTCGAAACAATATTCTAACGATTTGCTATTTCCACATATTGATTTGAAGTGTGTTTGGACCTCTGGCGCTCTATAGTCTCTGCCTACTCCAATGGAAGACAGGCGTGAGTTTATGTATGTACATGTTGATTGGAACATATCTGCGCGCTCGTATTTACACAGCCTAATCGAAACTGAAGTTTTAATTGAATCTACGATTACCAAAAATTTTCTTTTTCATTTAGTGTTATACGAGGGCAGTCCGATAAGTACTTAGCCTACAAAAGAAAAACGAAAATTTTGGAAAAGTGGCGATTTATTTCTCATCACAGTCTTCTTTCAACTCGATTCACTTGACCCAGCGATGCTCCAACTTCTTTAAGCTGTCTGAAAAGAACGTTTTCTGGAGGTCTACAAAGTAGGCCTCCGTGGCGGCGATAACCTCCTCATTCGACTCAAATTTCTGTCCGGCGACGGACTTTTTCAAGTTTGGAAACAAAAAGAAGTCACACGGGGCCTAATCTGGAGAATACGGTAGATGGAGCAGCTGTTCGTAGCCTAATGTGACCAATTTGGCCGTTGCGACGGCGGAGGTGTGAGCCGGTGCGTTGTCATGGTGGAAGAGCACTTTTTTCTTCGCCAAATGGAGCCGTTTTTTCTACAATTCAGCGTTGAATCGGCCCAATAGTTCGGCATAGTAGAGCCCTGTGACCGTTTTGCCCTTCTCCAGGTAGTCGATGTAAATCACACCTTGTGAAACCTAGAAAACGGTGGCCATCACCTTTTCGGCCGATGGGACAGTGTTCGCCTTCTTCGGAGCACATTCGCCGGGTAAAGTCCACTGTTTCGACTGTTTATTGGTCTCTGGTGTGTACCAGTGAATCCATGTTTCGTCGACGGTCACGAAACGACGCAGAAACCCCTTCGGATTGCACCTAAACAGTGTCAAACACTGCTCTGAAGTTGTGTCACTGATGCGCTTGTCGTCCGAAGTGAGCAAACGCGGCAGCCATCGAGCCGACAGCTTTCTCATGCCCAATATTTCATGCAGGATATGACCCACGCGGTCTTTTAAGATGCCTACTGTCTCAGCTATCTCGCGCACCTTCAATCGGCGGTCTGCCAATACAAGATCGGGACTTTTCTCACGTTATCCTCCGTGGTAGCCGTTTTTGGGGCACCTGGGCGTGGCTCATCAAAAACTGACGTGCGACCACGTTGAAACTCGTTAAACCAATTTTTGACGGTCGCCATTGAAGGAGAAGAGTCACCGTAAACAGCATCCAAGCGCTTTTTGATATCGCTGCGCGATTTCCCTTCCAAAAACAAGAATCAAATCACCGGCCGATATTGCTCTTTTTCCATTTTTCGAAAATCCGCGGACACGTCCGCTTACACACGCGGTCAAAACAAAACTACAAATCCAATTCGGCTGAAATTTTGACAATAGCCGTCTACGAAGATGTGCTACATGATGGTAAATTTATCTTACGATAGTGGTGCCATCGGGCGGTGAGGCTAAGTACTTATCGGACTGCCCTCGTAATCATGCTCAAATTGTCAGCCATTTCAACAATAGCGCAAATCCCAGAAGACAAGTCCACGGCGGTTCTTTCTCAATCTAGTTATTTTCAACATTTAACCTGAGATTCTCGCGTTAGTAATGATGTCCCGTTTCTCATAAGCAATTATGCAATGGTCGACAGTTGCCACCGTCCGCGTTTCATAACAATTTGAATTGACATTACCATAATGCCAACTGCCTTTTTCGGCCTCGTGAATTGATTCTATTCTTAATTAAACACATGTGTTTCACGTCTGATGAACGATATTTTTTATTTTTTTAAAAATCTGTTAAGTCCATCATGGGAAGGTGGCTTATGGCCTTACAAAATGTAATCGTAGGTACTTAAAATACTGTTTAGAGGAAGTAAAATAATGTTTCTATAATTATTATTAAATTCTTGAGAGTGAATCTTCAAGATTTTAGAAGACCTTTTCCAGGATAAATATTAAAGATTTTTGTACATAAATATTAGAAATTGTTACTAATATCACTGCTATACAAAATTTAACATTAAGAGAAGATAATGTCTAATCGCTCGATCAAAAAAAAAAAACTTTTGATTCTTTAATGGATTTAGAGATACTCAATACATTCAAATTGTGGAAGAAAGGTACACCTACGCAAAGTTTTATGATTCCATTAATATTAATGATTTGAATAATGTTACAACGTTTAAACTATACGGATAAAATTAAAAATAAAAATTCTTTTGGCTTTTAAGAAACACAAATAATATTCTTGCTAGAATCGAACAAAAAGTAACCAACTACATAAGTATAAATGCGTATTTGCCTCCCCTCTTTTAACCATTTTAAAAAACAAGTTAGGTTATAGGTACCTAGAATAACTTGGCTCGATTGGGATCATTGTCTCACAGAAAAGCGACCGGGGAAAAGTAGACAAATACTTGTGTATCCCCTCTCCTTCTCTTTCCTAAAGCGAACACACTTCCTTAACATTCTTGTCGAAATGTCATATACGTGTTCTCTTCTTCGTTAAAGTGTGTGGTCAATCATTATGAATATTACTTTTAAATGCCAAATATGCCATAGCTTCGAGCTCATTGTTATATGTATCTCCTTGCTAGCTATAATACTCTCTCCAAATAAAATTTCACAAACCGTGAATTTCTTTGTATAAATTAATATTTTCAAAATCACAAAACCGGAAATTATATTAAATAGCATTTAAATATAGTAAATGACGCATCGTATTTTTTAGTGATGCCTAGTTGATACTCATTAGAAAGCAAAATATTGGATGCATTATGCACATAATAAACATATGAATAAAATTTTATGACTACGAATTTATTACACTGAATGTGACCAAAACAAAAAAATGCTTTTTAAAATTCTCTAATTGACGTGGGACGAATCGACAATTGAGATGTATGTTGACTTAGTCCAGCCTCAGTCCCAGTTTATGTCAATGTGCAAGTTGGTGAGACGCATGTACAAAATAATCTAGAAGATTTTTTCACGTATGCCGGTATCGCGGTGATAATCAACACTTTTGATAATACTTATACTATAACTATGTAATCACGGTGATGATCTTCGTCTGAGCTTTCCAATTAGCAGTCGTTCGACGCTAAGATAACATCAACTACATTTTTCGTATTTGAAAATAGATTTGTATCCCCGCAATGAATACATCCTGTCGATTTTATCGTCAAAACGAAAGTCTCTGTGTTTTGATTTTTCTCCATAATATAAAGCATAACATTTGTATGCATTTTTAATATGCATAGGTGACAATAATAATGGTATGGTATTAGTCTAGTCGTATTTTAAGCTATTTTTCCGTATTTGACTAACCAAATTGAGAATGTTTGAATATTGTATGCAAAAAAATCATTTAAAAAGTAAACAAATAATTCTTAACCACTTAATTCAACCACCGTTACAAGAATAAATTAAAATTGATTTCTTTAATATGTAGATGGAAAAGACGAAATTACGCCTAAAATGAGACTCTTATTTTCCAAACCAATTTTACTACGTTACAATATATCCTGCAATTTCAACGGCGGAGAAAAAAAACCTCATTAAATCAACAGAATTTTCAAATTAAATAACTTTGTAGACCACATCCACAAAAGTGACGTCATAAATTAAATTTTATTTAGAAGAAAGCAATTTGTAAAAACTATCTTCGTAAACCTAATAGATAAAAATCACAAAAGTAACAATAAAAATAAGTCGAGACTGTACTCTCAACTGACAGATTCCATTGCGCAGTTGGTTAGACACCAAGCTGTGAACGAGAGTATGCGGGCTTGTTCCTTGCAACGAAACAAATGATCCACAAATATTTGTTCCACTCTAGGTGTTTGTGAGACCTAAAAGTCTCCCATAGTTGCTGGTACACATCATCACAAAAATATTTTATTGTGAGGTTAAAAATTATGTCTATTAATTGTATGTACTCATAATACTCAACTCAAAAATTTGTCCCACAGATTAGAAATCCTTAAAGCGGATTCATCGCTAAAAAGCAAAGCGAAGCGCAACGAGTGGACATGGAAGGCGCAGACGGACGTGGTGAAGTGGCAGGCGACGCCGCTACGGGCGCCGTTGTTGCGCCTTCCCCCCGCCCTCACCCCGCCGGCCCTCGAGTGCTTCACCTGCATCAGGGCGTACTGTGGGGACCTACAGCCCGCGGAGAGGAACATGCACCAAGACCTTACAGAAGTTAAATGCGTATACACCGTGCTCATGGTTCGTATTTTTTTTTTAGTAATTGCTTTTTTTGCAAAATGAAATACTGTCTTAGCTTTATCATAACAAGATGATTACGAAGTAGTAGCAAAATGTAACTTTTAAGATTGCTTTTTCAGATTTTAAATTTAGAAAACCAAGCTACATTCTATGGAAGATTTTGAAAAAAAAAATAGAATTTAATCAATTTAGACAAAATTAAGAAGTAACTTGAAATAGGTTGTTAATAACACTAGCCAATTCTTAAACTACACGCAGATTATAAGAGAAACTAATATTTTATGTTTTTATATCTGAAAGTGTTGCCTTACTGTTCTGTTACGAATTCGTGAAAATGACATTAATAGAAGGGATAATGAAACAAAACAGACATACTTATGTACATAACCTGACGCCTGTATTCCCCCAAAGGTTTAGGCAGCCACATTTCGCCAGGTATGTATCAGTCCCACGTAATAGGGGGCGAGCCTATTGCCGTTTTTCCGGCACAATTCCAGACTCCGTGCTGCTACTGAGAATTTCCTAATGGAAAAACTCAATAACACTTTGCCCGACCCGGGAATCGGTCCTAGGACCTCGAGACCACGAGACAGTCATCAATCAAAACCTTGCTTAAATACAAATTTATAAATTGTTACAGCACTGTCACTCAGTGCCGGAGCTGCGCGACGAAGTATACTGCCAGCTGATGAAGCAGACGACGTCGAACCGCTCGCAGGCGCCCGACTCCTGCCAGCGAGCGTGGCGGCTTATGTCCATACTCGCCGCCTACTTCACGTGCTCCGACACGCTCAGGTACACCATATTACCACAAATACTCATCGTTGTAGACTTGTTTTGACAGCCCCGTGGCGCAGTTAGCTAGACACCAGCTTGCGAAACGAGAGGCCGCGGGTTCACAAATGTTTGTGTGGTCCATAAGGATTTGTTTCGGATCTGGGTGTTTGTGAGACCGAAAAGTCTCTCGTAGTTTCTGATACACAAGACTTGTATCTTATGGGGTTAGGTCTATGTATGCGACTATTGGGTGTATTTATTTATTGTTTACTTATTTATCTCCTACTGAATATGGGTCTCGTATACCCTACTAAAGAATATTCTCAACTACTGCTAACGGTTTTTGGCTGCCACTCTGCAATATTGTCATGTCCGTCTATAATATTGCTCTTTCACGCTTCAGAAAAACACTCAAAATTTCGATATTTCTGGTATCGCTTAATATCGCTTTTACCAGTTATCCTGTTAATTGTATTTATTTATTCTGCTTATTTATTATTAGATAATGTAAAGGCATGAATAGAACTTGCAAGTAATTGTTATTCTTGTACTAAAACCTTTTTGTATTACTATAGCTATGAGGTTTTTTCCATTACTTTTTTTACTTCGTCCGGTCCTTATTGCTCTGTTTTTACACGACCTTCGTTAAATTAAAGCCGTGACATGCTTCAGGTAAAACTATTAGAAACAACTTATTGAATCTCGACATCTCAGAGCACTCTGCAAATCTTTAGAGGAGTCTTCTGTCCAGCAGTGGACGTATATCGTTTGATGATGCTGATGTTAGATCATCATCGGTCACACCAATTTTCCTTAGGTGTAGGCAATTTACAATCATACATCGACCAAACCGAACCGATACAGGTCAGCGTAGTTGACTCATCCTTGCAAGTTTAGAGGAGGCCAGTACCCAGGAGTAGAAGGTGTATGGGCTGATAAGAAATAGGTCACAACCTAAGCTAATCAGAACTTATGTAATGATTTCAGGCCGTTCCTAGTGGAGTACCTGTCGGCAGCGGCGGCTGACCGTCGCCGGCCGTGCCAGGGAACCGCGTCCGTATGCCTTGCCAACCTCAGGAAGACGCTCCGGTGTGGCGGCAGGAAGAACGTACCAAGCGTTGAAGAGGTATTATAAATTTATTTTTATTTCTTACAATGTTAGAAGATTTTGTTAATTGCGATTTGATTTCTTTTATT
Organism: Hemaris fuciformis; assembly: GCA_907164795.1. Taxonomy (NCBI): domain Eukaryota; kingdom Metazoa; phylum Arthropoda; class Insecta; order Lepidoptera; family Sphingidae; genus Hemaris; species Hemaris fuciformis. The sequence continues at coordinate 3,456,855 of OU015440.1, read as the reverse complement.
AAAACAGAAAGACAGCAACGTTGGACCAACCATAAGAATATTTGTGTGGACTTTCTCAATGACGCGTTGTGATCATTTTGATTTTGGATCGAATTACAGATAGAAATAAAGATAGTTTATAACTTTTGGCCGTTCGATGAACGCAATCCTAGTATAAGATATAAAAGTAATATGTTGTGTTCGCAGGTGACGGCGGTGTCAGCGGGTCGGTCTGCGCGGCGGCAGCTGTACCGGCTGCCGGGCGGCGCCGAGCGAGTCGTCAACACGCGCTGCGCCACCGTCGTGCAGGACATCGTCAACGAACTCTGCGAACTGGTCAGTCACTTCACAACTCTTCTTTTGTGCATTGGGATTACTTGGTACTTCATTTTTAGCTTTTGTTTCATAACATAATTGAGAATTGTGTATACCTGATTTGGTCTGTATCACGATTTTATTGGCAGTTTTGTAGAGATTAGTTCAAATACAGCAATACATATTCAAATATTCCTCAAGTTTTTAAGAGGTTTCTGGATTGTATGTTTAGTCTCGTTGGATGTCCTGTGTAATGAGAGCTTGTGACTGTGAGGCATATTGTTGACGGCGTGGTGTGTGCAGATCGGCGTGACGAGCGAGTCGGAGCGCGCGGAGTTCTCGCTGTACTGCATCGTGGCGGGCGACGCGCTCACGATGCCGCTGGCGGGCGACGAGTACGTGCTCGACGTCACCACCGAGCTGCAGCGCGCGCACCACCCCTTCTACCTCATCTTCTGCCGCTCCGTGTGGCACGCGCCGCTGCGCACCGACGCGCCGCCGCTCTACACCGAGGTGCTCTTCAACCAGGTGAGTGCACCAGCGTGACGTCACTCCGAGCTGCAGCGCGCGCACCACCCCTTCTACCTCATCTTCTGCCGCTCCGTGTGGCACGCGCCGCTGCGCACCGACGCGCCGCCGCTCTACACCGAGGTGCTCTTCAACCAGGTGAGTGCACCAGCGTGACGTCACTCCGAGCTGCAGCGCGCGCACCACCCCTTCTACCTCATCTTCTGCCGCTCCGTGTGGCACGCGCCGCTGCGCACCGACGCGCCGCCGCTCTACACCGAGGTGCTCTTCAACCAGGTGAGTGCACCAGCGTGACGTCACTCCGAGCTGCAGCGCGCGCACCACCCCTTCTACCTCATCTTCTGCCGCTCCGTGTGGCACGCGCCGCTGCGCACCGACGCGCCGCCGCTCTACACCGAGGTGCTCTTCAACCAGGTGAGTGCACCAGCGTGACGTCACTCCGAGCTGCAGCGCGCGCACCACCCCTTCTACCTCATCTTCTGCCGCTCCGTGTGGAACACAATATTTCTCCACAAATCGTCATCTTCGGTATCTATTGTCATCGTAATTATAAAATAGCCATGTTAAAGATAATATTTATCTCCAGGTGGCGCCGGACTACTTGGAAGGTCTCCTGCTAGTGCTGCCGGGTGGACAGGCCCCGGCGCCGCCCGTGCTACGTGACGCGGCGCTGGTAGCAGCACTGTTGCATCGCGCGGCAGCCCTGGGTGAAGCGCCGGCGCCGAGGGATCTCAAATTCCTGTTACCGAAGCCTTTGCTGGCGCTGCGAGACCCTCGCCCCGCCAAGTGGGCTTCCTGGGTAGCGTCTGAATGGCCACACGCGAGGTCGCTCACGCCGGCCGCTGCCAAGTCCAAAGTGCTACAGGTATGTTATTCCGTCTCTAAGTAAGAGGTTATATTGTCTTCTAACCAGGATTTGTAATATTTTTAAACAAGAAATATAAATAAATTATTTTTTATCCATAATATCATACATGTACTAAACATTCAATAAGAAAGAACATAACAGTAAAAATTATAAATTTTATGGCCATCTGGGAATTGACAATTGCCACGATATTTGCCTAAACAGTGTAAGAAAGTTATAATAACACTAGTCTCGGGGCATCACCATCATCATCAGCCCATATATGTTCCATTACTGGGCACTGGCCTCCTCTACAACTGGGAGGATTTAAGCCTTAGTCCACCATGCTGACAGGAGGCGGACAACGCACGTAAGAAATTTCCAAAAAAGTGTGCAAGTTTCCTCACGATGTTTCGCCGTTGAAGTACCAATCAACATGTGACCTGTCCAGGTGCTGTCCCGCTGGCCGCTGTTCGGCTCGTCGTTCTTCGCGGTGCGGCGCGTGTCTGGCAGCGGCGCGGAGTGGCGCGAGTGCGTGCTGGCGCTGAACCGGCGCGGCGTGCACCTGCTGCACCCCACCTCGCACGACACCGACACGCACTGGCCCTACGCGGAGCTCATCTCCACCAGGAAGGTGCGCCCTCACACTCACACTACTGCTGATGCCCTTCCATACTGTATTGGTCCTATGCTTGCATAAATATACCAAACTAATATTGATTTTCATCATCTTCATCTTCAGCAAATATACGTCCCACTGCTGGGCACGGGCCTCCTCTACCATTGAGACGGTTTAAGATTAAATCCATTAATATTAATAATTTAATATTGATTTTACTATACAATATTTTGATTCATCTTTTGTATATCGGTTTCGAATAAGTCACTAGAATAACTTCAATGTTTGTAAACATTTTCTAGCTGTCAACACTAATACATGCGTTTTTCTGACAACAAGTGTCAGTGTTGCTACAATAGAAAAATAAAACTTTATCAAAATTTTATAAAAAAAATATATCTTAAATGACATCTACAAACAACCTCCAATAATTTGTTCAACCTGCAGTATAAACTAAGTATTGCAATGTCCGTAGGTCCGTTCTGAGGACGGCACGCTGTTCCTGGACGTGAAGTGCGGGTCCCTGCTGCAGCAGCGCGTGACGCGGCTGCAGGCGGAGCAGGCGCACGAGGTGGCGCGGCTGGTGCGCCAGTACATCGCGCTGCAGCGGGACCACCGACACGAGCCGGGTACGCACGCTACCATCAGACCAGCTTGCCGCACACAACTCCGAATAATAATATCTTAAAGCTTTTATTTAATAATAGCAATTTTATATATACAGTGTGTATTCAGACCGTGATCGGAAACTAAGGCAGGTAATAGCTACGGTGATTACAAACTCATTGGCGTTAAAAAAAACTGACAAAAAATAAAAAAGTTAACGTGTTCCTAACAGTCATAGATATTAAATGGATGTGGTTGTAAGGAAAACGTTTTTTATTTTATTTATTTTTTGTCGGGTTTTTTTTTAATGTCACGGTATTTGTAATCATCTCAGCTATTATCTGCCTTAGTTTCCGATCACCGTCTGAATACACCCTGTATATTAGAATATCCTGAGCCTACAATATACAATTATAAACTAGACATTACACAATTAACTGTAACGCTTTTGGGCTTCTATTATAGTAGTACCGCCACTGACTACTATCTATCTATCTATGTCAGCTTATAAACCTCCTAATTGTGGGAACGGACCTCCTCTGCAAATGAGTTAGGCTTCAGTTCACCTCAGTGGTTTAGTGCGGTTTGACGAAAAATATCTTAAAGACTTAAAGGACTTTTACCAACAAAAAATATTAGCCAATCCGCGAGATCGTATTTGTAATTCCTATATCTTCTTTATAGCACAATTTTCAATAAATTCGAATCTTAGCAAGTAATAAATGTGAAATAATTTTTAAAAGCTAATAAAAAGCAAATTTAAGAAACAACTAAATGACTTGGCACGCGTTGAGATGTCAGTTTTTCAAATCTAACAGATTTAACCGCCTTTCTCATACAATACGTTTTCCATTCAAAATAATTTAATTATGTATTTTTTAACAATATTCTTTTATTTCCAGCTTTCAACGCATGAGAAGTGAAACGCTGAACGAACTGAGTGCAACGTGTGTGTTCGTGTTGTGTACATTATGAAACATATCGATGTCAACATTACTCACCTATTCGTACGAGTTACGTCATACCTCACTACCGAGAACCATTCCGTCCAATGCAAAACTCATATCATCTAGCATAAGGCACATCATTGTAGATTGAAATGATAATAGGATTTTATAATTACCAACACATTTGCGTACAAGTCTCAGACAAGGGTTGAATTAAAAGCTTTATTTCAAATTTGTCATAAATGTTTTAGCTCGATCGTTGTTTTGGGACGTTCAACGTATTTTGTTAGTTGAAGAATACTTCTATTTTCATTTTAGTCATTTATTTAGGGAAATAAATATTAAGATAAATTGAATCTGTATTCTGTCTTATTTATCCACCAAAATATAAATTGTTTAATTCTAGTTTCATAGTTTTTATGAAATCATTTATTTACTATATTAAGAATAAATTCATAATCTATCCAACTATAAATTTTTGCACGAGTAAAAATTTTAATGTTTTGTTATGTATAAATACTTTTTTTATAATTGTCGTTGTAACGTTGGCGACACTGGACCATAGACATGTTCCACATATGAAGTTAATAATTATTGAGTCTGTAAATGTGGTGATATTTTTACTTTTTTATTATTTCTTACTGCATCAAAATATATTTCAAATGTTAAGTACGTTTAATTCGTTGTAATTTAGTAGGTATTGTAATATTTATGTATAAATCGATATATAATCATTTACGGAATTCATATTATTATTAACATAGTACGGTTATTTCCAAGGACAACGTTTTATGTTGAACGAAAGAGCGACTTATTTAGCGGATTCTTTTAATCAATACATTTATTCAAAAATGCTTCTTAAATAAATTATGTATTTTTAAATCGTTGCTTAGCGCATATTGCTCAACATATAATTTTAATTTTTATGTTTTAATTGCTATCAAATTACTTCAATATTGTATGAACAGCTAAGGAATTTGGGGTTTATTCAGCGACGGTGTCCTATTGAGTAAAAACTAGGTGCTACGTTTAGAACGAATTATATATCTTAAAGTCAATTGTAGACGATATTATTGAGTATAATGGCCAACAACAGGTCGGAGTCATGTTAATTGTACTTACAATGGTATATTTTATTGTCTTGTAATATATTTAAATGGAATTATTCGATGTACGAGAATATATTGTAGATACAAAATAAAGAATATATTTATTTCTGTGTTTTATATACTAACAACCACCGTGGCATGGTGGACGAGAATGGTTTAAAACTAAAGGTCACGAGGTTCAATTAAACACTATATGATTATAATATATTTATTTATTTTATTTATTTACAAAGCTTCATATACATAGGCCGACTTAATGCCTGCGGCATTCTATAACAGTCTACCTTAGGGTGGTGAAGAGATGAATCATGGTTGGTGTAAAAAGAACTTATAGTGTAGACCACATATAAATACTTGCATACATAGTACATACATACCAGTGGCGGTACTTCCATAGAAACCCAAAAGGCCAATATTTAAGCCCAATAATATTATTGCCGGAAAGTATGGTATGGAATATTTTCATATTATATTTATTTATTTCCACACTAACAACACAACATATTAATACAAAGCTACTTGGGGAGGCCTTCGTTCAGCAGTGGGCGGCGATAGGCTGAGAATAAATAATTATCTTAAAACAGTTTAGTTTAATATCTGATATGCCAGCTACTTAAGGGTGTACATAATTGACAATAGTAGGTAGACATTAAAACTAGGAGGAAAAAAAGGGATGTTACTCTTTTTATTTTTTATTTTTTTAACACAGCAGTGATTTCATAGGCACCTGTTGAATAGTTTCAACTAAGTAAGATGTCTCGCGGATTAAATAGTTAATTCATCGTGTTATTTTACGCTTTATTCATTACATTTTATTATGTTATGTCTATGTAGGTATAATATGATCCACCTGATCGTGGCAGGGACCCTTTTAGTAGCAATATTTTTTATAAAATCAAAAGATCAAAACAAACAACAGATCAAAACCATCTGGACCAGCGAAAAATATTTTCACGCTAGTACCCCCAGTACATTACTGCGATTTGGTATCCGATGAATCAAAAAACTTAACAAAACCAACAACCTTGTCAACGATCAGGGCTCCCATATAAAATTGCCAATAATAAGGCAATAATAACTCAGAGTAACCTGTAATTTATTGTTACTTACGTAAAAGTCTTCGTGTAATTAGACAAAATTTGGGTTTTTCCATTAGGAAATTCTCAATAGCAGCACGGAGTCGAAAAATGTGCCCGAAAAACGGCGAGCTTATTTGCCTATTACGTAGGACTGATACAAACTTGGCGAAATGTGGGTGCAGAAATGCGCCTCTGCCTTTTTTTTTTTGTTCTCGAGGGGAAAGCTGTTTATGGCTCTAATTCCCACCAGCCCCGGGGGAGGGAGGGGGGCGGGAAGCGTATGTCGGGGTCACCGGCCTTCCAGCCCGGCGCGCGGCGACGACATGTCCGCGCAGATGTTAGTGCCGGGTCCCTAACAATAATCCCTAAACCGGCATACCGACCAAAACTCCCCGGTGGCCATCTCCTCGCCGAGTGGGGTGACCACGGTACGTGGGCGAGAAGCGCCCACCGTAATGCCGCAACCGCCCGGTGCGCCTCCGAGACGTATTTGTCTCGGCCGTCTCGGAATTGTAGGGTTTGCACCCTAACTAGCTTGGTTCGAGCGCCCCGGTTGTGGATGGGCGCCCGCGACGTACACAGGCCACAGTGCCGTCGCCCCTCTCGGGGTCACATGCGCCTCTGCCTACACCTTCGGGGAATACCGGCGTGAGTTTATGTATGTATGTATGTACCTATATTAATTCCGTAGGAATGTGTAGATCGCCATACCGCACTAGGACAGAGTGATCCATAAAATTCTGTCCTCTCAGTAGTATCGAAGGTGTACGCTACGCACCCAATTGGACATAAAGACTAATATATAGAAGAGCATAAAATCAAGTCTAATCGTTCAATTGTTTTATTTTTTTACAAGAAATGAATTAATAGTTATATTTATTTTAGACTACATAGTAATTCTGTTTCTAATTCTCGGTCAAGGGCCGTTAGCATTTAGCATAACTACGCTGTCGCCCACTTTGTTAAAGGGGACTGTCAACTAATTCGGCCTAATTAAACACATTAGGTGGCGGGTGAAACCAGTCATGCTACAACGTGTCTTAATTTGGCAATGTAGTTTAGTTTCAGAACGATTCAACATTTATTTATTTGATAAAAGACCAGCAAAATTGTTTCGACTGGTAACATTGTTGATATGTATAGAAAAAAATATTTCTTAACTCCACACCAAATTAATTCATGGTCATTCCGTTGTAAAGTCATCCTCTGTTGTGGTCAAGTACTAAACCATCGTTCACACCTTTAGCAAACTCATCATCAATTTTACATTAATTTTCTTCACTTTTAACGCACTTATATTTTTAAACTTCTATAATATTAAAATTTCTTATCGCTGTTGTTTTCTGCAGATAAAACATGTCAGCAATTAATTTTACTTGTGTGTAAATTTTTCTCACAAATATTTTTTTTCTTCGAATAGTTTCCTTAACCGCGCTGACGTACACTGATGCGTTTAGTTTCCGCGCGCTGGTTCCCACGTCGACGGCTACAACATCTCCTTTGTGTAGCCAAGGCTGACTCCAGCGTGACCCCGGAGATGCATAATTTGTCAAACAAGTATCAACTTGTGGACACTATGGCTTTATTACGAAACAGCACACGTGTTTTAGTACAAGCATTGATATTGCGCAAGAAAATATGCTGCTGAAAGCATTATGTAAGTAGGTGTAAACACAACCTTGTTGTTAGTCCGCCTCGAAGTCGTGTACTCTAAGCGAATGCCGTGCAATCAATCCCAGATTCGATTTCTACGCAGGCAAAATGTTATTGGTTTTTGTCCATTAGGAATTGTCGATTGCTGTCTCAGTCTGGCAATATGCCTATATCACGCCTATACAATCGCTCTGTATTACGCGAGATATAAAACGGTGTCGGTGGAGGGAGGATGCAGAAATACACCTTTTCCTATTCTAGGGGACTCAAGCGTGATTTTGCAAGTATTTTCTTATAGTACCAAGGCTCGCGCCTATTACATTGGACTGATACACCTGGCGAAATGAGGGTGCAGAAATGCACCTCTGCCTACCCCTTCGGGAAATACAGGTGTGAGGTTATATATGTACATATGTATATATGTATGGAACGGAAAATTGCTGCCTTCCAGTTGGTAGCTAAATATACAAGTGGGGGTACTTCCATAGAATATACCGCAATTGGTATTTCCAAAGTACATGAGAGAGTGCGCTTGGGATTTAGCGGACAGATATCTAGCCCGCCATTCGGCAGTTTTATTGGGTATTTTCATTTAAAAAATCCTCAGTTGCAGCAGAGTCTGAAAATACTCATATCAAAACGAGTCTTAAAAACGGCATTGGACTCGACCCGTGGCTTTAAAAATACACTTCTAGCTACCCATTTTAGGATACAAGCATCAGTATATAAATGTACAAATTATGACTCCTATCCTAACAAACACAATTATTGAGTTATTTTTAAAACCCTCTTTGCGTCGAGTTTATTATAAAAAAATCTAAACTTGGAAATACCACATCACTGAACTTTTTATAGTAATATTAACATTTTCAGGTTTTAATTAACAATTGAAAATCCGAGGTTATTGCCGTGAGAAATAATGTCCATGGAATTAATAAAAACATAAAATGGCGCGCAAGTTACGCCCCGAAGGTAATTAGTGTGAGTCACCTGTAATATCATAAATAATAGAGATATAGAGCGGACAACATCGGTTATTTATATTAAAATAGATTCTAATGATATTAATCTCTAGATTATAATCTCTAGATTATAATATATTCTAGATATATAAATTAGGGTCGCTCTCTAAAGGTTGTCAAAATAAAAGTTCTTGTTTTATAAAAAGGTCTATTGTTCGTTGCACAATTACTTTCACTTAATACTAAGGGCCTATGCAGCACTATGGGTAGGTTAGCGAGAGCGTGGTGAGTGATGAAGACAGATTGCCGACCACTGGTGGGTGCTATCCCGCCCTGCTTTAAAACGCGAATTCAATAAAACATTAATTCTGCGAAAAAATAGCGCAATAAATTTGACTAGATAGATAGGTATGTCCGCGAACGCGTAGAGGCTTAGGAGCACGGTGTGTCTAAATCAAATTGACTATCGGAGGTTGGTACAAAAGGAAATACTTTTCTAAGTTATATGTGTTTTCTATTTGTAACAGAAAAGGAAAATCCTGTTCACCTGACAGCTCTTCTGAGGAATTTCCTAGGTAGGTATGTGAATTCGCTAACCCGCACCAGACCAGGGTTGTGCCTTTAGTCCTCCAATAATACGCAGCTCGATGATAATGTACTACTTATTCTCCATTTTTTTTAAACTTAGGTACGAATGTAAAAAAGATAGGTAACTACCTACTAGGAGGTGGGTAATGCAAATTAAAATTTGACATTCATTAAAGATACACGTTGAATTTCGAAAATACAAATGCACCAAGGATGCAAGGTTGCGGCCGCCAGGATGACAATGTCGTTACGTCGTAAATTTAAATTACCAGAAATTAGAAATATCTATGATGTCAGAATTATGTTTTATTATGTTGTGGTCTAGATTTTAGGTTAAACTGCCTCATTGAAGTCTTATCAGCTTTTAAATTTGAATGAAAGTAAAGCATTAACTAATGAGCTGTCATTATGTGGACTTGGGTCGCTAAGACAATTTTCAACACCTTATTAAAGTCATGTTTACATATAACAGTAAGCATAACATACTTACTTAATCTTTCTTTTGATTTATAAAAAAATCTAATATAAATAAAAAACTAGATATAAAATTAACTGCAACTAATCCATAACAATTTATTTACGAAACAAATACGATGATAAAACAATATATTTTACTTTACTATTCCCTAATACTAATAAAACTTTAACTACATTTTAAAAGCCTACAACAGAAAATATTTTCTTGTACTCACAGACGGCGATGATTAGTATCTCAAAAATTTAAACCCAATGTCTGTTCAGCGCATGCTCGGAGTTTCTCCTCAACATCTCTTACATCTCAATTATGCAAATCAAATTAATTTGACGCATTCCCTTGCTACCGTGTGACCTCAGGCGGCCCCGCGTAATATCCATTGTTAATCTATGACAAACTGTCATGGCGGGCACACAATGCGTTCTTGACATTCGCTAACATCTCTAATTCGTTTCAACAGAACAACTGCGATTCAATGGAGCGCGTAGCGTGCGATACAACAAAGGTCTTTTTCATTAACATCGCAAAGTAACTAAGGTTAAGAAATTCATTGAAGTAAAGGAGGGGTAAATGCCCTTAAAGACAAGAATATCTGATTTTAGCTCCTTTGCTCGAGTATTTTCGTACACACGCAAAAAAAAATTGCATTTTTATATAATATTAAAGAATTAAAGAATCTCACGAAGATCGCGGGAAGTCGCTGTCTTTAGGGGAGGCCTACCTATGTCAAGCAGTGGACGTCTTTCGGCTGATGATGATGATGATAGGTACATATTAAATCAAATAAAATACTAAACATAGATGGAATGCCAAATAAAAACATCAAAATTTATTTTTAAACCAATTATAAGTATGGCAATGTTAACCGTTCTTACTTATGAAACATTAGTTAATTTGACTACTACCTAAACGTGCTTTGCCTCGTTTTCTCAAACGTCACAGGGCGATCAATACAACAAGCCAAAGCATGCTTAAGTAATAATTAAATTAATTACGTTTAGAAAGCCGTTAAAATTTTAAAATGCCAGTTTGTTTCCAGTGATATTAAGTTTCTTGCTACCTGATATACAGTGCCTTGCTTACCATTAGACGCGATGATTGCATAACTAAAGGACCAACATTGAGAAACAGTATTGTTATGACCATTTGTCTTTAACATAGATGCATCGTCATCAGCCCAAATATATCCCACTGCTGAGAACGGGCCTCCTCTACAACTGAGAGGGTTTAGGCCTTAGTCCACCACGCTGGCCTAGTGCGGGTTGGCGGACTACACATCTAAGAAATTCCTAAGAACTTTTAGGTGTACATAACAGGTACATAACAGGTGTAGGTAACATAGATGCATATACATTAACAATACAGCCTTAGGTATATCTTCAACATAGAAAAGATAAAGATCACAAACTTCATAAAGTCCAATGTGATGACTGCGAAGTCATAATAGTCATGATTTAGGATATGTACTAAGTTGCCATGCACAAGGATAAACGACTTTTATCTACACGCATGTGTCGCACGACATCATTATTTTTAAATTAACTGTAATTTACCACTTAAATGTGTGGACCGACATAGACCAACGAACTTCCTGCGACCACTAGGATCCGTGAAAACAACTCATTACCTTGATAACTCTTTAATTCTTTTGTTTCCAAACATAGTTTTCTTGTGGGAAAACATAAAAACCACATCACAATTGAACTTTGGGAATAATTAAAACGCGTCGTCTTTTGTTTAATGTTCAAATGTATTCATAAACTATATTAATGTAAGTCTCGATGCAAAAATCTCAGCACATATTCACATTGTAAGGGCGAAACAGTCACACTCCGCATCGGACACACAAAGATCATACCTACCATTTATAAAAAATAACACACAATTATAAATAAGTCATTTAAGCATACACATTGGTTCATTTTATGGTTTACAAAATAAAATTAGTCGTCATATTGCCACTGGAATTCACACTCACATTAGGTGGATCGAAAATCTTCAGTCAATACCATCGGTAATAATATATGTACGTATTATGAGGGGCTGTGTCGCGGAGTTCGTAAATCTCGTTTGTCCGGCCACCTATTGGCGGTGTATTGTACAAAGCCAGGGTCAGTAGGTGTGCCTGACGCTCTGCCTTCAGTGTCTGTTGGTTCCTTTTCTTCAATCGGTTCCATTGGGAACAAGGCTGGGGTATCGGCCCTTTTCGATCGACCGGAACCACGCAAATAATCCTCCAATTGCTGTAGAGTCGGTGTACTTATAGTCTTCGATTTAGAAGGGGATTTTGAACTCTCTCTTTGTTCGTATGAAGGTGATACTTCTTCGTTTAAACTTTTCAAACGACCCGTTTTGACTTTAGCGAAGACGGGTGTTTGCAGCTCTGGTAAATAATTTTCCTTGACAGATAGTTTTCCTGCAAAATTATCCAAGTAATCCCTAAAGTACCTTTCATTGAACTTAGCTAGTTCTCTTTCGTAGTGTAGCCTGTCAGGTTCCGCCAACGGATCCGACAGTCTCACATAATTGCCTCCTTCTATTCCATTCCTCACGGACCCAAACTTGGATTTCTCTAAAACATCCACATCATCTAATTTAGTAAAACTAGGTTCTTCAAATAATGTCGTTTCTTCCTTATTTTTTTCCATACCCTTATCTGGTTTATTTTTTTCCAAGTCCAAGTCTTTTGGTCTTTCTGGAGGTACGTGACCATTTTGTTTGTCTCCAGGCAAGTGTCCGTTTACTGGCGGCGATGCAACTATTGAAACCTTCTTCTCGACTTTAGGTGAAGCCACTAGGGTTTCCGTTTGTGTCGGTCTTGTTGCAAAATAGATCCTGGGACCCATAAGGTCTATTAAGAAAAGTGCTGCGACAACAAGCGACAGACTTCCGAGAACGGCTGCATTGGCGACTAAACTATGTGGTACAGAATCCAGTGATGCAAGCTCCAGCCCACCTGTATCAAAATAAACACGTATTGTAAATTTATGAAATGCAAATATCAAACAAAATTCTAATAGCAAGGATTCATTTGAGTATGATATTAAATAGCCATTGGCTATGTTAAATGAAAATACAAATAAATTGTACATACCAAGAACTATAAAGAACAACATTCCAAAACCGAGAAAGAATCCTTCCAATATGCGTCTCCCCCTGGGTATCTCTTGGAATACTCTGGCCACTATTAGTCCGAATGTGATTATCATGTAACCTGTAAAAAATAAATAGATTTGAAAAAAATATGCAGCTAATTACATTTAAATGAAGAAGCTTCCAAGGACTCATCTTGATTTCTCGTTTTAAAACATTAAAATTTACTTGATAGTTAAATTTTACTTATTAGGGCGCGTTCACATAGGATGTCCGATTTACAGGATCCGTTTTAACGGATCCGTCGCTACTGGAGGTAATATTCACACAGAATTTACAGGACCGAATTTAACGGATCCGTCGCTACTGGACTTTCGTTCTTCAGTGTATCTAAATTTTTACTTATTTCCGAATTACGACGTCAACTTTTGATGACCTTAAATGGTTACGAACCCCGCGCACGCCCGTGCCAAGCCTGGCGCGGTTTCGATCCGATAAAACGGATCAGTATTTCCGTTGTGTGTGGGATTTTTTACTGGTTCCGCAATACTGTATTCTGTGTGAACTCGCTCATACAACTACATACGCTAATAACATCTCCGTTTAAACGGACGGACCAGAAAAACGGACGGTCTATGTGAACACGCCCTTAGTTCAAGTGTTTGTAAATAGGTAGAATTGAAAATCAATATCGAGTTCAAGGATAAATCACATTTGAAGACTATTCACAAATACAATATCATCATCATTATCATCATCAGCCCATATACGTCCCACTGCTGGGCACGGGCCTCCACTACCATTGAGAGGGTTTAGGCCTTAAATACAATAGGTTCGTACTAATTTACCATAACAATAAGTTGGTCATAATGTGACCGCGCTTTAACATAGATCACACGAGCAACTATATAAAGAAAATCCATTGAGTCTACAACTAAAAATTTAATTAAAAACAAATTACGCCAATAAAATAATCTGTCAAGCTTGGTTAGTAATAAAATCCATTAACAAATATGTACATTACGCGCTGATCAGTCGAAACATTACCATGCAATTCAATTTATTTTGGCGGTAAAACTAACGATCCAGAAACAACCATTCTTACCTCCATACACTGCATCCGCAAACGCACCACCGACCGAATCCCACGTGATTGACGTGAGCAATGACCATTCCCTCGACAACTTCTGCAGCAGCAGCGCCAATCGCGCCTCGTCATCTTGAGACACGCGACGAGCGACGAGACATGCCACGCAGAACAACTGAAGACATTAATACTTTTAGAATAAGAATATATTATCTAGGTGCATATGAGCCTTCTCAGCTTAATGGAGTCGTCTGTTTCTCGTTAGATCGTATATCATGATATCGTATGATATCGTTCGTTCTCGTTATATAGTAGAATGATTTGTGGATATTGAGATTGTTATATAAATTAAGTAGGAATACATCGAAAAGTGATTTCAGAATTGTTCATCAGATCTTTCTGTTATTAAATTATGATAGTTGTTTCATGACATACGGAAATATTACCTAAGTGTGACAGCTACTAGAAAAAGCAAAAAATGTCTCGATACAATAATTGTACAGAGAACCCCTCTTTTTACAGCCGCGTTTGAGAACTGACTGCGGAAAAAAAACTGCCAAATTTAGTAGGAAATATTCCTAATAACCGTTTTAATTATTTACGAGTTCAAAAAGATATCGGTTAAGTATAGGTACCTAATAACTTTAAAGAAAAACATCATTTATTTGGCGGACATGAGACATCTATTCAAGTTACCTCGATGAATGGGGCCCAATGTACTATGCAGACAATAGGCGGTCGCGCTTCAAAACATTTTGTAGCATCAATGTAAACAGCTTATGTTTTGAATATAAATTAAAACCACAACTTCAATTGCACATACGGAGGTACCTTCTTAACAATAACTTCTAAAGTGACTTGAACAAGCAAACCTAAAATTTACCACCGAAATTTAGTAGTGGTGTGGGAATTCCGCCCGTCGCGTCGTCGACATCGTCGGGCCCTTTGCTGGTTTAGTGCGATTTTATCAAATACCATCCCGTGATAAGCGGCAGGACGTAAGGGTATCGTTTTTGTTGCTAATACTTATACTCACGTCACTATTCTCACCTACGGAGAAGAATGATTAAATAAAACATATCCATGAAGTGTCGTTCGAAACGGTGAATATTTCAAGGCTTTTAACTCGGGGGTAACCTGCTCCGCGGCCTATGTTTGGCCCCCGATAAAAATATGCAGGTTTTCTCAGACTGTTATCCATTGTCATTAAGTGTCTATAGGTACCTCGCCGGGATTCGAACCAACAAACCTTATAGACTTTCGTCAAATCATGCGCGTAATATTCTATCAATAAGCAATGAAACTCATTTTAGTTCTTATTTTTTGACACTCATTCAGCAACCTATTAGGAACCTTGTAATCAAACGTGGAGTTGGTGGAAGCGTATCCTGAAAGGAAACATCTCTATTGTCCCCTAACAATAGACGGTAGAGCGCGTCGGTCCTTCATCTTCGGTGATTGTCGCAGTTGACGTCAGCAGTGTGTCGTGGGAGCGACATTGGAAACTAACCAACACTACATAATTATCATCATTTATTATACAACACGTAAACACAAGAGCCGTGTTTTGAATAAGGAAAAGCATTCAGACTTATCTATGGTACGGTATTATTAGTATCAACTTTAAAAAAAACTCACAAAACAAAAACTGCCAATGACAAATACTTTTTAAACTAAGAACATTTATTTAAATTATTTTTTAGTATAAATCCAATACAGGTATCGATTACATAACAATAATCGAGATTTTTGGCAGGACGACATGAAATGATTTCAACTCAGTGCCAGCCCGCACTAGGCCATCATGGTGGACTAAGGCATAAACCTTTTCAGTTGTAGAGGAGGCCCGTGCCCAGCAGTGGGACGTATATGGGCTGATGATGATGATGATGAAACTTATTTCAAACTGGCAGACCGAAAACAAATGACGATGTTTCTAGGTCAACCTCCCCGAGTAGGCTACAGCACATTTGATAACTTAGTCTAGTAGATAGATAAGTCTTCTTAAAGTACTTTGCTCTAAATCGCTTGTAGATGGAAATTAATGGTTGTTAAAAATTTCATCTAATTCCATTAAGAGGTGGGTATCAGTAGCTTTACGTTTACCTAACTCGTCATTTTGTAACTTATTAAAACACTATACACGACCCGCCCCGGCTTCGCACAGGTGCAATGTTGATACTAAATATAGCTACCTAAGTACTACAGAATGTCTTTATATACAACGTTCACAGCTTTTTTGTCATTAGACAATACAAACATGTTTTGAAGTTACTTTTAAAAGAGTGACATATAATAGGTCATGTGAAAAATACTCAACGCTTAAATTTTTATAGACCTTTTCAAGGTGTATAATACTATAATACATTATTTTGATCTATCTCGTAGGGTTCAACCAGCGTTTGCAGTGTAAGCGCAAAATATGTGATTATTTATGACATCACATTAGAAAACTCCAAAATTATCAGTGTTTCTCTACTATATTATGCATGTATTATACCTTCTTCTTGAATCACTATCTATTAAAACAAAAAAGCATCAAAATCCGTTGCGTAGTTTTAAAGATCTAAGCATACATAGGGACAGACAGACAGCGAGAAGCGGCTTTGTTTTAAACTATGTTGATAGTGATTCTACGACCAAATTAATAATCTGTGTAATGTGTAATCACAGTCATGACAACCACCTTGTACCAACAAGGTAATATCGGTGGTCATTTACGCAATTACGCATCACAGCTACAATTAATTACACGTTGATGAATCATAAAAATAATCTCAAGTTTTAAAACGCTACTTGGAAATTTTATTTTTTTGGGTTAATTTTTTTTATTTGCTAGTTGTGAGAAACAAGAAAACTACTACGGCTATGTAATAAGTGGGTACTACTACTCAGATGTTGAATCCGGGTTCACTTTTTCAGTTTAGAGATAAGTTTGAAAACTAGCCTTTGGCAATTAATGTTCCAGCAGTATATTTCCACAGTACCTACTTGTGTACACATTAAATGCAGGTGTCTATAAGTTTAAGATTTTCCTTATAACGTGTTATTTAAGATTTATAAGTACCTATACATCTAGTACTATAAACACGTGGTCACACTTTTGACATATTTGTCAATTTATTTTTGTGAATACGGTTCCAAAACATACTTAGGACAATTTATTTCCAGTCATTAGTATAAATGAAATCAAATAGTTTAGGAAGTACCATTCCTCAGCTAGTAGAAATGGAATTTTATTTTAGATAGCGGCGGGGGCCAGCTCCACCCGGACGCAATTTTGAATCTAGCGCTCATCCCATGGGAAGTCAATAGAAAAATAGAAAAGGCTTGACATTTCTTTCTGAGCCGTACAAACATACATAACCTCACGCCTGCATTCTACGGAGGGGTGGAGGCAGAGGTGCATTTATGATTTGTCCCACGCACGGGGCGAGCCTATTGCCGTTTTTCGGGCACATTTCCAGACTCCGAGCTGCTACTGAGAATTTCTTAATGAAAAATTCAATACAGTTTCTGAACAACGTTTTGTAAATGTATTTCATATCGTTTTGTGCTCCATCCGGGCGAATTAAATAAAAAAAATAGAGCTTTTATTACTTTAAAAGTCTACGTAGGTATATCCAAACCAAAAATCATTTAAATCTGACAAATAATTTTTGCGTTTATTCATGACAAAAATACAAACTTTTACTCTTAAAATATCGTCATAGACTATCGAATAATTTTATTTATCTACCACTAATTGCATAGCTATTGTTATCGATGACAAACTCTCACTTATTGTTTCTAAAATAACAATAATTCAAACAACAAACAATGCATCCTCAGTTCGGCACTCGGCAGTTAATAAAAGGGCTAAGTTGAATTCATCCACGAGTATAAACCTATGAAGTTAGTTTCAGTATTAGCAAAGGCCAGAGGGCATTCTTTTAGAATCTGACAATTTACACCATGAGGTCATACTTACCAAAAAGGGTAGATGATAGAATTGACATGTTTTGAAACAATTCACACTTTTTAGACAATGAAAACAAAGATGTTACATTTACGTGGCAAATATTTTGTGACTCACACACGACCTAATTAACTTTGTAACGCAAGTTTGCATGTCGGAACCGGACCCACCCTGAAAATGTTTGCTAAAAAATTTAAGTGTAAAAAAGTTGGCATTAGAAAGTATTGGTAGCTACATTTACTACATAAATTATTATTGTGAGCATTAAAATATCAAAATGACTAGTACTAACAACCTAACACAAGTGTCTATTGTTGCACCATTGGGGACCAATATATCGAATATGCGGTCCACTTTCTAAGCTACGTGCCCTTCACGGTGTCTATTACATATATTTTTATATTTTGGAACTAGGCAGTCGCGAGGCAAATATTGAACCCAATCCACTATTATTTAAATAATGCAAAGTGAAAACTTTAATGTGTCTCGTCCGAACTACAAGCCACCCTTCATTTAAATAAAATCTAATTGCCTTTTTCCATGTGCGGTGTGTTGAATGTTGTGAAACCGCCAATTCCCGAGTCTGGCAATAGTCTTCGTATTTTTTTATTAGGATATAGTTCTCAATAGTAATACGGAATCCGGAAATGTGTGCTGGAGAAGAGTGGGATCGTCATCGATATCAGCTCATATACGTTCCACTGCTGGGCACGGGCTTACTGCGCAAATGAGAGGGTTTATTTAGGCCTTAATCCACCATTCTGGCCTAGAGCGAGTTGGCGGACTACACACCTTAAAAAAAACGTGTGCAGCTTTCACCACGATGTTTGGGATGATGAATTAAGTATCCCACACTAAATAGGTCGAAAATAGTACAGTGTAAATAGTAGGTCAGTAGTAAATTTCATATTTATTTATTTCAGATTATGAGTTAACATTAATCATCTTAACCGGGTACAGAGAAGCCGATGTGAAAATTCACAAAAGCCGCAAGTTTATCCGCGCGGCTGCTCAATTATAAACCACAGAAAACGCGAGACTAAATAACATCAGTCATCAATATGTATGTACGGTACCGCATGTAAACAACATATATTGCTTACTAATATTTATTTTGTAATGCAGCAAGTACCAATAGTATAAGTAAGTTCAATGAATAATTATATCATGCATTTACATGCTTCTATAATGTATCTGCATTTTATTTATATTTTTATGGAATCTATCAGATATAAAAACATATTGAACACCAAGATATTCTCAAAACAGACTATATTATTTTCCAATTTTTAAATCGCAACCAATTTTCACTATATCACTTGTTAGCAGTAATCTATTGCCAAATTCTAATGTGTTCAAACAACCAAACTGTTAGCCTCTTCACAAATCAAACGTTGCCAAATCCGATGTTTACATCACGGCACATGTCGCAACGTTTATGTTAAAAAGCTACTTACGAACTCCACTATCTTGAGCGCGACCCACTTGTCGCACACCGCCATAGCGCGAACCTGCGCCTGCGCACGCCGTAGTACTAGCGATCCACTGTTTATCAACTACGTAACTCGGCTATGTAGGTGTCAGGTGACATAACACTCGACATGGCACGCGCGGAGACGACCGCCCCACGCGGCGGCTGTGTTTTGTTTGAACCAGCGGACGCGACGCGTTTTAGCAAGCGTCGCATTGCTTACTCGCGACGATTAAGTTTTATCGCATGCATACGTAGATAACGTAGAGGTTTTCACTTACATTTTCTGCTGTCACAGCCGCCTAGTTTCACTACTTTGTGGAGTTATGTCCTGATTGTAAAGCTAACTAACCAACTAAATTTAGAACTAAGCACTGAAACACTTAGCAAAAATCAAGTTCACTGGATTATTATTTGCGCACTCTGTAGGATAGCGTTGTGTAATATTAAGCGTAGCTGTAAATATATAAAAGTCAGTGGCAAAAACAACGATTACCATTTTCAGCGTTAGTACAAACAAAGGGAACCCAAAAGCAAATAAAACAGCACATACACGAAACCATTATACTTAAATTTATTAATTAACACTGGCATGCAATATTATTTAAAAATCTCATAAAACATCGAGAGATAAATTCATATTATCTTGTAACAAAATGCTCACATTTAGTTAGATAATCGCTTGTACAAGATAGATAATTTCATAATGCTGCGTTTAACTAATTGCTGAGAAAACAGTTCCAAATTGATTTACTAATAACCTGATTTTAAATAGACTTATTCATACACAGAAATAGTAAAACTACAACATGAATATTTCGTTGAAAAAACATCAAAAATGCAAGGAGCCAGTGGCAGCCGCCTCTCCAGGACGCCCTCGCCAGAACACGGTTGCCCTTAATTCATATTCTAACATTATAATATGTAGACTCATGCTTAAATATACTGATGTTGCCTTATAAAAGCTTCAAATTTAATACATAAATAATTACGCCACTCAATTGGATTCTTAATTAAAATACATTTAGGATTAAATTAAAATAATGTCGAAAATTAAAAACATACATTTATCTCTCTCATACTTATTTCAGGAGTGCGAGAGAAGCAGTGCGCGAGTTAAAACAATATACAAAAATATTCCAGCCAGTATGTTACCGCTATTATATCAAGCTTTCGTAATTAATTCTGTGAGAGCAGTTATTAATTTTATTAACGAGATTAAAGGAGTCCATTACGTCATGCAGTTTTAACAATCAATTGAAGATCGAGAAAGCTACAGAGACGAATGCTTTAACCAAACCCAGTAAGAGTGAAATTACTGTGTCGGCCTACAAGTATAGCAATATTGCAATACATAATGAACTCGTAAATGTGCATGCTTC
This sequence comes from Hemaris fuciformis, assembly GCA_907164795.1. Lineage (NCBI taxonomy): Eukaryota > Metazoa > Arthropoda > Insecta > Lepidoptera > Sphingidae > Hemaris > Hemaris fuciformis. The sequence goes on along the minus strand of OU015440.1, from coordinate 3,436,157 downwards.
ATAACTGCAGTAGGGTATATCATCAAATTAACCATTCCCTTTATGCTTAAGAATTAGCAGATAAAGTGTTCATAGACAAAATACTTAATGTCATTTAAGTTCATAACCTTTTATAGCTTTATACCCTATTGCATATAAATCATGGTCAGTTCCACAAAGCGTGCAACAACAAAAGCAATTCAAGCCAAGACATAAGCATCTTTGACAGAAAATTGAACATATTTCATAATCAAAATTTTACGATATTAAGAAAAACATGGATTATTTAAAAATATTTGTTCTAGAAGTAAGTGTATATGATAAATAGTCATCAGTTTAAAAGCATATTTTTATGTGAATGCATTAATTAATTACACAAATATTTTAATTAGCCAACAAAGCATATTATGTTCAGTAGACTGACTGTCTAAAATGCATTTTACATAAGGTTTCGTTGACTCGATGTGTTACATTTTGGTTGCAAAGTGTGTTAATCTCTCGTACTCCATCACCCAACACGCCGAACGAGCGTGTCATAAACAAACGTAGTGCAATATTAATTCATGCAATAAATTAATCAACATCAACAAAAATCAAATACAATTATTGCCATGTCGTGCAGAATGATTATTCATACCCATTGCTATTTATAGATTAATAATTTTAAGTTATTTTTTGTATCTCAGTTTCATTATCTTTATGATATTTAGATTTTTGGTGTTAATTGGTTTATTTGTACGTAAAAATAAGCATATTTAGCGGAACTCAAAACCTGACAAATCTGGGACAAAGCTAGTATAAAATTTCCTCAACGTTGCACAATCATCCCGCTAACATGGCAGGTTGTGGCTGCACATCCGGCGGCGCTACTCACTGGGTGTGCTTGCCGTTGGCGATGAACTCCTGCAGCGGGTGGCGCGCCGTCCAGGGGTTGAAGTCCCGGGGCGCGGGCGCGGACAGCGGCACCGCGGCGGCGCCTGCGCCCCACCCCGCCGACCACACGCCGCGCTCGCCCGCCAGCAGCGCGCCGCCCCCGCACCCCGCGCCGACACCGCCCACCCCGCCGCCGCCGCCCAGCGACAGCGCAGACATCGACGACATCAGGCTCTCCGCGCCAACCGACACGCGGCTCGACCACCTTGCCGCATACAACAAACTATTACAATCCACTCATAATATGACTTCAATATTCTATATCATCATCATCAGCCCTAATAAGTCCCACTGCTGGGCACGGGCCTCCTCTACAACTGATAGGGTTTAGGCCTTAGTCCACCACGCTGGCCTAGTGCGGGTTGGCGGACTACACACCTAAGAAATTCTTAGGACCTTTTAGGTGTGTAGGTTTTATCACGATGTTTTCCTTCACCGTTAAAGCAAGTGATAATTCATTGTGAATACACACATAACTTCGAAAAGTCAGAGGTGTGTGCCTGGGGTTTGAACCTGCGACCTCCGAAATTCTCGACCGCGCGCCTAAACCTCGAGGCCATCACTGCTTTTCTTTGCTGCATACATAATACATATATACTCATGACTCGACGGGAGGAAGAGATGCAATTCTGCACCCACGATTCGCTAATTGTGTTTTAAGTAGCATATCATAGGGACGCCTATTGCAGTTTCTAGGACACATTTTCATAATCCGAGCTGCTATACTTAATCCTAATTTTGGAAAATGGAATCGAGCCGCGTGAGCCCTTTCATCGAAAACCTTTTGCGCCTTATACGTCAAGATTTTAATAATTCTTTCAGAAATAAAATCGAGTGATCTTCAAAAAACCCAGGCAAAGCTGCAACGCGCCGCTAGTAAGGAATTATATTATGCTTAGTGATAGGTTACTGCAGTGATAACGCAATAATTTAGTCATAGCAATATCATATTCCAAGCTTGTAATCAAGTGTCACAATGCAGATTTATTTATCCTTGTATACGAAACGTGGAAATCAATACTAATGCATATTTTATATTTACTTGACGCCGGGCGACCCATTATATCGTCGCATATTTTAAGTGATATTTCTGCTATAAAAATGTGTTCAATTTGTATCGCCACAGCGACTCATGTGGTCCAGATCTGTCAATGGCCCGAATTAATATTATTCCGGTCCATAAATCCAAAACCGTTTACATCGAAAGGGCCGATATAGGTTCTATAAGCTTCATTTCATGCGTCAGCAAAGAATGTCAGTCTTAACATGGAAATTAGTACTGGCTGGAATAACATTTAGCGTGGAAAATACTTACTCGGCTGCGGCGTTGCGCTGCGCTTCATGTATCATGCGCAGACGGCGGGCCTGGGACCACGGCTCCAGAGTGTAGGAGGGCGCCGCGGGCGGGGGGGAGCTCGTCAGCGACTCCTCGGGCGCGCGGGACAACTCCACGCCGCGCTCCGGGCTCCAGCGACCAATCTGAGTCATCACGTCACACTCGGCTTATTAACTTTACGAATTCATTTAATTATAACATGGCGCGATAATTAAAAATGATACGTCAAATCTACACCCCGCTCAGTTCATGTAAAATATAATATTCACACAAACCGCTGTGTACCATTGTTAATTGGAAATAAATACGCTGCAGCAAAAGGATTAACAGTGAAAGTGATATTTATCACATAACCGCAGCTAATTTTAAATTCATTTGCTTCTATTAGGTGGGTTACCTCTCGGTATTGCTTGAGCAGCTGCGGCGACTGCGGCAGCGACCAGTCGACGGCGGGCCTGGCGCCGGCGCCCCACGCGGCCGCGGCTGCCGCCACCAGCGCCTTGCGCGCCATGGCCGCGCCGCGGTGCGAGCGGTACTCCACGATGGCGGCGCACGACGCCACCGAGCGACGGATGCGCACCTCCTGCACCTCATCCGTCAAGGCATACAGCAGCCGCACGATCTCCGCAGATGCCGTGGTCGGCGGGATGCGCGATATGAATATGCGACAGTTGTTGATGGACGGACACACGCCTGCGACAAATTATCATGTCTAAACAAACATTCAAAATACAGATAAAATTTTTAGTGGAACAATCCTTACCCAATTGCCACGAAGGTCTAATCATGTAGTTGTTAAACAGACGGATGGCATTACTAGCCTCAGCGTCAGTCGTGTACATCGCGAAAGCATATCTGTGAAAAACATATATAATTAGCATCGACGTATAATAAAATCTATTATATACAAATTCGGATGCGGAACATTACCCTCTATTCCATCCAGAAAAGTTGATCATAAGACGAAACTCGAACAGTTCGCCCGCCTGTTGGAACAACGGCACCAGCGTATCTTCAAAGCAGTCATGAGGAATTCTCCCAATGAATACCTTTTTTTGCAAAATAAATTTTGTTGAGAATCTTGGTTAAAACAAAACTAAGTGGAGAAAAAATAAGTCATGTCCCTTCGAAATGCAGACCCGCGTATGTACTTTGCAGGCATATCGAGGCACGATCAAACGGGCTTTCTGTAACACGTTATACGCCGTGCAATAATGTAAAACATACGAATATAAACTGTAATATTTAATACAAACATGCTCTTTTGCCATTGAAAGAAATGGCTCTCCTATTTAAAATTCTAGCATCACTCGCGCAAGGATGAGTGGAGCAACAATTTACCAGTAAAAGACTAGATCTCTATCAAAATAATCGCTATGGCGACATACCATTGAATAAACCGACTTCCCTCTGCGTAAATTATGGAAAAATTGTTGGAATAAGATCATTTTTCTGTATCCGCGCCGTGGTTCTCCGAGAAATTGTCTCGAAAATATGTGGCGCATTTGCGTCCTCATTGGCTTGTATCGGGTAAGCTTGCAAGTCACTTTTGATGAGCGCACTGCGATCGCTAGGCATCATCTAAAGCGGGCATGATATGGGCTTCAAGGTGCGTACGCTCATCTCGCATTGTGACATTTCCATTACAAATATGCACTAATTTAACGTTATATTTCAAAGGCAAATAATTAGTTTGTCGTATTAGAAAGATTTATTATTTATAGAAAAAATATTTATTCAAGACCGTAACATCATTTCTTAATAAAAATAGCACATAGTTGTCTCCAGGATCGCAATTATATACTAAATTGAAAATTCATCGCTTATCAATTTAAGCGATGGCGTAACAAATATTCTTTCGCATTACCTATAACAAACGAATATCGAATAGATTTTTAGAGGAGCCAATGTAGACAGAACACAACAGAAGAACCTATCTTATATTTAAATATCTTTAGGTATCTACAATCTACGCAACTTTCTTATACTAGATATGTATCGAATTCTGCTTGAGCAGTAAATCAAGGTCACTAAGACAAAATTCTCAATACCTGATCCTGATAAGTATATACTCGTACAATATTCAAAAGAATAAAAAATACAACAAAGACCTCAAATCAAAAAGGGCTACAATACAAGAAAAATAGATCCAAATCTCAACAACTCGGGTCATCTACCATAAACATTATTTCGTTTTTCTTATTCTTACCTCACAGCTTCTGGAGGGTTCCGGACCGGACCACGCATGAGGAGCCTTCCTATAAATCCTCTGTCCGTTGATTTGAGTAAGAGTATACGACGTATTCTCAGTTAAAGACAATAATCTCGATGATAATTCATACTGATTCACTTCACTAGATGAATAATGTTTAACAGGAGGCATTTCAGATTATTTTTACTTAAGATAACAATTACGAAAATAATTATTTAGCAGTCGTTCTTCGTGATTTCTGATATTAAAATGGGAATGTATGGACGAATTCCCTGCCTATAACAAAATGGCGACCGAACAAACAAAATGGTGAGTGAATTTATAAAAATTTAATACGAATAAATCATAGTAATGAAAATATGACGAGTTTTTTTTTGTTAAAATTAAAATGATATTAAATTTGTATAGAAAACAACGATACTTTTGAGAACAAAAAGCAAAGTACTGTAGATATTTATATATACCGGATGCTCTAGCATTACTCGTACAGTTACATATTAAAAGTTTATTTTAACGTACTCAAATGATAACAATTAAATCAAATATAAATCTTGTATGGATTTTATTATCTAATACGATTTTTATTAGAATCTAATCTTCTATTCAAAGCGCTCTAATAAGCACTAATCTTTATGCTCCCATAAAAAAACATTATTCATCGTTTTTCGCGCGTCCCTGGCACTTCCGTTTACAAAACGGATAATTCCTTTTTAATTTACTTAAGTTCAAAACCAAGTTTTGATTTTATTACTTTTTATTTTTGATTTATATTATTTTTATTCATTCTACTGATACAATAAATTATAATCTCAATTTCTGTCAGTTACGTGGAAAATAATAGTTGTCAAATAACAAACTAAAAATATACATAAATGTATACATCGCTAAAAGTAAATCGACATAGTTCTTCATATTATTTGTGTTATTATTAGAATGTTCAGTAAGATGACTCATATCCAAACTATTCTTTAATTGAATCCTTAAAATATACACTCGTCGAGTTTTTGGGTGCATTTTTAATATTTGTTGCTTTGTAAAATACTCTAATTTATCTTGATGCATGATTTTGATTACTTTTGGACTTATTGCTGTGATTGCTTCTAACTGTATAGAGCTGATATCTTCTTCAGGAATACCTAAGAACAGGAATAAGTAATGTTATGCGCTGATTTTAAATTTATCCCTCGCGGTATAATTTAAAAAGAATCGGAGTCGGAACAAGTGTTTTTTCCCGTAAGAACTGATTCCCAACAGTTCGGAGTCTGAAAACTTGTCTATTAACCAACAACAGGCTCGCTCCTTATAAGATGAAGTTTAATAACAGTCAGTTTGTTTTTTTTTTAATTTACAATTTAGACGAGGCGGTTTTTTTTTATTTTGAGATTAACTTTAAACTTACACGTCAGCAATGCATTTAGTCTGTTTACTTCGTGTGACGACCACTTGTAGGGTTCGCCGTAAGCATCAGGGTGTGTTGCTATGTTGTAAAGAGTCTAGAAAGGATAAATGTTTTTACACTTATACATTTTTATATTCGATGTGATGTAGACATGGCGTGTGGTATAAAATTTAATTCATAAATGCTATTTTTCGTTTTTTATTCTACTTAGTTATAAAAAAAAGTAAGTTGATTTTCTATTGTAGCGATCGCGACATACATATTTGAATTTCGAAGTTGTGAGACTTAAAAAAAGACAGGTATTTTTACTTTGATTAAAAGCATCGTAATATAGAGAATTGAGAGTTCTCCATGAGAAAATGTGTTAGGTGAGTGAAGTTTATCAAAATATGTTCATGTATCAAAGTTTATCAAAAAAGTCTCAATCTTTAATGAAACCTATGTGTATTAACACAACCTATTCTGATAGATCTTTCAACACACGTCAAAAATTAATCTCGTTGGAATAGTCAACGTCATAATCAAACGTTGAAGCAGAAGAGGTATCGGGCCGGCATAGTTGTGTCGACTATTGAGTGATCAAGAAATAGTTAATAATTACGAGAATTTTCGCAGACGTTTCACTAGATGTTGTTGTTTACAACATCGTAATTATTTTGTTTACACCTAATACTTGTACCTACCTCTGGGGGATTTAGAAGCGAGAGAATAATTTACATACAGTATGTTACATACAATACAAATTGATTGACCTTAGTTTGATTCACACTGCATCTTTTCAATTTACCAAGTACATCGACGCCTATTTCTTTAAAAGTACTGGGCGTGATCCTTTTCAAGTCGGAGGACGAAAAGCCGCATAACATATAGCCCAATTCATTGATGTATGTGCTGTTGGCATGCCAGTTGTTCCCATAGTAGCGTCGGTAGGCGGCTACTAATACACCGTACTGGAGGAAGAAAATATAGTAACGTAGCCCGTATTGTCGAAATAAACTAGTTAGAAATTAATAATTAAAAAAATAGATTGCTTCGATTGTATTGGATTGTTTGTGTTGGGTCGAGAGGTTCAAATTTTCTTTTAGCACCTCAATAGTAATACGGATTCTGGAATTTTCCCGGTAAGTGGCATATAGCTGGGTCTCTTTAAACTAGTGCAACATAGCGTTTGTACTTTAGAGTCAACCCTCTATATAGACTTTAGAGCTTATGTATTATGTTATGTAAAGATCTTCTTACAAAATTGTAAAGGATCCTATGCCAATAAAAATATATCAATATATTACCGACACAAATTTCCAGTCTCAACAACATTAATATGTTTCTTGTATAATTAAAATATGTCAGATCTATAACAAAGACGCGCAAAAAAGCCGCACTCACTGTCCTAATATATTTTCTCCGAAGATGGATGACCTTGACATGAATATTATCACTTTCGCTTTTCAAGGCATGGAATCTATTGACCTACTAGTGATATGTCATACCAGATGGGTATCAAACTTAAATACCGGTATTAGTAAATATATGTCGAAGAGTCGTCGCATCCCCACTGTGCGCCCAACGTAGGGTATAAATAAAGCCGCCCGATCAAGGTGATTCATTCTCGCTCGGAACGCCGGACCGAACGGAGCTCTGTCATAAGTTTGTTTCCGATTAAATTTGTAATTACCTCCAAAAGTGTGACTGTTTGATTTAAAATCAATAACGCCCAAGAATCTCCGTTGTATAAATAGGGACAATAGGGAATGTAATATGTATCAAATTAAAACACCTACATTTGTCGTAATAAGAATAGTATATATACCACAGAACACTATACTCCTTTTTTTGTGATAGCTAACGCCATCTATTGTAAACTTTGGGAATTTAGAACTTACCAAGTAAAAGAACTTTTCTAAAACATCTGCATAATAAATTGATATAATAAAACTAGTTTTAGTGTAATCCATAACTAACCTTTCGGTTATGCAAGTTTAAATCGTGATTTGAGAAATATTTAATTACTGATGGATCGCCGAAGTTTACGTAAAACAAATCTTCCTCTGGTATAACATTTAATAAAGAACCAAATGCTAAATACTCTCGCCCCTGTAAATAAGCTGCTGTTTTTCCATCTACAAATGAAATTCCGTTTTTAGAATATCACCTTTAATAGAAAGACTAGGCACAATATTAATTGCAAGTTTTCACAAAACTTTCGATTACGAATACGGTACATAATTGAATTATTGTCCTAAATATTCTAGATATCCAGATTAGTAGCGATTTTAATAGTATAAGCCAGGGTTTCTCAACCTTTGAGATTCAGGCGCACGCCTCTATGTGGGTCGCACGTGCCTGTTAGGCATCAAGTCACTATTACGTACCTAAATCTTGTCGCGAACCCCCTGCCGTCGAATGACGAACCCCTAGGGGTTCGTAAACCCCACTTTGAGAAACTCTAGTAGGTATAAGCAAATGCTTATTATACATCAGCCAGATCTAAACCTAGCGGTATATTATTGATTCATGTTTTTTTTATAATCTTTCACAAACCTGTCATTATATCCCATGCCAGTAAAGCTCTAGAAATAGGTATCATATGTTTTTTGGTATTTGTAAAAATATGAAGTACAGTTTCCGGATCGAGTCTCATAAAAGACAATGTTGGACCGAAAAATATCATGTTCATGGAATGTGCTGCATGCATCCTATTATCCATCTCATCATAGAAATATTCGTATAAATTTGTGTCTTCTGCAAAAAATGTTGGTATTTTAGGAAAAACTAGCTTGAGCTCTGGCTATACACATAATTTGAAAACATTAAATCAAAAAGATTGGCTTTTACCATGAAAATGCAATCTATAGGTATACTTAAGTACACCTTATTTGCGAGAGGTCATTCCTAAATTCTTTTTTAGTAATACATACGATGTCAGATAATCGAACCAAAACTATAACAAAACGACACCGGACAGTGGCGGATTAAGACATTTGCCGCCTGTAGGCTATTCAAATTTTGCCGCCCCTTCCGACCTCTGCATTTCGATAGCCTACACAGACAAACGAAGGTGAAAAAAAGATTTAAGAATTAAAAGACTAAAAATATATTTTTTTAATGATAGAGGAGACAAACGTGCTAGTGCGCCACCTGGTGTCAAGTGGTCAACACCGCCCATGAACACCCACAATACCAGAGGAATTATCGGTGCGTTGCCGGCCTTTGAGGCAAATATAGGCTTTTTTCTTTAAGGTCCCTAAGTCGTATCCATTACGAAATACCGCCGAGGAAAGCTGATTCCACAAAGGTGTTGTACGAGGAAGGAAACACCGTTTGAACCGCACTGTTGATGAACGCTATTCAGCCAGATGGTAGGGATGGAATTTCAATTTCTGGCGTGTGGTGCGGTAGTGAATTCAGCAGCAGCTGTCCCTTAGTTGAGTTGGATCCGTAACCAAAATCCTACGCCAGCATACCGTCTAAAACATCTCGGTGACCATCACGCGCATTTGGGGCGGTTTTACGGCATCTCAGGGCGAGAAGCGCTTTAAATGGTCCCTTGCCGCCCAGCGCACCGTCCAATTATGGACACCTCAAAATTGGGAGGGCTCAAGATGCCTTCCACTCACCCTATTTTGGACGCTCACTTATTGTGAACGTCCGCGACAGTCAAGAGACCACGCTCTCTACTGCACATCTCGGGGTTGCTTTTAGTCATGGCGCACTGCCCCCACAGTATCTATGCCCAGCCACCCTTGGGCCCCTGTTAGTCGCCTATTACGACAGGCAGGGGATGTCCTGGCGGAATTCTTAGGCCCCCAATCCTCAGGGTGGAAATGCCGGATCAGCCGTATTCGGTTACCCGGCGCCTTCTTCTCTGCTGGCGGCGGCGGGCGGTATCGTTCTGCTCACGAATCCGCCCCGTGCTCTCCTTTTGCGTCATTACAATCTCGTAGAAGGAGAGCATCGCCTGCAATGACCTCCGATTCTTGACCATGGCAGGAATCACAGCCGAGAGCGCGAGGTCCGCTGCGACGGCTGCGCGGAGTGCGCTTCGGTCTTCATCCCAGGCCGGAAAATCCGACAAAGTGTGCTGGGCTGTGTCCTACAGGCAGTTGTCACAGTGGTGAGACACGGCGGACTCTTCTCTTCTAGCCACCCGCCACAGGAACCAGCCGAAACAATTATGTCCTGACAGAACCTGTGACAGGCGGAACGTCATCACACCACTGACTAAGGACGCACTGCTGCGACGGACCAGCTCAGAGATTATCCAGCCTGGAATGCCACTCCTCGACGCCGGTCAAACGAAGGGAGGCTCTTTTGGCCTCTACCTCTCTTGGGGTCGGTTGTTCCCCTAGACGAGACGCCTCCTCTCGCCAGTGGTAGACTGACGAAAGGGCTCCGGCGTCAGGATCACAAGGAAGGAAAGCGGCCAAAACGCAGGCCGCCTCATGGAAAATCGTGCGATAGCCCCTGATCATCCGCTGCGCAATTACCCGCTACGGTTGCCGCAGAAGGGCCACGCAACGTCTGCCCAGGGACTCGGCCCAAACGGGGCAACCGTATAGGGCCATTGATCGCACGACTCCCGCGAACAATCTTCGGCAGGGGATGCCGGGACCTTCGAGATTGGGCAGTAGAGCAGATAATGCACTAGCTGCCCTAATCAATTTCTGCTTTAATCTGCCGAAGTGGGCGCAAACATTCCATCCGCTATCCAACACGACGCCAAGATATTTCGTCTTGGAGCCGATGTGGATATCCACGCCTCTATCGTCAGATAGGCCTCTGCAGGTGGCTGGTTCCGAGGTCCGTGAAGCAGATGGCCTTGGATTTCTGAAGGGCCACCACGTGGCCTTGTCGCCGAATTCTCCTCACCACGTGGCTAGTGCCTAGCGCGGCAAGGTTGACGGCCTCTGGAAAGGTCCCAGCACACGCTGTCACCAACGTGTCAGCATTACAAAATATGCCGACGCCCCGGAGATTGGCACCACGGAGCACCCAATCATACTCGATGTTCCACAGAAGGGATCCTAGGACCGACCCCTGTGGGCGTTGACGATGTCGAGTGACACCATGCATTTGCCCTGGGCTCCTGTCTCCTTCGCGTGTTACTTCACCCGCAGAATTACCTTGGCCTTTTCGAAACTCAGGTTCTCGACGACTTGAATCCACACACGTCCTGGGATGCTGTCGAGCCCCGGGGCGGTGTTCTTTCTCCGCAACCGCAGTACTGCTGCCTGAAGCTCCTCAGGCGTAACGCCTGGAATTGGAACCTCCGAGGTCTCCCCTGCCGATCACTTAAATGATCCCACCAACGATCCATCCCTCACCGACCACGGACGTGGTGGCATCGGTGGAGGACTAAAATCCGGGGTGGCCGGAAAGAGAGCAACAACGACTTCACTCAGGAGCTCCGGTCGGAGACTTTGGGTGAGAGCGGGGCGCCGGTGGACGCAATTTACTGAATGCCAACTGGTATGGCCGCCCCCAAGGATAACGATCCAAAGTCCCGGACTAAATTCTGCCCGTCCCAGTCTGCCGCTTCATCCAACAAATAGCCGATTTCCGAAACAAGCTTATTCCAGCCCTCATTGACTTGTTCCTGAGAGGAATTTGCGCGACCAGTATATAAGACATCCTCGGTACTATGACCCGCATAACTATAGATGTTATTATTAAGTAACAGGTCATTGAGATGCAGAAGGAACAGAGCCGGGGATAGCACACAACCTTAAGGTACACCAGCACAGGCATCAAGTCCGAGCTTGAACTCCGAGTTCTTCAGATTGTAGTGTATCACTGCATGTGGTTAAAGTTCTTGGTCGTACAATACTGCTTCTCCTTCCACTTTTAAGAAAACTGTCAATTTTCATCGTTTTACTGATACTGTTCTTGGTCTTCTTTTTTCATGTTGGCGTTTTTCTATACACAGCTCCACTGAGTCGCTGAGCCAAGGAAACACTACAATATACCTAGCAATAATACGAGAATTCTTTAAGATTATTTTTACATGTTAACTTTTATACGATTGACAATATACTGTGAGAGAATACCAATACCTAATTAAACCAAGCACATCTCACCTATAACCTTGTGCATATGTAGTTACAAACCTACCTTTGTTGACACCGTCTATTGTAACTACATTTTAGTATCGTAATAATTCGTTTGACTTTTAAGTAGTCTAATATTTTTCATTTTATTTTACTTAGGAGAACTCTAAAAAATGTTTTGATCATTGTTTATTATTCAAAGGTATGTATTGAGTTAGATTTGAAGTGGATAGGTTAGGTAAACACATATGTATCCCCTGCCTGTCGTAAAAGACGACTCAAAGGGGCCCTTGGGGTCGCTGGGCGCGCTGCGGGGAGATGACCACCGGGGGGTTTTGGTCGGTATGCCGGTTTAGGGATATTGTTAGGGACCCAGCCCGGCACTAACACCTGCGCGGACATGACGTCGCCGCGCGCCGGGCTGGAAGACTGGTGACCCCGACATACGCTTCCCGCCCCCCCTTCCCCGGGGCTGGCGGGAAGTAGAGCCATAAACAGCTTTCCCCTCGAGAACAAAAAAAAAAAGGGAAACACATTTGTAGATCGTAACTACATAATAATGAAGAGAAAAAGTAAGTTCATTATTAAGTTATAAAAGAATACAAAATATTTTTTTTTACTTTTTAGTGCATATTAATTTGTTTTGGAATAGTTTTTTTTTGAAGGCGGTTTTTATTTCTGTAGGACAAAAAAAAATTGGGGCAAATTTGCCGCCCCCTAAAATCTGCCGCCCTAGGCTCCAGCCTACTCAGCCTGCTGGTAAATCCGCCACTGACACCGGAAGAACCCTTCTACCCTATTAAATTAACTACGAAAAGTATTAATGCCATTTTTTTATTTCAGAAGATGGTAAATTGAACGCCTACGACATGACACCAATCTCGGGACAGCTGTTGGTAGGACGCCCTAATTTTGTTTTATTGAGAAGAAAAATCTGTTCCGCTTCTCTTCTCCTCTATTCCCTCCCTATCACAATTCATTCCAGAGGCCCTTATAAAATGCCTTTTACTACATGCAGAAATTGTGGTGAAATTCTTATACACCTTTACCCTGTTTTATTGCTATGCAATTTAGATTTCCCTTTTTTATACTTCAGAAAATGGTTAAGGAATTATGTGTAGGTAATTGTACACCCCTAAAATATTGAGTTCTTTGCCACGTACCTTTTTCAGTTAAGGCAATCATTGAGTTTTTGTCATCTTCATAATCAAGAGCAATGTCTTCTATAGACTTGGTATAGCTCTTTTGGAAGGCGTTTACACTGAATCTAGAATGATATTTTCCGGTTAATATGAAACAAATCGTATTATTTTATACACAGTAAATGTATATTTAAGACAATTACATAAACATTAAAACAAAGCATTGCAGTACTGTGATCGTACACATTGTTTGTCGCAATTATTTTGAACCAGGTAGTAACCCCATCATTTACTTAAGATAATATTTTTAGATCGGAAAATCAAGGAAAACTTGATGGTCATGATTATAAATGAAGGTTGAGTTTGATTTTACTTATTAGTTTTTTACACATAATATCCCGCCAGGCTCGCCGCAAGCGGGCGTGCAAAACGTGCACCGCACGCAGGCGGCGCGTCCCGGGGGCGGCAAATCGAGCGATTCATAATGTTATTCAAGTCATTGTCATAATACCCACTCCACCTTAAGTATAACAATTGTCATGGCATTTTGGATATCTGGGGGCACGGCAGTGCCCCCGCCAAGTCGCGCGAAAAAGCGGCACGGCCGTACTATACTATACTTTTCTCGAAGCAACTCAGGCCATTTTCGACACCCTATAACTTCGTTGTGGATAAACCTAGAAACCTGATTTTTTTGTCACCAAGCAAGAATGGTATAAACTCTGTATATTTCAACTTTCATTAAATTTGAATTTGAATTTTTAAGAATAATAACTAGTCAAACTTGGCAGTTTTGTCGCTCACTGACTCACTGACCGATCATCAAAACTCTAAGGCATTTCTAGCCGACATAGAAGCTTCAAATTTGGTACAGAATTAGTGTTTATTATTACTTATAACTTTATAACTTAAGGAAAAATTAAAATATCTTACAATTTCGGTCTAGTTTTCTAGATACACAAACTGCATAAATAACTTGACCATCGCTCTAAAAGTGAGATACATCGTGTTTTCATGCGATTGACAAATCTAACTCTTTTATTTAAAACATAAAAGATTTTTAATATTGATATGGTCACTATACGATGTTGTCTGGTAAGCTAAGTGCATAATAACTTAAGATAAAAGGTCCCTTAAACGGAGACTGAATAAATTTATCGACTTGGTATCACATGGATCTCACAACTTTTTACGTTAGAAGAAATGAGTTGCGAGACTTGTTTTTTTTTTACAAGTTTTGTCTTTTATGGGTAAGAAATTTTATACAAGAATTTTGTAGACAACCTCCTTTTTTTGTTGTTGTAAGGTGTTATAATCGGGTTTGCACGTGGGCGTTGAAGAAGCTAGCGGCGGACCTGGATAAAAGATGGCAGGATCACCAGCTTCTTCAACATATATTAAATACTTTTGAAAACAGTGTAATATAGATTTACGTGAAATTTATTCTGACTTCAGCGAACCTGATGATAATAGTGTAGGATAACAGGACCAAGCGATGGTTGGCTATATTAATTTTTTTTTAATGTTTTAAGATGTAATTTTTAAACAAGCGGTGTGAAGTTATGTGTATTCATATTCAACAGAATTCAAAGTTTTTATCCATTGCACTAGTCTAAACTAGTTATTATCTATATTTATCACACCTATAAATGAATATTATTTCTTAGAAGATTCAAAATTCCCGGCATATTTGTAATTTCTCATTCCGTAGAAAATACGTTCTTGATACAACACAATCCATAAACAGTTGATTAGCATTAAAAATAATTTGGATCTAAAAATGTACTTGTTTCTATCAAAATGTATTTGTAACGCATGTACCTAATACAAACACATTTAAATATTTACGTCAATTCCGATTAATAAAAGGAATTTGTTTATGAAGTCTAATTTACATAGTTTCTTTTCATGAATCGAATTCAAACTATTTTTTATTTAATGAACAGCGGTTAACCTGGAACGTAAATAACCTAACTAATGTCTTAGGGACTTGTGATTAAATAAATGGAAATATAGTATATAAATTGATATTTATACCTGTTAAAGCTATATTTTGTTAACGAAATGCTATTTGTTTTATAGTGAACGATTGGTGTGATTTATTATTATCTCTGTTTGTTGGCTACGTGGTAAACTTCTTTTGTCAGCTGAACTTAAAAAAACATGGGTATTTTAGAGAAAATATCGGAAATTGAGAAAGAAATAGCAAGGACTCAGAAAAATAAAGGTAACGGATGACTTGATAACAGATGTTTCAAATTTTGTTTGCGTCTCCTGTAAATATAAAACAGCATCAATGAGTCGCTTAGTGTTAATTACAGATAAAAATATTGCCCTCGTATATATAAAATTAGTTAATGTATGTTAGATTTTATTATAACTTCCTCCTTGAAATTCAAATACCATTTTCTATAATGTGCATGCCTAAATTTAATAAATTAAGAAATGTTTTATTGAGATGCTTAAACTCACATGTATCAACAGATGTCTGTGTGTACCTTTTTGATTTTGATCCTACATAAGTACAGTTACTCTGTAAACTAAACTCCCTCTTCAGCCTCATTTAATTAAGTGTCTTTATTGTAATAAATACAAAACTTGTCTGGTAAAAGAAATTGCTTAAAGAAGGCTCTCCAATTCATCTAAATGTTTGATAACGGCTATTTTCTGGTGGAACTGGGAAATCAACATTTCAGATAAAAATTACCCTTAATCTGGGTCTGCAAATCTTAATTGTACTTTTCTAAAAATGATAACTATGTATCCTAATACATGTTGCTGACTTTATATATTCTTTGATATAAAACCTCAATATACATTGGATAGAAAAAATATAATTTCCTGCAATGGAAATAAAATGGGTAATGAAAATTAAAAAAAAAAAACTTTTTATAATGTGAGTGATCTAATCAAGCTATGGTCGGATATTCTTAAAACATAAGAATTAAATAATATATAATAATAATAATAATTTAATTAAACTTGTACATATTTCTTAATTTTCAAAATGATTCATGTCCTAACACAATGTAAAATTATTTCATGAACTCTTTATAGTTCTATAAACAATTTATATCTGCAAAACTAGTATCATGGCTGCAGGCCTATTTTTTTACTAAATCATTCCATTTCCAAGATTCCTAAAGTTGCTTTACATATATTGATGATTAAAATTTAAAATGTAATTTTTTAATTTGCCTGACTGCCTCGTGGTACAAGTGTGTGCCGTGCAGTCTAGAGGGACTGGGTTCGATTCCCGGGTCAGGCAGTGTTATTGGTTTTTTCATTAGGAAATTCTTAGTAGAAGCACTGAGTCTGGAATTGTGCCTGATAAACGGCAATAGGCTCTGGACTGACTGGAGGACTGATACATGCCTGGCGAAATGTGGGTGCAGAAATGCACCTCTACCTACCCCTTTTGGGAATACCGGCATGAGGTTATGTATTTATTTTTTAATGCTATAATGTAAAATTTTACAGCCACTGAGTATCACTTGGGTCTGCTGAAAGCTAAGCTTGCTAAATACAGATCACAGTTGTTGGAGCCCTCCAAAAAGGGTGGAGATAAGGGTGAAGGGTTTGATGTGTTGAAATCTGGGGATGCAAGAGTTGCTTTAATTGGTTTCCCATCAGTGGGTAAGGTAAGTCAATTCAATATTTGTATCTAAATGTGAGTAACAGTTAAATATAAATGTCAAGCATATAATTTTATACAAATATTCTTTATATTATATCAAGCTTTCTCAATTTGGCTTTTTTCAGACAGTAATGTTTCTCTTAACACTTCACATTGACAGCCTCGTGGCACAGTTGACTAGATACCATCTTACGAAATGATAGGCTGAGGGTTTGATCCCTGTACCGAGACAAACCTTTGTGTGATCCACAAATATTTGTTTCTGGTCTGGGTATTTGTGAGACCGAAAAGTCTCATAGTTTCTGATACCCACAACTCAAGACTTGTATCTTAATGTAGGGTCAGAACTATGTATGTCACTGTTGGGTGTATTTATAATTATTACTTGCTGTCTGACATTAGATGGGAATTAACATTTAAAAACATGTAAATAAATGATTATGATAATACCCAATATTAAACCACCAATAGAAATAAACAGATTTTAATATGAAGTAAACTGCTACCTTCTTTATAATACACCCTATTATTTTTGTACACATGATTAATATTTGTTTGTGTAAGTGGTTAATGAATTTTTGTCTTTTTCCAGTCAACCCTACTGTCAACCCTTACTCACACTCACTCGGAGGCAGCTAACTATGAGTTTACAACACTCACCTGCATTCCTGGTGTGATTGAGTACCGTGGTGCCAACATACAACTGCTTGACTTACCTGGTATCATTGAAGGAGCCGCCCAGGGCAAGGGTAGAGGAAGACAGGTGATATGTCAAAACTAATAGATTTTTATTAAGATGAAACGACTGAGAAAATGTTTGCTATTTCCCCAATGCTTCTGGTTACTATTCCCTAGCTTGTATGTATGTGTGATTGTGAATCAATGGGTTATGTTCGTATTTTTTTTCCTCAAGATTTATTTCAGATTTTACTTTTAGAAATACAGTGTAAACTCTATATAACAACACTGAAGGGACTGTGCCTATTATGGCGTTATAGAGAGTTGTCGTGAAATGGAGTGAAGAAAATCATTGTATGGAAGGCAAGATAAACCAATCAAAGACAAGTGATTTCGACGCTTTAGGGAGTTTGTCGTTAAAACGAGTGACGTTACATGGAGTTTACACTGTATATGCATATAAAAACAAATTTTAGTATTAGTTGCAGTAATATTATGTAAAAAAATCATTTGGGGTATATTATATATACTAAAATGATGTTTTAAAAATGTTGATGCTTTAAAGGTCTCATAAACATAAATAAATGTTAGTTCCAAGTACAAGCAATATACAGCCCCGTGGCGCAGTTGGCTAGACACCAGCTTCCGAAACGAGAGGCTGCGGGTTCGATCCCCGCACCGAGACAAATGTTTGTGTGATCCATAAATATTTGTTTCGGGTGTGGGTGTTTGTGAGACCGAAAAGTCTCTCGTAGTTTCTGATACCCACGACACAGGACTTGTATCCTAGTGTGGGGTCAGAACTATGTATGTGACTGTTGGGTGTATTTATTTATAAATTGCCGGGTAAATTTTAGGTGATAGCAGTCGCGCGTACAGCTGATCTGGTGCTGATGATGTTAGACGCCACCAAACCATACGTGCACCGACAATTGCTAGAGAAAGAGTTGGAGAGTGTTGGCATTAGGCTTAACAAGAACAAACCCAACATTTACTTTAAGGTAATATTTGCATGTGCTTAAGTCACATAATTGTTTTGTAGTTTAGGTATTAAGATGAGCGTCTCGTGAAATTCGAGGATTTCCACTCGTTAAATTATAATCAGACAAGGTATTCAACAAAAAATGAAAAAAGAAACAAAGATATTTCATTCTTGTTTTTTTTATTGTATTATTTCTGGTTTACATTAATTAATTTATTTAAAAACTTTATATACATGAAAGTATAAAGTCATAGTAATGCCAAAGGCATTATCTGCCAGTCTATCTTATACACAATACTATACTTACCAAATAATACATTGTATAATTTATTATTTTACAGGTAAAGAAAGGCGGTGGTCTGTCATTCAATTCAACATGCCAGTTGACAAAGGTTGATGAGAAAATGGTGCAAATGATCCTTCATGAATATAAGATATTCAATGCTGAGGTAATTCACAAATAGTTTTTTGTGATAATTATCCTTAGATGGATATTTGTAGTCATAATAACCAGATTTCACTATCTAAGATTCAGCTTGAAAAGACAAAACAAAAAATATCTAACTGGTACTTTTTTAATGGCTATATAAAATATACAGTTTTTTTATATCATGTTGTATTATACTTTACTGAGTTTAAAAGATTAATCATCAACATATGTTTGTTTTTTAACATGCGATTCTGAAGAGACTGGAAAAATACTCGTCTTAAAATCAGTTAAAAAATCTATGATGTCATGTTAAGACTTCTATGAAATGATTTATGGTGGTTTCAGGTGCTGTTCCGCGAAGACTGCACGCCCGACGACCTCATCGACGTGATCCTCGCCAACCGTGTGTATCTGCCGTGTCTCTACGTCTACAACAAGATCGACCAGATCTCCATACAGGAGGTCGACAGGATAGCCAGAGAGCCCCACTCAGTTGTAGTCAGGTAAAAAATATATACATATAATGCATATATGGACTCCTTTTGATATTTGAGGCAGGTGAAAATCCTGATTGTACCACTATTATATTAAAAACATTTTTGCTAAAATTATATATGGACCGTTTATTTTGAAAGTGGTGTCAGTCCATTTTTGAGAAAAATGAGCTATCACGTAATTCATGCTTAATTTAATGTAATTTTTTTATATATAACTAGTTCATGTTTAATTTCTCAAAAAAATCCCATGTTTTGTACAACTTAAAATCGGTCGGTAAATGAAATTGCATAATCATCGATTATGAAAGTGGTGTAAGTCCAATTGACAGAGGTAGGTGCATAGCAGATGTATGCCGATCAGTGGTTTGTTATTTTTCATTTATTTTATACTAGCTGTGCGACGATTTGCATTGTTTCCCCTCCGTGTTTCCACTACTCGTAAGTTAAAAGAATAAATTAAAGAGATTAAGGGAGAATTTCATTTCAACAAAAAATCTCCAAAATGCAATTTAAAAAAAGTCTGCCTCGTGGTCTCGCGGTACAAGTATGTGCCGTGCGATCTAGAGGTCCTGGGTTCGATTCCCGGGTCGGGCAAATGCCCATTGCCTATTGCCCATTTCCAGACTCCGTGCTGTTACCGAGAATTTCCTAATGGAAAAACCCAATAACAGCACGGAGTGTGGAAATGGGCAATAGGCTCGCCCCCTATTACATGGGACTGATACATACTGCGAAATGTGGGTGCAGAAATGCACCTCTGCCTACCCCTCCGGGGAATACAGGCGTGAGTTTATGTATGTATGCAATTAAAAAACAGATAAAAAAAATACTAATGGGGAACAGGTCAATTGGTTGCAAATATGTTGGTTGAGGTTCCTCAAAATTGCACCATATACCATTTTTTATAAAACAACGATGACGGACGCAGAATTTAAAATTATAAATTTATTACCTCTACGTCCTGGAAGACCGTTAAAATTTGAAAAAATCGCCCTGGAGCCTTTGTACGAAAATGCCAGACCTATTACGTACGAAAAATATAAAGACATGAAGCAGCTACTACCCTATATACCTCCGGTGCATCATGCATATTTTGAAACACTACCACATGCAGAGAATAAGTAAATTCTTGTAATCAGTATCTTGTAATGACAATGTAATTGCCGTCTTAAATAAAATTTTATGTGTTGTTATGCGTATTTGTAAACAAAATTATATTAAAATGAAGTATATTTTAAGTGATATTTGATTTGTCAAAATTGAAATTAAACGATTTTTACAATTGTCTAATTTTGAAAGTGGTGTAAGTCCATTTACACCACATAAATATGTGTTATCGTAGTCTAATTAGCCAAAAACAAATTTATATAAACAAATTAAATGTTGATAAAACAATAGAAACAATGCCAGACCTCATATGATTTGCCTGTATTTTTAAATCAACAAATATAGTAACCTTTAATTTTCTCGAAACAAAAGAAAATGGACTTACACCACTTTCAAAATAAACGGTCCATATATGCCTACATACACCCACTCCTGTTTACCTCAAGGCGTAGGCAGCTCTTGCTAACTTTTACAATGAAGCAGAATAATACCTTTTTTGTTTATTTTAAAGCAATATTTTACCAATTGGTAAGTCATCTACATATAACCAATTCGGTATTTTTTATTCAATTTAAATGAAAAAAAGTATGTTTATCTTATATTTCCACCTTTATGTTTATTACCTTTTAGCTATCTCTTGTTTATTGTATAATAACAAAGTATTAATTATTTGTTACAGTTGTAACATGAAGCTGAACCTAGACTTTCTATTGGAGACATTATGGGAATATTTGTCCCTAATCCGTGTGTACACCAAGAAGCCTGGACAGCCACCAGATTTTGATGACGGACTCATTTTAAGAAGGGTATATTTTATTAATCATATTAAATAATCTTTACATGCCATTCTGAACTATTTTTTCAAGACGACTAAAAGCACCTGACCTTAATTGAAGCGGGGTATAAAGTGTCGACTATCGCAGAAAAAATGTGGTTATCTCTCATCAAGCGGGTTTGGTTGTAACGTAATGTACACCGATTGATTTTCGATAGTGACATACATACCTGTGTTGGTTCATGGCCCACATAAATCCATATAAACAGTGGCACTCTCCAGTGATTTTTATATACCGATATGAGGTTTAGTCGTGATGGCCTCGAGGTTTAGTCACGCAGTCTCCACGGTCGCGGGTTCAAACCCCAGGCACACACTTCTGACTTTTCGAAGTTATGTGTGAAGAGAAGAATTATCACTTACTTTAACGGTGAAGGAAATCGTCGTGATGAAACCTGCACACCTAAAAGTTCTTAGGAATTTCTTAGGTGTGTAGTCCGCCAACCCACACTAGGCCAGTATGGTGGACTAAGACCTAAACACTCTCAGTTGTAGAGGAGGCCCGTGCCCAGCAGTGGGATGTATATGGGCTGATGATGATATGATAAAGTGACAACACCATACCGTATGATAAGCATGATGCTGTTCAAAATTTAGTTTATTTATAAATTATAATATTTTGTGTTGTGGTGCATTTCAGGGCGTGACAGTGGAGCACGTGTGCCACTCCATCCATCGGTCGCTGGCGGCGCAGCTGAAGTACGCGCTGGTGTGGGGCACCAGCACCAAGTACTCGCCGCAGCGCGTGGGACTCTCCCACACCGTGCAGGACGAAGACGTGGTGCAACTCATCAAGAAGTAGGCCACACGCTCACATCAGACATCTTCAAACCCGTTCCCATCTATCTACGTTATGAAGCGAGAATACAATTGTTACAATATCATAATACAAATAAATTATTTAAAAAATACGAATGGCTAAACAAATTAGAAGATATCGGAATAGGCTTCAATTTCCAAATTTTAACCAGTCACATTTTGTGATCTACCATTGATGTGTTTAAAACAATTATACAATTTTCAATCAAACATTCTTTCTACTGTCTGTGCAGAACATATATAATTTGATGTAAACAGTTACTGAAAAAGAAAAACATATACACCATTTTAAAAATATTTGTTGATTAACTCGAATTTAATGGTTCAATATAAATATGTAACATGACAAACTCACGAAATACGCATTACTGCATAGAACCAATTTACACACAGTTACATAATTCATTAAATTTGTATACTGGGAGAATGGATAGAGGATTGCTATCGTTTAGTGCTATAATGTGAACGAACACACTTCAAAAATGTCAAAGTAATGTATTATTCTCAGGTGCCTTGTAATAGAAGCAATATACATTGTTGAATCAAACAAATAATCAAAGCACTGCCATTTTAGCTTGCTATTTCAGAAATATATTTATGCTTACTTATATTTATAGCAAATGTATGTTTATGACAATATAGTATAAATTACATTATATATAGCACATTCAATTGTTGACTAATTTTTAGAGTACCAATAGGGTTTAATATTCCATATTACGTAGTTAATGAAAACGCAATACAATTGAGTACAAGAATTAACATTTCATCACACTTTTACATACAATATATGCATAGTGAAATTGTCAATGACTAAAATTTTATACCATATTTATATGACAAACAATGTTCTGCACTGTTCTCTGCTCAAAATTTGTTAATAGTTCCAAAATACAGTCTGATCAAAAACTAATAGTATGCATAGGAATTATGGAAACATTTACCACAAACTTGCAAAAGGTGTTAAATACTGACAGTGAAATCGCAAATACAGACATATTTTGTTGAATTGATGCAACTCAATTAACAATATTGCCATCAATAGTGAGACTAAATTATTTATTACCATTTTTATGTGAAAGATGAACCTTGAACTAAGAAATAGACATGCTGCATATCTAAGATAAATGTTTGTAATCAGGCTGTATCCATTTCCTTTTGCTTATGTTATAGAAATGTATGCTAATTGCACCCATATTTTGATCAAATCTTATTTAATTAAGAAACTAGGCACCTGCTATACTTTTGACTCCATAAATTTAAAATAGCTTGTTGTTTACTACTTGTGTTAGAAACAATTGGTGGACACAGTATGTGTTTTTAGTTATTATTTGTGTTTGATCTACATCATAATTTTGTGACAAATATGTATTTGTCAGTATCTTCAGTTTATCGGAAACTCTGTAGAAAATGTATATGAAAAAAGTCTCTAAGTATGATGCAGAGTTGAGATTAATGTTTTAAAAAATATAACAATCCAGAAAGTTTGCAGAAAAGAATTAATCCTTGAATTTATTTATATATTAGTATTATCGTACTAATATAAAAAAAGTTAGTTGAATTGAATATACTATGGTAACTGTAAATTAAAAAATCTTTGTAAAAATTTTACACTTAACAGGAAGTGTTACCACTTATCACCCCCCTTTATGCAGTAATAATGCCCTTGCTGCTTATTTTGTAATAATTAATTAAACTGCATCAATACTACAATACATGCTTGTCATCGTAATTCTTGTTTCATGTTTGGTTTGATTTTTCCAACAAGACAACTGATGAGACACACTTAAACAATATGTATGTAAAATAATTTTAAGACAATTGGAGAAATAATTACGGAATGCTGGTATACATAGCGAACGTGGCTTTCATTGCAAGAAGCTACCAGAAAATGGTTTTTCACTAGTGCCTAGAAGGGTTCTTACATATTTAAACATGGACTGTACATCATTAAAGTTTTTATTTGTTGTTAATGTTTTTGTAACAGTCATGTTGTATATACTCAACATACTTTTGCATTGAAATAAACTCTTTTTAAAATGCATCATTGGTTTTCTTTTCATATGATAAGTATGTACACGAAAATACAGTCAATTTGGGAATGAAGGTTTTAAAGGAAAGTTAAGAATTAAGTAACTTGGTTGGACTTGCATGTGTGGTTGAATTATGTGCTTTAATTTTGGAAAATAAAAATACATTTTATTGATAGTCAATAAATATATTAATAAACATGGAACCACACTCTCTAACTTACACCTAACCTCTACCATATTATTCTTCAGAATTGTGTATTAAATCTGATTCGGCTGTTGCCAGTGCCCACTTATGTTCAGTGATTTCTAGAGCTTCCCACTCAGCTTTGAATGCAGCCTTTGGATCTGGAGGCATTGCCATAGCAGCACCAGACATTTGCTCTTGCACTGCTTTTGACTGATCAGCAGCTAGGAAACAGGGAAAATGCATAGAGGTCAGTAGTCTAGAAAGATATATAGTAGAAATATATATTTTCCTCTAAACACATCTTTAGCTTCTAAAATAGAGACACACAATCAGTCTTTTGTGTGGAGGCAAATAATATAAGGTTTATTAACAGAATCACTTACATTGTGATTTTCAAATAATAATTATTGGTTTTGCACACTTACCATTATTTTCTCCAAGGACAAGAGCATAAATGGTCCTCAAACCAAATACATTTAGGAAATACCAAGATGCAGACGAAACCCAGGATGCATCCAAATATGTAAGTTCCACTCCTCTTTGCAGCATAGGCTTAAACCGTATAGTCAATGGGAAGGGTACTTTTGCTGTGGACAAAAAATGTTTAAAATAACCTCAACACAATTGCCTCAATAGCCATTAAAATTTATTTTTCACAATAATAGTATTTTAGTTCAATGTGTGAATCCCAGACATATATTATTTCAAAAAAGATTTGCAAAAGATTTGAATTTTGTGATAATTCATTATAAATACACACAGAACATTCAAAAAGTTGTAAGTTGCTGCTGGATTCTAACTGAAACCATTTGGGCTTACCATGTCACATATTGATAATGGGAGACTATATTATGGGTATTTAATCACTTAAATATATCTTTTACCGAATTAAACAGAATGTGTATCATTTTAGTATGTAGCCCAAGTATATGAATAAATATTAATGAAATGATAAAAGAGAGCATTTCAACATACTTGTAAGGAAACCACTGAACATCCAGTTGATCCAGCCTCCAATAACAATCATAGGCAGTACATTGGTAACATTGCCTTTCAGCATGTCAGTCATCATGCCAGGGTCTGTCATGGGATTCTGAAATAATCAACAGTATTACTAAAACTTATTACTAAACTAATTACCTAATTAAAAACACAAAAAGTTCCTAAAAATTGTTATATTATAAAAAATATACAAAATATTTTTTTATTCCTTAAATACATAAAAAAATCATTAAATAAATAAAGACCAAAATAGAGGAGTATAATTTAGTGACTTTTATTATGTTTTTTATTCTGCACATATACACCCCACTGCTGGGCACGGGCCTCCTCTACAACTGACAGGGTTTAGGCTTTAGTCAACCACGCTGGCCTAGTGTGTGTTGATGCACTACACACTTAAGAAGATCTTTTAAAGTATTAGGTGCGTAGGTTTCATCATGATGTTTTCCTTCACCGTTAAAGTATGTGATAATTCTTTGTGAATGTTATTTATTATTATCATTGAATTCACCTGTGATGCGGCTGGTCTCTTTTGTACTTTGAAATAACCTGTCTCTTCATTGTTAAACCAGTGACGTCGCATTGCGAAGGATTGTCTGGGTAGATATTTGCCATTCTCACGGAGTAGCCTGGCTCTTATCATAACTTGACTAAAACAAAATAGGTTATAAAGTTTTCTTCACATTATAGCATTTAAATTGCAATGATTCACATAAGTTATTATAAAGTCTTACCTGTCTTGAACTTGCAACATCTCAATTTTCTTCTGTGTCGACAATATGAGCGATACATAGTGTCTCACGATACCGACCAGGAAAGTGATGATAACTATGGGCAAGAAAACCCATAGACGTATATTTGGGTCTAGAAGTAATTCCACCATTATAATGAATTCGGAATTACTTCAGTAGGAATTTAGTAATTAAAACGAAAACGGAAATAATTAACCACTGATTCCCAATTCGCAGAGCAACAGATCTGTGATCTGTCATTTGTCACCACTACGATTTTTTTTCTTTGTTCCTCAAGGAACCGGCTACGGTCGAAGACCATGCTGCCAAGTCTTCAGTAATTTAATTTCATTAGTATGAATGATGATGATGAAGAATGATGAAAGAAAAAGGGCAAGAAATTCCCAAACTGGAGGCGCGCTCCCCGTCCCTCCCACATACAATCCACATACACTCCCTTAATCCCTTCATTACAATAGTGAACAGAGAATCAAGCACCACTCGCCGATATTGCACACAGCGCATCCGATTCACCCCTCGCCTCCTCCCTCCCCGTCCTACCGCATCGGTAGGACGCCAACAATCGCCAGAAAAGACAAGACTCACCAAATACAGCGCGACAGGGAAGAAAAAAGGGAAAACTAAATCAAACACATCACACACAACATCGACAAGCAACACTTAATCCCCTGTTCACCATTATCAAGAAAAAAATAAAAATTATATGTGAGAAAAACAAAAAACGCGCCTTCCAATTCGGATTGGAGTGTTCGGACACTTCCCGCCTTTTTCTATACTTTGTAAAATTTAAGATTATAATTTTGACAGGTCACACTAAAAATATAATCGTTAATGAACGTATTCAATTATCGATTACTATTCTTATATAACTTGATATTGATAGTTACATAATTATTTTGAATAAATAAATAGAAAATTGATATTAAAGATTTTTAATGATTTCCATTTAAGATTTTTTTAAATACTACACCACGTGTAATTATCATTGATTAACAATTAAAAAAAATTGAACATTAGATATATTAATTATAGATTTTTTTACAAATAAATGTGATAGTTAATTGCAAATAACTTGTATATTTACAATAAATAATATAATTCAACCTTAATGTCGATCGATATTTTATTTCAAATCGATTTTCGATAGTCTGTAGTTGTTCGTTATGAGTAGCACTTCACTAAGGGGATGGTACCCATCCATAAAGTATGATATTATCAGAAGTACATTTTACTGGAAAAAAATATAAAACTTAATGTGCGTGAGCTGTCAAATATATCATCCTATATTTAACAAGGTATACCAGTTGTTAGTGTCACTGTCAGTCACAGTTTGTAAACACTAACAGAACAGACAGACAGACGCAGCATACAAGCTAAAATTAAAAATCTTTCTTGAGAAAAGTATAATAAAATATACCTAAAGATTGCCTCGTATACCCACGCCACAAGTGCGTTCCCTTGCGATTTGGTAATGGTTTTCTGCTCGGAAATTAGTAGAGTGCATACTATGGAGGGTAAAGGTAAGGAGTGTCATCTCATATGGTAGAAAATCGAAAAAAGTGTCCAGCTGTCAGCGTAAATAACAGTTCAAAAACCTTCCAGAATGGCGCTGGTGTAGACAAAGGACATGGTATGAATTTAATATTATTGTCGACTAAAGTAGTTTATTGAAAATGTCAACTACTTGCGTAATACAAAATAATGTAGTTAATATAACCTAAAAGAGTTATTATGAGAAAAGCGTGTTGCTAGAATGATTTTATATCCTGAACTGTGAACTGTGTACGTTTATTGATTTCCGCTTCCTTTAAAATTTATGATGCTGATGCTAATGTGGCGCCCCCAATTTAATACATTTTGTCGGACACTTTTGCATGTACAAGATGACACTCCTTACCTTTACCCTCCATATCAGTAGCAAACAAAACAAATCGAGATGGGCAAATGGAAAAAACTAAAATACTAATGTAGGAGATGTAAATACTTATGTAGCAGAACTTAAGTAAGCGACATAGCCCAGCGGATTAGCAAGTTGAAGTGGCAATGGGCCGGGCACATAGCGCGGAGAACCGATGGCCGATGGGGCTAAAAGGTTCTCGAGTGGAGGCCACGTACCGGAAAGCGCAGTGTAGGACGTCCACCCACAAGATGGTCGGACGACCCGGTGAAGGTCGCGGGTTGTCGCTGGATGCAAGCTGCCTCCAACAGGTCACTATGGAAGTCATTGGGGGAGGCCTATGTTCAGCAGGGGACTTCCTTAGGCTAATAATGATGATGATGGTGATGAAATGGAAAAAAAAACGATATATATCGTATCGATATTTTTACCGACTACGCGATTACCTCAAGTAGCTCTTGTTTTTGTTTTTTTTTAGAATTTTAGTTTCTAGCTTCATAAATAGTCAAAAACTCGAGGCTCGAGAGTAGCTCTTGTTTTTTTTAGTGAAGTTAAATCTATATTTTTACTCGATCAAAGTAAAATAATAAAAAAATATCGAAGTGTATATTTAGAATTAAATATCAAATATCGATATTATCAAAATAAAAATATCGACGAGACATATTGAGTATTTTCGGAAAAAATATCGATATTTTTACCCATCCCTAAAACAAAACGTATAGTTGTAGGCGTAGCGTAGCGCGCAAAAAACAAACGTGTTTGTTAATTTTACTGTGTATAATTAATTAAATGAATAAAACAGGATCCAACAAATAACATAATTGTAATACTTCCCTCAAAATTAACCGATATTTCAAAATTGCTTGGAGAATGTCTCGCAATAAAACAAAATCACCTGTAAATAGAAATATAGAAAATGATGCTGGTAATATAGATCTAGCGTCGGTTAAAACAGAGTGTGATGAATCCAATGAATCTAGTACACTTCCAGATTTATCTAAATATCAATTTAAAAGAAAATCTCATATTAAAGTTGAATATGAACACGATTCTCCTCCCAAAAAGGTATGTAACCTTGGATACATACGTTGAACAAAGTATTAGGTATACGTTAGGTATTTAATTTACTTCCATTTTCAACGACAAACAGACTGGTTTCTAGAGACTTTTCTACTAATTAGCTTTTACATCAACTATACTGCCAATATTATAGGCAAAATATATTCATTTATTTTTTATGCATCTCTATTATGTCCAAATGGGAAAGGGAGAAATGGTCTCACAAAGTAAATTTATTTTGTTAAGACTTGAAAATCATTTAATATAGCATTGTCTTTGAGAGAACTTTCAAGCAGTGGATTTCTTGTGGCAGATAACGATGGAAGTTCTGCTAAATAACAATATGTATATTTAGATATTAATCATAATTATTATTTTTGTATTAAAGGAAGCTCCTGGCCTGTGGGAACCTCCAAATTGGCGAGATTTCCTGATAAATCTGAGGAATATGAGAGCAAACAATGATGCACCTGTTGATTCTATGGGGTGTCATATGAGCATGGATCCAGGTGCTGCCCCTGAGGTATATTGATTGGTCTAAAGCTTAAAAAAAGTTCCTATATTGAGAATTCTGTATTCATTATGAAATAAATTAAATATGTATTTCTGATTAAAATATATTAGAATACCACCATTCAGTCTTACAGTTTGAAAACTGTTTCATATTCAATTAAATGTATATTTTATAAGAAATAAAAATAAATTATATTCCTCTGTTTGGCCTCAAAGCATAGTAACATCTTGTTTATCTAAAAATATATGTAATTTTTCACTTATTAGGTATACAGATATCAGTCCCTCATATCACTTATGCTATCAAGTCAGACAAAAGATCAGGTTACATTTGCTGCTATGGAAAGATTGAGAGCTAGAGGTCTCACTGTAGACAGTGTATTGGAAATGAGTGATGAAGAGTTGGGAACACTGATATATCCTGTTGGTTTTTGGAAGGTATTGAATTTTTTTTATGATTTTATTAACTAGTCATCTAGCTTTAGTGTTTTAAAAAGTGTGGGTTTGTGTTAGTTAACAATATGTTTTGAGAATCTTGTTTACTATTAAAATATACACCCAAATGTAATAACTTTGTTTAAACTAATGCTTATTCAATTCTGCAGACCAAAGTAAAATATATCAAGAAAACAACACAGATCTTAAAAGAACAATACAATGGTGACATCCCAGATTCAGTCGAAAAACTGTGCAAATTGACTGGAGTGGGACCCAAAATGGCACATATTTGTATGAAAGTTGCATGGAACAAAATCACTGGGATTGGTAACTTTTTCTTTATTATGTATATATATCTCTTGGGTGTTACTTGTGATAAAAACTAAAAACATGAATAAATTGTCCAGTGATTGATAATATTATATAAAAATGAAAGTATTAGAACATTTTGGAGTTTTATATAACTATCTTATATTTCTTGTTTTCAGGTGTTGACACTCATGTGCATAGAATAAGTAACAGGATAGGATGGGTTAAAAAGCCAACCAGCACGCCTGAAGATACACGAAAAGCCTTACAAACATGGATTCCATTTGAACTCTGGAGTGAAGTTAATCACTTAATGGTTGGTTTTGGTCAAACTATCTGTTTACCTGTTGGTCCAATGTGCCATGAGTGTTTGAACAATGACATATGTCCTTCAAGCGGAAAAGGAAGAAAATCACCAAAAAAATCTCCACTGAAGGATAAAAAGTCACCCACAAAATCCAATGACTTGAAAGACTTTAATTATGACATGACAGGAGTAAAGAATGTAAATACAGAACACACAAATTTAAAAAAATCACCACAAAAAAGAAAAATAACTCCTAAAAAAGAGACAGAAGATAAGAAAGATATTAAATTGGATCTTATTGAAGTAAAAAAGCAAAAATCAAGTGCAACAAATGACAATGAAGAAATTCAATCCAAACTTAAACAAAAGACTCATAAAAGAAAAATCACCCACTACAAAAATAAAGAAGAAAATGCAGCTAGTGTTGTTTCTACTTCAGAAGTATTTGACAAAATAGAGATACAAACCAAATCACCAAGAAATGATTTGAATAAGAATCATAAAGTTTTGAATGAAATTATTTCTACTGCACATGATAGCAGTGATGAATTTGAACCACAAGAAACCAGAGTTACACGGAGTGGCACACAGTTAAAGTCATTTACAAAGATGGAAGGTGATAAAAACAGAAAAGCAATTACCAAGAGGAAATCCACTAAATCTAAGAAATAATCTAAGAACATGTAACTAATAAAGGGTTATAAAAGTGGATTATAATTGGTTTATAAAACCATTTTTTTAAGATACATAATTGTTGGTTGCCATATTAATTTAATATTTTTGCACATTAGTTGATTTTGCATAAAAGACAATAATGTAGCATGAAGCATCTTCAAACTTAATGAATAATTAATATATTAAGGATCATATTGCCATCTAAATGTAGTACAAAATTTGGATGTTTTTTTTTTGCAAGATCTTAAAAAAATATATAAAGTACACCTGCCTAATGTTGTTGGTAGCTTGACATTTAATTATTTTTTATCGTATCATGGGTTTTTTTTCTATCAAAATAAAAGTGTTTTCTATATTTAAAATTTTTATTTGTGTTTCCTTTTAAAATTCTTCTTTTTAGATTTATCTTTCTTTTGTTCGACTTTCCCCGAATGCCGATTTTTCTGTTGTGATTTCTTTTTATTTTTTACCCTCTCTAATTTATTTTTCATTTGGAATACTTTGCTTTTCTGTACTTTTTTAGTTGCTTGCTTCTTCAACATTCTTTTTATATCCTTTTTAGTTTTTAGCTTGTCATCTTTCTGTTCCTCCTCTATTTTTTCTGCACTTTCCTCTTCTGAGTCCATACCAGGTACTGCTCCATTAGTTTTTTCTATTTTTCTTTTTACAACATTTACAACTGCAGGTTCCTTGGGTCTATTTTCACCTATGACTAAATCTTTTTTCTGTAAGGTATCTGCAGATAGTTCTACTATTTTTACATTAACATCCTCATCCTCATATTCCTCTTGAAGCAACTGCTCTATATCTGGTATAGGACGACTTGATACTACTAATTTTTTATATGATTCTTTGTTCTGAAATATATAATTTTGTCATAATATCTGCGATTTTAATCCTGTCTTGAAGGACATTGACATTTCCCTTGATGGCAAATTGTTAGAAGTTATTATAATGGCATAATATGAAACCAAGGAGAAACTACTCTATTCCACAGTTAATTTTGACGTTCCAGGATTAAAGTAAACATTTTTGATTGTGACATGTTTATTTTAATAAGCAAAGATATATGAAAAAAGTTACCTCTTGTTTGATTCGTTTCTTTTCTTCTTTTAACATACGTTGCATTTCTTCTTGGGCTTTCTTCTTACGTTCTAGTTTCCTTTTTCTAAATCCGCATAAAAAGTCTCTAAAATTTAAAATAACAGTATAACACCTAGAACGACTAACCTAAATAAATATAAAAAATATATAATAAAGATAATGTTACTTTCTCTTTGCTTCGTCAAAAACTAAATTAACTTTCTTTTTCTTTTCTTGGTTTTTATTCTTTCTCTTTCCCATTTTTCAAATTTGAAGGGTTTACAATACAGAATGCACCCCTTTTATTACAAACATAACCTAAATGACAAATGTGTCACATTGACGTTTTTGATTACCACCATGCGTCAAATGAAGCGTTTTGTTTTGACATATAAGGCGTTTTGGTTGATTAGACGTTTAGTTCCTCAAAAATGTTATTTTACTAAATGTTTCGACCATATTTAGTTATTTGCTTGTATGAAAAATAAAACCCGATCAGTTCATAGATTCAATAATATCAAGGAAGATAACATCCAAAAATATAAAATTAATTAGGTACAAATAAAAAGATGTAACATAAATTGTACTACAATTATATTTGCTTGGAAAAAATAAAACGTAGCACATATTGCATTTCGATCACCCAATTTTTGGCAAACAATCAAGAATTTTTCAAATCCTGGCACGCCATTGGTGGAGACTTGCAATTAATATTTTTTATCAACCTGCGCAGAGCCAATCAGCGCACAACTCCACAATAAAGACGGACTCATCAGCAGCATGGCTGTCAGTATAAATTTGAAGCTTGAACGATGCGCTTCCTCTCGTCACGTTGGTTTTTTTTGTTTGTGCAATTTGACGAAAATGATATCGTGTGTGAAATTGTGTTGCATGAAATATGGAAAAATGCGAGTGCAGTGACCTGATATCGGCTTCGTCGAACAGGGTAAGCGTGATCATGCCATGTAAACCCGAAGGGTGCCTAATTAAGAAAAAACAATTGTGGCACAGAAAAATCAATCGGATACTCGCTACGTATGAGGCTTTCGTCACATTTAATTTAGGCAATTCAAGGTCGTATTAAAAGGTGCTTGCGTCTGATCTAGAATGCAATAATTGGAGCGATTGATAGAAGAGCGTTGCCAGGGCCATATGTTAGCATGCGTGAAAGGGTTGAGTTACACACGTACCGTTAGTGTGCACACAATGTTTTGATCTAACGCGGCTAGTGGCTACGTTTCCGCCAGAGCGGAGTATGGACGTGGAGTTTGTGACCGAGTGATAGGGAAAGCTGCTGGTCGGTTATACAGATCGCCATCCAAACAGCACACAACTCGCAATAAAACATATTTTTCACTTTCTTCTCCGTGAAATATTGGGTTTTATCGCCCATTCACAATTTATCTTCTTTCTTAGGCGCACCACTAATTTATTTATAATGTATTTAATTATGCTATTAAAATTTTATATTACAAATATTATATCTTTTCTCACATTTATTTGTTTACATTAGGTATTGTAGAACATTGATAATGTTATATCACTTCTTTATCTTTATTAATTAAATTGAGTTCAGCAAAATGATATCAGCTTGATATAGTTGAGATATATACCTAGTATTAAGAGAAATTTATGAAGCAGAAGCTTAATCTAGCTATCTATTATAATTACTGTTTATAAAGACCAAAGTTATCAATGTAATGAAATCCCATTTTTTTCCAATTGTGACCCTTATGTCATGCAATGGTAATTATAAAAATACTCTTTTATATTTTTTTATTTAATTATAAGTATATAAGTAAATTGACCTTTTTCTTATTGTTTACATAATGCCTTTTACTTCCTTAACGGCACCTTTTGTTGAGTCATTTCATTGCCAACTCTTATTTTGAACTTTCTAGCTAAAGCAGGTATACAATTGTGCATGTATGCTTATTATTCAGGATTTTTGTTGAGTTAAAGTATAGAACATCTTTAACTATATGGGTAAATTTAATATTAATTAAAGTTACTAGAATAGTTACTTAGTACTCTCATATTTGGCATTGTTCTATATAGTGCCAGGGTCCTTCCTACATAATGATCATCTATTTGATGGCACCACAAGTGTTTGTAAACTATCATAGTACAAATGTTTTCATTTTAAACAATAACATTGTCAGTTGAAGTAGAAGATAATATGAATAATTTGTAGTATACAAACAAATACTATTCATATTATATATAAGAAAAACTATTCAAACTGACATTCTTACCAATTGATATATGAGTGAATCTATTTTTTCTCATTTTTATTTTTATACTGCCTTGTCATTGTTGTTACCCTCTGTAAAATAACAGCAGTGGGACGTATATGGGCTGATGATGGCTCTCTTGTGGTCTCGCGGCACAAGTATGTGCCGTGCGATCTAGGGGGCCTGGGTTTGATTCCCAGGTCGGGCAAAGTGTTGTTGGGTTTTCCATTAGGAAATTCTCAGTAGCAGCACGGAGTCTGGAATTATGCCCGAAGAACGGTAATAAGCTTCCCCCTATTATGTGGGACTGATACATACCTGGCAAAATATGGGTGCAGAAATGCACTTCTGCGTACCCCTTTGGGGAATACAGGCTTGAGGTTATGTATGTATTTTTTTACTGTAATTGGAACAAGCTGTTATTTAAACAATACAGAATTTTTGAAACCTTTAAGTGTTATGTCAAAAAGAGTATGTATATTTTATTTAGAAAACCCAACTTTATGTTCTTTAATATAGCTGTTTAGCTGTCTATAAAATTGTCAATTTAAGTATTACAAATGATGAAATCACTGCAAATGAAAATTATCACACTGTTCATTGTCGTGATAAATAGGTAGCTACATTACTTTATATCATTTAAAGTACTGTTAACATTTTTACAAACACCTTAAACATCTCTTCCAGACTAGGCATGCTACCTCAAATGCAAATTGGGGCTTCCCATTTCACAAAGAATATCTTGGAGGTTCTTGGTTAGAGATAGGTTTCTTCAAATTATGTTTTATTTTATTATATTTGATTAGTATAACAACATTCTAGTACTGTTGAAGTTTTGATATGGTTTCATTTATACATTTACATTTCAAACTCATATCCATCAAATATAGTTAAAAGTATACAAAACTGTCTAATGCACTAAACTTCCATTTTGAATAGCACAGTTCTCTTCTGTTAAATTAGTGGCGTCTTTTTAGGATCATTCTAAAAATAACTCGAATGCCTCGTGGTCTCGCGACACAAGTAGGATGCGTCCGATCAAGAGGTTCCGGGTTCGTTTCCCTGATCGGGCAAAATGTTATTGGGTTTTACCATTAAGAATTCCTCAGCAGCAGCAACGAGTGCGGAAATGTGTACGAAAAACGGCAATAGTCTCGCTTCCTATTACGTGGTGCAGTAATACACCTCTGCCTATCCCTTCGGAGAATACAGGCGTGAATTTATGCATGTATGTCTATAAGTAATATATTACGTCTTACTGCAAAATTATAGTTCTACAATGCAGTATGAGTTTTGACGACTTATCATGCGTAATATAGACGTTCGGGCGGCCAATAACCTGCAGATGATTAATATAATTTGTTGTGGCTTATTGTACTAATCAAAAATGTGTATGAACTGCCTAATGTCTATGTTGACGGTTCGCATATTAAATCATCGCATGAACAATTTCGTTGGATGTAATCATGCGGGCAATTAGCATACAATCGCATGCTTTTTTGACGTAATATTTGTTGTCTGCATAACGCTTACGAATTATTTTGAGCGGAGCCATTATTATGCGGCTGTATTTTCTCCAGTTGGCCTTTTTGATCTTAAACGGTAATTCTCATTGCTTAATGCCATATGTCTTAATTGTGTAGACATTTGTTCCGGGTGATTAGAAGTATTTATGGTCACTGGCATAAGGCTTAAACTTCAGAGGTATGTTTGGAAGTAATCTTTAACTTCACTTTATACGGTAATAATAACCATACAACAGGAAGATGCCGATGGTGTTTAATGTAAGCAGATATAGCCACCGAGAGTTATCGTTATTTGCGGTGGAAACAATTTTTTTTTAAATCTCTTCGTATAACAAAATAATAATGTTTTATTTATGAATTGACAGCAATAAATATCTCTTACTATATGAATGTATATTTATTCGTTTCTTTACAATCAAAAAGGAAATGTACAAATAAGATATTATAGTACCTATACCATTATTAGCTATGATATTTCCAGTAAACAGAAGAGCTTTCGGGCAATATTCCAGACTCCGTGCTGCTTAAGAATTTCCTAATGGAACTATCTAATAACACTAACCGACCTGGGAATCGAACCCGGGACGTTTATATCGTACGGCACGTTCTTGTGACGCGAGACCACGAGGCATTCTTAATTGTATTTTATTGTACTCTTAATTGTATTGTAAAAAACACATGGATTGTTTGTGATGGTACCTACATAGGTAATCCTCCATGTATACTGAAGCAGTGTGGGCGTCTGTACGTAGGTGGCTAAATTAATACTTCGTTACAGTGAAACGAGTCGTGGTTAGTAGCAACATAACTATAATGCTTGTCTGCTAAGACGTGTCCTCCTACGTAGTTTCGTTCGTACTTGAAACCCCAGGATGTCGAAAGAAGATATGCAGAGACTGATGATACCTCCCATACGTGCCTTCCTATTATATTTATATCGAATGGATTTATAGTATACAGGGTGTCCCAGCAGTCGACGATAACCCGGAAACGGGGAATAGCCCAAGTCGTAATAGTTATCAGAAAAATATTTAAAAAAATATAAGTTATGTATTTAGAAAAATATAGGGATTTCAAAAAAATCTAGAAAATCTACACCCTGTGACGGTTTTTTCACTACTGTTGCTGCAAATCTCTACTTTTTTAAATTATTCTTTTTGTTATGTAATCCTGAATAATGCCTCTGCAAACTGTTATCCACCATTTAGAGCCACCTTGCTATACTTCGGAAGAAAATGACATTGTTTACCAAACAGCATATTTAAAATGAATCATACGCCCAAATTTAACTGACTGTCCTGAAAAAAAAATGTAATACGCGAGTTTGGCAAGTAACTTTAAAAGTTGGCGCATTTAATAAGGAATCTAAAATGGTATAACACTTGCTACATTATTTTTTAAATGTGGCACAATATTTTTTATTTTGCGAAGAAACCCATATCCAATATATCCCTTTAGAAAGTCTATCCTATCGTTGTCTTAATAAGATCGCAATGTGCGATAAGATCGCCATTTGTACCTTTCTATGTATGTTTTTTATGTTTCTTTTTGATGATTTATAAGTGTATAATAAATATATACCTAGCCTATCGCCCTCCACTGCTGAACGTAGGCTTCCCAAGTAAGCACCAACCGTCCGTTCTTAAGCAACCCTTGTCCATCCGCTAACCGCCACGTTTTCAAGTCGTCGAATCATCGTGCTATAGGACGTCCTACATGTCTGCCTAAACGCGGTCTCCATTGTGGAGACGGAATGGATAACAGCCACTAATTCTAGATCTTTGATGAAATGAGGTAAAATATATACTTTGGTCCCAAGTTTTCAAACTTAGTTCATTATAAAGTAAATCCTTTAACTAGAAAATTATGGAACAGGTAAATCATAAATGCAGTCATCTTAGATAGTACAAAATTGTTTTTACATATTAGTCACGGAGTAATGAGTCCGACGTCCGTGGAATATTTTATTATTGTGAAACATCTGTACAAGATCTTGGATTCCTTTGTCATAAGGTTGTGAAGGGTAACACTCGTTGAGAAACAAGTACGTCTTCAACTTTTATATTTCTAACAACTTTTATATTTTAAAATATCAATCCGTCTTGCAACTGACAATTCCAACGACTGAGCTCGAACTGCTCAGCGACACCATTTTTATACACATCAATTGACGGTCTTATTTTTAAATATTTTTATAAAGTCCAATAATTAATTTATATTAATCAAGATTATATTCTCATTAAAGTTATTGACAATTTTAATTATACTTATAAGTAATAAAATCATCAATATGTAATTTTACTATTACTACAATAATTTAGTAAAAGGTCTGTACGCATAAGCTTTTAATAATGTAAATATATAATATTGTAAGGTATTATAATGAAATACATTTATAATTACTAAATATTACTATTTAGGCTAACAACTCGGCCTTCCTGTTAGAAGCGAGTCCCTTCGCTTACTTTTAAATTAAATTAATACATAACAATGAACTACAAATAGTAATATCTATTTTTATTTAAATAAACTATTATTTTTTTATTTTTATTATCTTAAAACTAAATGTTAATGCAACCTCTTTATATTCATACAGTTACACGATATGTACACTACTATTATACGTCACACATAATAAATAAAAACCTTTTGCCCGACCCGGGAATCGAACCCAGGGCCTCTAGGTCGCACATCACATACCTGAGCCGCGAGACCACGAGGCAGTTCACCCTTTTACAATTATTTATTAATTTTCGTATTTCTACAAACTAGTTAAAGCGACAACAGACTCATGTCTGCTGCTTCATATCGTTGGGAAGTACTTTAAGCTGTGACTGCTCTTCACGAAATTATCGTCTATTCGTACCAAGTTAGCGTTTAGCATGTGTTTGATTGAATTATACATAAGTGAAGAATTCTATAAAGATACTGTTCGTGTAACTCATAACTTTCTCGGTAATTAGTTGCGACCCATTAGTACCTTATGTAATTCTTTTAAATATAATCACGGTAGGGCTTTTCATTATTACAATATCTGGTATTGCCGTGAATGAATGGCCTAAGAGAACGGACTAATTAATGACGTAGTCTTCTACTACATAAAAATAGTTGTTTCTTTTATTACCTGTACTTCTACTGTAACGGTTGTCATCCCGATTGGCGTTCTTAAGTTAGGCTCTACAACAACTATTGAAGTTCCGGGTCCGAGTGACAAACACTAATGATAAATATAACTGATATTATCGGTTAAGCATAATTAGGCTACTTGTTTCACATTTTTTTCTTGATCCTTTTCATGGTTTTTTTTTGTATGACTTTATTCTTAAAGCAGTGCAAGGATAGATGACTCAACTTATCGCAAGTACTACATTTTAATGGAGGTTTATCACATCTATAACTTGGATGTCCAAATTGTTCACAGTTATAGCATGTTAACCTTAAGGTTATATCGGATTTGGGCGGAATCGGTCCACCTTTACGCTCACTTTGGACTTACGATTGTGTCCTACCTTCACGGATCAAAAGTATTTCAAAACCTGCTCCGGTTCTGAAAATTGAGCAGCTTACGCGCCTACCTTAATAGCCCTATCCTCTACGCTGTTCAACAAGCAGTCAACGGCCAAGCCAGTCCGTATTTTATAGATCTATTTAATAAACTTACTTTGGCATAATAATAATGATCATAAGATCCTTAACTCGTTTAAAGAGTTTTCATTCAAAGTGCCAAAAACTTATCCAACACAGTATTTGTTGAATCTTGTAAGTTCTGATCTTTCTAAACTAGTTCGATGCGATACACTAGCGTCTCTTGAAAAATCATGTAATTCTGTTCTCACATACCTGGTTTCCAAACTTACGACTCTTCATTCGTTCCATGTCTCGTCGCCTTGGCTCGAAGTAGCCATATTATCTTCCAAAGATCGCTGTGGTGTGCGCAGCATCCTCTTCGCGTCTGACCATTGATAATGTACAAGTGTACAACCCGTAGCGGTCTTAATTGCTTGCCTCGATCTCGGCTCTCACTCCTGGAAATGTCTCGGTACCGACCCCGGCTCTCACTCCTGAGAACCTTTCGGTCGCGACCCTGGCTATCACCTCTAAGAACGCCTCGATCTCGACCCCGGCTCTCACCCCTGAGAACCTTTCGGTCTCGACCCTGGCTATCCCCTCTAAGAACGCCTCGATCTTGACCCCGGCTCTCACCCCTGAGAACCTTTCGGTCTCGACCCTGGCTATCCCCTCTAAGAACGCCTCGATCTCGACCCCGGCTCTCACCCCTGAGAACCTTTCGGTCTCGACCCTGGCTATCCCCTCTAAGAACGCCTCGATCTCGACCCCGGCTCTCACCCCTGAGAACCTTTCGGTCTCGACCCTGGCTATCCCCTCTTAAACGCCTCGATCTCGACCCCGGCTCTCATCCCTGAGAACCTTTCGGTCTCGATCCTGTCTCTCGCTCCTCGAAATGCTTTGGTCTAAATTCCGGTCTACACATCTGGGCTTACTTTGGTTACAAACCGGTCCCTCGTGCTCAGAATCACTCGTTCACACCCTCTTTCTCGAGATCCATAGCGAGAGCTGAAACTGACATACCGGCTTAAAACACAGTAGAAATGTCATACCACTTCGTATAACATTTATAATTACACTAGATGAAAACCCGGCCTCACTCGGGTGAAATGTTACTCATAATACACATGTGGATAGATACCTCTGTAGTTATCGGTTCTCAAGAACTATTAAAGGCAAAGCAAGGTATAGATTCCCATAGCACCGTTTATTGTGCTTATTAAACACAGTACATTAGAACCGAGATGTTGGCAATGATTAAGAAATAATCATAAATATTCTCTATAATGCATCACAGATTAATTATAATAAGATTTCTCTATATACAACAATTTTCGTTAATTGGTTATCACCTTTCAGGTCGTATTATTATTTACAGCCTTCGGGACTATTTAAAGCCATTAGCTTTTTCATGTTCATTGTTCACAGTTATAAACGGAATCAGATAAGAAAACATCATTTTCATGAATATCGGGCCGAAATCTTTTAGTCTCTTTCTATGGAGTTATGTTTTAATATAATATATCCTCCATTTGTAGGTACTTAAGAAAATTTTATGTTCACGTAGTTAGACATGACATTTTATTTCTCAACGGCTAATATTGAGTGTTACCGGCAAAAACTTAAGTTTTACGATTGCCCTTTAAATCACTCTGAACACAAAAAATGGGAGAAAAAAAATCGTGTACGAATCACTTACGTTACTTATATCCAGGCGTAGATCGAAAACAATTGAAGTTGTTTTCGGTGATCCCTCTTCTGAAGCTGAAGGGTAACACTCGTTGAGAAACAAGTACGTCTTCAACTTTTATATTTCTAACAACTTTTATATTTTAAAATATCAATCCGTCTTGCAACTGACAATTCCAACGACTGAGCTCGAACTGCTCAGCGACACCATTTTTATACACATCAATTGACGGTCTTATTTTTAAATATTTTTATAAAGTCCAATAATTAATTTATATTAATCAAGATTATATTCTCATTAAAGTTATTGACAATTTTAATTATACTTATAAGTAATAAAATCATCAATATGTAATTTTACTATTACTACAATAATTTAGTAAAAGGTCTGTACGCATAAGCTTTTAATAATGTAAATATATAATATTGTAAGGTATTATAATGAAATACATTTATAATTACTAAATATTACTATTTAGGCTAACAGTTGTATGTATGAATATTAACACTGTTCTCGTAATTAGTATCAGTTTAAGACTGAACTTAGATTTCTGATGAAACAAAGCAATACATTTTGTGCTGGAAACTTTTTCAAACTTTACCACACGGTAGGCGGCTTCAATATGCCCTATGGCCTATATTGTAAACGATCATAGGGCTTGGTTACAACACTTATATGGAACATTTCAGCTTCAGGAATTTATGGCTAATTGCAGTTTATAGAAAATTACTTTCCGTGTAACCGAAGTTCAGTTTCCAATCAAACAGCGTACATCATACAACCGAGTACAACAGTTTTCTTTGTTTCAAAAATACTAGTATACGATGAGCTCATGTCTTTTTCGGCCAACTTCACCCTATCCATAAACATTGGACGAACCCAAAAGACAAAATAAATACAAACATGAGATAAAATAACAAATTTAAAATAGGTTATTTTAATAGATATGAGTTACAAACACGTTTTACATTACGTATGTGTACAACGCTTGTAATATTTCACAATCAACACACTAATAGAGATTGCACTTATTTATCTGACATATAATACGTAGATAATGTAAATGTTTTTTGTACATCCGGAAATGTCAACGAATCTTTTAGATATCTTGTTGATAATAATTACGATTAGGCAAAAAATAATATACAACTTTTTTGTTTAATTATGTCGCGGACACTGATAGTTCGTTATACATGCCTATATTTATTTAATTCAGAAAAAAAATATCATATTTTGTATAAAGACGGTATCAAAGATACACAGTCGATGTCGCAAAGATAAATTGTGATAAATCTGGAAAAATCTTTTAACTAGGTCGTTCTTAAAACCGTGAAGATAACGCAGGGACTTGAAAAATATATTTTTTGTTCCAAGACTGTATCAAATTAAAATATACATACAAACGTACATAACCTCACGTTTGTATTCTCCGAAAGTGTAGGCAGAGGTGCATCTAAGCCCC
Organism: Hemaris fuciformis; assembly: GCA_907164795.1. Classification (NCBI taxonomy): domain Eukaryota; kingdom Metazoa; phylum Arthropoda; class Insecta; order Lepidoptera; family Sphingidae; genus Hemaris; species Hemaris fuciformis. Next base: position 3,393,390 of record OU015440.1, on the reverse strand, counting down.
CACATTTCGCCAGGTATGTATCAGTTACACGTAATAGGGGGCGAGCCTATTGCCGTGAGGGCACATTTCCAGACTTCGTGTTACCACTAATAATTTCCTAGAGGAAAAACTTAATCACACTTTGCCTCACTCGGGACTCGAACCCGGGGACCTCTAGATTGCGCAGCACATACTTGTGACTACGATGCAGTCGACATATGCAAGTGAAATGGCCATGAACTTCATTAGTATCGCTAGCCTATAACGGCCCACTGCAAGCGCTAACTTGTTCTGTGACGAAAGCTCAATAAACTTGATACTTAAAAAGCGGTAGAGATATGTTGCGAGCAAGAGCATTTTATTTGATACTTTTAACACGCGTAAAAAATGCCTATAAAATATTGTGTCACCTTAACGACAGAGAGAATCTGGTTTTGTGTTACCTTCTGTTCGACATTTAAAATTGCCCCTCTATTAAAATTACATTTTGTAAATACAATTAAGTATATGTGTCCCACTTGTATTAAATTACTGTGTACTATAAATATAAACATCGTAATTATGCATACAACATATTGCATGGTGATGCAGGTTATTATGCCATTGCCCAATTTCTGCAACATTCGTTCTGATTTCCGGTAGATAATGTATGTAGAGCGTCTGAGGATTTGCAAAGTAAGGGCATTTGAGATAAACTTCGACATGATTGAATGTCTGAAAATAGACATGATGTTTGTGTCACAAAAAGTCCCCGATATCTCAGTACTCAACTGTAAGCACATGAGTAACTATATTAAATGAACCGCAACAAATATGTGTTATCCCTACTTAATATGTGTAGAACACATTAAGTAGGGATAATACATATACGCTTGTGTTATGGCGAATGATTTTCGATCACCTTTAAACTTTTATGTGTCCATATATTTTTTCTACGGCCTCGAACTATAAAGAAATAGCCTTCTTAAGCTTTCTTTAGAAAGTATCGCGAAGAATAATCTCAGCAGGCCCGTATGATCGTATCAAATGACGAATGTGGGTTGTTTCTCGCTACTGGTCTTGATATTATAATATGTGTAAAAAACTAGTACCATTATTTCGTTGACTACCTGTTTTTTAATACAAGTCAATTCATGAATTAGTACAGCTGATTAATATATTTATGTGGGTATTCATCGCCTTTATGTTGCTTCTGAACCGACAAATTTTTAAAGTTTTTACGTACGTTACTTAAAAGTTTCAAAGTCAGTCCTCCACGATTCCCGCACCCGAAAGTCGTGACATTTATTAAGTTGGCGATTATGAAATCTTTTGACTACTTACGTATTTTCTATGTATTATGTTATCTTATAAACTTTATCATGAAAGTCCTGTGAAGGTCAAACATTATCTTAATGAAATGTCCCAGATGATAATGTTATTCTATTTCTCAAGATTAGTACATTATTCATAGATATAGGTAGTTAATTATATATAACATGTTTTGTTCACAGATAGTGCAAGAGTGTGAATGACTGTTTGGATAGGTGTGCGGTCTATAAAAACAATAGTCATGGATTCGATCCAAGACAAGTACCCCAAATTTTAAAAATAAAAGTCTATAAGGTAAAAAGAAGTAAAAAAGTAGGTGTATTGAAAAATCTCGTATAAATTGCATTGCAAACATTCATAATATTCATAAACATTAAAATCATATGACTGCTTCCTTGCCCCCACAACATAAATTGGTGATTGCAATCTAGAGGTTCCGGTTTCAGATTCCAATTACAGAGCCAGGCAGTGTGTTATTGGGTTTTAGTGGCGTGGCGTCTGGAAGAAGGCTGACGAGTCTTTTGCCTAATATGCAATGAATCGAAATATTTTTTTAACGAGACTAAAGCATGAAATACACGCCATGAACAAATAATTCATCAGAACTTTCCGTTATCTAAATACACTCACGGATCGGGAATTTTATATAATGTTAGAATACATAAGGGTAGTGGAGGAGTAACTCTATATAGGCCGGTGTCGAGTGTTGGCGGACCTCCTTTGGTTGCGCTGCTCTATTATTGTAAATAGTAACTTGGATTGTTTAGCGTAAGTTTTGTGTTGGAATTGTTGAATGTTAAGTTGCTTTGATTTTGAGTAAATGTAATTAATGAAATTGTAAAAACGTGTAAAATATTTTCCTTTAAAAAAAGTCACTTCTGATCGAATTTCCTTAGAATAAATAAATTATTGACTAAACAAAAGCTCTTATTCACTTTAATGGCATTTTGTTGAATGACTTTTATAGCTTGCATGATTTATTATTGATCACCGATGTGATATGTGTAACTGTAATTTACTCTACAAAGATACATTGTTATCTATTGATTGGCTTGTTTCAACTCTATACCTACTAAATAATAATATGATTCGACTTAACGATATTTTGTCTTAAATCGTGATTCGTAGGTTTCTTAACTTTTACCACGGGTATTATGGAAAACCATGATTTCTTTTTTTTAACTAAGTACGAATATTACTTCCGATGAGATTAATTATGAAAATCTTGCTTTTAAGTGACCAATCGTCCAAAGGATTTACAAGTTTATACGAGAAGGTACTACATGTTTATCTTCAACTGTGTATTACATATAAGTGTTGTATATATGTATTTTATTTTTTTATTCATATCATAAGTTCCTTCTGGGAAATTGAAAAAAATGTTACTTACGCAAAGGTGCGCCCAGTCGAGTCGAAATGTGAGACCAAAGCTGATGTCAAGTAAAATCCAACCAAATTGAACGAAAATGCAAAACGGACTATAAATTATACTCAAGAATTTTCCCTACAAATTTGCACGTGAAGTATTTAAAAAAATATGAATTTCACTGATTAAATATCAAAGGAAACATTGACACGTAGTTTTCTTGTTGCAGGAGAATATTCAAGACAAGATACGTTGAAAATTCATCGCCATGAAGTCGCGGTAAGTATTTTTATTTGTGACACGATTTTACTGTGTGTAATAAAATGAATATTCGTTGTTAAGTGCGTAGTCAGAACAATAGTATATATGATGGCTTGAAGAAAATAAGCGTGGAGTAAAACCTACGTAAATCTGAAGAGAAAGAAGAAGAATGAAAATGGATATGATCCGCGCTCCCTTGTTTGTTTTTAAAATTGTTCGCATCGATACCAGATAGTTAGTATAATGCTGTTCAGAGTGTAGACTGGTGAGAACTACTATGAATATCTCGCATCAGTTAACACAATTATACCAAACATTTCGCAACTGGATGAACACAGGTTATGACAGGATTGACACCTCATGTATATGAAGCTTTCTTGGGTTTTCTCCTTCTTTTTTATGATACCAAAAAACATCACGGAGTCAGTTCTTTCAGGGACGAATATCGGGCCCGAAAAAAGCTTGCTTTGTTATTAGTGTTTATGTAAAATTCATGCTTTTAAACGCACCCATGTTTTAACAAAAATAATATCGTACGAAAATAGTATTACGAGGAGCACATTACTCGTGGATCCGATAGAATAAGATAATAATAAGACAAAGGAGTTTCATAATACGTCTCAATTAGACAAGAACATACATATGTAAATATATGCAAATCTCTTAGTCATGTAAGCAGCGATATTGTGCGTAATTCTGAAAAGGCTTTTGTGTATTCGTGACCTTGGCCTAATAATATAAGACCACGTCGAGGACATCGTTGTTTACATCTTCGATAATCCCAAAGGACTGCACGTACGAGCGTACTGTATGGGAGGGTTAGTCTCAAGGAGAGGTACACTCACTCTTTGAAACGTGTTGTATATTATGTTAGTTGAGATAATTATTTGTTTATGCAAGGACATGAAATGTAATTGGGTGAAATTTACTGGAATATGCCGCCGATAATAACTAGTAAGCTTTGGAGCTCTCTGATACTAAACTCTTATAACAATTCTATTACACTCTCTCTAGTCTAAATTCTGGTCACACCTACCTAGCCTATCTAAGTATGTAGATATATCCATATCTAAGAGATGGAATTAGTAGTAACACAGATCTCTGTAAAAAAATTTAAATGACTATTGCTGAGTGTTATTTTTCCGTTGTGTCTATTATAGCTGAGTTATATCTTAACCTTGCCTTGAAATATTCTCGAGAAGCCTTTGGTACTTTGATCGAGCTGTTAATAGACATTCGACCTAATAAACGACTCAAGAATGCTTTTATGCTGGTCCTAAAGCGTTCAGTTTAAATAAGACTAGCGGCATGACCTCTTTTCCTTAAGTTCTCATTTAGAATATAAATACTAACGGATGCTTGATAACTTATTTGTAGACCGTACCGTCTGTTTATATTAAGGGAGGGGTAAGGGTTTCAGCGTAAAAAAAAACACTTTTTTGTGATTTTTTATGTCAAATATCGATTGAGTAATTTTATTCAAACCTGCTATACATTATTGAGCATAGTTTTGACTATGTTCTGTAATTTTTTCATGTAGAAATATTGAACGACTAGCCCGTAACAGAGCATCCCCCAGAACGTCCTAAAAAAAAAAAATATGCGGTGTTCACTGTAACTCGGCTGGAAATTATCTGAAAATGAAAAACCATAAAAAATTAGTCAAATTATAAACATATCTTCCCCCCAACGTTATCTGATTAAAATTTTTTTTATTTAAAAAATTTTGGCGGCCATCTAAAGTGTGAACCGTTATTTTCCACGAAAATTTCCGCCATTTTGTGGGTGGGAAACACCCTTAATGTAAAAAAATAATAATCAGAGAAGAGTTCTGAGGGAAGCTCTGTTACGGGCTAGTCGTTCAATATTTCTACATGAAAAATTTACAGAACATAATCAAAACTATGCTCAATAATATATAGAAGGTTTGAATAAAATTGCTCAATCGATATTTGAGATAAAAAATCACAAAAAGTGGTTTTTTTTTTACGCTGAAACCCTTACCCTTCCCTTAAGGCGGTTATTTCTTAATAATATAATATCAGCACATATGATGATGACGCTAATCTAGTACATGTATGTATAACTTGGCCTTACGATGGTTAAGAGGAGTAAGGTTATTGTCCACCGCGCTGGAACAAAAAGTGTTATTATAGACATATTAAATTCTTTGTAAATAGTTTTTCTTAAGTGGTGTCGAGTGTATTGTATGGGTGGAATGTAAGCAGATCAGCAGTGTTTTGTCTGGACCAACCGTGATGTCAGTATGTTATCCTCATTTCGTTTATTTACGTTATTCTTGTTTAACGAAATAATATCTCTTTTTCTGTCGTAAGTATATAAGGGTACTATGGGGCTAGCATAATCAATTGATTGTAAGTCCCTAAAATAATAATAAAGAGAAAAAAAAAAAAAAAAAAAAAAATGCTCTAAATTATAACTCATAAACTAACAGTCAGCCAGAGACATTTTTTAAGTCTCCTCACAAAATCCAAAGTCCATGCCGAATAAATGTTCAGGTAGTTATACATCCATTCACTTATACTTGACAGACTTACAATTATAAATAATATCAAAGTGTTTTTCCATTATACAGAATGTCATTCATCACACGTCAATACATAATTATTACTACATTATCACTGTTTAACATTGTTAATAACATTGTTCGATCACTGTATCTTTTTTGTATTAGTTTTAAGATGTGGTATATTTTGTACTAGCTTTTGCCCGCGACTCCGTCCGCGTAGACTACAGGGTTGGGTTCAGAATGAAAATAAGTTGTAATCTATTTTACTCCACAGAGTCTCATTTATGTCCATATCAAAATCGTTTACATCGGTCAAATGATTAAGGCGTGAAAGCATAACAGACATATAGTTACATATACATAGTTACAGTCGTCTACACGTCGTTTCATCATTCTAGCTTCAAAAATGACGAATTTCCACACAAACTGTCACCCCTATTTTTATTTTACCCCCTTAAAGGTTCATTTTTTTACAAACTTTTAATGTCATATTTATTTATATCTAATCAACAGCCAAAAAAAAAATTTCAAGCTTCTAGCTTTAAAAATGACAATACTTCCATACAACCTTTCATCCCCCCCTTTCAACCCCTTAAAACCCCTTTTTCCGGGATAAAAAGTAGCCTTTCTCAGGGTCTAAACTATCTGTGTACCAAATTGCATTTAAATCGGTTCAGTAGTTTTAGCAGGAAAGCGAGACAGACAGACAGACAGACAGAGTTACTTTCGCATTTATAATATTAGTAAGGATAAGGATTGTAAGAACTTGTTTGCGTAATGTTTAATTATCGATAAGCTTATTCGCTAAGTTTCCTATATATAGGCCGTGTATAGGTACAGGTAAAAAAATCCTATCAGAATATTGGACCTCTGTCAACCTCCTGAACGAAATGCAACAGGCTTGCTTCAATTCGTGCAAGGCTTGGTACGTTTGTACCGCAGTTTCTTTAAACTATGTACATCGTGGATCAAAGATGTCTGATGCCTTGGGAGCACTAAGCTCTGTATTTTATATCAAACGTAAGCGAGTTCTGTTTGCGGATGAACGAACTAAGATATTGATCGAGTCCTAAGGGCTCTGTGAGCGATATGCTCGACTGAGTGTCTTTATATGTATATCCTAGTACGACTAATGCAATAATGTAATCTGATAACATGGTATCAATGTTGTTTATTTTTATACATATGAATAACAATTCAATACGTCAATTTAAAATGAAATTTCGCTAAAGAATTTTGACTTTGACTTTGACTTTGAGGGTATTTACTTTGTATATGAGTTGTAACTGAAGTTATTGGAAAAAAATGACAATAACTACATCGCCATTCAATCAATTTGTAAATGTGTAATATGTTACAAGAATAATGAAAAGAAGAGAAATCATTTTATGTTAGTAAATTTTCAGTTATGAAACTGCATATTTTTCTTATGTAACTCATGTTCTACGACCTTTAGAACGTTACAGTTACCAATAAAAGTTCAGTAGCGTTTTATTAAATAAATTGGCTGCAATTTGCTCGGCTGATTAGATTACGCGCAATTGATCCAATGTTCGCTTTATTGAGACGTTTCATCTATTTTAATTTTGTTTTGCTTCATGCTGTACGTGAATCAACCAACATAATATGGTGAATCTATGATCAATTTAAAATTTTAGTAGGTACGTCGTTGCACCATTCTCAAATATATTGTAAATCCTCAAATATGTTTAAAAATTACAAATACTAACAATTGTAATATTTCTCAATGATAAATGTTCATTATGATAAATGTACTTCATTTTTGTCTCCCATCTAAATATCATGACAAGCTGACATACATAACAGTAATTTGATTACGATATACGGATAATAATATGTATATACTAGTAACAGGTGTTTTCTGTTAAGAAAACTATTTTACTTACATATATGTACGTACTCACGCGGCTGCGCCTTTATTCTCCGAAGGGGTAGACAGGTGCATTGTATGCGAGCCTATTACCCCTTTTCGGGCACATATCCAGACTCCGATTTGCTACTGAGCATTTCCTTATAGAAAAACCGAATAACACTTTGCCCGACCCGGGGATTGAACCCAGGACCTCTAGATCGCAAGACACATACTTGTACTACGACATAACAGGCAGTTACAATGAATCCTCTTAAATGATTTTTTTATGTATTTCCTTCTATATCAATTTATTTGTAAATGTTATTTTTCACATAAATCATTGGATTCGCTGTAGGCACATATTATCTACTTTTGTTAAGTGATTATGTTATTTAAGAACTTATAGTTATAGTACATGAAAATTTGTCGTCTTCCGTTTGATATGTTAGAGATACTTGGAGTGTATGATTGTCATAAGATTACAAACGAAGTATGAAACAGTTACTGACATAATAATTTTCGAGTATTCAATTAATATGGTGACCTCTGCTTTTATTCTTACAAAACCATACATTCATGTATCAAATATGGCTACACCTGACACAACACCTTTAGAGCAGTCCGTGTCAACTGTATTTACAATGTTTATCCTTTAAATATTTATGATGCTTTTCTATACGGTCTTGGTTCGACTCAAGTGTCCTGGGTTTAATCAACGACAACTGTGTATGATATTACATTATTTATCTTGGAGTTTGTATAAAATAACCTTTAAAAACTCCATTATATTTTTATTGTATTTTACAATATCCAAGTGAGGATGTGATGAAACAGAATCAAAATAACACTTCAGAACATCCGTATGCATTTTATTTATATTAACTTTCACTTCATATGGGTCTTCAATGATGTCAACTGCCCCCAAATAAACATCTTAGGTCGGCAATGACGCGACCACTATTTATTTTGTATTACATCCACACTTGAAAGTGATATAAAACCATTTCTAAAATTGTTTAAAATATGGCACATGTATACGAGGGCAGTCCGATAAGTACTTAGCCTCACCGCCCGATGGCACCACTATCGTAAGATAAATTTACCATCATGTAGCACATCTTCGTAGACGGCTATTGTCAAAATTTCAGCCGAATTGGATTTGTAGTTTTGTTTTGACCGCGTGTGTAAGCGGACGTGTCCGCGGATTTTCGAAAAATGGAAAAAGAGTAATATCGGCCGGTGATTTGATTCTTGTTTTTGGAAGGGAAATCGCGCAGCGATATCAAAAAGCGCTTGGATGCTGTTTACGGTGACTCTTCTCCTTCAATGGCGACCGTCAAAAATTGGTTTAACGAGTTTCAACGTGGTCGCACGTCAGTTTTTGATGAGCCACGCCCAGGTGCCCCAAAAACGGCTACCACGGAGGATAACGTGAGAAAAGTCCCGATCTTGTATTGGCAGACCGCCGATTGAAGGTGCGCGAGATAGCTGAGACAGTAGGCATCTTAAAAGACCGCGTGGGTCATATCCTGCATGAAATATTGGGCATGAGAAAGCTGTCGGCTCGATGGCTGCCGCGTTTGCTCACTTCGGACGACAAGCGCATCAGTGACACAACTTCAGAGCAGTGTTTGACACTGTTTAGGTGCAATCCGAAGGGGTTTCTGCGTCGTTTCGTGACCGTCGACGAAACATGGATTCACTGGTACACACCAGAGACCAATAAACAGTCGAAACAGTGGACTTTACCCGGCGAATGTGCTCCGAAGAAGGCGAACACTGTCCCATCGGCCGAAAAGGTGATGGCCACCGTTTTCTAGGTTTCACAAGGTGTGATTTACATCGACTACCTGGAGAAGGGCAAAACGGTCACAGGGCTCTACTATGCCGAACTATTGGGCCGATTCAACGCTGAATTGTAGAAAAAACGGCTCCATTTGGCGAAGAAAAAAGTGCTCTTCCACCATGACAACGCACCGGCTCACACCTCCGCCGTCGCAACGGCCAAATTGGTCACATTAGGCTACGAACAGCTGCTCCATCTACCGTATTCTCCAGATTAGGCCCCGTGTGACTTCTTTTTGTTTCCAAACTTGAAAAAGTCCGTCGCCGGACAGAAATTTGAGTCGAATGAGGAGGTTATCGCCGCCACGGAGGCCTACTTTGTAGACCTCCAGAAAACGTTCTTTTCAGACAGCTTAAAGAAGTTGGAGCATCGCTGGGTCAAGTGAATCGAGTTGAAAGAAGACTGTGATGAGAAATAAATCGCCACTTTTCCAAAATTTTCGTTTTTCTTTTGTAGGCTAAGTACTTATCGGACTGCCCTCGTACATATATAAATAATTTCTGTTGGGATTGAATAAACCAACGCTAAGGGGGGTGATTTGCTGGGTAGTATGGCATTCGTATCCGAATAAAACGAGTTGCTGCCTTATCTAAAATGGATTCATCATTCATCATCATCATCAGCCCAAATACGTCCCACTGCTGAGCACGGGCCTCCTCTACAACTAAGAGGGTTAAATGGATATTCACTTGTAATTCGGTTCCAAGATTAATCGGTGTTTTCTGATATAAGATGAACTTATTGATTTTAACTGAAAACACTTTTTGTAAAATAAAATAAACTTTTTTGTAAAATAAATCTATTAAAATTTCGTTGAGATTGTTCAACGTGGCTACAAGAAATCATCCACAAGAAGTATCCATACAACAATGAAAGGACATTTCTTAGAGAAAAGTGATTGTACAGTCATAATACCGTTATAATCTTGTTCTATAATTGAAAACCTTCTGGAACGATCGTAACCCGTCTGACATAACAAGTTAATAAATATCTACGTTTGTAATGTAAGCGGTTAAGCTTGAACAGCCGTGCCTGCTCTTGTTAGTACAAGTGTCTAGTAACACATTAAACGAATGTCGTTCGTAGTTATATTTGTGTTACTGAAAGTCGGTTATATAAATGTATGTAGGTCATGCTTTTGTTCAACTGTTTGCTTTATATATGTTTTATTATAGGTTTGCTCTATACCTCCTTTGTCGTTGTATAAGTATTAAGAGTATGATGTTTAGGGTCGTAGTCTATTATATTTTTCGAAGCAAAGAAGGGGCACATGTTTACATCACAGTAAACTGATAATTTTACTTCAGTCGAGTCTCACGCTGCTTGGTGTTCTCTTCGGAGAGCACCGTGCTTTCCATAAAGTGCGGTATTGCCACTTGGCTGTACCAATGTAAAATAGTCGATACTCTATTAGAACCGCACTTATAACATCAATGGAATATGTCAAAAATGCTGCGCAGATCTTCACTATTGCTTTGTGTGTTCGGCAAACCATTTTTATTTAGAAGATTGACCAAAAACCACACGCCAGGTTGATCCTAACCAATCATGGTGTCAGAAATTCTCAGGTTAGGTTACTTTCAAAGACAACGTACAACAGCGGCGGTGTTGTTGAATCATCAAAAACATTATAAATTACTGTAAAAAGCTTATAAGTAATAAAAAAATTGTTTGTTTAAAGATTGGACCGGCTTTTCGTGCTGCTGGAAGCTGGCACCGGGCCGGCGACCAGGCGGGCCGCTGCCAGACAGCTGGGAGAGGTGCAAAAGGCGCACCCGGAGGAACTCCACCGGTTGCTTGGCAGGCTCATGAAGCATCTAAAATCGCCAGCTTGGGACACCAGAGTCGCTGCTGCACAGGTAAAGTACCTCGTATTGATTGTGTAGTAATTGTCATATTAGTTTTTTTTATAGGATCCTAAGTATATACCAGGGCCATTTTAAAATCGAGCTGTTTAGGTTGTTGAAAATTTTGCGATATGGTTATAAATTAAAAAAAAACAATGTCGTACGAATACTTTTCAATTTAAATCTTATATCTAAAGCTGATTTTATTTCCAACTTCATTCAAAACTTGTAGCTTTGCGTATGATAATATAAAGCATCAATAAAATAATTTGCAAGAAAAAGCTATTAAGGATTTTATTGGACCAAGTCGGAAAGGAGTGGTTTATTACTTAATTGACACAGGAGAGCATATATATTGGTAACACTATTTAAGAATTATGTCTGTTGGAATCGATAGTCGTCAATTAAGTTTTATAGTCGAATCCCTATTTTTTTAATCCCCTCACTACGGTAAGTTAGTTCGCCATATTATTTGGACTCCGTGAAAGAAGAAATATTAGCGGACGACATAATTTCGACGCAAATCCATTTATACAAATGAGAGGCACTCGTGTGTCCCCATTCTAAGCAATGTACAACTACGTTTTTGCATGTCTGAATAATAAATAATATAAATATAGAATTCCAAACTAAACTGCCAAATTACATCATAAAGCCAGAAATGTAATAAAAATGCCTTAGTAAATAGCTCTCAAGCAGTCATTGTAATGAATTTTGGAATAACGCCACTTTGCACTGAAGATTTCGAGAAACTTCTTGATCCTAATTGAACTTTATAACAAACTTTGTTTGTAGTGAAATAAGATTATTCAGTCTTACTTCTATTTTTAAATATATATAAGTAAATAAAAGTACGAGTGAACGAGTTAAAACCATTAGTGATGGTAATTTAAGTTTTACTTTTAGAATTCGAACAATAGCATTACTCAACTTTCCGGCTTAAGTACTAGATACACAGGCAGACCTAATATCCTCTTTGCCATACCTAAGTAAACGTGGAAAAGTTGTACACCTCGCCCTGGCTCGTATTGTTATTGAAAGAGTTTTATACAACTCAGTTGGTATGATTCAAGACTGCAATCACAGCAGCGTTATAAACGACATGATTGCCTTGAAAGAATAGGATGTAATTTCAATTCAGCTATGTAAAAGACTATCTATGGGCTGGTTAGCCTATGTAATCTAAAAATTGGCCTTCAGCAGCATCTATGTTGCAGTCTTTTTAAAAGCCCGATTTTTGTTGTTCTTAATTTGTTTTGCTTTTTCGAAACCAATCTATGATTCTTGTGATTTTCCATATGCGATAATGTCACTGGATAATGTATTTTGATTCTGTTTTTTGTCATATTATAGTGTCAAGATTATTTTATTCTAAGATTTATCGTTTCAATAACTAAAAGTTGCAGATTTATTATTCAATAACAGTTTAGCGCATGGTAAAGGTCAAGTTATTTTGGGAATGTTTGCTCCGAATTTTTACGGTTTTTAATTTGCCATAACTAATGGGTTTGTTGACCACGCGAGCGGTATTTTAACATTAATGTATTGTTTTCAGTAAAAAGTAAATCTAATTCGATTCGGTTTGTGTCTGACTTTAATAACCGTAATAAAATACCTGAAGCAAGATGTTAGTATAACAAATGCTATACTTAGGATCGTTGATATCGCATAACTGTAAATTTATAATTTCAACCAACTCAATGACTTCCCTGAGAATATTATTATATTAAAAATTCTTTAAATAAAAAATAGGACGTCATAATTTAGGATTCGGTTGGGTGTGGATTGTTGTCAGTGTAATCGACGGTGCTGAAGGCTTTATATTCAGAGCATACCTAACTGTTAATAATAATTCATTGTAACCCAACCTAAGGAAATTAGAGTACTTGGGTCAATAAGGTTTGGGCAACCCGACAAGCAAGTGTGTCAACCCGTATTAAAACATAACCTCTCTCAATCATCTGTTAGAGTTTATGTAATATATTATGTTATAAGTTGGCTGATACAGCACATCAACAGATAATATATTTGTTAGTTTATTATTTTTCTGATTTTGTTATTTTTCATTTTACATAGAAATTAAATTAAATTAAAATTAAAAATTATTTTGAAATACCAAATTGTTTTACAAATTTATGAATTGCGCCATGTCATATTAAACGGATTTTGTTTGAGTAAGCTTCTTAACGCCGCGCCGCCCCTTGCGTCCTGTCACACTAGGCCAAGGCCTCCTCGGCCCAACAGTAAACACGATACCGAACAGAACTCGCTAATTATTATGTCAGCCGTGTACATAAAATAAGTTATGCCTTTTTAAAAATTGAGATTGAAAATTGTTATATTCATACTACCTATATTATTTTAAGAAATATGCTTATACACATGTGGTGTAAGAAAGTCTTACCGCACTTGGTACTGACGACTTATAATAGGCGGGATGTGCCTATGTTGTTTTTAAATCGGGGTTGTAGGCCAGCGCACGGCGGTAGGCTGAGTATGTTAGGAAATTATTCCAATGATATTGATAACTTATTTTGGAATTATACAACTCCAAGCAATCCTCGGCCTTTGTCTATTTTATGTCCTCTGCTGCACAAAGGTTTTTTTTTGAAATTTTGGAAAGGCTTCTTTTGGAATCTAGCAAAATATAATTTAAATTCTATGACTAAAGTTATGTGACCCAGCACACATTTATAAAATAAATTGAAAAGCTCTGTAATTTGTATGCAGTAGAAGTTATGAAGCTATAAATATTTTATGAGGCTTTATTTTGAATCGCATACCTATTTTGTAAATATTTATACCCTGTATCAAAGAATGAATATAGAATAGAATGACCACTTCAGCACAATAATTTTTCAGAAGTGCGATTGTTCAGAACAACTACCCTCGGGTTTGTGTATTTTTTGTGAGTCATTAATTTGTTTTCGATGCAACATTACTTCCTCTATGTAAGGTCAGGATATGTTTGATTTATTTATTGATCTTTTTCACGTTGCACAGATGCAATTATACACGTGGTGTTAATGGGAGTTTCCCGGTTAAATATAATGAGGATTTTGTATTTTATCTTTACGTACATTTACGCATGACGCCCTTACTAACCTTAACTTTTCTTAAGCAAAACACATGTAATTTTTCATATTGTATAAAATAGCCATTTCCTCCTTATTTACTCAACCCTAGAGAAATGTCTACTAAAGGATTTTTTTTATGATGCGAGGTTGTAGTCTCCTTAGGCCACTTCGAACCACAATGAAAACCTTGTCCATTCATTAACCCACGTCTCAGTTTCAAAACCATGGCACTTTTCATCACGCCGAGAGATTAATTGCGGTTATCTCGATCGAGACTAACCATGCCTTATCAGATAAAGGACGCATCGCATCATAAAGAGGCCGTTTGTATGCGACGTGTCGTCCGTTGCTCAAACCCGCGACGAGGGCATATAAACATCAAGACATCGCATCAACTGACATTGTCTCGTAATTGGCTCTATTGTTTCCATTGATTGAGAAATTAATCTTTTAGTCGCGGTTTGTTTGTGCGCATGTGTGTTGGTGCGTGGATAATGTCGGCTATTTGTATGATGATTTTCTTTGTTGCAATACGAACGGGATGTTTTCAATTATTAATAATTCAGCCTGCGCGGCGAGATGATTTAAAAACATGATGTCACGGCTTCAACCCGCAGCATTTTTTTTAAAGTACCGTAAGGTCGGGTTACTTTGACTCTAGAGGGTAACTTTGGCTCAAATAAAAAATAAGTTTAAACTTCCCGCCCTGATGCGTCAGTGTCATTTTTCGATTTAGTTTAAGCCGGGATCGCTACATGGTGTTACCGTGCGCCTAGTTCCAGAAGGATGTAAGATTTGTTCCAACCTAAAGCCGCTATTTGCATTTCGGGTTTGTGTCATGTGCAATGTCGGTTATTCTCGCCTGCAAACTTTCAAGTGTAACGGAGTTTTTAAGGTGAGTTTTATTTAACATTACATTTATTCGGGTCAGAAATATATTTAGGAGTAGAACAATTATGGAAATTATTCCTTTTTAACAGGTTCAATTACCGAAATTTTAAATATTAAGTGTGGGGATTCATTGGCTCAAAAAATCGGGTAACATTGGCTCTTGAGCCAATTCCGCCCGATCGTATAAATTTTAGTCAATAAATGATTTCTTTTGATTTCTTTATTGCTTTATAACAAATCAAAATGTTTATAATAGAATTTTAATATGTTTTTGGCGTTAATATGTTTGGCGTTAATGTATTTTAATATGGTACGTCGATTACACAGACGCAGAACTGGAGGAATGTCTGAATGTTGTACGATCCAAACTAATGCCTCAACAGGAAGCTGCTAGACGTTGCTTACTTCTGGCCCCTGAAATGTAAATGGCGACAAGTCTTGCTAAACTGGAAAGACAGCCAGTCTGGAAGGAGGCTACCATCAACCCCTAAGGACCAATTTCCAAGTCTGTAGAAGCAAGCTCTTGACTCATTAACAGACACAAAAGAAAATTTAATTTCAGGGCTTAAGAAAACTGGAATATTTCCTATTGACAAAGAACAGCCTCTAAGCCGTTTTGATAAGTATTAAAACTTAGTAATTAATACTGAGTAAGATTTTGAAGAAGTTTTTGTTAAATTTTCTTAGGAAGACTGTTAAAGTTCAATTTAGTTCATTTTTCTATAAATAATTAAAGAATTTTGTATGTCTAAAGGTCATCTTTCATTTCAAGGCCTTGCTTTGGCTCTGTTCTTGGTTTAGTATCTATTTTGTATCAAAAAAGATCAGCGAGCCAAAGTTACCCTCCTCAAAGAACAACTTTGGCTCAAAATTAAACAAATAAAAAAAGAATATAATACTGATACATTTAAATAAAAAGTTTATTAATTACTAGATAACATCCTTCTTTACCAAATAAAACCATTATTACCCTAAAAAGTCAGTCAGAGTTACTACACCAGAGAAATTTCTAAAAATATACGGCAAAAGTAGCCAAAGTAACCCGACCTTACGGTATTGGTCTCAAGGGAGCAAGAGCTATTGATGTAAATGAATAACGGGCCTCGAAAATTATATTCGAAAACCCCACATTTTGGTGTGGAATTAAAAGAAGTACAATAATATATTATTTCACGTCGCGTTTGTGACAGTTTCGCCCTTTCGCAGAATACTGCTCATTTTTCCGGTTCGAAACTTTTGAATATCAACATCTTGCCTTAGA
Organism: Hemaris fuciformis; assembly: GCA_907164795.1. NCBI lineage: Eukaryota > Metazoa > Arthropoda > Insecta > Lepidoptera > Sphingidae > Hemaris > Hemaris fuciformis. Next base: position 3,377,148 of record OU015440.1, on the reverse strand, counting down.
CTCACTACCGAAGCGTGCCATCCGAATTATTTACGTTCCGATTCTTGAAGCGAAGTTACTGGAACACTGAGTTCGCAAAGAGATATTGGGACACTTTGCGCGCTTTGTCGTTTGTTATATAAGAAGTTTTCTGAGGAATTGTTTGAGATATTTCTATCTCAGAGTTACCAAAGCTTCATACGCAAGTGGAGAAGAGTTCATTTATATTATAGAATAACATAGAGATATTTTTTCCATCAGTACCTAACGCTTGACTGTCGTCATTGTGTTATGATGCGTAAGTTGCGTAACATAACTGACCTATAGGTTTTATTTTATCTCAATCGTCTTTATTATTTCATATCAGTTTTTAAATCCAACGTTTCATGATCGATGAGCGCGCGAAGCTATCGTAATATTTGCAATCGATACCTACATCAAATTGTCGGTGATTTACGGCAACTATTTTGGTGGTATAAAATGTAGGTGTTCTGCATACTGATGTGGTCGTGGACTCTGTTTAAAACCGTCTCCCAATCAATACCATGGTTAATACGTTTCTGTACGATCTTGTACAATACAACGTGTACGATTTTATAAAAGCTAATAAACTGTTATCTCGGTTTACACGATAACTATGCAATTACGACCATTTTTATTATGTTACTAACTGGCGCTCGTGGCTTGCGCGTATTTAATATTATATTGGTTAAAAAATTGTTTATGCGTGAAAGTAAATGCAGAAGATTCTATTTTCATCCCTTACATTCCTTCTAAAAATATTTAGACATCATACTCATATTAGGTTTCACTGATTTGATATTTACAATTTTGTTACTACGACAAAGTAACCGACTAATACATGTCGAACGAAGTGAGGTCCAAATATGCAAAAATAGCAAAAAACTGTCGATAAAAATATACACACATTTGCGTGTGTCATTATAGCCGTGTTCACACCTTATGTACGATGGTCGCAGTCTGGGCGGATACGGACATCTTACTTACAGCAAATAAGTACTTTTAAACAAAAAATAAATAAATACGAAGACGATAACAGAGTACGTAAACTTAAATATTGGTCTCATTAAAATGCATTGAGGAATGTCTACAATCATTTAAATATTTGCCGGACGGCGCTTAAGTACATTTTTATGTATATAACAAAATGCATGTTAATTCCACGTTGTTACACGGTACAATGGCCGAATGTACCGGCTCACCGAGTCCATTGTACACATATTCTAATCGCATTAACGTTATCGCACTTGCCTTGAACCGTACCACTATTCGCTGTGTGTACGATAGTGCAACTATGCACACATTATTACTATTTTATGAGAAAAACAACCTGATACGCGTTTCATATCCGGTAATTAAAACATATCGCGTTTTTTTACTATAACATAGCATAGTTGGCCTGGATAGATAAACAAAACAAAATAATGACATGATAAAGACCGTTGCCTGGGCTCTGGTGGGCGTAGATTATGGAACGGCGTAGTCTACAGACCATATGTGCATACCTTTTTCGTCTCTTCAACAGTTATTATATGGATTTCTTCATCCATACTATAAAAACTATACACTACATTTGGTTGAACTCGCTAAGCTCAGAAACTATTGGTTCGAACTGAAATATTGTTGTAATGAATAGTCGATTAATCGAGGAATGCTATTGGCTATATATCATCACGTTGCGACCAATAAGATCAGAGCAGTAATCAAAAATGTAGCTAAAACGAGGAAAAAATATTCATTTTGAAATGGAATATTTAGTATTAGTTGCGAGCATCAGCTAGTCCGTAATAAAATATGATTATTTAATTCAGCTTTCCTCTCAAGTGCTTTGCATTCGAATCGTTCTTGTAGCGACTAGTCTCGGCAGATTCACAAATCATTTTCCAGTTGACAAATTCCATGCATGTACTACAGCCAATGAGGATTATTCTCGTTTAGAATGTTGCTCTGTATGAGCCACGGGTGCTCGAGTCAGAGCTGTCGCGGTGAAAGGTTACACGTATCAGATCGGGATCTTATTACGATTGCGAAACACTCGAGACTACTTTCATACGTTTATGTTCCAGATATGTTATAACTAAGATATATGTATGTATAACTGATATTTGCAACTAACCACTGTTTACATATCTTAGAGGTTATTATGCCATGATTTCTTTGTCAGAGTCTCTTGTAATTTCTGTCGCGGTTATTGTCTTTGCATATCATAAATTATGTTATTATAGGGTAATTGAAAAATACATTTTGTAGAAATATGTTGCCAACTCGCACTAGGTCAGCGTGGTGGACTAAGGCCTAACCCCTAAATTAAAGAGCTGATGATGATGATGATGATTTTGTAAAAAAAAAACAAAACAAGGTTTATGCTAATCTTATTTAGATATAGGTAGAGAATTGAAAAAGTATCATTGTAAATAAAAAATAAAGAAGACGACGGCCTTCATTTACTACCGAGAATAAATGAAATATAAATAATACAAACGGCGTACGAACAAGTCGTCCATCAATCTACACAGACTATTTATTTTGCAGACTATAATTCGCAATGACTTCTAGACGACCTTATAAATTTCAACTGTCCTAACAAACCATTGAAACCCTCGGACGATTTATATGTTTTCACCTTTTCTGACATTCAGCATTTTTGGAAGATTCTCGTAGTTTCTGCTAATTAACTATACCTACAATTATGCAAACTGTGTAATTAAATACAACATCACGACCTATTCTTGAGACACTTGGACATTTTAATGTAGTTCTTTAATGTGGGTGAAAATATTTAGGTATAAGAAAAATCCACCTCTATGTGGGAGCAAGCGCATCCTATTTTGTATTTGCCCACTAATCCGTGAAGGTCGTTGCACACACATACATGTTTTTAAAGAAAAAACTGTTTATCATACATGAATATTTAGCACAGCTGTCTGCATTCATTGTCCTGCATCCGTCAACTGCGTCTCAGAAACGCAATTGTATAACTTTTATTCCGTAGTATTTTAAGATGTCCCGAGAATCGTCTTAGGCCGCCGATGTACGATCAACATTACTGTAGTTAGCCGAGAAAGACGGGATTGGGTAAATATTTAGTCTACGCTGTTAGCATCAACAATTACATTGTACTTGTAGCCAAGCTTCTATCTTTTGACACAATTAATTGTGCGGTTAGCGATTGATCAATCAAGAGCGGGTTGGCCTACCAAGATAGACCGCGAACTCAAGCTCAGATATTTAGAATCCTTGGTTATGGAAAATTAAATACGTATTAGCAGTCAGTTACTGCTTACTTTTACAATAAAAATAAACATCGTGAAGAGACTAACATGTCTAACAGCTTTTTACATATACTGTCAAAAACTACCTACCTAAGCCAACGTTATGGACTATTGCCTAAAGACACTCAACTACTAAGTTTTTGGGCTTATATACTAGTAAATATGTGAGGTAAATTCGTTTTTATGCCTTTAGGTATGGCTGGACCAAATGTTTGAACACAATACAAACATTTGATCAGCTGTCAGTGTGCATTGATCTCGTGGCTACAGAACTGATTAGGCACTTCCCAGACCACACATTAAACAATGGTTGGTCAAATTGTGTAAAGTTAAACAATGCAGTGTTTAGTCTGCGATATTCTCATTTGAAAATGATAATTTACATTGTTGATTAAACTAATTCATGTAGAAATTGTTTTTTTCTTTTACAAATTATTTAATCAGTTTGTCTTAAAGTTCAGTTGAAACGTGATGACGCTTGAATATATTACTGTTGCTATTTATATAGCAAATTATCATAACAGTTATTAGGATGATTAATATTCGCCAACCCGCAATTGTTCAATTTAATGGACTAACATAATCCAACTTAATAATGGGGGTTTCTCGTGACCAGCAGTTGTGTGGTGTGTAAGCACTGATATATGTTGATTAAATGTTGATGCATGAACGAATTAATTCGAGTCCAGGACTCATAAACATTCTAAATATTACGTTGTTTATATGTGCATTCATTGTCCCTTCTTTGTGCATACATATCTTGTCCTTGTCGCACCAATAGCCGCGGAAAGTGTGTTAAAATAGGACGGAATGTTTTGTATAATGTTATTCAAAATTTCTTGGGACGGATTTTGCGCGCCAGGTGTTTGGTTGCCTGTTTTCATATTGTAATATGTTGAATATGTAGATATGGCGCAACGTGAGATATTAACTGCATTTTAATATGAAATCTGTCGTAAGTTACATTTGTATACCTTTTTTCTTTTGTGGTTTATGCTAAGGAATATCGGAAACAGATCGCGAAAGTGATGAAAATGCCATAATATGTTTCTCACTCTCACTACCAATACGCCCTGCCTGGGCGCTGTTCTTCTTTATGTGGAGAACGAAACGAAAATCTTGATATCTTAAATCGCGAGTTTTGGGAAAACTATCATGCGGATTCTGAATCATTCTGTACGTCATCTGGCTTAATGTTACAGGAAAATCTCTACTTAGTTGGGCTTAAAATAGGTGTCGACGAGAACTTTTTTTCTATTCGCATGCTTCTTGGGTTATATTATCGCGTGCCTCTTTTTAAACTGATGCTATGATAATTGAAATGACAATTATCGGTTTGCTCAACACGAACTGTGGCACCATCTCGGGTGAGGTTACTTTATTGTTCAGTTACGTAATGTTGACAGATAGACTACAAATATGAGTATCCTTGCTGTACCATTTATCTCATACAATAATATGTTGTATAGTCTTTAATGCTAGAAGTGATATCCCTGCAGCCTTGTGAATGTTGGTAAACGAACGAATGTTAGAAAAAGAAGTCCGTGGAAAATGTATATTTTTATGGTCGCTTAAATCAAGGTTTTCTAAAAAAAATGTTATTATTTTATAATTAAGATCGAAGATATAAGTTCGCGTCCCATCCATAATAACATTTACCGGAAATGATATTTCATTTGATGCAATTCTGTTCATAGCTTTATACAGATTATGTACAACAACGTATCGTTCGTATGCTGATATTACAATACTACGATAGATATATGAGTTAATTGTATTTGTTCTGATCTGTACCATAAACTAATGTTGTTTAAGTATTTCTTCAGCCTTTTATTCCTACTTTCCATCGAAAAATTATGAATAAATTATGGTTTATACAAAATAAAATTAAAAACCATAAAAAGCGTACTTAACTGAAGGATGAACTTTAAGAGGCTCGTGGGATGGTCATTTTCAATTGGAAAATGGTAAGGCACAAACTAGAAACCAGAAGAAAAAAATTCGCAGAATATTAGTTTAAACTTAATTGGAGGCGGAAATGTATCCAGAACCGGTGATCGTAATTTTAATCCATTGTCATTTAGAAAAAAGATTAAATGTATAAAATGTACATAAAATAATGTGGCGCATTAATTTTTAAGTTAAAAGTGAAACAGACTGAAAGAGATATAATTCTTAAATTAACACTGTAAAAGTGTTTATCTTTTAATTTTACATTTATCGTTCCAATTTTGTACAACATTCACCGTAGATAAAGATCCAATTATTTGGATAATTAATAGATACAATCGCAATACTGACAAGGGCTGGGATAGGCGCACTTAATTACATTTATCTACTTTGCCACAAAATTATATGTTCCAGAATAGATCAATATATTGTTGAGGGATAATCGCTCATACAGACACCCTTTTCGTATACTCTAATGGTGTTTATCAAGATTTTAATTGACACCTAGGTCGTTTAAAACAATTATTGGCACATTATATTATTATTATTATATTACGATTAATTACTATAACAGAATAAGCAGGATTAAATACTATATCTGAATGCGGTCATTGACATCTAAATACCACGCCCAGACAAATGTTTGTGGAATAAATAAATCTTACGCTCAGGGCGTTATGGGACTGTGATTTACTTCGCAGTAATATTACGCAATAAATTCACGTATTTTGAATTACTTTCACAGGTAATATTCTTGGGCGCCTCTATTGACCTTGTCTTTGATCGTCATTAGTATTGAAAAAACGAATTCATACATACATACGTAGCCTCACGGTTGTATTCCCCGAAGGGGTAGACAGAAATGCATTTCTGCACCCACATTTCTCTAAGTATATATCAGTCCCACGTAATAGGGGGCGAGCCTATTGCCGTTTTCACTCTCATTGCATTTTTGGGACAACGTCGTAGTCACCATCAGATACACTACCGTTACTTTGGAGTATAAAATACCGCCCATGTAATAAAACTTGTAAGAAATACTTATCGGAGCGTTAATAGATCTAATAAATTCCAAAAAAGGGCTTGGCTAGGTGTGGTAGATAAAATACATTCACAAATTCAACACTATATAATGACACCATAAAATAAGTTTCCTGTATAGCCACTAGCCAGTGTCCCGACCCTTTTGAGGTTGTTGCGATAAATCCAAGAAATAACTTTCACGTTCATTTATCCCTTATCTATCTTCCTACAACATTATTGTATTAATTTATACTTCTATAAATTAAAGGTAAAGTTTGTGAGTTTATAGTCGGTAATCTCTGGATCTACTGAATCAATAGTGATCATATTCTAAAGGAGACCTAAGGGTTTCCTGCTAGCTTTTTTAAGTTTTGTTAACCAAATAGGGCAGCAAGGTCGAAAAAAGGTCTCACTTAACCGTCGCAGAGCGGGTTCTCGCCCGGCATCTCTTTGTATAAATGACTATTGAAGAAAGATGAAATATTTTTTTTCTAATTTCATACATACATACATACATAAACTCACGCCTGTCTCCCGTTAGGGTAGGCAGAGACTATAGAGCGCCAAATGCCACGGTCCAAACACACTACTTTCGCTCCCTCCACTTTCTAATTTCAATTTTAAAAAAGCCTTAAAAAGCATAAAAGAATCTTAATTAATTCATTGATTTGTTTTTTCTTGTCCGCAGGCCGTGGAAGCGATACTATCAAACGTACCAGAATGGCACCCGACACCATCCCCGGTGAAAAAAGGTCAGTGATTAACAATTACACGATATTATGAACATCCAATCCCAATCCAATCCATCAGCCAATCGAAGTCCACTGCTGGACATAGGCCTTTCCCAATGACTTCCACAGGGACCTGTTGGAAGCAGCCTGCATCCAGCGACGTCCCGCGACCTTCACCAGGTCGTCTGACCATCTTGTCGGAGGACGTCCCACGCTGCGATTTCCGGTACGTGGCCTTCACTCGAGAACTTTTTGGCCCCATCGGCCATCAGTTCTCCGCGCTATGTGCCCGGCCCATTGCCACTTCAACTTGCTAATCCGCTGGGCTATGTCGGTTACTTTAGTTCTCCTACGGATCTCCTCATTTCTGATTCGATCTCGTAGGGAAACCCCGAGCATAGCCCTCTCCATAGCTCGTTGAGTGACTCTGAGCCGTCTAATGAGGCCCATAGTGAGAGGCCACGTCTCAGTGCCGTATGTCATCACTGGTAACACACAACTATCGAAGACTTTCGTCTTCAGGCACTGAGGTATTTTGGACGAGAAGACGTCGCGTAGTTTCCCGAACGCTGCCCAACCGAGTTGGATTCGACGATTGACCTCTCTCTCGAAGTTGGACCTGCCTAACCGGACCACTTGTCCCAAATAGACATATTCGTCTACAACTTCGAGAGTCGAGCCCCCAACTGCGATCGGGGTGGGCACAACATGGACATTCGACATGATCTTCGTCTTGTCCATGTTCATTTTAAGACCCACCTGTTGAGAGACTCGATTGAGGTCTTCGAGCATAGTGCTAAGGTCTTCCAGCGATTCTGCCAAGACTACAATATCGTCGGCAAACCGAAGGTGTGTGATATACTCGCCGTTGATGTTGATGCCGAATCCTTTCCACTGCAAGAGCTTGAAGGCGTTTTCCAGCGCGGCAGTGAACAGTTTATGAGCATACATTATGAACATACAAAAAGTCATTAATTGAGGTTTTCCCCGTAATTGCCCGCCACCACACGTAACACTCATTTACATCGGTTCTCCAGACAACCTTCAGCGTTCTGTCATTGGTAATTAATTTGTGTTTACTGTTTATCTAATGTACTCGTATATATCTGTGCCTTCATTTATTACGCTAATACACGAGGAAGTTGTAAATACTACTACTAAATACTGGAGTTGACACGTTTAATGTTTCATTCTAATTAGCCGTATTTTCCACGTTTCGGCTCGACGATTTCGATGGACAATCGGCTGTAGGCAATTATTGATAGTCAGAGCTATGTGTGCCGGATGTCCTGTTTTTGTATATTAAAAAAAGATGTATTCGTACCGATTTCGGAATTGTTTTTTCGTAACTTTGAACGCAGCGCAGTTCGCCTAGTTGTAATCCATGATATTGCTTCAAGTTTACTTTAACTTTTGTTTTGTTTAGGATTTAACTTTTGTTTAGTTTAGACGCCTATAAAGTATAATTGGCATGCATATTTGAATAATACGAATAGTATTTATAATATTTTTTAAAACATAAAATAATGCTGCAGGTTATAGTTATTGCAAATAGGAAAATATTCGGAAATATGCAAGATGTCGTACCGGAATACATACGGAAATTTAAACGGCTTAAATCATGAAAACATTATTGAAAAATTGTCGACATTTTTTTAATCTCATCAGACTAACATTTGGGCGAATAGATTAATAAAATTAGTAAAAATTGTGATTATATGACGAATCATACGTATAGAAAGCTATTTAAGTATTTATTTATTTCATTCTTTTAGATTGATAATATATAATTTCAATTGATAATATATCTATTAATAAAAATAGTTTTCTTTTATCACGCTATCATTCCTATATTACAAACGCTGTGAAGCCCAGACCATTGTATTGAATGATCCTCACTTTCGTTGAAAGAGTACTAAAGCGGATTGTCAGAAAACTTTCTTTACATAGTTTGGGTTCGTATTCAAGTTTCAGGGAGAAAGTTCTAGCAATCAAGTGTGAAGTTCCGAATACAATGTTCCAAACATTTCCTCTATGTAGAAATTGTAAACTTTTGTGTAGGGATTAGCTTGTCTTTGTAGTGAAACTTGCGTACTCGCAGGTGATTGGTGTACGGAAATATAGACTAAGTAAAAGTAGGAAATTCATCTTCAGTGCTTTCCCTCTAGTCACAACATACAACTGTCTCATCGCGTAGAATGTAATTATTCTTCCTGCTATAAAATTTTATGCTAGTCTTAAATAAATTAAAGTTACTAATTGGAATTGTTGTTGGCAAAAAGAACGCGGCGGACGTCTTTCTGACAACATCAGTTTAAAACTCTACTTTACGCTTTCCGTAGAAAAATAAATACTATCGTCGCCTTTTGAAAATGTGAGATACACGCGTGTGTAGATTTCTCCGCGATATTCAATTTATAACAGAAAGAAACGTGTTTCGTCTAACACTTTGCGGGATTGGCCTAAGTAACTTTTGTTCAGTTGACAGTGAGCTGCGTTTATTACTAACCCTTACCCCTTACTACACAGAATCTGGTTATAAGCGACTAAAGAAGCTACGGGCTTGTAATACCCATTCAATTATTCCCCTAAGTGTGCAAAACGGCTCTAATCGCCAGCGACCAGCCGGTTATCCCGCTTGCTTCGGTTGTGGGCACCGCAGTTGTTTTGCTCTCGAAGATACCGCGATTAAACCTTTTAATGCTATTGTGCGAACCCCATTTAAAGGAGTTGTATAAAGTTGGTATTGTATATGATATATAAGTCTTTTGGACAAATACCGAAAACTGGTCGTTGGTTCCGCGCCGCAAGTGTGCGTCGTATTAATAGGTCTTAGTTTCGGGATGAGCGAAGTGTTTTTGATTTTCTATTTTAAAAATCTCAGTATTAACACGTCATGAAGGGTCTAGGACATAAAAAACGGTGGAAATGGGTGCAAACACCGTTCACGTCATTGTCCTGTCTGATACCTACAGGCCTCAGTGTGTATTACCGATAATAAATATACATAGTAGGTACTTGTACATGACGTAGTTCTATAATTATAATAAGGGTATGTTGCCAGTTAGAATTGTACAACAAAACCCAATAAGTTCTGGAAGGTATATCTGGTGGACGAATAAGGGAGGAGAATCGTGGTAATGAAATATGATGTGGCTATCGCCATTGATTAGTTGCTTTGCTGGAGATGTGCGAAGCTACGTCGTACTGACGCGCGCTAATGATCCACTTTGTAGATCAATTATATTTACGTTACAATTAAATGATACAGGAAAATACGTTGAGAAAATCACGTGTATATGTTTTTCTTTGTTTCTTCTTTTAATCAATCATTATACGTCTTTGACAAAAGTCTTCGATAGTTGTGTGTTACCAGTGATGACATACGGCACTGAGACGTGGCCTCTCACTATGGGCCTCATTAGACGGCTCAGAGTCACTCAACGAGCTATGGAGAGGGCTATGCTCAGGGTTTCCCTACGAGATCGAATCAGAAATGAGGAGATCCGTAGGAGAACTAAAGTAACCGACATAGCCCAGCGGATTAGCAAGTTGAAGTGGCAATGGGTCGGGCACATAGCGCGGAGAACCGATGGCCGATGGGGCCAAAAGGTTCTCGAGTGGAGGCCGGGTACCGGAAAGCGCAGCGTAGGACGTCCACCCACAAGATGGTCCGACGACCTGGTGAAGGTCGCGGGTCGTCGCTGGATGCAGGCTGCCTCCAACAGGTCACTATGGAAGTCATTGGGGGAGGCCTATGTTCAGCAGTGGACTTCTTTAGGCTGATAATGGTGATGATGATGATGATGATACGTCTTTGATCTTATTGAAACGAAGATTTAATATACAAGTCAAGACTCCTAATCAGAATATGTTTACATCCTCAATTGTTTCTGCAGTTTTTTAATGAAAGCAATTCATTTTCCCAATATAATTTTTACTTATACCTATAGTAAAACGTGACATTTGATTAATTCAATTAAAGTCCATTCTATTATTCACGTGGCTTGAAAAAATGTCAACAACATTCACTAATTAAACGTCTTGAGTTAATATTGTAAGCCAGCGCCGCTGGTGTGGCAAGTGGCTATAATAATTTAAGCAATTATCGTGGTCGATGGTGTCACGCTCACAAGGGCGAAGGTGCCACACCCTTACTGCCCTGATGAAGTTATTACAATTATACGTGGCTTTTTTTTCTTATTCTCAGAACTAGGTAATCACTGTCGATGCATGACAAAAATCTAAGCAATTAAGCGAGCCGTTGGAATCAAGTAAAACTGATGACAGGGTCATAAGGAATATTTTTAATGGTATTAGTTGTTGAAATCCTAGGCACGCGTTATTAAGAAAAATAAAATCAACAATATTTAAATATAACAGTTCTTAACTCTTTTAAATTCTTTTTCAAATAATATTTCTAAAGAAACATTTGAAATACAACTGTCTATGATACAAAGGGGCCTTGCTCCTTGTGTATTGAGTTATTCAAATTTTAAACGTCTAGTTTTATGCTTTTATTAAATTTGTATAGTATGATGAGTGCTTCTTTTTAAAGCCACCCCTTTAATAGCACAAGAGCCCTTAGGTGTTATAATAATTGTATTCACGTCCCTGCTGTCTGTCTCACAAACTGTTCTTCAATATTATAATGAGGTACGCGGTCCTGCACAACTTCTAAGAATACGAGTACTTACGAACAATGAAAATGAATTTATTAAACCAAGGATTTTATTAAATGATAGTCTTTATGTTAGTAATGAAATTGGTATTCATTATGATTCTTTTTATAATATTAATTTGACTGTTTAGTTCAAGTGACGTCAATATTGATATGGAGATTTTGCCTGACACTGCACCTGAATTAGCGAGCTATTGGCCTCTGGATTTTTTTATTTAATTTTTGTACCTTTCGTGCATTCATAAAAAAATTAATATATTCTTTAAAAAAACTTAGTTGAATTAAATTCTCCGGGATTAACTGAGCAAGTGCAACGAAATAAAGTTTAATACATAAAGCATATCCATCAGTAGATAGAATCTAAATTAATATACAGAAAAGTTGACACACATTTTGAGGTTACCCATTCTATTCTGTTATTTCAAGCGATCAATCGAGTCAATACCGTAACAATTATTATACGCCCCTGATTATCATGACGTTCTGGATACCCCTAGGATTCTTTCATATTTAATTAATTTGGTGGGCGGTAGATGGCTCTACTTCGCGTCTACTTTAATTGCTTTTCGCACAAGTAGCGTGCTTGAAAGAAATTAGATATATGCAAAAATCTAAACAAATGACAATCTTTCAACTGTTTTCATTGATTCGTGATTGCTGTTATAACATTTCTCAATCTATTGCTAGGTTTTATTATTATTAAATTTAAGTTTTACTACCCAAATACATCAAGTATGAGGGTAAACGTGACTGTTCATTCAATTTGATTTAACTACTGAACCAGTTCAGTGAGTTTGTTTTACCGTTAGCGGTGTTAAATATTTTACAACTCACGAATTGTTCGAGTGACATTAAAATAAAACTATTAATTCTAGTTTATGACTGTTAATCTGTATTGCCCATATTGATATTAGGAAGAGCTAGAAACATCTACGTTGGTTGGCAGCAAGCGATCCATAAAATTATACAAATTTTACCGGTATGCTTGAGAAAAAGAAGACAATTTATGATTAATCTGGCATTTATTATGATGTTAACAAATGAATAAATTTTATTCTGTCTGCGACATTAACGGTATCTTGAATGATGCATCGCAAAGTGATCGCAAGTAGTTATCATCATCATCATTCTCAGACCAAATTTACTGCTGACCCATACTCGCATCCAAAACTTTCGAGCTACATAGGTTACGTCATCTGACCATCTAGGTGGTGGTCTTCCTCGTGCTCTCGCTTCCATTTCCGAGGCTACCACTCAGCTACAGCCCGGCTCTGGTATCAATATAGAAACATTAAACACTAATTACAATATGATTATGCTGGCACATTCCAATCTAGAGTTTCTCAGATATATTGCCTATTATGTTGGAGGTTAATTCTACAGTTATTGTTTTTTTTCACAAATCAACCATCTGTTTTATGTTCAACCTACTTTGACTGGAAATAAAGGGCAGTAAAAACATTAAATTTACAAAAAGCAGTTTCAATCTTATACAATGTGTAATAAATTCTAATATGTACATATATCAATACTAATATAATAAATCCAAAAGTAACTCTGTTATGCTTTCACGCCTTAACCGCCGGCCCGATACGAATGATTCTTGGTATGGAGATAGATAGGTCCTTAGTAAAGGATATAAGGTACTTCATTTTATAAACTTGCGCCCGGGTGAAGTCGGGCCTCACAGCTACTTATTTCCGCCCTGTGGTTGGGGGCGTAAGAATACCGCCACGGCATCCCCTGCCTGTCGTAAGAGGCGACTAATAGGGGTTATCGGGGTTGTTAGGCGTACTACGGGGGAGGTACGCCCTTACAAGAGTTGCACAACTCCGAGATGTGCGGCAGAGTGCATGGCCTCGTGAATGTCGCGGACGCTCACACCATGTGAGCGTCCAAAATAGGGCCAAGTGGGGGATATCTGAAATCCCCCTATCGCAGAGGAGTCCACATTTGGACAGAGCGCTGGGCGGCAACGGGAAACAATTAAGGGCGTTCGCCCTGTATTTACCGTACCGCCCAAAATGCGCAAGATGGCCATCGAGAGGTTTTAGTCGGTATGCCGGCGTAGGATTTTGGTAAGGGACCCAACTCAACCAAGCGAACGATAGTTCCACGCGTTGGGTTGGAAGGCCGGTGACCCCGACATACCCTTTTTGGGCCTCCCCCGAGGTACCGAACAGGGAGCTTAAGGCGCTTTCCTCTCGTAAAAAAAAAGCTACTTTATTTATAAATGGTGTCATTCACGAATCGTGTTTGTTCCGCCACTTTTCTAGAAATATTTTGCAAATACAAATAAATGGATTGGAATTTGTAAGTTCATTTGTATAATTAACCTTGACAATTTATTATGGGACAACAAATTGTTGTTTCAACTTACGTTTCCGCAACTCACATGGAGGTCCTAACTCCAAAATTCCAAGTGGCGTCCTTGATGAAATACTTTTTATATTTAATGTTTGCATTAGCAAACAAGAATTGGGAATTATATGTAAATTATATTAAAAATATGGGCTTATTATAATATTTGTTGCTATAAAAAACGCTCGCAACAAAACATAATCGACCTACTACTTAAACACGCTTTGGTCTGTTCTATCGATTGACACGTGGCGTTAGAGGAAACGAGATAAAGCGTGTTATATGTAGTAATTAGATTAACTAACGTTTGTAAGGGGACGTAGTACAATTGTATATTATCAGAGTATCGAAGATGAATTACTTACATTACCAAAGCACCGAATCATCTTCGCATTATTTCTTTCTGATATTCATTTTGATTGCCAACATTATATTATCAAATACATAATTACTACCTCTAATTCGGCCCGTAATGTAGTTAATAGTTATCCTTTCCCCTTTGTGTGGCGGTCATCAGTTACTATAGTTATGTGCGCCGATCACAATTCGCAAGGGCACGCGTCGATCGCGACACGCTGACGCAAACCTCCATTATCCTGATTTACGTCATTAATCTATTTAATTCGAAATTGATGCCCGCAATTCTCCTCGCATAACTAACATATGTGCGTTCACCTGAAAGTTCTTAGGAATTTCTTAGGTGTGTAGGCCTAACCCTCTCAGTTGTAGAGGAGACCCGTGCCCAGCAGTGGGACACATATGGGCTGATGATGATGAACTACATATGTGCATTAATACTCTTGCTCACTACCAATGCCTTGAGTGTGAGTTTGCCAAGAGTCAAGAGAAATCCAAATTTTCAACCATGCATTTCCCACGACGATTGGAACCTCTGGTTTCATTCCATAATGTCGTACATTTTCTATTATCCGGAAGCTAATAGCGCTATTGTCATTTTTATTATCTCAGTACGATGCCACGGCTATGAAAACAAGACCACGAAATAATAAATATTTATGTTAGAGTCACAGAGCTCAATTTTCAAATGCTTGCTTTAAGGCGGTCGTTGAAAACCAGTTACAAACCGCCCTTGAACAAGCCACTATCACATATCAATGTAGTTTAACTTCTAAAAGCGTTCGCCACCCTAAAGTTGGCAACGTCCGCAACTAAGGCCTTATAGATAAAAGTTAAAAATATCCGTATTATGGTGAAGGCAGTGGTAAATTTTGGCAGCACCGTAGATTTGTTATTTATACAAAAGACTTGAACTGGTAGTTAATCACATGCACGGTTTGAGGTTTGAGGAGTCAATGAATAAGCGTGACGAGAACAATTCTTTTGATTTGTTTAATTTTCTAAAACACTAAATTCTTCGACATTGTTACCTTGTCTTGGCTGCGTTTTTAGTTGTCAATTCCGATCAATACCTGGCACATCTTGTCAAATTTTTAATCCAGCACATTGTCACAGGCCTCCTTTGAAATTGATCGACCTTTAGGATCTATAAGCAGTAATCATGTTTATTCGGTTAGCTATGTGTTCCTGAAACCTTATTTCATATTCGTTTTCGTTTAAACTTCATGGGTCTTGGTTTCTTTAAGTTTTTCATTGACTTCACGAAAAAAAAATTACAACGTGGATTTATTTGCTCTTCATATGTAAACCATTCTTGTATAAAACGTAAGACGATCGGAGTTGACTTAGTAGATTTTGGGAATGCAACAATATTATAATAATAGAGTAAAAGGGAAATAAGAATTACTGGTTCTCAGGCTACAATATCACGCACTGAAAAAGAAAATAAAAACAATAAACAGTGGTGCCAGTGGTGTCTAGTCGTTTTAGTTATTCTGTAATCATCTTCATTCCAGGTATGAAATAGTACACAGTGCTGGAATGTAGTGGGGTTTAATCCACCGCGTTGAATTTAGAAATGAGTTTAGTTTAATGATATCTAATTCATACATTTAAAATACTGATCGATTTTGTATGTAGAAATCCCATCAAAATATTAACACCTCTCACTATTATTGGCAGTAGCTATAACAGTTTAATAGCAAAAAACATGACTAAAACTGCACGATTCCTTGTTGGCACTGGCGCGGTGAACGGTCGACCCACATCTCGAATATTTGTGGTGGCACCTAGTTCTTGTTCCGCGACCTTGCCGCTTTTTAATCGTAACAATGGCTTAATAACACAACCATAAAGTACACCGACTACTTTTTTTAACATTGACGTCATCCAATACATTGCATCTCCGAGAGTTTTGTGAACATGAATGATGACCTAGCGCTAGCCTATCTTTTTTATTGAACGCTGAGTAGTGTGATCGAGTGCAGGTGCTCTGTAATATGATTATGAATTCGTTTTAAATACATCTTACAGTCGTTTTAAAATTCAGAGTAGCACCAAGTTTTGACCTAAAAAGTTTAGATGTTGGTACAAAAATTACTTATAGATAAGTACATACATACATAAACTCACGCCTGTATTCCCCGAAGGGGTGGGCAGAGGTGCATTTCTGCACCCATATTTCGCCAAGTGTGTATCAGTCCCACGTAATAGGGGGGAGCCTATTGCCGTTTTTCGGGCACATTTCTGTGCTGTTACTGAGAATTTCCTAATGGAATAACCCAATAACACTTCGCCCGACCCGGGAATCGAACCCAGGACCTCTAGATCGCACGACACATACTTGTACCGCGAGACCACGAGGCACTCGAAGTGTTTATAGATATATAGTGGAGGCCTTCATATCCCTTCTCAACTATAAAATTCGATGCCTAGTAATATTATGTGTGACTTGTTTTTGAATACTTAAACACAATCTCGGCAGCCCACGTCGCTAAATTAACTCGAAATCGCGCTTATAAGCATTTATAGGTATATTTTTCCGTACCAATTTAACAAGTTACCTTCATACGTCATTCGGAATAGAAACACTTAGAACATTCTTCAATTCCTCCGTAGTGTGGTTCTGACGCAAACTAATTTATTTTATTATTTTAAGATTCATTTCGATTATAATTACTTTGAAGATTAACTTTATTATTCTATGAACATACCACAACTGTTTTGTAATTGTAGAATTTAAATTATGGATAAATACTGGTTTCCTTTATTATTCACGGCGATAATCTACTATGAAGACACGTGTAATGTCAAAAAATTAGTGGTGCGTGGCTTAGTGTACACGATATCAAGAATTAATCGCATTTTTATGCAAAGATAGTCTAATCATGTTTCTAATTTAGAGCTCAAGAATTTTGTGTATTTGATTTTCTTATTTTTGCTATAAAATTTTGTGAGCGAAAGCATATCTAGTTATATGTGACATATATTTTTGAAACTGTTGTGGCTAAAGAACACACTTCTAACATTAGGAGATGCTATTATGCGTGTTAAACAAAGGAACTAGTTGTGATGTTTGTATTTGAGAATGCTTTTCCAACATTTCTCAGGGTCGTCGAGTGGACCCTGAGAAATTTCAGGAAATTGGCTATAGTAGCTTATAGTCCAAGAAATAGTTTATTTCTGAGAAGAGCTGACGTCACCTTGAGCCGGTTCAATGCACATAAATACGGGATTAGTTCAAACTAGTAAAGAAAAGTTTAGAAGGTTTTATTTAGGAACCAGTAGTTAATTAGTACATAGCATAGGTGTCCTAATGTTAATTTGTTGCGACACATTAACTTTATTGTGGACACAACCCGGCATCCGTTGCTGGACACAGGCCTCTCTCCAATCCAAAACGATATGTTAGAAACTCTACAATTATAAAATATATGAATAAGTACATGTAATCCAAATTTAATGCGATTAAAACGCCAAGCGTCAGCAACTAACACTAATATATTGCGGTTTAAATCCGCAGATAGCTATGCTTGTTGAGATATGCAGTTTATTCTGAAAAGTTGTGTGTCTGGTTTGATTCAGAAAAGGAACAGGTCGTTGTCTAGATCATTTTGTTGTTGTAGGTATAATGAATGTCAGCTAATAATCTGAGCACCGAAGATTTAAGAGCTTTTCGGGTGATACCAATTATGTAGCAATTTAAATGAATTTTTGCTTTAGTAGATTACACACCAACCATGATACGCGTAGCAAACATCCAGAATCTGTTAAAAGTCGAATTGAAACATACCTAATGCTGTGGTTGTGTAGACTTAGTATTTGATAAGATAATTAGGCAGGTTTTAAGACTTAATTAAATTGCTTTAATAAAACGATATTAACTACAATAATAATTTGGTATACGACCTTTTAATTAAGACCATACTCTGTGCAGTCGGGATCGAGATCTGAACGTCTCAAATCATAATTGACATCATAGTTGACATAGCCAGGTTTTCCATTGATTTGTGTATTGTGACGTCCTACAAACTGCAAGTGTATAATGTTATATGAATGTGTCTCGTTGTCGGTTGAATTGGATAAATCGACACAAATTGTGGGCGGCTTAGTGCGTTGGAAAATTTAAAAGGTCACACGACCGCAGCGGACATATGCATTGATAAAATTATTCGATATTAGCCACTACCGGTGCGAACGTTAATAACGTTTGAAGGGGCGTGTGATCCAGTCATTACGTAATCTTTAGATAAGTCCATTGTAATCCGTAATTAATCATTCCCACATGTCAATACGGATGTCGGAATTTGTTTAATTTGATATAATAAACTAGTTTACGCCACTAAGGTTTTACCAATATGAGTATGAGAGTACTGCCTCGTGGTCTCGCGGTACAAGTATGTGCTGTACGATCTAGAGGTCCTGGGTTCGATTCCCGGGTCGGGCAGTGTTATTGGGTTTTTCCATTAGGAAATTCTCGGTAACAGCACGGAGTCTGGAAATGTGCCCGAAAAACGGCAATAGGCTCGCCCCCTATTACGTGGGACTGATACATACTTGGCGAAATGTGGGTGCAGAAATGCACCTCTGCCTACCCTTTCGGGGAATACAGGCGTGAGTTTATGTATGTATGTATGTAGTATGAGAGTAGCTGTTGCGGAATCTCATGCGGATTGTCTCATTAATGTTACCTTCTTTTGTCCATAGAAGAGAAGACAGACCCAGAAGACAGCGGAAGACTGCGATGTGACACATTCGATATAGAGCGCGTGCTGCAACAAGGAGCTCACCTCATGGGCTCCGAAGGTCATGAGTATGACTTGGACGAAGAGGCACTCTCGGCGGCCGGTGAGTGACGCTATAAACTACATAAAGAAGAACTTCAGAGCAGCATTAAATGAACTATGAGAAAATCACCGGGGAACAATAGTCAATTTCTTATGAACTAAACAATTAGGTTTTTTCACGATAAAACCCACGCTTTGCTTTTATTGAATGATTATTTATGGTTTGATTACTGCTAATTATAGCATTTAGGTCTTTAAGCGTCTGGACTTCTTGCTTTATAATGGTTTAAGTCAGTCGAATAAACAAAAAAACAAGTGTGTGTGTACTTATGTACACGCGTTAGAAGTTATACCACACGACTGAAGTAAAACTTATAAATACGCCCAACAGTCACATACATAGTTCTTAGTTTACACAACATATTACATTTCTGAACGCACTCGTAATTTACATACATTTAATTGGGCGCATTTATAAGTTTTACTTCAGTCGTGTGGTATAACTTCTAACGCGTGTACATAAGTACACACACACTTTTTAAAAAAAATGTAGAATAGTGACAGTAATAAATTAAAACTAAAATTGAAAATAAGAAAATGTCAATTATGTTCTACGCAACTACCAGGACATCATAAATCAGCAAGGACAAAGTATGTACTAGCATTAAAAACTGTATACTCGTATAATCCATTCGAAATTTAAACCACGATGAATTAAAAACAAAACTTATTAATGATAGCATTTCACCTTTCTAGCTTTCTGAATGCCTAGTACCATTAATGAGTCAGCTGGCTTAATAACTCGTCCTTTTGACCGGAAACGACACAAATGCAGATTAAATAATGCAGCCAACATGACGCGCGTAGTGCAGTGTGAACTTAGCTACAATGGACATTTTTTTTTCGAGACTTAATGAGCGGTTAAGCAGACAACTTCATACTGTTAATTTTGTGTCACAGATGCGCGCGCATCTTAAAATTTCACTCTCATCATTTTTTCATAACGCGCCTAAAGAAGTATAACTTCAATAATAACAGTAATTTGTTTGCTGCTAGTGCTCCGGAGATATCTAATAAAATATGCGTGTTCCCAGATATAAACGAGCGCTTAGCAAAGCAAAGGCAGCAGCTGAACGCTCGCCTGTGCCTCGACGTGGCGGCCAGCGTTGGCGTCGATATTTCCTCAATTTACACCAACGAAGACCTTTGCCCTGTCAAACCGCAACCAAATAAGACTGAAACGTCTAGAGTGAGTATTCCAATCAAACTAAGTGTTAGGAGTATTGTTCAAATTGCGAGATTGTTGGAATAGATCGTCTGGCGCAATACAAAACAAAATCATTATTATTCGGTGTTATACCGATAATGATAGCTAGTTTTCACATTCACGATGATCTTAGCATGAAGCCATGTTTGTGTTATGTATTTATTAGGTGTATTTTTTTGTTTAATCCCATAAGAATAATGATTCGACTGGGATGGGATATTCAGTATCAATCAGTTAGCGTTGATTTCCGCTGTCGTTTCACAATTGAAAACGTACTGGTGCAATCGCTTTTATTATTCAATTACCGAATGTTGCGTTTGGCTGTGCTCCAGAAGTGCGTAAATGTTTACGGTCTAGACGTTCTCGCGTTGACCGGACGCACATTGACCTGCACCCATCGGTCGCCAGACAAGGTTGTGGCGTGTTTGGCGTGATTTTATGCTTCAAAATAGCTTTTATAGTGTTTTGACTAGGATGGATTGGAATTCGTAATATGATGTATATGTATAATTGGAGAAAAAGTCTTATTTCCTGGAAAACATACAAAATATGTTTTTTTGATAAGTTTTTTCTTGCAATAAACTATTGAAAAGTCCTTAAATGACTGTACAATAGGACATCATATAATAGCTATCATCGAAATTATTTGAGATTATTAAAAAGAATAATTGTAGAATGATGTTTTAAGAAATTACTGGGCCGATGGATAATTCTATGAATCGTAACAACTTTACAAAATATGGTAATGGTTATAAGTATTGTAAGCCAATGATTCCCTTGTACCCTATTTATTAGACATATAACATACTACTATGTTGTTGATCACAGAGGCCCGTACAAGAGCTAGTCTCGATAGTGTCATCGAAGCCTCTAAGTTCAAGAGAAATGAACTTGGCTAAGCGGCGAGCGCGCGCCGCATTCAGTAAACAGAAGTCTCGAGATTGCAGCGAAGAAGGACCCTCGGCGCCGCCCACTCCGCCCGCGGAGCCTGATAGAAAGAAAATTAAATTAGAACTGCCTGATGAATACGTTGGTGAGTCATTACATTTTGATTAAGTGCAAAATGAAAATAAAATTTAATCTCCGGGAATGTTTAATATAAGAGTTGGTTGGATTTTTTCTTGTAAGATACGGAGTATTTGTAGAATTTATTGGGCGTGGTAAATTGAACTAGGTATATTGAATTATTACGTAGCGATACTCTTTGAAAACTTGTTTTTGTATAAAAAATAACTCTTCAAATCTTAGGTTGGTTTTATAACCTTGATTAAAAATATTAAATTTTAACCAGCAGGAATAAAATTATTATGGAGTATTTTGCAAAAGCATGATCTTTCTATTCAATTTTATCCCATAAAAAAACAAAACTTCTAAAAAACAGCCACTCAGTTCTTCTACCGTAAAAAGTTGTGAGATCCATGTGATACCTAGTCGATGAATTTATTAATTCCCAATTAAGGGACCTTCTGTCTTAAGTTATTATGCACTTAGCTTACCAGAAAACATATTATAGTGCCCATATCAATATTAAAAATCTTTTTCTATTTTAAATAAAATAGTTTGACTTGGCAACCGCATGAAAACAGAATTTACTTACTTACCTCACTTTTGTCCTATGTAGCTGAGGGTAGTTGGTGCGCCCCCGAGGCGGACGGGTCGTGGGGCGAAGCTGCTCTGGAAGCGCCTCGCTGGCCGCTGGACGCGTGGTGCGGCGTGCTGCAGGCCCAGCTGTTCAACTCGCACTGGGAGGCTCGCCACGGCGCCGCGGGGGCCCTGCGCGAGTTGCTGCGGTCTAGGATAGCGCTCACGGCTGGCATGCATGCCAACTTGACACAAGAACAGGTCGGTACAACGTACAACTATGATACAGTATTGAGTACTATAAAATATCTAAAGGTTACAAAAATGGAACTAAGGTTTGCTTTGAAGACCCGAATCAAATATTTCTGGATCACACAAACATTTGTCTCAGTGCCTTTCGTTTAGCAAGCTGGTGTCTGGCCAAATGTGCCACGGGGAGCATTTAGGTTAGTTTAATGTTATTAGGTATAGTTTCACTCAATGTGTCTTCCCTACAACCAACCAAAACAATTGTTTTGTATTTTTTTTATTAGATTTAAATCAAGAGTTTGATTTCAGATGGAGGAGGCTCACCAAGATTGGCTCGAGGACATGGCTCTGAGATTACTGTGTGTTCTCGCCCTCGATAGGTTCGGAGATTTCGTATCGGATCAAGTAAGTTTAGTAGTATGTTCCTCTTTACAATGTGCTGAACTTTTTTTTTATCGGATAACGCTATAATAAATAATCGTCGATTTAAGAAAAAATAATAGGACGAATAGAAAGGTCTGTTTTATATTTGAGTACAAAGAGATATGTATAGTTTTAACCGACTAATAACAAAAGAATGTAGCTCTGAACATTTCAAGGTTGATGCTGTTGGTTCTTCGGTCTCGGCGCTCTAATAAATGTGTGGCTTACTTATTCCGGATATAAATAAATGCGTTTATAAATTCAATCGATACACAGGAGATATCCCACAGAACAAAGTTGTTCTGACTGATACCCAAATCCTCCAGTAAGATAAATAAGAGACTACACACCTTGATATGAGATGAGGTTCAATTAGAGTTATTTGGTGGTAACCAATTCTGGCTGTCTGTTCCATACATTGCACAGATTCCTACGAAATGAAATGAAATATTGAATCTACAAAATTTCAATTATATCACTTAGTCATTTGACAAGTAGTGTACTCAGATCGAAAGACAGTTATGATGTTATCACTAGAGAAGAACGAGTGAGAAACTTGTTGCACCTGTGTGTATACAAGTTGTATTCAGACCGTGATCGGAAACTAAGGCAAATAATAGCTGCGGTGATTACAAACACCGTGACATTAAAATAATCCCGACAAAAAAATATGTTTTCCATACAACCACATCCATTTAATATCTATTATTGTTAGGAAAACGTCAATTATTTTATTGGGATTTTTTTTAACGTCAATGGGTTTGTAATAACCGTCGCTATTACTTGCCTTAGTTTCCGATCACGGTCTGAATACATCCTGCATGTGTGTGAGTGTGTGTGTGTATGTGTGTGTGTGCGTGTGCGTGTGTAAGTATATGTTTGTGTGCAGGTGGTGGCGCCGGTGCGCGAGACGTGTGCGCAGACGCTGGGCGTGGCGCTGGCGCAGCTGTGCGAGGCGCGCGTGCGGCGCGTGGCGCGGCTGCTGTCCACGCTGGCCGCGCAGCCGCAGTGGGAGGCGCGACACGGCGCGCTGCTCGGGTTCAAGTACATGCTCGCCGCCAGGCAGGTACGTGCACCTTACTATACTACACATTTCAATGCTAGCTGATGTGATATGTATTATGAACTAATCAAAGTTGGTCTGTAGTACATATGTCTGACAGATTTTGTTACAGCATGCGTTTGTAATTTTATGACTGAAATTGTTTAGAACTTAGTCATCTTCAATTACGAAAGTTAGGACATAAGTTTTATCCAGATAAAACTCAACCTAGATATCTCCATATCAATGAGTTCGGTTTTTTTAAACCAATCACGACTTTTCAATCGCCCTTTTCTTAGCAGAGGAAGCTTTAATTTACATGGCATTTGTGTAAAAAGTGGATGTGGCATGGCGGACGTTGCAGGAGATAGCATGCGATAGCGGCGCTCTGGAGCACCTGATGGAGGGTCTGTGCGACGTGGCAGAGGATGTATCGGCGGTGGCGGCGGGGGCGCTAGCCCCGGCGGCGGGCGCGCTGGCGGCGGCGCGGCGCGGGGCCCTGCGCGGGGTGGTGGCGCGGCTGTGGCGCCTGCTGCAGGCGCAGGACGACCTGGCCGCGCCAGCCAACGCCTACATGGCGCTGCTCGCCGCGCTCATGGCGCTACCGGAGACCGCCAAGCTGCTGCAGTATGTATTGCACGGTCATAAGCTTCTACAATTTTATTCATGCGAACATGTGTTGTGTGAAGAACTAGATGAAGTGAGCATGATAAAAACTAACACTTATTGTTAAAGGTTCTAAAAAAAAACTTATTCTGCTAAACTCTATTTTATTCTATCGAAAACAAGACACCCATGTTATATTTTCCCTTTCTCCACAGTCCGATTGACCTGGCTGACGTGCTGCCTCGCCTCTGGCCTTATCTCGACCACTCCACGTCCTCCGTGCGCAGAGCGACGCTACAAACATTACGGACACTAACCCGCCCGCTAATAAATAGAGATACAGCAAACAATAAAATGACCAATGGTGACCAAAAACCAAATAACAACCAGTTACCAAGTGACCAATTGAAAAAACTTGATCAACCTAATGACGAAAAATCTATTGATCAACCAACCAATGGAGGAGAATCTAATGACCAACCGCCAAGTGGAGAACAATCAAGTGGTCAACCACCCAAGGGAGAAAAAACTAATAACCAACAACCGAATAATCAACCGCCTAATGGTGATAAATCTACTGATGAACTATCCAATGGAGAACAACCAAACGACCAACCGCCCAATGGCGAACAATCAAATGATCAACCGCCCAAAGTTGATCAGTCTCCTAATGAAACCACATCTCAAAACGGCGAGCAACCAAAAAATCAGCCGAATGGGGAAACGACAGCCATACCAATGGAGGTGGACAGCGACCAATACCTGATGTGGACGCCGGAGCTGCTGCAGGAAGCCATGAGGCACATATACCAAAGGATTCTGTTTGAACACATCCCTGAGATACAAGAAATTGCTGTACAGGTGAGAATTCCATGGTTTCACTGTACTCTCCCACTTCTATTTTAGAGCATATTTATGCCTTTACTGAGCTCCGCAAGGAACCTCGAATCATCCTTTAACTTTGTAACAGGGAATATAATAAAATACAGGGAACGTAGAAAAGCTAGTAAATGTTAATTGCTCTAATAAATTTAGAACCTGACGCACACAAAAGCGTGACCCATATGCGTGCACTAAATACAATAGATAACAAGTACAATGTTATATAAATTTTATACTGAATATATGAATGAATAAAAGCAAAAAACCTTTTAAAAAAAGCTTTTATTTAAACGCTCTAAATGAAAAAAATAATTTTGTTCCTTAAAAATTTTAACTATCACCTTATACCTAACCTCATTATATACAATTTATATGATCATAAAAGCTTGTCGCGAGGTTTAATTACCTAACAATATTTAATTATATTGAAATTGAATAATTAAACCTGTGTGACAATGTGTGACGTCAGTTTTGTCACTTTTGTACAAATAAATAAAAAAATAAAAAATATATAGTAAATAAAGTCGATCTTTTTTGGTGGGTACACATTTCATTAAAATTCCCATATACGACACAAAAAAAAAACACATCAGGACTGCTTTTGATTCTTGTTACATGTTGAAGGTGTGGGAGAATTTACTGCAGCACGCGTCGCTGGGCGTGATACTGGTGGCGGCGTGTCCCATGCTCGCCACGTGGATGTGCCTCGCCATGCAGCCCGCCAGGTTGCCTATAGACCCAGCGCTCATATTGCAACCGCCACCCAAGGTCATTATAGTTTTTTTTTATATTTTACTACCTAAATGAGAGAGGCGTGAATGATTGTTTAAAAATTAAGCAGATATAAAGTAAAATAAGAAATTAAATAAAAACATATTTTGATGGCATATTAGATGTTCCAAAAGCTGACGCTGTTTATTCGACATCTAGATGAGTAACTGTACATGATAAGGCATAACGCTTTAGACAGACAGGATTTACAGAGAGGACTTAAAAAACAAGCGTGAACTTTAGGAGGATACTAGTATTTGTAAGGAGAGAGTTTTGTAACGTAATTAAAGACCATAGGAGGGTGAAGACACGGTTGTAGATGATTAGATGCGATCTAGTGTTTAAAAAAACACAAGCTGGGTTGAGTGTTGTATATTAGGAGTCAAGCGTGTTTGTCTCACGAAAGTCAAAAGAAAACTTGTAATACATGATTCGAGTTGATATACTTTGGCGTTGACCGTCGTGCGTCGCATTGCAGGAGCGGCGCGTGCGCAACGCTAACGCGGGGAGTCAGCTGGCGGGTGGTGTGAGCGGCGCGGGGGCGGGGTCTCCGGGCGGCGAGTGTCCGGCCGAGCTGCGGTGCGCGGCGCGCTGGTACGTGGGCGGCGCCGACACGCAGCCGCACGCCGCCAGGGACGACGCCGTCACGCGCGCACGCTGCCGCGCCGCTGACGTGCTCGGTATGCGCACCATACTCACTCACTCACTCACTCACTCAAACTCACTCACTCACTCACCCACCCACCCACTCACTCACCCACCCACCCACTCACTCACTCACTCACTCACTTCATCCACTCACTCGCCCACTCACTCACACACTCACTCACTCACTCACTTCATCCACTCACTCGCCCACTCACTCACACACTCACTCACTCACTCACTCACTCACTTACTCACTCACTCACTCACTTCATCCACTCACTTGCCCACTCACTCACTCACTCACTAGTACATACATACTGGGTGTAAAAATACCATGATCGAATACTAAGACAGGTAATTGTTACGTTGATTAACAACAACGTTTTTCTAACAACCAGAAATATTAAATGTGAGAATAAAAACGTATTTTTTTTTATTTCTTGTCGGGATTTATTTTAAAGTCAATGGGTTTGTAATCACTGTTACTATTGCCTATCTTAGTTTTCGATCACAGTCTTTTTACACCCTGTATACATAGATACTTACTAATGTACAATAACCAAAACAAATATCTCGTCCTTTCACCCCAATCCGATCTTAAAAATGTATGTAGTTGGATTGAAACAAACAAATATGGTGGCGCGGGGCATATTTGACCAATCAGCGCGTGAGTTGCGTTCCCTCGCATGTTATTTCACAATTAGGTTTCACTTCAGTAGATTATAATCTACCGAAAAATAATGCGTTAAATTATACGCAAAATGTTACAGTTCGTAATCTCTCGAGGTACATTATTATCTAACGGTATTCGCAATTTTACCGTGACATTCACATGTTATGCAAAAAATGTAAGTCATTTTCTACCACATTGATAAAAATGCCAGTCATTACTTTCATTTACTTTATTATATTATATCATTATTTGTTTATAAAATAAAATTGTGGACAATAAAGAACATCAGAAAATTTTCACTTGTAAATTTGTTTCAGGTCTTTTGTCTTGTTATTTGGTGCAGCCAGCTCCAGGTATCGAATACAAACCGGAAGATGAAAGCCCCATAAATTGTTACGTTAAGGTATGTTCTGCAAACGTTTTCTGCAAATTTCTAAAAAAGGTTGTATATTTACAACAAATGTTTAATAATATATTATTAAGCACCTCCAACAGATGGGCTGTTATGTATATAAAATTAAACAGAAATTCTTTGAATGTTAAATAATTTTAATATCATATCACCCCATATACGTTCCACTCCTGGGCATGGGCCTCCTCTACAATTCTTCAATTCTATACACTATCTT
This sequence comes from Hemaris fuciformis, assembly GCA_907164795.1. Taxonomy (NCBI): domain Eukaryota; kingdom Metazoa; phylum Arthropoda; class Insecta; order Lepidoptera; family Sphingidae; genus Hemaris; species Hemaris fuciformis. The sequence continues at coordinate 3,349,215 of OU015440.1, read as the reverse complement.
ATCTATACCTATACTCAGCCTACTGCCGTACACTGCCTCGTGGCCTCGCGGTACAAGTATGTGCCGTGCGATCTAGAGGTCCTGGGTTCGATTCCCGGGTCGGGCAAAGTGTTCACGGAGTCTAGAAATGTGCCCGAAAAACGACAATAGGCTCGCCCCTATTACGTGGGACTGATACATACCTGGCGAAATGTGGGTGCAGTAATGCACCTCTGCCTACCCCTTCGGGGAATACAGGCGGGAGTTTATGTATGTATCTGGTACAGGTGATGGTGGTGTACCTGCGGTCTGGCAGCGCGCTGCAGCGGCTGGTGTCGAGCCTGGTGCTGGCGGCGTGGGCCAGCTACTCGCAGGAACGCGCGCTGCTGCCGCCAGCCACGCTCTCGCCGCCACAGGTACCTGTGCCACTTGCATGCCACTTGTCAACCAACCTATGCAATAATAAAACGTTCCACTGAACACTGTGAATAAAAACGATGCACACCGGGTAGCAAATACCAGCTATGGCCCAAGGTAAACAGTGGTATAGGATGGAGTGACAGCAGTTTCTAAACAACAAGCTATTCGTCACTGTGCTTAAAAAGAGCAGCATAAACGATATCACACGAAGAGTAACGTGAATTGATGTAAAACAAATAAAAGTTTACACAAGTGTGATTTCTTTAAAATTTAGTTTTTTTAGTTTTAATTATAAGGAAGACTTGAAAGAGCTGATAGTTATTCTTATACACCATCTTATATATGCCATCGTAAAATTGTAAACACCGTTAGATTATAATCTATCTAGCGAGATTGTAAACTGTCAAAAAATTGTGAACCGTAATGGATATAAACGCTCCTCGCGCGCTGATTGGTTGAATACTAACCTAACGTAACCTAACTCTATGGATATAGAATAGTCTACTGTAAGGCCGACCAATCAGGGACAGCCTTCGAATAATAACACGTTAAATTGTAAGCAGTTCACAATCTTTCGACAGTTTACAATCTCGCTAGATAGATTATAATCTAACGGTATTTACAATTTTACGGTGACATACACATCATTTAACAGTACATACTTTTCTTTTTGAACAGGAAGGGGAGAATGGAAATAAAGACACCGAAGATTCTACAGAGGAGAATGATATATCGAAAATAATACCACCGTTATTGATCAATACGCTTCACACGGCGCTCAATCAGAACCTGTACTACGACGAGGTCGCTTTAAACTGCAATAGGTAAGTTAAAGAGAACATGTTTCATTAGTTTGACGGCGTTTGTTCCTATCTACCTATCTTGGATTTATGAGATTTTGCGTGAAAAAGCATATTAGTAGAATGACATGATGGTGTTTAGTAATATACGGTACATTACGGTAATTTCGCTACTTTACATTTATATTTTGACTGTAACATACTTCCCAAATCTCATTATACTTTTATCTTCAAAAAAAGGTATCCTGGACTTGATAGTGATTCAAAAGATGTTTCAAATCAAAGCCTTAACTCTTTCAACTGCATTATAGCGCATAATATAAAAATAGATACAAAATACCTACAAGTAATGACTCAAAACTTGACGAATATTTTATTTACCTTTTTAAATGTTCCTATCTTTTACATAAAATTATAAACTTGTTTGCAGAATACTCCAAGAAGCTCGTGATTTATTAGCCATGATGAAACACTACAAACTGCCAGTGGATGGCGAAGAGTTCAACAATATAATGAGATTGGAACAGGTAAGACATTCTGATGAAATTATTAAAAATATTTTCCCTGTAGAAACCGCATTAGGCCAGCATGATACCTTTAACTTGTAATTTTATAAGAACCGTAGTAGAGACAGGTGCCAAATAATAAGTATAGGCTTATATGTAAAACTGCTTCTGAGTTGTGTCATTTAAGAGTAATCGATATACACAGGTGGTCCACATGACAACGGTGACGCAGCCCATGGTGGCCGCCATGAAGTTGAAACGCGTCGCACAAACGTTGGAAGAGAGGCGGAAAAGTCTACAAACAGCTGTGAATCAATGCACTATAGAACAGAACGCTTTGAATGTCTCGTGAGTACATATTTATTGTCTTTGAGTATATTTATACTTAACCTATCGCCATCGCGCACTGCTGAACGTAAGCCTCCCCAAGCAAGCGTCTGCCATCTCGGCTCTGAGAGATCTTTAAGACTTGTGTAAGGTGATCAGTCCTAGCGGATACAAACATCAATAAAAAGGGTCTCTAGCAATTAAGCTCATCGAGCGAAATGCAAAATTAATGCTTTACCTCGATTTTCTTATGAGGCAGTGGTAATGACTTTGTCTACCCGACACATTCGCACCCCAGTTCAAGCCAAAGATATGTAACGCTAAATATCTATTTACCATTAGCCCATATACCTCCCATTGCTTACTCTACAACAAGAGGTGGCACGAGCCTTTTCTACTTTTACAACTGAGAGGGTTTAGGTTTTAGTCCAGCACGCTGGCCTAGTGCGGGTTTGCGGACTATACACTTAAGAGCTTTAAGGTGTTTAGGTCTCCTTAAGATGTTTTCCTACACATATAACTTCGAAAAGTCCGGTTTGATGAGTGCCTGGGGTTTTAACCTGTGACCGCTCGATCTCAATTCAACTGCGTGCCCAAACCTTGAGGTCATCTGTACTTTTTTTCCATAACAAGTAGTGAGATATCAGTACGTAGTGGTTGATGAGGTTGTGTTGCGGTGGCGCAGCGTGCAGGCGGGCGTGGCGAGCGCGGCGGCGTGGGCGCGCGCCCCCCCCGCGCGGCTCAACCCCGTGGTGCGGCCGCTCATGGACAGCGTGAAGCGCGAGCCGTCGCCGCACCTGCAGCGGCGCTCGGCGCGCGCGCTCGCGGCGCTGGCGGCGCAGCTGGCCACCAGCCGCCCCGCCGTCGCAGACAAGGTGCTCGCCAACCTCAAGGCCTTCCTCAGGTACCACACTAATCATACACTATTTATAACTGCGTGGCGTAATACACTAGGAACCAGGCTGTAAAACTAAAAGCCGTGGTTTGACAATTACATATATGTCAGAGTCTTGGTGTGATCGACAAGTCTCTTGAGGTTTCTGAAAAGATAAAATATATATTTGAACATTGGCCGTGATTAAAATATCTCTTTTACATAGTCTTGTATCATAGGCATTAAACACTACAAAAAACTTTTATATTAAATATTGGTCCGTCGTCGTCTTATTTCTTAGCCTGGTGTTGGGTGTATTTATTTATTTATTCATTATTAAAAATAATATTGCAGATGCGATCCGGAATACACACCTCGAATATCACTAGAGAACACAGACGAAAATACTGCCGACTCGGGAAGTGGAGACTCTGGTACGGAAGGAAAGACCGAGGCCACTTCACTCACTCCAGCATGTACGTATCATATTATTATTCAAATTTCTTATGAATTATCTAATACCACAATTTTAAATAAATTAAATATAACGATAGTGCTGTAATTATAATAATTGGGATGCTACGCGAACCCGGATTAATTATGAACACAATGTGCATGTGCAATTCGACACTAAACTGTTAATCACAGGTTATATTTTTTCAATTGAAAATGTCATCTTAGTGTATTTTGAACATTCAGAGACATTTGATACTTGTGGAAAAAGGAGTGATGATTTAATATCAAATTGATTGCAGTAAATATTAATGTCACGTTATTTTCTTCGTTTCAGTGGATAAATACCAAGGCATCCTCACGTTGCGAGAACAGCAAATAAGCGGCGAGCGAGTGGCGCCGCGACGGGGCCGCCCGCCCGCCGCCGCCATGGTGCAACAACTAGACGCCATGCTCGCCACTGAGGACGAGGTCAATGTTTACCGATTTTATAGTAGATTTTTCTTTTTGATGGTTCAAAGTACTGGTGTTATGAAGCATTGTAGTGGTACGCACAGATGTCGGGAGCGGGATGGTAATATTATCTAACAAGAAAATTATTCTATTCTATTCCTCTTGTTTGTTGCCTAGTTATGAATGAATAGGAATTTGTGTTTTTAGTTTTCTACGGTACAGGGGCCATATGAGACATCGATAACAAAAGGCCATTAGATTTATCAAAAAAAAAAAAAATTTTTCGTTGTAGCTGTGTCCTCAATTACATCTATAATGAATGATGATATTGCTCTATTACAGGCTCAGAAACTATTGAGGATACAGAGGCGAGGGGCGACGTTAGCGCTCACGAGTTTAGCCGAGTACTTCGGTGACGAGCTGCCGGAGAAGTTGCCGAAGCTCTGGGAATTCATTACGGAACCGTTGGAGAAAGTTATGACTGATGCCGGTAAGTGTATCGATCGGGAATCTTTACCCTAGATTGTTCATACAATTTATACAGGCCGTATAAATACAATAATAAGTACAATCACGAGTATTAAATGTATGTAGTTGTTTGGGAAACGTTTTTTTTTAAATTTTCTGTCGGGATTTTTTTTGAGTCACGGTATTTGTAATCACTGTGGCTATTGCCCGTCTTAGTTTTCGATCACGGTCTTTATGCACCATGTATAAACCACGTTGCTGGGTACAGATTTACGCTGCATTTGAGGGTAGGTTGACTGTATCGATCGGACGAAATTAATATGACATACATGTAAAAATTCTTGATGAGAACCAAAATTGAACGCAGGTTGTCGATGAATGATTCTTTTCATGTTAATGATGTGTTCATACATATGATGCAATTTAGTATTTATTAAGGTATTGTAGAATGGTCGTCTAAAAAATGTAACACAGATATGTGTTATGTAATAGGGTTGTTTAAAAATAATGAGCATGATCAAGTGTATGCCAAGTCCAACCTATCGTCGTCCATTGCTGAACGTAGGCCTGTCCAAGTAAGCAGTCCCGGTGTTTAGCAGTCCGCTACCCGTCACCTTTTTCAAGTCGTCGGAACATCGTGCTGCAGGACGACCTACACTACGTCTGCCTACGCACTCAATATAGCCCTCCACACCGATTTTGCCGACGGTGACCCTGACTACAATCTGCCATCATGGGCTGTAATGTGGCTTCCTTAGCCAAATTCGATTTTAAATATCCGGTCACAAGATGGACAGTAGAGTTGGCTCTGTATATTATAAGTGTATGTGTAGGAGGGCTTAGGTCTCTGTCTTCGTGTTTTTCTATTGTTGCCAAACGAGCATGTTGAAATGTGTGATGCCAAACGAGCACGTTGAAATGTGTGACGCACTCAATAGCACATGTTTGCGCAGAGCTGGAGCGCATGGAGGCGGCTAGCGCGGAGGAGGCGGTGTCGCGGCTGCAGACGTGCGAGGCGGTGGTGTGCGCGCTGGGCGCGGCGCTGCGGGCGCGCGTGTGCGGCGCCGCGCCCGCCGCCTGCGCCCTCACGCGCGCGCCCCACACGGCGCTGCGCCACATGGCCGCGCGCGTGCTGGCCGCGCTCGCCGCGCAGCTGCCGCACGTGGTGCTGCCACACGTCATACAACAGGTATCCACACACATATACATCACCAGTAGGGTGGAGTGTTTTTTTTACTTAGTCTGGGGTCGAATTCGTAGCTTATAAAAAACAAAACTTTTTAACGAAAAAATCTTACTCAACATATTGAGGCGGCCCATTCACTTTGAAAATTAATTACGAGTCAAAATGTTTCGTTGCAAAGAATTTTTTTGCCTTGTAATCTTTTAAAACATATTTTTTTGTCAAAATGTTTTGTTTTTATATAGCTTCAAATTCGACCCTCCAGGTTAAGAAAAAAATCACTCCGCCCTAATCATCAGCCCATAAAAGTTCCACTGCTGGCTACCGGAGCTAGAACTTAGAGGATTTAGGCCTTAGTCCACCACGCTGGCCTACTGCTAGTTGAAGGACTACACACCTAATAAATTTCTAAGCATTTTTAGGTGTGCAGGTTTCCTCACGATGTTTTCCTTCACCGTTAAAGTACGTAATAGTTCATTAAAAATGAATATTATAGTACTTTTACCAATTGATGCCTACATATTTTATCATTTGACAGTGCGATTACCTTATAAAAAAATTATGCACATTGCATTCATGATGACTAAGACAAGTATTTGCAATAAGTAAAATATTAAGTTTGAAGATTACGATATAGTAACTAAATCGAAAAAAATCAAAACAGAGCATTAAACTCTTGCCTGATTTTTATTCTAACCAAATATTTGACTAAAAAAAGCATTTTGTAAAAAAAACACACCCTCGAATAAAATTACCATGTTTATGTTACGACGTAAAGTATAATAAACCATCGTTTCACACATACGTTTTATAATTTGCAGTTAATACCAGCATTGAACGACGTCCGTTTGGAGCGCGTACGATGCGGTGCCGTCGAAGCTCTCGCCAGAGTCGTCGATACATTGCAGCTGCAGATTGTACCTTACGTTGTGCTGCTCATCATACCATTATTAGGTGTGTTATCATTCATATTTAGTAGCTATTTTTGTTTGAAATTTTGTTTGTAGTGTTATTGCGACCTGTAAGAAATCCCTGTCTGAGACGATATACCTGACTTTCCAGAATAATTCGACGTCATATGTAGTAAATCCAGATTTGTGTGTGTTCACAAAATTTTCATTTAACGAGTAATGATCAAATTTTTTGAGCTAGTTGCATTTACACTGCACTATAACTTGCATATGAATTCTTAAGAATTTTTATTTGTAATACAATCCCACTGTACTACCAATTTACGAATTTACGGCCGTTGTCTTATTTCTGTAAGGAACAATATCATGATATATAGAAAGGAAATATCGATACTAATTATTCGTTTTATACAGGCCGTATGAGCGACCAATGTCTGGCGGTGCGCGTGATGGCGACCCGTTGCTTCGCGTCGCTGGTGCAGCTGATGCCGCTAGATGGCGCTGTACCAGAACCACCGCTAGCGCCCGAGCTGCGAGCTCGAAGACAGCACGACAGACGATTCCTCGAACAACTGTTCAACCCTGCCACTATCGGGGACTACAAGATACCAGTACCCGTGTCCGCCGAACTGCGGTCTTATCAACAGGTGAAATTTATTAAGGCACAAAGAAATGCAGTGTAATGGATGGGTTTTTATTCCTTGAAATTTATCGTGGAAATAAATAGATAAAGTAAAGATTTGTCAAAGTGAAGTTACTCAAAGTAGGATTCGTTTTTCTTTATTTCGATTATGCTGAACTTATAATATTTAATGTTCTATTCTATAGCCTTTTAAGTCTATTAAAGGTACAATGTACAATAGTTATATCGATAAGGGTGATAAGGTTGTGTGGTACACAGATCATTGTACCCTATGTCGGTCAAATCAAATATGCTTACTAAATAAAGTATCAAATGATACACACTACCATCCCAACAGCAAATACGACACAAGACACGCGTACACAAACATTTACCAAACTCTGTATATAAGTTGATCATATCTGCGATAAAATAGTCAGTTAGTCAATTATTCATTTAGTCGGGTTGTGCATTCCTACGTCTGAACTCTAGTAAGTGTTTTATTTAATCCAACTCTCAAGCACACCTACATATATTGGTGAACCCGACGCGATCCTGAACACTTACAGTTGTTTTGTTAGTCACAGAAATAATAATAAAGAGATGAAAAAGCAGCTCTCATTTACCGTTTCGCTTGGCACATGTGATTGTTGGAGGCGTACTAATTGAAGGCCAGTATTTCCCTTATTGTTTATCGACCCAATTGTTCCCAAAAACTAGTTGGTATAAATATGTGAAGGGCATTATCTGACGTTGTTGATCGCTGTCCAGGCGGGCGTGAACTGGCTGCGGTTCCTGTACGAGTACAAGCTGCACGGCGTGCTGTGCGACGACATGGGGCTGGGCAAGACGCTGCAGTCCATCGTGGTGGTGGCGGGCTCGCACTGGGAGCGAAACCACCAACACCTGCCGCACCTGCCCTCGCTCGTCGTGTGCCCGCCCACGCTCACCGGTAACTACATCATCATCACCACCACCATCGACATCATGATCATCATCACCATGATCATCACAATCATCGTCGTCATCATGATCATCATAATCACCATCATCACCATAACCACCACCATCATCATCATCATTAGCCTATATACGTTCCACTGCTCGGCACGGGCCTCCTCTACAACTGAGAGGGTTTAGGCCTTAGTCCACCACGCTGGCCTAGTGCGGGTTGACGGACTACACACCTAAGAAATTCCTAAGAACTATTAGGTGTGCAGGTTTCATCACGATGTTTTCCTTCACCGTTAAAGTACGTGATAATTATTTGTGAATACACACCATGACTTCAAGTCAGTCAAAAGTCTGAGGTATGTGCCTGGGGTTTGAACTCGCGACCGTCGAGATTTTCGACCGCGTGCCTAAAACTCGAGGCCATCACGACTTACAAACCGACCTACTACCAAATATAATATCGATAATCATATTTTTTGCTGTAATTATACGATTGATCGAATGGTCGCTAGGAATAATCAAGTGACACAACAAGTTTGCTGACAATAATTGATAATGTTTACATTGCAAATTACTTGTAAATACTTATGTAAAAGTTGAAAGTTCCTATAGAGCATTGTCGAATGTTCATAATCTGCCATGAGAAAGATTATATATTTTCTATCTAATATTATACAAGAATAGCTATACCAATATCGATCGATATCAATGTTGATAATTTCATTTACCTACGTAGACAATCAAATAAATATTGAAGTACCAATAGTAAAATAATTCATATTCAACTGTTTCTAGGTCACTGGGTGTTTGAAGTGAAAAAGTTCATTCCTTCAAAGTTCCTCAAGCCTTTGCAATACGTGGGCCCGCCCATCGAAAGGGAACGCTTACGTCACCAAGTGAAGTACTACAATTTCATCATAGCCTCATACGACATCGTGAGGAAGGATATCGACTTTTTCAGCAACATAAAATGGAACTATTGTATACTGGACGAAGGTCACGTTATTAAGAACGGCAAGACGAAAGCTTTCAAGGCAATCAAACAGATTATTGCGAATCATCGGTTGATACTCTCCGGTACGCCTATACAGGTAATTTTAAGATTTTTTTTAACTTAAACATAATATTTTTAAGAGGATTGTTGTCATCATCATCATTACCTAGACGTTCACTAATAGGGATGTTGACATAAATAGCGAATGTGTGAAAAGTAATTTTTTTGCCATAGCAGGGAATATAAGAATGCTGAAAATCATATTTTGTAAATGTAAATATGAGTAATAAATTAATTAAAAATAATTAAAAATGTTTAAAATAATTCCAAATATCACGTGACTGCAAACGCCAATCGGAGCGCGTTACGTCACAATGTATGAAGAATCACAGACAAGTTGTCTAACCTAGGGGTGTCCACTGTCCACTTTGAAAAACATCGATGTTTTTTTCGATTCGATAAATCGGAACTTTACACTTTTTACAAGTACTTTTTACAAGCTTTTATTTAACTTGCAATGTATGTATGTATGTTTGTTTGGATGAAATCTTGCAACTTAATTTTGAAGCAGCAGATATTTTTAACCGATTTGTGTCGTGGTTATAAGAAACTACGAGAGACTTTTCGGTCTCCCAAACAATATTATAACAATATTATTGAATCAAATATTTGCGAATCACACAAACATTTGTCTCGGTGCGGGGATAGAACCCGCGGCCTCTCGTTTCGCAAGCTGGTGTCTAGCCAACTGCGCCACGGGGCTGAAAATCCTATAATTTTGTACTTATTGATAAAAAATACTATTATATATTAAGATTTTTATTCTAAATTTTCCAAAAACGATTTGATACGAGTAAGTATCGATACTTGCCGACCGATACCGAGTAAGTATCGATACTTGCCGACCGATACTTGCCGACCGATACCGAGTAAGTATCGATACTTGACGACCGATACGGTATTGAGTAGAAGTATCGATACCCTAATGCTATTGTTTCATCCCTAGTTTAACAGCAGTTTGTTGTATTTAATACACTGTTACGTCATCAGACCAGGTGACAGCTTGGAGCGTTTAAGCGCGAAATTTAAACACTAAACTAATTAAAGTCGTTTTTTTATTTAAATTTAATGAATAAAAAATTTAAGTATATTTTTTCGTAATATTTACGTTCTTATCTATAAAATGAAAACAGTTCCAAATTTTTGTCAACATCCCTATTGGCATAATCCTACCCCAAATATTTCCAGTGTAATTTGTGCAAATGTTGCCCGAATCAAACGACTTCCTACAATTTTAAATTTTGTACGGTAATAGAGACGAAACAAAATGCATAAGGATTACATTTTTTTTTACTAATATTATAATTGCGAATGTAACTTAGTCTGTTACATTTTTATGCCTAAGCCACTGAGCCGATTTGGATGATTTTTGGTATTTATGTTTTGTAGTGATGTTCCAAAACCTTCAAACTGCGTAAACGCACATTTGTCTATGAATATTACAATGAACATCACTATTATGTACCTACATAGATGGGACCTTCGGAAAAGACATAGGGTACTAATTTTATAAATTAGCGCCCGGGCCGTAGTTGGTCTGCGCCACTAGTAGTCCTATTTATTAACAGAATTATAGTTATATACATAATGTGTGTATCATGTATGTATGTAAAAGTCGTGATGGCCTCCAGGTTTGGGAACGCGGTCGAGAATCTCGACAGCCGCGGGTTCAAACCCTAGGCACACATTTCTGACTATTCAAAGTTGTGTATATTCACAAAGAAACATCACTTACTTTACGGTGAAGGAAAACATCGCGAGGAAACCTGCACACCTAAAAGTTTTTAGGTATTTCTTAGGTGTGTAGTTCGCCAACCCGCACTAGGCCAGCGTGGTAGACTAAGGCCTGAACCCTCTCAGTTGTAGAGGAGGCCTGTGCCGGCAGTGGGACGTATCTGGGCTGACGATGATGTGTGTAATGTGTTTGCCAGAACAACGTGCTGGAGCTGTGGTCGCTGTTCGACTTCCTGATGCCGGGGCTGCTGGGCACGGAGCGGCAGTTCACGGCGCGCTACTCCCGCCCCATCCTGGCCGCGCGCGACGCCAAGGCCACGCCGCACCAGCTGCAGGCCGGCGCGCTCGCCTGCGAGGCGCTGCACCGACAGGTATCGCTGCCCATACACAACTCTATGTGGCCAATCTCAGTTCACGGCGCGCTACTCCCGCCCCATCCTGGCCGCGCGCGACGCCAAGGCCACGCCGCACCAGCTGCAGGCCGGCGCGCTCGCCTGCGAGGCGCTGCACCGACAGGTATCGCTGCCCATACACAACTCTATGTGGCCAATCTCAGTTCACGGCGCGCTACTCCCGCCCCATCCTGGCCGCGCGCGACGCCAAGGCCACGCCGCACCAGCTGCAGGCCGGCGCGCTCGCCTGCAAGGCGCTGCACCGACAGGTATCGCTGCCCATACACAACTCTATGTGGCCAATCTCAGTTCACGGCGCGCTACTCCCGCCCCATCCTGGCCGCGCGCGACGCCAAGGCCACGCCGCACCAGCTGCAGGCCGGCGCGCTCGCCTGCGAGGCGCTGCACCGACAGGTATCGCTGCCCATACACAACTCTATGTGGCCAATCTCAGTTCACGGCGCGCTACTCCCGCCCCATCCTGGCCGCGCGCGACGCCAAGGCCACGCCGCACCAGCTGCAGGCCGGCGCGCTCGCCTGCGAGGCGCTGCACCGACAGGTATCGCTGCCCATACACAACTCTATGTGGCCAATCTCAGTTCACGGCGCGCTACTCCCGCCCCATCCTGGCCGCGCGCGACGCCAAGGCCACGCCGCACCAGCTGCAGGCCGGCGCGCTCGCCTGCGAGGCGCTGCACCGACAGGTATCGCTGCCCATACACAACTCTATGTGGCCAATCTCAGTTCACGGCGCGCTACTCCCGCCCCATCCTGGCCGCGCGCGACGCCAAGGCCACGCCGCACCAGCTGCAGGCCGGCGCGCTCGCCTGCGAGGCGCTGCACCGACAGGTATCGCTGCCCATACACAACTCTATGTGGCCAATCTCAGTTCACGGCGCGCTACTCCCGCCCCATCCTGGCCGCGCGCGACGCCAAGGCCACGCCGCACCAGCTGCAGGCCGGCGCGCTCGCCTGCGAGGCGCTGCACCGACAGGTATCGCTGCCCCTACACAACTCTATGTGGCCAATCTCAGTTCACGGCGCGCTACTCCCGCCCCATCCTGGCCGCGCGCGACGCCAAGGCCACGCCGCACCAGCTGCAGGCCGGCGCGCTCGCCTGCAAGGCGCTGCACCGACAGGTATCGCTGCCCATACACAACTCTATGTGGCCAATCTCAGTTCACGGCGCGCTACTCCCGCCCCATCCTGGCCGCGCGCGACGCCAAGGCCACGCCGCACCAGCTGCAGGCCGGCGCGCTCGCCTGCGAGGCGCTGCACCGACAGGTATCGCTGCCCATACACAACTCTATGTGGCCAATCTCAGTTCACGGCGCGCTACTCCCGCCCCATCCTGGCCGCGCGCGACGCCAAGGCCACGCCGCACCAGCTGCAGGCCGGCGCGCTCGCCTGCAAGGCGCTGCACCGACAGGTATCGCTGCCCATACACAACTCTATGTGGCCAATCTCAGTTCACGGCGCGCTACTCCCGCCCCATCCTGGCCGCGCGCGACGCCAAGGCCACGCCGCACCAGCTGCAGGCCGGCGCGCTCGCCTGCGAGGCGCTGCACCGACAGGTATCGCTGCCCATACACAACTCTATGTGGCCAATCTCAGTTCACGGCGCGCTACTCCCGCCCCATCCTGGCCGCGCGCGACGCCAAGGCCACGCCGCACCAGCTGCAGGCCGGCGCGCTCGCCTGCGAGGCGCTGCACCGACAGGTATCGCTGCCCATACACAACTCTATGTGGCCAATCTCAGTTCACGGCGCGCTACTCCCGCCCCATCCTGGCCGCGCGCGACGCCAAGGCCACGCCGCACCAGCTGCAGGCCGGCGCGCTCGCCTGCGAGGCGCTGCACCGACAGGTATCGCTGCCCATACACAACTCTATGTGGCCAATCTCAGTTCACGGCGCGCTACTCCCGCCCCATCCTGGCCGCGCGCGACGCCAAGGCCACGCCGCACCAGCTGCAGGCCGGCGCGCTCGCCTGCGAGGCGCTGCACCGACAGGTATCGCTGCCCATACACAACTCTATGTGGCCAATCTCAGTTCACGGCGCGCTACTCCCGCCCCATCCTGGCCGCGCGCGACGCCAAGGCCACGCCGCACCAGCTGCAGGCCGGCGCGCTCGCCTGCGAGGCGCTGCACCGACAGGTATCGCTGCCCATACACAACTCTATGTGGCCAATCTCAGTTCACGGCGCGCTACTCCCGCCCCATCCTGGCCGCGCGCGACGCCAAGGCCACGCCGCACCAGCTGCAGGCCGGCGCGCTCGCCTGCGAGGCGCTGCACCGACAGGTATCGCTGCCCATACACAACTCTATGTGGCCAATCTCAGTTCACGGCGCGCTACTCCCGCCCCATCCTGGCCGCGCGCGACGCCAAGGCCACGCCGCACCAGCTGCAGGCCGGCGCGCTCGCCTGCAAGGCGCTGCACCGACAGGTATCGCTGCCCATACACAACTCTATGTGGCCAATCTCAGTTCACGGCGCGCTACTCCCGCCCCATCCTGGCCGCGCGCGACGCCAAGGCCACGCCGCACCAGCTGCAGGCCGGCGCGCTCGCCTGCGAGGCGCTGCACCGACAGGTATCGCTGCCCATACACAACTCTATGTGGCCAATCTCAGTTCACGGCGCGCTACTCCCGCCCCATCCTGGCCGCGCGCGACGCCAAGGCCACGCCGCACCAGCTGCAGGCCGGCGCGCTCGCCTGCGAGGCGCTGCACCGACAGGTATCGCTGCCCATACACAACTCTATGTGGCCAATCTCAGTTCACGGCGCGCTACTCCCGCCCCATCCTGGCCGCGCGCGACGCCAAGGCCACGCCGCACCAGCTGCAGGCCGGCGCGCTCGCCTGCGAGGCGCTGCACCGACAGGTATCGCTGCCCATACACAACTCTATGTGGCCAATCTCAGTTCACGGCGCGCTACTCCCGCCCCATCCTGGCCGCGCGCGACGCCAAGGCCACGCCGCACCAGCTGCAGGCCGGCGCGCTCGCCTGCGAGGCGCTGCACCGACAGGTATCGCTGCCCATACACAACTCTATGTGGCCAATCTCAGTTCACGGCGCGCTACTCCCGCCCCATCCTGGCCGCGCGCGACGCCAAGGCCACGCCGCACCAGCTGCAGGCCGGCGCGCTCGCCTGCGAGGCGCTGCACCGACAGGTATCGCCGACCAACGTTAAAAAAATATCACTAAAAGTGTTATTGGGTTTTTCCATAAGGAAATCTAAATAGCAACACGGAGTTTGGAAATGTGCCCGAAAAACGGCAATAGGCTCGCCCCCTATTACGTGGGACTGATACATAGTTGGCGAAATGTGGATGCAGAAATGCACCTCTGCCTACTCCTTTGGGGAATACAGGCGTGAGGTTATGTAACTATGTGTGTATTTCGTAAACTTAAAAACAGCTGACGAAATTCCATAGAAATAGTTTACATGATAAGTATATCAAATCGACCTCTCTGCCTAGTTTTAATTATGTGATCTCATACGAAACAAAAAATACAACAACAAAAAATCATTATAATATTCTCGTGTTTTAAGACTATTTTTGAACTCGTTCCAGGTTTTGCCGTTCCTCCTGCGTAGAGTGAAAGAGGATGTATTAAAGGAGTTGCCGCCGAAGATAACGCAGGACTACTACTGCGAGCTGAGTCCACTGCAGCGTCGCCTCTACGAGGACTTCTCGCGAGAACATGTGCCGCAGGATCTGTCCAACAGCCACACTCACGTATTCCAGGTACTTTGAAATCATCATCATCATCATCATCATCAGCCCATATACTTCCCAATGCTGGGCACGGGCCTCCTCTACAACTGAGAGAGAGGGTTTAGGCCTTAGTCCACTACGCTGGCCTAGTGCGGGTAGTCCACCAGGACTACACACCTAATAAATTCCTAAGAACTTTTAGGTGTGCAGGTTTCATCACGATGTTTTCCTTCACCGTTAAAGTGCATAATAACTCATTGTGAATACACACATAACTTCTAAAAGTCAGAGGCGTGTGCCTGGGGTTTGAACCCGCGACCGTCGAGATTCTCGAAATTATTACTTATACTTTTTGTGTAATAGCAGTGGCAGTACTTCCATAGAAGTCAAAAGCGTTACACGTTAATCTTGTAATCTCTAGTTTATAATTGTTTATTGTGGGGTTAGGGTATCCTCATTTATGTGTCAAATTGCTTTTGTTAAATAAAGATTTAAAACTTAAAGATTATATTATTCGGAATTTTGTAAGGCAAACTGGGCATTTGGGCTTCTATGGAAGTACCGCCACTGTGTAATAGTTATGAGCTACGATTGAGCTCGATTATAATTTTGTTTTGTATTAAAAGAAGATTTTTTTCCTAAAAACTGATACTGATTTAAACTCTAAAGTAAAATTGCTAAAAATGTTACTCACCGCAAGTAAAATATAACAGTAAAATTGCTAGTTAATTTGTATTGGCCTATTTTTAAACATCACCCTTGACTCGTTATGTGTTATAGATTTTACCTTTTTACTGTTACCTTTTTTTTTCATTTCAATATTTGTTGGATATTTGTTAGAAATGAAAAAGTTTAATACAAGTATTTTGTCGTTTCTAGGCCCTCCACTACCTGCAGAACGTGTGCAACCACCCGAAGCTAGTGCTGACGCAGGAGCACCCCGAGGCGGGCGCCATCTCGCAGCAGCTCCGGGCGCAGAACTCCACCCTCGACGACATAGAGCACTCGGCTAAACTGCCCGCTCTCAAGTCAGTATTTTTTAAATAGTATTATGAACATTTTTATCCCTATATTGCGTAATTTCGCCTACCGCCATATTTTATATATATAAATATTATAAATATTTTTTCACTATGGACAATTTAATCGACTTTTGTAAATACAATCCCAGCTTGTTAATGCTGTGTAGGCAACTATTTTGTTAGTAATTTCAATATTCATTATGATGTTAGAATCGTGCTACTGCAGATAATATTTGTACACATTCGCATTATAATTTAAGCCCAATCACAATGTTTTGATTTTTTGTAACAAAGATTCATTTAGTTTACGAACTCTACTCTCTTACTGAAATCCGATACTGTATTTCAAACTGAAACTAACTAATTTGTTGTAGCATAGTGTTGGTAACATGCATATTTGTGCAGACAACTGCTGCTGGACTGCGGCATCGGCGTGCAGGCGGCGGGGCCCGAGGCGGAGATGGCGGCGGCGGTGTCGCAGCACCGCGCGCTGGTGTTCTGCCAGCTGAAGAAGATGCTGGACATCGTGGAGCGCGACCTGGTGCGGCGCCACCTGCCCGCCGTCACCTACCTGCGCCTGGACGGCTCCGTGCCGCCGCACCAGCGCCACGCCATCGTCACCCGGTTCAACTCCGACGTCTCCATCGACCTGCTGCTGCTCACCACCGCGGTCAGTACACCTTCTACTCTAATTAAAAAAAAAGTTGAAAAAAAAAATAATAATTTGAAAACTACTGGACTATTTGGATGATTTTTAAGAAATTTTAATTATGAATAAATATGATGCTTGTGGCCTATAGATATCGTAGAACTTGTTGTGTCAACTAGGTGTAACACAAAACTTAAAGATTTAAACTAGCATCTTAAAAAAAGTCATAACAACTTCAAAAATTTGAGTGAATACCAAATGTAGATTTAAAATTTATAAGGCAACATGAAAATGCTGATTTAAATAAAGTCGTAGCTTTGTAATTAATTAATTAATTATACCTTATTGATGATCACAGGTGGGCGGTCTCGGTTTGAATTTAACTGGAGCAGACACTGTGATTTTCGTTGAGCACGACTGGAACCCGATGAAGGATTTGCAGGCGATGGACCGCGCGCACCGTATCGGCCAAAAGAAGGTCGTCAATGTATACCGACTTATCACTAGAGACACGCTAGAAGAGAAGATCATGAGGTTAGTACAATAAATCATACTAATATTGTAAATTCAAAAAGGAAATTTGTTAGCAAAAATCTGTATATATTACATAAGCAGTTCATTCAATTCTTATTGTGTAAAAATTAGTTATGCTTATTTACTAATGCAGACATAAATGTTTAGAAGGACAACATATAATCAACAATTGGACACTAATATTGTATGCTTACCACCAGCAGCTAGCTGTGCATAAGAAATAATGAAACAGATAGCAAACATACAAAGTTTTTTTTCTCATTCCAGCTTGCAAAAGTTCAAACTGATGACGGCGAATACAGTGATAAGTAGCGAGAATGCGGCGATGGAGACGATGGGCACGGACCAGCTGCTCGACCTGTTCAACCTGAGCGGAGGCGCTCGCCAGCAACCTGCGCATGCGCAGCCCGGCCGCTCCGTGCTCGACACGCTGCCAGAGCTCTGGGACGACAAGCAATACGAAGAGGAGTACGACATGACTAACTTCATCAAGGGACTCAACAAGATGAACGCTTAGCAAACCTGCACACTGCCGCCCTGACAGAACACATAATATAGTGACTGTGACTAAGTGTGATATGAATAGTTATAAACAAAATTGTGTGCGTATTTTTCGAAATTGTGTACTCGTTTCCTGTTATTGACAAGGCAGCCATTCGATCGTGAGTACAGTGCTGTCCAAGTAGTTTATTTTAATATTTATTATTCTATAAAAACAAAACTCATTGTTGCAATTTGACCTTTATTCATGAATATGCCAATGTAAAACACCATTATATCACGAAAAATACGCATATGATTTGTTTATAGCAGAAACCTGCTCCTTCTTGGTCTTCAACATCAATTTTACTTCAAATCACACATAAAAATTAGACAAAGCTTATATAAACTATAGCTTATCTAGTTAAAACAACAGAATAATCACTCTGTCAGACCGGCATTGCTCATAGAGGCTGATTTATTTTTGAACTGATATGTAAAGATTATAATATTGACATAGACAGCTTAACAGAGTTGCCTTAGTGTATGTAAGAAACATGTGGATCTTAGTTTTTCAATATTTATAGTATAACTTAGGATAGTTACATAATTCGTCAATTTAATAGCTCGCAATTTTCATCATGTTGTTCACATTAATAGTTTAAATCTGTTCAAGTTTCCATAGAGTTTTCAATTTAAACATGAAATTTAAAACAAATTATTAACTAATTGTTGTTAGCTATTACATTGTTACATGGACATGGGACAGGTTTGGATAAAATAAAGAAATATTATCTAAATTGTTAAACATTTAATATAAAAACACATTCATCATTTTACTTGGCTAAAAAAACATTGAAGTTAATTAAGCAGCGATGTTGAACATAAGCTTATTGCAGAAATGGTAACAATTTATTACACTCAGAAAGGCCTAATTATTGTACATAATACATATATATAGTTATTTAAATTGATGTTAATAGATACAATATGTAAAGAAATAAAAAATATATGTTTATGCTATGGAGAAAATGATAGTTATAGCTATTGGAAATCTTGTATTTAGTACAAAATCTATATCAGTGAATATGCTTCAAATGCTTTTGTGTAATTGTAAGCAATTTTTTGCTTAAATTTGCCAAAGATTTTAACAAGAAATTATGTGGATTCCCACAAAATTTGTCCAATTTCCTATTTTCTAAATGTAATAAATAATTTGTTCTTTCACAACCAAACCTGTCTATGTATGTCATGGCATATTCCTAGATAAATGTAATAATATCAGATAGATTGTTCTATAACATAATTATTGGTGTTAGAAATTTTAATATCTACTTCAAACCATGTCATCACTCCTGCTATATTTAAGCTTTCAGAAATTATGCTAAAAATAAAAAATGTTTGTAAGGTAACAAAACCAAAATAATATAGATGTTCCATCAATTAAATCTGTATGATTGATTTAAAATTTTAACTAATAGTTATTGTTAATTAACTTGTAGTATAATGTTTGTTGAAAAGTGAAATTTAATTTGCATAAAAACTTGGCTATTTGAGTTTAATTGTATAAACTTTCATTAATATTTCTTACTTGAGTGTAGTTTTTATCTAATATCATTTTTGTTGTATTATTTCATTGCACTACCAAATGTTAATAATATTTGATGCATTGGTTTTTGCAATCACGTTTTATTTACAAAATAATATAATTTTAATTTCTTGTACTTTTGCTGCTGTTGGTTTTCGTGTTTTTACACATTGTTATGTAAGTTCCTTTTGTGAGAAATACCTCAATGACTTGATTTTTGTCTCTACGATTGTAATCGTCTATTTATTGCGTAGCGTTTTAAGGATGAAGTCATTTTGTTTTAGTCATTTTTGTAGATTTAGACAGTGACGTCGATACGGCGAATTTTTATTTTAGTTTGCTATTTCGTACCTGCTTATGTGGAAATATTAAATAGCATTTTTTTGTAATCTTTGTTTTTATTTGTACTACTTATAAAAGGGACCATTATAATGCACACCCACCCCTATATCCACAACATGATAGGTACATTTCTGACCCATGATCTTTTAATTGTAAGTCCCATGTAATAGGAAACAAGCCTATTGCCACTTTACCAGCACATGTTGAAGCTTTGTGCTGCTAGAGACAATTCTCTAATGGATAACCCAACAACACTTTGCCAGTAGCTATCAATTTCAAATTTATGATGAAAAATAATGTTACAATTTTGGTGATAAGAACCATCAAACTCAATGTAGCTAACATTGACATATTATTCAAGACATCAACATTATTAGAAATCTGTTTCGGTATTTCTGGTTCACTATTGCATAGTGCCCTTTACAATATTTTCATATGTATGTTTTATAGGATCATGCACATCTTTATTTTACTTTATTTTTATTTGTATCAAAATTTCTGAACTGGAACCCCTTGGTATGTATATTCAAGTCATATAAACAATAAAGATTCTCTCTTATAACAATAACAAAAACTTATTTCAAGTTCAACCTGGGTTCGATTTTCAGGGTTAAAAAACCGTGTGGCAGTAAGCGGTTAGCTTTGTGTTAGAGAATTTTTGTTGTATAACAACATCTTCCCACACTGGGTCCGATTTTAAATGCACTAAGGGCCCAGGCACACAGCGTATGTAAAACGCGCCGACAACGCTCGTTTCAGTAATCGGCATCGTAGATCCCGATCTTTGCGTTTGTATACTTAGGTTCAAACACGCGTAAAACGCGATACAACGCGCTTGTGACGCGCTCTCGCTGCTCGTTTGAAGCGCGTATGAAGGGGCGGGGAGGGGACAGACTACAGAGGCGTAAATAGGTCCATGCAATAGATGCGATTATTTTTACGTTTTTTCTTTTATTAAAGTAGTTCTAAACCCAGCGTAAGATCTGATCAAAACGTAGAAGCTACGAGCGAGTACTGCGCGTCTGTATCGCTGTATCAGCGCGTATACGAGCAGTAGAAGCGCGTTTCATGATCACTATGTCTGCCTAGGGTTACAGGGTTGCGTTCAAAACTCGTTTGAAGCGCGTATACGCGCGTCGACTGCGTGTTTAAAATACGTCGTGTGCTAGGGCCCTAAGATCCAAATAGTTAGAAAACACAACGAAAGCGGGAGGGCACAACTTCAGAGGCGTAGCGAGATTCAAATACCTGCGTTGCACAATAACTGATACCAACACTAGAGAAGAGAATATAGAAATTCGAGCACAAAATTGTCTCCGCTGTAGTGCTGCCCTAAATAAAGTCCTGACTTCCAGGCTCCTTAGCAGATCCACCTAAATCCGCATATATAAAACAGTCATTAGGCCTGTTCTAATGTATGGTTGCGAAACCTGGACGCTAACCCAGAAAGAGGAAAATAAGCTTAGAAGCTGTTACTAGAGTAACAGAGCGAAAAATACTGCGAAGGATTCTCGGACCGACCAGAAGAGATGACGGAACCTGGAGAGCAAGGAAAAATTGCGAAATCGAAGATCTAGTGGCTGAACCCAATATCATCGGTGAAACGAAGTCACATAGACTTCGTTGGCTCGGCCACGTGACTAGAATGGGAGACGATCGAGCTACCAAATGGGCCTACTTGGGACTTCCGAACGGACGGCGGCCTGTAGGTCGGCCGAGGTACCGCTGGAAGGATCAAGTCGAAAAAGATTTGTGCGAACTTCGCGCCATCCCATGGCAAGAAACAGCACAGGATAGGCCTAAATGGCGTCTCTTGGTGTCGGAGGCCAGGACTCATTTTGGGTCGTTGCGCCGAAATAAGTAAGTATTCTATTAGGTAAAATGATAACGTAATCGTTCCTCAAGTCTATACGATTAGTAATGACATGCAACCCACGCGCATTAGCGGGATTTACCTACTTCTTATCCAGCATGTATATCTATAAATATTAGTCTGTGGCTTTACACCTTATGTGCTGTGGTCGCAATACGATTCGTTATTCTACCTCTGGTAATCTTATTTCTGAAACGATATGCAACAAAGTACTGCTTCAGTGCTTCCCATCTGTTTTCTGTGGGAATAGCTTTAACTCCTATGTAACCGGTCCATTAGTATTTACCCTAGTCCATTAGTATATAGATATTAATGTACCTATTTTACAAGCTGGCTGGATTCTACCACTGTTTTGATGGTTTCATAAACATGAAAAAAGCCGCCAAAGACGTATTTTTTCACCGGCAATTTTTTATATTTTTATAAAATTAACAAGTTTAAATTGGGTACGTAAAATGGAACGTAGGACGGCTTACAATAGTTCATCGAGGTACCGCTAGGTTGCGCTCATGTTCATCAACACCATGGCGAAGGCGACGTCAAGCGTGTGAATATTTTTTTGTTTTCTACACGAAAATGTTGTTTTCGATAGGTTTATAAGTTGAAAGACTCAATAAAAAGTTACAACAAGTGTTAATTAGTTGTCAAGTGCATAAACTGTTGTTGGAAAGTTGGAAGTTAAGTGTGTGAAGTTGTAACGAACTCTACGATCACTTCGGAATTCAGGTGTCAACGAGGTAAGAAGCTGATGCTTATTCCAAGATTACGACTTCTAAAATTAACACTTTTGATGTTAACGCGTGTTTTAATAGCCCTAAATGTTGTAATTAGCCCAATATAATATTAACGTTACAACAACAACAGAGAACAGGTAATAGTTATAAATAATTTACGGTAAGGTTAGGATATCTTGTCTGCGGTTGTATTAAGATTTTTTACACAACTTTTGTGTTGAACGCCGTGTTTTGTTAGTCGGTAGCGGCTCGAGCTCCACTTAAAAAAAGTTTGGTATCAAAACTTGTTGTTCCAACGCGCACCTACTCACCCACTGACCTAATATTTCGTATACAGATAGTGCAAAGAAAGTTTTTACGAACAACTTTTAAACACAACACAACATTGTTTAAACAACACTTGTAGTTATGATGTTAGCTGACTGATCATCAAAGATTTGACTTAATGGTGGTTTTGTAAACTTTTTCAACTTTGTTTAAAACTTAATAATTCAGTAATATTAACAGATTTCAATATTAAGATCAATAATAAACACTAACCACAAAAATATATAGTAATTTCACATGATTTGAAACTTTTTTCATAACTTTAAAAAAAGTTTTATGAAGTGAACAAAACATTATTTGTGATTTATTTAATCACAAATACAAAGTTTATTCACATAGGTTTATTGTACTGAATTCACGCTGAATATTTTTTAACTTTTGTTACTGAAAATGTAAGAGAATGCCTTAGGCATTAGGTCCACCTTTGTACGTAATTCTATATTGTTTTATGTTTTTACTTTAAACTAAAACCTATGCCTGTAATTATATTTAAAGGTGTAAATAACAACAACAAAAATATATTTGGGAAAACTAGACCTAGTAAGCTTTTTTAAACTAAGCTAATCATGCTCAAGTGCATTTTAAAAATATTTTTAATTTCCATATAAAAATGTCTAATGCTAATTGAATCAACTTATCATTAATTAACTGATCTATTCTCTGTAAAACCTTTACAATGAAGTTACAATAACACTTTAAAAACATAATTTCACTTGTTTGATATAATGTTAATCTGAAAACTTGTTGTGAATAAGAAACAAGCGCTGGAACTGGATACATTATATTGAAGTGAAAACTACATACATACATAAACTCACGCCTGTCTCCCGTTAGGGTAGGCAGAGACTATAGAGCGCCAAATGCCACGGTCCAAACACACCTCTTTCACTTCCTCCACTGACATTATCCTCTTCATGCATGCACATCGGTTTCGAGGACATGTTTAAATAAGTGTCTTCAAAAAAAGCTCTTACTGTAATAATGTGGGGCCAATTTAAATATAATCTTGAGTAGGTAAAAACCTACTTAATATATATCTACACAGGCTGAGCAAAAAGAAACCACATGAATCAAATTGTAAGTTTAATTATATATAGGTTTGTGTATGTTTATAAATTATTTTATTTGCACACCTGCTGTGTATCATTTCTGCATCACCCGAGATTTGTGTGGCAGCGAATGCCTTAGGCATTAAGTCCACCTTTACAATTATTTAATTGTATAAAGTGTAAATAAATAAATAAGTTTGTAAAAAATGACATTTGCTTTGTGTTGTTACTGCGTATTTAACAACACTTACGAAGTACAAAAATTAATATACACTTGTTCTAAAGTTTCTTCAAACTACTACTGTCATTTGACATGCTTTTCAAAACTATTTATGTTTGTCGGCTTACAATATAGTATTCGATGTTTAATTGATGATTTTGAGATGGGGTTGGTAGGCTTTTCAGCTAAAAAGTTTTGTTTTGTGTTAAATTGTGGTGTATATTTGTGTGTGTACAATAATAATCCAAGTCACATGAATGAAATAAAATGCTTAAAAAAATATTTTTTACATTATGTAGATATAACTTACACTAAAATATTATTACCTTTTTTTTGCATAATAATTATTTCTCTTTGTAATAAACTTCGTCACTTAGTGGATACTACCATAAAAGACGCATATTTTTAACAACTTACGAAGTTGAACTTTCTGCATTTCAATTTGCGAAATAATTCGTATATTTAATACTAAATCTCTCATCTTTATTGTCCCTAAGATGTAGGGCAGGTGTGTACTTTTGAACCCATTTTTCGCGCAGCTCTTAAATTCACGTAATAACTGATGAGTTTATTGATTTTTACCTGGGACATTGCTTAACTCGCATGCTACAATTAAAAAAAACATTAGAAACATCCGGTTACACTGCCCGATACAGGAATCGGACCTGACATCCCTCAAACGCGCGCGTCATTTTATGTCGCGAGACCAATGAAGCAATTAATTTGATAATTGTCATTAAAATTATTAAATACGTAGACTAATTGTAACAACAGATATGTTTTTATTATATTAGTAATTTGTTTATAGTATTACATTAGTAAAGTGGGATAACAAAAGGTTTCATCAGTCTATAGATCTCAATTTCTAGACATGGGTCTTCGTTTAAGACTACTAGAGATCTTTTGAAAGTAGCTTGCATTAAGCTACGGAACGTGACCACTATCCGATTTCCTGTCTTACCATATATAGTCATTGTGCATACATACATACAATGCCTGTGGCTCCATAGGTAAATTTCTAAAGCCACAATTCACCAGTTAATATTTAACTCCTACGTAATTAATGCGAGCTTAATGCCGTTTTTACGGGCAGAAGATATCCAGGCTATATATTTTATAAGAGAATATTTTTTTTTTTTTTTAAAGAGAATAAAGTAATAATAACAGTGCGTAAAGTGTGACTTGAACTAGGATAATTCAGTTCGCGCGCCGCGTACTCGTGACGCGGTACATAATATGGAAGTTTCATCTACGAAGATTCATGTGGCAAGCACAACAAGAAGATCCTGTAACAGCAATTGATTCGTAATTGCCTTAACAGCCTTTTCAAATGGATGTTTGAGAAACTTCAATCAACATAATGACTGATACGACCTATCGTATGTATTGTATTATAATTTATATGTATCGTTTTGTACTATAAGGCCGTCCCTAAAATAAACTCTAAACAATCTGTTTTTATTTGTATTTATAATCCTGAAATTGAAAGGGTTTAGGCTTTAGTCCACCACACTGGCTTAGTGCGGGTTGGTGGACTACACACCTAAAAAGTCTTAAGAACTTTTTATATTTTTTTAATAGGTATATATTTTTTAAATATTATCCTAATCCATTCACTTGGCGTGATTGAATAATAAATATCCATCCAAAATTTTGCATTTATAGTATCATCTACTTGGATTTTAAAAAGTATCCATAGTGCTTATTATTGACCAAATAATTGCAGTACATAATTCTGCAACAATAAATAAATAAACACACAGCGACTCGCGTCGTCTGCTTTTTTATATGGTCCTTTTCAATAGTATATCTAGGGCTGCCAACCGCACTATAATATATAGTATTGTACTATATTTCGCGTCGGCGTACTATATACTGTTGAAGAAATATATAGTACGCAAAAATACTATATTTTCGACACCGACCGAAATCTAACAAACCAATATTTATTTTAAAAAATATTAACGCGCCTTTTCATAAATTTTGAGTGACGCAACTCGCCCCTGTAACCGAATTTCGGACTCCGAACGCATCTACAATCTTTTGTCTTTGGCTCAAATAGACAACACCGAATTTTATTTTTTGTCTGTTTTACTTTTGTTCATTTTTTCCATAAAATACTATATTTTTTAGAAGTGTACTATATTTTTCAGAGGTGTACTATATTTATTATAACTTATTTTGAAAAATACTATATTTCGCTGAGAAAATGTTGGCAACCCTAAGTATATCCTACACTAGCGGGAATAAATTTAATTCATAGTTTGAAAGGTTAAAGCTTAAGGTAAACTTACATACATCAGTCATTTCATTTGCGGTGTCGACCTACTATTTTTAAACACATTTCCCATACAGGTAAAATGGCTGGGGACAGCTCTAATATTAAATGGTGTCAGTGCACCAAGAGGGCTTAGTTCGGAGAGTTAATCTAAGATAATCCTGGTGGAGAAAGATATTCTTAGGCGTGCGACAACTCGTCAATTGATAATTTAAGTAATTCATTTTTGATTTCCCTTGGTTGTAAAACATAGCTTCCTCAAAACTATTACATAAATTTAAACAATTAGTCGTTTTTATTGACACCGTCATGTTTTAACGACTGTTAGATTTCAGTGCGGTCACAAAGTGCTAAAGTATAAAAACCTCCCGAAATTTTCTGATAATCATTGTAATTTATGATTGGCAAAATAATTTCAGTAAACGATTAATAATCTCATCCTAAAATTGCATGCTATTTCTTTCAATATACATAAAAACACTTTAACAAACTCTAAGTACGTACTCGTATTATAAAAGCGCAAGGAAAAGAACTAATTCCAGTTCTACATATATTTTTTATAAAGAGGATAAAGTATAATTAATAGTGTGATAAGCTGTATTTAATTATTCTTGCGGATGAGAGATAATTAAGTAAGTTAACAAGCGTGTCAAATTAAAAAGCTATTCACACACGTAAACACAGCACGCGATAATTCACAAACAAAAACAAACAATAGAATAATAATAAAAAAATCGCACACGTGTCATCAATCTCCCTCTTTTTCTGGATAAAAAAAAGCGGTTTGCAACAATCAATTCCCTTTGTGAGCGACATCAATGGGAGCGGTTACTGTGTACCTATCCTTTGATCTCGCCGCCCACTGAAGATGCGACAGTGCGCTAATACTGCCGCACCGGCGCGAAACGACGTAAGCGCCTTTATGAAGTTTACTAACGTCGAAAAAATATATTTTTAGAGCGGCTTTCCCGAACGGTGGAGAGCCCCGTTTATGGATCCAGTGATAGTTAATGTTTCGGCTTAGCTCGCAAAAAGGATCAAGATAACGATATTAATATTACAGTAACGTCTACACCACGTTGATTATTAACTTTGTACTCTGGAGTACACATGTGTGTTATTATGTAAAATGATAGGTTTTAATATCTCTTAACTGTAAGTGATAACACATTTTCTTCAATTTATTCATTTTGATTAGACATCGTATGAGACTATTAATTACAATTTTCAAAATTAGCTTTAGCCTATGAAAAATTTATAAGAGTACTGATAACGTCAGTATAACTATATTTTGGCCATAGTATATTAATTACGTAGATATTAATGTAACATTTAGTTACAAAAACTTGCAAAAAAAAAATTAACAAAAATTCAAGTAATCTCTAAAAAGACTGGCTGAAATAAAATCATTAAAATTAAGTCCGAAAATGTGGGAATTGAAATGAGAGAGTGAGTTGAGACGTTTCGGTTCCGGACGCAAACCGAGCACGATTGGTAAAGGGGATTCATTGCTTTGTCGCAGAAGTGGGACTTACTGTCCGCCGTCGGACTTGCCCCTACAGCCGCCCAGCTCAAAGCAAGCACCGATCTGTCTACTATTTAAAAAACGTATTTTATTGAGCTCTCAGCAAGTTTTCGTTGTAGATTGTATGAAGGAATTTTCGCGAAGATTGTATGAAGGAATTTTCGCGAAGATTGTATGAAGGAATTTTCGCGAAGATTGTAATTGCTTTTGCCATGTCTTATCTGTTTCTGTGTAATTTGTATGTCAAATCTTATTTATAATTTGTTCATTAGTTGGTCGCGAAGCAAAATTTTGCGATGTGCGATCTTGAGGTCTAGGGTTTGATTCCAGCTTTGGTATTATTGGGACTCAGCAGCGTAACTGAGTTTAAAAACGTCCTCTGTAATCAGCTATAAGTTTGACTTCTATTTCATTTGTCTATATTAGCACCTATATGTCCCACTTCTGGGCACGGGCCTCATCTACAAAATATTGAAGTTAGGACTACCAAATGTAGGTTAGCCGGCTGCACGTCTAAGAAATTCCTCGTGTAGAAATTTTAGGTATGCCAGGAAACAACGATGTTTTCCTTCCACGTTGAAGTGTGTGACACTTAACACTAAACTTTCGAAAGGTCTGAGTGTGTGTTTGGAATTTGAACCCGCGATTTTGTTACGACCGCGCGTATTATCCTCGAGGACATCACAGATAATGTGTATTTCTTGGGACATAATAATACTGCCTCGTGCTCCCTCGGTAAAAGTATGTGCTGTGCGATCTAGGGATCCTAGGTTCGATTTCCGGGTCGGGCAATGGTATTATTTATTTATTTACACTTTATACATACATAATGTAAAGCTGGACTTAATGCTTGAGGCATTCCCTTCCAGTCGAACCTTAGTTACCTAATAAGGTAACTTCATTAAGAGATTCTGGAATTTGTGACCGAAAAACGGTAATAGATTCGCCTTTTATTACCTCTGCATATCCCTTTGGGGAATATAGGCGAGAGGTTATGTTTGTACAATAATATTCGTAACGTGTTGGCCCAGCATGCCTTACCAAATTCCGAATAATAATCTTTAAACCTTTATTATAAAAAGCAATTTGCCATATAAATGAGAATATCCTGATTCCACAATAAATAATTATAAACTAGACATTACACATATTAACGTGTAACGCTTTTGGGCTTCTATGGAAGTACCGCCACTGGTTTGGCGTTGTGATTAAACGAGTCGCAATATCCCTAACCACAAAACGCTTTTGATGATCAATAGTTCAAAGCCCTTGCTGATAGGGGAGATTGATCTGCATCGCCGTATACACTACAAATTAATTACGTGCCCGTATCACAGACACGGTAATGTTCATCAAACACGTAAAATAAACATAAATCTAGTCCCAATCTAGGGTAGTGAATTTCAAATGCATTTTTATAGATTGACTAACCAAACTAAGTGACTAACCTTATTTCAAACTACATGTCATAATATACATACATTATTCCTCCATGGGGTAGGGAGAGGTGCATTTCTGCGCCTACTTTTCGCTAGGTATGTATCAGTCTCACGTAAAGGGTGTGACCGTATTGCCGTTTTTCGGGTACATTACCAGACTCTGTGCTGCTACTGAGAATTTCCTAATGCATAAACCCAATAATACTGTCCTACTCAGGAGTCGAACTCGGGATCTCTAAATCACACGGTACATACTTGTGTCGCGAGACCACGAGGCTGTCTATGCCAAAAATGCCAAAATAAAGAATATTTTAAATTATATCAAATATGTCCATTGTCCTTTTTTAAAGAAAGTAAATTCTTACGTCTAGACGGTCACCAAAATGAAATTTGAATTTCAAAGAAAAAAAACTTCTATTCTATCTTCATAACTTCAATTTCCTTCAAAAAGTATTTGTGAAACGGCAAACTGACATATTTAGTCGTACGTCAAGTTTTGATGTCCGTAAAACTGATATTTTGCGAATTTCCGTTACGATGAGTCCGCATCCAATCTTGTGATATAAAAGTTAGTATGGAGTGGATATGCGGGCGCCCGCCTCCACTTCACAACTCTCAGTCTACTTTCGCACAAGACAAACATGCACCCGTCTAATTCTTGGGTTAGTTTTGTGATTATCGATGTTACCTTTCAACTCTTTAATACTTTTGGGAAGGCTTATATTGCCTCATTACTCCTACAGGGTTTTGAATTCAATTGAAGTGGGATCGTCACTTAAAAATTGATTAAGAAAATAGTCTAATATTTAGGAATCGTGGATAGGTATAATACCATTGCTTTGGAGTAACACATTGAAGATATCGAAACAGCGCAAGAATGTCTTTAAAATGATTTTTATTATATTTAAAAAATGGGACGTATCAACGATCTACAAACTGTTATTTAAATAAATAATATCAACTGTGGAATTAATAGCAGAGAACTTATTCTCATATTTTTTTACTTTCACATTGCCGATGCGTAAGGCGCTTGTTACATTTCAAAACTAAGAGATCGACACGGACAATTAAATTTTAATAACTCAAGGCAGTTAAAACGTCGCGCCGACGTAATTTACTTTATCCTTTACAATTTGTAATACAATACGTGTACAATGTTTTTGTTTACATGCGCTATTACAGGGCGCAGTTCACCCCTCGCACTGGGGGAAATCTCTTTGTTTCCCTCAAATACAATATTGTTTGTTGGTGTTGTCGGAGAACGATCATTTGTTTGTTAAAAATAAAAATTACTGCGCAAACTTTAATTGTAGATTAAGGAAGAGGGCTTTTTAAGGGCAATCAACAGTATTCAAGCATCGCAATTTTTTTGTTACCGTTAAAAGTTAAGGAGAATGAATAAAAATTAAAAATTAAAATTAATACACCCAACAGTCACATACATAGTTCTGATCCCACACTAAGATACAAGTCTTGTGTCGTGGGTATCAGAAACTACGAGAGACTTTTCGGTCTCACATACACCCAGACCCGAAACAAATATTTGTGGATCACGCAAACATTTGTCTCGGTGCGGGGATCGAACCCGCGGCCTCTCGTTTCGCAAGCTGGTGTAAATACTATTCTAACGTTAAGGTCTTGTATTTTAAGCTCGTAGAAATGAAATTTTGTTTGGTTGGTACCAGGAAATACGAGATTTTCGGCTTCGCAAACCATGGGAAAATATTGGAGAATCAAAAAATTTTTTGTCTAACTTTGGGAAATCAATTCTGTGTCTCTCATTTCGTAGCTATCTTGTAACTAAATGTTCCGTACTTGGTTATTCTGATGTTGGAAAAAAGGTGTATAAATTTTTTATGGCCTAATGGCCATTTATCTGTCATACGAAAACTCATTGGAAATGCGTACTCAGAATTAAATAATTATTCGACGTCTTAAGTCAAATTACTTAAGATAAAAGAATTTAATAGTGTTGTTACTCCTTCTTGTGGTATCGTTAACAAAACGACGATATGGTTATTACAAATAGTCGAGTATATCTTGTTTCGTGAAGTTAAACCGCAGGCAACCTTCTAGTAATGATTGACGTGTGGTGGGTCGGATGGGTTCCTGTCGTTGCTCAAGTGTCCAAACAATAAGTCAATACTGCCCAGTCACGGGTGAGACAACCTCTCGACAGTACTTATCGAATGTTTTTAATGGCTATGATACGCTTTTATTGGCATATGAATGATTTTTCAAAATCTAAACTATTGTATGTGTATAATACTATTTTTGTCATGAAAACAATGAAATGAAAT
This sequence comes from Hemaris fuciformis, assembly GCA_907164795.1. Classification (NCBI taxonomy): domain Eukaryota; kingdom Metazoa; phylum Arthropoda; class Insecta; order Lepidoptera; family Sphingidae; genus Hemaris; species Hemaris fuciformis. Next base: position 3,318,007 of record OU015440.1, on the reverse strand, counting down.
CGCTCCAAATGAAGTGTTGAATTTGCTTTATGTAAATCGTTAAGAATGATTATTATTGGTGAAACTTTTAATTAACTAAAATAAATACACACCCAACAGTCACATACATAATTATGACCCCACATTAAGATACAAGTGTCGTGGGTATCAGAAAGTACGAGAGACTTTTCGGTCTCACAAACACCCACACCCGAAACAAATACTTGTGGATCACACAAACATTTGTCTCTGGTGCTGGATCAAACCCGCAAATTGAATTTTTAATAATTTAAGTTTTTCTAGAACATATGAAATCGACTCGGGTCTTTCATAAGAATTGTCTTTATAAAATAAAATAGTCTCATCAGTACCTACATCATTATCCTAGAAGCAACCATACCGGTTGAGGAAGTGAGTTATCGAGAAGTCCATATTGGTAGTTTATTGCTGACATTCCCTGCCGCAGCTATGCAATATCACCAACTGGCGTATGTGTGTCTGTGAGTGCGTGCGCGTGTGTGTGTGTGTATGTGCCCCCCGCCGCCCGACCGTAGACCGTCGGGGCAAATTGGCGTCGAACAATTAATGGGCACCTGGCTCCATTGCTAATCGACCGATAGAATTAAATGAACGGACTGCACTAATTGCCCGGTAAGACAAAGGGGCAAACACTCGCCTTTGAGCGGCGATGTCTAGTGTCACTTGAGGCGAGCCGGTGCGTCGTCTCCCGCCGGGGACCCTCCGATTGTGTGCTGTTGATATTGTGCTCAGACGTCATTGATTGTTGCCGGACGTGTCTGCTTGTTCGGCCGGCCGTGATGCAGCCATGTTTTATCAATTTTAATAATATCAAGTACAGTTTACAGTATATTCATGTGTACAGTACAGTTTTAATACATTTGTGATCGAGAAAATAGTTTAATTCCATGATTTGAGATTTTTTAATTCTTACTGCGCTTGACTGTTATACAGTCTATCATTATATTTTTAATTTGAATGAGATAAGAGCTTGGAGGGCACTTTCATCATCTTCGATAAAAGATTAAATTAAATTTCAAAGTTGTTGCAATGGATCAGCGTGCTTTCATATAAATCAAGAGTCTGGTGTTTACATGTCCCGATTACAGTATTATGAAAATAGTACAGTTACAAAATCATAGTATATCTTACACTACCCGTCTTACTCACTTCACTGGTTTTGCGGTAGAGAGGGCGTGAGGACACACATCTCAAACACGCCATAGAGCAAGACTAGATGGACATTCTCGGCGTTTAATTGCGCTGCAATCAACCGCCCAGTGGGCGATAGACGCACGTTCGAGTGCCCTGAACCTGTACATCTCAAACTTTCTTGACCCTCGATGTAACATTGTAGATTGTCTTTCAGTATCTATTTTGATGATTGAAATTAGTTTTGAATGATGAATTGGTGATAAGTTGTAGGTAGTCAGATGCCTTCGAAAATGTAAGGGGGAGGTTCGTGAAATATGTTTAGGAACCGCAGATCTAAACAATCTGTAGCGTCTTGCGCCAAGTCACGCCAATTACGCAGCGCCGTGGCTCCGAGGTCGGGTGTGCGCGGCGCTGTGCCGATGCAGTCTACAGTCTGCGATATTGTGCCATCGCGTGTCTCGGCGCACTTTGGAATTTAAAAAGTATTGCTGTAATTAAACGGAGCCGTTGGCTTGTCTCTTTCCACTTTGGGAGTGTTTATTTTTTGTTCAGCCTGATTGAATCGCTGAATTACAAGGAAAATGCCGCACCGTGAATGGATGTAATTATTTGTGTTTTCCTGCTTTCAGTAATGGAATAATGTTGGATTCTATGCCTCCAAGCATTAAAGCTTATTTTGTCGTTTTATATATTTATTTACCTTTGAAGAATGATGATTTAATAAATTACTTAGGAGTAACTCGACAAAAGACGTAAGAGTTAGGAAAAAGAGCCCAGATTAATCTTATTTTTTTGCAGGCAAAACTAATTCAGACATATGTTTACCAAAAGATACTGAGTTTTGTAATAACTGACATAGAACAGTTTATTTATAAATACATACCGATTGAAAATTTCAAAGTCAAAGTCACAATAATTCTTAATTCAAAAAGACTTTTTCAAGTGCTTTTGAATCCTCATTTTAAGCTATTGTCGCATCGCTATCGCTTATCGTATTTAAGAAATATATTACTCCGAAATTATTTTATTTACTCATTGTCTGACATGATCAATCCGAGTGTGTTGTGTGATGCGGTATGAGGCTGGCAGCGCGTGCCCCGAGGCGTCAGCGGTTCATTATAACACCTCGCGACAACTAGTGTCAAGTGACACCTCAACCCGCGGACTTGACAGATCCGTATTGCCTATACGGCATTTCACAAAGGGAACTCGTCTATTTTACAGACAACGTCTAAGATTTTTTTTTTGAAAGATATAGGTAAAGTAGTGATGGCTTCGAGGTTTAGGCACACGGTCGGGAATCTCGGCGTTCCCGGGTTCAAACCACAGGCACACACTTCTGACTTTTCGAAGTTATCCGTGTATTCACAATGAATTATCGCTTACTTTCGCCAACCCGCACTAGGTCAGTGTGGTGGGCTAAGGCCTAAACCGTCTCAGTTGTAGAGGACGTCCTTGCCCAACAGTGGGACGTATATGGGCTGTTGATGATGATATTGGGTTAAAAAATGAAGAAATGATAATTATTTTATAGATATAGGGAGTATTGTGGGAAAAATTTTGTGTCGCTTTCCTGCACTCGCAGTTTGATGTCGATGACGCCAATAATTTTGTAATATATCCTTAATTAAGAATTGCCCCAAAACCTAACGGTAATTGTATAACTTAATTATTTATAAATTTATTTGTAAATTTATTTCTCAAGAATTTATGTAGGTATTTAATATAAATAAACCCTTTACTAGGTACACTAATGTAGGGATTTTGTTGTACTTAAAAGATTTTCAGATGGGATTACTGGATGTGATATCTATTTTGTGTCAGTCATTCGTCACAATACTTTAAGACGTGACCGTTATTATTCAGGATTAACATTAAATTTGTCGATTAAGTATAGAAGAAGTGGTGTTGACGTGCAATAATCAGAGTTATTGGTAGTTTAATCATTTCAGTAACGCGACCTTACTTTTGTTTTGCAATTCGATCTTGTATCTGTGCTTGATCGAGCGAGGTTTCTGCCTGAAATATTCCCTGGGAAAATTCAACGTTTCAGTCTACCTATTACGTATCACCATTAACAATCAATCATTGATTCGAGGATGAGAATATGTCTATTTATACCACCAAAGGTGCGGCTGATTCATATTCCTTCAATCTTTTACTAGTTGCAATGACGAAAGGCGCGAGGCGCAAGGCGAGGGCGTGAGAGGCGCGAGGCGACTGTGGCAGCACTCGCCCCGCGGCGTGAAGTGGCTCGTTACCGCCTCGCCAGCCTCATGTAACGACACGCGACACGAGTGGGTCCCGTGGACTTCGCACTCTATATTGCCTTTTTATAATATTTTCTATTTATAAAAATAATATTATTTGGAGATATATTTGCCATGAGTGTTGGCGAATTAGTAGTATTACGTGTCTTAAAATATGTCGTGTTATTTGCAAAAATGATTGTGCTTTTCTGCAAATAGGAGGTACATTAAAATGACAAGCAAAGTTTTAGAAAATGTGATTAATATTATCCTAACACAGTATTAAATTTGAAAGTATTTTATCACGTTAATACTTTTGAACTGATTTTGAGTACGACAAAGAATGGTATTGGAGAGATGTCTCTTTTTATTATTTCATCTCAGATAATGATATTCTGATTAAAGCTATGAGCAATAAGTAATTTGTGTCATAACTTAAAAATTTTAAATTAATCTGGCTGCATTTATTGTCCCTTAAATAAACTGATTAATCCTACGTACTGTCTTTGCATATTCGGTCGGGGAAGATAATTCTGTCAAAGAAACCGCCGCGTCGCGTCTCTTCGAGGCTAATGCGACTCGTCAAAGAGACCGCCGCAGCGCTGTGAACCAACTATTGCTGCTTCCGTATCGGCGAAAAATATTAATTTCGTGACTGCAATACTTTTGGTTCCCATGTCAACGCATTATGGACGCAGGTCCCTCACAATTTTTCATTTACCGTTTAACATCTGAAGGGATTTAGGTCGTTTTCTTTGATCCCCCACTTATATTGTGTCACAGGAGTCATAATAACAAAGGGTTTCTTATCACCAAGACATGAAACAGTTAGTTTTGGGTTTACCAGTTAATCATTCAGATGAAAACAATGTCTGTTTTACTTAAATATACTTGTAGGTATTTAAAATGCTACAAATAGGTGAATAGAAAAAATTGGCAAGACCGAATACTCTAGCTCAAAGAAACTTGCTTTCAAAAGTCGGTTCTACAACTTTTACAAGAGCTCTTCACCTATGTTTAACGTAACTGTTCACGTTATTTGTAATATTTACGCTAAATACATACCAGCTACGGAACAATCTATTGAAATTCTGACAATTTAAATTTATTTTTGTTCGTGAGTACAAAATAAAACTGCAACATCGAAACATTCGTGTTATTTCAATTAAACAAAATTAAAAACATTTTACAATAAATGTTAAAAGCTTTTGGCAGACTTAAATAGTGGCTCTGTGTAACAAACATTCCTGCTACTGATGTGCTGGTGTTAACCCTCTAATTCGACAGCGTGCAGTATACTTTCCATTATAATAGTCGTAGATTTTTAGGAGACTGAAATCATCATCAGCCCAAATACGTCCCACTGCTGGGCACGGGCCTCCTCTACAACTGAGAGGGTTTAGGCCTTAGTAGACTGAAATAGGTAGATATTTTTGGGTATTTTTTCTAGGATCAATCACTATCTAAGTAGCAAAATTTGTGGTGATCCTATAAATGAAATTAAAAAAGGTCTGTCGAATTAAGGGTTAAAATAATGTTAAGGGTTAAAATAAATGTCCGAAAAATTATATATAGAACCGGCGTACTTTACAAACCTAGTGCTAAAAGCCCACGCACTCGTACATACAGACGTTTGGCGCGACTATGATTCCACCGAAGCGTTTCTTCAGGATAAATTTGCTGACAAAATTCGACCAATCATTTTTTTTGTCTGAAGATTATTTTAATAATAGGTACCAACGTATATTTATGGCCTTCATTATCGTTCTACCATGCACTTTATGGATAAAATAAAAACATGCTACTTAAAAATTCTACTTTGAAACTGATATTTCGTCATGATTTCCAAGTAAAATTCACTTGAAACCAGAGTATTTAGACACTGCACACGAAATTTCTAGTTAAGCTAAAAACCTTCGACAAAGTCCGCTCCCTCTCGGCTGTAGCACACAACACGAAACCGCGACGCGCCACACGGCACGAGTGGATTTTCTCAGGAGACGAGCGAGCTCAAAAGATGTCTATTAACGTTAGTTTCCGTAATGCACAACTCTCCCACAGAAAGACAAATCGACGGCTCACACGTCTAAAGTTTGAAGTTTGAGCATTAATGCCGAGCACGCAGCCATCGACACCGCAGACCGAGAGCTCTGTAAGCTATTAGACAAACTGGTTTTTGTCGTATGACTAAATAATTTCAATAAAACCTTATTAAAAACGATAAATGTAGAGATATAAAGGGATTAGGGATGTGCCGCCCCAAGTGTTATAACTGAGGTCCATTCGAGTGGTTATAATAAAATAGGCAATTAGAGATTAACATTGTTGCAGGTTGCAGATTCGAAATATCAATAATGTTTGTTTGACACATTGTTCGTCACAACAATATGTGTAAAGATCGAGTTATTACATTCGTAGATGATTATACAGATAGGAAGAAACTTCGTTGCGTTCCCTGTCATTAATCTCTATATGAATTCTTATTTCTTTATAAAGCGGTTAACTTGTGCCTTTTTTTATTATACATTTTTTTCAATCACTCGACATTGCTACTTTTCTCCATTTTTTTTGCAATTTTTTTGCATTCTTACAATTGTTACATGTGTGGCTGCCTCGTGGTCTGACTGCCTCGTGGTCTCGCGGTACTTGTACTTGTATGTGCCGTGCGATCTAGAGGTCCTGGGTTCGATTCCCGGGTCGGGCAAAGTGTTATTGGGTTTTTCCATTAGGATATTCTCAGTAACAGCACGGAGTCTGGAAATGTGCCCGAAAAACGGCAATAGGCTCGCCCCCTATTACGTGGGACTGATACATACCTGGCGAAATGTGGGTGCAGAAATGCACCTCTGCCTACCCCTTCGGGGAATACAGGCGTGGGTTTATGTATGTATGTTTACTTCCTCAACATCATCATCATCAGCAGCCCTTATACGTTCCACTGCTGGGCGCGGGCTTTCTCTACAACCGAGAGGGTCTTTACTTAGTATAGTTTTTTAAATGTTGTGCCGTATTGAGGTTAGATTACTTTCGTGAGTTGCCAACAGATATTTGGAAGTTGTGTTATTTATGGACCGTTGAGACCGAAACCTAAAATTTGCTATTTAGACATTTATCTTTTATGGGCTCATTATTGGGTCATCGAATAGTGTTTAAATTCATATGTTTTATGATTTGTCTGTATGTTTGCACGTATTAATTGATTCGAATTTCAAAAGCCGAATAGCAGTAATGACAAAGGAATTTTATATACGTTTACCAGTTGGTGGTTGGCTTTGCGTTGAAATTACATTGATGTAGAGCACTGTTAGAATACGCATCGCATCACCCGTATCAGTTTGTATTTGATAGGAGTATCAAATACAAACTTGAGAACGGAGTCATGATAGTCTTCATCAGTCACATCTGTTATGGGTTTTGTATTGACGAAGTGAAATTGATTTGAAAAAAAATTTCAGTGTCAAGAAAAAGGAGGAGTTGATAGTAGGCTATGGACGAATGAAAATACGATATTTCGGGGACAAAATATGGATAGGACAAAACTATCTTGGTTCTCAATTTTTTCTTTATAGTCCTATGCCATTATCGCGACAGATGAAGCCATATTTATTTTTCCCCACGTAGATATAGAACAATCATTTCGAGAAACCTTTTTACTTCTTCATTGGTGTACTTCGGCCCGAGCTATAACAATGTAATATCCATATCTTTACAAATCACGCGGCATACAAAGTCGGCGAACAAGTTTTTCCCGCATTAAATTATCTGCAATTATTTTACCCCTCGAAATGTGGAATAACATTAATTTTGTAAAGCAATTTGCACATGCCGACATGAATCAAGTGCGTGTCTACAAAACACCTTCACCGCACTCGTAATGGGGTACGTCCACACTTATACACCATTAAAAAGCTGACATAGAACCTTGAATACCGGAAGCCGCGTTTGTGAGAGCCCAGTAGCGGATCAAATTGATTAATTGGTGTCTGGGAGGGCATTGTAAGATTTTTTCCCTGTGACCGCGGTTTAACTTTCATTATATGGTATCAAGGTGTGGTGACTGGGTAAATTCTTTATTTTTTACGTTATTTAATGCAGTAGGAGATTTAACGTGATCGATGTTGAATGTGCTAATAAAAAGTTTATCACAGAATAATTTGTATTTAAAATGGGAAAGAAAAAAGTGGAATAAAATATATTTATACAAAGTAATTACAAATAATGTTGTTGGTTAGTTGTTGTTTCATAAATAACGACTTTTGAGATTAATAGTAAAACTGTCTCTGCGATCGTGTGTTATATCTCTATACCAAAAATAATCAAAATCACTTCAGCAGTATACTCACTTTGGCGTTTATGATGTTGACAAAACTAATATCACGTATCATTAATTTCATCGGCATATGTTAATACTTATTTGAGTCACTTAAAATTATACACACATCAACAGAAATATATCATCTACGATCCATTTCAATAATCGCAAAAAATCGTGAACAAATCCGTCAACACGTTGTCGTATTACGTCCGTTTGTAGCTCTGGGGAAGTCGCCGGGGAGGGTGTGGGAGTGTCGGCTCGGTCAAAGGGCCCTTTGATGTTTGCCGCCGGCTTAATGCACCGCCCGCGGCCCCGCGCCGCTCATCATTAGCAATTTCCCTGTAATTTATTTATTTGTACGAATTTCACGGTGCTATCGTGTGCTGTCGGGTTGCTGTGTCCTCTCTCATTGTCCTGCGACCTGGCCGCTGTGACGTCATTCGTAATTCCATTGGATCGATTGTGTTTTCATCTCGTGATGACTGAATTGCGATTTAAATTATAATTATATTAGGAACTAATTTTCCTTCTTAGGATAGGGCAGTTTTTTTCTCGATTTGTCGCTAGCGGTGTTTTAAATTTGCTTTGGAGCATACTTCCAGTCCAGACCACGTATTGCTACGAAGAATTTCCTAATGGAAAACCAACAATAAAACTTTGCTCGACACAAAAACTGAAGCTGGGACTTCTTGATCGTACGCAGCACAGTATCGTGATTTATATGATTTCGATAATACCATAATTTATTTGTTTTGAATCTTGTTATTGTTTTTGTAGTCTTCTAGACGGCCCAAAACCGCAAGCTACATCTCATATGGACGTATGAATTGTACCATACTAAGAAAGTTCTCGTACCAAAACACTTGAAATGTATAATTCGCGTTCTGAGGGAAAGTGTTATAATAAAAGCAAAGGAAAATTACGGCACGTGCAACAACCGTGCTCCAAGGAACTACTTGACCTCGCAAGTGCTTTGTTCCAACGCGGAAATAGTTTAAATACTACTCGTATTTAAAAGCGCGAACGTGCAAAGAAAACAATTGTATGAAATTCAATTGTCGTAAAAATAGACACGAGAAAGTGACAACCCAATTTAAATTGGTTGGGTGTGAAAAATTGGCTAATTCTTATTGGATCTATGTTCTCTACTATAGGCTTTTGCGGTTATTAATAAAGATTTTACAATATTTGTTATCTTCTTTTATATAAAATATAATTTGTATTATGATAGCATTTAGTGTTGTCAATTGAATCACAAATGCTCCTTAATTAAACAATTTATACATACATAACCTCACGCCAATTGTGTTTTCGCCCTACGTAATAGAGAACGAGTCTATTGCCGTTTTTGGGGCACAATTTAAGACTCCAGACTGCTATTTCTTAATGCATTAACCCAGTAACTTTGCCCGACTCGAGAATCTAACCCTGGACCGCTAGATCGCATAGCTCGTTAATCATATAATGTTAATTTAATTAGTTCAAAATTATATCGCGTATTATATCTATCATGAAATTCATGCCATCTTTACACTGTCTTCTCAGTAATTACAAAACAATATATTTTTTCTATCTGAAAAAAATATCGCTATATCTAGAACGCTGTTCTACCATTCTAAGAAATAGTGTTTCTGTTTCATTTCTAAAGTTCTTTCAATGTTATTACGTTTAAAAAAGATAAGTCAGAAGTAAATTCGTGCGAACTGCACCCTGGGAAGCAGCGAAAAAGGTCTTTCATTTTTCATATAGCTAGTTATGAATAAAATGACGATGAATGAAATCTGTTTATTATATAATAGTGTTTTTTAAATATTATTCGTTTGCGCTATATCATTAAGTTTGTATTTGTGTAACATCTGTGTTTATTTCGTTCTCATTAAAAGTTTTAGTTGTTTTAGTAAATAAAATAGTTTTATTAAATACGTACTACGTATTACTAAACGAATGCGAAATATACATATAATGTCATGAAACTTCCGTTACGTACCCTAACCCCACACCCACACAGGATCAGCTGTAAATCTTTTGCAGAAAGGATTCACAGCTGTACAATCTACGTCTTATGTCCGGCTTTTAATAAAACTCAAACTCCACCGTTTGGGGTGGAATGGATCCCTTAATAGACTACTAATTTCCGCGCCACAGTAAACATAGTAACGGTGTCGAGGGACCGCGTAGTGAGCTCAAAACCAACCGCAAAGGAAACAACAAGTCGAAGATTTAATTTAAAAACAACAAAAAGTGAATGCGCTAGGGTTGTCGCGCTCGGCGACACCCAAAAAAACACCGCTGTACATGAATAGCCAAGCTGAAGCTGAAGAACGTGCACTAAGCGCTTTTTGGGTATCGGCGATGTTGCCGAGTACTTCTTTACTATAAAGGGAGATATTATGGTTGCCAAGGTATTATGGTTGCCAAAAGAAATAGGATGTGTAAAGAACAATTTCTTTTTACATTATTGAGTGTTGTACGAGTATAAGTCATTCCCATAATGTAAATTTATAAAAATAATAATGATATTAATTACCTTATGAAAACAAACTGTAGCTCTTTTTGTATACTACAAGTACAATCAAACTGATCTTTAAATGGCCGTGTCTAAGATTATACCGCAATTTGATAATTGAAACTTATTAGTTTATACGTAAAATAAATTAGTTGAGTTATTACTCAGCAAAAGCGAGCCAATGCGTGGGCGATGTCGATGCACCGCCCACGGTCTCGCCGTTTGTAGGACTTCACAGAACACAATTAGCCGCCTCGTGTCTAGCAGACTTTTGTACCTAACAGCTAAAAAGGACATCGTTCGTAATTTTTTCCGTATTTTAATATTTGAAAGCGGGCGGAAATCTACTTTTCCATCAATATCATGATTGGTCTTAGATTACTGTTTTCATTTAACGTCTTAAATATTACTGTTTTAATTGAAAATTCCATTTATAAACAAAAAATGCGTTAAAAACGCGTTGATGTGACATTTCTGAATGTTATTTCGAACCTGCGCCAACCCTAAAGTCATACGTGAGTGCCGAAAAATTCTGTCTCACGTGCATTCCGGCACTCGCGTGAAGAGGCGGACTCATTAGTGGCCGCTGAGCGAGACGATACAGGCCTCTACCCCCCACCCCTCGGTAACTTAGATATTGCAGATAAGGACCGTGATGCGCGAATAACAACACCTGTAAATTTCAACTATAAATTTTCATTTACATATATATTTTTTTATCTCTTATATCACTGAGATCTGTCGCCTTTGGGACATTTAACAGTGGGTGTATTTACATTAATGTCATTTTTTTTAATTGTCGTCGCCTTGTGTCAGTTCGCTTTGGAATTTGGATGTTGTTGTTAGTAGGGTACTCTTATTTAATGTCCAGGCAATCTCAAAATAAATACGGAAGACTTTTCTTTTTAAGCGATATCAGCATTTTACTACTACACAAACAGTTTAGTAACAAATTCGTATTTTAGAATATACACACTAAAGAAATAGCAAACTCTTAAAAAAACACTTCATTGCATAATATACACAATACAAAATGACCTTAGGGATGGAAATTTGCAAATAAATCTTATACGGCAACAGTGATATTGCGTCCGGCTCCCTGAGCTGCACGTACATAGCTAGATCTCAATCACACGTGACAAATCAGCGTGTCAACTTACGTTCGATGCAATATAATTAACAAAAGTGAAATCAATGAGGGGTTCGCGCGAGCGGGCGGCCGGCGGCGCGCGCGACATCAAAGCGTCCGCACAAAGGCGCCGCGCCCGCCCGCCCGACCGCCCGCCCGCCGGCCGCACCGCGCGCTGACCCCGCGCCGCGCGTGCCAACTAATCAACATGTGCTCAAGAACTCGTGTCTGCCATTCAGATTCGTTTTTTACGATTTATCGCCTCGTACGATAGCGTTTCGCGTGGACATTACTTTTTTTTAACAACTGCACGCCATTTTCACAAAGTGCGTATTAATTTTACTAGGCGGATTGGTGCCGGGCATGGTGAATGCTAAAATGTATGGTTAATAAAGCCTACGAAAGAAAATAACGCTATATCTTTTGCTGAGGCATAAAACACTAGTTCATAATTCGATGATAATATATTCATGTTTGCCCGGCTCATCAAAAAACCTATTTTTTTGTAGATATTTGAAAAGAAAAGAAAGAAAAGTTACTATCTTATCGTGACGACCTATTCATTGCAATAGAATAGTCCAAGATGACTTCTTAACTAGGCCACTTAGGAAAAATGCTTTAATTTTTATATGAAACGCGTGCATTTTGCTACTCTGTCAATATTTATTCAATATAAATTCACACAGCGATATATTCACGTTTACTTTTGCAAACAGTATCAGCATATTAATTAATTATTATATTAAACAGGCTTCTGTTAAAGTTGCACACAGGCGGTCGATAAAAGCTTCAATAATTGGCAGGTATTTATTTCGTCGGTCGAGATAATTGGCACAAAACACACGTGTCTACTGCTGTTTTCCTTTAAGCTTTGTGAATGTGTTGCGCTATAAAAGAAGCAAGCTAACATAAATAAATACTCTTTAAAGTTTTCAAGTGTACATTACCAATGGGAAATCCTTTGACTTTTGAAATGAGAAAATGAATTTTGCATTTCTTTAGTTACCTATTTCTTTTTTATTTTTAGTTGCATGACTGAGGATTGAATTTTTTTATTAGAGTACTATGTTTTTATGCTCGTAGTAAAATACCGACATCCTGACGTGAATTTCCGAGGTTCGCAACGTGTCATTCTAGAACCATGTTTAGTTAGTTTTGTCTTTTTAGGCTACATAACAGGGGCCAGACCTATTAACGTATCAGACTGGGAAATTTCTAACTCATCTGTCCTGCACCATCTCCCGCCAATCTTCGACATGGAGATGCCGCAGGTCCTTTTCGACCTCATCCTTCCAATCGTACCAGGGTCGTCCAACCGAGCGACGATTGCACGGACGACCCAGATACACCCGATTTACCGCACGATCCTCATCCATTCTTTCTAGGTGTCCAAGCCAGCGAAGTCTGTGGGCTTAAGTCTCGCCAATGATATTTGGTTCATCAATAAATTTTTCAATTTCCCTATTAGTCCTAATTCGCCAACTGTCATCCTCCAAAATTTTCCGTACCATGTTACGAGACTGATACTAAGAGAAATAAAATGGTAAATATATTAATATATACTGGCGAAGCAAAGTGAGTACACCGGTAGTTAATTGCAGTGCGCTGAAATTGTATCGACTAGGCAGAAACGATTGCGCTTATCGATAATGATACACAATTATGCGGCCTGACGAAACACGAACCACTTGAATTGGACATTATATACATATGTATGTCGGAAACATAGGCCGAGTGAAAAACTTTTAAGACATTCAGACGCTATATTTCCAATAAAACTTGACAAATTATAGTACACAACGAAACGTGAGACAGTTCCTAGGCACTTGTTGTCCGCGCGGTGGTTCGAAGAGAATTGACGACGTTCAAGCTGCCACTCCCACTCGTCGACATCGCTTGACGTCCCCACTCTTCGACTCCGCACGGAAGTGAGCTAGACTCTGCCGAGCGTGCTATCTGCACACTTCGTTTCGCTGTCAGTTGAAGTCCTGTACTAATGACCAACCCGACACGGCCATCCTACAGGACACACGTCTCTGTGTGTTAGTCTGTAAACAAAATTCATGTGCAAAGTATCATATAGCTCAGCTAGTCCTGACTTAGCCCAGGTAAAGGTCATACAATAATACTGAGGCTTAGATTGTTCTTAATAATCTACTCACAGAAGAATTTTCATTAATTCTTAACACAAAGCAAAGACAGTTTCAAAGCACTACTGATTACTTGATTCATGACCTCCAATTATCACACTAAATTAAACAAACAAGCTATACACGTGATTCATGGCCATCCAGTAACACCACTTACTTAGCCATTTCATTTGCGCATCCCCTTTGGATCGCACATGGTTCCTACAGCAATCCCCAACAATCACCGTGTACACTTAAACATTACCCAAAATGTTATCACTTATGACGCTGTCACTTAGGTCTTCCTCAAGTTCATCAGGTATGCTTTGACCCCTCTGGCATTTTTCTAAGCCTATCATGACCGTACTTGTAAGTGTTCTTAAAGTTAAACGTCTTTTAGGTATAGGGATAACTATTTTACTTCATTATTGAAATTAAATTATCATAAACTTAGATAAACTAGACACAGACTACTGCTGCAAAATCTCCATGCAATCCATACTATCAGTAATGATGACCCTAAATGCGATATACGTGCCTACACACACTTGGTCAGCTCTGTGACTAGTGCTAGGTGATAGTCAGCTCTGTGACTATACCATAAATTTGATAGTCAGCTCTGTGACTCGTGCTAGGTGATAGTCAGCCCCGTGACTATACCTTAAATTTGATAGTCATCTCTGTGACTAGTGATAGGTGATAGTCAGCCCCGTGACTATACCATAAATTTGATAGTCATCTCTGTGACTATGTATGTTAAACATTCATTCGTTAGTCTGATTGCATAAAACACCCACAAATTCAATTAATACAAACTCGCCTACAGTAAATTTAGAAATTATTGTCTTTACAATCGCATGAAACATAACTCGACTTGTTGGCAGTAATAATTTCGGTTAATTATGTGAGTAGCATTAACTATTTCAATACCTGAGCCACGTACCAAGCCAGTCCATCAAATCAACTTTATGATAATGACTTCAAATTTTATCGTAAGAGAGTCTCCAAGTAAGTTTCCTTCGAGCCACGGCTCCTTAGCCAACCGGCAATCACATTGCCCCAATCCACTCATTGGATCCCGACCTCCGCCAGTGTTAAACGCAAATCGCATGCTATGATTACGAAGTAACCCCTGGTACGGTCATACGCAATACGCCCGATATAGTCCCCTTACTCGAGTCTCAACTTACATCATCACTAACTGAATCAACATCAGTAATTATCAGGATTACTATCAACATTAACTTCGACTGGTACGTGACACTGACATCTTTTTTGACTACTAGTTGTTATTCGTAACTCCGTATGTGAAACATTACACTTCAAAAAGAACATTGCTTACTACATTTTCCATTGTGGACTATCTCACACTATATTTTATTTTTCAAATCGGACTAGTATTTCCTCAGATTAGCGTGTTCAAGCAAAAACAAAAGAAAACAAACTCTTCAGCTTTAATATTAGTAAAGGTCGTGTGTGAATACGAATTTTAAATTCGAAGCTTGAAACACCATACGGTCCCCTTGCAAAACTTTATAATTACACTGCACACAGTCTGTTCAGTAATAACTATTCGTGCCTTTCAGATACCATTCATAGCAACTACATTACTAGTACGTTTACCATTTAAATTTAAGGTAAATCCTTTTTAGTAATTAAAAGTTTACAGACCATCATTCCATTATAAAGTGAGCGTCAGTGGTTGTACCACTCAAAACCAGGCATTCTCGAACCGCGCTGCGCAACCGCCAGGTTACGCCGCTGCCAGGCTGCGCCGCGGTAGGCTGCGCCGCCGCCGCCACACGTGCCGCCGCCGCCACACGCGCCGCCGCCGCACGTATCGGGTTCACTATAACACGAATTATAGTACATGAAATTAATTATTCACCGAGACCATTTATTATACGAAGGAGCAACAATGATCGCCTTGCGTATTTTGCATATGTGGGGTAATTGTTAGAATTAGTTTTCATAACATTAAAATGATATTAGCAACATCCAAGTCACGTGGACACAAAGGTTTAACTATTGTTTGAAATTGGGCCAGCTTAAGACACTCTTAAGACACTAAATTTAAGGACGGATCAAAAGTTGAAGTATAAAAGTTGTTGGATCTTACCGGGTTCAAACCACTTATCTCTTAAACTTATCCGCCAGCTCCGTAGCAATGCAGTCGCTCGGAAATTGTGACTCCGCTGCAGGCGTTAACGTGGATAGCCCCGTAGTCAGGATCCATGCAGGTGTGGGGGCCACACACACTGCACCACAACCCCAACATCGGCGGTCGTCCGCCAATAACATTCGCTGCACTTAACCTGGAACTATCTTACAATACACTCACAGTTTACTATCGCCCGAAGTTGCTGGTGTAGCCCAGGGCTCAGCGACCGCTCGCGTCTTTTATTACTACGAGTTTGCTAACTTGACCGTATTCAAACGTAAAAGAGACTTACGAGGGTATTCTGCACAAGGAATGTACTTAGTAGTACACGTAACTTCATATAAAACGGTAACCGTATCAATGTTTTGCGGACATAAAGAGCGTAATTCAGTTGAAAACTAATCCACGTCCCTCAATTATGTGTTACCTACTCCTTGAGCCACGACTTTGCATCACCGCGAAGACAACTACCTATCCGCTCAAGACACTCGCGATCATTCCACCTATTTATTTCGCAACCGCACTCCTATTCTACACACCACACGTCAAAATAATGGATACTGGGATCGAACGGCGACATGTAGACACTTTAAGAACGCACGTGAACTACGTTGAGTATTTTCCCGCCGTATCACTATCATCGCACAGAGTGTGAAATATCCCCCGTTATGCCCACTAACTGTCACAACTAAAGGCATCGGTTGAATATTACTTTCGCTACGCGGCCGCGACAAGTACCAGCAACCGATTTTCAATCGCATCCAAACTAGCACAAGCCCGATTCAACACTTCGTCTTGACTTACGCGATACGTGGCTTAATCACGGGAACGATGCTTAAGCATTTCGTGACCCACGCGTGTTTAGGTGGCTTACGCTGACACTCGACCGAACTATCGCTGAAAATAATATCACGATACCTACTTTTTTTTTTTTTTCACCTTCCACCGCTATTGTTACGTTTTGAACGGCTCGACATGTTACGCGATTTAGAAACCACATGCACAAAACAACGCAAAACGCACTATTCTCGTTACGCAAGAATTAAAATTTTCAAAACGATAAACCCTACGGAAACCGAGTTCTTTCACGCAACTTCTATGCATCAAAATCAGAGTAGGCGCAAGATACACACAAAGCTTATAGAAACTCTATGTGGATCCCACTTCTGATGTCGGAAACATAGGCCGAGTGAAAAACTTTTAAGACATTCAGACGCTATATTTCCAATAAAACTTGACAAATTATAGTACACAACGAAACGTGAGACAGTTCCTAGGCACTTGTTGTCCGCGCGGTGGTTCGAAGAGAATTGACGACGTTCAAGCTGCCACTCCCACTCGTCGACATCGCTTGACGTCCCCACTCTTCGACTCCGCACGGAAGTGAGCTAGACTCTGCCGAGCGTGCTATCTGCACACTTCGTTTCGCTGTCAGTTGAAGTCCTGTACTAATGACCAACCCGACATGTATATTTGTTCTCATTATTATGATTATCGCTATTCGGGACTCTATGAAACTCCCATTCATAGTTTAAGTATGATTTTTTGCTTATCAATGGTCAATTAAAAGAAAACTTGAGTGTGGTTTTTTATAAAACAATTTTAATCTAAAATCATTTTCTTGTGAGGATTTACAAAACTGACCAAGTATAATGTAGAGTGATATTTTTATGTGCAAATAATAGTCGCATACCTATTGTATTTGAACAATTCCATTTTGGCGATATGACGGTTCTTGAAGGCTATATTGTAATAGGTTAGGGGCCGCCGTGGCAGCTCAAAGCTCGCCACAATATTTATCGGCGGTGCTGTATCAATGCGGCACAAAGCGCCGGCGGAAGCCCACCTCACCGTGGCGCGACATCGCTTCGTGACCCATGCGGGAGGCGAGCGCGATGTCCGACATTCTTTCGACAGTGTAATATATTTTTGTCGTACTTTGCGCTTATGAAAAATCAACGTGAAATAAATTTTAGGCAGCTAAGCGTCTTTTAAAGTTTGATTTGACTTATGATTCTATAACTTGGTGTAATAAAAAATAAGTGAATTCCGTCTTCATCTGGTCATTTGCGGCACATGTTAGTGAAGGGTAAGTTAAACAAGTCCAGGCGTTTTTAGTTTACTACTGTGAAGGTAAAAATATACCACAGTTGCGATAGGAACTGAATTTGTAATAATGACAATGGAATAACAGGTACAATCTTGAATTTATGACAATGTGATTTTAGCGTCAATGTGATTGTAGCGGCTGGGCCCAGCGTCCCCTTTGTAAATGAAAAAACTGCTCATTCTTCTTAATTTATAGTAAATATTCATTGGGCGATAACGCGTAGGTATGAAATACACTGTGGAAGTATGTTAAACCGCGTGGCGTCCATGTCTCGCGCCAACTCTTTATCTGGCCCATTGTTGACTGCCTCTATCACTGGATTCCTTTTTACACAGAGCCTTTGACGCCGCTCTTTGTTTGCCGCAAGATCAGAATGAGACCCCAATGCTTGAATCGATGCGTGACATCTATTTGTGCGGGCTGCAATATTTTTATTATTGTGCTCCGTACAATAGTTTCATATTTGTATCATATTGAAAGCAGACGCGCTTTATGTAGCGCTGCGATGCTCTGTTATGTACCCGCCGGCTGTTTGATGCATTGTCTTTTTTATTAAAATGTTGTCATGCTCGCCCATATTGATTTGTATTGTAACTGTACTTTGTTATTTATTTATTCTATATATTTGATTATTGATTGACGTTGCATAATATGCTAAGTATGCTGTCCAACAAACATAAAGCACCGATAAACCACAAGTCCAGCTCCAAGCAATTTGTAGGGTAATGTTTTCGTCTACGCGATCATAAAGCAAGGTCGCGTGATGTCGCTGGAGGCTTTCAATTCTCTAGAGTTCTATGGACGGCTCATGTCCAGCAGAGGCTATCCTTCTATACATATAAAGGGGAATATTTAACGAGCTCTTTATAAACACTGCAGGTGTGGCAGGCGCGGTCGCAGCTTCAAGTTTTGGTAGGGGTCACTAATAATAATAAAATTTTAGATTAAACTAGATTTTACTGCACAATAAATAATTTTTAAACACAATTTTAAAGCACCGTTAGATATCAGCCAACCATAAAATGCATCGCGGCTAGGGGTAAAAAAAATATGCATTTTTTATTTTGTAAATATTTTAGGCCTCCCCCAAAGTTTTTGGAAGTCTGGGGGAGGCCTGTGCCCAGTGGACGTCTTTCGCTTGATGATGATAACGATGATGATGATGAAATATTTTTGAATTCTTCAATTTGGCTTGTACAATTTTGGGAAGGGAGGACATGTTTCTGTGAAAAAAAAGCTGGAATAGCATAACATATTCATAATCAGAACCTACCAGGTGCTAACTAATTAATTATGGAAAATTCTACATAATGAAAAAAAATTAACTATAATAGTTTTTTTAGAATTTCCCAAGACAATCTCAAGAGGGGCGGATTGGAGTTATAGAAATCTCAATGTCTTACATTAGATGGTCTGTTTCATAATCGTGTAATACGAAGTGCGAAATTATAATTTAACGTTAAAAGGAAATGCTTTCGGAGAGCTTTCAAAGCATCGATCCCTAAATAAAAAGAAAGTTATATTCAAGAACTGCACACCCTCTGTATATTTCTTGTATCTGATATAACAATACCAGGTACAATAAAATAATAATAATAATTGTACCTACATGTGTTTTGAAATGATTAAAATACAACGAAAAAATTATGATTATTTCTCGTAAAACAATGGATGTTTCTCGATATTTTATATACTATTTGGATAGCACAGGACTTAATAGCAGGCATATAATATATGCAATATTTTACTATAAGTTCGGAAAAGTAGCAATGCCTGTTCATTGCGTACTAAATATGAATGTTACTAATATACGATAATTATAACCACTATTATTGTATCTGTTAAGCGTCCATCGAAGTATTATCTAACAACATAAACAGAGTCTATTTGCCGTGTTTCCCGTTGACAATGCAATTTTAGTTAATTCGATAGTCAGGCCGGGCCGCGCCGCGCCGCTCCGCGCACCGGCCGCGTCGGGCCCGCCCGGCGACCGCTCGGCGAATATTAAACTAATTATGAACAAACCGAGCTGGCCCACAACACAAATTAAGCTCTCCGCTCCATTACCGCACTAAATAATCTTACGGATGGCCAACGGCTGTTACGCATACCCACGTTTTACGCGTCATGCAGTTGCGGTTGGCCGTTTTAGTTGGAACAGCTAGGTGAGAAGATATTTGATTGAGATGAATGGTCTATTCTATTTTGTTGGCAGTTCTAAGAATACTACAGATACATAATTGCGTGGATATCATTTCGTAAGAGACGCAAGTGAAATAGTATTGAATTTGTTTGCTACGATTTCATGCTTGAACTGGTATTCTGATTTATCATGATTTCAGTACTATCTATGATCCCAATCCTAAAGACTGTTATAGTGCTTTCTTTTATAGTTTACTAAATCGATGCTAAACGGGGCACATGTAAAAGCTAGTTGTGAATGGCGTTCCGATCAGGTCATTAAAGCAAAAAGGTAAATTTCTTATTATACCCATGTAACAGAAGTGTAAAGAAATCAAGTAGCCTTTTTAAATAGAAAGTACAAATTGTAACAGTAAAACAAAACACAAAATAAATACAAAACGCTTCCGCCATCTACAATATGATAAAAATACCACAGCGAGTACGAAAATGCGACGGATATATTGTAAAACGCTGCTGATTAACACAAGCAGGCAAAGGTTAAACGGAACAAGCTACGAAGCCGTGACGCAAACACTCTCTGTAGATGGATGTCACCTTTGTCAAATAAGTTGAACACAACAGGGTATCACGAAAACAAAAGATGTTATTTCATAACTCGTAATAAAGACGAAACTCTTTGACAGCGTTTTAAAATTAAATTCCTGCTTACCTACCCCTTTTTATTAAAAAAAATGTTGAAAGCGAATTGGGAGTCGTCATCGACGCCACCTGGAGAACTCTCGACGGCTCAATACTACAGCTATCAAAGGAGGCCGATTTAATACCAAGGAATGATTTAATTACAAAGTCGCAACACGATCCGCCTCTCCACGCAGGCGACGCGCGAAAGGAGCGATTACACAGGGGCTTTGTGTATATTCATATAAATCGCGGAAAATCTGCCATTTTTGCAGTGGGAACGTGTGTTACGCAAAGGGAATGAATGCTACGGTAGGTGGTTTGTCCGAGCGGACGCTGCTTTGTTGTTCTTAACAAATTGTATACATACAAACTAATACAATACCTAAATGCGAATGTTGTACTGTCTGTTCGATTCAACAGTTAAGCTGCTAAATCTATTTTTATGACTTTAGATATGGGTATAGGCTTCTGGAGAAGGGCTGAAGGCTATAGTATACTTATAGACTAGTTTAATACAGTGTTGCGTCCCAAGCTGCGCTTATCTGGTAGTCCTGACTATAAATATAATTCAGAAAGGAGGTTGTTTCTGTAGTGTGTCGTGTCTTAACTGCTCAAGCGTTAAAGGGGTGCACCCCCTAAAATAACTTACGGGGTCTTTTCGTGAAGACTCAAAGTACTCTTCTAGAGGACTAGTATTCTTAGTAGTACAAAAAAATCTAATTTTGTATGCCATTTTCGCAATGATGACTTAATTTCAGTTATAGCTGATGATAAATCGGTTTAATTGTCTACGGTACAGAGAAGCTTGTGATAGATTGTTTTCACCTGTGGCTTACATGTCGCTATGGCAATATTAATAATAAACAGCCGTACAAAGGCAGTGCTCACTAGCCAACATACAAAGGGAAACGGCAGATTGCTCGCTTCCTTCCGACAATGTGCAACAACCCCCTACACACGTGTCATTACACCGAAATACGATGACTTTAAAATCACAGCGAGTGACCTCAAAGAACATAATGTCACCACCTCTTTACCCAAAAAGTGGGTATCCCTTGTGACAAAATAGAAATTTGACAGCGACGTAGCTAAATAAAATAAAAAACGCGCCCGTGTGAACGGGACTTAAAAGAAAAAGCCTCAAGTTCAAAGGGAAGATATAAATGAGAGCGTTCACTCCTTTATGTAAGGTTCCGTTGAATTTTTTATAGATGCCTCCGCTGTTTGGTGTGTAGAGTGCCTAATGAGTTGTCTTTGTGAGGATTTAAACTTTGTACGGAGAAATTCATTTTACGTGCCGGCATACAAACGCCACTTGGCGAATTTAACCGGCTACACTTGAATTTTTGTATACAGCTTAATTTTATAGAGGATTTGGTGTACATGAAGAGGGTCGTGGCCGGTGAGGGGGTGAGGGCGCGGCGCGGGGGCCCGCGGTGTTACAGCCGCTTTGTAGTCGCCGGCTTTGATTTGTAATCCTTTTTTGGCGCGCAAATATCACTGCATGTCCTTTATTATGTTTGTAATCGATATCCGTTGCGTGCGTTTGTTTTGTCTGCATGACATTTGCTATTGATGTTTTATGTACGAATAGATTGTGGCACTTTCATGTCTAGTCCTTTGTAAGGCATAGATGAACTTACCAGTAAGTATCTATACTGTAATAAGTAGTGTTCCGTGCCTGGAAAAAAAGAAAAAACGAAGTATACATTGAGTTATTATAACGATTATTTCGATCAGGTTGGAAAAATCACATTAACTTTTATAAGGCAGCCATAGTAGTATAACACAGAGTTTTAACTAGTTTTGGCCCTTTCCCACCACACACCCGTCACAACTCTCGCGCCCCAGGACCAACAGCGGCATCCACAGCACCGAACTTCAGCGAATCTAAGGGACCCCAACCTGACATTAGCTGATATTTTTAATTGTAATCCAAATAGATTTGACCGCTTGACATCCGCTCAAAATGCTCATATCAGTCAACCAATGATCTGGTAATTATTTAAATATCTTATCAAAATATCACCTTTGTAAAACGTAACAACAATGAAGGTGAAACGATGGTCGCAGTAACGCGGGCCCGCTCCAATGGTATCATTATTCGGGTGAAAATTATTGAGTTACACTGAGGTTAAGTGGGCCTTTTAACTTCTATCGCTTATTAAAACGGCGCGAGGGAACTGTCACAGCGGAGATGTCGTGTTTGGAGCGAAACATCGTGCCAAATTGGGGCAAGTTTTGACTGTAATGAAAAATAACTTGTTGCATGCCTATAGAGATTATTATTTCTTGTGGAGTTGAATTTTAATTTTAAATTAGAGTAATTTTAAATTGATTATAAAATGCCAAGCAATATGCAGGCTTATTGAAAGAGAGCTGTCAATGTTATGGAAACATGATTTAAATATTAATCATAATTTTCTACGCTAAAAATGTTTCTAAACGAAATCACTAAGCCTGTGTTTCAGAACGTTAAATTATAATTTAGAAAATCCCCACCGTTAGATGCCACAGTTAATTATAATATCTAGGCTATGCTGTGCAAAGTTGTATTAGTTTCGTCTCGCGTCAGCCGCCGATACTGACGGGCCTCGAGCGATGTTCGATAACTTTGATAATAACGAAGGGTGAATTGTCCTCATCAACTGTATCAGAGCCATGTTATAAGTTTCAGCTGTTTCGTGACGATGTTGGGTGGTACAATTTTGCTAGGGCACCAAATTTGTATACAACTACCTATAACATTTACGTAAGTCATACATAAATAATTTGTTTCAATAATATGTAGATATTGTTCGGGCCTAAACTAAAATTTGACCCAACATTGGGCCAAATGTTTGTGAATTGTTCAAACGCTTTCTATGTATCGCATGTTAATACGAAATATTGTATTATTAGGTTTGATTTTTTTCTTTCAATGTGTTTCCGCGTACAGTAAAAGCCAATCTCAATTTCGTATCCCCGCTGGCAAACATAAACAGTTTAGATGTACTCCCTGAATCATGGAATGAACACGGCAATACGATTTAGGCCTGGCAGTCTACCGGGCTTGCATTATGTAGATTGTGGGCGAGAGACGCTGCGGCCGCGGCGTCTCGCAAACCGAATTTATCGCGACGCTACGACGACGCCCCGCCAGCGCCTATTCAATCCAACGGAAACATCTGCCTCTCGGAGAATAGAAAAATTCACCACGCTCCAACTCGATAAGGACGCTAAGGTGTTCCCTACGTGCATTGTCAGTTTTTGATGCAAATTGTTGTTTGTGGTGACTATATGTCAATCTGTAATAGGTAGAGCATATTTTCGTTTGTCTTATAATAACGTCATTAGTGTGTCTATACCCGTTGTTATTTAAACATACAAAAGTCCGTAAAAAATTATCCTAAGATTCGGGTCTTGTGTTTCAAAAAATTTATATACCTATAGGCTGATGATGTTGAATTACGAATTGCTACAAATGCGGTACAGTCCTTGTTATGTCCAGATGTATCAGGTTTGGTTTATATAAATAAAACTAATAAAGCTTAGTTTCAATAGCGTCTGGCACGTCCACTCGGTCCGATATCAGAGGTAGTAGTGAACCGGTATGAGTGGAGAACAGCGCTTATATTAAGATTTATTTTAACGTCTATCTTACAATTTATCATTAATATTACCACTACGCTACAGTCCTAATAAAATTTGGTCTGGTAAAAGACAATTAAAATGGTGTTATGGAACTTGCATAAATACGCAATATTTTTGCCATAACGTTATGATATAGAAATTAAACTTGTCAGTATTCTTAAGTGACAGAATTATAAAGTAAAGTACACGTTCCTTTCGGCAATGTTTAATTAAAAATTTGCTAAGGTGGCGACTAAAATGAAAATCTTTGGCCAACTTTATACCGTGATAATGGAGAAATATGCACGTCGCGATCGAAGACCACCAAGACAATATCTAATATATCTTGTATGTATATCGGCTTATTTCCAAAAATTTTAAATACTCGTAAAGTTACATTAAGTTTACTATCATGTAAAAATAAAGTGCCGACTAAAAATCCGTTCGCTTAGTCTTAACTAATATTCTTTTATTGCATTTTATGACTAGTTTTATGCTTGTAAAACATTATCATGCCAAGGACGAAGTAAAATTTGTTTACGATTCATTATAAACTTTAATGATTCATTAGTTGTTTAAGGAAACTCGTAATAATAAAGTTTTTATCATAGCACGGTTGATATGACTGACAGTGTCAGTTTAACTAGCAAAATATTTCGCAATGATTTACGTCTCTCGAGTGGATTTTTACGCATTTCAAGATACTTACATAATTTATCTCGTTGTGGGTTATTGTTATTTTTTTTTGTCAGGTTCTTTTTAGTCTTGTAATATATTTAGTCATAATACTCGCGGTCGGATAAACTAATCCTTGATTTCGGCGATATTAGATGGTCAGTCCAAATTAACAGTCAGTATGTGGCGAGATATGTTTTTTTTTTCAATTAATTATATAACATAATAAATATATTTCTTCTTTATATACAATATTTCAAAAATTGTAAAATTATTTTTTAATTTTTTGTTTGCATGGAATAAAAGGCTATTTTATTTTATTTTTATTTATGTGGCGAGAACGACGACATTTAAGCCACAGCGGCGGTTAGTTCTCCATGCTATAAAAAATTTAGCATATAGCTGATTAGTTAAAAATCTCTTATGCTTAGGTACGATTTCCAAAAAATGTAGTTGCTCCTTTATCTGCGGGCTCCGATCGGATATCGCAGCAATCGCTCAACGAATTTACTTAGCGTCGCGAAGTGCACCGAGCCCCACCCAAATTACTATTTCAATCTTGAGCCTCTCCGAGACAAACTCCATCCGCACTCCCCTCCTCCCCCTTACCTCTCCCCGCAGACTCCGCACCATCGCCCTCCAGGTACAGCACACTCCGCCAATATGAAAGAAGACAATTGATTTCGCAATTGGATCCGTCATTGCCAATGATGGAGAGGTTTTCCCTTTCAAATGCGGCCCTAGCATAAATGAGTTGAGGAAGATAATTCGCGATTTTTTCTGCCATTTCAGTTAAATTTATGTCGTATTGATAAATAAATAAAATAATAATAAAATACATTACGTAAGTAGTAGAAGTAAGGAAATGCGAATATTCTTTAGCGTAAATGAATTGGTTTGGTCACGCAGTTTCGTTGGATAGCGTCTTAATGCCTAATACTGCCTTCCCTTTTCTATCAGTATTTAGATGATCAGTATGTAAAGTATATTATTTTTGCTTAATTAATGATGCAAATAAACGAAGAACATGTAGAGTAATATGACCAGGGTCATATTAACTCGTGGTATGAATGAGTCGGCTCGACGGATGAGCCCCGATGATAATTTTTGGCGCCTCATAACTTACCATTGAGTAATGAAACGATTAGTTGAGCCTTTTGATATTAAGAGCTCATCACCGTTCAAAAATAATCAGTGCGTTGCTGCCGTTAGAGGTAAATACAGCCTGTTTTCTTGAAGGTCTTATCATTCTGAAAATGGAGACGTGAAGGCTAAATATTATTCTAAAAAATTGTGACTCGTTCTACATCTTCTCCTAAAAAGAGGGGACTAGGTTCATCGGTGAAATTTGTGGCTGACGATACAAGATAGGTTTGGATTACTTAAGCGATTATTTATTAAGTTGTATTTATTGTTCAATCGGTTATGTGTAAAACAATATTATCGCAATAGCATAATCAATAAAAAAAGACAACACAAGTTAATCAACTTGGCTCTTTTGCTTTTTAATATATAAAACTGCCGGTACCAGTAAAAGATTTGAATATTAAGTGTGACAAATTCCCTGCGACCACAAACGATTCATGAAATCAAACGATATTTACGCGAAATACACGGCAATGTTGATAATAAGAAAATCGTCTCGCCCCCAAAGGATACTCTTACATCAAACGGAATGCACTAACTATAAGGTTGTCGAGCTACTCACTTAATTTTTTTTTTTTAATAAGTATTTGCTTTGTAGGAAACGTTTGTCTCTATTTAGTTATCTACTAATAAGAAAAGAAAAAAGTTAATGACAAATTACACTAAAACCCCCATTAAACCAGAAAATGCTGCAGAGCTGGAATATGTAAACGAGTACACATACTTGGGCCAAATAATATCTCCAACAGACATCACAACAAAAGAAATTCAAAATAGAATAAACCTAGGATGGAAGAGATACTGGGCTCTAAAAGACGTAATGAAAAACTCGGCTATACCAATAGATGGGAAGAAGAAAATATTCAATACATGCATTCTACCAAGCATGACATACGGATGTCAAACATGGAGTTGTACAAAGAAAAATATTAAGTCACTAGAAACTTGCCAACACCGAATGGAAAGAAGCATACTCAACATAAAATTAAGAGACAAAATTAAGTTAAAAACAATAAGAAAACAAACCAACATCATAGATATAAAACACCAAATCAAACAACTGAAATGGAAATGGGCAGGACACCTAACAAGAAGTAGGATAGAAAAGTGGACGAACGAAGTGACGGAATGGTGCCTTAGATATAAAAAGAGATGTAAAGGCAGGCAGCATCGAAGATGGGAGGACGATATCAAGGAGATAGCAGGACCATGCTGGATGAGGATAGCAAGGGACAGATCGTTGTGGAGAACACTTGGGGAGGCCTATGCCAAAGAGCAAGACAATCACGAAACCGGTGTCTAATACAAATAATAACATTTAATTATGTTGCTTTCAGAAACAACCAAGATTAATATTAGTAGTGCATAAGTAGTTATAAGATGAAATGTAACATGTAGGATTGTTAATAAAGGCTTTTATTATTATTATAATAAGAAAAATTATGTATCCAGTAATAGTAATTACCTTGGACATAGATATTTAAAAAGTTCCTTAATTTAAGACATTCTTGCAATTTTTAAGGGAAAAGTTTTATGCCTGTATATATTCTAACACTAATTTAGTTAATGCAACCAATAATAAATTCTTGGTATTTTGTGTTTGTTGAATTGTTAGCGAGTTGTGTGTAGGAACCTGTAGCGTTTGTTTAAACTCAACTTTAAACATATCGTTCGATAATTTTTCAAAAACGGATAATTAATTTTTCATGTGCAATTAAAAAAATACATAATTTATGTACATATACATACTTAAACTCACGCCTGTATTCCCCGAAGGTGTAGGCAGAGGTGCATTTCTGCATCCATATTTCGCCAAGTATGTATCAGTCCTACGTAAAAGGGAGCGAGCCTATTCCCGTTTTTCGGGCACATTTCCAGAGTCCGTGCTGTTACCGAGAATTTCCTAATGGAAAACCCAATAACACTGTCCGACCCGGGAATCAAACCCAGGACCTCTAGATCGCACGGCACATACTTGTTCCGCGAGACCACGAGGCAGACATAAATTTATGTAATAATAGTAATTGGGTGGAATGCCATGTTTATTATTAAAAATGGAACAAGTGACTGGTTATTGTTAAATAATAATATTATGGAAACGTTAACGTGTATTGTTTTACTTAACGTTGAATTTGAATTATTAAATTTGCGTGCTTTTAAATATAATTAACTGCAACGGCTGACATTATTTTTTTTACAAATGAAGTTCAAATGAGAGGGTTTGTACCCTCTCAATGGTAGAGGAGGCCCGTGCCCAGCAGTGGGACGTATATGGGCTGATGATGAAGTTCAAATACCGGTAAGCGTAGCGTTAGCTTTCTCTTTACAAGGCTGATCTCAAAAATATCATAATTTTTAGATTCAGGTTGATTTAAATAGGTCGCATTTAAAAGTTTTGGAGGATGCTAATGTCCACCTCAAAATAAATTAAAATATGGTGATGATAAGAGGAATTTAATTATTCCTAGAAATTGTTTTAAAATAACTTCAAAACTTTATTATTTCTTTATTTTAAGGAAACCATTTAAAAATTAATATATGTTAATCATGCATATTTCGTTGATCAGTTATTCTCTCTTTTCTTCAAAACCTTTATTAGATGGAGCCAAATCGTAAATGTTACTCGATTAAGCAATCGGAGACAATGAAATATTTGTCGTGGCAGCCCTGCCGCACAGTCGTTCGGCCGCTGAAGGACGGCGGAAGATGAAAGGCTGGAGGCAGTGTTCGGCGCAACAAAGAGCTTTGTCTCTTCGCGCCCCTCGCGTTAACTTTGACTCTCAATGCCATGGATTCGAACCCCGGCTGAGGGTCACTCTAGAGGCGGCGGGGGGTAATTTTTGGACCCTTACATTTGAAAACTTACAGCGCTCTTAAACTGAAACAAGTTGTATAGTTTTGTGTGGTTGTTACAGTTCGCAGTCGTTCTTTTTTATTTCCAATGTACAAAGAGCTTATTCCTAAAAGTGAATTGTAGCCTGTTTGGGAGAAGGAATTAATAATTGTGGTATCGAATTAGATTCTATGATACATACTATATTCTTATCAGCCCACACCTTCTCCTAGCTGCCTTCTATCAGCCTTATTTATATCTGAGATGCTCAAGGCTTTACTCCGATGGTATAGTGCAGGTTGGCGGACTAGTCGTAGCATTTATAATGAACAATATGACGGGTTTAATACTTTATTTATTATTAAATAAATTTAATCTTTGAACGAAAAATTCGTTTGGACTTTAATGTTTTACTTTCTGTTCATTAGGTGTGTGAGAATTTTTACTTAATTAACCAGTGGTTAAAAGATTTTGGCACAGTAAGGAGCGAACAAAACACTATAATCAATGGAATCATTTGACGAATCATAATCACTTTTCCATATTTTAAAAATACTTAGAAGTGAGATAACAAATGAGTTATTTATTATTTTTATTAGCACGGTAAAGAGACCATCTTGAATTTAAACGCTTTGCGACCTAATTAAATGTTGTTTAGTAATCACATATGAAATGGTACAATCGACGGTACGTTAAAATTATACAAGCTTTGTCATCAGAGTGAGAGACGTCTATAGGATTTAATATGTTTAAAGTATTGAAGGTGTAGCAAAAATAGCATTATGTCAGAGCTTGAGGAAATTAAATAGCGACTTCAAAAGGCTCTTGAAGAAATATCTTCTGATTTTTTTCAGTAATTTCGAAAACACTTAAAGTCACAAAAATACCCTAGTGGCAATAAATTTAAGAAAGGCAATTTCTCGGTAGTAAAGATCATGAACCCAGAGATATTTCATACAATAAAACTTAAGGTTGGTAAAACGTACAACTTTTAAAGTTTTATTTCATTTCATATTGCAAGAAATTATGTTAACTTGGGACGTATCTCGTTTGTGACGCGCCCGCGGTCCAACGACGCTCTTGTGTGCACGCTCTCTTATTTTACTCACTAATACAAACAGCGAATTCCCTTTCATCTGTCCTTTTACAAAGCTTTATTTAAAATGTCTTGAGTTTTCCCTTATTACATGAACTTTGAACTCTTTCAGATTCGCCGACTTTGTATTTATTAGGATGTTTAAAGGAGGTTTTTTTATTGTTTGAGGTTTACATGTGTAAGGAAATCGTTTGGTTGTTACACCACGTTGGGCGCCATTAGGATTCTTTCAGCGCTGGAAAAATTGAGTTTACACTTGATCGTTATTGGGGTAGCGTTCAGACATTATATTGATTAGCGATATACTCAGTGACTTCAAGGCCAATAACACTCAGTTGTGGAGCATGCCCAGCTGTGGGACGTATGTATATGGGCTGATTATGATACTCAGTGATAACGTAACAACCGTTTCTATGATAGAATTTATTAGTTTTATAATCAAATCGTTCAAAATATATTAGTGAGGTAGAGAAGAAATAAGCAATTTATGTAATGGCTTTCTTAGTTTTTTTTATATATTTTCGATACATTTCCCTGAAAGAGAATATACCATTGGGTGAAATCACAACTAAAATAATAATTAATCATTGTGTGATAAAGCCTTGGCAATATTGATAATTATTAAAGAGATAATCATCATCATCATCATCATCATCATCAGCACATATGTCTACGTCCCACTGCTGGGCACGGGTCTCCTCTACAGCTGAGCGGGTTTAGGCCTTAGTCCACCACGCTGGCCTAGTGCAGGTTGGCGGTTAATAAAGGCATTTCCGCATAATTATACTAATAATAATTATAGAAAATATTTGTGTAGATAGAGCAGCATATTCGGCGTCGATTTAACAAAGGCGCGCGGGCGACAAATTGTCATTGTATGAAGTTTTAATTCGAAACGTATGCTTGATGATGATAGCGCGCGCACAAAGAGAACAGAAGTAATAAAGGGGTGTCGAGTGCTCGCAGCTCGCGCCCGGCGCCCGGCGCCTGCTACCCGCCCCGCCAAACACCGCGCGATATTGTACATCGAATAGCTCACGGACGGACGGACAGCGCCGCGTGTGCTCTGTGCCCTCACAGCCTGCTACCGGCATTTATTATCAGAGGGGGTGTTGCCGAGCCAACGGTCGCGCGGCCGCGTCTCGTCCGCGACCGTCGCAGACACCTCAAAGTGGAGCGTGCAAATTTGTACCCGACTGGGAACAATAAAAGTGCAGGTGGACCGCGGACGTCTCACCCACTCGTGGCGCGCCTCCCGCCTGCGTCTCGTGCCGTCGCGCGATCTCCCCGCATCAAAAGGACCCCGCGATACCATACAAAAGCCCTAATGAGACAAACCCGTGCCGTAATCGAGGCGACGGAAAAAGATGAGGCCCGAGAGGTACGAGGCAAATTTTAATAATTGTCAAAGCGGCGGCGCCGATCAAAGGCGAGGGGGTGTCGGCCGCGCCGCCCGCGTGTCCCTCTCCCGGTGCCCCCCCGCACGCCACGCCGCGCCCGCTCGTGCCGCCCGCGCCCCGTCGCACCTGTCACATGTGCTCACCGCGAGCCTCATTAGCGCTACTGATCTAATGCCACATCGAACTGGGCCGCGACGTCTAATTAAATTTAAAAGGAAATTTCAATTTTACGACTAAAATTTTAATACTTAAAGCCGGAGCCGCGGCGGTTCCGCAAAGGAGACGCGTTCAAAGGCGACGCCGTGCACGTTTTCGCAGATATTAAATGTGTTGACAATTTAATTTTTCATTTCCTCGGGGCGGCGGCGGGCGGCTCCGGGGGCCGGCGGGCGCGCCACCCGGCCGCGGGACGCCCGCTCCTTTGACGTCGCGATATTGTCTTTGTGCGGCGCGTGGGGTGAGTGGGGCCGCC
This sequence comes from Hemaris fuciformis, assembly GCA_907164795.1. Classification (NCBI taxonomy): domain Eukaryota; kingdom Metazoa; phylum Arthropoda; class Insecta; order Lepidoptera; family Sphingidae; genus Hemaris; species Hemaris fuciformis. The sequence goes on along the minus strand of OU015440.1, from coordinate 3,286,196 downwards.
GCCGACGGAGACTTTGTCGCAATACAATGTGTATCAATAAAACTTAGGATTGGCTTTTAGTGGTTGCACTTACGCTTTGTGAGGCGGCGCGCTCACCCTTTGACATTATATGTGGGGCGGCGTGGTGTGCGGCAGCGTGCGGCTGTGTGCGGGCGTGTGTTGTGTGCGCGCGGGTAATATCGCGCGAGACGAGCCGGCGCCGGCGGGTGCAGCGCGCGCTACAACCACGCGCCACTCTCTTTATTAATATCAGCGATCGCACCGGCCGCCGCGCCGCGCCGCACCGCACCGTCGCATCGCACAGCCGCCGGCGCTTCATGAGCTCTCTAATGACAACTCTAACTAATTACTACTCCCTACACATTACATACAGTTTTTATATCTCTAAACACGTCACTTGAAACTATCACGAATTAGGAATATGTGTAATTCGCCGCACCCGACATCTTCATGATATTCTCAAACGATGAAAGATCTCGAGCGTATTTAATATTCATTTTGAAAATGGGCCTGCGTAAAGTAATGGTAAAAGTAACTTTTCGCATATGTCTTTGATGTGTACGCTGTCAAAGGGATGCGTGGAGTTTATAACGATTTAATGGCTCAAAAAAGGTATCGCCGTTCGGTCCTTTGACGGAAACGGTCGGCCGAGCCGGTAATGTATTGCGATTGCATTGACCGTGCACATCGGCGCACGGCAGGGTTGTCGCTAGACTCGCTCCCGTCTCTCACCATAAAAAAGTGTACACATTTTTGTAATAAAATTACGTGTTTTAAAAGGACGTTACTACCGAGATTAAGGCGCACAGCAATGTAGTTAGTCGCCGGCGGACGATCAAAGGGCTCGCTCGGCCAATCAGACGCGTGGAAAGCCACTCGCGCCGCCCACTTTTGCGACCACGTGCGGCGCGCGCATTTTTACCGCGGAAATCTGACAGTTGCTTCACGGCTTCCGAAGGTGGTGGACGCGTTTCGCTGTCTCCTTTCATGACTTTGCGACGCGATCGTAGTTCGGAAATTCGTTCGTAACAGTTTCGTGTGTTTATCAGTGTATGTGTAATATTTAATCTGTGTCTACTATATCTGTGTGTAAATATAAGTGTAGTTTATCGTGAAAATATCCCGGATTGTATGTGAAATTGGGATTTTAAAAATTGCTATTTTTAGTACTCAGGTTAGAAAATTGAAGTAACTTTAAAAAGAGACTAACATACGGTTGCACAGGCGGCCGGTGCTTAACGCATCCCTCAACGGTACGGTCGTGGGCAAGTTTATGTGTCGTAGATGCTTAATGTTGTTAATATTAATATTTGAATGCACCCATTGTGCCGCTCCATCGGCCCGCTCTTGTTGCTTTTATATTGTTATTTTGTTTGACGGCGCTGTGTAAATTTTTATTAACAGTAATGGCACTTTTAACGTATTGTTTTTGTTGCTTTTGTTAGTTAACAAAAGATGCTTTGTATTATTGAGCTTTAAATTTCGCTTTAAAGTAGCCATAGAAAATGTAATTGTCATTGTATGTTAATTTTATAGTCCTAGTACTAACTAGTTATTCTAACACTAGTTAGAATCGAAAACGTGCTTCATCAAAAGGAGAGACAAGTCTCGCAACGGCTTCCTTAAGAAAAGACATCAACGCGCTCCGAAACTTTTCGCTACGAAAAGTATTCGTGGAATCTCGACAACTCAAGTCGACTCAAATAGTTTTATTTTCTCAAAAAGTAAATATATATAACAGTTAATATATAAAGTTCGGTGATTTATAAGGCTTATAAAAAGCAAGAGAAGATAAAAGTTTAATCACATATGTATTGGCGTTAGGCAAATTTAATATTAATGGTAATAAAACGTAAGTAAAACATGATTAAACAAAGTTAAACGTGATATCCAATTACAAATATGCAAAAAAAACCTGAAAATTATAATTATTATGAGTATGGTCTTGAAAGTTTCAATCAAAATTTCGTGTAACTTACTAAAATCTAATCACAAGATACATTTCGAAGAAGTAAAGGCAACATATTTATCAAAGTAGTTAATTGGTTTACTATATATGGAAAAAACATTGCAATAGAGTTAATTCAACGTAGATATAATTATGTAAGATATGATGGGGTTGTCATATCTTTTATAAAAACCCTGAAATAAATAAAGATAAAAAAGAGTTACATTCAACAGAGTTACTACTTCGGCGTCAAGTCAAACAAGAACGTTACTCATACGAATGAGAACAAAATTAAGTGGGGATTCTAACATTATTACAAAGTAAAACACTTTTTTTTTTAATAGACAAGTATCGATATTACGAACCAAGAGATTACTAAAGAAACAAGAAAATATTATATCAATCATATTGATATTGGAAATAATAGTCTTTTAAAACAATTGTTGGATGCGTAAACAAATCAAAAGAAATAATATTTGAGTAAGATATAGACGGGATATCTTACTTATTCTAAGCTAATAACATCTTTAACATCTTCGTAATATATAGAAAAGTAACAAAGTCAAAAGTATAATTTAAAACTAAAAGATAAAACAATAGTTTCAAATTATAGAGAGCAATGATTGATGTACAGAGCTATCGACTTAAATCATGAAATTAAAAGCGTTACTCAAAATTCATTGAAAAGAAGATATTATGCTAATACTCAATAATGATCACGCACTCTACATTATCTATTGGAGTCGTGATGGCCTCGAGGTTTAGACACGCGGTCGACAATCTCGACGGTCACAGGTTCAAACCCTAGGCACACACCTCTGACTTGTCGAAGTTATGTGTGTATTCACAAAGAATTATCACATACTATAACGGTGAAGGAAAGCATCGTGATGAAACCGGCACACCTAAAAAGTTCTTATGCAATTCTTAGGTGTGTAGTCCGCCAACCCGCATTTGACCAGCGTAGTGGACTAAGGTCTAAACCCTCTCAGTTGTAGTGGAGGCCCGTGCCCAGCAGTGGGACGTATATAGGTTGATGATGATGATGACTACATTAATGGTGCGTACGTACAGGAAAGAGCATGAGACTTTCTGGTAATATAACAGATATACGTGAAAAAAAATAGAATCAACACAAAAATGTATACTTACTTGTATAATTAATGTATAATTACATAGGCGCTAGCTTAGTCATCACAAGGGTTGCGAAGTAATGGACTGTAATCATCACTAATATTTAAAGACTCCTATCATTAATTTTTTTTATAAGGGTTTTTATATTCATTATGGTTGTAGTGTAGAAACTTGTAATCAATAATTAATTAGAATTGATTGTTTTTTTTTTTGGCTTAATTAATCCTATACGGATTCGCAAATAATTAATATTTGTCAAGAAGTCTAAGAATAAACAAGTCTAGTGCAATTGAATTGCAATACACATAATTTATATGAATTACCAAGAAATTTGATGAATAATTAGAATAAACTAAGTAGATATTTCTCATAATATCAGTTAGGCTATTATTAACTCCGCCTATTGTAAAAAGTACATATAGCACTTCCATTTTATTGATCTTTTTGGATTTCATGCATGGTATTTTTCAAAAGCATGGAAAATAAAATAAAGAATCAATAAAAAGTACAAATAGAACAAGAAAGCTACAATAAAAATAAACAGTCATTGTTTTAATGACCAATTACAATTTCATTTTTCGAATAACGTCTTGTTGAAGTTCGTTTTTAAACATCTCTTTATCAGACCATTCACTTACCTACGTCTTACTACTGATCGAATAATTTTATTGTAATTCTATACTGTCGGAGAACAATTGTTGTAATCAAACTAATAATATTATGTCATGATACATAATATCCTGCGCATAGGCACCTTAGTTTCTCGCCTTGAAAAGGTCATTTAACTTTACCGATGGCATCATTTTTATCAAATTATTATTTATAAACTGACATAAAATTTGGTGCACAGATGAAGAAGTGTAATAAAAATTCAACAGTAACACTGAAGAATGTCAATATACCAAGGGATTATCAAAAAAACTAGGGCTAAAACAAGTTACATAACAAAGGATTTGTCGTCCAAAAATCTTGTTGGCATCCCCATATTATAGTTATCAAATTTAAATTTAGAAAATCTTAATTCTTTGCTAATCAGGTTGCATATTATACTTCTCACTGGATCTTTCTGTTGCGTCGATTCATATAAATATTATAGACAACGATTTCCGCAAAACCTTGATTGAAACCGGATTTGATACCTTTTTAGTACTACTATATCAAAAGTAAAAAATTCGTTAGCATTTTGTACTTTATCATAGTTATTTCAGTTCCAAATATGATTATTTCTCTTTGTTAACATATCATTAGTATAAAACGCCGTTTGGTAGTAAGATAATTTGAACCATATGCTCATAAGTCATTACCAGCGACTACTGTATAAAATCAACCTTAATCAAAGTCAAAGTCAAAATCATCTTTATTCAAATAGACTTTTACAAGTTCTTTTGAATCGTTTTTAAAACTATTGCCGCTTCGGAACGTGTTATCATCCAATTTATTCTGTCAAGTTGTAGGATTAGCATGCGATAATTATTATTATTTTTAGCCAATTGATACTCTATTTCTGCCGCACTACACTTGTTACTGTCGACGTTGCTAGTGAAGTCACTTTGTCGCATTCGAAATAAAAACTTCAGTAGTTATACAATCTCTTTCTGATATATTTAAAATGCAGTCAATTGTCGCAAGACTTATTGTCCGACTGGTTTACGCACCGTGTTTAATTACGGCTACAAAGCTGGCCATCACCATGTTTCATTAATTAGCAAAACAAAAGATCCGCATGCTTTAGTTGAAACTCGGCACCTGTTTAAAGCACGAACAAGTCCATTTAAATGGATCATTTCAGACTCAATACTATTTTTTTTTTGACACATTCGTAGATTCTGTAGGAAGGTATTCAAAGCGAAGACGTTCGCAAACACAGTAGCTTTCTTGAATAATACAGGTCGTTAGCGCCATCAGGTGACGGCCGGCGGTGTGTCCGTGTGTTGGCCGTCGGACCGTCTGTCCGTCGGTCCGTGTGCAAATTATATAAAAACCCCTCGTAAAAGAGTAATGCTAAAAGCCTGCGAGGTGCGCAAGCGGCGTCTTTGACCGGCCACCGCCCGCCGCCCGCTCGTTCTCAGAGAAAAAGGATAGCTCCGTGCTAATTTCCAAACCCGGTTTCGCGCAGATAACGCTAGACTCGGGACGGCGTCTTTGATGTAGCCGGCCCTCTGACTCCGACGATGAGAGCTTTCAATGAAAGGATTTTTTTTCATCTCCTTTCCCTTTGTACTTAATTTAAATTTCGTTTATATCAATGCTGCGAGTTTCCTTTCGGGTGTTTTTACTTTGTCGCGTTTATCCCCACCCCGATTCGCGTTCGAGTACGCTCGGTAATTAAATTTAGTGTTGGTAATCTGTTGCGTAATTTTTACTCTCGTCTGTGGATGTAATTGCAATTTGTAAATTAGCTGGCCCTTTGATTCGGAACGTTTCTTGGGAGCGTTTGTGTTTCTAGATTTGATTTTTACCTTTTTCGTACCTTTGAGGTATTCCTTTGATGAATGTTATGGTACGTTAAACGTTCGGAGAATTCTTTGTGAGAGAGATTCGTCGGCTCGTGTAGATGTAAAGTTTTGTTATCGGAGTTATTTCATACATAGATGTTTTTATAAAATTACTTTTAGTTTTAAAAAAAATATTGCAAATATTTTTAAGAATTGTATCTGTTATCAGTTAACATCAGCGTAGTAGATATTATCTTATCTTCACACGTAACGTTGAATGATTTTATTTAAACGTGTTGTGAAAAGAAACGATCCCTTTTTCCTTTACCTTTTTTTTTATTTTATTTTTTTTTTTTATTCTGGCACGGCAAAGTGACCTCATTGCACCTGATGATAAGCGCAATGGAGTCCAGAAAAAGTGCCGACCAGCGAGAGATGATGGTCTCCCGTTGGTCGACACAATCATGCCGGCCGAATACCTCTTCACCTTATTGTGAAGAAGTTTGGGGGACTATCAATCATGGCGATCAAAGGACCGACCGCGACAAACCGGCCAAAAAATGCCGGCACGGTCATCCTTTCACCCTGATTGAAGCCCCCCCGAAAACCGGATATACACTGGCTGATCCCGGAACGCGGCACACTTGCATGTGCCACTATGGCGGGTTTATTTTATTTTTATAACTTTGTTTGTTTACCGTAAGTTGTCTTAGCGTAAAGATAAGAAGCAAGTCTGTAAGCGGTCACATCTACCTTGAAGAGGTTGCCGTTAACCACTAATCAAACTTATTTTTGGTTTTACACCATTATCAGTTACAGCAGTGGCGGCACTTCCATAGAAGCCCAAAAGTGTTACACTTTAATTGTGTAATGTTTAGTTTATAATTGATTATTGTGGGGCCAGGATATTCTCATTTAAATGTCAAATTGAATACAAACATAGGTACATATACTCACGCCTGTATTCCCCGATGGGGTAGGCACGTCCCACGTAATAGGGGGCGAGCCTATTGCCGTTTTTCGGACACATTTGCAGACTCCGTGCTGTTACTGAGAATTTCCTAATGGAAAAACCCAATAACACTACCCTACCCGGGAATCGAACCCAGGACCTCTAGATCGCACGGCATATACTTGTACCGCGAGACCTCGAGGCAGTCACATCAAATTGCTTTTGTTAAATAAAGATTTAAAGCTTAAAGATATTATTATTCGGAATATTATAAGGGATTTTAGGCTTCTATGGAAGTACCGCCAGTGAGTACAGTGGAGTCATTTATAAAAAATAAATAAATAAGCCTAAATACGTCCCACTGCTGGGCACGGGCCTCCTCTACCACTGAGAGGGTTTAGGCCTTAGTCCACGCTGGCCTAGTGCGGGTTGGCGGACTACACACCTAAGAAATTCCTAAGAACTTTTAGGTGTGCAAGTTTTATCACGATGTTTTTCTTCACCGTTAAAGCAAGTGATAATTCATTATGAATACACACATAACTTCGAAAAGTCAGAGGTGTGTGCCTGGGGTTTGAACCTGCGACCGCCGAAATTCTCGACCGCGTGCCTCAACCTCGAGGCCATCACTGCTTCCTGATTCATTTGCCAAGCTCATAATAAAAAGAACTGTCAAATTATCAAACCTAGTTCTATGGATGCTAAGTTCCTCAGCCATTCCGTCCAACTACAAACTTATTACAGTATAAATTAGTGTTGTAAACACGTTAGATACAGAACAGGAAGCTTGCAAAGGCTTATGAAAAATGTTCCGAAGTAATTACATTTCTGTAATACTTTCAGTCTTTGTGTTGCGCTTTCATAATTAGGGTCCTGTTTATGCAAATGTTTGAAGACTTCGCAACTTTGTTATAGTTTTAATGCTATGATAAACGCGTGACGTAATTCTTGAAAAGAACTTATAACTTATAACTTACTTATAACGACAACATAATCATTAGTGTTCTTTTCAAGAATTACGTCTCTCATAAGTGAGACCAATGTTTGCATCATTCGTTCAGTAATTGGGTTAGTGTGACGCGGGCAAAGTAACGTTTGGTTTTAGTGTGGTTTTATAGCTCAACGGTCAATAAATAATCATCAAAATATAATCGTCGTTGTTCCTTCAAAAATCTTTGTTTCCAAGTTATTAGGTTATCGATTAATTTTTCTTGAAAATCGAGTCCGAAGGTTTGCTTTGACGATCTTTAAATTTATACAATTTGTCTTGAATTCCAAGAATTCCAAATTATCAGGTTACTGGGACATCGGCCCCGATCTAATCCACCTACTTAATAAAACTACATAGAATGTCTTTACTAATATTAAAAAGAAACAAATAAGGTTGTTTGTTATTGGTTATAGTCAGATGAATTCTTATCAAATTTCAATGCAATACGGTTTTGTCAAAGTAAAGGTCCATATAGTTAGTATAAAGACCATCCAGCTAACGGTGAGCCGCTGCAATATTAGTATCACAAAATATAAAATAGTAATTAAGTGGAGCTCTTATAAATATTGTCGTGCAGAGGCGTTGCGAGACAAAGAGTGTGTCGCGAGCGTTTCCCGGCGCGGCGCCGCTCTGTGCCGCTGTGTGTCGCTGTGTGCCGCACCGTGCCGCGGCCCGCACAAAGGCGCCACTTTGCGGACTCGTCTTTGACTCACAGGCGTGTGTGACCCAACATTAATAACCTACTACTAGCTCTCGGTGCTCGCTCGTCTGAGCCGGGCACTCCTGCACCCCTGAGCTTCTCGAACTCACAGCCGCGATCGATACTCACAGATTAATATCAATTTGAAAACCCGCTTAATATCGCTCTTCATTGGCAAAAAAAAACTTAATTTCACTTCTAATATAAATGAATTTTCTTCATAAAATATCGCCAATTACACGAGTCTTTTATCGAGAACAAAACACTCGTAGATTCAATTTTTCACATAATTTTATTAGTGACAGTTTAATTAGCGCAGCTTTCATCGGAGCCGCTTTGATATTGTGAACGTTTCAAATAGATTTCACAAGAAGCACTTTCAAAGAGAGCACCCCTAATAAGTACTGAAGAGTCCTCGCACGTGTTTATCAAAGACAGCCTTTCGTTACTCACCGTCTGAATGGCCTCAAAAGAAACTCGTGTAAAATGTTCCACAAAGTGCCGTATCAAAGGGAAGGCGGGCGCAAATATCTGTTTCGTAAACTAGTAAAAACGGAGCTCTCAAAGGTACCGCGCACTCGCGGCAAATTAGGCGGAGTTAAATACAAGCGCCGTGCTCACAAATGTATAACTTTGAAAGTGACTCTTCGCTCATTATTTATGTAAGTCGGCGTAATCGTCAAACGGCGCTTGGCGTGTTTTATTTGCGCGCCGCGTGCCTGACATCGGTTCGCGTCGCCGCGTGTCCGTGTCGTCGCCGCTACGTCGCCGCCACATCGTCACCAGCGGGCAGCGGCGGTCCGCGCTCGGCCAAGGCGCTCGCCGCGGAGGTCGCGAGCCCGCGCCCGCCTACACGCTTCGCATGTGTATCCATTTAATGCTCAATTCCCATATAATTTAACTTTGCGATCAAAGCGAAATTTTGCAAAGAGCTTCCCGGCGGCGGCGGCGACTGGAGGCGGGTGCGAGTGGGACGCACACATCGGAGTTCTCGAGATCAAATGCTGGGCCAAATTAGTCACTCTCCGTCTCTCTATCTCAAAGCCGATCCGTAGCAAAGTTTGCGCGAAGATGACATCAAAAGGAAACCACACACTGGGGTGGCGGCGCCCGGCGCCCGGCGTCCCCGGCCGCGCCCCCGCCCCACACTCGACGCCGCCGTGTCTCGTGTCTCCGGCTGTCTTATTGACACGAGACTGACAACTCGCAAGTCGCCAGCGCCGACTGTTTCCAACTCCTCCGCTTTACCAGACTTATTTAGTTAATTAATACGGAATGTCCCATCAACTTGTAAGTCCCGCAGGGCGCACACTTACGCGGCCTGCTGTGACGAAACTTTGATCATGTGTGTTTGCACCTACTTACCGCCGCACGACGCCGCGGCACAAACCCGCTGATACCGTCCCATCCCAGATAACTAATTACGTGGGCGGACTTTGAAAATTGTTACTAATGCTCAATCATCTGTTACTTGGATTTCCACAGCCTCGCCCTAATACTGTTTTACTTATTCATCTCGTCTAGTATTAGATACGCTATGCAATTATGCCTCAAAGATAATATAACTCCTATTATTCGACACAGTTCGCAGTAGCGTTCTCAAAGACGTGCTTATTACTGCACTTGATATTTTCTCCCGTCAATACAAATTCTTGCAACTGACATCAAAGCTCACATTTACACGGTTGCAATGTGAACGTAATTCTGTATTACAAGAATGTAAGATTAATTTTACTCTATATTTTATCAAAGGCGAATAATGTGAACTTCTTAATGAATCGATATTACTAATTTAGTAAGAAGAAATTCAAGATTTCTATTAAGTTAATTTATGGCTGGTGGTATACGAGACGTTCATGAGAAAACGTCATGTTTTGATTGCCTCTTCTATGAAATAGCCCTGAAGCCTCTTATGAAACGAAAAGTTGTTGAAAAAATGTTAACAGCTTATTTTCTTGAAAAAAATCTGTTAAATTTATAATCGTATTAACAAACGTCAACGGATTCTATTAAACTATTATAGTGTGAATATTTCGGACAAACGGGTAAATTTGTTTTTTTTATAAACGCTCTGAATTATAAAGTCTAAACATATGATTTCCGACCCTACGTGTGGTCATCATCATCAGCCTAAAGACGTCCACTGCTGGACATAGGCCTCCCCCAGACTTCCAAAGCGCTTTGTCGGAAGCAGCCTGCATCCAGCGGCTTCCCACAATTTTCTTTAAGTCGTCGGTCCACCTTATAATTGGACGGTCAACGCTGCGCTTGTCCGTACGCGGTCTCCACTCGGGAATATTTCTGCCCCACCGGCCGTCGTGTAAATCGTCACGTGTTGGTACTGTTTGTAAATATGCCACAATGCGCCGTCTTCGAGATCCGCTTGCAAGGTGAAAGAACACCGCTTAGGTTTCGATCGAAAGTTTCCGAAGCCTTTTAAAAACAAATTTCAACTCTCAAACTCGAATTTCTCAACACAAAGCCAGTTTTGTTGTATTCGTATTTCTTTAATACTGGCCGGTTGCGACATTTTTCTATTTTTTGTTGTACTGAAATATTTGTGTACATTATTATAATATAGCGATTCGCCTTGCCATCAACGTGCTTCAGGTTGGCACGTGATTGATAAATTTATTTATTATATTACCTACTTTGGGGGAAACGGGTTCTGGAGTGGAGACCGCGACTCGGCAAACGTAGTGTAGGGCTCCTTCTGGCTAGGTGGGGTGACGATATTCGCAAGGTGGCTGGCAGCGGTTTGATGAGGAGGGCCGAAGATCGAGCCCAGTGGCGTGCCATAGGAGAGGCCTATGTCCAGCAGGGGACATAAGAAAAGCTGCTGATGATGATGATGATGATGATTACCTACTTTACCTTTTAACTTTTGCTTGCGTTTACACCCACATTAATTTATAATTTTGCCAAACATGCATTAATTTTTAAATATCTTTCAACAACCTAACGTTTTTTCAGGATAAAATTCGTGTCTGGGTTTTTGTGCGACTTAAAACTTTTCTCTTGGTTTCTCATACCCACAACACATGACTTGAATTTCAATGTGGGATCAGAACTATGCAATATGGACTAAGATGTGTATGTAAAAAAAATATATGCACAGAATGGAATTACTGATTCAAACATAGAATTGATCAAAGGCAAATAATAATTTTATGTACACATGATTCTAGTTGTAAATCGAACTGATTATACTGTGCATGTGTCACTATGGTGGTCACATATTTACTACTCAAAGCGTGGAATTTTGTTCAACACTGCGATGTACAGTTACAAATAATTTTATATTGTGCCTGCGGTGTATTGAAGTGGTTGGATCTCCGAACTGAATGTTGTCATTTTAATGTCCACGTAGATAGTGTTTCGTCATTATTTTATTTTAACTCCATTAGAATTGACTCTTATGCACTAATGTTATAGAATTTTTTTTTTAACGTTGAATTTTTACAAAGAAGACGCTTACTGCACGAAGTTCATTATGATTTTACAGAGTTACATTATAATAAAAATCTTAAAAAGGTTATTATTATTGATATAAGATCGGAATCATAATGCCTTATTTTGCGTGTAATTTCTTTTTTTATAATCCTTTTCAGTGTTCCGTCAAACACTAAATCTCTTTCTTATGTTACAATATGTTACAACATTGTCTGTCAATGTCCGATCAAAATCGGCCCACATATGAGTCTCAACAAACAGAAAAAAATATGTTTTTACTATAACTGCCATGAATTGCTTTCATATGCACCTAGTAAAAATTCCCCATTTTGTTTTTTACAGATTTTTTTTTCATTGATAGCACACCCACGGCTTAATCCTCTTTAAGGGTTGCCAGAGACTTGATAGTTCTGTAAGTTATGTTGATGACGCATCTCTGCGTCCTTTACATATTACTTGTCAAGTATTTTCGGCAGTAGATGATATCAACTGACTAGTCTCTGTCGATTACTACTTATAACATTCAAATATTACAATGTGCCACTGATTCTTTGGGTTTCCGTTCTCGTTAACTTGATGAATTGCTTTAGTAAGCCCTTTAAATCGTCTTTAATTTAAATAATCGTCGTAATGCTTAATCGACAGAATTACAGCTTCGTTAAATTAATTACGGTAAACATTTTAATCTATACATTGTGAGAGATCTATCATTTCAGATCTGTTCACGTGTATAAAAAATGTTTTAAATACTAACAACTCTCCTGATAAAACTACGACAGCAGACGTCCACTACTTCTACTAAATAAATAAATATAGCAAATTGAAGAAGGAAAGTATTGCACCAGGAACAAACATAAAAACGACTAATTACTTTAAAAATACCATATTAATGAATCGGACTATACTATTATATTTATTACAAAATTCGTTTTTAAAACTAGAGAGCAGAGAACAAAAATTCCAATGCCAGCAAGTAATTAAAACTCAGGTAGACGTTAGCGAGAGGCTTAAACAAACTTGCATCGAGCCGCAGCGGCAATAAACAGCGCAATACGTGTCCCCGACGGCAACGCCGACACAAACGTCCATAAAAATATAAAATTACATCAAATATTTGCAACGTGCCGTTTATCAGGCACCAAGTAGAGGAGCGAAGCGGCGCTGGCGCCGGCGGGCCGGAGAGCCGAGCGACCGCGTGGGTTGCGCGCACGCATCCAAAGCAAAAAGCCGACCGGGCACCAAGGTGCGGCATTCCTCCTACAAACCGGTCTTTATTCAATGGAAGCCGATCTTCGCACATCGTTCGAACAAAAAACAACATTACTTCAAACACATATAAAGTAAAAAGTCCAGTAGCAAAAGACAACGTTGCAGCAGATGCGAGAAAATTATAATCATATTGTAGAAGTAATAGTGTACAAAAAGTTGAATGATGGCACCGGTGCTGAATATCAAACGGTGGAATCTCGAAGTATCAAATCACTGGACTGTGATGCATGAATTGAAAATGAAAGGGAGATCAGACAAAAAGGTTATGTGCATTATTTCGTTCAAATAACGCTGTTACAATGTTACCGGAATTATCGGGAGCCTTTTGTTTGTGGTTAGCGTGTAGCCAAACCTACATTTCCGCATTAATATGCTTGCGATTTTAAATCAATTGAAGCATTAATGGAATATGATCGTGATATACAATTGCAAGTGAGTTTATAAATTTATTAAAATCAATTTTATAAAAAATACACTCATATAAGAATTAACGAGTTTATATTCCGTGCAATTCGATTTGTCTCAGCTTCTAGTAAATTTATAATTTTAAACTTTATATCTACTCTGTGATAAAGTTTATAATTCAACAACTTTGTCAGATACCTGTCGGTCCGTGTTCTGCGCTTGCTTCTAAAACATGTAACGGATTTTAATACGGTTTAAATTAACCACCAGTGCTGGGCACGGGCCTCCTCTACAATTGGTAGAGGCTAGGCTTTAGTCTCATTCATATCATTTATACAATATCTTCTGTAAGGTTTGTAGATTGGACGTATACTTCATGATTTTTGCAGTTGGTAAAAATCACCCCGGTCCACTGCATATAAAGTGATTCGACCATTAAGATGCGACACGATTGCTTCTAAGCTAATTAAAAAAAAACATATCACACTTGGCAGTGAAGATGCCGCTTGTAACTATGACTCAATCCGTTTCAAATATCTAAATACACCGAACTCCATTTGATGCAGTATTCCGGGACAAACATTCGGTCCGGTGACGTCACAAAGGGACAGCGCGTAGGTAGAGCGGCGAGACTTATACGTCCACGGTTCCAGGAACTGACGGGCCACGGCGTCATAAACTCCTGTGCACAATGCCGCCGAGCGAGCCCTACAGCCCCCTCACCTCCCCGCCCTCCTGCACCCGCGCTGGGACCTCAGAGATAACGCGCCAAGGAACTCAAAATTCCAACTGATTTTTTTTTCTTTTCTTAAATTCTTCGGCACAAGGTTATTGACTTTAGATTACGATAGGAGATGTGTGTTTGCCTTGCCGGTTGAATAAGAGAATGTTTTAATTAATGTTCTTATTACTTCATTAGTTGGATTTTGTTTGTTTCTTTTGGAGTGTTGTATGTAAGTAATAGATTATTGGTGCATGTTATAAATTTGTGATTAACAACGACGGCCTCGTGGCGCAGTTGAATAGACACCAGCTAGCGGAACTAGAGGCCACGGGTTCAAGCTCTGCACCGAGAAATGTTTGTGTGATCCACAAATATTTGTTTCGGGTCTGGGTGTTAGTGAGACTGAAAAGTCTAAAAGCCACGAACATCTCTAAGCCGAGTTGCCTGGAATATACGAAGCGTGACGTGTTCTAACGCCAATTGATAGAATTCATAAACCCTTTACGAACTGTCTTGCAAAATTATTTCTAAGGCTATATGTCATAATCAGCCCACGTATGTACGCCCCACTACTGGGCACGGGCCTCCTATACAACTGAGAAGGATAAGGCCTTAGTTGACTATGCTGGTCTAATGCGGGTTGGCGGACTACACACCAAAGGTAATCCTAAGAATTTTAGGTGTGCAGGTTTCCTTGCTATATTTTCGTTCACCGTTATAGTACATGATACTTAATTATGAATACACACATTTATTTATTTATTTAAGCAAAATTTCTGACAAAAACAATGAACTACGAGCTATCTTATGAACTAACTTAAAGACTAAAAATTGTCCGCCGGTACTTAAAAAAGGTAACCCTGAACTTTAAGCACCAGAAATAAACATAATTTCGAAATGTCAGAGAGTTATTTGTACTACCAATAAAATGACCATTTATTATAACTATATTATAGTACTGGCACATACGTGATTATTAGAACTAAAAGGTTATATATACTCTACATGTATGCATAAGTCTTTATATGACCTTTAGTTCATAAATCGCCAATTTGATGCTTGGGGCACCTAGCCTAGAACGTCCTCGTCCGACACCACCCCTCTTTAGTACAATAAATCTGTTTCCTAATCTAACATTCATTGATCCTTTCAATGTGGCTGATGGCCGAATACTGAAACGCTACTTAATCTGAGGGTGACTTATATTTAAGTGGCTGTTATAATTTAAGCGGTATACTGAAACATCATTTATCGGTTTTAAGACTGTGATTAACTAATGCCCATTTAAATTTCCATAAATCGCAACATTACCCCAAAAAGTTAATTTACATGACATTTTAAAGTATATACCGCTTAAATTATAACAGCCACTTAAATATAAGTCGCCCTCAGATTAAGTAGCGTTTCAGTATTCAGCCATAAACCATTTAAGCAACCCTGGTTTTATTTTGGTCACTTCACCAATGACAAGTCAATCATAATTTCCCTCACAACACTATTCCTCACTCTTTCTATCATGTTCACACCGCTCATGCTTCTAAGTACTCTCATATATTAATTGCAATATGTTAAAATTTTATAATGCTATATGAATCAGTACGAAATTATATTTCACGTTGTGGATCCTTTTCTGAAGTCATGATGGCCTCGAGGTTTAGGCACGCGGTCGAGATTCTCGACGATTGCGGGTTCAAACTCCAGGCACACACAACCTTTCCAAGTTATGTGTGTATTCACAATGAATTATCACGTACTTTAACGGTGAAGGAAAACATCGTGATAAAACCTGCACACCTAAAAGTTCTTAGGAATTTCTTAGGTGTGTAGTCCGCCAACCCGCACTAGGCCAGCGTGGTGGACTAGTCTCAGTTGTAGAGGAGGCCCGTGCCCAGCAGTGGGACGTATATGGGCTGATGATGATGAATACATTTATAGAGAATATTGTATTATATGTAAATAAACATTTAAACAGCGTCATATTTAATATTTTAGTCACTACACAAATAGTGTATTATAAATAACAAATCTCTGGACTATTAGATCACTTTCAAAAGGAGCATTAAATAGAAATGTTATCAAAGGAGCTTGAGCAACAGACATTTTTATTCGAATGCAAAATAATGAACGCGCTAATTCGCATTTAATTTACTCATAGTCGTTGAACCGTAATCACTGTATCTTCACTATTATAAAAATGTGTGCTTTGTGAAGTTTGCGTCTGGGAAGCGAGCCACGGCGCGCTGTTGACTTCGCGACTCGATGGCTTGCCAAACAAACTGAGGATCAGCTGGGCACATTAGCTGATTGTGGGATTGTTTACTGTTGAATGTTTTGCATACATTATGTATATCAGGATAGATTTGAAAGAAGTTTTTGTATATGTTATCTATACAACTACAAATTAAACCATTAAAATTATCTTCATATGAAGATGTGAAAAAAAAAAGCCATATGATTAATTACTTATTACCAAAATGACATTATTGAAAATAATAATTATCTTCTTTTTGTCTCTACCTGTTTATATTTAATATACCTACATAGTAAATTACTAATTTGAATTTTTCTCTTTTGTTCAAATGAGACTTAATTGTATAAGTGTATGATATGTTCACGATTTATGATGACTGAATTTATATGGCTTTCGATAAATACATTGAAATCAGTTTTTAATAATCATTTTTATTTTGTTTCAGGATGTTAGCTTCCTCATACCCGGCACCGTTCAGCTAAGTTTAAAGGTAAGCATTATATATAAATATAAATAAATACACCCAACAGTCACATACATAATTCTGATCCCACACTAAGATACAAGTCTTGTGTCGTGGGTATCAGAAACTACGAGAGACTTTTCGGTCTCACATACACCCAGACCCGAAACAAATATTTGTGGATCACACAAACATTTGTCTCGGTGCGGGGATCGAACCCGCGGCATCTCGTTTCGCAAGCTGGTGTCTAGCCATCTGCGCCATGGGGCTCTCATATATGTGTATATTTCATATATGTGATGTAAAACATTATTTTGAAAATATGTGTTAACTGTGTAAATGCTGTGATGTCTAATAATTATAAAACCGATACAAAATTTTAGCTAAATATTATGCCTAACATAAACATAACAACATGACTTGATAGAGTAAGGCATACTTCTGACCCCATGAAATTTAAATAGACTCTCCTTCCATATTACCTACATTTCTTCTTTATTTCATCATTAGCAATAATTTTACGGTTATTTGGGGCATAATTAATTAAAAAATTAATAAATATCCATAATAATGGTATTTATTATGCTGTTTTTGTTATTTCACAACATTAAATATTGAGTGATTTGGCCTTTGTCAACTAGACGTGCTTGTCATGAAGAACAATATTACATGATTTTATTAACAGCGCCATATTTAATATTAAGTGAGATATTTATAATTTAGTGATTGACCACAGCTTACTCATAATATATGGATCGCATATTCTTCATATTATGTCGGTTTTATATCTCTTTTATTATATTGTTACAATCTTATCGAATTTAAAAAACAAACAAAGGTACAATAATATAAAAGAGGCTAAGTTATTTTCTTCTAATACAATCGGCATTGCATTGTCAGCAGTTTTGAACACAATAATTTTATCGAAAATCCGCAATAGCTCCATTAGTTGATATTGTTCGTTGTGCGATCACGCAGCCTCAGCGAAATCGAACGTCTCTATAGGAAACTAACGAATTAAGAACAATTTTCCTCTTGTATTAGTTGGGTAATGCTGTAGTAAGTTGTTTTTATTGTTGTAACTATATCGTTTCTCGCTGGTTGGTATTATTTTCTTGGACTCCACTGTACTTACTGTGCTTACCATCAGGTACGGTGGAGTCAGTTTGCCGTGCCAGTATAAAAAAAAAGCATTTAATTGTATTAAAGTGTACTCGTATATAGAGTATACACTTATTTGGTGAAATTATGAAAGCAATACCTAGGAACTGCAATTTTTACTGTGCTAATTTTAGTTTTTAGATTTTCAGCAGTAGCAGACATTTCAGCTACAATTTGGCTATTTTGGTGAATGGATTTTTGGCCGGCAAAAATCACAAGTCAATCTTTCATTTGACATACTTTGGCTACTATTCGACACAACTGTGGTATTTGAGACAACAGAATCTATAAAATGATGTTGTCTTATTGTAGATAAATTTTCAGTGTAAATTATCTCGATTATGATTAATGATTTGATTTTGTCATTAAACGTTGAATTTTGATTTTAATTAATTAAGGGGATATTCAAGATACATATGTACGTATTATGTGGTAGTATGTTATCAAATATAATAACAAGCTAATCATATTAAACACTTACTTACTAGTTGCACTGACCTACATATTAATAGAAAGTGATCGGGACATAGTTTAACCCTCGATTGCAAGCAAAATTTATAGCACTCGCAGAATGAAATTAGTATAATACTTATGTTCAATCGAAACACAAATCACATGCGCGAAGTAACAAGCCAATGCGTTCGCGTATTAATATTTAAAATAAACGTAAATACCTCGTTCGCCATCAACCCGAAACTACCGATCTCATAATCCCATTACTTCTACGCGTTTACTCTCAAAAGAGGCAACAGTTTAACGTTAAATCCCGTTTCGTTGCATGAAAGCGATTTTTTTTATATAAAAACGGCTCTCTCCGTCTGTATTCACATGAGGACGCCCTAGACGGTAAATTAAGTGACATTAGAGGCATAATGCTAGTGGAGGGAACCGTGCAAGCGGAGTGCTGTTGTGCGACGCAAGGATAGCCCCAGAAGTGCACGAACAGACGTGCACCAGGCGGCTGCAGCCCGATGAAATGCTGCAAAATATTACAGCTTAAGGCACGCGCAATAAGCGCCCTGTTAAACTATTCATTTCAATGACGGACTCGTGTCAAGGGGATTTGTGAGGCGCGTTTTTGATTCCTTCTCGCTACGCTGTTTTCTTGGCCCATTGTCGCCGGACTGCGCGCAGCATTCACGTTCGCTCGTGTGCGAATCTATTATAGTTGGGCACAACTTGTGCCCTATTGAAATTTATTTCTCACATTTTTGTGAGCAAATAATATTTCAATGTTTATATCGAGTGACGAAACGTTGCTTCGTATACAATTAATATTTTGTAAATTTTAGAATCAATATCTATGCAGTTTAATATAAAACAATATTATAGTAAAAAACAGTTGTACTTTTTGTTTTTATTCGATCCCCGCACCGAGAGACAGCCCCGTGGCGCAGTTGGCTAGATACCAGCTTGCGAAACGAGAGGCCGCGGGTTCGATCCCCGCACCGAGACAAATATTTGTGTTATTTGTTTCGGGTCTGGGTGTTTGTGAGACCGAAAAGTCTCTTGTAGTTTCTGATACCCACGACACAAGACTTGTATCTTTCAGAACTATGTATGTGACTGTTGGGTGTATTTATTTATTTATTCCGTCACAAATTTTCTTTAAGTAAGGACGCGTATGACGCCGTAGGTATTCTTCACTGTAAAAGTGAGTGCGACTCAAATTTACACGTAATTATATTTGAGCCTTTGACTTTTTATGTAAAGCATGATGCATCGATCTACATATATTACCAAAGAATAAATTAATAATTCCTTACTCAAAATTCCACAGAGTAATAAAGAAACTACAAACTCTTGTTTCCCCTCTGCATCAGTAACTAAAGAGCATACAAAGAAGTAACATTACTGAAGTCGCTATTGGAGTTTATATTGCCTCTATCCTTCAACGAAATTAAACTGAGATGACATAAAGGTAACATGACATCAAAGACAATTTGGCCACTTAATACCATGTGCGTGCGGCTGCGAGCCAGAGTATTATTGTGCTGGTTTAGGCTTTACTCCACTGTGCCAGGCAGCAGGTCTATTATGAGAACACAATATACGTAAGCAAATTAAATTAGCTGAAATATCATACATTGCATTATATACTGCTCCAATGGTTTTATGAATTAGAGCTAAGATTGATAACCATTAAAAAAGACTGAAGGCGGTATCCTAAAAGACAAACTTTTACGTTGAATTGTCGCACTTTCGTGGGTGTTCCCGTAGACGGTAAAAGCAGCTTATTTCACAGATAATACCAACAACAGAAATACGCTACTTATTTTCTAAAGGTTGGCAACGCACCTACAATTCCTGACATGTCAGATTGGTTCATCAACTACATCGCAAGAATCACCGAACAATTTCCAATCTCCAAGTGAGAATAAAATTTGAATCTGATTTTTAGAACAGCCGGCTCAAAGGTACCTGTAGGACGTTCGCAGCTCGGCTTTGACCGCCACTGCAATAGTCAAAGCATAAAACGCATGTAGCCTTTACAGCGCCAGGGGCGATTTCCGAAATTTACCTCGCCATCGAGTCCTGTATCATTATTTATTGAAGCCTTCGGAACTGTTCGCTTTGAAAAGAAACGCCTTCAGCGTAGTGGTGCTATGATTTACTCGTACGCATCTGAGTCTGTATAAGAGAAGACAGGTCACGGGCATCTAAGGAACTTAATTTTAAATGTTTTTTATTTGATTGATGGTGTTTATAGAATTTACATGTTTAAATTTTTGTTTTATCAGCGTTTGTAATTAGTGGTTTATGATATGCGTGTTCTGTACCAAAACAAACATTAAACATGGTACAACCAACCGTAAAAATTAATCAATCATCATCATCAGCCCAAATACGTCCCACTGCTGGGCACGGGCCTCCTCTGCAACTAAGAGGGTTCAGGCCTTAGTCCACCACGCTGGCCTAGTGCGGGTTGGCGGACTACACACCTAACAAATTCCTAAGAACTTTTAGGTGTGCAGGTTTTATCACGATGTTTGCCTTCACCGTTAAAGCAAGTGATCATTCATTATGAGTACACACATAACTTCGAAAAGTCAGAGGTGTATGCCTGGGGTTTGGACCTGCGACCGTCGAAATTCTCGACCGCGCGCCTAAAACTCGAGGCCATCACTGCTTTAATTAATACTTATATATTATTAGGCAGCAAAATTGTGCTTCCGTTGGGTTCACAGCAGTGTATTAGATTCAATAGACAAATCTTAGGCCACCCCATCTGCGCCTAGCTTATCACATTGAAGATCAGTATCTGGCGATAAACGCAAAATAAAATGTTTCAATTTACTAAACGATTGTCTGGTCTTATTCATTTCAATCTTATCGTAAATCTAGCCAATAACGCATAATGCCTTCGGAAATTTAAAAATAATTCCACGAATGGGAACACTCGGAAGAATTGTAAATTTTCCCCCTCAGTCGTAACGGACGCGGCTCTCCAGATGCGCCTTATTCCTTCGTACAAATCATTCCCTATTTAATTTCACATTTATTTCTTTTCAATTCGGTCCCTTTAATGATTTCTCACGAATAACATTAAATTATGTTACGTTTTTATTGAAAGGCTTGCGTCTGTGTTGCCGCCAATGTCTGTGTATTTTCATAGCAGTGTGTCACTTAATTTATAATAACTTGAAGAGGTATAGAATCTTTTCAATGGCACTTTGAATGTTATTTTATGAAGAGCATCCGTTCAGTTAAGGTTTTGTTATACAATTTGTTAAGTGGCTTTTAATTTTTGTTACTTGATGATTTAATTACATATTTTTAGATGTAGAAGGCGTAGTTCAATGTTTTAAATTTATTCGTGTTTCAAACACATGCAGGCGCCGAATCGTTTTGTTTATTAATAATAACTTTAAAGAGATCGAAACAATGATATATGATCCAACCATCAACTTATTCACACCTCTCACCTTGTCACATTCAGATCGCTGGTCCTGCAATTAATCCTTTTAAATGAGACTAAATAGTTCGATGCATGTCCCTATTGTTCGTACACATAAAATGCACGAGGTGGTTACGATGTTCGCATTCACACATCACATTGGACATGCACGCAGTTTAAACTTATTTCCAGTTGGACTAATTCGAGATGTACGAGCAGCGATATATTTAAGGCATCGACACCGCGCCACCGGAGACGGCCGCGCGCCGACAAAATTTTTGCCCGCCACACGAAAACTACGCAACATTATTGCCTCTACAAATAGCGTAGCATTTAGCATAGGCGCCCCGGAGACACATTAATTACTCTATAAATACTTGACAATGGAAAAGAACGTAAAAAACGCGTCGCGCGCCGACCGCCGACCGCCGCGGTTTTGCCGTGCGCCTGTCAGTGACGGATTGGTCGCATCGATTGCAACTAATTTATCGATTGTGCTATTGGCGATACAAAAAAGGTCGGAGTTTGTTTATTTTTAGCCGGTCGGGGATTAAATGTTGGTAATTGGGTGTGTAAAAGGGGACGAAAATATACGCCGTAGTAAATGAAAACCATTTAAAATGGAATGCATTGCAATGATTGTTTATTTATTATGATACACAAACCACGTACAATACGCGAGTTAATTATCTACGTAGTAATTAGTAGTAGGAAATTAAATACCACTGATGTCGGGTTAATAAATCTAGGCTTCAGGCTAATACCTAAATGATAATTGTCAGTCCATTTTAGCATTTCACCATCCAATTTGTTTTTGGTGGCCTGTGATTAGTTAAAAACATCGTAACTACTATTGAAATCATTCGGTGATGAAGTATCGTGATTTTGAGGATTAAATAAAAATTACATACAGAAATCTAGCCAAAGAATTTCACATAACACCTTTGACGATGGCGAGTGGAGGGTACCGAGGTTTAGAAGGTTTACTTCAACGCAGAGTATCTGAGCCGCAGTGAAAAATGTTTCAGTGGGTCTGGTCTATCACGACGACCTAGTTCTTTTTTTAAATATTGGACTTATTTCAAGGCATTACCTGGTATTATCTGGTACCTAAGAGAATTATATCGCTATAAGAAATAAAAAATCTTTCTTAAGAACTATGTAAAATTCTAGTAAACTAAGCAATGGTTTAATAGTCGCTGGTGGTTGTGCGACATGGCTGTATGAAATTAGATCGGCGTCACAATGGTGTCTGGTCCAGCTGCCACAAGCCACCAGATTAGTCCATTGTCCACTGTGAATAGAGGCGACTCTTTTATCGGCGCGACATCGCTTTTCATCGCAATATTACTGCCATAGAAAATGTTTAATACGGACATCTTTATATTATCGGCCTCTATAGCTCCTTTGTCGTTTGAAGGGTTTGATTTGGAAAGTGAGACGAGTGGAGAGGAGCTGTGGGGGTTGTGATGACTAAACTGTTTTTTTCTCTCTTTATTATTATTTTAGAGGCTTACGTTTAATTAACCTCCCTGTTTTTAGTGTAAGCTTAGTGGCACTACCTAACCGGTGTCAATTAATTATAATTGGTACCGCGATAAAGGACTGTATGTATTGTGATTGTCATTGTCACCTCCAGCCTGTCATAAGAGGCGACTAATGGAGGTTTACGGGGGAGCTGCGCCCTAACAATAGATGTACGATCCCGAGATGTGCGGCAGTGTGCATAGCCTCAAGAATGTCGCGGACGCTGACGCCAAATTAGCGTCCAAAATAGGTCCAAGTGGGGGCTACCTTAAGTCGCTACATCGCAGAGGCGTAAAGATTTGGATAGACCGCCAGGCGGCAGCGGAGCACAATCAAGAGCGTCTTTGGCCCTGTATATATCGTACCGTCCAGAATGCGCAAGACTACTATCGAGAGGTTTTATACGGTATGCCGGCTTAGGATTTTTGCTTAGGGACCCAACTTAGCCAAGCGAACAACAGTTCCGCGCGCTGAGTTTGAAGGCTGGAGACTCCGTCGTCGTCCTTTTCGGCCTTCCCCGAGGTCCAAATAGGGAGCTTAAGGGGCTTTCCTCTCGTTAAAAAAAATATGTTTACTTGAAAAGAGAAACACTCAATTATAAAGTGTTCATATAAAATGTGTTTTTAAAACAAAACACTTTGAAACAAAACAAAACGTTTGTAAATACTTTTTACCTGTCCCCCATTACGTAGAAGTGAGAAGCTGTAAAAACTTGAGATTAAACTTGACTGTACACAGACGTAAGAGAGTATGTATATGAAATACTTCGTAATTTTAATATACATTTATATATAAAGTCACGCCCTTATTCCCTAATAGGGTAGGCAGAGGTGCATTTCTACACCCACATTTCGCCAGGTATGTGTCAGTCCCATGTAATAGGGGGCGAGCTTATTGCCGTTTTTCGGGCACATTTCAGACTCCGTGCTGCTATTGAGAATTCCCTATTGGAAAAAAACCCAATAACACTGCCCGACCCGGCAAACCCAGGATCTCTAGATCGCACGGCACATACTTGTGCCGCGAGACCACGAGGCAGTCATTTGATTTTAAAATTATTTATAAAAACCGATAGCTATCAATATACAACATCTAAAAAGTAACTGCGATAAAAGCAAGTAGGCGCTGCCCCGTGTGGGATGTCCACAGACTATCCGTCAATTTAGATCTTATTTTATACGTCAAAGAAATGTAGGGGGTATGTGCGGGTGGTGAACCAAATTTGTAACATTAATTTGTCAATTTGCTACTAGCTAAGAAGGAGTATTTCGGTCTATCAGACATTAAATTCTGAACAGAACGCAGAATACAAAACATTCTTTGGAATTCTTATGGTCTAAAAATATAAAGCTGTCTTACTTTTTTATAAAATAAAATATTTTTACCCGTCTTTACGAAATGTCAAATCTATTAACGTAGGTAGTCTATATATGTATAAGTCATTAGTATAAATCAAATTTGAAATTCGTAATGTTTTTATTGAATACTCGTACGCAGTTCCTCGGAGCTTTTTTTTACACAACACTTAAAATAAATTGTTGAGCCTTAAACTACCGACAATCCAATTCACATGGTATTACATTTTTCCATGGAACTGGTGTTCCCTCACTCTAGCTTACCTATCCGTAGTCTAAATTGGCCCCAGCGAGTCTCTACCGTATTAAATAAATTTCACATATAACATGGCGTCGATATGAGAATATCTCGGCTGCAATATTGTTACGGTTGCGAAGATCGCGGTGCACTGATATTAGTCGGCTGGCGCAAATTAAGTTTGTTTTGCACGCAGTCAGCAGGGTTGTCATGGATAGAAATAAACTGAATATCCTTGTAGTTAAACGAATTACATATAACATTGATAAGTAATTAAATTATAGGGTTTTTCCATTAGGAAATTCTCAATAGCAGCACGGAGTCTGGATATGTGCCCAAAAAACGGCAATAGGCTCGCCCCCTATTACGTGGGACTGATACATACCTAGCGAAATGTGGGTGCAGAAATGCACCTCTGCCTACCTTCGGGGAATACAGGCGTGAGGTTATGTATGTTAAATTATAAAAGATTTATGGCTTAATTTATTTATTTATATACTTTATTGTACACCATGAATACATACAAAATTAATATTAATATCTAAGCTTAAGATTAAGTGAACAATAGGCGGTCTTATCACTAACTGCGATCTCTTCCAGACAACCTATTTTACAAAATGGATATTTAAAAAGATGTTAGGGTAATCAGTTATAACAGGATAATAATTACAATAATAAAAAAAAAACAACACAATGATGTACTTAAACTTAAAAAAAAAAAAAAAAAAAAAAAAAACAGTCAAAATACAAAACGAACGAAAAAGAAAAAAGAAACATAAAACAGGTACAGTACAATATATTAACATAAAATAAAGATAAATCTAACATTTTAGTAAATAAAATTCTTTGACGAGTCTCTTAAATGTAAGAAGCGATTTAGCTTGTCGTATTGACAGTGGCAGTTCATTCCATAAGCGAGCTGCATGGACCGTAAATGAATTATTCAGGAATGATGTGCTATGTTTAGGAATTTCTAGTGTTAAATTCTGTACCGATCTCAGAGGTCTTGCATGCGTGTCGCTTAAAAAGTTAAAACGTTCCTTGAGGTAACGGGGAGTAGAAGGAACGAAAAGGATAGATGATAATAATAATAATAGAATATTAATTCTTACTACTTACTACTAATTACACTCAATACTGAGTATTGAATACAATTCGTCCACAATACCTTTTCTATATGTGTATTAAATTTAAATTGTTATCAGATTATGGAGATGCTAAATTCATGCGTTTATTAGCTGTACAGTAAGTAGTCGAGAAATATCTGCTTTGAGCTAACTTATGTCGCACAACTTATATGTCGCAAAAAAAAAGTGTGTTTAATAATTTTATCTGTATCTTGCGTAGATAGTTGAGTTACCAGCCTCTTTTAAAGACGCATATGTAGGTGCAATCTCCCAGTTTTGTAAATTGACTAAATTAACTGACAGTTTACAGTTTTGTAAATAAACTTTTGTAATTAATTAACTAACAAATAAGACATTTGCTACTGACTTGAACATTAAATATTGAAGAAATATATAAACCGCTTTATAAATACAAATAATAATAATAAATAAATACACCCAACAGTCACATACATAGTTCTGACCCCACACTAGGATACAAGTCCTGTGTCGTGGGTATCAGAGACTACGAGAGACTTTTTCGGTCTCACAAACACCCAGACCCGAAACAAATATTTGTGGATCACACAAACATTTGTCTCGGTGCGGGGATCGAACCCGCGGCCTCTCGTTTCGCAAGCTGGTGTCTAGCCAACTGCGCCACGGGGCTGTCAAAATATTGTATTATATTTATTATTAAATCATTTAAAATAAAAAACTAGAAAGTTGCATGTGGCAACCCTGTTTACTTGTAATATCGCGCTTCGATTTAAGACATTCGTGTGTGCACCTTTTTTTTTCACCGCAGGGAGAAGATATTGCATGAGCCGGGGTCGCGATTGGTTTTGCTCCTCACACTCCCAGGTTCGAATACGACAAAAAAATATCGGCTATATCTATGTACGTTCAAATACAATGTGTCGTTTATTTGATTTCGAAATCTTATGCTTCGCTTCTTTATTGTAATGAGAATCTCGTATTGCTGGTTTTTCATTAAGTGCCAGTATTATGTGGTATCTAGAACATTAGTGATATAGGCGTTAGTGGATTTACAAATGGATAGGATCTTATTTTTAAAGGTGTTTTTATACTTCTTGGTGTTTTTTTTTCTCTCGCGTCATAAGCTATAAACTATAACATTTTAAAAAATAATAAATAAATATACTCAACATATATGTACATACATATGAGTACATAGTTCTCACCCCACACTTACATACACGTCTTGTGTCGTGAGTATCAGAAACTACGAGACACTTTCGATCTTACAAACGCTCAGACCGGAAACAAATATTTGTAAATCACACAAATACTCAACATAATGGAGTGCAAAAGCAAGCTCAAAAAATGGCTTGTAAATTTGAGCTACACTGATATTGTACAGCCCTCATTTTATGTGTATTGTAAAAATATATGTTGTATTGTAATGTTTTTGTACAAATAAAAAATAAATAAAAAAATTGTCTCGGGGATCGTACCCGCGGCATCTCGTTTCGCGACCTGGTGACTAGCCAACTGTCCCACGGGGCTGTCAACAGATTAAATCCATAGTTAATGCATACTTCAACGTTTAAGAGTGAAGTGGCAGATCAATTATAATCATCACATCAATGACAAACACGGGACAGCCTGAAGTGTGTGTATCATTGATTTCTATATAAGTAGGGATGTTTATCGTTAGTTAGTTCATTTCCACGGAGCGATTCTGCTTGTAGCTAGTAAACGGAACGGGCGGCGCGTCTCAAAGAAACTCTGTATATTAAATTTCCCGGAAGCTATAGTTTCTGCGCGTAATGAGTGCCACTATTTAGCATGCATTACGGTTTGGCGTTTAGTTCTTCAAAGAGTAACATCAACCGCAGTGTGATGAACAAGTAATAAATGTGCCATGAATTCATATAATGAGCATTGGGTCGTGTGAATTCTGTTGATAATGTAGACTTTTTGGATGAATAAAACAGACTCAAAACATTAAAACTCAAACATTACAAGCTCTTTTGAATCGTCATTTTAAACTATTGCTATTATTATTTTATTCCGTCTAAAGTATTGTCAATCGGGAAACGATTCTAATCGATACATCGATTACATTACGCTAGCAAATAGCTTGTTCAAAATGACATGTATAGGTACAGGCTGAATACGACACACTCGTGTGGGTGGTCACTAATTCAAGTCTACATCTTGTGTTCGTCAGGCACTTTCCGGTCAGATATTGATATCCTAGTTCATACAAATTTCATTTTCATTTGGAGTATTTATACAAAAAAATTACAATATCAATACAATATTTTCTAATAAATCGACTCACTGAGTTGTTAATTTATGGTTTAAATTTATGCAAACCAGTAATATTGGTAGACAAGGTTGTCGGCGACAGTGGCGCCCCATGTCCCGCCGCGCTGAATGCCATTACTGTCATGGACAGGCGACACTGCTCCGCGGGTGGGACCACTCTTGCGCCAAGCCGTTGTACTGTGTCTTTGGCTTACTTGAGCAGGGCCTTAAATAAATTTACTATGATCTGTACTAATTAAACGTAATTTAAAGGTGAAGGAAAACATTGTGAGGAACCACACACACACACACACACCTAAAAAGTCAGCCAAAACGCATGGCCTAAATCCTCTCAGTTGTACTGGAAGCCAGCGCCTCCTGGCTGATGATTATGTAGGCATTAAATGGCACTTCAAACAATATTAAGTTGTATAATTAAGTTTTATTTTACGGCAAAAAAATGATTTCCATAACATCAATATTCTTTGAAGAATCCTGTTACTTTTGTTTGTAAATTTCCATAGGTAATTAGATGTAGTGATGGCCTCGAGGTTTAGGCGCGCGGTCGAGAATTTCGGCGGTCGCAGGTTCAAACCCCCAGGCATACACCTCTGACTTTTCGGAGTTATGTGTGTATTCACAATGAATTATCACTTGCTTTAACGGTGAAGGAAAACATCGTGATAAAACCTGCACACCTAAAAGTTCTTAGGAATTTATTAGGTGTGTAGTCCGCCAACCCGCACTAGGCCAGCGTGGTGGACTAAGGCCTAAACCCTCTCAGTTGTAGAGGAGGCCCGTGCCCAGCAGTGGGACGTATTTGGACTGATGATGATGAATTAGATACGAGTAAAGGAATTTTAATAAAATATTACGTGCTATTTGCGCTGGTGCAGAGATCGCGCCCGAGGCGTTTAGTGTAGGCTAAACGCTACAGTTTTTCATCGTCAAATATAATCTTATATATAAAAATGAATCGCAAAATGTGTTGGTAAGCGCATAACTCAACAACGCCTGGACCGATTTCGCTAATTCTTTTTTTGTTGTGTTCGCTATCGTTAGGAGAAGGATCTTATGAAAGAAAAAGTTAAGAAAATTGCGAGGAATATGGTAAAAACAACAATTTAATTTTCTCATATAAACTGTTCTACCTAATATTCTGTCAAACATTTTATGTTTATCCCGTCAATATGGTTAAGGGTCCCCTCAAATTAAAGAACGTATTTAAATAAAGGTTTTGAATCGACAACATATATCCAGAATATTCGAATAATTGCGTATTTTAGATTTTAAAAATGTAGAATAATGTCAGTAATAAAAAGGGATTGACATATTTATTGGTTGTCAAATATTTATGCGTGCGTTCAGAAATGTATTTTTAAACTCCTTGGTTGTACCTGATTTACAAACGAAGGCAGGTTCGGTAGTCATCACGCTTTGAAATCTAAAACACCCCCAACTATGCAATGGAATGCGCTTGGTGTTAAGAAAACTGTTGAGTAATGTTATTCACGTGACGATACTGAAAAGACAACTTAGAGATGAATTGGTGCTTGAGAATTCATCAATTAGATTGATCTACGATTTCATTGATCCTAACGGGTATGACCATTGAGTTCAAACGAATTCAGTTCCCGATTCGTCATGCCTTCGCAATGACGATTAACAAAAGATGTTTGTGATCTTTTAGACAATTAAAAAATATATTAAAAATGTATATCACAAGTTGCATCATCATCATCAGCCCATAATATGTATGTACGTCCCACTGCTTGGCATAGGCCTTCTCTGCAACTGAGAGGGTTTAGGCTTCAGTCCACCACACTGATGCTTCAATGAAGAGAATTAAAACCGACTACATCCCATCCCATATGTACATGTTTAATTAAATCATGACTTGCGGAGACACGATTGATGCATTTAAATTTCGTACTTATTTATTTCTGTATTTTTATCTCAATAAAGTGCTGAACTTAATATTTATTTCCATACAATCAAAAATAAAATTCAGGTAATATGTAACATTCAATGACTGTTAGGGGATACGAAGTTTACCGGGTCAGCTATTATAAATGTTAATGTTTTGTTTGTTACGCTTTCACGCCAAAACTACTTAACCGATTATCATGAAAATTTGTACACATAGTCTTCGAGATATAAAAAAGGACATAGGATTCTTCTTATTAAAAAAAATACGGAGGATAAAAGAATTGAAAAATGATTGAAAAAAGATTTGAATGACTTTTGGTATGCAGATAGGTGGGACCCACCGAAGTAACATAGGTGGGAATGGTTATCCTTACTATTATATAAATGTGAATGTAGGGATGTTTGTTACGCTTTCACGCAAAAACAAAAATTTTGGTATGACCATAAATGAGACCCTGTGAAGTAACATAGGCTATGTTTTATCCCGGGAAAATGTAATGTTCCCATTGGGATAAACATATTATTAAAAATACGAAAATAACTGTCAGAGTTTTACTTTTACGCCTCAACCATTTGAATTGATTTGACCTTTTTTTAAATTCAGTAAGTGCCATTTTGGGCACTTGAGGGACGATTTATAGATTCACATATTATCTTTCTGCGCCCAACCCTGAAGTCTACGCGGACGGAGTCGCGGGTAAAAGCTATAAAAATATAAAAATTGCGATTACAAAACAGGTGTTGTTCGTAGAAGGGTGAAAATTTGGAGTTATATGTATTTTTCAATGCTGAATCATAAAAAAATAAAAACATAAAATGTCCAAAAAATAAAATAAAAAACTGTTCGGGTTAGACCACCCTAAATTATAAATATATAGTATAAAAATAGATAACCTATTCTCAGACTTACTGAATATACATATAAAATTTCATCAAAATCGGTCGAGCCGTTTCGGAGGCTGTTTCGAACTGTGACACAAGAATTTTATATAGGTATATATAGATGTATATGTATATCTCACTCTATACAATTTTGACCATATTTTTTTGTTTAATTTGTATATCGATCAAAGCAATGACTGTTATACGTATCATTATAATTTTTCAGTGTTATTATCATTTATTTACATTTTAATAAAAAAAAAATCAAATTAAAATGGTCAGTATAAGATAGAGGTTGATCGTAGAAGGGTGAAAATTTATGATTATAATAATTTATCAATGCTGAATCATAAAAAATAAAGAAAATAAAGTCAATAGAAAAAAAACATACCCCTAAATGTTAAACCCTTAAATGTTGACCGATTCTCAGACCTACCTACAATATACACACAATATTTCATAAAAATCAGTCGAGCCGTTTCGGAGGAGTTTGCCAAAAAACACCGCGACACGAGAATTTTATATATATGGCAAAACAACGTTTGCCGGGTCAGCTAGTAAATGATAAACTTTATTGGTTTAATATCCATTATGCCATAGGGAAAGAGCACCGGCCGGCGGATGACAAACTTTGCCGGGATCCGCAACTATACCGGGTTGTTACGTAATTGTGTAAATCGTCAAGTTAGTTTGTGCACGCAGACTAAACCTCCAGCGGTGTTCCATTAACGCAGTTATTCACAGATAGCCCCGCCATCCGCTTGGCCGGTGAAACTTTCGCATATAACGCTTCTCCCAATACAGTTGCTATATATATATAGCTTTTGCTCGCGACTCCGTCCGCGTAGACTACAGGGTCGGATTCAGAAAGAAAATAAGTCTATTTTAGGTACTCCACAGAGTCCCATTTATGTCCATACCAAAAAATCATTCAAATCGGTCAAATAGACGTGAAACGTGTGCCGCTGCGCACCGGCCGGCCAGCGCGGCGCCTTGTACATCATAATTGCGCGCTTGATCATTTTTTCACTGCGGTGTTATTTTAAAACTGCGATATCTTCTAAGATACCCATTGAAATCAAATGATGTAAAGGGCAAATTTCTTTCAAATTAAATACTTGTGATGAATAAATTATTTATTTGGATAAGGATTTATATCATCTTTATAAAAACACCTTCACAAATAATGCTTTATTTTAGAACAAATTTCGTTAGCATAAAAAAGGTTATAGTGAGCCAATCTTAAAAGATAGACATATGCTTTCGCGGACTTTTTTTAGAACTTTTAAAGGGGAACAATTCTGTCATACATTATTTTAGCGAAACTTTAACCGTTTCCCCAGCGCACGCAGCGGAAGTTCTGAAAAGGAAAAAAATACCCCAGATTTTGAAACATTATTTATTGGTGCTCCGCTCCTATTGGCCGTAGCGTGATGTTATATAGCCTATAGCCTTCCTCGATAAATGGGCTTTCTAACACTGAAAGAATTTTTCAAATCGGACCAGTAGTTCCTTAGATTAGCGCGTTCAACCAAACAAACAAACTCTTCAGCTTTATATATTAGTATAGAAGTATAGATATGTTGTTACTATTGTTGTTGTATCGGCAAGGAAAACGTGGCCGACGGATGTGAGCCCGACGCCGCTGGTCCCAAGTAATTTACTTCACCTATTGTGTTTATTTTCGGGTGAAACTTTTTCCGTGCTCAATAAACTCGGTAAGGAGTTTGTCTGCTTCGGTGTTTCGGGGTCATGATTAATAGATGGCGTTAAATACGTTACGTGAGTGTGAGTTGTGTTAGTATTACTTTATTTTACCTTATCCAAGATGCATGGAAGCCTTATTTGGCCATGTTTAATATCTCCATAAGCACTCTTTAGCACAGGCTTGCTCAACGGAAGACTCGGATGTATATATATTCTTCTTGAGAATTCTCATTAGGTTTCCTAACTGTGTTTTCCTTTACCTTTAAAATTCTTCAGGATTGATTGAGAATACACATTTTTGAAAAATTCAATGTTTAACTAATTTGTAAAAAAAATATAAAATATTATTTGATATTTAGCGAATACAATAATATTATCGTTTATTGACACTTCTCCCCTTTGTATCCATAAGATAGGTACACGAATAGGGACTCAAAAGTGATCACAAACAGGAGCCCGTCGCAACCGCAACCCTTCCCGGTGGTGCTACGGACATACGTCACTCGCAAATCCACTAGACAATGCCTAATACAGTGAATTAAACAATGTGACAAAATCGATTAATACTTTTATCTGGGGGCACGGCAGTGCCCCCGCCAAGTCGAGCGAAAAAGCGGCACGGCCGTACTATACTTTTCTCGAAGCAACTCAGGTCATTTTCGACACCCTATAACTTCGTTGTGGATAAACCTAGAAACCTGAATTTTTAGTTACCAAGCAAGAATGGTATAAACTCTGTATATTTCAAATTTCATTCAATTTGAACCAGTAGTTTAAGAATTATAACTAGTCAAACTTCGCAGTTTTGGTCACTCACTGACCGATCATCAAAACTCTAAGGCACTTCTAGCCGACATAGAAGCTTCAAATTTGAAACACAATTAGGTTTTAGTGTATAACTTAAGGAAAAATTATAATATCTTGCAATTTCGGTCTAGTTTTCTAGATACACAAACTGCATAAATAACTTTGTAATCCCATATAAATATATACGATTACAAAGATACATTTGCAGTAAATAAATAAGTGTACCTGTATAGTATAAAATAATGGAATAATAGGTGTAGCTAGATAAGTATGGATGGTATTGAGGTTTAGGCGTGAGGTCGAGAATCCCGGCGGTCGCGGGTACACACCCTAGGCACACTTATCTGACTTTTCGAAGTTATGTGTGTATTAGCAATGAATTTAGTATTCGGGAAGAGCTTACTATAAAAATGACCCGTGGCGCAGTTGGCTAGACACCAGCTTGCGAAACGAGAGGCCGTGGGTTCGATCCCGCACCGAGACAAATGTTTGTGTGATACACAAATATATTTGTTTCGGGTCTGGGTGTATGTGAGACCGAAAAGTCTCTCGTAGTTTCTGATACCCACGACACAAGACTTGTATCTTAGTGTGGGATCAGAACTATGTATGTGACTGTTGGATGTATTTATTTATTATTTATGAAGTAAGGTCTTTAAATTAAGGACTGCCTCGTGGTCTCGCGTTACATGTATGTGCCGTGCGATCTAGAGGTCCTGGATTCGATTCCCGGGTCGGGCAACGTGTTATTGGGTTTTTCCATTAGGAAATTCTCAATAGCAGCAGGGAGTCTGGAAATGTGCCGCGAAAAACGGCAATAGGCTCGCCCCCTATTACGTGGGACTGACAGGTATGTATCAACATACCTGGCGAAATGTGGGTGCAGAAATGCACCTCTGCCTACCCCATCAGGGAATATAGGCGTGAGTTTATGTATGTATGTAGCAATGAATTATCGCGTACTTTAACGGGGAAGGAAAATATCGTGAGGAAATCTGATTAATAGGGTCAAGTAATTTATTCATTTTTAAAAAACTGAGTGCGGCAGTTAATTAGTTTAAGTTATACCTCTAATAAGCTTTATGTTGTAAATTTCTGTTAAGTACATTGACAGTACCAATTTATAGTGAAAGAGAGATAAAAACTTTAAAATAGGATTAACTCCAACTGACGTATGACGCGTGCGGCCCTAAATATTTCTAACTAACGCAAAAAATAATGTTTAAAATAAAATAGTTAGACTTGGCAATCGCACTAAAAGTGAGATACATTGTGTTTTCATGCGATTGCCAAGTCTAACTATTTTATTTTAAACATAAAAGATTTTTAACATTGATATGGTCACTATAAGATGGTGTCTGGTAAGCTAAGTGCATAATAACTTAAGACAGAAGTTCCCTTAAACGGGGACTGAATAAATTCATCGACTTGGTATCATATAGATCTCACAACTTTTTACGGCAAAAGAACTGAGTTGCGAGACTTGGGGTTTTTTACAAGTTTTGTTTTTTATGGGATACAATTTAGCGGAAACGATTATGCGGAGGTACTATTGGCTTTTGGATTAACAACAACAGCTTTATTTTTAAAAGCTGATTACATTTACGCTAGACAAAAGCTAATTTAATGAAGGTTAACAAAATTTAAAAAAATATGGTGGTTGTCGCTTAACAGCATATGGGCCGCTGGTTCAAAACCAAGCACTTACAATAAAAAGTCGAAAAATCATTTTATACATGGATACAAAGAATATCCTCCTGGATACCTGCGTCCTGTAGAAAGAACTAAATGGACGCCCGTGTCAAGTCCTAACATTAATTGAGGTATTAATTTTAGACCTTAATACAAGCGACAGAAGATTCAGGACTCTAGGCTAAATTCTTTATAAAGTACTATCGGCTATTATAGCAGCGTAATTTTTTACTTATTGGGATAAGGTGTTCGACATTATTGTTAATCTTATTATTATCGCTTCTGGAAAGCCTGTACGTGGCAATACATCCTTCTAATACAATATTACTTATATTTTAAAAGCCAAATTTTTGATATGTGTATATTTGTTACTCAATCACGTTAGAAGCTGCATAAATTTTATTAATTAGACTGATTACTGTCTGGAATAGCACATATGATACTTTTGTGCCCGAATAATACCGAAAGCAACGGATCTTTCAATAAGCATGATTTTTTGCGTGTCAATTCAAAAAAATAACAATGGCCATAAAGAGTAAAAAGGAAAATCCATATCATCAATTCACTCGGCGGTGGGCTACCCCGGCAGCACAATTAAATCCGCTTGGCATAATACCGTGCGCCGGCTATTAAACAAATTGACAAAATCTTTTATTCATCAAACCAATCATCCGTCCCGCCGAGGGTTGTTCACAGGCGTCGGACGACCAAATAAGAAATCCCCACACCCCTCCCACTCGGACAAATGCCAAACGATACGAGTAAGAAAGGAACGGAAACATCGCAGAATCACAATTAGACCACAATTGGCTTAGTTAACCACTGTTTCCATTCGCGAAAATCGTTTAAATTTTAGACAAAGTTTTCGAAGGTTTTTGATTCTTTAAATCTGAATAATGATTTGTCTGTAATGAGGAAACGAGTCCTTCTCGACTTGCGTTGTCGCTGTGTTGCGGTATATACTTTTATTTTTCATGTATAGGTACCTACATTAGATTGTCGCCGGAATCCACGTTTCAAAAGAATAATTACGTTGATTTAGGAATGAGTTTTTTTTTTCATGATGAAAATCAGTTACAGTTTCATTGAATAAATCACTTTTTTTACAATAATTTATGAATTACCACTATCTCCATAATGTGCAAACAATTTTTTATACCAACCTTTTTTCTACCTTTGTCCCTGATTCAAACCATGCCCAATTGTAAGCATAATGTACAACAAAAACAATCATTGTTTTTGATGATATTTTTTCATTTCCCGCAACCGCAACGGGGACAGAGTTTGGGCGCGCGTCATTCATCCGTTGCGGTGCAGACCGATCGAAAACGTCAATTTTGACATGAACGAGAGTATAAAACTAAACCAATTCTGTGGCGGCGCGCGTATTGTGCACTATGTACGGTCTACCGATCGAGCGGCGGAGTGACGTGCCGCGGTTTCGGATTCGCAAATGACGATATAGTTTTATGACAAGTTCTCTGTACAAATGTATCGCTACGTGCAATTTCCGAGGCTCGCAACGTGGCGTTTGTTAAAGTTTTTACACGTTATAATTGTCAGGTCGGATTTCCGAGTTGGCAAATAGTTATTTGGTTTTTTCGTTGAAAAATTCTCAGTAGTAGCAAGGAATATGGTTTTGTATAATGGCGATTTTTGTGGCGATACAACTTTTGCCAATGGATGTGGTTTCTGTATTTTATAATTGGACCTCTAAAATAAATACTATGATTGTAATTACCCAGTTGTCGCAACAACTAAATCAGCACAAATTATTTGCACTGAAATCTGAAGCATATGGACTTTATGTACGCATATCTTTACTTAATCATTAAGCTATTACTCATGTTTCGTGTTAGAAAGTAGTTTTTAGAGGGTATCAAGGAGATATCCTGTTGTGGAGAAATGTTTAAAACACATATTATCATCAAGATCAATAAATAAGAACAATCCGGGTGGGTTGTGACTATGACGGAAATAAATTGATAATTTTGTATATATATAATGCAATTCCAGAGTAAACAAAAAGCAATTAAGGAAGAGTTTTATTTCGAAATAATGTAACTCGTTACATCTGCGGGGCGTATTTTTGTGCATTCTCCTCGACTAGTCATTGTATGCAAAACGTCGAGCGCAGACGCCACTATTGTTCACCAAGATTAAGTCGGAAAATGGGCTGCACTCGAGGGTCCACTCGGGGGTTTCAACCCTTCACTCGGATTTATTTTTTGGCAAAGTCATGGTATTAAGTTTTGGGTATGTTACGTTTTAAGCCGATAATAATTTATTTTTCCTATGGAAATATGAAAATTTATTTTAAAGTAACGTTCTCAAACACCAATTGGAAGTTAAGAGAAAGTGATAGAAGAAGCATGGATTGTGATATATGTATCTGTAAACATTGGTTTTAACTTTATAATAGACACCAGATATTATAATTTACATGTACGAGTATGTGATAGTATTATTGTTTTATTTATAGAGATATTAGTTGAACTTTTCATGTTAGTTGTAATAAGCACACTCCATGGTATTAAAATTTGTATACATCCATCTATGCAATAGAAATATTCATTTGGTGCTGTGAACAATACAATATTCTTGAATATACGAAAGGATTCCAATTTGTAGTCCCTCGTTTGAGACCCAAATGCGCGCCCGTTGTCAACGAGAGGGCCGCAGCGTCCTATTCCACGGATGATTGCAGAACTCAGCCGCACACCTGGAGGACACGTCACAGACATTTCAGACAGTTTAATCAGCCATATAATCGGAAAAAACAATGCCGATTTGAATGGAGCCAACGGGCCGCCCTCAGGTAACCGTTTTCTTTGCACCACTGCGCCTTTCATTTGTTGAAAATACGAAAAAACCAATTTGCCTTTTTAAATGGCGGCGCAGGATTGTTTTGGGTGCTCGACAAGGTTTTTTATTTTATTTGTATTATGTATGTATTTAGACATTTTTGGAAATTAACGTGCGACTCGAGTCACTGACAGTACAACGGCATAGTTATTGTCTCAGAACACGGGTTTAAAATTTATCTGCTGTCGCGGAAACCCTATAATTGACGCCCCCATCTTCTCGCATTACAAATAATTATCTTTGGTCTATCGATTCCACCAACTGTCACCACGGTGCAGGAGGTTAGAAGCCGGTTCCAATAAAAAAGTTTTAGGTTCACAACCTTTACACTTAGACAAATCATTCACAGTTTAAAGAACAGCAGGAAAGACTGAAAACCTGGTATCAGGCTTGAGCATTGGCTCACATGGCTTACTCCCCTCCCACGTGATTTTTTTAGTTGTGATGAACCTCATGGTCGCATGTGTTTAGGCACCGTAGTCAGCCGCGTTATCGTATCGCATACAAATTGGTAATTATGGATCGCATTACGTACGCACGTTAATTACGTTCGTAATGAGTATCACTGCATCCGACTCCTCATTCAACATGTTAATTATCATTCATATAAGTCTGATATTTTGGGCTAAGAAGCGAGAAGAAAGGGACTATGACAAGAGGTAATAGTACCTATTGTGTATGCCACGTCGAAAAATTTAAAATTTTGTGTAATTTTCAATAATACAAATAGAAAATCTCCAATCATTAAGTACTTTACTTATGGTACAAACTCAGTTGAAATAGGGAGGGTGACAGTTCGAAAAAGGTAACGGATGGAAAAATTGATTCTAAACTGGAAAGACATAGAAGAGGGAAGTTTAATAGATTGTGGCGCTCCGTACAATTTGATTATACCAAGTATTAGCTCCTCGTCGACTTTTTTATGATTGTAATCCTACCCTGTGCCGATCCATTCACAGTATAACTAAAATAAGCTATAACACGGCTCTTCTGCTAGGGAAGTTGGTTGCCCGACTGTTTCGAGTAAATTGGCTGACTAGTATAATGTTGAGAAAATGTCATGAGTATGTATATCTTCACGACTTGACTGTTCCTTCAAGTATGTATTTTGAATGGGTTAAAAGTATATAATTATCCCGGAATTATTGGGAAACGTCTATGTTAAACTTTGCATGCCCAGTTAATGTAAATTTTTTCAACCAGCCTACGAGGCTATCCAAGCGAACAGAAACATCTTACTTACTTACACGATCCTTTTCCAATAATATTATGAATACACAATCTTGAAATATCATTCGAAGTCGATGTAAGAAGACCTTTTCTCGCCCCCGTCACACGTTGCGCCGTCGGATATCTATTCCCTGGTGACAATTTATCCTTCATTTCATAAGACATTCCGCACGGATGCTCCGCTTTCGCGTCGGGACGCGGTCCGGACACGTGACTTCGCTGATGTGCGAGGTGTAGGCGATGGGATTCCAACCTTACGTATTAATACCTAAAGTGCATTATCGTTTAATATAAATGGTTGCGAGTCACGTGAATTTATAACGAGCCACGTGCGATGATCAATTTCCGGATCGTATACAAAATCTGATTCAGGTACAGACTTAAATGTCGGCCTGCAAGGGACAACGGGCTATACTAAATTCACACAGCCACACTCACGGCTGTGTCCCAGAAGGTAGGCAGAGATATGTTTTCGCAAAAACGTGTCGCCTTTGATGATTTGTAATAGGATTTGTGTCTTTTAACATTTTTCAAAAACATCACCAGGTGCTTTAAACGACGAATATCAAGAGTATTCTGGTCAAGACCAGTGTTTATGAGAACTTGTGGTGTGTCACATTTATCCGAATAGTTTTGAGCTCTTACACACTAAGCTTGAATTTCTGCTTTATCTTGTGCCATATTTACATTTATGCGAGATATGGGACTTGTATGATGTAGAACTTTATCTACGCAGAAGTAAATAGAGAAAACTTTATTTAAAATCCTTATGGTTGATTTATGAGAAAATTAACTAGTAAAATTGTCGGAAGATGAAACATTTGGATGGATTTTGAAAGTTCGATAAAGAGTACTTTATATGTTGACCATATTCATATTAAACTCTGTCCTCTCGTCCTTTGCCGCTCTTTGCAAAAAATACTCACAAATGAAATGATATAAGAGTTAAAAATGTCGTCGAAAAAGTTTGCATACCGGATTAAATTTTGCAATTACAATTTCCCTAAATAACTTGTACGCAATGAACATTAAACACGCCAGCATTAACACAATACATACGATCCAATTATAATCTCATTGTTATGTCTTGCGCGATGTCGTAAAACAAATTTTAATAGACCGCAACCATATGAATTCCGGTGTGCATGTCGCACGGTGTTTGAATGCCGACGCTGTGCCAAATATTCGTCCGGCGAACGGTATTCTTTCGAAATAGAATTCTGGACGGTTGTGGTCAAGATGCGTGCGGAATGGATCGCTCAGATGGCCGCAGCATCCGCCGCAGACGGTGCGGAGCCACCGGTGGATCGGTGCGCACCGCCGATTCCATAGCTAACATATTTGGGCAATACCCGATGTATGCAATTTCATATCGAATTTTTGATATTAGCTCAAGTGTGAATGTCCACACATGTAAATAGAAATATATAGATATTTATTTTTATTACGAAGGCGTATTGTTGCGTTGATTGCAGTTACGATTTCAATGATTTCATTTACGTTATTAAAAGTCGACATTTTTTAATGGTTCACGTTTCGTGTTCAGTCTGTATACATTTGGTATTACTGTGGCGGTTGTTAAGAGATAATCTTTATTAAAAAGATTCTCTATCGAAATTTCATTGCCGTAGGTAATTTTAAAATGTGTTAATTAATAAAGAGAATACGAAATAAAATAATTAAATCCTGGACGTTTAGACAACGTAACTTTTTGTAATCGAAATCATTATCAGAAATAAGTAATTAAAATGTATAAAATTTTCAAAAAATTACCCATGATTAACGATTTGTTATGTCAATTACATAATTATGTCGCCTAGGATGTTACTTTGTATACGCCTTTCGTACTCATTACGTTTTCGTGTTTACTTCTTCAACTTTTAACCATAATTTTAGGATTCCATTTACGATTCTATCAATGTAGTTCTGTATACAAAAAAAAACAATGCACTTTAATTGTGTCCTCAAAATCAAGTCACGTCGCGTCACCCCCGTGGTGTGTCTATAAGTGAAACACTCGATTAACATTGTTGTTGGTAATTAACTAAGGAAATTAGGTTTACGTATGCACGAGACGTACGCAAAACGCTATAGGCGTCTCATTAGAGCTCGCCTGCCTACCGCTAATGATGTCACCGTGAAGATGATTCGGAGCCACGCGCACCAGGGACGCGGAGGGAATTACATTAACTATCACCATTTTAGTGCGTGATAACCTAGTTGCTTACGCGCGAGCTCGAGACTCAATCTCGGCTTTCGCGGGTTCGCGTTCTGGGCGAAAACGTCTGGCTTTTCAAAGTTGTTTGTGTGTGTATATTTGGAAACAAATCTTTCTATTTAATTATAGTCTAATCTCAGGCTGAAAAATTAGTGACATAAATGATATAGAAAAATAATAATAAGGAAATTCAATGCAATACAAACGTCACCATGACATAGTTAGGAAAAATAGTGATGAAATACACAAATTCAACTCAAGCTTTTGTCCAAAGCTAGGCAAGCTTGCAGAAGGTCATGATCCTGCGACTTACTAACATAGCAAACTATAGTAGCCGATGAACGATTTCGATTACTAAAATGTGCCAAAAATTGTACACACACAAACTCACGCCTGTATTCCCCTAAGGGCATAGGCAGAGGTGCATTTCTGCACCCACATTTCGCCAGGTATGTATCAGTCCCACGTAATAGGGGGCGAGCCTATTGCCGTTTTTCGGGCACATTTCCAGACTCCGTGCTGTTACTGAGAATTTCCTAATGGAAAACCCAATAACACTTTGCCCGACCCGGGAATCGAACCCAGGACCTCTAGATCGCACGGCAGATACTTGTACCGCGAGACCACAAGGCAGTCTGTCAAAAATTGTCTCTAATCAAATATATGAAAAAAACCTATAAACACACCCCTTAATATTGGACTAGGCTCGTGCCCTGCAGTAATGGGACATTTATAAACTGATATAAACAGATTGACCAATCCCCTGCTTACTACACCGCGGATGTGAGCGTGAACATACAAATAGCAGGCGGTGTATGTCAGTCGCGGCGTACGTACAACGTACTCAGTACTCGCACAACATGGTTAATGTTGGCGGGGGCTAATTCGTCAAAGGGCGCGGCTCTTTGTGACGGCTTATGGTAATCAAGGTAGGCGTTTGCGGGGATTTCCACGGAGAGCGTTCGACATTTAACTATGAGATTTATTAACCGTCGTCGCATGTTTAAAACGAGGATTGAGTCGAGGCTTATTAAAAAAAAATAGGTAAGCGTTATGTACCTGTCTTGCTGTAGCTATCATTACAACAAACAATAATTCATTTCTGAAACAGCCACATACTAACCTTTTGTAACATGCTTCTTCCTTGGATCGTTGGGATTAGATTTCTTGAAGTCATAACACAGTAAACATACGATATTTTTAAAAATGACACGACAATATTATGATGTTATTTTAAATATTGTCTGCAATATACTGATTTCTCGCTCAAAGGCACAAAGATTAATGTAAAAAATAAATGAATGCAGACAACATACATCCATGTTAGTAAACCCAGTAACGAACGAATAATATGATGTTTTGTAACTATCAGGTACTAAGAGAGATTTATCGGTCTCAGGAATACATAGGTCCGTAACTAATATGTTGCAAATGTTAGCCTCGTCGGTGTGTGGATTGAACCCGTGGCCTGACGTTACATAGCCCGTCTCGCAGAAACGCTAGAGGGTGGCAAATAATAATTTCCACGTTTCACTTTGGTATCGGTCTGTCGGACAGTGACAACATCCAAACGACAATTATCGCGTATTTGGCACCTCGGGCGGCGCCGCGCAACATGCCCGATGATTTTATTGTCGAAAGCTCGGCTGTTGGTATCGTCCGCTTCTCAAAGGGCGCCGACAAAGCGCCGCCGTGGCGCGGTGCGGGCGGTATTAGCGGCGCGTTTGATGCCCCCACTACGCGCTAGGGTTGCCAACATATTCGCTTTACACTCGTGTTTATTACATTTTAATTGCGACGTGCGTTATGTTCTTTATTTAGATTCCGTTGCTGCATGTTTTTAAATGAAAATATTGTAGTGTGATGGATATCAAAAGATTGTTAAAAATTACCTAATTTGTTTTAGTTTCTGTTGCTATATTTTGTTTCAATGATTAACTAGACAATGTGGTAGTAGTTACATTTATTAGTACTTGCACTGAAAGTGACTCAAATTTGTTATTAGTACCGATTTTTGTTGTGTTTGTGGTATACCAAAATAGAAAATGTAGGTGACAGTGGAAATAACCACTTTTCTCCAAGATGCTCTCACGGAAATGGGTTTGCTGAACCTTAAGTGTAAATTTCAACACTGATACATTAATTCATAATAACGTGCTTAATTTCTATGACTTAGGCAAATATATTGTGATTTGAATTATTAATAATAATAGTTTTATTCTGCAGATACATTGTCCTCATCTTTGTTCCGCTTATAGTCCGAGGGAAGTGGGTAATTATTTCTTTTGAATATCTGCCTAGCGGTGGGCGTATATGGACTGATATAGATAGATACATACATACATAACTTTACGCCTGTATTCCCCGAAGGAGTAGGCAAAGGTGCATTTCTGCACCCACATTTCGCCAGGTAGGTATGTATCAGTCCCACGTAATAGGGGGCGAGCCTATAGCCGTTTTTCTGGCACATTTTCAAACTCGATGCTGCTACTGAGAATTTCCTAATGGACAAACCCAATAACACTGCCTGACCCAGGAATCGAATCCAGGACCTCTAGATCGAACGGTACATACTTGTGCCGCGAGATCACGAGCAGATAGATACATAGAAGATGGGAACCTTTGTAAATCCATATCAGTCTACCATCTAAACCGCGAGTCCTCAAATACATTGTAAATGTAACATAAATTGTTTTGGCACTATTCTGTGTGTCA
The DNA here is from genome assembly GCA_907164795.1 of Hemaris fuciformis. Taxonomy (NCBI): domain Eukaryota; kingdom Metazoa; phylum Arthropoda; class Insecta; order Lepidoptera; family Sphingidae; genus Hemaris; species Hemaris fuciformis. Next base: position 3,241,864 of record OU015440.1, on the reverse strand, counting down.
CTGGATAGTTTGAGCGCTCTTGTAGATCCCTTTGTGATGCGTTGAATCACGTTGCTACAGTGACTAATTGCAATAAGATTAACAACGTGTCTACATCGAAAATATTGCGAATACGGTATGCGCATGATTTTATTGCGATATAAATTACTCGATGTCAGTGGAAAATGTAATCGAATACTTCTACGGATTTGACGGAATCCGAGGCGCAGTTGTTTGGGAGTTGTGAGATACGAGGCAGCAGATTCGAGCTTTATATCGAGTCAAATTCTAGTTTTTTTATACAGATATTTGTTTAGGTTATGGGTGATCTGAGAACGTAGTCTGTGTTATCCACGATGTTTCTTAAATATTTGTTTTTTGGTCTTTTTTCACTAAAATAACTACATATTAGTCATCAGCGAAAATATTATCTCAAACCTAAATGATCGGAAATGTTTTATAATAAATTAATAGTAGTAATATTGACTGGAATGGATGAATAATAAAGCCTTCTTTATTAATTAATTTTGATTTTCAGCAGATAAAATAAATCAAATTAAATTGATAATTAGAAATAATTAAATTATTATAGTATGATTGATTACACGTTATGAACTAGACAAATCCGTGGCTTTACAATCTTTATTAATAATAGCTGAATAGCTTTGAAATTATTAGCGTAATTAACGATTTTGCTTATTTCCTTTACAGTAGTCGAATATTACGAATATTTGTGATTTCACCTGTATAAATTTTGTTTCATTATAAAATCGTAGCAAGGACCAGCTGTATATCGGGTGTCGGTCGACAGCCCTGGCCGGCGTCTCCCTCACGGGCCGCGCTCAAAGTGAGTGTGTTACTCTTTAACCTGCGCGATTCGCGACCGGCTAAACTTACCACTCCGCTAAATAAAGTTAAAAGGCTCCTCAGAGCTTTGTCTCGGCCCGCTTTGATGTGCGCCGAGAGCATCACTCCCCGCGCGGCTGTGCGCCACGCCCCGACCCGTTCGCAAATTGTTTACCTCGGGAACTATTGCCCCCCTAATACCTTTTCCTATCGCCAGTACCGATTGATTACTCTGTCAAAGGTATGTGGTTGGCGCGATCAAAGCAGCCCCGTCGAGTGACCAATGGCCCGCCAGTTCAAATGTTATTTGTAACTTGGGAGACCTATGCTCGATTTGGTTTGGATGATGGGTGACTCAGAGACGTCAAAAAATAAATAAAAAATATAATTACTTTATTTATGGCACTAAAAAGGGGGGGGGGGATCTAAAATAAATGAAGATAAGGGCAATTTCATTTCGTTTAAATTTTACAAATATGCCAGCTCATTTGTGCAAAATAGAAGATTTTCGCATTTTTGCGTATATGCTTCTAATTGCGGCCGTGCTGGGCTCTAAACAGTTCCAAAAAGATGTACAGAAGTATTTCATACTAGTCTCATACGTTAATTCAATATGATCCAAACATCAACATTTCCACTGATAAGTTTAAAAAGGCAAAAAAAAATAGATTAGCAGTTTTTCTTTCTTTTAATCTATCACAGAAATCTTCCAGGTACATACATATTCTAAGGAATTATAGTATAATATGTAACCCAAACGTGTCGATTTTTGTTATTATGTTGTTCAATATGGCCCATAAACGAAAGGCCACAAATATTTCTCAGACATATTTCACTATGGCATTCTTAACGACGATGGTAATTTAATGTCTGGCGCATTATTACAATTCAGATCGAATACTGTTAGCTTCCGAGGACCGACGTTTCTACCTATCAGCCATTGTCGACACTAAAACAGTAAAACAATATAACTCAGAGCTTTGTGTGTTTATGCAGATTTAAAAAAAAGTATTTCCACGAGACCCTTTAAGATTTACAAAGATTAAAAGGACCGTTGGCTCTTTGATTCTTTATCTCCGAATGTCGTACTTAATAGGCATAATTAACTTTTTTACGTTTTTCTTTATATTCCTCTTTTTTTTAATGTAATCGTCGAAACGGCGAAATGGAAGGCCCCGCTCCTCTTTTGATCTCGCAGACTTGTAAAACCAATCGTGCAACATTATTTTCCCTTTTAACTTCAATACGCTTTCATAGAGCACTCTTTGAGCCTGCGTTCGTTTCGAAAACTAGTTAAAATTATTACGTCCATGTTAATGAATATTGTGCTTGATGTGATTCGAGCTGTATCGTTATGGTATCGACAAAATTATATGACGATGCCAAACAGTATTAGTCATATGCGTATTACAAATTGATTGGCTTATTACATACATACATACATACATAAACTCACGCCTGTATTCCCCGAAGGGGTAGGCAGAGGTTCATTTCTACACCCACATTTCGCCAGTATGTATCAGTCCCACGTAATAGGGGGCGAGCCTAATGCCGCTTTCCGGGTACATTTCCAGACTCTGGGCTGTTACTGAGAATTTCCTAATGGAAAAACCTAATAACACTTTGCCTGACCCGGGAATCGAACCCGGGACCTCTAGATCGCACGGCACATACTTGTGCCGTGAGACCACGAGGCAGTCAAATTTGGCTTATTAATCTCCATATTAATTGATGTGGGTTTTACGTGCTTTGACGGTGAAGGAAATCATCGTGAGAAATCCTGCACACCTAAAAGTTTTTCTTCGCATTACGTCATCGTGGTGGACTAAGGCCAAAACCCTCTCAGTTGTAGAGGATGCCCCTGCCCAACAGAGGGACGTATATGGGCTGAGGATGATGATGATATATTTTACAGCTATAGTTTACATTATAAAGTCTGTAAGTATATTAAAATTGTTCAAAAACATGTCTAGACAAAGTTATTTTTTTTGAATTACGTTATGAGAGGCTCCGTTGCATTTTATGTTATTTAGTAGGTTAGTGAAATACTGTACGCTTGTCCGACTGTGTGTCGCGTTAATCCCCCATAGATTGGTACCTACGATCGGGCAGCCAAAGATTGTTTTCCGGATCAGGCAATTTTTTATTATGGTTTTAATAAATCGTTAATTACACCTACTTTACAAACTGGATGAATGAATGTCTCATGCCAAAGGTGTTTTTTTTTAATGTCGTCGAAGGCAGACAAGCTAATATAACGGCTCACCTAATGTTAAGGAAATATCGTCGTCCACGGACGGCAAATTTGTAACGGTGTGAGTGCAAACATATAAAATAGGCAATCGCTTATCGATGAAATTTACACATGTGTATTTAATTTTCGTCATAAATCGAGCTTACTATATGTGCTAACAATGATAGGCAGCGATGCGTCCGTTGACTGTATCGCGGTTTTGTCGGCCATTACCAATGCCGTTTTGTTTTGTAAATTATTACCACCATATCTTGTGCATCGAATGTTGATAAATATTCTCGCTAAATCATTAGTTCGTCTTATTCGGCAAATGTTTTTCGTCTCTGAGTTATTGTGAAACAAAATGGCTACTTGCTAATAACTATGGCGAAGAACAATATAAAAGTTCACAGAATAGCGAGAACCTAATAAATATTTTTTTATTGTTGAGACTGCATTGTTGTTCCCGCGGCATAAGAGTGCGGGCATCGAATTAATTAGTCCTGGATTCGATTTCCGGTCGAGTGAAGTGTTGTTGGGTGGCTCTTTTAAGAAATTATTAAAATGAAGTCGGGAATGTGCCTAAAAACGTATCTGAAAGTATTTCTAGAAAACGGAAACGCGAAACTTGGGTTAGAACTACACCACTGCCTACCCCTACGTCAATACGTACACTATAAACAGATCATTCAAAACACCGACCGGTAAAATCCGCACGTACAACGGCACGAAGCTCGGACTTTACGAAAATTTAATTAGTGTAATAACAACGCGCAGTTCCATTATGCCAATCAAAGGGAAAACGAAAAGTTTGTACACATCAAAGAGTCGCTTAGTGCGTGTGCCCTCGGCTAATGACGCGCCAGTGACGAGCCACCGGCCGTGTCGATGTCCCGCCGTATTCATGTCGAAACGTCACGTTTTCGATACCATTACCGATTTGAACTACGTTAATATCTACTATATCGGTTTTCGGTTACATATTTGTCACTTGTCATATAATTAATTCGGGATTAGGGCCGTTTGTCGTATTGTATGTATTAGAAATACCGAGTAAATGTTGGTAAATATCTTTGTCTACCCTTTCAGAGACAGTCATGAAGCATTTATGGCTTTATGATCTCAATGACGTTAAGATGATGATTTTAATGTATTTACTATTTTCAGTCCCCGACCCAACCGAGTATTAAAATATTATAGGCATTTGATTACAATGAATAAAATTGAAATAAGTAAGAAACTGATCGGTCAATTATAAGACCTGTCGTACTGTATGGATCGGAATGTTGGGCTACGAAGAAGACCGACGAAAGATACTGCATGCAGCGGAAATGGGAATGTTGCAATGGATGTGTGGTATGAGGAATAAATACGTTAGAGGAAGTTTGAAAGTGGCTTCTGTGATAGAAAAGCTTAAAGGAAACTGTCTGTTTAGGTATGGGCATGATATGAGAAGAGATGAAGCATATGTAGGTAAAAAAAGAAATGAGTATGAAAGTCGGAGAATGGACAAGCCGAGAAAGGCCAAAGAAAAGAAGGATGGAGTTCGTGAAATGACGAAAGAAAAAGGGGCGAATGAAGCAATAACGGCTGATAGAGACGTTTGAAAAGATAAAACATACAAAACAGAATCGGGAACAGGGTAAGAGAATGATGATGAAGTATGAAACTGATCTAAAATTATTATAAATGGAAGTAATATTACCGACCGTACAAGGATAGTATACAAGTTGATTGACTGACGGCGCTTCACCAGTTTAACACATTTGTAAATCTCCCCGATGTATTTGCAATATTGTCAACTCAACAAGATCACTCTATAACAGATTTGGCTCGACAACTTGTGTATCCGACCGTCCCACAGGACCCCGACCTATTACTTGGTTTGCAGTCGTCAAAGCATACAAGCGAGCAATATTACTTATTATTAATATCATTACGTGAACATTGTCAAAGGTATTCAAGTTTACAATATAACACTTTGACAAAATGAATTCGTCCGCTTGTCTGAAACTCGGCGAAATCAAATATCGACGCAACACTCGGCGGGTGGAGGCTTTGATATCTATCCATTCATTTCATCTGTAAATCGAGTTGGAATCCTCAAATTAATTCGCCTTCAAAAGGTGAATGTCTTATTACGGGTCCGACGTACACAGGCCCACACTCCGTTTGAACAATGACACGATGAAAGGATTCGTGAGCTAATGACATTTTATTGTGCCAGTGCGTGTGTCTGGGTGTTTGTTTTAATTAATTTTACATTTTCTAGGTACGATATAGCAACCGTTGTACATAAGAATTTAACCCGCCATGGCAAGTTTGTCACGGTTTCACAAAAAAGGTTACATATTCGGTGTAGTGTAGACCCAATAAGAGAGATATTCGAAACGCACTGTATTTACTATCAGGTGTAGATGTTGCTATATTTTGATGCCAATAAAAAAAATACTGGTTTATTGATTGTGACATATTAATAGTGAATTCTATCGTGAAGCAATAAATAAATTAATATTTAGAGAAAAATAGGTTAAATGAAATTCAAATAATATATTCCTCACACTTAACATATTTATTAAGGCACTTTGTAAACCTTACTATTTAAATATACAGAATCTTCAAGAACACAACGGTGGTCAAATCTATAATCAAACATGCATACATGCCCCGTGGCGCAGTTGGCTAGACACCAGCTTGCGAAACGAGAGGCCGCGGGTTCGATCCCCGCACCGAGACAAATGTTTGTGTGATCCACAAATATTTGTTTCGGGTCTGGGTGTATGTGAGACCGAAAAGTCTCTCGTAGTTTCTGATACTCACGACACAAGACTTGTATCTTAGTGTGGGGTCAGAACTATGTATGTGACTGTTGGGTGTATTTATTTATAAACTCACCCCTGATTGGGGTAGGCCGAAACTCGCGCCGAGTTGGAAGGCTAGAGACCCCCACATACCCCTTTCGGCCTCCCCCGAGGTACCGAACAGGGGAGCTTAAGGCGCTTTCCTCTCATAAAAAAATAACTAGAGCGCCAAATGCTACGGTCGAAACATATTTCTTTAGCTTCCTTAATAAAATTGACCTTAATCTCTTGCAAGCATGTTGGTTCGAGGACCCTTTATATTGCCTTTTTTCACAAATCACGGATTGGTGCGCCTAGGATGTCTTCTACCCTGCCCTGTGGCAAGGAGGCATTAGAATCCCACCACGGTATCCCCTGCCTGTCGTAAAAGGCGACTCAAAGGGGCCCTTGGGGTCACTGGACGCACTGCTGGGGTCAGTGCGTCCTCTAACTGAAAGTGTCCCCGAGAGGGGCGGCGGCACCGTGGCCTGTGTCTGTCGCGAGCGCCCACCCACAACTGGGCGCCCGAACCAAGATATAGGGGGTGTAACTGCGCCGCCCAGAACTCCTAGACGGCCGACACATTTTCGTCTCGGAGGCGCATCGGGCGGTCGCGGCATCATTTTGGGTGCCTCTCACTCACACACCGTGGTCGCCACATTCGGCGCGAAGATGGCCACCGGGGGGTTTTGGTCGGTATGCCGGCATAGGGATTATGTTAAGGACTCAGCCCGGCATTAACATCTGGGCGGACGTGACGTCGCCGCGCGCCGGGCTGGAAGCCGGTGACCCCGACATACGCTTCTCGCCCCCCTCCCCCAGGGCTGGCGGGAAGTAGAGCCATAACCAGCTTTCCCCTCGAAAACAAAAGGACGTCTTCTACCGACTTCACCACTCACTTCCGCACAGTAAATCTCTTCCGTAATTCTACAACTATTCATCCTTTCTATGTGACAATTTAAGCATCCCCATCTCAATTATATGTGTATATATAAATTTATTATATGTGTATATATTTATATTTGTGTGTATGTATACTGGATTATATTTCATATTTTATATGTGTATTCCTATTTTCTTGTTGTTCTTAATATGTTAGTATATATGTATGTGTGTATCTTCACCAGTTCGTTATTTATGCGCCTACTTCTTTTATCTCTGCATCACCCAAAGGTCGACTGTAAGAGAATACCTAAGGCATTATGTCCGCCTTTATACAAACTGTATAAAAAGCATAAATAAATAAATAAATAAATTATGGACACTACATCGACTTTCAATCCACAAGTTTCCCTTACAACACTAATCCTCACTCTATCTAACAAATTCACACCGCCCATACTTCGTCTGGCATAAGTTTATAATCCTTTTCAAAATATCTCATTCGTGCGTATGTTAGCCTTTTCGTATCTTAATTTACCAATAATTTTAATAAATTAAGGCAAACTCATTTTTTGTTACAGATATTACGGGACATCACGGAGTGACACAAGAAACAAAAATGCAGCGGCATTAAGCTGCTACACAGGTAATTCAACAATCATATATGATGATGATGAATACGTTACCTGCTTCCCCAGATAAAAGTATTATAATAAGAAGGCCAATGTCACCTAATAATATCATACATAATATTATTTTTGACCTGTTTTTATAGTTTCTAAAATATTTGAATCTATTAATTTTAATAATACTTATTTTCTCATTTTCCTAATTTTTACTTCCATTACATTCCAAATATTTATGGTTTTCCCGCCAAATAATTGTGTCATTTTCGTATCAATGCTGCACTCTATCGGCAAGTTTTGGCAGTATGCAAATGAGTTCGCCTTTTGCTAGTTGACTCTTAAGTTCAAAGCGTCTCCGACAGATGGCGGTAGACACATCCAGCCTGCTGTTATGGCGGCAGTCGTCTGTCAAATAAACGTCAAACTCAGTGTTGTACACAAATCCGAGGCAAGCTAATAAAATATTTATTTCGAAGAAAGTTTTCAATTAATTTACTCGGTTGCTTTAACATACACGCGTCTGTACGACTGTGATAAGTGTTGTAAGTTTTACCTGGAGTTTCACTCATTATCGTTCTATAAATACGTTGTTTATGGGTTTAGGCATGTGATTTCAACATTAAAATGTGTTTATAGCCTCGGATATCGGTAGTGATGGTGTGCTATTTGTTTACGAGGCAAGTCCGGTGGTATTCGAGTGGATAATATGAGGTTTGAAGGCGGCCAATTGTTACCACGGTGTTAGTAGCGATAGTAGCGAGTCTTTGTTTACATGTTGTTTCCTGTGTTTACTCTTGTCGTCATCAATGAAAAATTATCCAATGATGAACAATATGATGTCCCGTGAGTGCCTTTAATGTGACACGCTTCTAAATATTACATTAAACATTTTACTAATACCAAAGTTTGTACAAAAAAAAACATGTTCTCATACAGCTTAATACTTAAGGACATAATGCTAATAGCTAGCTATAAAAAAGTAAACATATTATTTACCTAAATGGAATTGGCCTTTAAGTGTATTTTATTTTTAACAGTCATTAATTTTTCAATTTAACATATTAGTTTTTTAGATTTATAACTTAATAAATAAGTATTCTATAGGCAAGAATAACTTTATATTCATAACAAACCCTATCAACAACATCAACCATCCTACAATAATTGAGGACTCAAGATTTGTCCGTACCCCATTGTGTTACACATTCAGCATCTAGCGGAGCTTTCACTCGGATCACCGCTGTTACGTAGCACGGTTGTGTTTCTCAATTGTGAAGTATTTTTTTCCCTGCAATATTAATATCATATTATTATAAGCATAATATAATTCAATTGAGTGTAGTTGCCCCATAGTGTATTGTTTGTATCAACACAATGAATATGGTAAGGTCTATTAATATTTTTTCATCTTTCCATTATGCTTTTTTTCTCATAACTTGCTTACTGAGCTGTAAAGTTATGATATTGATTTGTTTTGACAGGTTTTGAATACAGTTCCTTTTTCATTTTTTATTTCTTTCATTAGGTACGGCACAAAATTTTATGAATGATTTTTCTTATACATCAAGAGCTACTTTCTTATTATAGGGTTTTTTGGACATTATATTTCATGGTATAATAAGATCAATTTACTATGATAAATAGATATTATTGTGATTCAAGGGTATTTAGTGTGGCATGGGGTGTTTAGTAGCCAGCATCGATCGATGCCGGAGACTCTTGACTTTGGTACGCCATTTCATTTTTTGTTTGCTATCCTTTTCTGACTTACCCAAATCAAATATAGTGGTGGGATATGATCCTTATTGTTTGCGGTATTGATTTTTTACGTTGGCTTGGTTCTCTCTGGTTGCGCAGCCGGACTTTGTTATAAGTACTTGGAACGGTGTGGTTTATTATAATGTAATTCTATTGAATTTACAGACTTTCTTTAGTAATAGGATGGATTGTTTGGTATTATTTTTGCAACATATGAAATTGTATTAATCCAATATAGTCAATCTAGTATATTATTATAGTTTTACTGACATGTATTTTCTTATCACATTACAAATGTAATAATTATTAATTTAAAACCTTATTTAAAATAACTACACTAAAGTGCATTCATATTTTATGTATAGAACATATTGTTATGTACTTTATTATTTGCTTTAAGATTTTGTTACTTTATAAACTATTACAATACAATACAAATAAACTTTATTGCACATACATAACAAAACAAAAGAATGAATAAAATATATATTACAAGAAAATTATTAAAACTTACAGCTGTTATAAAGAGAATTAAAGGCTTAATTAAAATTAAATTTTAACTTTTATTGTAAATAGTAGGTAACACAGTTACATAAAAAAGGTTTGTTGTGTAAATAAGGGAAACAGACTAAATAAAAACTTTTCAATCGAGATATGTTTTGCTCTTCTAGATTCGCCAGGGCTATCTTTTTTAGATACGTTGCGTATTGCGTTTTTCCCGTGGTTCCAGTTATCGCCGCACCAAATATCATTAAAACTATACAGTGGTGTAGGAGTGAAAGCTAAACCTTTAACATAAATAAATACACCCAACAGTCACATACATAGTTCTGACCCCACACTAGGATACAAGTCCTGTGTCGTGGGTATCAGAAGCTACGAGAGACTTTTCGGTCTCACAAACACCCAGACCCGAAACAAATATTTGTGGATCACACAAACATTTGTCTCGATGCGGGGATCGAACCCGCAGCCTCTCGTTTCGCAAGCTGGTGTCTAGCCAACTGCGCCACGGGGCTGTCAATATTATGAATGACGCGAGAAAAAACATGAAACAAAAGATTATGATCAAATTATTCATTTCTTTGGCATGGCCTGCATATCAAATCCCTAATAACAAGTAGATGCAACTAATAGTTTTTAATAAAACGTAATAAACGAAACAGTTGACTAAAGTGGAAAAGAGTAGCGAAAATACGCATACATCATAATTATTTTTTATTTCGTTTTAGTAGATACATAAGCTACATTGTAGGTCTTTAAATGTTGAGATTTTCTGTCATGAAACTAAAAACGTTGAGCTTTGTCATTACATTATTGGGGTGCGATATGCACTCAATGTTTATGAATTCCTAAGATTTCCGCGTTATGCATCAGTTTCATGTTTTTTTTTCTTTTTCCGCAGGTGGTGTCACGCCATGCAGCGCGCGGGTGGGAGAAGGGCCTGTGCGCCATGAGCCACACTCCTATAGGCGGCCACCCGCAAGGTCGGTTATGTTTTTTTTTTTCATTCCGATTAGTTCTATACCTAGGTGTTTCGCAGCTGCATTAGCATTATTTAAATAACGAACGGGTAATGAAATAAATTCTTTGAAAGGAGGTAAACTGTATGTTATTATTTTTGTCTAAAAGCTAATTAAACAATAAAGTCAGAGCAATCTATGTACAGCCACAATTTTAATGTGGACCGATATTAGTAATCGCCCTGTATGACTCGTCATGATGAAGCTTGCAAACGTTTCGCGCTCTGAAATCAGCCTGTGCATGAAGCAGTGACGGTACTTCCATAGAAGCCCAAAAGCCCAGATTGCTATACAAAATTCTGAATAATGATCATTGATCTTAAAATCTTTATTTAAGAAAAGCAATTTGACATATAAATGAAGACATCCCGACCTCACAATAAACAAATATAAGCTAGACATTACACAATTAAAGTGTAAAGCTTTTGGACTTCTATGGAAGTACCGCCACTGGCTTGAAGGTAGTTTAAATTAGAAATTTCTTAGGTGTTGTGTAGTCCGCCAACCCGCACTAGGCCAGCGTGGTGGACTAAGGCCCGAACCCTCTCAGTTGTAGAGGAGGCCTGTGCCCAGCAGTAGGACGTATATGGGCTTATTATGATGATGTAGGTAGTTTAATAAAAAGATGAAGAAATAATGAATCGTTGAATAAACGAGTTGTTTCGGTTGTAGGTTGGGAGCACAAGCTTGCTGACAGGTCGTCTTTGCCGCCGGCTTCTGGGGAGGAGAAGAGCAAATCTCAGTCCAAACATGTGTTCGCACAACCACATTTCTCTAAGTAAGTGCATTGTATTCATTCGTACATATGTATAATATACAGGGGACGATATTATTACCCTGGCATGAATTGTAATGAAGTTCTCGAGGTCACAGCAACATTCCTGTATGTAATTTGTATGTATATTCGATGTTATAGCATACACTATTCAGTGACATAAATATAGATCGAAATTCGAAACAATCGCGTTATTGAGAAATTCTGCATTTAAAATATTTTCAAAAACTGCTGCAGGACGTCCCACATTACGTCTGCCTAAGCGCAGTCTCCACTCCAATACTTGTCTGCTCCATCGGCCGTCCGACCATCGGCAGACATGGCCGGCCCACTGACTGACACCCAATGACTCCGGTTATCGGTTTATAAGTAAGACTGAGAGTAATTAAGTGTTGTCTGGTCAGGGTCAGCATGGCGTGGCGCGAGCAGACGGAGGGTTCGTCGGGGAGCTCAGCGCGCTCGCCCGCCTCGCCGCCGTACATGCGCTGGGCCAGGAGCCTGCACCAGCTGCTCGAGGTGAGCGCACACACACACACATCTTACTAAACATATCAGCATATTTACACTAAAAGTAGGTTCTGTTCGTCACTTGTGGAATTATGTGTTCGGTTAAAAAAATGATACGTAATTTACAACTATACAAAATACAACGTTTGTTAATAAAAGTCGTAAATGTTTAAGTTTTATCTAAATCCGTGACGATGTTTTTTGCCATAAAATGACTGCATCGTGGTCTAGCGGCTCTAGAGGTCCCGGGTTCGATTCCTGGGTCGGGCAAAGTGTTATTGTTAGGAAATTCTCACGGAGTCTGGTAATGCGCCCAAAAAGGCAATAGGCTTGTTACCTATTACGTAGGACTGATACATACACAATACAAATGCATGCAGAAATGCACCTCTGCCTACAGGTGGAATACAGGCGTGAGGTTATTAGGGATGTTATGGATATGATATTTCAGATCTGGATACGGATATGGATATAGGAATTAAATTGTATCGGTTACGGTTACGGATATGTAATTATTTCGGATTATCCGCTAGTTTCGGTTACGGATATCAGATTGAAGTAAAATATAACTGGTTTCGACACTCTTGTAAGTTTTTTTTTTATGACAATGTTTACATTTTGCACTATTCCAATCCAATCCAATCTACATTACCTTGATAAAAAAAATGTCCAAATTAAAGTCGATATTGGTCGCTTTTTGTCTACTCATATAAAAATCAATTTTGTACTTAACACAAGACTTTGTTAAACTATCCGAAACTTCTGAAACGGATACGGTTACGGTTACGGATATATTTTTATTTCGGATATCCGATAGTTTCGGTTACGGTTACGGAGCTCCATAACATCCCTGGAGGTTATGTATGTATGCATGTGCATACAGTTTTTCACATAATTTCAGGTTGTATAAAATGAAATGTTTTGCAACTATGTGTTCCGTTTGTGCAGGACGCAGAGGGCGTGCGCCTGTTCCGCAAGTTCGTGGGCGGCGCGGGCGGGCTGCACGTGGACCGGCTCAACTTCTACTTCGCGGTGCAGGGGCTGCGCCAGGAGTACGAGCCCGCCAAGATACGACAGGTCGTCTCCGCTATATACAAGTGAGTGTACACACCCATGCAACTCGTCATGGCTCGCTTAAAATATATATATAGAGAATACACCCTGTATTACAACCACAAGTATTAAGTGTATGTAGTAGTTAGGGAAACGTATGCACTAAAGTTTTTTTGTGTGTGTAATTATTCCTTTTAATATTCGCGAATCTTATTTTTACACTGGTTGTTCAGGAATTAAGTTCCGACAAGGTGGTTTTTAAAAATGAATTTTGAAATCGCCTATTTTTCCAACAGTATTTACGTAGAGAACATCGCTAAGTTCATTACACCCTATAATAAGCGGACGTCATGAGATCATCCAAACACTTTAAAATTATTCAAAACCGCCACATAACATACCAGCTTGCGAAACGAGAGTTTCGATCCCCGCACCGAGACAAAAGTTTGTGTGATCCACACATATTTGTTTCGGGTCTCGGTGTTTGTGAGATCAAAAAGTCTCCTGTAGTTTCTGATACCCTCGACACAGGACTTGTGTCCTAGTTTGGGGTCAGAACTAAATATGTATGTGATGTATTTGTATTTATTTGTATTTGAAACAGTACACGAGTTTTCCTTTACCTAATGATGATTATCTTCAGATGATCTGCACACCTAAAAGTTGTTAAGAATTTCTTAGGAGTAAAGTACGCAAATCTGCAGTGCGCTAGCGTGGTGGACTGACAACTCCCCCTCGGAGTTGAACACACACCTTAGAACGATATTCTCACCCCCCCCCGCCCATAACAAATAACAATTGTTTATGTTGAAGATTCCTGCGCAAGTCTCAGCTAGCGATGCCGGAGGAGCTGAAGTTGCAGGTGAAACAGAGCCTCAAGGACGGCTCCAACATTGAAAAAACTATATTCGACAACATGGAACAAGAGGTAAGACCCAAACGCCGACACAATAGGGTATTTTTGGTTAACCAGGGTATTATTGGTTAATTAGGTAACCAGTAATTCCCAAAGTGGTCCAGGGATCCCCAGGGTTCTACGTTGGGCGTGACAAAAAATGGGGGTCCACAATGGGAAGCATCCATGGGGTCCATGAAAATTAATTTGGTTTCCAACTAAAATGTTGACTTCTCCTGTCAATATAGATAATATTTTAAGAGCTCAGTGGGTGTTACTTGTAAAAACTTGCATATTCCATAATCAGTACAACGCATCATGGTTTTTTTTTTAAAGTGGTCTATGAAACAAAAGAGTTTGGAAACCTCTGGCCTAAACCCTCTGTTGTAGAGGAGGCCCGTGGCCAGCAGTGGGGCGCATAAGGGGTTGATGACGAGTCGGTTGTTTACAGGTGACCCGCGCGATTACCGAGACCACGTACCAGGCGTTCCTGCGATCGGACGCATACGTGTCGTACGTGAGCGCCGCCACGCAGCCGCTCTCCTCGCCTGACGCCTCGCCGCCGTACCCCTCCAGAGAGGTAAACCATAGCATAGCAACCATTCGCGGATACACATTGGGACTTCAATTACGTATAGCCTAGATGCTACATGAGAACTTTGCAATTATACTGGAAGAAATATTGTTATATCCCTTAGTGCAGGGTTTCTCAAAGTGGGGTTCGCCATTTGAGGGCAGGGGGTTCGCGACAAGATAGTGACTTAATACCTAGCACACATATTGGCGCGCGCTCGACTGAATTCGTCAGTCAGTTTTAAGGTTAAAATTTTCCAAAATTACTCCTAAATTTTATTCCATGTGCGACAACAAATAAGCATACCCATCACATTAATATTAAAAAGATGATTTGTTTTAGCACTTTGGTTGTTATTTTATTAAAATAAAAACTTTATTTTATAAATTAATGGGGGGGGGGAGGGGGGTGGGGGTCGGGGTGTTAAGTTACTTATGCCTTAAGGGGTACGGGAAACCCAAAGTTTAAGAAACCCTGCCTTAGTGCATTCTATAGTAGTGTTGTCAATATTTATTTTATGTATCCTTTTTAAGCTGCTAAGACTTTTCCAGCTTTTATAGATTTTTGATGTGTATTGAAAAACGATTGTATTGATTTTTGACGTGCCTTACAGCAGCCTGTGTAAACGATGCGATTGAGACGAGTGTTGTTGTTCAGACGGGCGGCGGTGGATACGGGCTGGCCACGCTGCACGAGGGCCAGGAACTGTCGGGCGCGGGGCCTGCGGGGGCGGGGGCGGGGGCGACGGTGGGGGCGGGGCCGACGGGTACGGGGGCGGGGGCGGGGGGCGCCGCCAGACTCACGCACGACGCGCTGCTCGCCACGCAGACGCGCCGCCTGCACGCCGACGTCGCGCCGTGAGTACACCCTGTATAACCACCATAGCTAAATCACCCCGTAGATACCTGTAACCTCGCCGTAGATTTCACCGCCATTTAGATACCACTTTTTTTTTTCATTTTTGTTGAACACTGTTCAGAAGAGTATCGGCAGTGCTGAGACGAGCGACAATATCGCGTTACGAGGTACCTGTAATGATGTTTATTCATCAATTTATTTAAACGCGGGTGGTCTCTGGTTTTTCACTGAAGTCTATATAGCAGCGTTAAATTGAATGTTTAAAGTAAAAATAATAATAATATGTAATATGGAAATGATGCCCATTTATTGGCATTCATAATAAAGCAGTGACCACCTTAAAAGTCTTATGTGACATTAGCTGATAGTGTGTGACCCCACAGCATAGCATGAACGATACCAACGCGTACATAACCCACCTTATGTTATTTTAATTTGGTTCGCCCCACAGCTTGACTGATTTATTTTGTGTATTGTTTTCTCCCCATGTTTTGCCTGCATGCACGCTGGCCCCGCCGTGAATTGTAAACGCTGTGCTGTTTTACCGCCCTGACAATGCGCCATTTCGCAAACTTGACATAACTCATACTGACGGAATTTTGACACGACACATGTAAATTTCACCTATTCCGACATTGACGTATATGACACTGATGTAATTCCGTTTAATTCATTAAATGCATACATAATTGCGCCATTAACGTAACTTGACGTTTATTTGACACTTGATCTACCTTTGTCACTCGAACTACCTTTGCCACTTGACGTACCTTTCGACTCGACGTATCTCTGCCATTTGACGGACCTTTGCCACTCGCCGTACCTTTACCACTTGACGTACCTTTACCACTTGACCTACCTTTGCTACTTGACCTACCTTTGTTACTTGTCGTATTTTTACCACTTGACGTACCTTTGGCGCTTGACGTACCTTTATCACTTGACGTGTCTCTGACGCTTGACGTGACTGACCGTGCACCGTGACTGGGCTGTCGCTGTGGTCCCGCCCGGCGCAGGCACCGCAAGCGCTCTGTGTACAGCGCGCATGCGTCGTACGCCGGCTACTGTCCCGCCTCGCGACACGACTCCGAGCGCGCCAGCCTCAGCAGCGGCCGCGCAGACAGCGACGCCGTCTCGCTCTCCGGCAGCAGTCTGTGAGTCTACCATCCACACCCTCATTTTAACTACACTCCACCTCACCCCACCCCACGCCACCTCGCCTCCAGCGTGCCTCAACAAAACAGATGGTCGCTACGAAGATCTTCTCTATCGATGTCTTTATGTTTTCGTGGTACATTTTCTCGGTTCAGTCAACGAAGAAGACACGAATCTACAAAAGTAAGTCCGTAGCCGTGCATTAATTTAGCAAATATATAGACGCACATTAATAAGCTTATTCGATAGAATCCGTTTATTAGCTATTTATTAATTGTTGTTATAGCATATACATTATAATTTTTGCGCTTGTGTGTGTATATATATCATCTATCCCTAATTATATCATCCATTTTGTTTATCGTGTAATTTTTATGTATAGGTTTAAACTACGGTTAAAATGCAGTTTTACACTAATTACTTACAACTTTAAAAATCCTTACGAAATCTATTAATTGTTTTTATTATAATTTGTTTAATTATAAATCCAAAGTCGAGCACTAAAAACACTTAGTTACATCTTGTAGTTTGAACGAGCGTCTGTCAAAAATATTGCTAAACTTTCTATTCATGATATAATAAAAATATAATATGAAATTAAACACTGAAAGAGCGACAAACTGTGTCAGAAGAGGCAGCGGGCGCTAAGTACGCGAGTATGAAGTGGTACGACGGTGTGTTTGTGCGCAGGGACGGCATGTCGGCGCGCGGCGTGCGCGAGCCCCGCGAGTCGCGCCACCGCCCGCGCCTGCACGGCCTCGACCGCCACGCCGTCATCAACAAGGAGCAGGACACCGCCATGGTACACTACGCACTCTCACTACACTACAGCCAACACCCAACGATCTAATTTCATCCTTTTGAGTTTAAGTATCATTTCCTTATACAAAACTACATGTACCAACTCACGAAATCACAACTTTGTGGTACCATAAACAGCGGTTCGAATCATAAAACATTCACTCAATAGGTAGATGTATAATGTTGTGATGTGGTGGCGCAGGTGATCCCGCGCACGGCGCGCGTGCAGGCGGAGCAGCTGCGCGTGTTGCCGCCCGCAGAGTTCGCGCCGCTGCTCATTGAGAAGCTCGAGCGCGTGCGCCGCGACCAGGACGCCAAGGAACGACTCGAGAGACGGCTCGCCGAGGTACGCACACGGCACTCTGTATTATTACAGTGGCCTCCTTCATCGATCAAAACGATAATCTGTTCTATTTCTCAGGGCGACGGTGACGAGGCGTCGAGTCAGGCGTTGCCGCCTCAACTGGTGGCGGCGGCCATACGGGAGAAGTTACAGCTCGACGACGACAACGACCAGGACATACTCGGTTAGTGACGCCCACGCCCGCTGCGGCACGAGCTCGGTGACTGACCGTGTGACTATGTGTGTGGTGTGTTGCAGACCAGCACGTGTCGCGCGTGTGGTCGGAGCGCACGCCGGGCGCGTCCCCGCCGGGCGGGCGCCGGGCCCGCGCGCGCCACGCACACGCGCCGCACTCGCGCCGCGCGCCCTCCGCGCTGTCCGCCGACTCGGGACACTACGACGCGCCGCCCGACCAGCTGCACCCCGCGCTGCACCCCGCGCTGCACCCGGCGCTGCACCCCGGCCTGCACCACGCGCACTCGCTCACGCGCCGCTCGTTCTCGAAGAAGACGGTGACGGAGCTGACGGACAGCGGCGTGTCGGTGGTGAGCGAGAACACGACGAGCGCGGGCGGCGTGGAGCCGCGCATCCTGCTGTGGATCGCGGAGGGCTCGGAGCGGCTGGAGCGGCAGGAGCGGCGGCGCGAGCTGTCGTCGCGCGGCTCGTCGGCCGAGCGCGAGGAGTGTCGGCGCCGGGACAAGGCGGCGCCGCGCCGGGACGCCAGGCCGCCGCACACCGTGGTGGTCGTCACGTTCCTGGACGAGAACGTGCCCTACCGGTTCAAGGTGCCCGCCAGCCCGCTCACGCTCAAGGTGTTCAAGGACTACCTGCCCAGGAAGGGAAACTATAGGTTCGTAGCCCGCGCACACTCGCGTCACACTTGTAACACTATGCGACACACACATGGACATGTGTACACTAACGGAGTAGCCTCTATTTCGAGGGGCATAGTTACTGACGAAATGTGATGTAAAATTACAGAGTCGGTGATACGAGCGTGAGATAGTATAGAAACGAAACCTTTCGTTTTCGGACATTATCATAATGATAATCCTTCTACTCATATCTGTCAATAAAATATTAATAACTATTGACACCATGCACCCCACTCTTTTTTTACAATTTTTTTTGTTCTTATCATTTTTAATAAAATTTTATTTTCTATTATTTAGTTGGATTTTCTATAAAAAAGTTTTTTAGTTTTTTAAACATTTTTTTTATTTGATTCTCGTCGCTCCTTGATAAGTATACCAAATTTCGAGGTAATCCGACTTTTTAAAAGAGCATCAAAATCATGCTCAAAGTTTCCTTTACATACTAACATACATACGTATGAAGCTAATAATAGCGTGCTTAAATAGTCCCTCAAGAGTAATCCTAACACATGTTTTTATTTATTTATAGATACTTCTTTAAGACGAACTGCGCGGACCTAGACACAGTGATCCAGGAGGAGGTGAGCAACGACAACGACACGCTGCCCATGTTCGAGGGCAAGGTGATGGCGCGCGTCAAGAGCATAGACTAAACGCCGACACATCGCACACTTACACACCACCCACAGACAACATGCTTCTACAATTATTATTTTTTAACCTATATTTGAAATATGGAACTTTTTTATAAAAGCTGGTTACGTCTTCTACAGTGATTATTTTATGTTAAATGAACTGTCGCGTTTCCCACGAAACGAATTACAACTGAATTAAAGTAGAGGTAACCAGCGTTTATAATGAAGAGCAATTACTATAGCATTCGATGTTTAATTTGTAAATGGAACCACTGAAGATAAGAGAAGATGGCGCGAGCGCAGCTCAGTGATTTTTTTTTCTTTCTAATCCCCCGCGGTGATTTCTCATATCTTAAGTGAGAATATTGGGAATTAAATTTTTTTTGTGTTTAATGTTAAAAATCCATTATGTAATTCTTCATATCGTCGTTTGTATTAAAATTCTGCCTTTCATCAACCTTTTATATATTCGTATCAGGTGTAAGCTTACAATTAGTAACATCACCACTAGTATACCTTTAAAAAAAGATTCATTTTCACTTACCTTTGATTTTTTTCTCGCAATGTAACGGCCATTTTGACTATTATATATTACTTTTAAATTATCAACCTTTTTCTGCGGGATTGTCATTATGATGATGTTCTTACCTCTAAATAAAATAAAATAAAAATATTGAATAAAAAAGTATAACATGTACAATATATATGTATACATATGACAACCGTAAAGTATTGCCTACATAATGTATGGCGGTAAATAATTATTACCCTGTCTATTTCCAGAGCGATTTCAATACACTGTGTATATCCTCTGAATAGTTTAATACATTTTATTAAATACTTCAATGTATTACAAATATACAATGACTACGAATTGCAATATTAACGACGATATAAGAATACTAGTTGATTTTGCAGCGTTGAGATGTAACTTCTGTGCTCAAAACATCGACTCAGTGTGTGTAAGTGTACAATAAATGAACCTGTTTATTGTCTTCGCATTATCAATAATCGAAATTTGTATTAAGACTACTTTTTCATTTGCCAGTGAAAAAAACAAGGAAATTTGTTTAAGTTTTTAGTATTTTTACTGTGGTTCTTCGTAAGGCTGTTTGCAATATTTTCCATTGCCCGTAACAGATATTTTTAAAAGTGCGAATGACGGGGTGGCGATATAGAGTAATAAAATTATTTATTTATAAATGGTTAATGCTAAGAATAATGGGTAACACGCGTGACCTACACTGTAAAAAAAATCTGTTCCTCATTGAAACTTAGCTTTTTATTGATCAATTATTAATTTTAATTATTTTTATTTACTTGGAGCTAGTTGAGTACGCTTACTATTGTACGATATTAAAAAAAAAACGACAGGATGACAGTGCGCCAACATTTTCTTTATATTCCTAGTGTTACGTGAATGACTGCTTAGTTTGTATATTTCATTTTAAAATTAATACTTTTAAATGTTACGGAACGTTCTCTTTTTAAAATACACTTTGGCGGTTATAGAATATTCGGCAGTTGTAACGAATTTACAATGAAATTTTGCAATTTGATTGTTGAATTTGCTGTTTATTTGGAAAATCAAATTTGAAAACAATATTTTTATTACATAAATAGATTATAAGATAGCGACGCTATCAATTATTCACAAACTTTGAATAACGAATGGGTCGATACGTCAGATAAGCGGCATTTTCCACTTTCAATTTGAACTTCACAAAATTGTTTATTAAAAAAATAACTTCCAAACAAACAATGGGATCTCAATCAAATATCAATATATAAATGAATTTTAATACGCTAATTAAGTGGACATAATTTATAATAAATAAATTTCCGTTCTGCAGCTGTGAATAGTACTAATTAGCTCGATAGTGTTTAAGAATAAATCATCGTTTATTCTGATGGTCAGCCTTTGTTGCGTACATTTGTTTACGCGTGGTCGTCGAACTTTGTGCCACGGAATGTAATTTTATACGGACCCCGTCTCATTTGTGATTAAACACAGAACTTATCACACTTAATATTGGACACAAGTTAAAAATCGTTTCTAGTGTAACGCAAACACATTCGCGGATTGAATAAATTATTACCGCCAACGCGTAAACCATTGTATGCAACAAGTCACTTGTAATATGTCAGACTGAGTTCCCCTGTACAAACTGGACTTGCAGCTAGCCTAGATGTATATGAACGGGTTGCGTGCAACTCTCAACTCGACTTGGACTAACATAGCACGCAATGTAAATCGTACAGTACTTATTTCTCGCATATTTTATAATAATGTGTAAGTTAGCTTGTCACTTGTCCGGTCCATTGCGCGGCGGCACCGAGTTTGATGGCTGAAATAGTTTTCACACGAGTTAAACAATGAACAATGCCTTCCGTAAATTGTTTTGCCAATGTGTTTATTTTATAACGAATCGTTATTCCTATAAGGATTTATGAATGTATGATTGTTCGGAATTAGTGTTAAAGTATAATGACAGCGCGGGTTCGGTGTTGCCGCGTGTTAATATTAAAGAGAGTACAGTGTGGTGTTGCCAGCGACGAGTGCGCCGTACGTTATGCACAGATGGGAATCGGGTGCGGAATCATGTGCCTTCAATGTTGATAAAATGTTTATAGTTGATGCTTCTAATTAGTTGTAAGTGTAACATTGTAAATATAGTTACGTAACGCTACAATCGTTTCGAACTGTTTATTTTTTATTAATTTAAATGAATGATTTTCTTATTTATTTGCGTAAGGTTGCGTTGTTACGCGACTCGACACACCGTCACGGACACAAGGCCGCGAGCCGCCGTGGACCTGTTTCCGTTTCCACATCACTGCCAAGTGGTTTTCCATGTACCGTTGTATGTTTGAGTGGAATTCTTGCCAATGCTCGTGACGTCAGCAGACAGAGTGCAGTAGTGCGGCAGCTTGTGTTCGTGGCGCCCGCCGACAATACAACGGTCTACATGAATTATCCTTTCTAAATTATAACAATTCAGGCACTTTCAGTACACACATAGCGTCTCTAAGTACATTAAGAGTAACCATAATGTACCGCAGGGTAAAGTATCCGTGCGGAAGTTAAAATTTGCTTGTTAAAATTGTAAAATATATAACGTTTTCCAACTTAGAGTGTAACGAATGTGAAAGTTTAGATGAACGGTTTGTATTAAAATGTAATTGATCTATTCAGCGTGTCAATGTAAGACGATCGCCACGCAGCGCGATATTTCACAGTAAATGAATTTCACTAATCGGACTGTATTATTTTTTTATCTAGCACAAATGTAACATTTAAAAAATAAACTGGAACTGTGCCATATAAATTTTAGTCAATTTATTTCTTTGATACCAACCTCGTCAACCAGTGTCAAAGTCAAAGTCAAAGTCAAATTATCTTTATTCAAATAGACTTTTACAAGTTATTTTGAATCTTTGGTCCCTATCCCACCACACACTCGCCACTGTAACTCCTGTGCTCCAGGATCAACAGCGGCACGCACAGTATTGACGCCGAGCAATGAAGCTCAGCGGATCTAAGGGGACCTAAATTTGTCACAATCCCGCAACGAAGTTAATCAGAAAGACAAATAAAGGAGGAGTTGGAAAACAAAAAGTTGTCCACTTCCCTCCACAGCAAAGCGGGTGACAAAACATTGAGCTATGAGGCTTCACCCTCACATAAAAAGAAAGAATTATAATTAGTGAAATTAGACGCAATTAACGCACCACGGGTAAATAACTATATACGATTTATTGAATAAAGTTATTTTGAATCGTCAATTTTACACTTTTTAATATTTTTTTAAACTATTGCCGCTTCGAAACGTGTTATCGCTGTGGAGAAGAAACGGCAAGAAACTCCCTCAGCAACACATAATGTCATATATTTTTTTTAATAGAATCGCATTTTTTTTTCAAATACAGTTTCAATTTTACATGATAAATGTCATAACGTTAGATGTCATAACGATACAAACTGTAGCAACACAATAAAACTCCGATCAATTTACTTACTCCCAGGGCTTACTATCTTCAATACAATCTGAAATTTTATAGTATGCTTTTTGGTAAAGTTTATCTTTAATTAATTCCTTAAAGTTATTCAAGGGAAGCTCCCTAATAGGTAATAGCCTTCGGAAGTTTGTTATAGAAGCGTATACATTGCCCCATAAAAGAGTTATGAACTTTCCGGAGACGAGTTACGTGTTGAACTAGATTACATTTGTTCCTAGTATTTTTATTATGTACATTACAAATTGTATTAAATTGATTAATTTTTTTTGAACGTATATAAGGTTTTCGTATATAAACTGACAAGTGACGGTAAGAATATTTATATCCTTAAATTTTTCCCTAAGTGAAGCCCTGGGACCTAAATTATAAATAGCCTAGTCCTAGTGTATCCTCCCGAGTCACTGGCAGGGTTTATATTATCACTTACAAATATGTTTTTCTACAACTTGCCATTCAACCGGGCTCAAACCCTCAGTCGATATAGGGCGAGCCACTATACGCCTCTTTTCACATTGTCCACATTTTGGTCCTATAATGTTCAATACACAAATAAGTCACATACATACTTCAGACTTCACGCTAAGATACAAGGGGTCAGAAACTATGAGACTCTTTTCGTTCTGGTTCTTTTCGTGGTGGTAGGATATTCGTATCCGCCCGGATGGCGACCACCGTACACAGGGCGTAAATCCCGCCATAGTGGCACATGCAAGTGTGCCGCGTTCCGGGATCAGCCAGTGTATATCCGGTTTTCGGGGGGGCTTCAATCATGGTGAAAGGATGACCGTGCCGGCAATTTTTTTGGCCGGTTTGTCGCGGTCGGTCCTTTGATCGCCATGATTGATAGTCCCCCAAACTTCTTCACAATAAGGTGAAGAGGTATTCGGCCGGCATGATTGTGTCGACCAACGGGAGACCATCATCTCTCACTGGTCGGCACTTTTTCTGGACTCCATTACGCTTACCATCAGGTGCAATGGGGTCACTTTGCCGTGCCAGAATAAAAAAAAAAAAAACATTTAGATGAAAAACACATATTTGTAGATCACAGACATTTAAAATTTACACTTGCACAAAATATATTGGCACAAACTCTTTCTTACACTCGTTTTTTAATGTTGGCCCTCATGAGGTATATGGATACTAACTATAGCCTACTATTTGTAATAACACCATAAATGTCTTATCTGTAAACTTAGTAGGTCTGTTAGAACTATAAGATGCTTTATATCGTTTTGTTTCGCTTTGTGAGTCATAAAACATTTGACGACTACTCTTCTTAGGTAAGGCAAACTTATAGCTACAGCGTCTCTTTAGGCTCTGCCCCACCACACACCCGTTCTGTAATTCCCGATCAATTGTGGCACGCACAGTATTGACTCTAACTCCACTGAGGACTCCAGCCCAGCGAAACTAAACGAACCTAATATGTCTTAATCCCGCAACGAAATTAATCAGATATTTTTTTTTAAGAACGGGTTGGAAACAAAGCGTTGTGCACTTCCCTCCTAGCAACGCGGTAGACATAATATTGAATTATGACCCTCACATAGATAAATACATTTGATAAAACTAGATGCAATTAACGCATCACGGCTAAATATTTATGTATTAAATATTATATGGACCTAAAGTGCGAGCTACTATATTCGCTTCCATTAGGTAAGGCAACAATGCTGAAAAGCACGAAAATTATTCCTAGATTCTACGTTGCCTGTAAAGTAAACAGCACAGGATACTACGTATGATACTACTGAGCAACATATACATACTACCAAAGACTGTTCATATTCGCAATCATATCTTCTTTGGATCATAGAACATGCTTCTACAACTATGCTTGGATGCATTGAATTCGCGACTTTTATTATTCATCACTAAACACAACTATGCTCGACACATTGGCGTCGCGATGCTTTAGATTACGACGCCGTGACGTCGCGACGCCTCTTGAAATGACTAAACACAGCTATGCTCGACACATCGACGTCGAGACGTCTCAGATTACGACCCTGTCCCGACTGCTCTTAAACTCATTCAATCACACAAAGCGTGAAGAGATAAATGCGATGAGGCTTATCATTTTTAAAAAAATACCTTAAAAATTTACCAGCTGTGGGATGTGTCCTTATGCCATGGGAATACTGAATTTCCGGGATAAAAGTACTTTAAGTCCTTCCCCAAGGTCCTATCTATATCCCTACCAAAAATCAATCTACTCGATTCTGCGGTATAGGTGTGAAAGCGTAACAAACGAAAGATCCCGGGTTCAATTCCCAAGTGTAGTGTTATTGAGTTTCTGCATTTATAAAATTTAATACTAACGCGATCTTTGGAAATGAGCTCGATAAATGGAAATAGGCCGTAATACAAGCGTGTGTTTCTTTTCCGGCCTCTAGGCCAGTCTCGCCTAGGGATAAAACGATACGAGTTATAAATACAAGTACATACTCGATATTTTTCTCCGATAGCAAGTACTTTTAGTATCGATACTTTAAAATGAAGTATCGAGTGGGTATCGATCAAAAGTACTCATATCAGTAATCAGTATACCAATGTCACTATTTTATTTTAACATCGATAAAAAAATCTATATCCTAAATTGAAGTTTTAACGCATCCTAGTCTAACTTTTGTGTAGTTGGCATTAGGGTTTGCAATCCCGCAGTAATTTTTTCCCGCAGTAAAATTTAAAAATGCAAAAATATGCATATAATAGTGCTTTATTACCTGTACATTAGTTACACTATATTAAAAAATAATAATAATAGAAACATTCATACAATATCTAATAGAAAAAGTACTTTTTTATAGTTCTTATGAGGTTAGGTAGGGGGTTTGCAATTAATAGGGTTTCCTGCGTGTTAATATGGACTTATCTTACCTAAACAAACAAATAAACCAATTTAAATCCTTTACTTCGCTCGATCGGTTGATCGATCTGACTGACGCGCCCGCGCTGTTGTGATGGAGCTAATAGGCCTTCAGTAAAAGCTGAATTACCTTGCCGAGTCAAAAAAATGCGGGAACGCGGAATTGCAAACTCTAGTTGGCATACAAGCACGCATATGCAATTTGAACGTGGTAGGTACCTCTGTACCTTGCGAAAGGCTCTTTTCCAAAGCAGGCGCAACAGTCACTGCTTCCAAAAATCGCCTAACCGGCAAAAATTTGGAGAATTAATATTTTTCACTGCAAAAACAGAATTTTTTTCATAAATTCCTATAAATAAATACACCCAACAGTCACATACATAGTTTTTTGACCTCACAATAAGATACGAGTTCTGTGTCGTGGGTATCAGAAACTACGAGAGACTTTTCGGTCTCATAAACACCCAGACCCGAATCAAATATTTGTGAATCACACAAACATTTGTCTCGGTGCGGGGATTGAACCCGCGTCATTTCGTTTCGCAAGCTGGTGTCTAGCCAACTGCGCCGTGGACCTGAAAATCCTATAATTTTGTATCTACCTAAAAATACCAATACATTTTAAGATTTTTATTCAAAATTTTCCAAAAACGATTCGATACGAGTAAGTATCGATACTTGACGACCGATACGGTATCGAGTAGAAGTATCGATACCTTAATGGTATCGTTTCATCCCTAGTCTCACCGCCAAACTTAAATGAAAACCATAAGATGAGCCCTATTTCGAAACGTTCACAATACTGATGAGAGGTCACTTTGTAGTGGTAGGTACGAAATCCCACAAAATCTTTATATCGACCCCTTCCCGCCAAATTATCGTAAGCGACACTTTTTCGAAAATGCGTTTTTTATCGAAACTACTACTTTAAGCTGTAACGGACCCACCTCTGTCGAAATTTTCCCAAAAAAGAAAATCGTTATAAAGTTATAGCAAGTACCAAAATTATCGTGAACACATATTTTCTTAAAACTTTATCGTAAGCGACACAAGCGTTTTCTTCTTACGTGCATTGCGATAGATTTTTTGTAGCGAAAACGATCCTATTTGTTTACTGAAGATGATCAAATTCATATTTTTTAAACTATTGGGGATTAGGGTGTGATAAAAGACAAAAAAATCCTTTTGAGAAGAGAGGAAGGGTGTGAGAGAAGGAAATCCTTCTGTCAGGTACTAAAGAGAAAAAAAACTTCATTTTATGTATGACATGGTGGCGTTGCTGTATATACATTTCAACACCTCGATTTACCGATAGTGGCACCGCTGGAGAGACTCTAGCACATCCCAGGTTTCGATCGAATCAAAGGCTTTCTCATAGTCCACAAACGCTAAACAAAGCGGCAAGTTATATTTCTCGTTTTTTTATATAACTTGCCGAAGCGTATGGATGTGGTCTATAGTGCTAAAGCCATTTCGGAAACCGGCTTGTTGGGGAGGCTGGAAGTCATCAAACTTTCGTTCGAGACGATTTGTGATGACCCTCGGAAACAACTTATAAACATGGCTTAGGAGCAAGATGGGCCTATAGTTCTTCAGCAAAGTGTTATCGCCTTTTTTGAAGAACAGTACGACCATACCCCTGCTCCACGCCTCTGCCGTTGAGCCCTGGAGGAGAACGGAATTGAAGAGCCTTTGAAGGACTTCAAGTATCGGCGTTCCGCCCGCTTTCAGAAGCTCTGAAGTGATTCCGTCCTCACCGGCGCCTTGTTGTTTTTAAGTTGCCTCAGGGCCATCTCAATCTCACACAGGCTGATGTACGGGATATCATCGCTAAAGTGTTGGATCAACTCGACTCTCGGCTCTTCAGCCGAGCTAACAGTCAGTTTGGGAACCGAGGTGTAAAGCTGTTCATAGAACCTCTCGATCTCCCTTAATACTAGAGGTATTAACACACACTCGTCGACACTATGCGGCCGTCGTCCGTCTTCAGCCTAGACAACTGTCTTTGCACAATAGATAAGTCTCTTGCAAACACTTTGGAGCCTCCGTGCCCCTCAATAGTGTCTTTGATGCTCACAGTATTGCGTGCACGGACATGGTGTCGCAAGGACTTCCAAATCCGTCTATTAAGCCGACGATATGCTTCAGCGTCATCGGAAGACTGCAGTGCCATAGATCGACGTTCGGCCATGAGGTCAAGAGTGTGGACCGAGAGTTTTTGTGGTCTATCTCTACGGCGAGATCTAAAATATCTACTTAGATCCCACCGTATGGACAGCTTCTACCAAACCGCTGTTTAGCTCGTCCACTGCAACGTTTGTTTTAAACAATCAAAGCGATTTGACAGCTCAAGTTGAAAGCTCTCGGGGTTTTGGATACAGGCGCGAGTAGGTCGAAGCAAAGACTTCATCAGGCGACGCCTTTCTAATTGGACATTGATATTCAATGAGCCTCTAACCATTCGGTGATCACTGCCGGTTTTCACCCTCAAATCAATTCAAATCACCTCACATCCAAATGTTTAATATAAATAAATATATTTTGCAATTATAATATGGCTTTTTCATTTAAAACCTATTTAAAATGTATATTTATTTATCAAATAGAGTTTCTTAAACATAGTAATGTTAACAGATATTGTTATCGTAAACGCCAAAATAACCTTGGTCATAAGACAGCAAAAATAATGTAAGCGCCATAAATAGCTTAAATATTAATTATTTTTGTTTATTTTTCATTTATATATGTAAATATCTAGAAATTATTCATGTATGCAAAATTTTAATTTACTGGCACATTTCTGTTTAAAAATATTTAAAAAAAACCTTCTCCTGTAAAATTTGGTTTTTGTCGGTTACGCTAAAACGGCGGTAAGGGCTCGATATATACAAATTAAGTGTCACGTTGTTTGTCCGCGATGGACTCCCTAAACTCCTGAATTGACTTTAACTTTTCTTTTTAATGTGTGTTTTGTTCCAACTTAAGAGATAAGATAGTTTATATCTCAATTTATAATTGCAATATTATTTTATTGCGAATTATCTTATATCTTTAAATGAGCAATTCTTGTATATACAGGGTTACAGGTAAAGTCGTCCTATATCCGTTAAGGGCGTGTAGTTTACATCGTTCCTGACTGATTTGGCTATGAGACACCCTATCCTAAATCTAACCGTTTTCGAGATATTTGAATTTAATTGTTTTTTCCAAAAAACTCCCGATTTTCGGCTATCAGCTTAGATATTTTGAAATGTGTAAGTCTTATTATTACTATTATTTGATTTTTTACATGTAAAATAAGATGCTTTATGACCTCAATAACTAATATTGTACATAAAACGAATAATTAAGTCGCTGTAGACGATTAATACTTAGATACTTTAACAAACATTTTGAAAGTTTATTTTTCTCGAAAGGATATCAAAAAATATTATTATGGCACCTGCTTTGCAGATGTGCCTAAAAATATCTACGTTTCATAAGCTATCCAACAAGGTACAACAATCCAGGGTTTTATTAATATTTGGATTAATATTTATACTAAGATATAACAAAATATCTGGAAAGTTTAATAAATTTAGTATTTTGTACTCATCAATTATTTTATTTAGTTTATTTTTGCCTCCCCTATAGCCTATTAAACTAAGTTTTTTCTACAAAATATTAATAAAACCCTGGATTGTTATACCTCGTTGGATAGCTGATATTTTTAAGTACGTCTGCAAAGCAGGTGCCATAATAATATTTTTTGATATCCTTACGAGAAATATAAACTTTCTAAATGTTTGTTCAAGTTTTTAAGTTTTAATCGTCTACTGCGACTTATTTATTCATTTTATGTACAATTTTGGTTATTGAGGTCATAAAGCATCTTATTTTACATGTAAAAATCAAATAATAGTAATAATAAGATTTACACATTTCAAAATATCTAAGCTGATAGCTGAAAATCGGGAGTTTTTTGATAAAACTATTAAATTCAAATATCTCGAAAACGGTTAGATTTAGGATAGGGTGTCTCATAGTCAAATCAATCAGAAACGATGTAAACTACACGCCCTTAATGGATATAGGACGACGATACCTGTAACCCTGTATATATCGGAATAGGCTCCAACGATTTTCATAAAATTTAGTATATAGGGAGTTTCGGGGGCGATAAATCGATCTAGCTAGGAATCATTTTTAAAAAATGTCATTTGGAAGAAAAATAACAAAAAGGAGGCGTTTGAGTACTCTTCCTGACATCTATTGGCGAATTGGCGAATAATAATACTATTTTTTGTGAGCAACTAATTGCTTTAACGACACAACAGCAGATGGCGTTGTAAGTAACATTATTCATATTTCATCATTTTATTAGTAATTCGTACTTAAATATAATTTCCAAAAAACACAATTAAAAAAAATCCGAGCAAAGCTCGGTCATCCAGGTGCTTTTCTTATTATCTGACAAAAGTCATAATTATCTGTTAGTTCGATAAGATTCTAACAGATGGCGGTGTATTGGGTTTTAATAGAAGACGAGTGGATTAAATTGACAACACTGCGCCCATGCTATGGGATGGGCCACTAGTTATATTATCATTTCTAAAAATTTTAGTAGCCTTTATCGCCTGATATTACATCAGGCATCTTCCAATGAAAGTCCCTTCGAAATCGGTAAAGCCGTTCCGGAGATTAGCGCAAACAAATGGACTAACAAAATTCTTTAAATCGTGTTTTTGTCATAGGTTACGCGTATATTATTTATTAAAAAGTCGTTATTTTAATATTTGACTACATTTTTAGTATGTGCAAAGATTAAAATAAAAAACAACTGCCTAGCACAAACATGGAATACAGAATGTTTAAATTCTAGAACTTTTGTACGTATACCGGATATTTCTTTTCAGGAATATCGTTGGAGTAAAAACAGGAACATTTTAAAATCAAAAAAGAACATTATAAAACTTAAGATATATTCAAGTTATATTTATTTAAACAATCATATGAAAAATAATAATCATAATTTTAATAATCATAACAGTGCTTCGTGAGAATTGACAATGAAAAAACAAATGACACTAACAATTTTCTCATTTTTAAAACTTATTACTAAAACACGTTAAAACAGGCTATGAGGGCCTTTTTTAAGAGAAATAAAAAGTATAATATAAAGGCCTAACTTCTAAACATTTACTTTTTTATCGATATAGTTTATTCCTTATTCTAATATCTAAACGTAGCAAGACATTATTGATTAGCTGAAGCAAATTCCTACAATGTTTAAAACCAAGTTATGTTTTAGTCAAAATTAAAATTAGCCATATTGTTGTATTGTTCCGACCACTTCGGAAAGCGAGATCCGTCGAGCTCGCTGGCATGAGCATTATTTGTTAGCAGGGTGTGTCGCTGACCCCCCACTGCCGCCCCACAATCCACACAGCGACTCACTTCCATGGCGCCGCCACACTCGCCGATAGCGTAGAAGTGGCCATTCGGACATTTGAACCAGTGGCCGGTCTGTGGTATATCTTTTACTGCCTTTATGATCATTTGAATTTCACTCAGAGATAGCGTCGCCGATACATTGAGCTCTTCATTTACTTTTTTCAGTGTTTCAATTGTCTTGTCCTTATCGAAAACGCCTACGCTGAACACCATGGCTCGTGATTTGTCTACTGCTTCCTTCACATTTGCTTTATCTTGAACAGCTTTATATTTATTGTGACTGAGAAGTACTGAAAACTGTACGATGGCCTGCAACCGTCGGATTTCGTTTAATGCGTCTTTTTGTTGCTGTTCGCTTATTTTTGTTACAGACCATCGGCCTACCTTTTTTATTTCTAATACGCCACATAACATTGATATCTGCTTATTAACTTCTTTTCTTAATTCCGTCGAGTTTTCCTTTATGTATTTTGCATGACAGTCTGCTGTCAAGCTAAGAATATTTAAATACAACAATTGCATTTCCAAATCCATAAGTGAGGCGTGTTTTGTTTGCCTCACAAGGGTTACCAGTTTGTTAAATCGGTCTTTCAAGTGTTCATTTTCAACAACGATTTCTGAAAATAATATTAATTAAATTTTATATTTTCGCACCTTAACTCATCCGCTGATCTAAATATCCTATTTACTAAGTAAGTAATGAAAAAAACCTCTGTTATACACGGCAATGACTGTGTTTGAGTCAAAACAGAATGAGAAAGTAAGGGACTGAAAACTAGTTTGGCTATCGATCCAATTGACGATTCAAAGCCGTAGCCATAAGATTTCATAATACATTGAAAGTTTTATTATAAAGCATTATCCAGTTGAATAAAGTTTATTTAAATATCATAAAAAAGTGATTTCTACATAATTAACAAACTAAAATGTTGACAAGCTAACTTCAGGGTGTCGGTGTGTGCGCGCGCATCGTAAAAAAATACTCCCATCATTTTCCCCTAACGCGCCAAAATAAGTATAACTTCAAAAATGTATCTAGTACAGGGTAGCGTTAAAACTAATTATATCTCTGACACCCTTCCACTTGCTTCAGTAGACACTGAACAGTATATACATAGTGATAGAAGGTAGTATTTTACTATAATTTGTGTAAGTAAGACTACTTACACAAATTATAGTAAAATACTACATTCTTCGGGCACATGCAATATTAGGATATGTTTTCCTTTTGTAGCCAAATTAGATGTGTCTTATAGGGTAGGAAAGCCATCGATATAGATTTGACGCGGCTGTGGGTGAGGAACAGTACGCGTTAAACCATCTACTTTATAGCTTCGTGGTTCATGATTAGTTAAAAGATATGAGCTTATGAGATTCGTTTGTGCGATGTTTAGTATATATGTATGTATATAGCCAAGTTATTTATGGCGTAATTAGTTATTTCTATTACCTATCCCATTGCATCGTAACGTACCTGATAAAGTCGTGTCCGTCAATTTGAGCATCAGTTCCTGTCTTTTCTCGGCTATATCTGCGGCACTGCCGTAGATTTTCTTCTTTATAGGTCCAATTTCATTTTTTAACGTATTGTTCACTATATCTTTGTAGCGGTTCGTGTTAATAATCGGCGTACGGCAATGGGGACATTTGCGGATGTATATCGACTCGCGGTCGGTGTTCATGAGGCCGTCCGCGTCGTCCACGGTGAGTATGTGTCCACAGTCGAGTAACTGAATCAACCTGGCAACGAGAGGATCAATTGAGGCACGAGCCGCACTGGGGTCGGTGGACAAGCGCGGCGAGAGTGGAGACGCACCTGTCGTCGTCGTGGAGCTCCTCGCCGATGAGTCCGGTGGGGAAGTCTCGCGGGCGGCACGCGCGGCAGGCGGCGGGGCACGGCTCGCCGCACAGGCCGCGGCACGCGTGGCCGCACGCCAGCGCGCGCGCGCACGCCGCCCCGCACGGCGCCACCTCGCACGCCTCGTGGCACAGTCGCGAGCACGCGCCGTGCGGACACGCGCGCACGCACCTCTCCTGCGCGCACGCTCGTCGCATCATTACATACACTATTGCCACTCCCACGTACCAGTGCTCAAAAATAGCTCCATGCTTATCGTCTCCGAGGATTATTAGTGAATGAGATTAGTAAGTGCATAGTGATAGAGGGTTGTTGCAGGTTTTCGGACACATTTCCAGACTTCATGCTGAAAAATTACCTAATGGAAAAACTCAATATCACTGCCCGATCCGGGAGACCTCTAGGTCGAACGACAGTCAAGTCGCATAAAAGGAATGTTTTTCTTTGACCCGAAGGGACGCTCGATTATTTATTTATTAAAATTACACATATATATATATAATGTATACAGGTGGACTCATGCCAATGGCATCATGATTAGGGCTCTTCCCCTCACGCTCTTCTAGGGGAGAGGAGAAAGTTGGAGCCACCAGCGTTCCCTATACCGGCAGATCGAGTAATTCTCTACCCCTATTTATGAGAAAGTGTATGGGCGAGAAGTACTAAGCAGAACCTCGCTCAATCCTCAAGACCATTACAGTCTCAAATATATTTTATTAATAAATAGTGGGAAGATGTTACTGTACCTTGCAAGGGTTGCAGGGCTCGCTGCATTTTTTACCACAAGTTGAGTGTGCACACTTAACTTCACAGGGCCTGTTACACGGCGGGCACACTTGGCTACAAGGCTCCGTGCATCTACACAAGCAATTCAAAATAAATTTCAAATACATAAAACAAGAAATTAGTCCTTAAAAATATTGGCATTGTAAAAGAAAATAGGATATGCATAGGAGTTTAAAATTTGAAAAATTGTCTCACTCGTGTCCACAAATGATGGAGCGTCCACAGCGCTGCTGGCAAGGCACGTGGAGTCTGCCCTGGTGACAAGTGCCGCAAGTGCCAGCGCACAAGTGACCACACGCCAACACCTGGCCGCAGATCTCAGTGCAGTATTCCAACAACACGTCCTCTGATATTGTACCTATTTGAAAATTATAATTTTACTGTCACTTCGTCATGGATTTTATCCCTCACCGATATTCGTCAGCTATGTCAATATCGAGAGTCGCCGTCAGTCGTTCCCTACGAGGATCCCGCCACGAAAAAGGGACATAAAGCCCAAAGAGAAGCGAAAGATCTCGAACTTCACTAAAGGAATAAGGTGGCGTATCTTTACATTTACTGATATATATTATCTGTCGATATATTGGTCGTAAAAATGTTTATTTTGCGAAACGCCCTCGGCGTCGCTGCGGATGTAATATCGCTGAAGGCAGCACAAGCGAGTGAGAATGAGGCGTACCCTGCGCGAGCGGCGCTGCCAGGCGGCAGGGCGGCGCGACGGCGTGGCCGCAGGGCGCGGCGCGGGGGGCGGCGGGCGCGGCGCAGCGCGCGGGGTCGCACGCCTCGCGACACGCCGCCTTGCACGCGTGGCCGCACGACAGTGTCCTTTCGCATGGTTTCTTGCACATGGCACGAGTAGCCTCCGCGGCGCACTTCACTCTTACTTCGTGGCCGCAGTCCGGAATCATTTTTGTTACCTGTCATTTAATATTACAACTGCGGTTTTAATTCTCGAAACGATATGCACAACCGGGAAGAATTTAATATCATACAAAACTTAACTGTCATGTTACTGCTATTTTTTGAGTATTGAGTGCATAAAATGGCCACTAGCAATTGAAGGATTATTATTATTATCTTCGGACGCTTCAGAACTTGTGAGTCATAATAAAAATAATATAGCCGAAAACATCATCATGTGTATATGTACAAGTAAAAACAAGTCATGTGATAGTTTAAAATACGCTTTACCATTGCAGTACAATTCACGCAGGGTTCGTAGCATTTGTTCTGGCAGAAATGTCCACACGGCATGACGCGGGCGCATTTCTTTTTGCATACGATGTCATCCACGTCTTCGTGACAAGCGACCTTATAACTGTGTTTGCATGACGATTTCTTCTTGAACACCTGCGAATAACGAGACATACATACATAAGAAGCGACGTAAATAACTTAGATGAAAAAAAGCAATATGTTTTGTTATTTAGAAATCAATAATGGGACGGTTGGGAATCGATTAAGAGAACCTGTAACTAGAGTCCCAGTCCATCGATTAGGAGTAGGAGACCGTCCATTCATGGTATCGTATGTGTTGGGTTTAAGGGGGGCTGGGGGGGGGGAGGGATCAAGACAAAATCTCAGCGTGAGTTAATATTTTTCGGGAGAGGTGGGTGGAAAATGAATGTCTGGGTTACCGTCCTCCAGCTCGGCGCGCGGAGATGTCAGACATGCAGATGCGCCCAGCAAGGTCCCAAACCAACTTAAATCCCCCCGGTGGCCATCTACAGGTCCCCGTGCCGCCGCTCCTATCAGGGTCACTTTCAGTGGAGATACACTGCCCCCGCAGCGCGAGCAGTGGTCTCAAGGGCTCCCATGAATCGCCTCTTAAAACAGACAGCCCTGACGTGCCACAGAATAGAAGAACTCCACCACAAAGAACTCACCACAAAAAAATTGTTAGGTTTGGTGGTAGGCTAGGTCTCTCACTCTCTGTTTATGTTGTAGAGGAGGTCCGTGCCCAGCAGTAGGGCGTCTATGAATTGATATAGAGTGCGTATTCCTTGGATAGTTTGATAGTAGTGATGGCCTCGAGGTTTAAGCGCGCGGTCGAGACTCTCGGCGGTCGCGGGTTCAAACCCCAGGCACACACCTCTGACTTTTCGAAGTTATGTGTGTATTCACAATGAATTATCTCTTACTTTGAAGGTGAAGGAAAACATCGTGATGAAAAGTCCTTAGGAATTTCTTAGGTGTGTAGTCCGCCAACCCGCACTAGGCCAGCGTGGTGGACTAAGGCCTAAACCCTCACAGTTGTAGAGGAGGCCCGTGCCCAGTAGTGGGACGTATATGGGCTGATGATGATGATTCCTTGGATACCAAATGATCAATAAACGGATCATTGACTACCGCTTTTCTAACTATTTTTCGAATCCCTATCTATTTTTATACCAAAATCAAAATTGGCTCTTAGGTTTTGGAATGTAAGCGTAATAGTTATATCCAGTCTTTAAAAAAATATTAAAACATTTTAAAAACTTAACAGTCTTACTTTTTAAAAATCTTTATGTCTTTATATATGTTTAAATTATGTAAACGGATAACTAATGAAAAAAAAAATAAGTAGGTATAAAATATTAACTTATATCAGTTACTGCTGGAAAGTTCCGTTGAAAATTGCACAACAGTGATTGATTGACACATAAACAGTTCAATCTACTCATTATCACGGCGAAGATACTGTTGGGACTGCAACAGACCCTGCGCACCAGGAACGCACATCTTTTCATCCCTGATGCGCTTCAGAAAAGCGGCCTCATGTCCTTTGAGTATATTCAGTCCATAGACTACAAGTGTAAAATTCTTCTTTGCGTTACCACCATAGAGAAAAATGACATATAATCGATCCGAAATTTGCTCAATTACAGCATCAGTTCGTGTGTTTTAAACTTATTACCTTGACGTCGCAAGTTTCACATTGTTCGTAACACTGTTTAGTGCAAGCGTGAGCGCCGTCATCCGCGTCTTCGGGAGCAGTGCAACCCTTCTTTCTTCTCCGGCATGGTTTCTGACACGTGTACTGAAATTCGAACAAATTTCTAAGTAAGCAATGTTTATAAACAATATCGACTACTTAATTTTGTGGGTCTTTGTTTAAAATACTATTTTGTCTCATTCTCTTGTTTATTTTGTGGCGTAAGCGCAAGCGAGACGAAATATGTCACACTGAGAAAGAGCAAAGTATATTACGCTAACTAATACATACACCCAAATGTCCTACATATTTCGGACCCCAAATTACAATAGACCCGAACAAATCTCCAACACACAATCCAATCCAATCCATCAGCCAATCGAAGTCCACTGCTGGACATAAGCCTCTCCCAATGACTTCCACAGGGACCTGTTGGAAGCAGCCTGCATCCAGCGACGTCCCGCGACCTTCACCAGGTCGTCTGACCATCTTGTCGGAGGACGTCCCACGCTGCGCTTTCCGGTACGTGGCCTCCACTCGAGAACTTTTTGGCCCCATCGGCCATCAGTTCTCCGCGCTATGTGCCCGGCCCATTGCCACTTCAACTTGCTAATCCGCTGGGCTATGTCGGTTACTTTAGTTCTCCTACGGATCTCCTCATTTCTGATTCGATCTCGTAGGGAAACACCGAGCATAGCCCTCTCCATAGCTCGTTGAGTGACTCTGAGCCGTCTAATGAGGCCCATAGTGAGAGGCCACGTCTCAGTGCCGTATGATGACATACGGCACCAACACACAAATAGATATAAATTTCTCGGCGATGTGATCGAACCCACGATCTTATAGTTTCCAGTAATTATTTACAAGCTTAATCTTAATTAAGCTTGATCTTAATATTCAATATCACTGTTTTGGGATCTATGAAATATTTTTATATTGATTTAACTAGAAACCTCCACGCACTCCTAGGATTTTATGCAGCTTGTATCCTTTACAATACACCATTTATTGCGTTTTTCTGTAAAGAATTCCTCCTAAGATCATGAAGTTTGGAAATGTGCCCGAAAATCGGTAATAAGCTTGTCTCTAGTGCGTGGGACTTCAGCCGTGAGCCAAAACGTGGGCAGCTTTAAAACTTAAATGAAATAAATAAAATTTAATAACAAATTGTTACCTTCTCGTGATCGGGATCATCTTTAACGTGACATTTTAACACGCACGAATGTCCACACTCTAGACGATAAACGCATGATTCCTTGCACACAACCTGATGCAAAGACTCGAAACATAACTTCGTTCCCTGCAAAACAATCATCACCATTATCATCATCGTCACCATCAGCATCAAGATCATCAAGAGCCAAAAGACATCCACTGCTGAAGATTGTTGCACGCCACTAAGTAATACCATAGTATTATGGCATAACTAACAAAAAAGGAACAACAGTTAGTTTTGTCAGAAACTCAAGTCATCACACAACCATTCAAATCGGCGCGGGAATTTAATTTTTTCACAGAGTTGTGTTCACCCAATGGTTTCTAACCAAATGAAATATAAAGCCCGGTTTGTAGCTCAATTCCAAATTCCGAAATTCCGGTTTCTGAAAACGGCACAGAAATAAAATACACTTTTCTGCGAGAAATAGTATCGATTTTAATCTTAAATTTTTAACCTTCCGTTAAAATAATACAACCTACCCCTTCAGGGAATACAGGCGTGATGGTATGTATGTACATGTCGGAGGAGGAGAGGCTTTGAAATGTCAGCAACTCCGACGTCACAATTGTTGGTTTCATTATTATTATGAATATTTTGGGTTTTCTTTAGGAAAACAATGTTGGTTTCATGATGATTATCCATATCTTGGGTTTTCCTTACGAAAACTTCACAACTGACAAGGCTGATAGCCCAGTATTTTTAAGAATAGCAGTGACATAGTTATTATTGGAGGATTCATTTTGAGAAGTGATTTTTGTAATCAACTTTAATCAAAATTCCTTTTAATTTTCAATACACCGGATGTTTGCTGTCCACAAGTAGACGGACGAATGCTTGACTCCGCTGCAGCGGGCGGCTTTTTATAGACATTGTGGTGGGGCGATCGACACCGCAGTGGGGCGACCGCCCGTGAGTCATTCTTGTTTATGCAAGAGCGATGACATACTCAGCTCTCAGTATATGGTTTTACGCCGTTATACATAATTATGTAAAAACTTACAATGAATTTATAATTGATTTTTAAATCAAATTTCTTGGGCTTGAAGGTTATTAATATTTGAAATTGATGGCAGCTGCAGTGAAGCAAAATATACATTGCCATTTCTTATCGAACCAGCTTGGCGCGTAACAGGTGATATACATAATTTTCCTTGTTTTTTAGCAATCCCTTCTCGGTTTCTTATTTTTTCTGTATATGTTTCAATTGGTGTTACCTGATGACCGCAAGCAGGAAGCTTGCACGGAACTTCCGTTAAACATTTGATTTCCGGGTCTTCCGGGTCTTTGTGGCAGTCCATGTTAATGTCATGGCCGCAGGGGAGAGTCTTCTTCACCAATACCTTGCAAGGGCCACACTCTTCGTAACACTTGAGAGGACACACGTGGTTGAGTTCACACAACGTGCTGCGAAAGAAAATCACATAAAGAGATAAATATGCCGTATTTGGTATCATTGAAAAGCGTACTCAACACATGACGCAGCGCTTGTTTTTCAAATTGAGGGAAAGACTGATACACAAAGTGACGAGGCTCGACATTTTACATCTTACTGACTCTGACGGAAAATAGTTATTGTTTTTGATTTATTTTAGATATTTGATTTTGTGACTCATGTATAACTCATGGACGTATAATAAGAAAAAAATTCCCAAGTTCCAAAAGTTCCTCGTGAGTCATATGTGAGTCATTGGACAGTTAAGTTGTTAATATTCCGCATTTGTGTAGTGATTGTTACTTAGCGATTCAGCTTAACTCGACAGCGCAGAAAACATGATCAAAATTGTATTGTTCCTCACCTTTCACAGGGTAAAACACATTTGGTGGCATTAGTCTCATGAGCCCGGTCGTATCCGTGGCAGAGGAGCAGACATTTGTGACCACATTTCAGCCCCACCTCGCACTTCTTAAGACAACCTCCTTCAGGCACTTTTTCGAAATCCTCCCAAGTATTAATCTGTAATTGTAACAAAACATTACATCACAATTCACAAATATTCCGAAAATGTGTACGAAACATCCACGAACGCGAAATTCGCGGGTATTTTTCAAATCGAGGGATAGAGTATGTTATGAAGTATGTCAAAATGACATTACACCTGATGATAGGTGAAGTGAGAAGAAATAGCATCGACCGGCACACGACTACGAGCTTCCTTCAAGAGCTGACACAATCACGCAACAGTAATGACTTCTCATAAATATTAATACACAACCGTCTATACAATTACTATAGAGGTACAACTTAAACTGGATCCCTGGGTTTATCTAACGTAATGCTTGAGCGCTTTATCAAGACCGGTACAACCATTTTGGATTCTGTAGAGATAGACATATCGATATTTATTGAAACATCCATACCTCAGTAGTATTTTCATTGTGATTTTCACACCGCAATACCAATGTTGATCCTAAGGAATCGTTCTTCTCAAGTGTCGTAGCGATCTTCTGCCATAATTCTGATTTCTTCTTCAATATATTAATGTTGCCGAATAAATAAAAACCTGAAAACAAAAATCATTAAGACTTTTGTCACTACGATATTTTTTTTCTGTAATAACACAGATCAACATTAATTTTGTTAGAGGGCAATCCAAGACCGTATACCACCAACTTGCTTGTTATTATCACCTTGGGCCTATCGAGGTGGCACATTGTCAATATGTGCCTGGTTCAACTCTGAAAATAGTCACACCATATTTTATTGGGATCGATCGAGTATCACTGATATAGCTGTTTACACATACATACATAAACTCACGCCTGTATTCCCCGAAGGTGTAGGCAGGAGTGCATTTCTGCACCCACATTTCGCCAGGTATGTATCAGTCCCACGTAATAAGGGGCGAGCCTATTGCCGTTTCTCGGGCACATTTCCAGACTCCGTGCTGTTACTGAGAATTTCCTAATGGAAAAACCCAATAACACTTTGCCCGACACGGGAATCGAACCCAGGACCTCTAGGTCCCACGGCACATACTTGTACCGCGAGACCACGAGGCAGTCGTATAGCTGTTTCTGGGATTAAACTCTATGCCGTGATACATGAAATTGATTTATGCAACCATTCCGCATGACGAATCCTCGCTAAAGCTGGTAAAGATGTTGGATGTTATCAAAGTGCTTCAATCACATCTTCAGACATCGCAAGGCACTTGGGCAGTTTCTCACTCTGAGCTTCTAACCAACGGTCCTCAATCCTTAACAACCTATTAATATCTTATATAAAGCCCATGTGGCTTTATTCACAAATATTTAAAGATTTTGTTAATAAAATCACTTTTAATAAAACGTTTCAGTGTGTTATAATCATGAACCGATTTACCGTTGTATTTGTCAGATTTATCATGAAACTTAGGATCAAATTTACTTACCCTCTTGTGCTCTCGACAGTGCTACACATATCCTGTTTTCTGTGCCCAGGAAGCCTATATCGTCTTGTTCATTGTTTCTCACGAGTGACAACAGAATAATCTTTGATTCCTCGCCTTGGTAATTGTCTACAACTGTCACTTTTACATCGCGAAGTTTAGAATACTTCTGGCGCTCCTGAAACGTAAACACAATTAGAGACCATTTTGAAATAATATATTTTTCAATTTACTGAAGTCGGGCCATCATTAAGGGTTAACTTAAAAGTTAAGCTTGATATATGGACCCCTTGTAAATCCCTGATATAATTAGATTATACACCACTAAACTCGTAATTGGCATTTAAATCCACGACCATTGAATTGTCATCACAACACCACACTCGCTCTATTACAAAAAAAATCCTTGAAAGCTTTATTGTATTTAGGACTGCCTCGCTGATTCCAAAGCACATGCTTGCGCCGTGGGAAAGATAGATATCGGATTCGGATTCCCTGGCCGAGAAAACGTTATTGGGTTTTCAGTAACAACTTAGAGTTATGAAATTTACCCGAGAAAGCGGCAATAAGCTCGTTAAAACAACTGGCAGAACGTGGGTGCAGAAAAACGCATTTAACTAAGTTACTGTATAATAAAAAATATATACTTTTCTCATGTAAAACATTTGCCCGGAGTAAGTTGTGAGTATTGTGACGTCTTCCGATTTGTATCCTTGCATGATCACGTAATTTGCCATTGCCATAGTCAATTCCGCTTCTTTGTGGTTCGAGCGGCTTGTCGCCCCTTCTATTTGTTCCTGTTAATCCAACACACAACAATTAACATCATCATCGGCCCATATACATCCCACTGCTGGGCACGGGCCTCCTCTACAACCGAGAGGGTTTAGGCCTTAGTCCACCACACTGTCCCGGTGCGGGTTCGCAGCCTATACACCTAAAAATTCCTAAGAACTTTTAGATTTTCTCACGGTGTTTTCCTTCCCCGTTAAAGTAAGTGATAACTAAGTGTGGACTATTAACGTACTGCCGAAATACCGTCACCACATAATAAAAATAGCAACTGGAAAATATGCTTACTGTCATACCACAATATCTGTCAGCGATTACTAAAGGAATATGAATAAAATAAATTTTCTTAACCCATTAACATAGCCCAGCGGATTAGCAAGTTGAAGTGGCAATGGGCCGGGCACATAGCGCGGAGAACTGATGGCCGCGGGACGTCGCTGGATGCAAGCTGCTTCCAACAGGTCCCTGTGGAAGTCATTAGGAGAGGCCTATGTCCAGCAGTGGACTTCCATTGGCTGATGGATGGATGGATGGAACCCATTAATCTTCAGATCAACGTTTTGTGGGAG
The DNA here is from genome assembly GCA_907164795.1 of Hemaris fuciformis. Lineage (NCBI taxonomy): Eukaryota > Metazoa > Arthropoda > Insecta > Lepidoptera > Sphingidae > Hemaris > Hemaris fuciformis. The sequence goes on along the minus strand of OU015440.1, from coordinate 3,198,875 downwards.
GTAGAAGATTGATAAAATATATGAAGGTATCAATGGAATAAGTTTCTTTTTATTCGTTATAAAGCCAACGGCACCGCTGCTATCGTGTACATCAGGGTTTGTCAAACTTTTGGTTTCACGAACCCCTGTTAATGTTTCCAGGTGACAGCGAACCCCTTAAGTCTGAAGTAACTATTCAAATCCTCCAATAATTGAGTCAATTTTAGAAGTAATTTTGGAAATTTCTGGAGTCGATTTCTGTATTTATTTTTTATCATGACCAGGTGTGAAAACCCACTTTCACATAAGTATGTTGTAGCCGTGTGTATATGTGTGCCGCACGTGCCTGCTAGGCATCAAGTCACCATTACGTAAATCTTGTCGCGAACCCCCTTTTTTTTTTTTTTGTTCTCGAGGGGAAAGCTGTTTATGGCTCTACTTCCCGCCAGCCCCGGGGGAGGGGGGGCGGGAAGCGTATGTCGGGGTCACCGGTCTTCCAGCCCGGCGCGCGGCGACGTCATGTCCGCGCAGATGTTAGTGCCGGGCTGGGTCCCTAACAATATCCCTACACCGGCATACCGACCAAACCCCCCCGGTGGCCATCTCCGCGCCGAGTGGGGCGACCACGGTACGTTAGCGAGAGGCGCCAACCGTAATGCCGCAGCCGCCCGGTGCGCCTCCGAGACGTATTTGTCTCGGCCGTCTCGGAGTGTGTAGGGGGCGCAGTTGCACCCCCACTAGCTTGGTTCAGGCGCCCGGGTTGTTGATGGGCGCCCGCGACGTACACAGGCCACAGTGCCACCGCCCCTCTCGGGGTCGCTTTCGGTGAGGGCGCGCCGCCCCCGCAGCGCGCCCAGCGACCCCAAGGGCCCCTTTGAGTCGTCTTTTACGACAGGCAGGGGATACCGTGGTGGGATTCTAACGCCCCCTTGCCACAGGGCAGGTCGCGAACCCCCTGCCGTCGAATGGCGAACCCTACTTTGAGGATCCCTGGTGTACATGATAGTGGAACATTACCTCTTCCATGAAGTCGTGGTTGAAGAAGAACACGTTTTTGCAGACGCCCCGTACGTTGGGCTTGCGGAGCACGGAGTGGTGGTTGTGCAGGTCGGGGTAGATGTGCGGCGAGATGAGCGCGGCGATCTCGGGCCGCATCCTGTGCTGCACGTTGAGTCGCCGGCTGTGCAGCCCGTTGCTGATCATTCGCTCGAACAACGAAACTTCCAAATTGTAATGACGGGCAAGCTTGATGTGCGAGGCCGACGGCCGCAACTGTTGATGGTCGCCTGAAAATTACAATTGCAACAATCATTGCAACCAGTAGGTGAGTGCACAAATCATTTGATTTTTCGACGAATTCGTCAAATTATTTATACTTATCATACCTATTACCTGTCTCAGTTTACGGTCACGGTGTTTTTAAACCGATATAAATATAAGTTCCCCTTTAATATGAAGTACTGCAACATGCAATATGATCTTGACGAGATTAGGGTAACATCGTAATTTTTTTTACTTTCGTGATTTATAAATGGGAATGAATGGTTTATTTGCAATGTTTAAAAATTATATTATACTACGGAACGGAGCGGAAATTGGGGTCTCGTATCAAACACCGTTGAGGGTACTCTTAGCGCAACACACAAAACAGTAACACGCCAAATCCCCTGCCATATAACATGATGGATATTGTAGAAGTGAAAGATACACACCAATTAAGATTAAGTGCTGAGTAGCTTGTGTGAGCGACGTTATAATATGCTGCTCCAATACCTCCGCAGCTTCTTCTATGATAACTGAAAACAGATACAGGCGTGAGTGAGCATTTTTGTATAAGTATTCAAAGATATGGAGATCGGGGAAACTGATTTTTGATAGATTATATCGTCATAGCACTTACCTATTGGCGGCCTAAGTGCGGTTATCAATTTACGCAATCTCGCAGCACAAGTAGTAGTCATTCCGACCACTTTAGTACTTCTGAGTACTTCTAGGTCCAACAACATTCTAGTTTCCTCCAATTGGTCCATGGCGGGAATTAAAAGTTTCTGAAAAACAAGGTAAATCATAAATCAATTTATTTGTATCAAAACTTCACATTATCCTAATTATGGAAGAGGGGATAGTTCTTAAAGGTATTTAAGTATTATAGGATTTCCCGGGACCGATTGGGACCGCAAGTCGTGTCCACTTAGAAATTGATTCATCATCATCATCATCATCATCAGCCCATATACGTCCCACTGCTGGACACGGGCCTCCTCTACAACTGAGAGGGTTTAGGCCTTACTCCACCACGCTGTCCCGGTGTGGGTTGGCAGCCTACACACCTAAAAAAATCCTAAGAACTTTTAGGTGTGCAGGATTCATCATGATGTTTTCCTTCGCCGTTAAAATACGTGATAATTCTTTGTGGATACACACATAACTTCGAAAAGTCAGAGGTGTGTGCCTGGGGTTTGAACCCGCGACCGTCGAGGTTGCAAAATTTTTAACAATAAAATAATTCATGCCCATCATTAAATATCAAGTAACATTCACGAAAGTAGCATTGAGAAAAGAGCTAGTTAAACGTAATGGCTTGCCGCGTTTTTCGTTTGGCTTCCCAAAATTAGGCACTGTGAGAACATATAGACGGTATTGAAACAAATATTCTTTAAAGGCTCGGTACACCAGAGTAAAATTTAGTTTCATTTGGAAATTTTTGCTACTCGAATAACCCAGACTAATATTAAAATTAGGATAATGAGTTTGATTGATTGAAGCCTGCTTGTGGTTTTCTGGTAAAACATTGGTTGAAGAAAGCTAATCAACGGAAGCGGGGAAGATCTTGCTAATTAATATGCACTACATAAGATATTATTATCATCCTAGGTCACTTCGATACAACAGCCGTTTTGTAAGGGGACGTAAGAATCCTCCGAGATAATTGTGGACACCTCTCGTTAACATAACGCGGTCGCCTTCCTTGGCGCGAAGATGGCCACCGGGGGGTTTTTGTTAATATACCGGTGTAGCGATATTGTATTAGGGACCCAGCCCGGCATTAACATCTGCGCGGATCATCTGCGGTGACCCCGACATACGCCTCCCGCCTCCCTCCCCCGGGGCTGGCAGGAAGTACAGCCATACTTATCTTTCCCCGCGATGATAATAAAAAAGCTAAATGTTAAGAATGCGTTGCTACACTTAGTCCACTTATTAAGTAAATTTCTGTACAAATTTAACTATTACTATTACTCCTGTGTCCGGAGCTACAGTTGCACGTATAAATGACACCGGGCGCGAAGCACTTAGTTCCTAGGGGAAGTTATTCAGAAATTAATTAGATAGGAGTTCTGGACTAATATTAAATGATAATTACCTGTAAATCAGGCAATGTATTTTTGATTTTCATGACTTCAGGTTCAGCCCACTGAAAATATAATGCCCAACGATCCCTCAGTGGTATCCGAGTGAAGTCGGTATTTCCATGAATTCTTCGATTAACTTGTTGTGATTTACACGAAAGCATGTCCTGAAACAAAATCAAATATTTTAAGTTCTTAGAACGTAACAGTTGAGTACTTTGACGAATGTCTATGTTTCCGCAGACTTAAATCGCCGCGTGCGATTTAGAGGTCCATGGTTAGATTACTGTGACTTGACTTCGACTTTTGGAAGAAGGTATGGCCTTCGTAAGAAGCGACTAATAGGGGTTATCGGAATTGTTAGACGTAAGGAGGAGCTGTGCCCTTACAGGAGATGTACAATCTCGAGATGTGCGGCAGCCGCAGAGCGTATGACCTCGTTAATGTTAATAAGCGTATGATCTTACACCGAATGAGCGTCCAAAATAGGACCAAGTTTCCCCCACCTGAAATTCCTCTATCGCAGAGGAGTCCCTTTCGGCTTCCCCAGAGATACCGAACAGGGAAAAAGTATGGCCTTATTTGTGAGCGACGCTTATTTGATGATCACAAGAAATAAGAAGAATCCGATTTCTTCTTAAAAGAAGTCACTCGTGCCTGGCGAATTTATGTATATGTATCCATACTATATCTATTCTATACAGGATGTAAAAAGGCCGTGATCGAAAACTAACAGGTAACAGTTACGGTGATTACAAACGCATTGACGCTATTTACGTTTTCCTAACTTCCTAATTAAATGTAGGTACGGGGTGATAAGGAAAACGTATTTTTGTTTATTTATTTATTTTAGCGTCAATGTGTTTGTAGGCGCCGCACTGTAACTTTTACCTTACTTAGTTTTCGAATACGGTCTTTTTACATCCTGTATATGGCAGCCTGTGGGTATAGCTAATAACCCTGTTATGAATATTCGAGGTGAGAGAATAATTATCATTGCGTCCTCTGTACAGCCCACTACTCTGTACTAGCGGGCAGGTACCCAATAACAAAAATTGTACGTACCTTGTACAAAGCAATTTGTGAATATTCATCTTGAATTATATTCGTAAGATCATAGATAGTTTTCACATTATTAGTCTTAGTTAGTCGTGAAATACAATCTCTCAATTGCCGCTCAGCTAATTTCAGTGAAAACGAAGTTATGTTGTCATGCCTCGCTGATAGGTCATCCAGAGTCTTAGTGTCGTAATCGTCATAGCCAACTAGTAGTTTTTGTTTTCTTTTATTAGTTTCTTCTTTTATTTCTTCATTCAAGTCTTCATTGTGTTGATATTTTGATAGGCATTCTTTAATGCCAACTACATACTCATATCGGAATTCAAAAAGCCAATTCCATAAAGGATCGCCGCGACCCTGGTACTGTTGTCGAAGTAGATTTAAGTGAGGCACGCTATTTTCAATCGAATTATAATTAAACACTCCGTTACTCAATAAGTCTAGGCTTATCAATTTATTCCTAAATCGATTAGTTAATGTTTCGACTTCCTCCTTTCTTTCGAAATAAAGTTCTCGAGTCGACTTACGAGTACCAGAAACATCTCTCAATTTGTTTAAATTTATGTCTTTAAATTTTTCGACTTTGGACTGTCCTCCTAATCGGGCAACGGAACAGGTAAAGTTAAGTATGCCGCTGAGAAACTGGTCCAAAGCATGATTTGTATAACAAATAACGAGCATTAGGCAACCGGGAATATGATCTAAGTTTTGAAGTAAGGTCCGCGCAATCTGTAAACCAATAAAGGTTTTACCAGTTCCTGGGGGGCCTTGGATGACGGCAAATTCATGAGTCAGAGCATGTTTATAGGCTTCATATTGACTTTCATCAAAATTGAATTTCTCCTTGGTAGGCCAAGTATCTGGGCTCAGGACACAAAATTTTTCTTCAAGATCTAAAATGTGGAACCTTTTTTCAATATCATGTAATTTTCGAAGTAAGTTAGACTCATCTTCTTCGTCACTTTGTGTATTAGTATTTCTCTCAATTCGAAAAACAAACGTTTTTTCAGGAGTTAAGTACGCTGGGGGATTGTGCTCCGGCTAAAACCAAAACAAATTGTTGTCAAAAGGAAAAAAAACAATGTAAAAAGAGTTAAAACCAAAACCCGACTACGACAATAAACGAGGATAAAAAAGTATGAAACAAGATTTTCAGGACACTGGATTAAACAACGTTACTGAAGTAGCAAGATAATCGACACAGACTCTCCCAAGATGCCTTCGTTGCAATTTGACAATAATGTCATACGATACGACACTACAGTACCTACCTATACAATTATGCGTGTACAGATACACATATTTAATTATGAAAAGCTGTAGTCACGCGTTGTTAAAGAGTTCAAGTTCAGTAACACGTAATAAGGCCTATAACCAGCGGACGATCAAGACGCTTCTGACGATACCTCACTTGTCTAATTCTAATAAGTAGTTGAGGAGCTATGAGGGAAAACCCCCCTATGGCTTTGCCGTAGTCGGGAAAAAGAATAAGAAATCAAATGTGCCCGTAAACTTACTTGAACGTGTACAATATACTGCTGCATGGGTAACATTACGCCAAATGTGCGACTTTGCAAAGCTTTCATTACGTGGTAGTACGGTTCAAAGTACACTTCACTCTCAATCATTGTGTAAATATCATCACTTTTATACAATTCCTCGTCGAAGTCTTTGTCAAGTAGGCACACTGGTATCTAGAATTCAAAGAGAAATAGCATTACCGTAACACTGTTACATTCAACATTTTATTCGAAGACACAACAGTACTTTACCTTCCCATCACACAGTAAACGGGAGTCTCGGTCGAGAACAGTACCGGCAATAAAATGTCGACAGTCATCCTTCGTAAATAGCAGAAGAGAACCAAATATGAATCTCTTATTGTATTCCCATTTTGTTTTAGCAAAATTCTTGTTTTTTGTATTTTTCAATTCAATTTGCACCAGACACCCAACCTTGCCTTGCGTTATATAGGGCGCTATAAATTTGACACCACTGAACACGCTGAAATAATAAGTAGGAGTATTATTGCCTCGTTACATAGAATACATTGACTATTATTTGTTTCCGAATCTGTTTATTCATCAGAGGACATTCCATTCTCATTCGTCATCATCAGCCCATGTACGTCCCACTGCTGGGCACGAGCCTCCTCTACAACTAATATTTTTTATTTGTTTTAATTAGTAACCACTGATTTAAATAGTAATTGATTATTTCATCCGTGATTCTGTTATAGTTTTTATTTAAATGAGTTTATTAGTAAACACATATTTAACTATTAACTACAAATTTCAATATTGTAATAAATTAAACACAAATAAATCAATGAAAGTCTCAAAAAAAAAAAAAAATCAAGCAATTTTTTAATTTAGACTTATGAAAGTACGCAAGACACAAAAGCTATATAGTCACGACAGGACAACTGTTTACAATGGCTATCCTCAGTATTAGTTAATTATAGAAAAATGATTTACCGGATATTGTCGTATTTCCTCCGGTTCGGTTCTTTTTTGAATTGCACTAAAACAGAAAAAAATAAAGTCAAAGTCAAACAAAACAAAACTCCGATCATACTTACTCCCAGGGCTTATTATCTTCAATAAAATCTGAGATTCTATAGTATGTTTTTTTTTGTTAAGTTTATCTTTAATTGATTCCTTAATCTTTTTCGTAGAAGCGTATACATTGCCCCATAAAAGAGTTATTAACTTTCCGGAGACGAGTTACGTGTTGAACGAGATTACATTTGTTCCTAGTATTTTTATTTACATTACAAATTTTATTAAATTGATGAAGATTATTTTGGTCTTACATAAGGTTTTCGTATATAATTTGACAAGTGACGGTAAGAATATTTATTTCGTAAAATTTTCCCCTAAGTGAAGCTCTGAGACCTAAATTATAAATGGCCCTAATACCTCTTTTTGGCAAAACAAAAATAGTGTTAATGTCCGCAGCAGCTCCCCACAAAATACGATACGACAAAAGGCTATAGAAATAGCTAAAATAAACCATTCTTGCCGTTTCCTCATCAGTTGTAAAAGTAGGTAACTTATGTGGTTGGCGTAATCGTGTCGACTGGTAAATAAAAAAATAAAAAATTGATAAACACGCAACAGTCCCTTACATAGTTCTGACCCCACACTAGGATACAAGTTCTGTGTCGTGGATATCAGAATCTACGAGAGCCTTTTCAGTGTCACAAATACCCAACATCGAAACAAATGTTTGTGGACCACACAAACATTTGTCTTGGTGCGGGGATCGAACTCCCGGCCTCTCGTTTCGCAAGCTGGTATCTAGCCAACTGGGCCACGGGGCTGTCAAACTTGTTGTCAAACTGATAATGAGATGTTATTTGTTTTGGATTATGTATATTTTTTACTTGTATATTTTAAAGTTGTAAGAGTCAATTCTAAATTTGTATGAATCAATTTACGGTGGAAAATGTTATTGTTGATTTTTTTTTGTAATTGGTTACGAGTATTTAGATGTACGGTTCTGGTTAGGATGATAATATTGTACATTGTTGCATATACCATAATACTGTTTGTACTTTTGTATTCGTCATGATAAAATTTGTTTATTTTGTTATTCCTGCAGGAAACTAATGTGATAAGACCTTGATGGTACTACATGCGAACAATTTACTCTTTCATCTTCCCACGCTGCTAAAACTACTGAGGTCTGTATACAAGTCTAAATTATATTTGATCTCTTATGGACTTTATTTTCCATTGATAATATCTTTGTTTCCCATTGATTTCCATTTCGGTTTTACTATTTTCCTATTCGAAGGCATAGAAATATAGAGACCTAATTCAAAATTTAGTACAATTTTACCTTTTATTCACTTTTTTATCAAGTATGGTCTGAGTAAATAATTGAAATTTCTTATAAAACTATTAAAATACACATATTTTTAAAACATAGCCGAATATCTTATATTTTCTTCTTGGCCTATATTTTTTTCTGCCATTTGCCTTAAATTAGTTTTGTTTGAATTAGGTCACTACATTTCTAAGCGTGCGTATTGTTAGGGTTATCTTGAATAATATAATCGGTATGTTATATAAGCTATAGTTAAATGCCTTTGTTAAAACTAGTACCTATTAACTACGGCTAAATAATGCCTGTCAATGAAAATTAGTGACTAAGTAATTAGACTGCCTCGTGGTCTCGCGGCACCGGTATGTGCCGTGCGATCTAGGGGTCCTGGGTTCGATTCCCGGGTCGGGCAAAGTGTTATTGGGTTTTTCCATTAGGAAATTCTCAGTAGCAGCACGGAGTCTGGAATTGTGCCCTAAAAACGGCAAAAGACTCGCACCCTATTACGTGGGACTGATACATACCTTGCGAAATATGGGTGCAGAAATGCACCTCTGCTTATACAGGCGTGAGGTTATGTATGTATGTATGAAAATTAGTTCTAACTAGACAACAGGCGTTGTGTCTATGTAAAGATAACTGGATGCAGTCCCTATAAAGGACATACAACTTATTTCTTAGTGTTGAGTTAAAGCTATGTGACTTTGGGTTGTGGAAATGTAAATACATTCTATGAGAATGATACAAATATTTTATGAAGAAGATTTTTGATAAGGAGTTTGTTCGATTTTTGAGCTATCGCCTAATCCGCCAAAACCGCATTTATCAAGTTTGAAATTTATCCAAGATAGTAAATGTTTAAAATAATAATAAGTTTTGCCGTATTGGAGCCTATTAACTAGGAAAGAGATTTTAATACGTACAAACGCCTTCGCGAAGTGGTCCGAAGCAGTCTTCTCTCAACAGTCTAAATTGAACGTCGAGATAATGTTCCACGTCTTGGTAACTGCCTTTGACAATATTCGGGCGTAGAAATGGTACGTGTTTGCTGAAATCCACGCTTCTAGGTACGATATTCAACCACCTAAAGTCATCAGGAGGGAGCATCTCGTGGAGTTGGCTTAAATTATCCGATGTTTTTGGGGTGGTTGCCACCTTAAACACACACAAAATAATTATTTCGCCTTACTTGCTATTCCGGTTTCACATTCACATGTATGCATAGTACAAAATAACAAAACCTTATTTATGTTAATTTATTGTTTATTTCATCAACATCATCATCATCAACCTCAAGACGTCCACTGCTGGACATAGGCTTCCAGAATGTTCTGTCAGGAGCAACCTGCATCCAGCGACTTATTGTCTATTAACAATCCAATCTAGTGTCCACAAAATTAGTTAACAAACATAATATAAATGTATAACAAGAAAAAACTAATTGTTGTTATTAAATCTGGTTATTTGTTAGCTTAACCTTCAGTTTAGATGAAATCGGATCTCATAAAAGTTATTTCCATTCAAAGATAAAACTAAATGTACGCGAACACACTATGACAATTGTAAATGCTATAAACGAAATATATACATACTTCTAATCGAATACTACACGCAAAATAATAAAACCAAACTTATTTACTATGAAGACGAAAAAAATTACATTAAAAGGACAGTTTGCAATGAATCTACGAGTATATACTTTAAGGTTATAATAGTATCCGATCGGAGGTGCGTCAAAACATTTTATAATAATATTAAACTAGTAAAATATTAAATACCTTTTTAACTAGAGCGGATAGTTTCGTACTTAATTCGGACAGCTTCATCGAACAGTCTCCTATTGACGCAAATGGATGCTCTGCATTCAAATTATTGAGACAAGATTTTGCCGCTTCGATTAAAGACCTGTACTTTGTGTAAGCCGTGGAGGGAGAAGATGTTATTATATATTCGCAAAAAGTCAATAAGTTGTTCCAGAACTCTTCTTGGTTGTCCCAGTACAGAGAATTTCCAGATTTTCTTTCGGTATAAGGAAGTTCCAATAAGTATTTCACTAGATTCCCTATAAATTGTGTGTGGCAAATATCTAGGATCAATTTGAATTTTAATTCGTCAAAGGAAGTTTTGCATATTTTTGATATTATTTTCATGACCAACGCGAAGATATCTAATCCTTCGATGTCCTTTTCGAGAAATTCCAAAAATTCTTGTCTCTTTTGATTGAGGTTTGGTATAATTTCATTGTCATCTAAATTTGCTATATTTTGGAATGCTTTAAATCCAAAAATGAATCTTCTTTCTGTAAATGAAAGTATACGTTTATTTTCTTATCAATCAAATTTCTGGAAACTGCCCCGATGGGTCCACGGCACAGGTGTTTGCTGTGCAATAGAGAGCTATGAGGTTGGATTCCCGGATCAGGCAAAGTATTATTTTACTATGAAATTCTATGTAACGGTACAAAGTCTAAAAATGTGTTCGAAAGCCGACACTAAGCACGGGAGACTCAAAACACGCTTCTAGCCTGGGGTAGGCTATTCTGGGATTCTGGTATAGGAGTATGAAAGACTGATCGACAAAATTTCGAATAATCTGCAAGGTTTTTTAACACTGGTGTTTTTATAGGGCATTAGACCTCATGTTAGGTATACTTTCAATATTTTTTACAAGAGCTGAGTAACAAACATAAAAAGAACTACTGTCTGTTTCATATCTATCTATATCAGTACATATATATGTATATGCCGCACTGCTGGGCACTAGCTAAAACTGAGTTTAGGCGTTACTCCGCCACACCGCGGCATGGCGGCCTGCACACTTAAGAAATTCCCAAATAATTGTTGACGTACGGGTGTCCTCACCACATTTTTACTTCACCGTTAAAGTAATAATAAATTGTATATACACAATGCCTGTGATTCGAACCGCCGAGTTTACGACTCGAACGCCTAAACCTCGAAGCCATTACGTCACAGGTTGTATGGTTTAGGCTAGGTCGTAAATTTGATTTGAAATAAGATTGAAGTCACTTACTTTGTTCCTGTCTGGGTATTCCTCTTCCAAAACCGCCCCGAAGGGATCCCCTCGGTGATTGGTTGTCCAGCAATCTGGTTTGTGACGCAGTTCTGTACCCAGGAGGGGCCAGATGTCGAACCGGTTGCGTCGGGTATCGATTTTCGCTGCGGTTTCGCTCTCGCCAGTCGCCCTGCCAACCGCGGCCGGGGCCAGGGCCGCGGCCGGGCCCGCCGCCGGGTCGGCCGCCGGGACGGCCGCCGCGCTCGCTTGTGGACTGTCTTTGCCGCCATCCCCCGCCCGATGACGGACCTGAAAACAAAACTAACTATCATCATCATCCGCCCATATACGTCCCACTGCTGGGCATGGGGGTCCTCTACAACTGAGAGGGTTTAGGCCTTAGTCCACCACGCTGGCGTAGTGCGGGTTGGCGGACTACATATCTGATTAACTGATTGATTGATTCCACTGATTAACTGAATCCAAAATACCGACACTTATAGCCAAAAGCCTGTAGGATTTGTGGACACAGCTGCGCCTGAAGCGGGCTAAATATCAGCCACGAGGTAAAATAAATACTTCCAGCACATTGGCCCTAACCGCAACACACCGCCGCTGCAACTCCCGGACACGAGGAGCATGATGCACGAAACTATAGGATACTTTGTTTTTAACCTTAAATAAAATTACTTTTACGCCTGTATGCCAGAATGGTTGGCAGAATTACATTTCAGTCCCGTGGCGCAGTTGGCTAGACACGAGCTTGCGAAACGAGATGCCGCGGGTTCGATCCCCACACCGAGACAAATGTTTGTGTGATCCACAAATATTTGTTTCGTGTCTGGGTGTTTGTGAGACCGAAAGTCTCTCGTAGTTTCTGATACACACGACACAAGACTTGTACCTTAATGTGGGGTCAGAAATATGTATGTGACTGTTGTGTGTTTGTATTTATTATACATCGGCAATTGTGTTTTATGTCCCACGTCATAGGGGACCAATTCGTTGCCCTTTTTGAGAACATTTGTAGAATCCCTTAATGGAATAATCCAATAACATTTTGACTAGGGATCGAACCAGAGACCTCTTAATAGCGCCTTCTCATCCTTATACGGGACCAGAGAGTTCTTGTATCATTTAATAAAACATCCGATGCAATTTCATTCGTACGTACCTGGTCGTGAATTATCGTCTTCCATGCTAAATTTCAGTCCGTAATCTTTTCCTGAAAAAAAGAAAATTATAATTTAACTATTAGTCATATCAAAGATTGTTTTCTCGCACGCTCATGTAAAATAGTGACAGCTTAGAAATAGAAAGGAAGCTTCAAGAGAAAAGAAGAGTAAATCCTTAGAAAATTTTAGGGTGCTCATATGAAAGAGGATGAAAATGATTCGCGAGAGCAATTGCATATCTAAACATTTATTACAAGGCATTTCTTGAGTATGAACCACTACCAACCTTTGAGGCGAGCCCCTTGCCCAAGAGGCGAGCATACCCAGCGTGGCGGACTAAGGCTTAAAACCCTCTCAGTTGTAGAGGAGGCCCGTGCCCAGCAGTGGGACATATATGGGCTGATGATGAATGATTAGCATTTGTAATTTATGCTTAAAGGATGGACACTCCTGAGACCCACAGCGGTGGTCGTGCAGTTTTTTAAATTTCTTACACGTCGCGCTAATTGGTTAAAACGTGGCATCGGCCTCATGGGGAGAAGATTTAGCTCCCTTTGCAAGTTAGCTAGTTTGGTTTCGTTGCAAGACGATTTTATCGCGAGTATGGAAATAATGCCTGTGACGCGTTGAGTGAGGTCTATGATTGCCGATTTATTCACGACCCCTGATCGTTAACGAGATCGCTAATTTTACTTAAAAAAAGTCGAAGCGTCGGATACTAAATCGCAATAATTAATTTTACTTGCGTCGCGGCTGTCCTCGTAAGACAGAGGAGAATTGCTTCTCGCACCGGACGGTTTGAATCTTTTATCGCACGGAGATATATTTGAAGGTGACATGTCACCAGATGACCTTGAAGTCAAATTACTCTTGCTTGTAGGGACCCTACCACGATCAGGGGGATCATCATTATAACGCGACATAGTTTCAATAAATGAACCTAAAGAGAGTTAACGGTTTATCTGACCAAGCTTACCCACACAACAAAATAAAAATGACCCTACCGATGAAAACTGGCAAAATCTATTACATCCAATGAAAAAACACTAAAACAACGTAAAGCACAAACAATCACAAAACAACCAGAACCACCCACGAGCCGGCAATCGAACCCGAAACACGACAAACACAATTTTAAAAGACACTATGTAAAACCGTGTCTGCACAGTACGCGAGCGCGGAGGGAAGTGTTTTACATGTGTAAACCTAATGCCATTTTAAATTACATTATTGTAGCAACAAATACGAAGAGTTTGGTATAAGGATTTCTTAACAATAAGATATGGAGCCCTAACAAAAACATTAATATGCTTATGATAACCATTTCTCAAAGCAAGCACATATAAGCCACTACGGGTATGGTACTCTACAAAGGAACCATCAATCATCAATAGCGAATACTTACTGTGAAGTGCTAACAGTGCGACAATAATTGTTTATATTAGAAATTTTCCTTCAACACCGTAATTTTTTTGTTTCATCATAATTCAGATTGATATTGTTTAACATTTTTTTTACATTTTAACTTAGATAGTGTGTTGTTAATTATATTGTCTTTATATAATTTGTGGTATATGAATGTGCCAAGGAATAATAAAATTTATTCTATTGCACAATTTCTTTAGTTCTTGCACAATTACAGTTTAGAAAGAATAACGTAAGACAAATATTTTTCTGTAATTCATTAAAACCACATTTTGAAAATACATATGAAAATCACAGTCACGAATGCATCAAAGAATTGTATAAATTTAATTGAGCATAGTTGAAAACATTGTTACAGAATCTGAGAATACAGATTTTGTATTCAAGATAAAAATGTAACACACTAGCGCCCGCGGCGATGGTGCCATGGGTCAGAACTAACGTCGAACGAGCCGGGCCGTTTGACATAATCCTATTGGAGTCGGTATGAAATTCATTTCATAACGCTAACAATGCACAATGGAAAGTCCTGATAATGATACATAAAGGATAATATATATCTCACACGATGCTTCCGTTTATTAATCGATTTAATTTATACACATTTCCGCCTAATTAACAATACAAAAAAAAAACTTACATTGATTGAAAATTGTAGCTTGTCACACAAATAAACCAATGCAAACAAGTAGTCAAAATTTTCAATAAGCTTATGGTTATGGTTCACTTTGTAGGAATAACTAGGTTTAAGAAAGGTTCACTGCGGTCTGCGTACATCGGCGCTGTGGTGGTGCGAGAACCAAGTAGCCGACGCCTTTTATTAAATTAGTGATGGCACATAATAACATCGATATGTCGCTAAAACAAATTTCGACGTTTTTTATCGTAAAATTATCATTTTTTTAATGGCAAAAAAACAGTGATGGCCTCAGGGTTTAGGCGCGCGGTCGAAAGTCTCGGCGGTCGCAGGTTCAAACCCTAGGCGCACACGTCTGACTTTTCGAAGTTATTTATGTATACACAATGAATTATCAATTGCTTTAACGGTGAAGAAAAACATCGTGATAAAACTTGCACACCTAAAAAGTTCTTAGGAATTTCTTAAGTGTGTAGTCCGCCAACCCGCACTAGGCCAGCGTGGTGGACTAAGGCCTAAACCCTCTCAGTTGTAGCGGAGGCTCGTGCCCAGCAGTGGGACGTGTATGGGCTGATGATGATGATGATGATGAATGGCCTATAATACAACTGCTGGCTAAAGGCCTACCTCTCAAAGGTCCCACTCATCTCTTAAATGTGGGATTAAGAACACTATTAGCGAAATATTGTGCACAAATGCACCTCTGGCTACCGCTTCAAGGATACCTAGGTGGATATAATGAGCGACGAAAGTGTGACGCTGAATAGACACCACTACTGTTGACATATTCTGGAATGAGGTTTGCTAAATGGTGATTATTTAAGTGTACCTTAAGCACGGTCCAGAACTATACAGAACTAGCATTTACACTAAATTTGCTGCATGGGACAAAAAAGGTTTAGACTTTTTAATAGAAGGCATATTGAGGAGGCTCTCCCAATTGATGAATATGGTGGAATATCATAGGCACAATCATTTTTGTCAAGTGACTAGAAATTAACACTTTTGAATACTCAGTTCTAATATTATTGAGGCACAAAGTTTTTCAGTTATAAAAAATAGCAGTGGGCACGTGTTCGATCTTACAAGTTTATTTACCCATTATACTACAACAAAAAGAAATAATTTACATAATATTTACTGCTTATCGATAATTATTTACACCACACTAGCTCTAGAAACTTTTTCCAAAGTGTTGCCAGCTTTGCTAAATAAATACCAATTCATGGAAAAATATCGTAAATTTGTCTCCTTATTAACATGTTTTATTCCCAGTATAGATAAGAAAACCATATACTACTGTGTACTTATAAATAGATTACATATAAATATTCTACTGTCTTAGCATAGATCCTCAGTTAACTGTATATTTTTTATGGAGTATGTTTGTGGTAGTAGTGAGAATTTATAACTTGGCAACACTAAACCTACAACAGGGGAATTACCGCATTCAGTAAATGTAACATTATACACAAGTAGAAATTACATAGCTATTATGCGCTCCAACAGTATATATAGGTATAGTACTCTATATCTAATCTTTTTAGATTTAAAGTAATGAATATGTTTAATTAGACTAAGTTAACATGCATATTGAAATTTTGACAAAATTGAATTCGACATAGTTTTTGTTGAATATTTTTTTACTAAAGTAAGTAAATAACATATTTTTTCTATTAAAACAACAAAGATGATTTAAAAATGTTTTTTTAGCAAAAAAATTAATTTTATTTTATAAACATAGTTCCAGATTATCGTTTAAAAAAGCGACCCAGTTTCCAAAACTCAACACAGTCGCTAATAAGTATATTGTAATAATGCGGTGACTCAGATAATGATTTCCCATTCGTTGTTGTTCTAAACTGTTAATCAGTATCCTATATTTAGCACCGATTTACACTGCGTTGATCCATTGAGCGCGGAAGTTTTATGTAAATTATCGGGAACAATTTAGTCAAGTGTTTATTTAGCTATTACTCCCGGCGTTACTTGTATAATTATACATTTAATTTGGATGGCAGTGCAGAGGTCAACCTCACAACGCACAAGACATTGGTGACAACCTGAACAAGAGACGGGCCAAAGCATATATGTAAATAAGTCGAAAATTTATAGTAGATATCAATATTTCATTTACCATGTAAACGTATACAAGTGCTGTACCATTCCATATTAATATTTTTGTTATACCTACATTCAGGGCTGGGCAAAATACATGCTTTGCTTTAATTGAAATACAAATTACGGAATACTGTATCGCAAGTAATTAAAATACGAAATACAAAATACATTTGAGTAAGGTATTTGAAATACAAAATACAGTATTTTAGACATTTTTAATTTAAATACAAAATACAAATTACAAAATAATGCATATTCATTTGTTTCTGATTAGTTTTTTTTTGAAGGCGGTTTTTGTTTTGTTATTGCAGGTCCTAATGAGCACAAACTTAATACTAAATGAAGGCTAAATGTATCTTAATAAATGTATTTTGAAGCCTCGAGTATTTGAAATACTAATTACAAAATACTTCGGCTTCACGTATTTGAAATACAAATTACATTTCAAGAAAGTAATTAAAATACAAATACAAAATACGTATTTGTATTTCAATTACAAGTAATTCAAATACTGCCCAACCCTGCCTACATTCCATGCAGCAACGTATTCTATACTTGACATTTTTTTAAAGTTAGACCTGAGTTATTTTACTTCAAGTACCATACTTAATTTATTAGCCCGAGGTCCTAAAGTGGCTGACTTTTTGTCACAATCCACTCATTATTAGTTTTGTATAAAAGTGGTAATTAGGAATTGACTTATGATTCCATATTACAAAAAAGCATTACACTTACGCGATACACTTGTCTTCTTATTCCCTAGTAAGAAGGTTTACTCATAGTTGAGTTAATTCTGTAAAAACTCAATTAATCCATATACATAATAGAAAGGACTGTCTCGTGGTCTCGCGGTACAAGTATGTGCCGTTCGATCTAGAGGTCCTGGGTTCGATTCCCGGGTCGGGCAAAGTGTTATTGGGTTTTTCCATTAGGAAATTCTCAGTAACAGCACGGAGTCTGGAAATGTGCCCCAAAAACGGCAATAGGCTCGCCCCCTATTACGTGGGACTGATACATACCTGGCGAAATGTGGGTGCAGAAATGCACCTCTGCCTACCCCTTCGGGGAATACAGGCGTGAGTTTATGTATGTATGTATGTAATAGAAAGGATACAATGAAGTATAAGTATGCGTAAAGTGATTGTAAAAAACCTAAAAATAGAATACAACCACAATGTAACGCTGAGGGAGTTTCTTGCCGCTTCTTCTTCACAGAGATAATATGTACCGAAGGCGAATTAGAAAATAAACGTCCATTGTCGAAATTATGTTTTTGATTTCTGATAATTAGGTGTTTTATAGTAAAGAGTAAATTCTACATTGGTCAATGAATTGAAACTGGGATTTACTTAAGTATTCCAATTGGGAGTAAATTATTTATCTATTTTGTTTATTATTTCAAGTAAATAAAATTAGTCAGTATTAATGCTGTGGTCGTCCAAGTTGCCACTGTGGTTTTGTGGCTTATGACATCACAATCAACGGATGTTTACATCATAATCTGTAACAAAGAATACTTCAATGTTCGTTGTTCAAAGCACCGTTGAAGTATATAATAACTCAAACACAGCAGTTTGATTAAACAAATAAAGACGTAAGTAGTCTTATTTATTTACTAAATCAAGTTTATCATTGTTATTGAACAATTCATTGGCTATTTGGAGCATATTCGGTTATTACCTACATAAGAAAAAACAATGTCTGCGACGACAACACATAACGGTAAAAGCGATATTCAATATAATGTACATAGTACTTATGTCTATTACATTATTTAGTCTATTTGTCCGTAAAATTTAAAAAGTTTTCAAACCGGAGATTACCTCGATCCACTAATATTTATTCAATAAAAATATACAAAATAAAACACGTCATACACGTCATTAATATGAGTCGGAAGAATATGCATACTGTAGCTTAGCAACACAATGTCATTGTGACAATGGTAGTTAATTGGGGAAATCCCGCACTCGCGTAGGCCGCTCCCCACGTCACGTCATTAGGTATAATGTTACGCAGACTGGGTTATTGATTTTCATTTCTCTTTGTACGTTAGCTTCTACAGTCTAGACGTTATACCGTTTAGGTAACCATATTAAAAAAATATTAATATAATATAGTCAGGGTTGGGCAGTATTTGAATTACTTGTAATTGAAATACGTAATTGAAATACAAATACGTATTTTGTATTTGTATTTTAATTACTTTCTTAAAATGTAATTTGTAATTTGTATTTAAAATACGTGTAGCCGAAGTATTTTGTAATTAGTATTTCAAATACTCGAGGCTTCAAAATACATTTATTAAAATACATTTAGCCTTCATTTAGCGATCATGAGTGTGAGTGCGAGGCGAGAGTGCAATGATGGAAAAGCCTCGAAATTTACAGACTTTTATAATATTGGACATTAAATTTGTGCTCATCAGGACCTGCAATAACAAAACAAAAACCGCCTCAAAAAAAAAAAACTATTCCAAAACAAATAAATATGCATTATTTTGTATTTTGTATTTCAATTACAAATAGCTAAAATACTGTATTTTGTATTTCAAATACCTTACTTAAATGTATTTTGTATTTCGTATTTTAATTACTTGCGATACAGTATTTTGTAATTTGTATTTCAATTAAAGCAAAGCATGTATTTTGCCCAGCCCTGAATATAGTGAAATTAAGTCCACGTTTGTATTTTCGCAATACTAATAAATAATAAATAAATACACCCAACGGTCACATACATAGTTCTGACCCCACATTAAGATACGAGTCTTGTGTCGTGGGTATCAGAAACTACGAGAGACTTTTCGGTCTCACAAACACCCAGACCCGAAACAAATATTTGTGGATCACACAAACATTTGTCTTGGTGCGGGGATCGAACCCGCGGCCTCTCGTTTCGCAAGCTGGTGTCTAGCCAACTGTGCCACAGGGCTGTCAAATTATAATAATAATATAAAATACTAATATAAAATACTAAACGACTTCTTAAATTTTTAGCAATAATAGAGGAGAGTAACCAAATATGGGCTACCATTTTGTTTTTGCCTCAAAAATAAAAAACTATTAAAAAATTAACCATTTTTTAATGTCAAAATAATTACATATACATTTTTAAAGAGCTAAGTAACTATCTTATGTTCTTAATATTATAATATATTATTAAATTGAACATTAAACAAAATATCAAAATAGACGCTAAATATGGAACAGGTACTCAAATATGGGCTACAAATAGAAACTTATAATATCTTGCACGAAAATAACAAATATAAATATTTATTTTATAAGAGATCAAATTACGTTGGTAGATGGAAGAAATCACATAATTTATATAAATAAATCACATATCCAGGTGTCAAACTATGGCCCAGCACAGTCATTATGTACCCAAAGCTCACACATTAAACATCTAATCCACAGTTCTCCTGCTGCGTTTTCGGAAAAAACTTCCTGACAAAACATACACGCTGCATCGGCAGAGTCAGGAGCCTCTCTTCTTATAGAGGCATCTGGTTCACTATCTGGATCAAATTGGATATCTTGTTCGCCTTCACTTTCGTCCCTGGTGTTGGCTTTATTATTTCTTTTACTTCTTTTCTTTTGCTTGGGTTTCTTATCTCTTGTTTTATTTATTAGTTTTCCTTGTTTTTTTTTAATTGTGTTGACCTTTAGAACCACATAACCAATCACCTAAAATATTAATACCTAAATATGGGGTAGCCCATATTCAGGACCATAGTCATAGCCCATATTCGAAATTTTCTACTAAAATCAACTTGATCGTGTACTTTACAAATCATATATAGCAAGCAATAAATCGACCGAAAATCATAAAATTAAACTTATATTCTGCAATAAAACACATAGTTACAGTATTTAGACATAATTTTCATTAATTAAATAACACATTGATACGTAGAATAGAAAATTTTTCGACAGCAGCAACATAAGTATGGTCAACACTGGCGACAACTCGCGCGCGATTGACGAGAATGAGTGAGTGCGCTGTTAGAGCGAATGAATGCGATAAACGATCGTCGTTTGTTTCGTCTTTCGATTGTAGGTTTTCGAGAATTGTTACTAGCCCATATTAAAGCACTAGCCCGCATTTAGTTACTCTCCTCTAATAAGCTAAGTTTTATCCGGACTGTTAATATGTTTGTGTGATCGAATCAAGTGCAAAAAAGACTCATCTAAAATATTCTTAGATTTAAAATGAATTAACACAAGTACAAATTCAAATAAGGTTAAAATTGAAGGAAATTATTGATCCTGCAATAATTCTTACCGAAAAAAAAGGGTTTTCGAAGGATTTATATTATAAGGTCACATTATGTGTCACACACATAATAAGAAGAATGTTATTGTGACACGGCTTCGACCTTGATATAACATGTTGGACTTTATTTATAGTCTCGTTTCGTGACACTTAGCTCGTACACCGAGAGGTCGTGGATTCGATGCCCAGTACGGACAATTTATTACAATCTTCATGGCAAAGTGATCGCATTAACGACTAATGGTAGGTATGGGTAATGTGGTCCAAGTAATTTTTGGCCAACCCAGTACCTCTAGATAAGATATTTGGTTACACAAAAACTGAAGTTTGGGCACGCGGTCGAGAATCTCGACGGTCGCGGGTTCAAATCCCAGGCACACACCTCTGACTTTTCGAAGTAATGTGTGTATTCACAATGAATTATTACGTACTTTAACAGTGAAGGAAAACATCGTGATGGAACCTGCACACCTAAAAGCCAGCGTGTTGGACTAAGGCCTAAACCCTCTCAATGGTAGAGGAGGCCCATGCCCAGTAGTGGGACGTATATGGGCTGATGATGATGATCCGGTCGAATATAAATATCCTACCGCACTGTCGTCGATCATCACTCATCATACATACGGTTATTCGTCCTGCAAATATGTTCCTTACCTGGCGAAATGTGGGTGCAGAATTGCACCTCTACCACTCCTTCGGGGAACGCAGGCATAAGGTTATATACCTATATTAGTCATTATCTACAATATGTTCCATGACTAATATGTTCTTCAATTATATTACTATTAAGTAAATTGATACAGCAATTAAGGTACAAAAGAAACACAAAGTAATTTCAATGTGTGTATGTATTTACGCTTTTTTATTACTAATTTATATAAAAAACTGTTTACATGAATAATAAAAAAATCAGCTTTAATTCATTTGAGTTTTTATATTCAATTTTTAAACTACTTGATATGGACGAGGATTAGAAGCAAAAAGTATAATGCCTATTCTTGACTTATCGAATAAAATATTGTTGATTTTAATTTAAAACTATGCAAATAATTATTTCACAGTTATTTTGAACGACCAGCAGTCAATCTAAGCTCAATTACATCAACAACGAAGGTTTTAATTGCAGATGGTGGTTACAATGTTACATTGTACATTTGTTCCTGTTTTGTATGACAAGGTCAAGATGTCATGGAAATGGACACTATATTTTATTCACAGATTAATAGATTAGAAGTTATTCACTTATTCACACGAGAAAAAAGTCTATCTCAACCTGAATTTAGTGTCAGATGTACTGAAGTGTTTCAGACTCCTTCAGACAGTTGTTGATTCAGTCGATTGTTTTTCAACAATTTAAATATAATTTAAAATATATTTCAGGCACGACGAAATATACTTTTAAAATTTACTTTACCTTAGAGCCGAAATGATAATTTGGAAACTATAAATATGTACTTATGTATATTTTATTGTTATTATAATGAAATATAAAAACGTTATTTATTTATATATGTGTTGTCAAATTGGCCACTATTATTGGCTCTTGAGTCTTCACTATTGGTCACATTGAGGCTACAGTTTCACTCGGCGTCACTTCCAAACGACTTGCTGGGAATCTGACATCCGACCAACTTCTACCCAGCTATATCAGCCGCACACAAACCCAGGCGCGGTGACTAGCTTCTGTTTAACATGAAGACGAAATTAAAAACCAAAGTATAATCCCATTATTGCTATCTAAAAATTTCTTCTATTCCGTGCAGCAGTTGTGAGACAACGGGGTCATCGTCTTCATAGCCCGCTGAAGACATGTGGTGCCTTGTGCTGGATATACACTGGAAATTTTAAAAACAATTAGCATATACCGTATACAACTGATATTATCTAGTCCGAAGGACCAAAAATGTATGCGGATTGATAAATAAATATATTTAATAAAAAAAAAAAAACAATATATTAAAAATTAAGGTAAATAGTAATCGATATTATCAGTAGACGAGCTGCAGTTGATAGGCGAGTTTGGTAAAATATTGGAAAAATAAGCACAATCCAGTGCAATTTGCAACAATCTTAAAAAGTAAAGCATAACATAGTTATTCTTTCTCTGTCAAACCATAGGAGGTAGAAATTTAATAATATATACCTTTGCTAAATAAGTCATTTTTGCTTGAGGACAGAGATCATTGATCATGTCAACGCTGTACTCGTTCTTGGGTGATTCGTCTATAACTGTGGTTCGCAGCTCTTGCAAGAAGGCCGGCAAGTTTGTAACAGTGAGGTCGGCGATCAGCTTCACCTTCAACTGATAGCCAATAGGTTCGTTGGTAACGGGATCGTCTTCTTCCACGCGGATGCAGCTGTCCAGAATAAAAGAGAGTTACTTAAAAAATATTTATTCTTCTGTGAAAAAGACAGGGTAGGCTTAAAAATCATTTTCATAATGATTAATTTCATATTTTCATAATGATGGATCATTTTCCATTCCGAAATCCAAAAGATCGGTAAACTTCCGGGATAAGAGTACAATTTGTAATGGTGTAAATTTACGAATGAACTTCTCACTTCGAGGTTCTTGCAGTAAAAAGTTTGGAAAGTAATGTGTAGTAGTGGGGTGCGAGCGTGTGCGTATGTGTGTGCGTGCATGCGTATGTGTGTGTGTATGCGCGTGTGTGCGTGTGTGTGTGTGTGTGTGTGCGTGCGTGCGTGCGTGCGTGCGTACCGGTAGTGCGAGGCGGTGCGGCCGGGCGGCCAGTGCTGCGAGGAGATGAGGCCGAGCAGCGGGCGGCGCGGGCGCTCGAGCGCGTGCTGCAGGGCGCGCTGCGTGCGCAGGTCGGTGCGGGAGGGCGCGGCGCCGAACGCGGGGTGCGAGTGTATGTGTGTGCGTGTGCGTGCGTGCGTGCGTGCGTGCGTACCGGTAGTGCGAGGCGGTGCGGCCGGGCGGCCAGTGCTGCGAGGAGATGAGGCCGAGCAGCGGGCGGCGCGGGCGCTCGAGCGCGTGCTGCAGGGCGCGCTGCGTGCGCAGGTCGGTGCGGGAGGGCGCGGCGCCGAACGCGGGGTGCGAGTGTATGTGTGTGCGTGTGCGTGCGTGCGTGCGTGCGTACCGGTAGTGCGAGGCGGTGCGGCCGGGCGGCCAGTGCTGCGAGGAGATGAGGCCGAGCAGCGGGCGGCGCGGGCGCTCGAGCGCGTGCTGCAGGGCGCGCTGCGTGCGCAGGTCGGTGCGGGAGGGCGCGGCGCCGAACGCGGGGTGCGAGTGTATGTGTGTGCGTGTGCGTGCGTGCGTGCGTGCGTACCGGTAGTGCGAGGCGGTGCGGCCGGGCGGCCAGTGCTGCGAGGAGATGAGGCCGAGCAGCGGGCGGCGCGGGCGCTCGAGCGCGTGCTGCAGGGCGCGCTGCGTGCGCAGGTCGGTGCGGGAGGGCGCGGCGCCGAACGCGGGGTGCGAGTGTATGTGTGTGCGTGTGCGTGCGTGCGTGCGTACCGGTAGTGCGAGGCGGTGCGGCCGGGCGGCCAGTGCTGCGAGGAGATGAGGCCGAGCAGCGGGCGGCGCGGGCGCTCGAGCGCGTGCTGCAGGGCGCGCTGCGTGCGCAGGTCGGTGCGGGAGGGCGCGGCGCCGAACGCGGGGTGCGAGTGGTGCCAGCCCGCCACGCACAGCCCGCGCGCGCCCAGCCGCGCCGCCGCCGCCGCCTGCGACACTGCGCGACACACACACAGTCACTACGCCGGCATCATCTCACTTGTTGCTTCATAATATACATGGCACTCCAAACAGCTGGCGGGACCACTCTACTCAGCTTGTCTCCGTTCATTGCTGGACGTAGCCAGAGCGAGGGCCGAGCATCACGGCCGCCAGCTGTGCGAGTGGTGGGCCCGCACCGGGGTCCATGTCGCAGTGCGTGGCGGCGGCGGCGGCGGCGGCGGGCGCGTAGGCCCGCAGCACCACGGCGCCGCCCCAGTACGCGCCGCCCGCCAGCCCCATCACCTCGGCGCGCGAGCCGTGCGCGTGCACGTCCATGCTCACCAGCGCGGACACGTGCAGCCGCACCACGCACGGCGCCTGCGCAACCACACACATTTACTACGGAATAACAATCTATCCTTGCCTCTATCTACCAACCGATGAAAATATTATATTTAGATTTTATTTCATTAAATAGTTTATGTAGAGATATAAATGTATAGCACATATAAATATATTTAAGTATATATGTATGTACCGGTTTCTCAGTGTTGTACACGCGACACTGTAAAAGATGTATGGGCTGTTTCCTCGGTTGCCGCTCGCGTTTAGGCTCTTCGTCGACCCGGTACAAGTCTCCGGTTTCTGTGTGCATTATAGTGTAGCCACCACCGCCGTCCTACCGACATAGGGTATAACAAAATATTTATTTTAAAAAAAAACATTTTACATGCTAATTTTACACATATCAGTTATTCCTCAGTATATTAGAGTTAAATAATTAATACCTTTTCATTTCATTATTTTACACAACAAAAGACTTTATTAAATAAAAAAAATTGATGACTGTAATGTCTTGTTGCGCTAGCGTCGCAATGAACACACTTTGAAATGCTGTTGGCCTTGTTTTTTCTATATAAACAAAACTATACATATTCAAAAACACTAAACTAATGTTAAACATAATGTTTCGCTTGATTTACTTGTATCTCAATTTTTTATTTTATTATTTAGGTACCCTGTAGAAATTGGACGGCATTAAGAGAAAGCATACCAAACGGATCTTTTTCTGTCTCCTCCGCATCGGCTCGAACTTTGCCGAAGGGACAGCAGCAGGAGCTTCATCCACAACTACCTTTGCAATGGTTTCCTTCTCTACGGCAGTTTGAATTCCATCTTCATTGTCACTGTCTATATCTATTTCTATATCACTTTCAGGCTCTGATTCTTTGTCTAATATTATCTGTAATTAAAAATAAACATTTTTCACACTTCCTTTTTATAGTACTTACTATAAATTTAAAAAAAACCTGAAATATTTATTCACTGCTGCAATAAAAAGAAAAGTCCAATCAGGACCTCTAGATTACATGGCTCAATATGTGTGTGACAATATGTGATGTTTTCTGTAAAATATTACCAATAATCTCTCCTTTATCTGCATTTTTCCTATTGCTGGTATTAGGTTATATAAAGAGTCCTCGAAACCGACGTGCATGCATGAAGAGGATAATGTCAGTGGAGGAAGCGAAAGTGGTGTGTTTGGATCGTGGCATTTGGCGCTCTATAGTCTCTGCCTACCCTAACGGGCGACAGGCGTGAGTTTATGTATGTATGTATGTACTCATCAAATTATATATGATGTGAATTACTTTTGATAAACTCATGTTTGTTACTTTCTATAAATACTGTTTAATGTGTAAATTAAATTTCCTAAATATTTATGAAGGTTTTTTTATAATTAAACAAAACATTGGTATAATCTTACCACTTGTTCACCTTCTGATAAAGGCAATGCTTGTCCAGACCCTAAAATTATTTGCATTTTTTGACTTTTTGTGCTGTCATCTGATAGTCCAGAATCTTTTCTGTTTCGTCCCAGCGGTGACTTTAACAATTCCTTACTCTTATTCCTAGATATCTTGTCACAATTCTTGCTTGTTTTCCTCCTGTGATTGCTAATTTTTCTTTCTGCCTTTGATTTAGTTTGCTTCACACATTTCTCTGTATTCTTTGACACACTGTCAATTATTTCTGTGTCTGAAGCTATGGACTCTGTGGAACCTATAACTAAGTCATCCTCATAAATTATTTCTGAAGAGTCAATAATCACTTCATGCACCTCATCAGGTGGAACATCTAATTGGATAATATTTGCTTTTGTGTTAGGAACCATATTTTTTTTATATTCTTCTTTTTGTTCACTTTGATCAACTTTAGCTTGAGAAGATCCTCTCATCTGCCCACTACACTCAATAACAGTATTTGTGTTAACACTTTTGTGAGTTTTATTTGATAATTCTTCATAGTTTATATCTTTTGTATTGGAATGAGGTGATTCTAAATAAACTCCATATTCAGCTTCAATTAAAGCTTGTATTTCAACTGCTGTTTTTGTAGTTAGTGTTTGTGATATTTTAGTCACATTTCTGCCATGTTTTGCCTACAAAATGAAATTAAATGATTAAATTACCTAGTGGCTATTATAAACTTATCAATAGATCAATGTATTCTTCAAGAAATATACCCAGTTTCCATTTTGAGGATTCAAACTTATGCCATGCTCTATTAAATAAATAAATAACCCGAATAAATTCATTTTACTTTAGTCCATTAGTCCATAGATCTTTGTGTACCAAGATGAAAGAAGAATGTATAGATAAATTTCACAAATTTTATGTGGATCAAATCATACACACCATTTCCTTAAGAAGCAAATCTCTCTCTTTGTCTGTCCATTCCGAGTATGTTTCATTTCTAAACTTATTTTCGGAGTTATTGCCAAGTAGTTTTCGTGATGTACCATCTTTAATCCTTAAATATAGTAAATGCATAAAACATCGTCATTTTTTGTACATAATGTCATGATTAATCTTATAAACTGTATACCTTAAAACAAAATTGAATTAAAAAGGTCCATTGTGAGATCGAAAAGTCCCTCGTAATTTGTGATACCCACGACACAAGACTCGTTACATCTTACAATTAGTTTGGGATCAGAACTCTATGACTGTTAGGTGTATTTATTTAAATAATCACTTACCTCTGTGAATTTTTACTCTTTATATCATACCAGTTGGTGTCAGTAGAATCTAAAAGCCATTGTGGATGCACTGTATCCTCGCGGCTTGAGCACGAAGGACTATATTACATTCGGTAACATGAAAATAAGATTTTTTTTTCATTACTCAACTTATTAAAACATTCATTAAGTCATTATGATTTCAGACATTAAAGGAAATATCTAAAAAATGCCTAAGAAATAAAATAACACTATTGTTTTGATTAGGATTCTTGTCAACAAAGTTACGTCAAATCAAACTTGCGCGTAGAGCGTACTTGTGTATGAATCTATGCATGAAATACTAAAGGAAATATTGTAGGAAACATAAAATACTCACATTCCTTGATCATTCTGAGCAAAACATGAATTAAAAGAGAAATCTCCCAAAATATCTATTTCATCTTCATCCGCCATTTTTAATTTACCTGTTTCTGACTCTAAAATTACGTTTCAATTTACGGATACTTAATATTTCATAGAATTATTTACATATACTTTATGGTATATTTTATACCATATGGTAAGTTACGCATTTTTGTAACCTGACCCACAAAAACAATATCAGAAACCTTTACTTTTGCTTTGAATGTAAATACAATTTATGGTGCTTTTATAATTATTCAAAATCTATCTAACAAGTTTACTTATATACCTATGGTTCTTTCTTAAGCTAAAGATGTTCCGTCTTAGTCTGTTGACTGTTGAGGGACTTGCGGTTGTGACTTTAAGGAAAACAAAATTAAACATGCCTAGGTTTAATAACATCTTTAATATTTATAATTAGTGAGGCTTTACGTATAAACGCTAACTTCTTTGACAATATAAATGCTCAATTATTAATATTTATGTTATTGAGTTCGGATATCTATAGAAGGTACACAGAAGCAGAAGGATATAAGAAGTAAAAACAGCTTGTCATGGCCATGGTCCGTTAGGAGTATAGTGTTCTGTGGTCATGGCATTTAGTTAAGGTAACTTGCAGTATAAGCTTACTAGTTTTTTGATGTCTTTGTCAAATGTCAACTGTCAAACGGCAGACGTGAATGACGTTCGATCATATGGCCGATGCGATGAGACCAACAATTTTATTGCAGTGTCCAATGAAGCCAGTCGCCTTAGGTATTACTCAACTGTTCTTAAGTAGTGATCGCGTTAAATACACAAAGGGCGAGTGCGACCGCCGGTACAAAGTATGAACCTTCTAAGGAAACTGAGTTATACATCATGTGTTTACAGAAATTTCTCGGTGTCTGCCGCAAATAATGTTAACTACTCGTAAGTACTCGCATGAATTTGTTAATTTGTCATACAATTATTGCATTTGAGTCTTGTGAAAGTACAGTTGGTGTAATATCAATCATAATAAATGTTCGTATCGACTTCAGAGAAATATCGGTAATATCTGTTATACAACACACAAAAATGCAAACCAGATAATGGTTGTTTTTTTTTTGTTCAAGGTTATTAAGTGAAGAAGATGTTTTAAGTTATACCAATAGTTATAGTTGTTGTATTTTTCGAAAATATGGCGACTATTATTCGTCTTTTAGAACCGCTGGGGGGGTTTTAAAAGATTATTTTCGGATTTCTCTGTTTGAATATCTCTCATCACCTAAATTCGACCGGCGTCCCACTCATGTTGGCCTACTGAGATACGTCTTTATAGGTCCTATAAAGAACCTAGGATAATACGGAAAAGGGGATATGTGGGCTGGGAAGGTTTTCCACAGCCTCATGTAAATGCGAATTACGCGAACACGAAGTGGCGACTATTATTCGTCTTTTAGAACCGCTGGGGGGGTTTTAAAAGATTATTTTCGGATTTCTCTGTTTGAATATCTCTCATCACCTAAATTCGACCGGCGTCCCACTCATGTTGGCCTACTGAGATACGTCTTTATAGGTCCTATAAAGAACCTAGGATAATACGGAAAAGGGGATATGTGGGCTGGGAAGGTTTTCCACAGCCTCATGTAAATGCGAATTACGCGAACACGAAGTCAAATTATCGCGTCAGCACAGCCAAATGTCTAGGACGCACCATTTTTGTTATATGACAGAAATATGCTTACTCCCTTTGGTGGTATTCCCAATACGCATTCATTATTTGTCTTGGCGGAATTCTTATATGCCTAATTTACAAGTTCGCACGTAATACTAACTAAGGTGCCGTCTTGATACCTCGGTATCAAAAAGATGCGGTCATCTTTCGTTGCAACGCTAACTATAACTGAGCGTCGAAAGGATCCAGGGTTACACCAAGGATGCACGTCATACCTTTCTAAGTACTGCAGGTTTTATAGTCCTGAAACAGCGAGTTAGAGCGACATGGTATTAATAGTATATACCAGTGGCCTCCCATGTCCGATGTCCCATCAGATGGTCGGACCAAATCTGCACGGCCCTTAATACGAAACTTCATGTTGCGCTCCACGATGCCAAAGACAGAAACAGGTGGCGCAGCATAGTCAGAACGAATTTTTAGGTGTCCAGGTTTCCTCATGATGTTTTCCTTCACCGTTAAAGTACGCGGTAATTAATGATGAATTCACTCTGAAAAGTTAGAAGTGTGTACCACCTACATTTTTAACTCGATTGCGCGCCAAAACCCCGAGACTAACACGACTTCATGATGGGCTAATGGTGATATGGCCTAAAGTAGTAGATTATATCATCATCAACCCATATACGTTCCACTGCTAGGCACGGACCTCCTCTATAACTGAGAGGGTTTAGGGCCTTAATCTACCACGCTGACAATACATTATAAATCCCTATGAACCTGATATCTGTATTAATTTTGATAAGTCCATTCTATATCTCAAGTATTGTTGTAGGTGCAAGTTACTGGTCGTCGGAGGTGGCACGGGAGGATGCACCATAGCAGCCAAATTCGCTAGGAGATTGAAGAAAGATTCCGTCATAGTCTTAGAGCCCAGTTCGGTAAGATTAATCTGTGCTGATTTGATTAAAAAAAACACGTTCGTTCATTTAATAGAATTTCATTTGTTATATAAATTAAATTGTCCTATGTCTATTGTCCCGAACACAAATCAAAACTGTCAAGTCCTTCATGCGGTATACGAATAGACGGGACACTAGAGAATAGTGGGGCAACAAGTTTGCACCTATTACAATTGCCATAAAACACATCTGGCAAACGTATGTAAATATTACCCCTTCTGCAATCATCATCATCGTCATCATCATCATCATCATCATCATCATCATCATCAACCGCCTTTGTCACGTCCACTGCCACATAGACCTCTCCTATGGAACGCCACTAGGCTCGATCTTCGGCCCTCCTCATCCAACCACCTTGCGGATATCGTCACCCCACCTAGCCAGTAAAATACCCTTCTGCAATACAGGCATATATTTCGTGTTGCTGAAGGAGTTTCTTGCCGTTTCTACTCCACAGCGATAACACGTTCCAAAGCGGCAATAGCCTAAAATTGGCCATTGAAAAGCATTTGTAAAAGTCAAATTGAATAAAGATTATTTTGACTTTATAAATCACACTATCATAATAAAGTCGGTCCTATATACGTATTTTATGTAATATCAATCCATCCTGGATTTCAAAAGCGATTGGGCCTTAAGCCACGACGGCGTAAATCAATATTTTTGCGTGTTATTGATGATTAGGCAACGTAGTGGATGTTTTGTGTCCATTACCGTATGTCCTACCATATTTACATAAAGATTTTTTTTTGATAAACTGGAAATTTGTGGTATATGCTAGGACGAGCTAGGAGTAACTACCTATACATATAGCCTTTAGAAAAATTACACAAAAAAACAAATAAACATCATTAAATGCAAACCAAACGATAGCAATAGCCATGGGAGTAGGTACTTAACAGTCCATGCATATTATGAAATTGTTTATTTATGTATTGTTTGAGATTCACTCGGCCATTTTGCGATAACCGCGTGTTTACCGCCATATTCACAGCTACATTGGTCTACGTTTATTGTTCAAGAGAAAGATTTATCGGACAATATATTATTTTGAAAACTTCACGGACAATCACTTTCGGTTCTCATAATAAACTCAGTTTATTTATCAGAAATTAAACAATGAGTTCAAACAAGTCAAGGTGTTTTTCTATACTTACGTTTACCATCCGTCTTTTCATCATCATCATCAGCGATCAGACTTTATACGTTCCACTGCTGGATATGGGCCTCCTCTACCATTGAGAGGGTTTAGGCCTTAGTCCACCACGCTGGCCTAATGCGGATTGGCGGAACACACACCTAAAAAAATCTTAAGAACTTTTAGGTGTGCAGGTTTCATTACGATGCTTTCGATTATAATCAATTGTGAATACACACATAACTTCGAAAAGTCAGAGGTGCGCCGTGCGTGCTTGGAGTTTGAATCTTAATAAATGTAATATTGGGTTGAAATCTGTCTTTTAGCTTCACGATATAATACGAGGCGAGTCTTTTTAAAACGGTGTTGAAAAACATGGCATGGAAACCTTTTTGCGTTGTCGAGGGAAAAGCTGATTATGGCTCTACTTCCCGCTAGCCCTGGACTAGCTTGGTTCGGGCGCCCCGATTGTAGGTGGGCGCCCGTGACGGACACAGGCTATTGTGCCGCTGCCCCTCTTGGGGTAGCTTTCATTGAGGCATCTTTTACAACAGGCAGGGGATACCGTGGTGGGATTCCAACGCCCCCTTGCCACAGGGCAGATCGCATGGAATCCTGGCAAATCCCACGATTTGTATACTGGAGTTGCTTGAGTATATGTAGTCCACGAAATCACCATAAGTTGGAGCGAGATGGATGCGTTACCTTGTTCTGCGGACTAGAATTGTATCGTCGATTGTTTGATGTATTTTTTTATTGAATACGAAACATTTAGAATACGATTAGTTAATCGATAATTAATCGTGAGATAAGATTAAAGTTATACTTTTGTGTATTCAGACGGTATTTTATCTTTTAAATGTTTATACAGTAGAACACTTATATCTGTTATTACAGTCCTGCAATACACCTGTGATTGTTATCGCAAAAAAATTGCATCCGTTTGCCGCCTGAATTCTCCATTAATCATAGAATTGTTCCTTTATTATTTTTTACCTATAAATTCTAATTTATCATGAACTTTATCGGTGATCCTATTCAAAATAATAAATACATACAACTGTTAAATATGTAGACCTGACTATCATAGGTATCGGAGACGACATCTTATATATAAAAATGAATCGCAAAATGTGTTGGTAAGCGCATAACTCAACAACGCCTGGACCGATTTCGCTAATTCTTTTTTTGTTGTGTTTGCTATTGTTAGGAGAAGGTTCTTATGAAAGAAAAAGTTAAGAAAATTGCGAGGAATATGGTAAAAACAACAATTTAATTTTCTCATATAAACTGTTCTACCTAATATTCTGTCAAACATTTCATGTTTATCCCGTCAATATGGTTAATGGTCCCCTCAAATTAAAGAACGTATTTAAATAAAGGTTTTGAATCGACAACATATATCCAGAATATTCGAATAATTGCGTATTTTAGATTTAAAAAATGTAGAATAATGTCAGTAATAAAAAGGGATTGACATATTTATTGGTTGTCAAATGTTTATGCGTGCGTTCAGAAATGTATTTTTAAACTCCTTGGTTGTACCTGATTTACAAACGAAGGCAGGTTCGGTAGTCATCACGCTTTGAAATCTAAAACACCCACAACTATGCAATGGAATGCGCTTGGTGTTAAGAAAATTGTTGAGTAATGTTATTCACGTGACGATACTGAAAAGACAACTCAGAGATGAATTGGTGCTTGAGAATTCATCAATTAGATTGATCTAAGATTTCATTGATCCTAACGGGTATGACCATTGAGTTCAAACGAATTCAGTTCCCGATTCGTCATGCCTTCGCAATGACGATTAACAAAAGATGTTTGTGATCTTTCAGACAATTAAAAAATATATTAAAAATGTATATCACAAGGTGCATCATCATCATCAGCCCATATATGTACGTCCCACTGCTTGGCATAGGCCTTCTCTGCAACTGAGAGGGTTTAGGCTTCAGTCCAACACACTGATGCTTCAATAAAGAGAATTGAAACCGACTGCATCCCATCCCATATGTACATGTTTAATTAAATCATGACTTGCGGAGACACGATTGATGCATTTAATTTTCGTACTTATATATTTCTGTATTTTTATCTCAATAAAGTGCTGAACTTAATATTTATTTCCATACAATCAAAAATAAAATTCAGGTAATATGTAAATATGTAACATTCAATGACTGTTAGGGGATACGAAGTTTTCCGGGTCAGCTATTATAAATGTTAATGTTTTGTTTGTTACGCTTTCACGCCAAAACTACTTAACCGATTATGTATATCGATCAAAGCAATGACTGTTATACGTATCATTATAATTTTTCAGTGCTATTATCATTTATTTACATTTTAATAAAAAAAAAAACAAATTAAAATGGTCAGTATAAGATAGAGGTTGATCGTAGAAGGGTGAAAAACCAAAAAAATCACAAGAAAGAAGAAGAAATCGGGTTGTCAAAGAAGTCACTCGTGTCTGGCAGATCGGCTTCTATATTGAAAGTTATATTAGCGGTTGCAATTATTGTAATAGGTACCTACTACTGTAAATTGTTATTTAGTTGAATTAGTTCCACTCTTGTACCCACAATGCCCACGTAAGTGGTGTAAATGTCTAATAATGATTATGATGACGTATCACCCCGGAGCCGATACCTATATTTGTGCATCTTACAAACATACATGCGGAAGTCGATTTCGAGGCCTGTTATATCACTGGCTGGCTAAGACTAAGACAAACAAAGAACACAAGCTATATATTATTCATCATCATAAGCCCATAATGCTGGACACGGGCCTCCTCTACCATTGAGAGGGTTTAAGCCTTAGTCCACCACGCTGGCCTAGTGCAGGTTGGCGGACTACACACTTAAGAAATTCCTAAGAACTTTTAGGTGTGCAGGTTTCATCACGATGTTTTACTTCACCGTTGAAGTAAGTGATAATTCTTGTGAATACACACATAACTTCGAAAAGTCAGAGATGTGTGCCTGGGGTTTGAACCCGTGACCGACGAGATTCTCGACCGCACGCTAAACCTCAAAGCCATCACTACTTATTATATTATTAAAACTGTAATGTTTTTAATGTTTTTGTGTATCAGGACCATTACTACCAGCCGCTCTTCACGCTAGTCGGTGCCGGCGTGAAGCGTGTCGCGCAAACACGCCGACTAGCTCAGAGCGTGTTACCCGCCGGTGCCAAGTGGGTACAAGACGCGGCGGAGAGCGTGAACGCCGCTGAAAACTGCGTGACGACTAAACAAGGGCACGTCATAAAGTATGAGTACATTGTTGTAGCTGTGGGTGTGAACTGCGATTACGCCAAGGTGAGTTTTTGATGGTGTATTGTTTGTTAGACGATATTATTTAGTTTACAAATGTGTGGCTTGTACCCGTGATAGATGAGTACTTAGTGATTTATCTTCAGCGAAAGTACATGCAGTGCGTTTGTAGTAAGGAATTCTTTATATTATATAAAAATTACGTTTCACGTTGTTTGTCCGCGAAGGACTCCTAAACTACTGAACCGATTTTAAATTTTTTATATGTGTTTTGTGTCAACTTAACAGATAGGATAGTTTATATCTCAATTTATAATTGCAATATTATTTTATTGCGAATTATTTTCTTATTATCTGACGGAGTCATAATTATCGGTTAGTTCGATAAGATTCTAACAGATGGCGGTGTATTGGGTTTTGATAAAAACGAGAAGACGAGTGGAATAAAATTTAAAAAAGAGCACTACGCCCATGCGAACCTGGGATAGGCCCTAGTGGCCTAACAACAATAAATATATTTACTTTGTATAATAAATAAAAAAAAAAAAAATAATTATTAAAATAAATAATATTTAAAAGAGATTTGTTGACGGTTTGTTGAATTTGTTAAAACGGTCGACTTCTTAAAAAGAAGTCTGACGATCTTAATAATTAAGTAGTTTCGGCCTTAAGTTCCATATACTCGTAAATCGAATGTTCCTCAACATAGCCGTAATTAACATACTGTTTATATTTTCACCAGGTGCCTGGCTTATACGAGACATTAAATGACGAACGCAGCGGAGTATCGACGATCTACGCGCCGGAGTACTGCGAGAAGACCTGGAATGACTTGAGTAGCTTTAAAGGGGGCGATGCGATATTCACGTACCCTGATACCCTGATCAAGTGTCCCGGAGCGCCGCAGAAGATAGCGTACCTCGCTGAATCTTATTTTACCAAGGTTAGTCTGAAAGACTATAAATAAAATAAACACACCCAACAGTCACATACATAGTTCTGACTCCACACTATGATACAAGTCCTGTGTCGTGGGTATCAGAAAGTATGAGAGACTTTTCGGTCTCACAAACACCCAGACCCGACAAATATTTGTGGATCACGCAAGCATTTGTCTCGGTGCGGTCGCGGAGATCGAACCCGAGGCTTCTCGTTTCGCAAGCTGGTTTCTAACCAACTGCGCTACAGGGCTGTTTACAGACTACACACATTTTATTTGTTTCAACTAGAGTAAAGCGCGTTGAGTTCCCGTATAGCAATTCGGGGGAAGGGGGGAAACGAGTTTGAGTATCTCGGAGTCTCCGGCCTTCTAACACGATGATTCCTCTCTGCATTTAGGGGCCATACAAGTATTACGTAAGCACTAATAGGGTGTAGGGTCTTGGCTTTTGGTCTCGATGACTTGGGGGATGGTTGGAGGTTTGGATGGTGACTATGAAAGTGATATTTGTACTTTTCTGGGTCTTCTACAAGATGTAGTCGTGACTTCTTAACAAATTAAATAAAATGTACTTATGGTTACGTAATGATGGGGGGAGTATTTGCTTACGTTTGTTGACATGGGGGGAGGGGGGTTAATAAATGTGAAAAATTTGCTTACGTAACACATGACGGGCCCCTTACCATTAGATGCCACAGTGGTCATATTGTGGTGCTAATAAAAGGTATGATATGTCCAGTAATAAATAACTCTGTACATCGTATTAACGACACAAAGTTAATTAACCAACTGCGCTTACAAACAATACAGTGAAGTCATAAAAACAAACATAGCTCACATAAAATCTAGATTCTCTATCAGTATAAATAAACACAAAATCAGCCTTATACACTCGTGATAAGGTGCCTTTTTGAAATGAAAATTATCGAACATCCATACACGATGTAAAAAGACCGTGATCGGAAACTTAGACAGGCAATAATAATGGTGATTACAAACACATTGGCGTTAAAAAAAAAACGAAAAAAAAATAAAAGTATGTATTATTGTAGCGTACATATTACTTTAGGTCCTGGGTTCAATTCCCGGGTCGGGCAAAGTGTTATTGCGTTTTTCGATTAGGAAATTCTCAGTAGCTGCACGGAGTCTGGAATTAGTGCCCGAAAAACGGCAATAGGCTCGCCTCCTATTACGTGGGACTGATGCGTACCTGGCGAAATGTGGGTGCAGAAATTCACCTCTGCCTACCCTTTCTTTCTACAGGCGTGAGGTTATGTATGTATGTATCAGGGATGTTATGGAGCTCCGTAACCGTAACCGAAACTATCGGATATCCTAAATAAAAATATATCCGTAACCGTATCCGTTTCAAAAGTTTCGGATAGTTTAAGAAAGTCTTGTGTTAAGTACAAAATTGATTTTTATATGAGTAGACAAAAAGCGACCAATATCGACTTTAATTTGAACATTTTTTTTATCAAGGTAATGTAGATCGTGCAAAATGTAAACATTGTGATAAAAAAAATCTTACAAGAGTGTCGAAAACAGTTATATTTTACTTCAATCTGATATCCGCAACCGAAACTATCGGAAACTAGCGGATAATCCGAAATAATTACATATCCGTAAGCGTATCTGAAACTGATATAATTTAATTCCTATATCCATATTCGTATCCGAAACATCATATCCATAACATCCCTAGTATGTACATATGTATAGTTAATAAACAAATCAATTTCCAGGCAAACATTCGTTCGAAATGCAACATAACTTACAACACGTGCTTGCCGGTGATATTCGGCGTGAAGAAGTACGCGGACGCGCTCATGAAGGTGGTGGAACGGAAGAAGATCAACGTCAACTACAAGACGGTGCTGAAAGAGATCAAACCAGATTCCAGGGAAGCCGTGTTCTTCGACACTGCAGATAGAACCAAGGTACAACATGTAACGTCGTCATCAGCCCAAATACGTCCCACTGCTGGGCACGGGCCTCCTCTACAACTGAGAGGGTTTAGGCCTTAGTCTACCACGCTGGCCTAATGCGGGTTGGCGGACTACACACCTAAGAAATTCCTCAGAACTTTTTAGATGTGCAGGTTTCATCACGATGTTTTCCTTCACCGTTAAAGTACGTGATAATTCATTGTGAATACCTTCGATCAAATATATACTATTTGATCGAAGGTGAATACACATATAACTTCGAAAAGTCAGAGGTGTGTGCCTGGGGTTTGAACCTGCGACCGTCACGAATCTCGACCGTGTGCCTAAACCTCGAGGCCATCACGACTTATGCCCATACTATGTATAATGTTTTCAGGAGACGACAATGCGCTACGACCTGCTGCACGTGACGCCGCCGATGAAGACGCCAGACTTCCTGCACAAGAACTCGGACATCGCGGACGCGGCGGGCTTCCTGTCCGTGGACAAGTACACGCTGCGCCACGACAAGTACCGCAACATGTACGGCATCGGAGACTGCACCAACACGCCCAACAGCAAGACCGCGGCCGCCATTGGTAAGTCTTTCGATCACATCGGTTTAAATTGTAGAAAATTCCTGTTGATCGCCTTTGATAATCGATAATTCATGATCGTTTTAAATAGGAGCCATTCCTCTAGAAAAAAAAGATGATTTTATCGATTCGAATCGAATTCTGATAAATCGATTTATTATTGTAAAATCGAGATTGACGATATCGATCTCCCTTATTGAAGATATTGGTGAAAAAAAAAGACGTTTTCCTGACCACCAAACCGCCAAATATATTACCTGTCTGGCTGTCTCAGTTTTGGATCATGGTGTATTTAAATGTATAAGAGCCTTAGGAAACAATTTATTTTAATATTTCGTAATATTGTACAGGAAGTACATAAATCGTGATCGAAAATTAAGACAGGTAATAGTTACTAACTAACTTCCTAACACATTGACAATACAAAAAATCCCGACAAAAAATGTTTTTTTTAAGTTTTCCTAACAACCATAAGTATTAAATGTATGCGGTGATTAATTTACGATCTGTCGTAATATACGATCACAGTGTTTTACAGCCTGTATATGAGTGCATTGTTTCCAGCCAAGCAGTGCTACGTGCTGGAGCACAACCTCCTGAGCAGCATGCAGCGCGAGGAGCCGCGCCGGCACTACGACGGCTACGGCGCGTGTCCGCTGCTCACGTCCTACAACACCTGCATCCTCGCAGAGTTCGTGTACGACGGCGTGCCGCGCGAGACCATGCCGTTTGACCAGGTACATCATCATCGTCGTCATCATTAGCATTGTAACCATCATTAACATCGTCGTCATCATCATCATCATCATCATTAGCATCGTCATCATAATAAGCATCGTCATCATCATCATAATAGTCTTCGTGATCATCATCATCATTAGCATCGTAATCATCATTACCATCACCATGTACGTCACACTGGTGGGCACGGGCCTCTTCTACAATTGAGAGGGTTTAGGCCTTGGTCCATCAGGCTGGCCTAGTGCGTTTTCTCGCGATGTCTTCCTTTACCGTTACCTTTACCGTTCATTATGATTTATTTATAAATACAAATCATTATAATTGTTATAACAGTAATTCTTAATTTAATGACGGCAAAGTTTTCTTCAGTCATCCTTATATAAATTTAGGTAGCAATAATTAGGGTTTTTTTTTAAATACATCCTTTTTTTGTATTCCAGGCACAGGAAAGCGTCTTGGCGTACTACATGAAACGGGACCTATTCCCATTCCTATACTGGAACTTCATGCTGAAGGGGTACTACCACGGGCCGGAGACCGTGAGGAAAATACTCAACCCGTTTGCCAAGTAATGGGAAATCGTCGGAAAAGTTTAGTTTTCCATGCAAGTGTATTGTGAACCTTGCATATATTGATGTACCCTGAAGTTATTATAGCCAACGAATTTAGTATTGTAAATTCGTTTTCTCCTTACAGACAGGTAATGATTATGGTGATATGGAAAACGTAAGATTTTTTTTTATTTTTTTATCATCTATAGGTTTTTAATCATTGCAACTATAACCTGTCCTAATTTTCGATCACGGTAGAAGTTCACCTATATAAACTCTAAATAATGCCAGAAGTCAATGTCAGAAGTGACGTAAGGTATCATCCATATAATATGTCTGTTAGTTATATGCATGACATATGTCAATGTCATATGCAGTGTCCATAACTGCATACTTGAATATGATGAAATTGCCAAAAAGTTTTTAACAAGATCACAATACATATAAACTGGTATGTATTAGTGAAGCTAATATTATATTATGTTATGTATTTTTTTAATTATTTGCATATATTGATTTTTTTTATTAATTTTATTTCATAGCAATTTATGTACTTGGCATATCAATAAATTAAAAATTTTATTGGAAAATGACATTAATGAGGTGATTTTGTATGTGATATTTGTAGAGTCAAGTTGATGTAACCTCTAGTTTTAGTAAAACCTTTTTGGGTCTTTAAGACTTTAAGATTTTTGATTTTTGGGTCTTTACAGCACAAGTAATTAATAATTATGAAATAACGATTGGTCTATGTCAGTTACACAGTAGTTTCAAGAGATCGTTGATTTTAGTGGCATAGTATATCCAAAATACTAATTAATTTCTTATGTAAATTAATTTATTTTCTATTTGTTAAAAAATTCATAGTTTACTATTCAGTGGCGTGGGATATAGGAATTCTCTTTTTACAACTTAATACAATATTTGCATTACTATTTAGATTTATTAACTTTTTTTAAACGTTTGTAAGATTTCATGTTTGTTTTTTTAATAAGTATAATGTAATCTAGTTTATGTGAAAGGATAGCTGGCAACACTGCTTAAAAGTAATCTTTCTAGAACAGTCATCATTATTAAAGTCTTCCTAATTTTAGCTAACGAATTATGCGTTTTGTTGATTATAATAATGTTTTAGAAAGCTTCTCAGTATTCGCCTACTAAATTCTATGGAACTGAAATTGTGGATCTCTTGAAATTAATATAGAACCAATTGAAACATCGTAAAATTATAATATTTTTTAGTTTTTTTTGTGATCATAGGACCCCAGCTTGTGTTAAGTTTGTCTTTTTTATTTATATTTTGTATATTTATGTAAATAAAATCAAATATATACTATTGAACATAAAGATTCACCTGTATGACATTTAAAAAATAAAAATATTTTTATAAAAATCAGTTTTATTACAAAAATCCTTACATATTACATAACACTATTTCAATTCTAAGTGTACTATTTTGTATTGTAAAAGTTTTTAGTGCTTTTTTGCATTTTTTTGTCATTATTTTTGGGTTTTATAGATTTTTGTTATTTCACTGTATTGTAAAGTTTTTATTTTTGTTGTTACATTCTTATTTTTTGAATATATTGATTTTTATTTTTTACATTTACTTGTATCTTATAAAACTTAAGTAGCTTTTGACCAGGTACGTTTCCATATTCTGTAAAATCTATAAAATGAAAAATTCGGATCGGAAAATTAATATACATAGCTTTACTCGATCATCGAATCGAAATCAGAATCAGAAACTTTGAGAGACTTTTCGGTCTCACAAACACCCACACCTGAAACAAATATTTGTGGATCACACAAACATTTGTCTCGGTACGGGGATCAAACACGCGGCCTCTCGTTTCGCCAGCTGGTATCTAACCAACTCCGTCACGAGGCC
The DNA here is from genome assembly GCA_907164795.1 of Hemaris fuciformis. Taxonomy (NCBI): domain Eukaryota; kingdom Metazoa; phylum Arthropoda; class Insecta; order Lepidoptera; family Sphingidae; genus Hemaris; species Hemaris fuciformis. The sequence continues at coordinate 3,157,233 of OU015440.1, read as the reverse complement.
GTCAAAACAGAACAAAAAGATTAAACAAATCATTTTATATAATGAGATCAAGGAGGTCGTAATTCATACAGTTTTGCTGCCATAACGATTTCCAAACAGAATGCCGTGCTTTTTCAGATTAACTACAGCGAAAGATGACGTAGGGGATACGCCTACGTCATAATTCACAGTAATTTTATCATGTTTATGGCATAGGCCATAGACAATGACTCATATATTTGGGACAATAATGTAAATTGTATCTACACGTATGGGTAGTTATGTTAAAAAATCTTGATGGCTTCAATGATTAGGTGCGCGGTCGACACTAAGTCTTGGCGGTCGCGGATTCAAGTCCCAGTTACTGTTTAAGAGTTCATTTGTTTTTTATTGTAGTTTTGAGGTTAACTTCATGTTAGGTGTTACCTTTTATATGTAGAATCTTAAATACGTAATGAATATACATAAATTAAAAAAAACTTTTTTGTTATGTGTCTTCATGAAAAAAAAAACTTATGCAATTATAATTATTTATTTATTTTATTTATGCTGTATTTTTACGCCGATACAACCAATGCCACCTAGAGGCGAGTTGCTGAACTAAAGAGACAAGCGTCATATTTCAAAAAATCATTAAAAGTTCTGCTATTCATCGATAGATGGCAAAACTAAAAAGTATCTATTGTTCTGTGGTATCACCGCTGTGCCGGTCGGAGTGGGGGGTGTTAGGTTGTTTTCGTAACGGAATTTCTAGATTCGGTCTCCACGCTCAAGGCCCGCGATAGAAGCTATGCAATAGCTTAAAAAAAAAACAATGTATTATATTCAATAAAAGACAGGACAATCTCTAATACCAAATACAAACTCTTAGCGTGAAAAAATATTGCAAAATTCCAAGAAAATAATTTCACTTTAACACCGGATTCGATGACAATCCCAGCTTATGATATCTTACAATACTCCCTGAATAAAATCTCCGTTTATAAGCACTGAATAATTGTATTTCAATGGAATTTGCTATCACTTGTATCGCTTATCAATGCGGGGAGGCAATCGGTGATACGTAAGTGTACTCGTAAAGGTGATGGCAGACAAAAACGAAGCAAGAGATAAATCGTCCTCTTATAAAAACTCTAACTAATAATCCGAATCCCTACCGGTTGATAGATCGCAATATAGAAGAAAAGAGTTCTCGCTAAAAAAATAACTTTCAGAGCAGAATAAGGCGTAGGCCGTAGGCGATATGGGCGCCCAATTACTGCCGCGCGATCCAAGAGGCGTCACGCCACGACAGTTTCCGTTCTTTATGAAAGAATTTGCTTATGAAATATTAAGATGATCTATATGTAGGTATAGGTTTCTTTGATGTATCAGCTGGCGTCATTTAGTTCTTACGAAATTTGACAGTATATTTTGTCCTGTGCAGTATTAAATGCTCAAAGGCCTTTAATGTCGGCAATACAAGTCTACATTGAATTTAGATCTTACTATAATTATGTTGTTACACTCAAAAACGTTTTATAATAACACTCAATTAATATAAAAAGACCAGAAAAGTGATCATTTATTTTTGCCTATGTTATAACACTCTTGTACATTTTAGATTAGGTAGGTATCCAATTATGAAGTTTTATACATAGCCTTATTAGCGGATTTGGTTAAACCAGAGAACGGTTGTTCGATCTTCACACTGAGACAAACGTTTGTGTGATCCACAAATATTTGTTACAGGTCTGGTTGTTTGTAAGGCAAAAAAACGACTTTTAAGACAAATAAATACTATTGCATTATCTGAATATAATTTTTAAAATCACGATACACTCAGGTGTGCCATCAACTTTAGTCATCAAAACTGATATCTCATAGGAAAGATAAGTCCACTTCGCGGTGAATACAGACGGCGCACACACGCGCCGGTGTCCAGCAAACTATGTTACTAAAAAGTGTGTGTTTTTTACTATTTATCAAAAGTATATTAGGCAAAGAGATCGCCAGTGTTCAAACAGTAAAGCTATGTGAACTTTGCACGTGCAGTGAAATTTACAACGTTGAAAAAACACATTTAATTCTTAACATACATTGCTCTGAAACGGACAGAGTGATGCATGTCACGGATTTGGACAAACTAGAATGGCCGGAGAACCCTAACGGATTGAAAATTTCAGCAACTTTTGAAGGGATTAAGTTCTCCACACTCGCCAAGTAAGTTTATTGCGTGAGGCTCGTAATCTTCTGTCAGGTGACTTATGAAATTAGTCATAAATTGTGGTGTGATTTTGTGTACATAGCTTTTCATCGACGCTTGCGCGGGCCTGATAACATGTATCACTTAAGAGCATGTCTAATGAATTTCCCGTTGAAAAATTATTTCTTCTTTTGCTTATTCCTCAACGTAGAATAAAGTATTTATTCTGTCGAATGGCTAAAGAATAAACTTTTTCCCTAGGTGATTTGAACTCTGTCGGGGTAGGATGCTCTTCGACCCGATACTATAAAGAAGTATTGGCTCTTCAGAATTAGAGTAGGTAATTTTTAATCAACTTCTAACCATAAATTGTCTGTATAAATTAATGAAACATAAACGTATTAAATTTGAAATATTGTAGCCTAGTCTTGGTACATCTCTGCATTAACGCTCTAAGTATTTCACTCAAAACATGTCGATTCGATCTAAATGCTGCTACATATATTTCATTAAAATGCAAAAATATTCAAAATATATGATTCATTAAAGGGGGATTAATTAATATCATTAGTCATCGTTATCATAAAAATAAGAATTGGATGGCAAGTAAAGTGTGCTAAAGGAGAGTATCAAATGTTTAAAACTATAATTACTATTATCCGTTACCAGTAAACACAGTTATCCTGTAGGTAATTTGGTATACAAAGCTATGAATATTGGTCGCTTTGAGGGCGGATACGAACATCCTACCAGCAAAATAGGCTTCCGACTATAGGATCACTTTTCGAACATAACTGAATTGCCAACTTTTTCTATAAGAAAGTCGTACCATCCTGACTAGATCATTTGCAACGCAGTCGAAGTTGACTACAGTCTGGCGCTACTTTTTATAAAAATATTTTGCAATATTTGATAGTGGCTGTAAACTGGTATTGCAATGAATTAATATAGAACTACAGTCAACCACTATAACTTTTTCGGGTTGACGGACCTCTAATGCCTAAGAAATATCTTACTAAGAGCCGAAACGTACGCTTAACCTACCTACTACCTACTTTTCTACATTGTCTATAACGATGATATGTTGTTATTAATACACACTTGCGACTAAATAAATTTACGGAAAATCATTACATACATAAAGTCACGCCTGTAACCTCATGACACAGGCAGAGTCTATAAAACATTTTTTGCTACAAAAGAATTGGTAATAGCCATTTTGTTTGGATAAATTATTATTTCTTGTAAACTGGATACAATAACTTTTTAGTCCCTCAGCAATTTGTTTTCAGTAGATGCGTCTAGGATATTTTCTCTAACACCATTCTCATTAATAGAATGTAATACATAATATATGCGAACGCGTATTATATTGCATGATATAAAATCTAGCAATTTAACAATGATAATTTTGATACTGTTGACTTGAACATTAAGCCGGTACATTTTTATTTTGCCTAATTTAACCTTACTTCTAAAGCTCTAATTATAATAAACGGTAGTACAGGTTGGAAATAAATAAATAAATGCTCCCAACAGACACACACATAGTTCTAACTCTAACACCTGATACAAGTCTGTCGTTGGTATCAAAAACTACGAGAGACTTTTCGGTCTCACAAACACTCAGCCCCAAAACCAATATTTGTGGATCATTTGTGGAGAAACAGAGATTTGTCTCGGTCCGGTGATCGAACCTGCGGCCCCTCGTTTTCCAAGCTGATGTCTAGCTAACAGCGCCACGCAGCTCTCAAATATTCTGTTTGGATTTAGTTTGTAGTTTTTTACACATTCCGTTTTATTTTTATACACATATTGAATTAGTTATGTCCACTAATGTTGTAAAAAGAATCCTAAGGATTCCAACGATTACCGAGTCTGAGGTTCTGCTTTTCAGTACTACATAGGTAGCAGCTGGAAAGGGTGTGTCGGTCGGATGCTTACCTTGCACCTTGATTTTGCAGCCAAACTGGGTTTCTTTCTAAACCCTGCATCAGTAATTTGACTTAAAATCTTTACTAATATCGTAAATACGCAAATTAGTTTTGATACGCACTTAAACGCCTAAATCGCTTTTACCGTTTTCAACGGTTTTAACACTTAGATAACAACTCTAAACATTAACAACGTGGCACGAAAGAATGGGTGTATTAGAACTATGAAATTGCTATAAATTTGATAGAGGCCTATTTTATTGTAACATGCAAGGTAAATTTAATAAAATATCTTAATATACTTAATAACAATTAATCAAATTTGAAGATGCATTGTTTTTATTTTATTTAGTTTAGTTTCAAGACATTTATAAAGAAGTAGGAGTTACTAGACAATCAATCGATGATTTGGCGCTAGGGGACACTTGAGATTCTAAGGACCCAGGCTAAAGAATAGATGAATTTCCTAAAAAGTACGACGCTTGTATGTATACTAAATGCAGGTATTTGTAGGTATACAATCAAGTAATTGTTTCGGATTGTCAGCTTTGAGGCTTTTTGTCGTTCCATACAGGCATGAATTGACCGCCATTTTGTTGTATACGTCACTTTATTTTGTTTAATTACCTTGGCTCGTTATCGCGAGTCATTAATGTTCATAATAGTTTTAAGGGCATTCGTGTTTGCTTACACGCGTATCTTAATCTTTGTTTGTTGAGGGTATTTTCGGAAAACGTTTGAGAAAGTCGCTTCTTTCATGTTGGCTAGGGTTTACCATCGTAATTTCTCGAAAGGAGATATTTGACCTTATTTTATAAATTAAATTAATCAAAAGAACTAGTAGAACAAGTAAAAAAATGGGGCTTGATTGATAATAGCAAAAGGGTTTGAAGACCCATTTTAGCCAGTCGTAATATTGTAAGTACAATCATACGTGTACATTTTTCAATAAAATAAGTCGTAGAGGCACGCCGGAGTAAGCTAGGCTGCGGCGGGAATACGAGTAGGTCTTGTCCGGGGTGGTACCTCTGTCTCGCGAAAATCCACGTGAAACAATATAATTGCATTACCTTCGGTGGAGTGAATACGATAGATGCCTTTGTCGGAAGCAGGACATTTGTATTACATACTTTCCAACGAGTGCCTTTGCATTGGCGTGTTGTATTGGCGAGCTAGTATAAAATTTTGAAATAAAACTCGAGAAATTCTTGTCGGGAATTCCCGTATCCTTAAAAAAAAATCAAGAAAAGCTTAGCAATAACAAACCTTAAATTTACCTGTTACAGACAAATCCGTAAAGTTTTTTAAGGAGAAATTTAAGTGTAGGAAATAGTAAGTATTGATGATTTAAATAAACACGAAATCACAGATTTCAAATACCTACATGTCTGAATTTCATTTCCTCAAAGTTATTTTGTAGTAAAAGTGCAACTGTTTTTCGGTGGATTGTGGATGGTGGTATTGTACGATAAATTTACGTTAGGAAATCTAGTAATGTTGGCGAATCTACAAATATTTGCCCCAAGTCTATTTGTCGTCGGGAAGCTATTTTTTGCCGTGCATACATCTGTTGGAAGTATTTGTTCAATGTATCCTCATGATTACGTCCATCATTTGTATAAACATTGCAGTCTGTTACGTAGAATCATTGTACCAGTAAAAATATGCTTATGCTATCACTTTTAAAATTAAAGTTCATCGACCCGTTTTATCTTATGAAAAATGAAGATATGTCGCATAGTGACGAAAAAATCTGCAACAATCTAAATATCCTTTATAATGATCACAAACTGAGGACTGAACTTTTAATTGTATTTAATATGATTGCATGAGCACATCATATTGCCTAAAATGGTTAAACATTCTGCTCTCGTATTAAAACACCAAAAAGGCGTGCACTACATTGCTCTTTTTCTCGCCAGTCCTTGTTGAGGGTAGAGAAGTTTCAAAGGGCTTTCCAGCCCGCCAAGTAGACACAAAATCCCAACGCCAGCGTATCTCCCAAACTGTGTGGACGAAAAGCGCTCACAATTGTCTCGGCCGTATCGAAGACAAGGAAAGCAGTAACTTTACTCACGCTTACACTCCGAGGCCCTTGCCACCTGGAAACACTATATACACTTCCTTATATGCGTCGTAAGAAACCATAGTACTCGGTGTTCCACCTTTAGCTTTTCTCAGGAGGCATGTAATGTAAATCGATAGATACTCGCATGTTGAAAAATAAATTGTCATTTTCCCAAAATTTGCGTTTTTCTTTTGTACTTATCGGATCAGCCTCGTACAAGAAATACTCCGGTCGAGCAAAGTGTCTTTGAGTATTTTCATGAGAAAATTCTCAGTAACAGCACGGAATCTGGAAATGTGTCCGAAAAATGGCAATAGGCTCGCCCCCTATTTCGTGGGACTGATACACACCTGGTAAAATGTGGGTGTAGAAATGTATGCCCTTCGAGAAATACTGGCATGAAATTTTGTCTGTATATGTATATATAAACAAAATCTTGTTGCATTAAAAAAAAACGTAACATATCTGTATTTATACCACAAAGGTACGTTGTATTAGTCACCGCAATATCGCAAAACGCGGCTATTTATTCGTCATCTAATTAAAGTTCATTGAAACGGTTCGTGAAAAACGTTAATCCATCACCCGGCGGTGTCAGCCCAGTTTACTCAGCGCTACGAAGACGCCAAGACGCCCTTATCTCGTGGTCACCGCCTACTTCTCTTTCCAACGGTTCGGATCGCGTTGATTGTGACTGATGATTCTATGATTCTGTAATGAGCGCGTTGGCATTCAAAACGTCCAGTAATAGAGATTTTCGTGGTCATCCTGTCTATTTGTATATTTTTTGTCGCCTTATTACGACTAATATGACGGTTCTGAGCGCGAGACATCAGCATATTGGTGCCGAGATATTTACGCAGCATCTTGAATTTTAATTATATTTATTATAATGTACCTATTAGTATAATTAATAGTCATAATTGTTATTCATTAGCCTTTTGTTTACATATGAATGCACTCATCACCATCATCATCAGCCCATATACGTCCCACTGCTGGCCACGGGCCTCCTCTACAACTGAGACGGTTTAGGCTTTAGTCCACCACGCTGGCCTATTGCGGATTGACGTTGGCGGACTACACACCTAAGAAGACCTACCTACCACTTAAGAACTTTTAGGTGTGCAGGTTTCATCACGATGTTTTCCTTCACCGTTAAAGTACGCGATGATTATTTGTGAATACACACATAACTTCGAAAAGTCAGTGTGTGCCTGGGTTTAATCCCGCGACCGTTGAGGTTCTCGACCGCGAGCCTACACTTCGAGGCCATAACTACTTTTACAAAACCTATATTAAACGATTTTTACAATTTTTTTACAGTAACACCATTATGACTGCCTCGTGGTCTCGCGGTACAAGTATGTGCCGTGCGACCTAGAGGTCCTGGGTTCGATTCCCGGGTCGGGCAAAGTGTTATTGGGTTTTTCCATTAGGAAATTCTCAGTAACAGCACGGAGTCTGGAAATGTGCCAAAAAAAACGGCAATAGGCTCGCCCCCTATTACGTGGGACTGATACATACCTTTTTTTTTTTTTTTTTTTTTTGTTCTCGAGGGGAAAGCTGTTTATGGCTCTACTTCCCGCCAGCCCCGGGGGAGGGGGGCGGGAAGCGTATGTCGGGGTCACCGGTCTTCCAGCCCGGCGCGCGGCGACGTCATGTCCGCGCAGATGTTAGTGCCGGGCTGGGTCCCTAACAATATTCCTAAACCGGCATACCGACCAAAACCCCCCGGTGGCCATCTCCGCGCCGAGTGGGGCGACCACGGTATCTACGTTAGCGAGAAGCGCCAACCGTAATGCCGCAGCCGCCCGGTGCGCCTCCGAGACGTATTTGTCTCGGCCGTCTCGGAGTATGTAGGGGGCGCAGTTGCACCCCCACTAGCTTGGTTCGGGCGCCCCGGTTGTGGATGGGCGCCCGCGACGTACACAGGCCACAGTGCCGCCGCCCCTCTCGGGGTCACTTTCAGTGAGGGCGCGCCGCCCCCGCAGCGCGCCCAGCGACCCCAAGGGCCCCTTTGAGTCGTCTTTTACGACAGGCAGGGGATACCGTGGTGGGATTCTAACGCCCCCTTGCCACAGGGCAGGACTGATACATACCTGGCGAAATGTGAGTGCAGAAATGCACCTCTGCCTACCCCTTCGAGGAATACAGGCGTGAGTTTATGTATGTATGTAACACCATTATCTTGACAGGCGTAGGATCGAATCCCAACCATTACTTACCGAAGTTATTGTAGGCATTACGTATTCATAATTAATTTTAATACAAATATAACGTGAACGTAATATTTTAAGGAAATCTATGTTTATACTCCTAACACTTTAACATTCTCAACAAGGACATTGGTTATGTGGAGTCCGTCAATCCGTACTAACCCAATGTAAACTAAAATGTAGATTAAGAGTGTTAACAATGGCCTGTAGTCCAACTGTAGGTAGTAGGTACTTATAATACTTACTACTTACTAAAAAGCCCATATACGTCCCACTGCTGGGCACGGGCCTCCTCTACCATTGAAAGGGTTTAGGCCTTAGTCCACCACGCTGGCCTAGTGCGGGTTGGCGGACTACACACCTAAGAAATTCCTAAGAACGTTTTTTGTAGGTGTGCAGGTTTTATCACGATGTTTTCCTTCACCGTTAAAGTACGTTATAATTAATTGTGAATACACATATAACTTCGAAAAGTCAGAGGTGTGTGCCTGGGGTTTGAACCCGCGACCATCGAGATTCTCGACCGCGTGCCCAAACCTCGAGGCCATCACGACTTCTAATACTTATAAGTTATAATACTTATAATAGAATAAATTAACCCAAAGCTCCAAGTGTAACTTAAACCATTATAAAAACATCAAATACAAATTGATATCTAATATAAAATGTGCACAAAATAAATAAAATAAAAATAAAATGACGACCGATCGAGTAAATAATTCGAGCAAATTTATAATAAGAAGGCAATTTTTATTTGGCAGGTCATATAATATAATTATGTTATCCTTACTGGACCAAATACATGCCCACTGAGTTGGACTCGCTGGATCTACTCAGGTGTGGGTCGCGCCGCGTAATTTCCAGTAGTAAAGTGAGCCCGCTGAGTTTGTTTCGCCGGGTCTTCTCAGTCAGGGTCGCGTTTGGATCCGGTGGTACCATTAAAACAATACGTGACGTTTCGGAAATACACAAGGTCCATCTCGTTATTTACTTTAAAATAATAATAATAAGATTTTATGTATTTCCTGATGAAAACTAAAAATAAATTATAAAAAAAACCGTAAATATTTTTGTACAAATTTTATAAAATGAACCATAGTTAAATTATAATGTAATAATAAAAGATTTTTCTTTTCTGTATTGACTTGTCATAAGTGCTATTTGATTGCCTACGTGACCAAATAAAGCAATTTCATTTCAAGCAATTTCATTTCATTTCATTTCAAATAATATATTCATATATAATTTGTTTGTATGTTTCTATTATCTCCATATATATATAACTATTGATGTTAAAAATTTCAAAAGTAGGAATTCTTTAGTATTGACTGTTGCCTCTATGCATCCTCAACACTTTTAAATACTTGTACTCGTATCTTTTGACATGACAACGACCACTTATCACCTTTATAACTTCGAAATAATCTAGATTCGGGTAGTTTATTAGTGTCCATCATTAACTTGAGATGAATCTGACAAGATTATTTTTTTGCATTTACAGGTTACCACCAAACTCACAGGTGGACACATTACGGTTTACAAACAATGAGATCAAAACCTACTGGTACGGCCCCTTTGCCGACGTACCCAACCTGAAGAAACTTTCCATAGCCCAGAACGAACTGATGGAAATAACACCCGATCTCTTCACAAACATCGAAGGCTTAGAAGAATTAGACGTGTCTTTTAACAAACTTTCAACCTTCAACCCTCTTGACTTCGAGAAGTTGCGCCATCTAAAGAGGTTAAACTTGCAAGGCAACATGTTCAATAAGATACCCACAGAAGCCTTTAAGCCTATTATGATTCTAGAAGAGTTAGACATAGGTAAAAACAACATATATGACCTAATACTCCCGCAAGAAAGTCCCACTCTCTCCGGATTAAAAAGGCTGAGTCTGAATGGTAATAAAATAAAGTCAATAGTAAAAGATTCTTTCCCCGCAAACAATAGTCTGTGAGTACTCATTTCTTTATGATTTATAGCATCAAAAATATTCCATTGAATTATCATTTTAAATAACTATAAGTTCATAACTCTATAGTTGAGTGGCCAAAGCAATTTATATTAGGTATATTAGAAACTAATATTAATTATATCTTCAATATGCTAACACAACCTATTGCAACAGAGGAACTAGCGTCTTATATAATAATATCTAAAACGACAAAACAAATAAAATACTTCTTGAATAGACGTTAGCACATAGTCCTTATCCCTCTTGTAAGTAGGAGATCAATGGCCTAACTAGGACACTCAGAACTACATACGTGAATCAACAAAGTAAAGATATTCTTTTATGATAAAACAGCAATATTTTTTTCAGTGAGTTCATAGACTTATCCAATAACATAATAGAAATCGTGGAAGACAGTTCATTTCTAAATTGCCCGAATCTGCGAGAGCTTGATGTCAGTCAGAATAATATAACATTCGTGTTCTCTTTGCCTGCTTCACTGCAAATAGCTAAGTTACGAGGCAATACATTGTACCATTGGCCCAAGTTCCCCACCGGTATAAAGTACATCGATTTGTCATACAATAGGCTTTCTCATTTGTATGACGAGGCAGCGGTTAACTTCGATAATCTTGAGGTAAGTGTAATGACTCACGCTATTATGTTATCTTCAATCAAGTTGTCTCATTACTAATTTATTCGTTGTCTCAGTAATTGAGATTGTGGAAGATGAAATATATTAAGAAAATACTCTTTTTTCTATTCTTGTTTTCTACAGAAATTGAATTCATGCCAAAAAAGAACGGTTTTGAAATCGAAAAATTTAATCAGATATAATTTTTGAATTTTAAACCATACTTTGGATATAGTGAGCAGCTTAGTTGCACTGATTTCAAAATTTTCTGGATCCTAATGAAACTCATCAGAAAATATTCTAATTTCAGGTCCTGTACGTCGGCGGCAATCAAATCGCAGAAGTTAATATCAACAACAAACTTCAGAACTTATATTTCTTGGATCTCTCGTATAATATGATCAATGAAGTACCAAAAACGTTGAACTCACAATTGTTCCCTAATCTGAGTGATCTGAGGCTGGACGGAAACCCTATAGAAACTATTTATTTCAAGAACATTTTGGCTGTCAGCCGTTTGTATATGACGGAGTTGAAATCTCTAGTAATAGTGGATGAAAAAGCGTTTAGTAATGTTGTGGGACAGTCTGTCGGCGAGTCTCTGGATCAACCTCCGTGCTTCTCACTCTATTTGACAAACTGTCCATCGCTGAGTGAAATAAAAGTGGGTGCTTTCGACGGCACGTCTCTATGCATGGTAAGTAAATATTTGCGAATAGGATTAGAAATATCTGGACTTCACTGTATTTACCACTAGATTTTATGTAGCCACTTTGCTGAGTCAGTATAAATCATTTTCCTAATACGCTTAGCTCGTAAAACGTTCACTAACTACGCATTAAAGATAAAAATTATTTAACCAAGATAAAACAACAAATATAGTAGTTCCTCGATTCGATTTTTATACACTACCCGTATTATACATATATCTTATATCTTTAAATGAGCAATTCTTGTATATACATACCTATATATGTATATAATTGGAATCTCGGAATCGGCTCCAACGATTTTCATAAAAGTTTGTAGGTATATAGGGGGTTTCGGGGGCGATAAATCGATCTAGCTAGGAATCATTTTTAGAAAATGTCATTTGGAAGAAAAATAACAAAAAGGAGGCGTTTGAGTAGACTCTTCCTGACATCTATTGGCGAATTGGCGAATAATAATACTATTTTTTGTGAGCAAAAAATTGCTTTAACGACACAACAGCAGATGGCGTTGTTAAGTAACATTATTCATATTTCATCATTTTATTAGTAATTCGTACTTAAATATAATTTCCAAAAAACACAATTTAAAAAAAAAAAAATCCGAGCAAAGCTCGGTCATCCAGGTACTGTAAAAAAATACATACACCCAACAGTCACAATTCAGCTCTGACCCCACACTAGGATACATCGTCGTGTCGTGGGTATCAGAAACCAGACCCGAAACAAATATTTGTGGATCACACAAACATTTGTCGGTGCGGGATCGAACCCGCTGATTTCGTTTTGCATGGTGGTGTCTAGCTGTATTTACTGAAGAAAACAGGCAAATAGAACTGAAATTCGATAAAAACATGACAACACTCCTGCACAGCATAGCACACACCTATACTTACTACCAGCTACAATTCTCGAGCCGGCAATCGTACTTAGTACACGACAAACACATTTTCGAACGCGGATAAATACGAGCGGAGGGATCATTATTTAAAAACAGCCCTTTTTAAACTGTTACTTTTAGTTCTACTGCTTTTAATTTGTAATAATAAAAGATTTTTCTTTTCTGTATTGACTTGTCATAAGTGCTATTTGATTGCCTACGTGACTAAATAAAGCAATTTCATTTCATTTCATTTAAACGAAAAATAATATAGGTATTTAGCAGTGGCGGTACTTCCATAGAACCCCAAAAGCGTTAAACGTTAATTGTGTAAAGTCTTTATATTTGCTTATTGCGTGGTCTTTATTTAACAAATTGCTTTAGTTAAATAAAGATTTAAAGCTTAAAAAATATTATTCTGAATTTTGAAAGGCAAACTGGGCTTTTGGGCTTCTATGAAAGTACCGCCACTGGTATTTAGGACCAGACGGCCAGACCTTTTAATGTTAGTTAGTAACTAAACTCAAAATTGTATGATAGTCTTTTTGCTAAATTTTATATTTGATGTTTAAACATATTATATACGTTGAATTATGTCTCTCTTATTATCTCGAGAAATAGTTAAAGAAGCGTACAAATCGGCCTATAATAGAGTTTACATTTTTTAAAGGCGAGTTGCGTATTATATGTATAATGAATGAGTATAGAAAAGCTTAAAAGAAGGTCCTAACACTGCACTGTAATAATTTTTATAACATTCCTGTTAATGAATAAATATTTATTATTATTAAAAATAATATACCTGATTTACAGTTGGACGTGAGCAAGAACAATTTGACACATATATCTAGCAACCTGACGGACTGGTCGACCGTGGTGGATGGCGTGAATCTCCAGGACAACCCATGGCATTGCACGTGCGAAATGCAGTGGGTCATACAGGAGTTGATACCCAGAATGTACAAGACTAACAACACGAATTTCCTAGATGAGTTACGGTAAGTAATATTTGCTTTGTTGCCATGTTGGCAGCTTGTACTATTTTGGCATCCAAATTGATTTTTCTTTGGATATGTAAGTTGATGGATGGGCGAGCAGAGGAAGGCCAAAGAAAAGATGGATGGAGTGCGTGACTGAAGATATGAAAGAAAAAGGGTTGTATGAAGACATGACAGCTGATAGGGGTGTGTGGAAGGATAAAATATACTGCGCTGACCCCAAATGAAATTGGGAACAGGGCAAGGAGATGATGATGAGGAAATAGACTTTTTCTATGTCAGCTTCCTTGGCGCAGTTGGCTAGATATGCCGAGGGCAATCCCCAACACCGAGACAAATGTTTGTGTGTTTCGAAATGTGTCTTATAGTTTTTGTAGCCACGTCCAAGGACTTGTATCTTAGTGTCGGGTTAAAATTATCTATGTGATTATTGGGGGATTTATTTATTTATTTTGTGGTCGACAATGACTTCTACTAAAAGCAGTGATGGCCTCGAGGTTTAGGCGCGCGGTCGAGAATTTCGACGGTCGCAGGTTCAAACCCCAGGCACTCACCTCTGACTTTTCGAAGTTATGTGTGTATTCACAAAGAATTATCACTTGCTTTAACGGTGAAGGAAAACATCGTGATGAAACCTGCACACCTAAAAGTTCGTAGGAATTTCTTAGGTGTGTAGTCCGCCAACCCGCACTAGGCCAGCGTGGTGGACTAAGGCCTAAACCCTCTCAGTTGTAGAGGAGACCCGTGCCCTGCAGTGGGACGTATATGGGCTGATGATGAATGACTTCTACTTCTCATTAAAAAAACGCATAATATCTTAGGAGCTATGGGCGCATTGCTGTCATTTGAAAAGGAAGAGTTGTATTTTATCCATTATTCCTATTATTACAGATGCGATACGCCGCTCGTATTAAAAGGCAGAAGGTTTATACATTGGTATAAATGGAGTGGCGAGGTCCTGTGCTCCAGCAACTATCAGAGGACTGAAACTAATTATCCATTTACTGTAAGTATTACAAAGGTTTAGGCACGCGGTCGAGAATCTCGGTGGGCGCGAATTCAAACCCCAGGCACACACCTCTGACTTTTCGAAGTTATGTGTGTATTCACAATGAATTATCACGTACTTTAACGTTGAAGGAAAACATCGTGATAAAACCTGCACACCTAAAAGTTCTTAGGAATTTCTTAAGTATGTAGTCCGCCAACCCGCGCTAGGCCAGCGTGGTGGCCTAAGGCCTAAACCATCTCAACTGTAGAGAAGGCCCACGCCCAGTAGTGAGACGTACTCACGTACCTATATATGGGCTGATGATGATGATGATTGCAAAGGTTACAAATTTTATTATAAGCATTATTTTCCGCGTCTCCAATTAAATTCAGTTTAAAGGCAATATTTCAACTGTGACTAAGTCATGCTTAACATTTTTGAATGATGGGCCTCCGACAATCTTAATCTTCAACATAAAGTTTCATATGGCAATTCTTTACTAGCCATACAAGAGTTAACTGGGCGTAGAGAGCAGTTAGCTCCGGGTACGCCAAAGACAAAAAAGGTCGTTCCCCATCGTTAAAACTTACATACATACATAAACTCACGCCTGTATTCCCCGAAGGGGTAGGCAGAGGTGCATTTCTGCACCCACATTTCGCCAAGTATGTATCAGTCCCACGTAATAGGGGGCGAGCCTATTGCCGTTTCTCGGGCACATTTCCAGACTCCGTGCTGTTACCGAGAATTTCCTAATGGAAAAACCCAATAACACTTTGCCCGACCCGGGAATCGAACCCAGGACCTCTAGATCGCACGGCACATACTTGTACCGCGAGACCACGAGGCAGTTAAAACTTGCAAATTCCTTTATTCTTACGGAGGTACTTAAGTAGTAGTATGTATAAGATTTTTGTGAAATATTTGCTGGCATATTAGACGTACCGGAAAGCGCAGCGTAGGACGTCCACCCACAAGATGGTCCGACGACCTGGTGAAGGTCGCAGATCGTCGCTGTATGCAGGCTGCCTCCAACAGGTCACTATGGAAGTCATTGGGGGAGGCCTATGTTCAGCAGTGGACTTCCTTAGGCTGATAATGATGATGATGATGATATTAAACTAGAGCATAGTTATTGAAAAGAAATGAAATCAAATAATATTATTTTTAATCTATAAAATGTCTAAAACATACATTAGATTTAATCATTTCATAATTTAGTGTACCACCCTGTTCGGAAGGCAGTCATCACTAGAGAAGAACGGACAAAAAACTCTAGTGTTGCTCTTTTCCAACCAAGAGATAGTCTACAATATTGATACAAAGACAAAATTTTCCGAATAAGAGCCGCTCATTAATACATCCTTACTTACAAGTCTAGACTTAACTGATAGTATATTTCACATTTTGAAGCAGTGATGGCCTCGAGGTTTAGGTGTGCGGTCGAGAATTTCGGCGGTCGCAGGTTCAAACCCCAGGCACACACCTTTGACTTTTCGAAGTTATGTGTGTATTCACAATGAATTATCACTTGCTTTAACGGTGAAGGAAAACATCGTGATAAAACCTGCACACCTAAGAGTTCTTAGGAATTTCTTAGGTGTGTAGTCCGCTAACCCGCACTAGGCCAGCGTGGTGGACTAAGGCCTAAACCCTCTCAGTTGTAGAGAAGGCCCTTGCTGAGCAGTGGGACGTATAAGGGCTGATGATGATGATGATATTCCACATTTACAGATGATGTCAGCTGAGCAAGACTCCTCAAAGAGACTTATCCGCATCCTGGAGATAGTTGGGTGCTGTATAATTATATTACTAGTTATTGCCATCGTAGCAGTATGCGTCGTCAAGAGGAAGACGAATGCGCGAGCAAAGCGCCGGCGACAGGAGAAAGGTGACGTCAAAAACAATGGACTTACGGAACAAATAAAATCGCTCAATAGAAACTAAAATATATTAGTGTAATTTTGTAAAATAAAATCAGTATTTTGACTCCGCGGGTATGAAGACCACATGGCCTAAAGCTATTCTCAATCCTCAAAGCTGGAATATAAGCCACCAGGGTTTTTGTTGCCTCATTTTCTTCTCATTTCCTTAAGCTCAAATCCTTTTGGAAGGCAAAGTTGGTAGAAAAAAACAAGGTTAAACAAAACAAATAAAGGTTTTTGATTAAAATGAAATTCTAATAAACCCACAATTGCAATATCAGTTTGGTTGAAAGCGGACCTATCGAGATAGCCGCAAGTTCGCTTAGGGTTCCGCAACAAATATTTTTACATACATACATACATAAACTCACGCCTATATTCCCTGAAGGGGTAGGCAGAGGTGCATTTCTGCACCCACATTTCGCCAGGTATGTATTAGTCCCACGTAATAGGGGGCGAGCCTATTACCGTTTTTCGGGCACAATTCCAGACTCCGTGCTGCTACTGAGAATATCCTAATGCAAAAACCCAATAACACTTTGACCGACCCGGGAATCGAACCCAGGACTTCTAGATCGCACGGCACATCCTTGTGCCGCGAGACCACGAGGCAGTTTTTATGATCCACAATATTATGCTTAGCGCTATGTGAAGTCCAAAATGTTTTTTTACGTTTTCTTATCCTACCCTTACCCTGAATAATGTACCTATATCGATCATTTAATTTACTTGTTATTGCCAATTTCATAGACAAATATTCTTACCCTGGAAGTTCCAATTTTGCTGTATATTTTCTGGTAATTAATGAGATTAGACTCTGAAATTTGTTGTATATTTTAGATCTTATGTTAATTTTATGTTTGTACTGCGTTATCTAAATTTACACATTGTGTTAACATCATGGGCACATTTTGAAGTGAAATCTTCTTTAGCGGCGCTGTGCACTTTTTTGGGATGGGTAAAAAATGATGAACTCGCGGCAGATCACGTGACCCTGATCGAAAATGCGTAAGACGCATTTTATAAATAAAATAAGTATTGTAAATTGTCATGTTTGTGTACGATAACGCAATAAATATTGTATTTTACCATGTAAATGATAGTACTTTTATACTGATAAATAATGCAATTCGTGCGAAAGTATTCCCTAACGATTCCAAAATATTCAAAAATGCAAGTTGTCACTTCCTCCGGCACTCCCGGAGTGCCACCCGTTTTTTTAACGTTATAAAATATCACTATGCCACCTTATCGATGTTTATTTACATCGATGAATTCAGAATTTGATCGTTGCTGTATACTAATTATCCTTGATTCAATAGAAATCGAATATAGATTTTAGCTGTAAAGTTGAGGAAGCACAGGAGTTATATTATTATTAATGAAACTGTTAATTTTTTTTATACAAATGTGAGTCAAACGAATACTTTTAACTTTTTCCTTTACAACACTGAATTCTAGATGACTAAATATGTAAATATAAAATAGCTAGATTCAAACCAAAGTAGTATATATGAAAGTATAATAAATGTTTTTTTATTTATTTTGTGTTTTAGTTGTTTATTTTAAAATATGAATGCATCAATTTCAACCCATATAAGTCCCACTGCTGGACACGGGTCTTCTCTACAAGTGAGAGGGTTTAGGCTTTAGTCCACTACGCTGGCCTAGGGCGGGTTGGCGGACTACACATCTTTTAGATGCGCAGGTTTCCTCACGATGTTTTCCTCCACCGTTAAAGTTCGTGATAATTCATTATGAATACACATTTAACTTCGGAAAGTCTGAAGTGTGCCTGGGCTTTGAACCAGCGACCGCCGAAATTTTCGACCGAGCGCTTAAACCAAGAACCCAGTGCCATCACAACTTTGCATATTTATATGAATGCGAACTATTTTTAAAATATGCAGCAGCACGAAGGTTATTTAAAGAAAACTGTAATTTTTCCTCCCTCCATAAGTATAATCAGGTATATAACTTACTCGATTTTTTTTGAAAATATCTTTATTGTAAAATCGAAACAAGTAACACATAATATCCATTTCACTTAACAAAAAAATAATATGAACTATACAAATTGCATTACTAGATATATCATTGTATAAATATTACCAAAAATATTTATTGTCATCAAATAAATGTTTCCAACACATAATTACCACAAATTATAATTTATATGATAAAAACGACCGTTACGTAAAGAAATAATGATGAAAAAAAAAACATAAAAAAAAATGTTTTTTTATCAATTGCAACATTTTATATTTTACCAATGGACTGAAGCTTATTCTGCCTGTCTACCTTTAAGGAGTCTCCTGACTAGTAGTGGGTGCATAAAATATATTATTCTTATGATAATGAACCCACATCACATTGGACATAGCCTAATGGATGCCAACACAGTGATAAGTACCACACCTATCACGGTTGAAACATGAATTACTCACCATCACAATTATCAAGCCAAAGAGACCCCTTAAAATTTTATGTATATATTATTTTGTATACAGGCTGTATTCAGACCGTGATCAGAAACTAAGGCAGGTAATAGCTACAGTGATTACGAATCCATTAGCGTTAAAAAAACACGACAAAAAAATTGACGTTTTTCTAACAACCACATACGTTTAATACCTATGGTTGTATATTTTTTGTTTTATTTCTTAGTTTTCGATCACGGTCTGAATACAACCTGTTTAGTTTATGGTCACCGCTAACTTTCTCCAAATAATTCTCTTTCATTTGGTCTTGCTTATTGCTGCTTGCTATGGTATGACTTTGCTGGCTAAGCTGTGGAATATGTTGAGCTCTCACGTGCTTCCTTCTTCAAACAGTGGAAAAACTGAACAGTCTAGCATAATATACTGACTCTCGCCATTTCATTCTTAACTAAATAATGACTTAGCAAAGTGACAACAGTGCAGATAATAAAATATGGAAACACATATTTAATTATTGGCCACTTAAATCGCCCTGTTATAAATATTTAAACAAAAAATTCTGGAATGACATAATAAGTACATAATAATCACCTTTCAGTAAATGCTAATATTAATGTAAAATTTAAAAAATCATAACAACATACAACAATTCGAAAAATTACGAGTATTTAAATGTAAAATTTCAAATATATATCTTTGCGCATAATTTTGGGGTCGAAAAGACGCTAATTGCTAATTTTCATTGGCACACGCAAATTCAGACAGTGACAGTGACAGTCGAAGTGTCAATATCAAAGAAGGTTGGCATTTAAACAAAAATAATTTATACTCCAAAGATACTACTTTCCCCGCATATATACGTAATAAAAATAGTATGTGCAATTCGAGCGAAGTTGTCGATTGCCCAAGCGAGTGCGCTCAACTTCGCTCTCGTGGGCAATCGACAACTTTTTGCACTAGTTTCACAATATACTATTAATAGTACTCACATTTGAACATGGAAGCTATTATATTATTTATAAATTTATGTGTTAGATTGGTAGTAATAACATTTATAGATTAAATTGAAATAGAAAGTACCAGGGAAACACAGTATTAGATTAGAAAGGAACAGATAAGATAGTTATATGAATAGAAAATTTTAAAAAACTTCCTACATATCATGTTTTTTAAATAAGGACATTATAGACTATAACATCTCTTCAAAATGCATTGTTATATGGCAATTATATACATGTACATAATATAATGATAAATAAACATTTTACATAGATTTTGTGCACTTCGTGTGGCAGTCTTGGGCGTTTATATGGAAGTTTATTTTATGCATGGTCGATATCGATGTCGATAAATTATATCGGACCTGACTAAAGTTGTATTTTTGAGAATATATCAATAGCTTCAATACCTTATTAACACATTAAGGCGGGAGTCGTAGTAACACGATTTATAGCTTAACCAGTTAACTGTGATTGACGAATGACGAGTATACTCGTCATGGAGAACGGGCGGTCGCCGCTTTACCGAGCATACTTTCGTCAAGATCTCCCGCCTTTAACGTGTTAAAGAGGATTACCAAAGCATAATTATCGACTTTAATTTTTAAAAAAATATCAAAAAAAAAATCATACGGCCAAATTTCGTCACAGAAGATACTTTCCACTTCGATCAAAAATAATTGATGTATCCTAATTTAGTCGATAAGTTAAAACGATTCTATCGAATCTATCGACATCGATAGTCGATGCACTCTGAGACTAGTAAGTCGTCGTCGGCTTCATATAGTGCGTCATAGAGCGTCGTGTTCTTTGAGCAGGAAATGTCCGACCAACCGCTTCTGTATGTCTGTAACGCCTCCGTATATCTGCGTGCCTCGTGCATCCCTGTCGACAACAAGCGATTAGTCGATAAATTGTCAAAAACCATATTAAAGAAAAAGCCAACACAACTTGTAATCTCAAGTCACAAAAGAGATTTATCAGCGGAGTCATCTAGCGGTGTATACAGTAATATCTGATTATAGAGTGGTCAATATTCAATATTTCCATTTTATTTATATTTCATACATTTCTATTAACTTGTAGCAGATTCTCACTGGACGGGAGAAATCAAGGAATGACAAAATTTTCGAGGTTTTAGGAATGTTTATATGTAATATGCGCTATTATACAGGGTGTATTCAAACCGCGATCGGAAACTAAGGCAGATAATAGCTGCGGTGATTGCAAACACCGTGACATTAAAAAAAACCCCGACAAAAAATAAAAAATATACGTTTTCCTTACAACCACATTCTATCCACATCCCTATCGGCCGTCATGTCTTCAGTCACCCCTGTTTCTTTCATATCACAACACACATTCTGTATTTCTTGGTAATTGCACTGTTCCATCAATAGCAACTACACTAAATTAACTAGTTCCCAAAGACTCAGAATTAGATTCGAAACTTCAAGGTTTTCTAATTCAGTGTATCCCCTGGATACAGTGGAGACTATATGACCAGGGACGACATGAAAGAAAAATTGGTGAATGAAGTCATGACAGCTGATTGGAAGGAAAAAACGTACTGCGCCAACTCCATATAGATTTGGTAACAGAGCAAGAGGATGATGATGATGATGGAGAAAAAAAATTTATCGTTTTGTTGGCTAAAGGCATTCACTTGTAGTTTTTAATTTAAAGGCATTAACCAACCCGCACTAGGATAGCGTGGTGGATTAAGGCCTAAACCCTCTCAGTTGTAGAGGAGGCTCGTGCCCAAAAGTGGGACGTATATGGGCTGATGATGATGGTGATGGTGATGAAGGTGACGATGGTGACGATGGTGATGATGATGGTAATGATGATGATGTGGATGATAATGATTCACCTGTAGTGTCTCTCAGCGGGGTAGTGTGTGGACAGTCCCCGCCCGCCGAGGATCTGCACGCAGTGGTCTGCGACGGCGGCGGCGTTCCGTCCTGCGATGTACTTGGCCATGGCGCTGTGCTTGGTGCAGACGGCGCTGGCGGCGCGGTACGTGGCCAGCCGGGCCGTCTCCACCAGGATGCACATGTCCGTCAGACGGTCCTGGAACAGCACCAGGGGTTCTTCTTCAACGCTTTATAGAAGTGAACCCGACATCATGACATTTACTTGAATGCCAGCCACCCACCACGCCAGTTGTAAAAGGAAGGCAAATCTATCATCATCATCAGCCCATATACGTCCCACTGCTGCCCACGGGCCTCCTCTACCATTGTGAGGGTTAGGCCTTACTCCACCACGCTGGCCTATGCGGGTTGGCGGACTACACACCTAAGAAATTCCTAAGAATTTTTAGGTGTGCAAGTTTTATCACGATGTTTTCTTTCAACGTTAAGACAAATTATAATTCAATGTGAATACACACATAACTTCGAACAACCAGAGGTGTGTGCCTGGGCTTTGAACCCGAGACCGCGGATATTCTCGACCGCGCGCCCAAACCTCGAGGCCATTACTGCTTTAACATCATATACTACAATCTAAAACATCGTGAGGAAACCTACACACCTAAAAAGTTAGTTAATTACTAAGGTGTGTATTCCGCCAACCTGCACTAGACCAGGGTGGTGGACTAAGGCCTAAACCACAACCAGTAGTAGATGTGCCCATGCCCAGCAGTGGGGCGTATGTAAGTGTGTTGCTGATGATAATGATGACCTAATATTGCATATATAACTTTACTTGAATAACGAATTTCTGATGGCATTTCTAAACAACGCAAAGTAATTCTTAGGGATGAAAAGGAAATTGGTTTACTGACAAAGATCATTTCAGTTCGATATTATTATGTCAAGTGATATGAGGTTATCGTCTCTTAATAAATACTTTTTTGAACAGTGTCGCATCCAGTCATCCGTCTACATCCAGGTACTATTTGACAGCCCCGTGGCGCAGTTGGCTAGACACCAGCTTGCGAAACGAGAGGCCGCGGGTTCGATCCCCGCACCGAGACAAATGTTTGTGTGATCCACAAATATTTGTTTCGGGTCTGGGTGTATGTGAGACCGAAAAGTCTCTCGTAGTTTCTGATACTCACGACACAAGGTTTGTATCTTAGTGTGGGATCAGAACTATGTATGTGACTGTTGGGTGTATTTATTTATTTATTTATCGACAACAAAGCAGAGCTCTGCAAGGTACTTACTACAGCGCTAATCGTACCTTAACTGACGGTAATCTGGTGAGGGACTTGCCGAATGCCTGTCTTTCCTTCGCGTAGTTTATGGCGGTGTCGAGAGCAGCTTGCGCAATACCTGGAAATATTTCAAAAATACTTAAATTAATTCTATTTAAATTCATAAAAAAATGGCCCATGTCTTTTCCTACATAAAAAAAAACATTTAGCAATCAGTAAAAGTGTAACACCTATTTTAGTAAGTATAAAATTATTATTTATTTATATATCTTGTTTTGCATCAGGGTAGTGATCATGATGATTTCCCCGTTAGTAGTGAATCGGACTGTTGAAGTTAAAAGTTCAGAAGGCACAATGCTTTAATCTTGAAGAAATTGCATTATGCGCACTTTAAGAGGGGAGAAAAACGTCGTGATACGTGTAAATTAGTGACAGTAATGAAACTTGACATTATTCATAATTTACCGTTTAACACCTTTATTTACATAGTAGGTGCGTGGTGTTTTCACTACCGTGGCATTATACAGGATGTATTCAGACCGTGATCGGAAACTAAGGCAGGTAATAGCAAAAAAAAACTCGACAAAAAATAAAAATTTTGACGTTTTCCATACGAACCCCGTACATTTAATACCGATTTTTTAACGCCAGGGTGTTTGTAATCACCTTAGCTATTACCTGCCTTAGTTTCCGATCACGGTCTGAATACACCCTTTTTAAGTACTCACCAACAGCATGCGCCGCTATGCCGATCCTGGCTTGGTCCAGCTGTTCCATGGCGATCTTGAATCCCTCGCCCTTCTGGCCGACCTGATACGACAGTGGGATTCGCACGTGGTCCAGTGTGACGGTGCACGCGGTCGCCGCCCTAAGGCACATGCTTCAATTCTATTTTATAAGCTCCTTTTGCTTAACGAACCAGCGATGTACATGTGTTTTTGTGAAGTGTCATTTCAAAGTGTTTGGAACAATTTTAGGTTCCATTTATGACTTGTAAATTTTAATTCATATTTAAAAGTAGTTAAATATTGAATTATATACTTTTATCGTATTTTTTAGTTGACTAAGAAATGGAAAAATAAAGAAAATATCAAGCATGTTGTTGCATTAATCAAGTCTTCCTTTCAAAATATCACATTTGTTATTTAATCTGTATGAAGCTATAATGTTGTGAGCTAAAAATTTAAAAAAAAAATATAAATAAAAAAAAAAATTGACTAAGCAGACATCTCCATAAATATATTTTCACAAAAAAAAACAAACACCTGTTAGAACAGAATATAATCCACTTTTTAGAAAACTTGCGTACTTTTACATCCTTTTTGAATATTAATCACTTTCTAATTTATCATATTAGTAGTAAGGAGCATTACCTAAGCCTAATTTTGCCGCCCTGCTTTTGAGCTATATACTATTGTGATTTTTACAGCCTAACAAATAGAAACATATTTCTTTTATACTGGAATTCAGTGTTATTAATGTAAAATTCTATCTATCTATCTTTGAATCGATCCGAATGGATGGTGCAACAAAAATATGCAATGGTTCTAATATTTATATCATATTACTATTATTATGCAGTGATGGCCTCGAGGTTTAGGCGCGCGGTCGAAAATTTCGGCGATCGCAGGTTCAAACCCCAGGCACACACCTCTCTGCCCTGTGGCAAGGGGGCGTTAGAATCCCACCACGGTATCCCCTGCCTGTCGTAAAAGCCGACTCAAAGGGGCCCTTGGGGTCGCTGGGCGCGCTGCGGGGGCGGCGCGTCCTCACTGAAAGTGACCCCGAGAGGGGCGGCGGCACTGTGGCCTGTGTACGTCGCGGGCGCCCATCCACAACCGGGGCGCCCGAACCAAGCTAGTGGGGGTGCAACTGCGCCCCCTACAACTCCGAGACGGCCGAGACAATAACGTCTCGGAGGCGCACCGGGCGGCTGCGGCATTACGGTGGGCGCTTCTCGCTCACGTACCGTGGTCGCCCCACTCGGCGCGGAGATGGCCACCGGGGGGTTTTGGTCGGTATGCCGGTTTAGGGAATTTTGTTAGGGACCCAGCCCGGCACTAACACCTGCGCGGACATGACGTCGCCGCGCGCCGGGCTGGAAGACCGGTGACCCCGACATACGCTTCCCGCCCCCCCTCCCCCGGGGCTGGCGGGAAGTAGAGCCATAAACAGCTTTCCCCTCGAGAACAAAAAAAAAAAAAAAAAAAAAAAAAAGGCACACACCTCTGACTTTTCGAAGTTATGTGTGTATTCACAATAAATTATCACTTACTTTAACGGTGAAGGAAAACATCGTGATAAAACCTGCACACCTAAAAGTTCATAGGAATTTCTTAGGTCTGTAGACCGCCAACCCGCACTAGGCCAGCGTAGTGGACTAAGGCCTAAAACCCTCTCAGTTGTAGAGGAGGCCCGTGCCCAGCAGTGGGACGTATTTGGGCTGATGATGATGATTATTATTTATAGTGATACGTATATTGTCACCCCTAAATGTGCCGCTCGAGTCAGGCCGCCCTACGCTACGCCACTGTAACACCTATGACCATTTTGAGTAAGGTTTTACGACAAATTCTCCCTTATCAATAGATACTGCTCCAAGCATTAATTAAAATTGAATCTAGTGTTAAGTGTTAGTGGCAAGCATGGAGAGTAATTCTTATGAGACACTTACCTAACGCTCATTATAGGTTCTTTTCTTCCCCTAAACACGCCTTCAGCTTCCATTGGCACCAGGAAACCTGAAGAAAAAAATCTTTACGTCAGAGAATTTCATCCTTATTGCATTTTATGTAACATTGACAGCCCCGTGGCGCAGTTGGCTAGATACCAGCATGCGGAACGAGAGCCCGCGGGTTCGATCCCCGCACCGAGACAAATGTTTGTGTGATCCACAAGTATTTGTTTCGGGTGTGGGTGTTTGTGAGACCGAAAAGTCTCTCGTAGTCTCTGATACCCACGACACAAGACTTGTATCTTAATGTGGGGTCAGAACTACATAGTATGTATATGACTGTTGGGTGTTGGCTTATTTATTTATTTCCAACCTGTATTACAGTTTTTGCTCAGAATTTCCTTAAAAGAATCACTTAACACAACTTTGCCTGTCCCGGAAATAGAACCCGGTAATGCTCAATTGCATGTGCATATTCAGAGCGTGGGTCGACAAGGCATCATTATAATGTCAATTTACGATAGACATTACGTAAAGACACTTAAGGGCATGACATAGATAAATTGTTAAATAATATTGATAAAAGTGTCCACTTTACTTTATCTGCTTGAGATAATGACAATGGAAAAAAGGTGCAACATGCAAGTCATCATAAACTCTAATAAATAGTGAAAAATATGCCAGCGTAGTTATTTAAGTATAACTTCAACTTAGGTATACTTTTCGTGGAACTTAGGGGTCATTCAAGTATTGCGTAAACATCTTTGCTTATTTTTAATGATATGGGGAATTGCGGGCTTTAGATGGCGATTACGTATGCAATATTTTTTTCTTTTCTAGACTTTTTTTCAAAATTTAATCCCGATGTAATGAATGAAAAAAAAATATACATGTACGAATGCTTACGTAAGCATGGGAGGGTGAATATGACTTGATTTCTTTTGTTGACATGTGGGAGGGGGGTTAATAACTGAAAAATTTACTTAGTTAATACTTGAACGGCCACTTACTCATAATAACTAGGTTACTAATCGTTCACAGTTGGGGGTAATCTATACAAATAAATAAAATTGGAGTGTCTGTTTGTAATATTGAAATAACCCCTTTTTAATAAATGCATATGGATGTATACAACAACAAAGGAAAACATCGTGATAAAACCTGCACACCTAAAAGTTCTTAGGAATTTCTTAGGTGTGTAGTCCGCCAACCCGCACTAGGCCAGCGTGGTGGACTAAGGCCTAAACCCTCTCAGTTGTAGAGGAGGCCCGTGCCCAGCAGTGGGACGTATTTGGGCTGATGATGATGATGATGATATGGATGTATACACGGTACATAATACCAAAATAACGTTTTTTACAATTTTTGTCTGTCTGTCTGTTTGTTCCGGCTAATCTCTGAAACGGGTGGACCGATTTTGACGGGACTTTTACTGGCAGGTAGCTGATGTAATAAGGAATAACCTAGGCTAAAAGAAAATACAAAAATATATAATAATAACTATAAAGGTGAATATCAAAATCAGTAGTTTTTGAGCTTATGCATTAGAAACAAATATCGTCAGTCTTTGATGGCAGATTTTGCCCTATATACAGATTAAAAGTTAATTGGTAAAATAACACTTACAGGCAATTCCTTTGTGCTTCAACTCTGGGTCAAATGTTCCGAAGGTGACAGTGGCTGCCCCCTCTATGGCTGACGTCACCCAGCTCTTCTTGCCGTTCAGCGTCCAGCACTGGCCATCAAACGTTGCAGATGTTTTGATGCTGGCCACATCGGTGCCGGCACCTTGAAGTAAAATACAGTCATTTTAATGTGGACGTAGATGGCCTATCTTTTGGTGAATTGCAAATTATATTTGAAGGAGTCTGAAGTCTTTTCCGTTGAGATAGTAGAACCATCCAAGTAGAAGTATGTTTAATTAAAATATAATGCTTTGACTGTTATCTAGCCATGAACTTTCCTAGACATGTAAGAAAATAGTGTAATAAACGATTCCAATTTGAATAACCCATATCTGAGATTCCAGGTGTTTGTGGTGTCTGTGTCAGATCGTTGAAGCGTAAATCTGTTGATGTTTGTTCTTTGACTTTTGAGCATAACAAGAACTCCGTAATTGCCTGGAAAATTTTCGATAAAAAATAAAATACGTACCTGGTTCACTAAGAGCGAAACAACCAAGGCAACCGCTAGTGAAGTTTCTAAGGAACATCTCCTTTTGTTCTTTAGTTCCTTTCTCGTTGACCAGGTTGGCGTATAAGAAGTTATGTATGGAGACGATCATGCCTGTGCTGGCACAACCCCGGGACAGCTCCTCCACTGCTATCGCTAAAGACAAATAGTCCAGGCCGAGACCGCCGTACTCTTTGTCCACGCACGCTCCCATTAGACCCATGTCCGTTAACTTTTTGATCTGGTTAAACATTATTATCAATCAAAAAAAGCGCCGAATATTGACTTATTTGAATATTATATTGAATATTCGCTTCCAAAGACTTACAATGCGACAGATGGAAGCATCTTATTATGAAGGTCGAGCCAGCTTTAGCAGGTCAATTATGAAATGTTTAGATTTAATGTTTTTTTAGGATTAATCTTTAGTTGTCTGTACATTTTAACATGATACTGGTCGCATATTGTTTATGCAGTGATGGCCTCGAGGTTTAGGTGCGCGGTCGAGAATTTCGGCGGTCGCAGGTTCAAACCCCAGGCACACACCTCTGACTTTTGGAAGTTATGTGTGTATTCACAATGAATTATTACTTGCTTTAACGGTGAAGGAAAACATCGTGATAAAACCTGCACACCTAAAAGTTCTTAGGAATTTCTTGGGTGTGTAGTCCGCCAACCCGCACTAGGCCAGCGTGGTGGACTAAGGCCTAAACCCTCTCAGTTATAGAGGAGGCCCGTGCCCAGCAGTGGGACGTATTTGGGCTGATGATGATGATTGTTTATGTCGAAACTTTTTTTTAGCGAGAGATCATCACAAGCTGTTGTTTAAAAAAAAAAAAAAAATTAGTATTTCTAGTCCATCAATCTGCTTTAGTCAAAAAGAAGATTACTCCAATCCTACCAAACCGCGACTAGAATATGGTTATCACAAATCAATACATGTTTCGGCTGCCCAGCTAAGAAATTCGCCGAGAAGTGATAATCTTCAAAACAACTAGTGATTGCAGTTACATATAAATTCCGAGGGGAGACCAAGAGAAAGGAACTATAGTCTCTCAAAATTACCATACATACATACATAATCTCACGCCTGTATTCCCCGAAAGGGTAGGCAGAAGTGCATTACTGCACCCACATTTCGCCACGTGTGTATCAGTCAGTGTAGGCGGCGAGCCTATTGCCGTTTCTCGGGCACATTTCCAGACTCCGGGCTGCTACTGAGAATTTCATACTTTAACACTTTGCCCGACCCGGGAATCGAACCCAGAACCTCTAGATCTCACGGCACATACTAGCGCCGCGAGATCACGACGCAGTCAAAATTAACTTAATTAATTAAGACTAACATACATACACACATAAACTCACGCCTGTATTCCACGAAGGGGTAGGCAGAGGTGCATTTCTGCACCCACATTTCGCCAGGTATGTATCAGTCCCACGTAATAGGAGGCGAACTGAGTAAAACTAGTAACAGACTAACATCATTTTTTCTAAAGAGACGGACATAAAAGCCAAACAAAACATTGACTTTGTATTATTCAAGATAGTTATTTGATCATAAAACAATACGCGATAGTCTCGATAACCTCTAAAAGTACGAAGGACGCGTGTCAAGATATACTGACGCGCAAACAGATAATTCTATACATTTACTGAATTCATGTCATAATATTATCTTGAATATCGGACGATTGTAGAATAAACTTAGCGAGAGTTCAATACCCAAGTATTGAAGTAAAGCAGGAATATAGACAATCATGGATATACTGGAGGACTAACGTACACTGGAGGATAGCCGCCCATAAAAGTCTAATTTTTTTTTTCTTAAATCTCGAAATCAACGTAAATGGAATCTATGCAGTATTTTCGCTTTCTAGTAATTAATATCACAGTTTTTCAGATTTATTTCAAACATATTTTTTGCTTTCCAATCTTTCGAGATAAAAGACAACGTAATAACTTTTATTGTTGACAATACATAAATATGAAGGCCGCGTCATTTTCCTTGTTACTTGACTTTAATTTTTTTTGACCTAGATATTTACGCGGTTGAGATTAAATCTCTGCGATCGTGGGTCCAAATTTTTACAATAAAATATCGCTCACTTTAACGCTAGAATAAAACATCGTGAGGAAATCTATGATAAAAGTTTTTCTGAATTTCGTTTCGTAGTATATTGCTCTTTCCTCTTGCTCTCTATAAAGTCATACGATAGAACTTTAACCGTTAATTTTCTTTTTTGTTAATGCAATTGTTTTGTATTTTTGTTTGGGTGACTAAGAACATAGGCTTTCCAAGTATACCCGGTCCGGTTCGGTTAGTTCAACATAGTGTGCAAGTACAAAACACGTTTATTGCTTTAACCTTAACTATTTAACTGCTCGTTTTGAAGACACGGATTAAACATACTATCTCAGAATTTATGTTGGCGACTAATGGATAAGCATTGTTTATCAGTTGCAAATGTATATATCAATAGCTAAAAATGTCTACACGATAACGGAGATAACATGACTGATATGTGATTGTAGATTTTCTTATTGTAGCTCTTTAGCTCTGCTATCTAAACAATCGTAGATACGTATATTAACCTTCTTGAAAATATGTGCAAACTCTACGAGGGCAGTCCGATAAGTACTTAGCCTCACCGCCCGATGGCACCACTATCGTAAGATAAATTTACCATCATGTAGCACATCTTCGTAGACGGCTATTGTCAAAATTTCAGCCGAATTGGATTTGTAGTTTTGTTTTGACCGCGTGTGTAAGCGGACGTGTCCGCGGATTTTCGAAAAATGGAAAAAGAGCAATATCGGCCGGTGATTTGATTCTTGTTTTTGGAAGGGAAATCGCGCAGCGATATCAAAAAGCGCTTGGATGCTGTTTACGGTGACTCTTCTCCTTCAATGGCGACCGTCAAAAATTGGTTTAACGAGTTTCAACGTGGTCGCACGTCAGTTTTTGATGAGCCACGCCCAGGTGCCCCAAAAACGGCTACCACGGAGGATAACGTGAGAAAAGTCCCGATCTTGTATTGGCAGACCGCCGATTGAAGGTGCGCGAGATAGCTGAGACAGTAGGCATCTTAAAAGACCGCGTGGGTCATATCCTGCATGAAATATTGGGCATGAGAAAGCTGTCGGCTCGATGGCTGCCGCGTTTGCTCACTTCGGACGACAAGCGCATCAGTGACACAACTTCAGAGCAGTGTTTGACACTGTTTAGGTGCAATCCGAAGGGGTTTCTGCGTCGTTTCGTGACCGTCGACGAAACATGGATTCACTGGTACACACCAGAGACCAATAAACAGTCGAAACAGTGGACTTTACCCGGCGAATGTGCTCCGAAGAAGGCGAACACTGTCCCATCGGCCGAAAAGGTGATGGCCACCGTTTTCTAGGTTTCACAAGGTGTGATTTACATCGACTACCTGGAGAAGGGCAAAACGGTCACAGGGCTCTACTATGCCGAACTATTGGGCCGATTCAACGCTGAATTGTAGAAAAAACGGCTCCATTTGGCGAAGAAAAAAGTGCTCTTCCACCATGACAACGCACCGGCTCACACCTCCGCCGTCGCAACGGCCAAATTGGTCACATTAGGCTACGAACAGCTGCTCCATCTACCGTATTCTCCAGATTAGGCCCCGTGTGACTTCTTTTTGTTTCCAAACTTGAAAAAGTCCGTCGCCGGACAGAAATTTGAGTCGAATGAGGAGGTTATCGCCGCCACGGAGGCCTACTTTGTAGACCTCCAGAAAACGTTCTTTTCAGACAGCTTAAAGAAGTTGGAGCATCGCTGGGTCAAGTGAATCGAGTTGAAAGAAGACTGTGATGAGAAATAAATCGCCACTTTTCCAAAATTTTCGTTTTTCTTTTGTAGGCTAAGTACTTATCGGACTGCCCTCGTATTTCGTAATTTGGTTTCATGTTCATAATCGTGATGGCCTTGAGGTTTAGGCACGCGGTCGAGAATTTCGACGGTCGCGGGTTCAAACCCCAGGCACACACCTCTGACTTTTCGAAGTTATGTGTGTATTAACAATGAATTATCACGTACTTTAACGGTGAAGGAAAACATAGTGATGAAACCTGCACACCTAAAAAGTTCTTACGAGTTTCTTAGGTGTGTAGTCCGCCAACCCGCACTAGGCCAGCGTGGTGGACTAAGGCCTAAACCCTCTCAATGGTAGAGGAGGCCCGTGCCCAGCAGTGTGACGTATATGGGCTGATGATGATGATGATGATAATACAAAAATAAACAGCGTGTACAATTGGGATGATTTTGTCATACCAATATCAATAAGAAGTCTGTCGAGGCACCTTAAATCCTAATATGAAACATGACTATACCTATATATGTGTACGAAACAACAATACCGAGGATGGACGAAGATAGTCGAGAATCGTGTTTAATGGTTGACATTGAGGGGGGTCCATGTCGAGCCCTGTATGATGACGACCCAGGCTGAAGACGATGGTGAATTCAAACAACCAGTAAACATTGTTTTTGTTTCTTATTAACACTTCGATTTTCGGGCCAGTCTGCGGTTTGTTTCGTGATTGTATGATCGTAATGAAATAAGTATCGAGTAGTGTATTAATCTGCAATTCAAATTTGTAGTAAATTTATAACAAAATGCAGTAAGGAAGGTTCAAACTTTTTTACTGCATAATTGGTGAATTTTTATATCAGTTTTCGATGTCTTAATATGAGCAAAAATATTTTTAACCATTATCACATTTGTGGATGAAGCATTTAATCCGTTATCTTTGGATGTATGACAGTTCACTTATTAGGGATTTCGTATCAGCAGCATTGATTGATAGCGGGTTTTATTCACAAACAACTCCTGACCAATGAAATATACAAATATAAATGCAAGCGATATTGACTGACCTTGCGGTTAAAGTAAAGGGTCGAGTGGAGAAACCGGAAAAAATAATATGCCCATCTATGTATAACTTGAAATACAAACTATTCCAAGACGTGGGACCTTTACGAAGTTTACGTCCCATACTACAGTTGCTACACAACAGTGCATCTGCCAAAATGATCAGAATTCTTAACATCCAAAAATTTAAATTTAAATTTAATTAAAATTGAATACAACTAAATAAATGGTGCCAATATTATTACTTGATTAACATGTTAGTAATAAACATTTGGTTAGTAGTGTTTATTTACAATTAGTGAACTCCTACCTATTTTGACAAGATAACACTTGAACGAATTACCAATATTTCCTTTTAGTTAATAGCTTTTTTGTAATTGTAATCAGGACGGCATAGTGATGTTTACCAGATGAAGTAAGGACTGACGCAATCTTAGATTACAGTATGTATAGGCCAGCTTAACAGAGATTGTAACCGTTCCAGTTTTATTGACAACCAATACGAACCAGTTCAGTTGTTCTGTTTTGTTACTTAAGCAAATTAGCAGCGAGCTTAACATTTCTTATTTTTGAAATATTTTTCGTATTTTTAAACGTACGTATTAAATTAACTAAAAACAGGCTGAACATAAAGACACTTCGACAATATTTTCTATTTAGTTCTCATGATACGAAACGACGTATAAGGCTACTATTTTAATAGAAGGAATTTTGGTTGAAAAATTTATAATGATTGTGAGTCTCATAATCATTTTGAGTGGAGATTTTGAACCCGTTGCTCTTGGTTGCACAGGCAATTTTAACCATCTGAGAAAGTAGTAGTGGACCCATGTGAACACTCTTTGTATTTTTCTTTCGATATACTTAATAAGCAATGTATACTCACCGCTTCGAACGGGAAAAGGCCTTCCTTATCATGTTTAGCTGCATTTGGTTTTAAATAATTATTGGCAAAGTTCCTCGTCAGATCTTGAATAGCCTTCTGTTGATCAGTGAGCTCGCAAGTGAAGCTTCTGCTTTGTATAGCCAATGTTTTGATACATTGTAGGGAATACGCTGAAAAATATTATCTATAAATAGGAAGCAACTTATAAATATTATATTTTTATAAAAGTAATAGTCGTCATCAGCCAAAATACGTCCCACTGCTGGGCACGGGCCTCCTCTACAACTGAGAGGGTTTACAAGTAATAATATTTATCATAAATTAACTTTAGTGTTTTAGTCTTGGCGAAAACTTTAAAAAGATGACAATAAAATTGCATGGTTATTTTTTTCGATAGTAGGCGAGCGTAGTGTAGAATTATACCCAGCCGAGAGGTATACTTGATACTGATATATTGAAATAATAAAAATACTCTTGATACATTCAGACTCTTTACGTGCGCGCTAACCCCTCTATTCCTAGAACATGTAGGCGGAGCAATCAGTAACGCATCATTTGAACGCATATTAGTCTTAGTTTTGTGTAGTTGGCAAACAAGCACGCATATATTTGATCGTGGTAGGTACCTCTGTACCTCATTCACTCCTTCTAGAAATCGCCTAACCGGCAAACATTTGGATAAATTTATATTTTTGGGAAGCACTGCAAAAACACTTTTTCATAAATTCCTATAATTTTGTACTCATTAATAAAAATACCAATACATGTTACGATTTTAATTCTAAATTTTCCAAAAACGATTTGATACATGTAAGTATCAATACTTGACGACCAATACCGAGTAAGTATCGATACTTGACGACTGATAAGGGGATCGAGTAGAAGTATCGATACCTTAATGGTATTGTTTCATCCCTAGGAGGAGGTGCATTTATTTTCTGTACCCATAATCCATGTTACGTAAATTTTTGTGTTTTGTTTACTTTAATGTAATAGGCAGCGAGATTCGACCTTCATCTACTATAATTGGAATATTTTTAGTAAAGAAATAGATGGAACAAGGAAGAATATAGACTAAACACTAGGTTCAATCACTAGTGATATTAAAAATCGTAATTGTATTATGATGGAACAATATTTCTAATCCTTATTTACACATTTTTGTTTTGCACATGACTAAAAACTCACACACTACATCTCAAATTACAATTGTTTTTTTTTTTCAAAGATAAAAATAGATTGCACGAAGTTATGCAATTAGTTAAACACATTAAAAAATGTCAAGTTAACTTTATGTATGAGGCTTTTGGCTGCTCAAAATGTGACCAGAATAATAAGTTTGCAAAATATATTTGCTATTGTTTTCCTTCTCATTTTAAGTTTACAGCACATATTTGAGAATAAAAAATGACATTAAATCTGTTAACTGTGAAGTTGTAACTTTTTACCCATAATACACTGTATGTGTAAATAAATGTTATTGTGGAACATAATAAATAATGATAATACAATCTTGAATAAAAATAGGGAAGAATAATGAAGAAGGCAGAATTTGTAACTTAGTTTAGAATAACGCTGAGAAGAATAAGACATCTAGAGAACATTAGGTTTTGATCAACAAGAATCAATAACAGATATTTCTTATGACCATGAGACCATGATTATTTTCATCATCATCATCATTATCAGCCTAAGGAATTCCACTGCTGAACATAGGCCTCCCCCAATGACTTCCATAGTGACCTGTTAGATGCAGCATCTTGTGGGTGGACGTCCTACTATATGATTACTTTACAACCAATAAAAAAAAAACAAATATGAAGCTAGTTTTAAACTGTAAATCTATGCTTTCTGATCAATCTTTTAATGTAAATCTGAAAATGTACACTGTCGTGCTTTACTATCTTAAATACATTTTAATTAAATATAAAATGCATATTCATAACACATACGTAAAACTATAGGTTCATTAAGCAGATACTTACACGTTAATTTTGAAGTTTTCAATAAAGCACATGTAGCCATTTCGATATTATATCACAAAACTTAAATCACCAAATACGGCACTCCAATGACACTGTACTCATTCAAATAACGATAATGTATGATAATGGGCCAAGGGTAACGAAAAATATATACCGTCGATAAAATATTGTAAATGACTACACAGAAATTTACAGTTTTACGATAAATTTAACTTCAGTCGAGACTTCGTACAGGAATCAAGAGATATCTGCAATGAATTTATGATTATCAACCTTATCAGTGAATTTATTTATGTTACGAGTCTAAAAGAGTTGTATCAGTAGTAAAAGCCGTCTCGGATTGTACACAAATGTAGAATTTGAGGTTGATAACACAAATTTGGGATTGTTATTAAAATTAATAAAATCGCTTTTGCTACTTGAAGAATAAGGACGTTTCTAGATGTAAATTGTAAACATAACTTTGTCAAAATTTGGTTAATGTCAATGTCATTTGTGTTGACATTTCACTGTTAACAGAGTAACGTTCGAATTTTAGTACCTAAAATATTTTTTATATAATGCTAACAAAGCAAATTACACTAGTAGGTACTTTAAAATTCCTCAAAAATAATTTTGAAAATACGCTCTATATTAAACGTGTTGTTCAAATTGTGATAAAGATAAACATATCTAATAAATAAATGCTGCAGATGCAAATGACGCAACTCGTAACTACTAACTATTTGACAGCTGTGAGCTGACATATGA
The DNA here is from genome assembly GCA_907164795.1 of Hemaris fuciformis. NCBI lineage: Eukaryota > Metazoa > Arthropoda > Insecta > Lepidoptera > Sphingidae > Hemaris > Hemaris fuciformis. The sequence continues at coordinate 3,120,782 of OU015440.1, read as the reverse complement.
CACTTCAATAAATTTCGATTTTGCATCTTTTTTCATTGTAATTGTATATTTTTCATTATATTTTGTGATTTATTTAATAGATAATAACAATGAGACCCTGAAAAACAATGTAGTGGTAGTTATAAATCTATATACGAAATTAAAATCATATCGCGACGGAACTAAACACATAAGGATTATTTTCGCGTTGTGTTGAAGAAGTTTCTTCGTAAACATGACTTCGATTCTGGATCAGTACGAGCAAGCATCTCAAGCTACGCAGCGCGTGAGACCTGTCGCTGAACCAATGATATCTTCTGGGTACATCAACATGCCGTTAGAGGACAATGTCCCGATGTTTTCCAAACAGAAAATGAAGTTAAACCCAACGGATTTAATTACTCATGCAGCGGTCTCCAGTGATAATTTGGTGCTTGCTATGGCTAATGGAAGACTGTTCAGGCTTGACCTGAAGGCCCCTGATTGTGAAACAGGTAAGGTAAATTAAATATATAATAATAATAAATAATAAATTTTATTTGGTGTAAAAGCGTTTTACAATGTGTTCAAAATAAATAAAAAATAATTGATTGGCAGATAATTAATATAGAAGAAAGTTTTTTTTTCTCTTAGATATTTTAAATTTCACTTTATTTAAAAATAAAGCAGTGCTAAGGCTGTAGTGAAACTAAATGTTTTGCCTTTAAACCTTTGTAGAATAACTTAACTAAGCAAAAGACACTGTTCGATTGAAGTTATTTATTTGAAAATTGTGTTTGAGTCCTCCTTTGCTTGCCCACTGCCATGCCCTTTTTAAGGTCCCATCTATGTCTCTATTCCATTTATTTCATCTGTACCCAAATTGGTAAAGTAGGTTTTAAGTTCACATGTCTTATATTTCATTAACAATCATACCTTTTGTCTTTATATTGTAATGTATAGATGGCAGGACTTAACAAATCTTTAAAAAAAGTTAAAACCTTTTTAAAGCCTTTTAAGTTTTATAGGTGTCACATACCATAGACTGAAAAACACTGGCTTATCTTATCAGAGAATGTTAATTTTGTAGCTATTGTGAATATTTGTCCTCATTTTACATGATAATAAAGTAATTAATTTCCTCTTTACTCAATGGTAGCCCAATTTTTTTGACCTAATAAATATTTAATTTATTTAAATTGGTTATTTAGGGCATTCCAACAATAATAGTAATGTCCTTTAATTTCTTTATTCTCATAAATTTTACTTTCCCTTCCTGTTTTGCTATAAGCTTACTGTTTATCATGTATACATAAAAGCCACTTAAACTTTTTTATTTCCTACTGTTTTAAACTTTGCTTTAAAGATAAATTGTATTTTTATGTGTATTTTCCTGCTTTCCAAAACACCAAATATATACCACTGAAAAAACTATTTCCTATCATGAAATGTATGGCTTTGATAAAGATAATATGTCAGTAATAATATAAATGTGTGTGGTTATAAATGATGAAGTGCTTAATCATTTTGCACTATACAATTATTATTCACAAAATTTTAACAACAAGTTTCCTTATTGCCAACAAACACCAAAGATCTGGTTTTAGCCAATAAATACATATTTAATTTCAATTTGCTGATACACACAAACAAAAATTTGCACTTTAAAAAACCATGTACATATTATGCGACTGTATTCATTTATTAGTTTGAAAAATTAAATAAAAATGTTTCATTATAAACTGAAACATTGTCAAAGTTGCAACAAATAAATCTGTCTGAAAATATGCAATAAATTCAGAGAAGTCATTGCAATATTTGAGTTTGTAGGTAGTGTAACAAATATTTGTAATTTTATTTATACAAGTATCTCAACTCATCCTCCTCATGGATTGCTGAACTTAGATTTTATTGCTTAGGTGCTAGACTTTCCGTAAACAGTCTGGCTGTCTGCCAAATATTCCCTGTCTCGGTAGATAACTTACAACCCATAAAGAATAATAAATGACTTTATTTACTATTGTCGTTTTATGCATTCCCATATAGATTTTATCTTTGAGAAGAGAGTATGGTGTATTTTACATAGTTGTTTATACAAATAAGAACTGTATTTGTCTGGCACATTAGTTGCCCTAAAATTATATTGCCTTATTCCTTTACAGAACATTTGAGAAAGGGAAACATTATTCCAGAGTTGTTGGATAAGTTGCCAGACAGAGAAATTGACAAGTGAAAGTTTAAAATTAGGCACCATCCACAATAAGTTTCAATTTTTTAAGGGTTAATATAAAATATAAAATATGGCATTGCATTTCCATTCAGTATTTAGATATGTCGGGGGAGAAGGGGCTTTGAAATATTTTTAAAATGTGTGACATCATTGTTGCTGACATTACAATTGTTGGTTTCATAATGATAATTCATATTTATACTGACAATGCTGATAGCCCAGTATTGTTACGAATAGTAGTGACATCGTTATTATTGTAGGATTTATTTTGAAAAGTGATTTTAAACAATCAACTTCAATCAAAATGCCTTTTATTTCCCAATAAATCTGTTTAGTTTCTGTTAGTTTGCTGCCCGCGCGTAGACGGACGAATGCCTCGCTCCGCTGCAGCGGGCGGCTTTCTATATACACTGTAGTGGGGGCGATCGCTTGTGAGTCATCCTTTTTTATGAAAGACAAGATCAGATCAGCGGTTTTGCGCCGTTAGATATAATATACTTCATCATAATCAGCTCTTAACAATTGAGAAGGGTGCTTACCCTTTAGACTACCACACTTGCTTAGTAAAAACTGTTAACTTTGCCTACTTCACAAATTAATACTAGTGAGTGCGTATGATTTGAACCTGCATTATTGGGTACCTATGAAAATGATTTAACAAAAAAGTTACTTATGTGTTTGAATAGAGTTAAATTGTGATCATTAAACAAATCAACAACAGGCAGAACACTTTTAGAAGACTGATACAGTGGTAGCTTGTAAATAGTCAACAGATCTATATTTTATTTTATTGATTAAAAGCACATATATTTCTAGAGATTCAATAATAAAATATATTTTTTTAGTGGTAATTCTGTTCATGCCTTATATCTTTCTAGAAATCCACTACACGAAATTTGTGCAAGCGAATTCAAAATTGACTGGATTATTCCTGGATCCTTTGGGTCACCACCTCCTAATGGCTTTTGCTGCGAAAACCAAGGACGGCTACCCGGAGCTGGTTTACCTTCATCAGAAAAGCATGAAGCTAAAATCAGTGAGCAAATCCCGTAACTACGAAGTAACCGAAGTGGGTTGGAACATTGAAAACACCTCATCTACAACAACTGGACCTATACTGCTTGGGACGTCTCAGGGACACATCTTGGAAACTGAATTGGAAGCCAACAGCGACAAAATGTTCACGGCAAGCGAACAGTATTGGAGACAGGTAAATTTCAAAGGATTTATATATGCCATGGAATTCAACTCCTTCTAATATAAAGGAATGTTTAACATAGCAATTAGTATATTAATGTTTTCTAGATACATAATTTTATTAGTGGGAAATCTGGCTATTAAACTTGGATAGCCAGACAAATTTTCGTAGTAGTCTTTAAATTTTATAGTGAGATTAATTTAATCTTTAAATTTTACGAATCGATACAATTATTTTGTTTCGTTACGTGTATTAATTTGAAAATTTAATTTTCCTTCGTTTCTGTCACAAGCTGCCCAACTATCTGCCACTGTACGGAAGCAAAGAAATTGACGGATTGGTAAATAATGCGTGTCCTATGCTTTTTCTGTTGTGCATGCCACTTTTATTTGTTTTCTTTGTATAATTTGCATTTATCTATTTTGACGTCAGTTGAGATTATTTCCAAAGATTCATGTTTAATAGCAGTGAAGATGGTTCTTTCTGTGCACTGGTGAGGTAAGCCGCAAAAATCCACTATTGTTCACAAAACTATGTCATAAATAGGTAAACACAGCTGCACTACCAAACACAAAATCATACTTAAAGCAATATTATCGCAAGCGATTTCGACTGCTTAATCTATCAGGACAGTATGTATTTCAACGGCTTCTTCCTTGCAGATATTTGACATCGGCAAAGGTCAAGACACGCCTATCACCGGCATACAGTTCGACAGGGTAGGAACGACATCGAAATACTTCATATTTGTTACAACACCCACACGTTTGTACCAGTTTATTGGTCACGCAGTCATCACTGATGGCAAACCGTCCCTCCAGTCGGTGTTCTACGCGTACTTGACCATTCCAGAGACAGGTTTCCATGAGATACCTTCGACCTTGAAGTACTCCAAGCTGCAGTTCTTCTTTGATACCAATAACAAGCCGAAAACATTCGCTTGGTTGACGGAGCCTGGGATATTTTATGGACAGGTAAGTGTTTGGAATCTATTATTATTAGCTCCATCTACTTTATCTTACTTTCAAGTTACATCATCATTATCAGCTTAAGGCCGTTCACTGCTAAACAAATACGTATTTAAATTAGTAATTTTATGATTATTAATTTTTTTACTGACCATTGTTTACCAGTTGGATCCAACATCGCAGCAGAACTCCAACTCACTAGTAAAGCACGGGTACCTAGTCTCGTATCCCTCTGGACCGGATGGCAAAGAAAGCCCCCCGCTTTCATTTGTCCTTACAGAGTTCCACGCCTTGCTCATGTACTCCGACCGAGTAAAGGTGGTCTCTCTATTGAACCAAGAGTTGGTACATGAAGATGTTTACTCCGAGGTCCACGGCAAGCTGAAAACAATCATTAGAGACGTGCTGAAGAGGACAATATGGGTCTTCACCGACAAGACAGTATTCCGATACAAAATTATAAGGGAAGAACGTAATTTATGGAGGATATATTCTGATAAGGAACAATTTGATCTTGCCAAACAATACTGTGATAACAATCCCGCTTTTCTAGACATGATCAATGTGAAGCAAGCTGAATTGTTGTTCTCAAAAGGCGAGTATAAAAGAAGCGCTGAGGTATTCGCAGAAACGCAAAGAAGTTTTGAAACGATATGCCTCAAATTCCTAGAGTGTGAACAAATAGATGCCTTGAAAGTGTACTTAATGAAACGACTTGAGTCACTCAGCGAAGATGACAAGACGTTGATATCAATGATAGTCATATGGATGATAGAGCTATATCTCTCCCAGCTAGGGCTACTACGACGAACCGGTCAAGGAGACAGCCAGAGATACCACGAAATACAGAGCGATTTTGAAGTGTTTCTACTCCAACAGAAAGTGGCTAAGTGCATGCAACACATCAAGTCTGTAGTGTACGAGCTGATGTCGTCGCACGGAGATAAGCAGAATCTTCTGAAACTGACAATCATAAACGAAGACTACGAGAACGTAGTAGCGCAGCACATATACAAGAAGAATTATCTGGAAGCAATCAAAACGCTGCAATCTTTGAAGAGACCGGATTTGTTCTACCAATTCGCGCCGGAGTTGATGGAAGAGTCTCCGAAGCATACGGTAGATGCCTTAATTTCCCAGAAGGATAGGTTGAGTCCATCGAAGCTGTTGCCTGCTTTCCTGTCGTGTCAGAACGACGAGGCGCACGTGTCGGAAGTGACGAGGTACTTGGAGTTCATTCTGCAGCACTTCAACGTGAAAGACAAGGCTATACACAACTATCTGTTGACTCTGTACGCGGAACATAACCACGAGGCGCTGATGAAGTACCTCGCGCGCCAAGGACAGGATATTGCGTTGGTCAATTACGATGTACATTACGCGCTAAGGTGAGTCCCTTTTTCTTTACTCTGCGTAATAAATTTTTATAGACAACAATTATTAGTACGATTACCCTTCTGTAAATACTACATTAATAATGAAATTCATGAAATATGCAAAATAACTCACTAAGTACAAAAATGAACGACGATGAGTGTACGATGAGACACAATTTTTTAAATATATTATCACATACTTAATAGTTGACCACAAGTTTTTTCTCGAGCATGTCTACATAAGGCCTTACCCTTCATCCTCTTAGATGGCCCACATCCAGCAGACAGATAAACATGGCTATTATTATTATTTCATGAGCAACATGGTCATTATTACACCACCTTGTGAAACGAGAGGGTTCGATCCTTTCAAGTCAAATGTACCATGTGAACCATAAATATTTGTTACGGGTGTTTGTGAGACCGAAAAGTCTCTCGTAGTTTCTGATACCCACGACACAAGACTTGTATCTTAATGCGTGGTCAGAACTATGTATGTGACTGTCTGGTGTATTTATTTATTCCAGGTTATGTCGTGAGCGCAACTTGCCAGAAGCGTGTGCGAAGCTGTCCGCGTTGCTTGGTCTTTGGGAATCTGCCGTAGAATTGGCGTTGCAGGTCAACGTAGAATTGGCGAAAAGCGTTGCAGACCTGGCCGACACCGTAGAGACACAACGACAGTTGTGGCTCAATATTGGTATGATCAACATCATCATCATCATCAGCCCATATACGTCCCACTGCTGAGCACGAGCCTCCTCTACAACTGAGAGGGTTTAGGCCTTAGTCCACCACGCTGGCCTAGTCCGGGTTGGCGGACTACACACCTAATAAATGACTAAGAACTTTTAGGTGTGCAGGTTTCATCACGACGTTTTGCTTCACCGTTAAAGTACGTGATAATTCCTTGTGGATACACACATAACTTCGAAAAGTAAGATGTGCCTGGGGTTTGAACCCGCGACCGTCGAGATTCTTGAACGCGTGCCTAAACCTCAAGGCCATCACAACTTATTATTATTTGGTATTCATCACGACATTGGTATTATACGAAAATTTTAATATATATATTTAAGTCTGTGGCAATCGATAGGTCCCGGATTCGGATTCCCTGGTTGGGCTGAAGGTAGTTATTCGGTTTTTGCAAAAAAATATATTCGTAAGCATCTGAAAGTCGGCAATAGTCTTTTTGGTCATATTTCCAGACCTCGTGCTGCTACTATGCATTCATAATGTAAGAAACCAATTAACACTTGCCACTCGGGAATCGCACCCTGGATCTCCAGATCAAAAGGCGCATTTTTACCAGGCAATCTTGAGGCAGCTGTGTGAAATGTTCAGCAATAAAAAAATACCATTATAAATTAAAAACACTTAATGCCATGCGATTTCAAAAACGCTAATATTTTTGTTCAGCTGAACACGTGATAATGAAGAACCAAGATCTGAAAGAAGCAATGAGCTTCCTGCAAGAGTGTCCGCTGATTAAAATTGAGGACATCCTGCCGTTCTTCAGCGACGTCGTCACCATAGACCACTTCAGAGAACCAATCTGCCAGTCCTTGCAAGTGAGTGTCATGAGAATAATTTTATTCATTAAATTCATACCAGTTAAGTTGATATTTTTATCAATCTTATCTCTCATAATATTTCTTTTTTTAAATAATTATTTTAATTATTGTAGGAATATAACAACCAAATAGAAGAAACGAAAGCGGAAATAGAAGAAGCAACTAGGTCGGCCGAATTGGTAAGTAATCAAATTCAATAATTTTGTATGCATAGACAGAGCGAGCAAAGTTTGATGAAAACTGGCAGTTTGTTTCAAACATGATTGTATTTTTGAAGTTATACTTCTTTTGGCGCGTTAGGGAAAAATTATGAGAGTAAATTTTTACCATGCGCGAGCACACCGTCACCAAAAGGTTATTCAAAAAAAGTTTATATGTTTTAGATTTTAAAAATGTAGAATAGTGACAGTAATAAAAAGGGATTGCCATATTTATTAGTTGTCAAATATTTGTCAGTGCGTGCAGAAATGTAATATGTTGTGTAAACTATGAACTATGTATGTGACTGTTGGGCGTATTTATAAGTTTTACTTCAGTGGTGTGGTATAACTTCTAACGCGTGTACATAAGTACACACGCACTTTTTTATCTTTAAATCTTTATATATTTATATTTCTTCAGAATAAAAATTTATTATATTGAATCATGTGTTGTCGACATAGATTATAATAAATTCGCTATTTCGGGGGTAGAAATTGGTGATAGTAATAACATTGTGTGTGTGTGTGCGGCAGGTCCGCGCGGAGCTGCAGTCGTTCCGCGGGCGCAGCGTGCGCGTGTGCGTGGCCGACGCGTGCAGCCTGTGCGGCCTCACGCTGCTGCTGCGCCCCTTCTACCTGTTCCCCTGCGGACACAGCTTCCACAGCGACTGCCTCACCGCAGAGATCATGCCCATCCTCGGTACCCGACTACCCACGCATACACTACATACATACTCATTTATTCTATCAAGTGCGATGTCACTTTCATCATCATCACCATCAGCCCATATACGTCCCACTGCTAGGCACGGACCTCCTCTACAATTTAAATTAGCAAATGGGTTTAGGCCTTAGTCCACCACTAAACAAATTCCTAAGAACTTTTTTAGGTGCGCAGGTTTCATCACGTTTTCCTTCACCGTTAAAGTACTATAAATGACAATTCATTGTGAATACACACTTAACTTCGAAAAGTCGAATCTTGGCGGTGCCAATTCTCGAGGTCATCACTACATGTCACTTTACCGTTCTAATAAAAAAAAAACAGGGTTCTTGGGATAGGGAAAGTAATCATTTTTTGTAGTGGAAAGTGCTATATTTGTCTATATAGAGCTCTGGACATATTGAGACTTTGGGAACCCCTATCATTTATTAGGGTTGTTAAGAATATATGTCTCTTTTTAAAGAGCATACTTATTTAATATTCTGAATAAACGATCTCTTTTTCAGCAATCAGGAAAAAATCAGGCTAGTTTTAGTTTCATCGAAATAGTGTAGTGTTTTTCTTGCATGACATAAACATACGCGGGCACTTGAATCTCTAGACAAAAGCGAATATTCTGTGAGCGTGATAGATCAAATGTATAGAAATGAATTGTCATGTATCATTGATTTTATATAAGCCTCTTGAAGACAAGCGCAGTGAAGTGAAATAGTGTTGGATAAGCTCTTACATATGAATTAATTTGAAACTTTCAGGCCCATCTCGCCGCAATAAATTGGCCGATATACAACGCCAGCTCGCTGTGCTCAGCAACATAGAACTATCGACTGTCACTTCCAGCGGTCTGCCGTTCCGCGACGAGTTGAAAAACAAAATGGACGACATAGTTGCGAGCGAATGCATATTCTGCGGCGAATACATGATCAACTGCATTGACAAACCCTTCATACCTGACGAGGACTGGGACCGGGTTATGAGGGAATGGGAGTGAACTGAAGACGAAATATTTATTGTCTGTGGATTTTTGTTGCCAGTGTTTTTTCTAGAAATGTATGCATTTTTGTAATTAAAAATACCAAAAAAATATTCGTATTATAAAGGATATTGCAATCACTAGGCATAAGCCAATGATCGCCTGTTTTTGTTTATAAGATTTTAGGTAACTTTATTTACTATTTTATTTTATTAATACAAGCACATAGTGTATGTTTATTATTATGTATCATAACGATCGTATCAAATTAGAAAAAAAAATGGACTTCACTTAGTCTCATTTTTAATATAACTTGTAAGTATAAAGACATTGTATAAAATAAATGAATATAGTCGAGGGTCTGAATATACATAAGTTTAAAAGATCCTATTGCTTTTCTAGCACTTATTTATTTCCTGTGATAAGAGTTTAGTTAAGTTCGCATGTATCATATTAGTATGAATAAAGATATAAAATAAGAAAACGTTTTCGTATTTATAATTTATTGACAAAATTGTGTTATCAAGTAAATGATAAACAATAAATTAATTAAATATTAGGATCCGCTCGGAGACCATCTCAAATCAGGACAACAAATCTCTTTACACATATGTTTTAATATTAAAAACGTAACTTGTACAAACATAAACAATACATTGTCAATACCTGTGTTATTTAGCACAAAGAATTAACACGAAGATGAAGGAAGGCAGATATTTGAGACCACGTGCGGCGAATTATGCTGTGTATCTTGTGTATCTACATGATATTTCACTAAAGCAAACTATGATTATTGACTAGCAGCGCCATCCACTTCCATCACTTGCGAATCCCTTTTATCACCTTTGTCGTCGACTTGCATTGCTTCAATTTTGTCCCCCTTTTGTTCTTCAGATTTCTTATCTGTTTGTTCTACGTTTTCTTCCTTATTACTATCCTTAACTGTATCTGTCTTATCTTTACTCTTGTCCCTCTTCTTGACAGTTTTATTTACTTTCTTGGGACTGGACTTTTTATCTTTTTCGTCAGCTTTTAGTTCTTCTGGCTTCGTTTCAGTTTTTTCCTCGGTAGCTTTATTGTCGTCGGGTCGCGTGTCAGCCACTTGTGGTTGTGGGACCTCTTTATTTTCCGCAGGCGCAGCCTCCTTGTCATTAGTTTGTGGGATTTCAGTTTTTTCTTCTGTCGGCTTTGGCTCCTCTTTCTTTTCGTCCTGTGCTGGCGCAGCAGCCGGCACTGGTGTCTTCTCTTTTTCTGATTGGGACCCTGCCTGTGGTGGTTTTTCTTCTTTGGTGCTTTCCTTCATTTCTACTTCTCCGTTTGCAGTCACTTGTTCAGCCACGGCAGGCACTTCTGGCTCTTTTTCTGCATTCTCGTTCATTTCCACGTCCTGGGCCTGCGTTTGCGTCTCAGATTGGGGTTCTGATTGAGCCTGCGCCTGTGCTGCGGCGGCATTTTGACTTTCTGCTTTGGCTTCTAACACAGCTATACATTTTTGGATACACTTTATGGCCTCTTTCCTTGCCTGTCTAATATTTTCTTTACCATCTGTTTCAATATTATCTAATTTAATGAGATTCCTCGTAAGCATCTCGTCCAAAAATATGTATTTCTTGTCTTTTTTGGAACCGGTAAAATTTTCCACTTCAGTCATGAGGTTTAGAACATCGGTTTGGATACTGAGAATCAGTGTGATTGGGTCATTAGCTGAAGGCGCTTGTGGTTTCGCTTGTGGCGGTGTTTGCTCGCGCTGTGGCGGTTGTTGCGGAGGCACTTGTTGTTGGGGATGATGTGGTGGCTGTGGATGATGCTGGGCATGGTGGTGCTGCTGTTGCTGGTGATGTGACTGTGGCGGCGGCGGCTGGTGTTGTTGAGGCGATTTCTGCGCTCTGGACGGAGGCTCAGCCTTTTGAGCAGGTTGATCATGATGCACTGGCACCTTTATGAAATGCTCGTCGGGATGCATTTGAGGTTTCGGCGATTGAGATCTCTGCGGCGAAGCACCCCTTGCAAAAGCTGTCTGTGGATATACTTTTTGTTGTACAAACGGTTGAGGACCTTGTCTAAAACCCTTGTTGAAAGGAGTGCCGTAAGCCCGCGAGAAATTGGGAGGCGGGTGGAAGGTAACCGGCCCATCATCCGCGAAATACTGATCCCTGTCAATGTGTGGCTGCTGTGGCGGAGGCACATATGTAGGTTTGGTATCACCGAAGTGGGTGCCGTGATCCACAGACTTATTGATCACTGGTTCATCCCTACCCTCCACGAATATCGGTATGTGTCGCACATTGGACGACTGTTCCGTGTGCGGGGGCTGATGCGCCTGTTCGTGATGGTTCTGACCGCTCATTTTGTTCTGATTGGGAGTGTCTGGGGGCGCTGACATAGACCTGTGCGTCCTCTCGTCGGCATCGACCAAGCTCGGGTCGGCCGGGCTCTTCTGTCCGAGGTCTACTGTGTTTCTGAGACCGTACTGTGGAATGGAGGTCTGTTGGTCCTGTTCAGCGGATTCAGTGCCCTGTTCAGTCTGTGTAGCGGTCGTTTGTTGCTGCGGCGTCTGCGGTGGTTGCTGTGTGTGTTGTGTGGGCTGGGGCTCGTCACGCGGTCCGAATCTGCGGTTCCAATGTGACGGGAAGTGTTCTCTGAACTCTGGGGGTATATCGTCGAAGGGGAATCTGTCGAAGCCGCCAAAACTGTCGCCGAAATCTGTAACCACAAAACGTCATGTCAATTTACAAGGAATATGTTATAAAACTGCAGTTTTTAATAACGCGTGGTGCTCTTGCTCTGCGTTTTCTTTTTTGAACATAGTGTACGAATACGACCGACCAAGAGAAACACATAGTAATTAGGAACTGTTAAACTAACATTTCTTATCGATAAGTCGTATAGATACCAAATAGTTCTATTCTTTAATTAATAATATGGCGTATTAGATCACTGCGAGGTAATTTATAAAAAAACATCATCATCATTATCAGCCCATATACATCCCACTGCTAGGCACGGGCCTCCTTTACAACTGAAAAGGTTTAGGCCTTAGACCACTACACTGGCCTAATGCGGGTTGGCGGACTACACACCTAAGAAATTCCTAAGAACTTTTAGGTGTGCAGGTTTCATCACGATGTTTTCCTTCACTGTTAAAGGGCGTGATAATTCCTTGTAAATACGCACATAACTTCGAAAAGTCACAGGTGTGAGCCTGTGGTTTGAACCCGCGACCGTCGTGATTCTCGATCGCGTGGCTGAACCTCGAGGCCATCACGACTTATTTCTAAAAATGCCAAATGTAAAGGGATGATTTCGTATATAGAATACTAACCGTCTGTGGCGTCGTGGCTAGAGGGGCGGCGCTTCCTAGCCCAGGTGGCGGGGCGCTGCCGCAGCCGCGCCGCTATGTCGGGGTGTCGCGCGGCAAGCTCGCTCCACGCGCCAGACCCCTCCTCCTCTTCGAACGGGAACCCTCGCTGCATTAGAAACAAATCACATCAGTATACCAGTCAAAACATAAATAAACCTAACAATGGCATACATACTTCTAATCTCACTCTAAGATTCAAGTGTCATAACGTGAAATTAGAAACCAAATTTTGGGTCTCAAACAAATTATTATCTTTTGCAGGAATCAAAGCCAAGACAAATCGTTCCGGTTTCGGTTATATTTTTTTTATAACCTTGAAAAATAATGAATTTTCAACAGCTTAATATACTTAAAAAAAACCTCATATTTTTTTCTATATTAGTCTGCATCAATTTTAAGCGCAGCGCGTTAATAAACCTATGTGTTGGAAAACAACAGTTCTGCTGCACGTTAATGATTATATTTACATTAAGTTATTCCAGCGATCAAAAATAAACAGACAGGAAGCACTCGTTTATATCGGCGATTTTAAAATCACCCGGATGATAAGAAAAAAAAACTGCAATAATCTGACAGGTGTAATGTATCGTCTCGCGTCTCGTGTCTCGCTCTCGCGCGTATTGAAACATCTGGGACCAAACCAAACGTGTTGCGTGCGTCGCCAGCCACGACCATATAAGGCAAGGACGGCCGAGGAAGTGACCTTTGTAGCGCGACTTTCGTATTTTGTTAATGTGTATAATCGTGCGACGATACAAAGTTGTGTCTCTGGTAGCCGTTTACAAAACGTTTACCACCTTCTCATGCCCATCATGTATGAATGGATTAACAAGAGTCGTGAGTTTAATTGGCGTGGTCAGAAGCGGGCCACGTGAACGATGTTCCGTACGCTATTGTATATTACTTTGTTGCCATGAATATAAAAAGAAGATAATTGTACTTAATGTCGGTGTAATTTATAAATTTCTGGTATTAACATGCGCCTTGTTAAAGTTTAAATTAAGCAAAAGAAATACAGGTTTTTGAGGTTGAAAATTTAATTCGGATATGTTTTTTTTTATTAGCATCATTTAAATGTGAGCCTGCGCGATGCTTTTAAAAAGTGCAGAAAAATATATGACCTCACGTGTCTTTCGAGAACAATCCACCCACACTGTATGACTAGCCAGGTGGTAGTGAAGTGAATGTATATTCAATAGAAGGCAAATCATAAAGGCGTACACTTGTGGGCGGTGACATTTCATATTTTCCTGTCTATACGAGTACGTTTAGGTTCTTAGTGCATTCAACTTTGTACATAGAAAGATTCTATATTATTATTAATTGAAAAACAGTTATGAGCCACGATCAAGTTATTTTTAGCGCACATAAACTTGACGCAAGTAACAAGGCCGGTCAAGACACTGATATTGCACACGATAGTGTATGACATTACATTCTTATGGCTCATTTTTTCTCTTAATATCATTAGATTGAGTGAACCTAACAACAAACTAGTCAAACCTAATAACAACTAGGTACTTTCATTTTTCAAATAAACCTTGTTTCAGAGAATCGGAACATTGTTTCGATAGATTTTTTACACATCCTTGCGAGACACCTTTACATGTTATGTATAGGTAGATTATGATAAAATACGTATGTAATGTTATTTCGGAATCAATTATTAGAAACTAATAAATATCCATTCGTTTAAACACGGGTAAAAATATCCAAAATAATATGAACACGTAAACCAATAAGACCAACATCATCGATCTTCTATTTGCAAACACGAGCTATACGAGTTAAACAGTGGTATAAAAAGCAATATAAATATTTCATCATCTCTCGTTATGTCAATGTTATAATCACTTAGAATCATCTTCAACTATATGCTAATGCGCACTATAGAATCTAGTAATTATGCTTATTTTCAGTAAAGAAGTAACACATCTTTGAAAAGTAGAAAAAAATCAATCGTCTATCAAAAACTTATAATATGGTCTGTTGACTTGAAGAAGTGGTTACGAAAACAATCTAAGCGTTCCTTGATAACAATCTCTTTAACACAATAAAGTAATAAACCAATGACAAAGCATAATTAATTATATTGCAGCACCACACGAAATGCGTGGGTGAAGAGCTGTTGCAAGCACTTCCAAACGGTAGCCAATGCAACTAACGAAATTTTACCTATAGACGATCTACCGATAGAAATACGACGCAAATAGGGAAACGACATAAATGGCTAACACGATCGTACTAAAATCACCTTTCATACAATGCATAGGAGAGCTAATGATGATTGTACACACGATGACATCATCGAGTGGGTTGAAAGCTGAACAAAAACCAATCGCGTTGCGTCACGCCGCCGGACAAACAACACAGGGGGCGAGCCGAGCGCCGCACGTGCCCGGTCTCGTGAGATACGCAAACATTATAACAGATACCGATTATACTAGAATTTAGCGCATGCCGACTTTTATCAATTTCTATTTCTAACACTTTGATATTTGTCGAGTATGTAACATTAATAACTGCGTCTTTTCATCGGGGACAACTGCGCTCACGTTGAAAGTAGATCAATTATTTAAATAGGTGTAACATATTTTTTATGTTTGTTTTGTCGACGATTTCCAATTTCTTGGGCCTGCTTTATTTTAAATGTAACATCGGCATTATTTAGTGGTAATTTCGTAATTAATTGGATGAATAATCCTTATTTATACATATCCAATCACTGTCACATAAAAATCGAAAGAAAGCTGTAAAGATGGATAAACTATTGTTAAAAATGCTCTCAAATCTGTCAGAACAATTGCAGCCCTACGAACAACGTGGATTACGTTCATTAAACAATTGTTCCACTGAGGTCACAGCTCACGTGCCAAATCAAGGTGGAGTGGTGAGGGATCGTGGATGATCCGACTGCATCGCGTTAAATGACTACAATTTCAAACCAATTCAGTAGTCATTTGTTATTGCCTCAACTGCATCGTGCAAAAAAAGTTGCAGGTTTATCCTTGTAGTAAACATCAGATGATGTAACGTTTTTAAAACTGTTTTACGCCGTCAAGATGATATTATGGTTAAAAGATTTGCCTCTAAGTCTAATAGGGCTTGCAGAATCCAGGTTTTCCGATCAACAGATTATTTGAATAGTCATCGATATATATTCGATAAAAACAATTGTCATATTGCTTCAAAGCTACTCTACTCAATCCAATACATTATACAGATTAACTAAGTATATTTTATAGCTACCTCTTCGATATAATATTTATAACTAAACGTAAGCAGTCATGACCCAATTGCGGATTATAGTTTTCTAAGAAAGATTGTTAGGTAACATTGACCTTATTACAAGTTACAAACCAGATTAATTAGTCTCTAAATGTAGATATTAACTATTAGCATCATCTCTAGATATATTTAATGATTGCTGAACTCCGGTCACTAATAAACAAATTGATTTCACGGTTTTAATTCCATCTTAATCACATTTTGTTCTGAACTTTCGAAGTCATCTGCTGTCGTAGTTTGTGGTTTGATAATTCTAATTACGAATTAGTTTTGATTGAAAATTAAAACTCATTGGTTTACGTTAAAAACAAAAACATTGTTTACTTCGAACATTAAAACGATGAATCCTCAATTTGATGACGTTAATGAAGTCAACGGCCTCCAAAATTGACAGCCACAATCAGAAGCGTGGTCAGAGGGCCCGTTATTAGTAACAAAAAACATGAAACACGTATGTATAATACTTGGGTGGTAATTTAGTAATTGTTTCATAATTATTTACGAAGTAAGTTTTCGTAGTAAACGAACAAAGTTACGTTTCTGATGACATCACTTCTATACTTTAAAAGAACATAAGGAAAATAATGCTTTTACAATCGTTATCCTGTGAAGGGTTCTTACAATATCCATACATGTATCGATAATGTCACTCGTTGACATTACCACAAGGTATAGTTTACCTCGAAGTTTTTATAATATGTTTAATCTAAGTAACTATATCATCATCACCTTCTTTATATTTTTATCTACTCTCGCTGTTTTGTTATCTCTATCTTTGAGAAATACAATTACTGAACCATCATGTTTTTGCAATCAAACATCGTTTTTGGAAAAGTAAATCTCTTCAATTGATTTACTTTAGAACGTAACATTACGTCGCCACAAATTTGCTATTAGTGCCAATCATATTCAAAGTTGTATGTGAAACAAGTGGCCAATTCCTCATAGTCAGTATTATTAATCTGATGAAGCATAAGCGTAATAACAATTATTATCTGGTCAATAAGCATTAATGTAATTATTGATTGAATATAACACTCGTGTGCACACTATTGACCCACATTATCGCGTATGTGAACCAGCGTGTGGGCACCGACAACTATTTACGCTATATGACCGTTTAAGGCAACATTTGAAATGGACGGTGGGTAATAAAACCTAATAGGTTCTCGAAGGAAGTCCGAACATTAACATAATCAAATCGTGACGTAATGCGTTTATAAGAGTTTTTTTATATGTACCTCTTTTTAATAAGACTGAGCTAAGTGCAGTATGGTAAGACTATTACATATATGTATAATACCCATCAACAACATTTTGCCGGACTGATGGTAATTGGGAATATATGAGACAATACAGTGGATTTTCCTCCCTGTCTGCGATATTTGCTTTCCAAGCATTTCCAGACGGATGCGAATAAATTTTCTTACTAGCAGCAAGACTTTTGTGCATAGCGCAAATTTGTTTAGTATTCGAAAATTTTACATAATCAACCTGACATAAACAAGTCTTTCCAATCCGTCCTATTCTGACCACAATAGAGAACCAACAATTGGATACTACTAGTAGAACCCATGTCCGTTCACGCCTCCCTCCTTCATCACTATTCGTTATATTAGCAGTTATTATTTCTACATAAATAATCTAATATGCACATTTAAATGGTCTTTAAAAGCGACCTAATCGAAGTGGGCGACACATGACGCACTCGAGGCAACCCGCTCCACCGGTGCACGATACATTTGACCATCTAAGACTTGGCAGGGGTGACATCACCGCTTTAACTTAGCTCTCGATATGTTTGCACCAGCCGTCCATGAACTTGATAACTTCAAATACGAAATGTTCACGTTTTCGACGATCCGAGAGGCCGATTATTGACATTATTCATTTATATATTTAACGTGATTTTTTTGTTGGGCACTTTTAATCCGAATCATGTGTATAAACTGTAGTTGACAAAGGCATGTAGGTACTAAATCTTGAAAGTCGATAAAAGTATCTATAAGATATAGATGAATATGCGCATATAAAATAATATAAATTATTTAAAAAAATCATAAGTTGATTGGTCTGCTACTCACTATACCAGTATGTTCCTGCATAAAAAAACAGCATATCACCAGAGATCAAGAAGAGTTTTGTCCAAATTATATATTCTCAATGAAATCATACATTTATAGAAAAAAAAAAATACATTGGAAAAATTCTCCTCAATGTAAATTAACGTAAGACAAAAAGTATCTCGACATTTAAAAAAGACACGTTAATAACAAGTTCCGCAATGAAATTATCCCTCATCTCTTTAACGACGATGTAATTATATATAATAGTATTATATTGATTGAGCCGTTTCTTGAGACAATTAACAAACCAGTTTGCGCATCTGAAGTATAAACACAAAAACAATAAACATAATATATTCCTACGTTTTAATACGAATCCGTATTCTTTATTGATTTTACGGATTAGCTTCACTAAAAGGTTACTTGTTGTGTCGGATAATTAAAAAATTATTTATCTGTAAAATACTGAATAAAATTTATCTAGCCTTAACCAAATCAAAATTATTGTAACAACACTTAATATGTCTATGTTTCAACAAGTTTTGATAATCATGTAAGCATTCACATAGATAGATAGATAACTCTTTATTGACACCCACATTTATACAGTAATTTACATAGATTTTAAAAATAAAAAAATAAAAGTGGAACAATAGGCGGTCTTATCGCTGAGAGCGATCTCTTCCAGACAACCTTTGGAACCTTACATAAGCTTATGTAAAAATATATTTCATAATTCCAACTCATCCTCAGTTCCACTCGTACGTTCAAATCTATCTCAAACGCCACCGGATGCAACTCCCGTAACAACTATTATTAAATCTGTATTTAGAACAGCACGCACATTGCAGATAAAGCAAAGCAGACGGGGGATACCGTATCTCATAAAGCTCTAAACGTAAGTGAGCACTGCAATCGAAATCATTTCGAGATCCGCATCCGAAACGCGAGCATACAATTTTCCGAGCACCAGGAAGCAATCTTGACTGTTTTAAATATAAATTTAATTTGATATATTTATAATCATTTCTAGTCGTGCTTAAAGTCGTCGCTGTTCGCACGCTTTCGTGGTTGCTGATTGTTATTTTTTAAAGAAGTATAAATTGATGATAGTCCAGTAACGAAGAAGAACGGAAAGCATCAGCGGACTAGCTCTGTTAAAAATTTGGATGTATAAGAACTAAAGACAGATTTTTCGATAGGCAAATGGATAACAAGTTTTTTTTAAAAACGAACTTGCATAGAAAAAGTTAATAACTTATAGATAATTTCACGACAAACAATTTTTATAACGACCTCTATTGACCTCCGAGCAATAGGTCGCGAGATATTTGCGAAAAACTGTTTTTCTTGACCGTTTGACCTTTGCTACTTTTTTAGCCGGCACGATATCAATGTCGATTTTTGACATCTTCATTACAACGCCATAATAAAGTTGGATACAAAAATTCAGCTCACTAGGAATTATTCCGCAGATAAAACCTAAAGTAACTGGGCTAATATAAAAGGACAACTTTTGAAGAGTTTTAAACAAACCAGCTGCGACTTCTTCGAGACGAAATGAAATAAGTAAGCAAAGTCAAATGAAGACATAGCCGCTGTAATAAATTACGGCAAATTGCAAGTTACGATAACATCACTGTCATTGCAAACACACAAACAAACCGTGAACAAATAAATAACATTGTCTTGTTAAACAAAAATGATTTCTCGTAATAACAGGCGTCTATAAATGGTGTTTCGATAAAGTGCGGGCGCCGGTTGTGAGTCAAGCGTCTCGGCCAGCCTGGCGTCATACTGTTTACGTCTTGCTTTTATAGGTTGGAAGTAAATAATAAAACGAGAGATTGTGCACGAAATGATCATCATTTGGTTAAATGATTTAACTGGCGATGAGCGCAATGCCTAAGCGTAAGTGCAAAGATGAAATATTGTATTGCCTGCAGATATTTTGTCCCGGCTTGAGAGTTGATATGAACCAGAATGACTGGAATAAGGAGATATTAGAACAAATTGACCACGTCTGCAGACGTCTGGGTCATTGATCTTTTCGCAAACCCCCGCTCAATAAGATTCCTTAAAGGGTGCAGACACTTCTTCGACTATTCAGTTGCCGTCGATATTATATAATCGCAAATGGATATGGTAAACATACATGTAAGTAGAAATTGAATAAGTTTAGTGATAATTGTATATTACGCGACATTCGATGCGTTACAGTCGCCTTGAATGTCAAGGAAGGAAGGAACGTTTAAAACAAAGGCAATTCAAACCAAGGATTATTACTTACCCGATTGTTTTTAAATTTTATTGTTCTTTTCCAATTTTGTAAACATGTTTTAAATTTCCTACGGCATTTCTCTAGCTGCTATGATATTTAGGCTTTAAATAAAAATTGCAGGTTCCGAGACAACAATGTAAAGAAGCCAAGTGTAAGTTGAGTTGTGCTACGAATACATACATATATTTGGCGAAGTTGACTAGACACTTGCGAAACGAGAAGCCGCGGCTTCAATCCCCGCAACGAATAAATGTTTGTGTGATCCACAAATATTTGTTTCGGATCTTAGTGTTTGTGAGAGTGAAAAGTATCTCTCAATTTCTGATATACACGACACAAGACTTGTTTTTAAGAGTGGAGTCATAACTATGAATTTGAGTATTGGATGTATTTATTTATTAATACACGTATTTTGTTATCGAAGATACTAGACATTTATTGTAAAGATCAACTATTGTTTATAGGCAATAGAGCAACTGAATTCCAATGCTGAAATAATTTGAAATTTTTCTTTTTTTTTTGCGCAGAACGAAATAAATAGTCATGAACATGTGACGAATAGATATTGATATTTATTCAATAGATATTAATGAAGAAATATGACAATTTTATGTACATTGGGTAAATTACACTATAACGTAACATGCACCAGCGTCTGTCTTCTGTTTTATCAGGTGTAAAATGTGTACGTACTGACGACAAAAAAAAAAGAAATCGAAATGAGCGTAATATAAATTTAAAAAAATCATTAAAAATGTAATGGGTTTTAAATTGAGCAGACAGGGATAAATATGCCTACCGACAAGGCCTACATACATGCATGTTAGTGATTACATTTTTTTATAAACACCTCTAAGGAACGGGATTTTTTTTTAATGTAAAATATTCGTAATTCATAAATATTCCGTATTAAAAATGCACTAACGTTTTTTTGTGTGTGTAATTATTCCTTTTAATATTCGCGAATCTTATTTTTACACTGGTTGTTCAGGAATTAAGTTCCGACAAGGTGGTTTTTAAAAATGAATTTTGAAATCGCCTATTTTTCCAACAGTATTTACGTAGAGAACATCGCTAAGTTCATTACACCCTTAATAAGCGGACGTCATGAGATCATCCAAACACTTTAAAATTATTCAAAACCGCATCTAAATAGATGTAAGATAAATGAAATGTAGTGCTTACATTGACTGTTAATAAATAAAGATATACCTTTAAATCTTAGAGTACAGTAAAAAAAAAACTGATTAAATATTTTAGTAATATTTCCAAATAAAAATTATATAAAACTATTATATCCAAATATTTTTTTTCTGAGGATAAATGAAACTTTCGCCAGACCCCAAAGAAAATTTTAAAAAAATATTTTAAGAAATAAATTTACTCACATCGTTCCCGTGATACTCCGGGGGTTTGTCCACTACTACCGGAGATTCCATATTTCGCTGGCCTTTTGCAAATACACTTGGAATGTATCACTAACACTCGACAATACACACTTGTAATCGCGATCAATGTACTCGTACTGCGTAACGTTCGTTACAGAGTCTCGATTTATACTACAGCGATCGCCGCTCGCCGGTCGTATTTATACACCGTGTGGGAAGCGCGTCGGCTCTTCGCGAACTCTCTGGATCTTTCGAGAACAACGACGATACCATTCGTCGCGCGGAGTACATTGGCGTTGTTTCTACATAACAAAAGCTTCCATTGCTCACAAAAGCGGCAATGTACACAATATCGATTCAGGTGTTGTTGAAGACGTCTATGCGGCGCTTGCGCGTAGCGGTCGCTGGAAGTTTCGAGAGCGCCCCATAACTTTGTTGCGGAGCGCCTTGAGGGGCGGGTCGCATTCAACCCCTCGATGGAAAACACTCGAACGTTCGAAATAACTTTTTTTCAACTAGGAAATTGACGATAACCACGCGGATATCGAGACGTGCAAATTTGGTGAATTTCGTTTTTTACACAATTCTCCGCCGCCGATAAATTACAATGACAATTGACTGTAAAACAGTTGAGAATTAATTTATTTCGGATGTCGAGGCGTGAATCAGCTCGTCCAATCGTTCATACATGAAGACGACAACACAATGGCGTGTGTGTGTTTGTTTAATTTTTCCTTCGCAGCTCCTTATAAAAACCTCTGATTAATGGCGGAGCATTGTGTCGATGAGAAACTCATGCATCATTTCGTTATTTAATTATGTATACTGATAAAAAAAAGTGGTCATTTAGTGAAAATGGTCATAATGCCAAATGAATATGGTGATGAGATAACGCAGCTACAGAACGGCGGCTTTGTGCACGCGTGTTGATATTATTTATTATTTATTTAATCTTTCAGAAAAATGGCCAATACTAAATGCGCGTGCATCGCTAATAAATTAAAATCTGTCAATGTCACATTTGTGTTATAGAAACATAAGCAAACGGATAAAAAATGAATTTCGTTTATATTTATGACAATCTTAGTTCTTGATATCATAGCTTCAACGGTGCAGACTTTTGGAAGCATTGAAACGCGATCCTGCGACATCGATCCCCGCACTGAGGCAAATGTTACTCGTAGTTATTGACACCCACAAAACTTAGTGTGGGCTTAAAACCACCTGTATGACTTCGGCATATGTTTTAAATTTATTTCCCGCAGAAAATCAATATGGATGCGGATACGCTTCGTTAATTCGTACACATAAATCCCATAAATATAAAAATTAACAACAAGATAAACATCAGAGGTCAATGTAATCGCTACTGGTTTGCGAAGATACTATCTAAAGAGGTAGCTGTAGTGGAAATAAATGAGATATAAATTTTAAAAATATCACGAAAAGTAGTTAACGAAAAGAGTGATCATGTTATATTTTTGGTTTTAAATCCTCTTTAAACTTTTCGATCCCTAACACATCAGACACATCAGTATTCTAATTTTATTCACTTTTTACCATTCATTGTTTTGTTACTGGCTACGTTATGATTTTTATTTTATGGTCTGGCAATTGTACGACTCGCTTGATCTTGTCTCTGCCAACCTCACATTCAGGACACCTTTAAATCATACATGATAAGGAAATGAGTGAATATTACGATAACTAATTTTTATTTTTCTTTGGATAGCGGTAACAAAAACTACTAATAACTACTGAACGTAGACTATGACAAAGTTCTTTCATATGAGAAAGCATTTTCAATCCTCCTGTAAAAACTTAATATAACATAGAAGAAGTTATGTATGATATTAATGAAACTAGAAATACCAGATAGAAATACAAAATGAAACAAAACAGCTGTACGATGGATCTAGAAAACCGTTGTCAGACTTCGTGCGCTATTCCTGTTTTAATTAAACTAACATTGACACCTAGGAGCATAATATAGTCATTATTTACTTCAATAAGATATATCATCATCATCATCATCAGCAGCCCAAATACGTCCCACTGCTGGGCACGGGCCTCCTCTACAACTGAGAGGGTTAGGCCTTAGTCCACCACGCTGGCCTAGTGCGGGTTGGCGGACTACACACCTAAGAAATTCCTAAGAACTTTTAGGTGTGCAGGTTTTATCACGATGTTTTCCTTCACCGTTAAAGCAAGTGATAATTCATTGTGAATACACACATAACTTCGAAAAGTCAGAGGTGTGTGCCTGGGGTTTGAACCTGCGACCGTCGAAATTCTCGACCGCGCGCCTAAACCTCGAGGCCATCACTGCTTTTAAGATATATAGCGTGTCTATATTACTATCAATAACATCACGCGTCTAAATATAAACAATATATATTTGGTTTCTGACAAATCATTGTGTCTAAAATTGTTCCAACGATTCCAGATTTCACCCCGGATTTGTTTGTGTTGTATAAATTTAGAATACACTTGCATTGAGTAACCAAGGTAAGGTCGACCTACTAGACGAAATAAGACGTTAGAAACACCACTTCAAGTGAGGTTTTCATATTTAGAAAAGAATTTGCAAAAACACCCATGTGTGTTTTCGAAGGGTTCCAGGTTTTAGGAACGACGACGCCTGGATATTTGCGCATTACGTGGGAGAACATTCATAGCTGGCGCATGTTTGTCTCGGAAGAAGGACCGTAGCCGCGGTCTTTTGTCAACTTACTCTCTATCAAACTTAACCATAGAAACTGCCGTCATGAAAAGAGTCAAGTGTCAGTCTATGGACTAAATGTTTATTTTGAACGTACGTATAAACAGCTATGGGATCAAGTGAACAGTATAGTGAAGGTCTGAGACAAAAGTTGTACTATGCAATATAATAGACAGAGGTCTAAAGCTTTTAAGAACGTGCTTTTAGTGCAACGTATATGTATAGACAGACAGTTTAACGTATATTACATGTTTTGTAACATCGTATTTTATCCCACAATTATAGTAATTGTGTACATCTGATATTGATAAAATCAATATTTTGATTAGTACAAAGCTTTTTACACAAACACTCCGTGTTTAGTTACTTGCGAGACGACAAATCGCAAAGTCTAAAACTTACAAGGTCAATTGTATTACTCATTGTAATCTATAGATAGGATTTCTAGATGATTGTCGAAACTATTTTTTCCTGTGACTGTTGATAGCAATCATTATCATTAAAATACCTTGAGTATTATTTTTAAATCATTCTTTTTTACGGTAGTTCTTCTTGAACCTCGGGTGCATTTGAAATCACAATTTTTCTGACACATGTATAGATTCTCGAATGCCCATAGATACAAGTAGTACATTTTCGAACCTCTGACCTCAGTGCAAAAGGCCCACTTCATAACCGCAAACGAAATATTGCATTGCATGCATTTATTACAAGGTGTCGCTTATGAAAAAAAAAATCGCGGTTCGTGATACCATAGATTTAGTTTCCAGGTGTGGTTTGACAAATTAATCACTTTGAAAATGTTTTTCAATAATAATTTCTCATAGCATTTATACCACTTGTATACATGGTATAATTATTTTAATTTTAATTATTACACACCTCCGACTTTTCGAAGTTATGTGTGTATTCACAATGAATTATCACTTGCTTTAACGGTGACGGAAACATCGTGATAAAACCGGCACACCTAAGTTCTTAGGAATTTCATAGGTGTGTAGTCCGCCAACCCGCACTAGGCCAGCGTGGTGGACTAAGGCCTAAACCCTCTCAGTTGTAGAGGAGGCCCGTGCCCAGCAGTGGGACGTATTTGGGCTGATGATGATGATGATGATACTTGGTGTAGTAATTAAAGTAAACAATCATCTCTTTCTATTCGCTATATTATATCATCATCTTGCGATATTATCCCAATGTATGTGTAAAAATATCAAAGTCAATGATTGTAAATTAATAAGTTCTTATCATTTCATCTATATTGTTTACAAACAATACAAAAATACACGTTCAGTTTCATTTTCTATTGCAACTCTGCATCGTCTTTATTCAATGGTTTACCCAACAGCACATAACCAAGCGCCAACTGTGTCAAAATGTTGCGCAAGTCACTTTATTCCGTATAATTTATTTAACGCCATGTAAATTACTAACTTAAAATTACTGTAAATTGCAAATATTATGATGTGATTTGTCTAAGATTATACTTTGGAAAATGAATCACAAGTCCGCAGCCCTAAGTGAAATCAGTTCAGTTCAGTCACGTAGAAACAAAAGACAAAGTTGTTGGACTTGTGCATCAAGAAAATTTCTTCATCTAAAAGTGAATATAAATGCATCTGTGCCTAACCACCCCTACCTCATGAGCATGAGTATTACACATAATGAGTATGAATGAAGACTTGGCGAAATGTGGGTGCAAAAATGCACCTCTGCCTACCCCTTCGGGGAATACAGGCGTGAGTTTATGTATGTATGTATGTGGGTATGAAGTTAACACAGGTCTGATTAGTCCTGTAATTAGAGCTTCAGTGTGTTTCTATAATTTAAAACATAACATTTCAATACGTCATATTTTTTATTGTGAAAAATTCAATTTATATTAATATCGGCAACAGAAGTGCAGTGATAAACGTGCTCGTTAAAATCATATGCGACGATTGCATCAATCACGCATGACATCCGTCATGAAATATTTTGGCAACCGGCGCGACGAACGACGGGCCTTTTACGTTTATTATTGGACAGAACCAACTAATCCAATAATACTGGTGAAGTGATTCTCTGTTTGTAATTTGTAAATGGGGCAAGTAAAGGGTTGATCTAAAAGATAGGCATTTTTTTTCTGGCCGATAGTACGCAGGTTCGGTCCCTACATCAAAAACATATAAGTTATTTTTTTTGTGTCGTGTAAAAGAGAAATGTCTCAATAATCTAACCGCTAACGTAATGCGATCGTAAAACATTGTCTCAGATCCTCAAGTAAATCATATTAGTTGGAACACACTTGACATCGAAGTTATTACATTATGATCCATTGGACTAACATCAGAATTTACAAAGACAATGTAGAAAACACACTACATATTAGCTAAATTTAAAAAAGAAACATTCTGTATTGCAGAAAGAAGAAAAAGCAATACTAAATATTTTGCAGTGTACACACTTTTTCTTCTTTGATACAAAAATGGCGCCGGTCTCTATAATTCCCGGTACTAAATTGTATTAGTCTCGTTCTATGATTAACCCGACGACAATCACCTGCTACGAGACAAAGAAATGTACGCGCTTAGCAATTGTAGAAACATTCATGTTATGCCTTTGTTAAATTGTTTTCTTTCTTGTATTAATGTGTTCGTACGATTAAATTGCCTATTCATTTAATTTAAATCAAGCATACTATAGTAATTACTATTCACAAACATTTTATTTTATAAAATAACATTATTAAATAGAACAACGAACTGCTTTGTTGACAATATGTACGATGTAAATTTAAATGAGATACTATTATTTGAAGAAATAATTACTAGTTTGGAACTCCGTAAATAATTTCGTGAACTTTCTATAATAAAAATTCTATAATAGCAGGAGAAAACTGTACAAGAAAAATATTTAGCAGTTCGTATTTATTTTATCACGTAGGTTGGGATGCTTGGTTGAACCATTGTTCTGCAATGCATCTTGTCTGCCCGGATTTGACTTGAATAAATATTATTACAACATGTCCTTACTCAGCTCAGTACGGTTTAACTCATAACCACGGCACACGGGGTTTTCACGCGCCGCCGACGTCTTAATTATTTGACTATAATCACAGATCTTCATAAATATCAACTATGTAGTTATCAACACTCATTATGTAAATTAAAATACTCAATTAATTATAAACAAAAACTTATTAGTAATCTAATTAAATAGTTATTTGTATCGACACACGATAGACTTAGTAATTCTGATTGAAAGCAGCGCAACTCATTACTACATTTCCTCAATTAATATTAGACAATAAAAAATGACCTCGAACGCGAAATTTCGTCTAGCACGAGCTATTGTTTACATAAAGATGCCAATACTCGCATACCCGACAATGTTCCGTACACTGTTTTTTCTGCATTCATATTGCATACTTCAGTTTTTATTGCTGTAGAATGCATTAACATTTTCTTTGCAATTCGTCATCATCACTGTCACATCAAAGAATGATTGAGACGAATAAGAAAGGCTCGCTGACATTGCAGCAATATTTAAACGATTGCAGTTTTTAAACTGTTTAAATTGTTTTTATTGAGATTGATTGGCGATTTTAAATGTCGAATTCAGAACATTGTCCTTTGTTGGGGATGTGTGTGAAAGTTGCCAATTGTGGTGTTCTTGCCTTTAAGCCATCACGTGTTTATTGTCTTCCAATCAGACATAGTTTAAAACTTGCAGTATTTTATTTATTGCCGCAAGGCCAAAAGTCAGTAAAATAATTCAAATAAAATCTCAACTTGATACAAATGAAATGTTTCTTTGTTACAGATTCAATTTTGAAAGGTTTGTCCCTCGCCAAGATTTAAACGATTTTTTCTTGCTACTCAAGCCCTATAATTAAAGCATAAACCAAATTTAAGCATGAATCAAATCGTATATTGTAAAGAGAAAGCACTGTATAATTTTTATTACGGAGCGGAGTTGTAATATCGCTAAGTTAGTGTTAGCTAAGTTAGTTAAGTGCAAACAAATTGTTCGCGATACCGACAAATGGTTTGATTAATCTGTTTAAAAATTCAGTTCGATGTTGTTTTCCGTTTAATTAGTGCTTTGTGATTGATGAGACAAGACAGACTGTCTTCTCACTTGCGCAGACGCCGTGACTAATGAAAGCCTTTCATCGTTTGTTCTTTTTTGCCAACTAATTTATTGAGGAAACTCAATGCGACAATTTTTATTGTATAGTATCTTGCAAATTTTATATTTCAGTTCAAAACGTAAAATAATAACGTTAGAACTAAGCTAATTCTATTTTACTACAAAGAACTTTCTAGTTCTGAACATGATAAAATTTACTGTCTTTATCACCTTATCGATAAAATGGGTTTTAAAAACACTTCACGATGCCTTACCATAGTCACGTTCCACTTTTCGCACATACACTCAAAGATGTTTTCACTTCGAAACGCACTTGTCAAAGGCAATATTTAAATGTTCAATCCTTTATTTCACCGAAGCAACTGTTGCATGCGACTTATCGAGCAGACGAACGGAACGCAAATGTCGTCATTCAACACTTATGTGATAGTGTAACAGGATGTTAGTCGATAAAGAGTCGTATAATATAATTTTGATCACTGTTTAATCCCTCAAGATGGACTATAAATAAAAAGAAAATAAAAAGTTATCGACATACGCAGCGCAGATGTTTCGCATTGCCATTCGGCTCGTTAACTCCGAACAGATATTCATTAAATATCGGACTAATTATTTTCTCGTGTAAGTGATCCTCTGTAATTCTTAAAAGAGGTTTTCAAGCAAAAAAAAAAAAATTATTGTAAGAGAAAAAAAAGTTGAAGACTGATGATGTAAGCAGTTTTTTATTTATAACAATTATTTCGCTAGAACGATGTCAAGGACTTATAGATTTAGTTAAATGTAAACAAACAGAGGGAGACCACTCATCGGTTCTCAATATAACAAAACACAATGGTTGTGTCACAATCAGCTGACCACATTTCGGTGCTGATGGAGGTCGTTGACACGTTTATTGTAAACATTAGGGACGGGCTGGGAATACTAATACAGTACTCAATGGGCTTCGCTAATCATCAATTAGGATTCATTATTGTTTGTATAAGTACTTGAACGTCGATATACGACAATTTATTATAATTGATTATGACATGTGTGTTGATTACGATGTGTTACATGTTTATGACATATTAAATTGAATGAAAATGTGAATTAGAAAATATACAATAAGACGTGTAGTAACCTATTGAAATTAGTTTGGTGCGTCATATACGTTTTATTCTATGTTTGTAACAAAAGCTTTTTGGCCAAATACCGCAATGAAAATATCAGACGCAGAATTGTCAAAGGGTTAATCAGAATACTATGAACAACGTGGGCCGACACACGTAGGTGTGCGACCCGCTCTAAATACCTCGAAAAACATATTTATATATTGTGTAACATTAAAAACGTCGTAAAAATCTCTACAATAAGAACCTGGCAGCGACAATTTTTAATAGAAAAAGAAATATTGCCAATTGAATAGATCGTTAGAATTCTCCGCAACATGTCGGGCTAACAACAATACATAAAAGTATGTAAACAAACAATTTGGCAGCCCCCGTGACCCGCGCCACAAACACATGTATTGCGAAATATATTCGCGAATAATACACTCGCGCTTGCAGATGCGTCTGCAACTTTTATTGTCTAATTAATGTCTCGTATGGATAACTATTACTTCTTAACAAGAATCATATTAATTTATAGGGCCAATCAAGACACTGAACGAGAACGGAAAAGATGCAGAAAAATTTGAAAATAATAAAATCTACTTTTGAGTGGGTGTCATCACCGTGGCAAACCTTGGGCTATATAAAATAAAAAATTAACGATTCAACTAAACCGATTGTAGGCGTTAAGCAGTGGATGCGCTTGTGAGTACTCACGTTTCGCTTCATGTCGGTATGTCGCGTTCGATCTCTTTGTCTCGCCGACAGCCGTGTATAGACGCAGTGTTATCGCCACTGAATTTCATATACCCGTCTCAAGTAAACACCACTCGCTCGCTCAACCCGAGGCGGTTTGCATGCGCCGTGGGTGCGGCGGTACACAGAAATAGAACTTTTGGAATAACACACACACCACACAAATTATATTCCTTGCGTCACTGTCTATTGACGCTGACAACGTGAAGATCAAGAACGATTTAACCCGTCGCGAAATGTGTATATTTTTCGACAAAAGACATTCTACGCGCTCGTCACTGCAATGCGGTAGTACTTTACGCGAAGGCTCAAGGAGCAATTAAGCAGTCCGGCATAATTATGACGTCCATCGACAGACGCTCGCTTCTTTTGTTAGGAGATATTATACCAGAATCCACTTGATCAGGTCTCAAAGAAGACACGTGTGACAACCATTAGTGAAATCATTTTCCACGCCTCAGTATGATTTTTTAGACACGAATTCTTATTGTGGATATTATCAGCACCGCGGCGCGCGAACTACTGACTGAGAAACGAGAAGTTGCGAGCTCGATTCCTCTAGCGCTGAAATGTTTATGTAATCGGAAAATATTTATTCTAACCCAAGTGTTTGTGCGCATAAAATGCTGCTAGTCCTTTATCAAACTTTACACGTCACACTGATCTCCTATGAGTGGCAGATAATTTTAAGTCCACAACGATGGTGTAATTAAACATAAATTAAACACTAATTTACGGATACACTCCATTAGTCTTGAGCTATTTGTAATGACAGGTAAGTGTCTAAAGTTCGCGTTTGCGAAGGCTAAAAAGGAGATGTCGATGATGTGAACTTCTAACTTAGCGATTGTCCTTAATGGATCTGAAAGCTAACTAAATATTTTAAAAACTTATTGTCGGAGCAAAATGATTACAACTGGGATTGCCGGCCTAAATTGTTTTTGAAACTCCAAACCTCCAGTATTTTTATATTAAGTATAGCAATTTCCTGCACAAGACTACTGCAAGACGTCTTTAGTATTGCTAAAACAGAATTTATTAGGAAAAAATATCACTCAAAATAAGTGTATTCTTATTCAACTTCACCTACTATAAACAGTTCAAAGTTTTCCCCAAATAAGAAAGTACATTTCATCCTCGACGAGAAGAAATTTCTTATGCGTATTAAACGCAGATTTCCTACAACTACTGATTCACTGAAATATTTACAACGCTGAAAAGCCAAACTACTTGGCTTTCGAGAGTCGCGGCGCACTGCGCTAAACGAGGTCAGCTTGGTTGTCTTAAATAGGTTAAATGCTATGTTGTAAATAATTATACGATTTAATATAATAGTGCAGATAAACATGTCTTAAGGGATAACGCTCAGTGTTTGCAATATCTTACCGTAAGTGACTGGGCACTGTAAAAATTAAATTAAATCTTCTAATGCCTCTAATTCAAGTACCATCCGATTTGCTTCGTACGCGTGCGATATAAACAGACTGTAGACTTACATGCAAATTACTATAATTTAATTAATAATTTTCAAATAAGTATATGTTGCGATATTTCTTATATTTAACAAGATAAGTAGAATTTTGTTTCATTTTACGAAGATTGTCTTTTAGGCGGTGAGGGTTATATTTTGAGCTACACTGTAGTTCCTGTGTTACTTATAAACTGCATAGATACGAGTATATTTTGTAAAACATTGCTCATGTAAATAAATGGCTCATTAAGCTAATTACGGTCAAGCACAGGTCTAACATTCTAAAGATGTTTGTGTAAGGGCAAAAATGCCACGAAGAGCCTTGCCTTGCCATATCTTCTCGTATGTCAGTATAGTATTTATTTACATAAAAGGAACGTTGAAAATTTTAAATGGTTTATAAGTTCACTACATCAAAGATTCACTCATTTCATCAATCATTAATTGTATGGGAAACAATAATTACAAGTAATTGATTTGTTTTATGTATACATTGTGAGATTATAGCAAGGTCACTGGGCATCTTATGATACTATGCTTATGATCCTTTTCGATCTTTGCCCCTTTATCTTCTAGGCAAACAGCAAAGGCACGTGTTAACAATTTCTTCCTCAACAAGTGCAGTAAAAGGGAAGTCCTTGACGGCCCACGGTTTTGAATCACGTCGCCCACACGAGCACGCCTCGCGTACAATTTGCGACCCGTTCGATAGGATTGTGGCGCTGTTGCATTATGCACCGCCTGGCACCCAGGGTTGACTCTGTATCTATATCCTTGTATGGGTTTTTATTGATCAATAAAGTTTTGATGTAGACAAATACGGAGTAATATAACTTTTCACGTTCTTAATGGACTACCTTTGTAGACGCTGATATCTTAATTTAAAACGGTTTTTATTAGATAAGACTATATTGGTGAAACAAAACATTAAACAAGTTACATCTATTAAGAAATATTGGGAGATGTGATGTCGCTATGACATTATCAATGTAATAAATTTTCGACTCGGTTCAATTTACGAGCGCAGTCTTGTATCATAATCCCACATTTAGAATTCTTCTATGGAAGCAGTCAAGATTAACATGTCAACAAAGGCCAAGCTCTCTCCAACTTTGTACCTGAATCGATTTTCATAGACTTCAAATAAAATACAATGTTAAATGTTGTCACCTCTGCATCTGACTTTATCAGGTTTATTTCTGTAATACTAATCAAAACTGGATGAGACATTGGCCACGCGTTTTAGAAAGCTCATTAACCCACTTTTGGAAACGTTCGGAAATAATCGAGGTGGCGATAATCATTCTCATTACAGACACTCTAATTATGTTCACACTTTTAACGGTAATTTGGAGTACGTGTACTTTAACATGTGCGTATTTCTCTCTCTTTCTAGGTTCGTAAATTTGACAAGTATAAACTATGTATTTGGTGACATTTTGGTACAAAATTATTACAGTTTTAAAATAATTAATTATTAAATCTATATTTTTAAATAATAAATAAGTTTTCTAAAAGTTAGATTTAATATTTTACCAACCCTAGTACGTACGGAGTGTCGACTATTAGAACCCGTTTTAATGGTGATAAATAGATTTGATGATGTGATCTTTACTCAGGTTACAGGTTTCATAATGGCCGAGTTTCAATACAACTGGGCATTAATGACATGAAATTATACTCAAGACATTTTAATGACTGCACTGCTATATACAGGACATAACGTAAACATTACGTCATTTTATGCAAAAGAATACACGAGAATTGATAGAATGAAAGAAAACATATCTTAGGGTAAATTGCAGTTTTATCCAAAATATCTACCGGAGAAAATTGATACTTATTTCTAATATTAACATTTTGTATGAAATATTACATCTGAATTAGATAGCTCAAGTTGACTTTACCCTCATTTCGGGACAAATTAAACAGATTTAAATCCCATATGTGTTGATCTTATCCTAAGAAAGAATATCCTATAATTAGCCCACACCTACCATGGGAAATTGAAAGTGTATAATGGGATTCAGCACGTGTAAATATTAACCTCAAAAGCTTACTCGGTTAAGTCTAAACATAGTAAGTCTGAATTCCTATCACGCGCACTCTTCGTCATTTTGTCGTGCCTGCACTTGTCAGCTGACGGAACTTGTCAAGTGCAAATTATGCGTGCCCTTGAAAGTACGACATCGCCATATAAAGTAAGGTGAAAACTTACTATAATGATATAGTACCTGGATGATCGAGCTTTGCTCGGTTTTTTTTTTATTGTGTTTTTTGGAAATTATATTTAAGTACGAATTACTAATAAAATGATGAAATATGAATAATGTTACTTAACAACGCCATCTGCTGTTGTGTCGTTAAAGCAATTAGTTGCTCACAAAAATAGTATTATTATTCGCCAATAGATGTCAGGAAGAGTCATATTTTTCAGTTGAGACTACTCAAACGCCTCCTTTTTGTTATTTTTCTTCCAAATGACATTTTCTAAAAATGATCCCTAGCTAGATCGATTTATCGCCCCCGAAACCCCCTATATACTAAATTTTATGAAAATCGTTGGAGCCGATTCCGAGATTCCAATTATATATATATATATATATATTGTGTATGTTACATTGTCTGTCGCCTCTGGTTCAGTTACTATGATAATATTTCTTTCAAGTCATAACATTGAAGTAAAGCATTTGCTTACAATTACACTGTCCACCCACTTATCTAAAACGCGTCACAACAGTTTGCGATTAGGAGTTTCGTGTTGATATGTATCTCCGTTCTTGATCAGATATCTGATTGATAAATGATGTTTTAGCTTTTTGTTAGAATTTCAACAAGCGTTAGTATGTGATACGGTCTGTACTCATAAATAATAAAATTCGACGAACTTGAAATTATTGTAATATGGAAGGAAAATTACCCGTCATAATCGATGTTATGAGAGATGCTCATACTATTATTATTACTCTCAACAACTATTAATCGTACAAGCTTCACTGGGTTTTGTGTTCTACGTGTGCGACCATTATGTTCATTTGATTGAAGTTCCATTAACATTATTATGTACATAGAAAGTACATAAGGAAAATATGAGACATGATTAATGGGTGTAACGTGGCAGCGCAGTTGCAAATGTTGATGTCATCTCGACTGCAACGATTGAGATTGATATAATGCAAAAAGGTGTTTGTGTATTGACCTAACAAGTATACTTACTAAATCTACTAATTGGACGCCAGTTTATTTTAACCTATACTTAACTAGTACAATTGCAAAAGAAAAATGTGACGAACGAAATAAAAAGTATATAGAGGTGTTTCAACCTCTGTACAAATATCTTAGTAGACCAAAGCGTAGGAAGACTACATTCATAAAAAAATATAGTTTGCAAATACGCTATCACTTTTTGTATGCTCGGGAGAACGTGTGTGTGCAATGAAAGTTGAATGGTGATCCACTCGTAGACAGTGACGCAATTGACCTATCAACTGTTTATGCAGCGCTACATGTAATGTTTTCCATTAAAAAACGCATAAAGACGTAGAGAAAGTAGAGCCTCTAAATGAGCGACAAAAGCGTTATCGAATGGAGACAACAAGTAATACTTTGCTTTGGAAATGATTCGTAAAGTTAATAAAAAAGAAATTGTGTATCGTAATTTATTAAATACATAAATGAGCAAACCAAACGAATCTACTATATTATGATCATTATTATGTCATGCAGTACAGATATTTCAAATACCCCCGAACTTATTTTGAAATTCTACTATGGTGACAGTTCAAAAAATCTTTAGAACATGACCAGTGAAGGACGTCATAAGGCCGATGATTTGGACACAATTTAAAAATAAGATGATCTAATTTTTTATTTCAGAATGTGTAAACATAAGATGACATGTAGTCATAGGACACAATAGGATGGTCACTCCGACGACCTTGCGTCTATAATGGAGGTATTCGCGACGTGTTATTTTAGCATGCGAATAGCGTTAATGATGTCGCGGTACGGACGAAATAAATAAATTTTGCAAAAATTACGACCGCACATGAAAATTATGAATTCCGCAATGCGCAAATAGCACAATACGTTTGGACCCGATTACAGGGAACGGCGGCAGACCAACAGTCTGGCTCTGGAGAGATCGTACGGATAACTCGGCATATTAAAACTCTTAGATTTCGATGACATTTATTTCTCCCATCGGCATTTTAGCTTTTGATCCATATGAGTATTATGACTTGGAACATTTATCGTGTGGTCATTCAATAAGCAGGAAAAAGAATCGTAACCACAAGTATAATTGTTAATCGAGGCGCGTTCGCGGTTTATTCATACCATTAAAGTTTAATTTCTAGGTATTATTCGTGTGGAGATTACAAAATTAAAATCATCCATATTATATTAAGTATTAAAATTTTCATTATTCTTCTATTTCGACAAGCATTAGGGTAAACATTAACAATATTGTAGGCAAAATCTCAATGTTTATATCAGATTCATTGCCAATGAATCCTTATGGCTCATGCTTATCCTTATGCTTATACTTAAGCTTAGATATCTTATAGCTGATAACTAATTATAAGAATCCAGCTGTCATCGCAGAAAAATACAAGATTAATTAAAATAAGCATTGACCTGCAGGTTTAATTGCAACCAAAATAAAATTAAGCCCGACACAAAGTGATTAAAAAATAATCATAAATGTCCGACCTGAAATTTATCATTGCAAAAAGTTTAAAGAAATCTCCGTATCTCAGTACATTGACCTAAATCAAAGGGGAACGTAGCGCAAACGAAGCGAGAACATAATTTTTAACGCACTCCAGATCTGTCGAAGATGCGAGTGTGCTCATTTAAAAGTTCGAGATTAATGTATTTATTTAGACAAAACGCTTAAGTTATGTTGAACGCAAAGCCGTATTAAGGTCACATTTGAAGACCTCTGGCGAACCCAGGGATTTCTATTACGAAAGCGAAATCAATAATAAGTAGTCAATCCCAGTGTTACGAGAACATATGAATTACTGTTATTTATAGAAGCCCGTTACGTTTTGCTTGTGATCAGGTTTTGAGGACAAGTGAATACAATGTTACTCTATGCCTTCCCTTAGGTTCCAAATAAATACTACTCGGAAATATTAATATTATATGTTCTCGGATAACACTGGGATTGACTTTGGAATAAAATCTAAAACAAAATCATTAAGCCTAGGACTGTCTTACTGAGAATTACTAACAATAAATAATATCATTAAACAATGCGTCTATGCGGAAATAGTTCTTAGGTGGCTTTGCGTATTAACTTATTTTTCCACAATTGCATAAAGTAACTTTATGTATTTATTCTCCGCATCGTACTACAAATCAAATCGATAACACAACTATTAATTAACACCGCAGTAGTCACTAGAATAATCTAGAAATTAAACATTAATATTTACTTTTGCTATTTATATTTCGATAGATACAGCCCAGTTATAACGCTGTCTATACGCAATAGTTTAAAAAATATTAAAAAGTGTAAAATTGACGATTCAAAAGAACTTGTAGAAGTCTATTTGAATAAAGATAATTTGACTTTGACTATAATATAAAAAAAATCTGCACATTTCTAATATGTCTGTATCTTGTACAGACCTATTACAACTTAAAAAAATATATCAATTAGCAGATTTGCAACACCAATTTATTATCGGCTTTAATTAACACTTTAAACACGATTACACGCTAATCGTATCCAGGGTTGTTAGTTTGTTCAATTCATTTCACGGAACTAATCGATCGGTCAGCGTTCATAAAAACCATTATAAATGTAATAGCCTTTTATTGGTCTTGAACTTGTGTGATCAAATTAGTGGCTAATAATGCATCCTGTGCTTGACATTTTACTAAAACTTCTAAGCTTAAGATTCTGATGCTGTATTAAAACAAAATTATAATTTCTTTGAAAAAGGCGTTATGGTTTCACTTCAGCCGCCATCTTGGAAAACACGTTTTATCGAATATCTCGCGAACCGCGCATCGTACGACAAAAGTTGTAGAAATGATTAGAATGAGATTATAATGCTGTATATTCAATTATGCGCCTATAAGTTGCAGTATATTATATTTCGGGTCGTTCGGAATTTCACCCTCTTAACATTCCAACAGTATTCAGGTATAAATCCTAACCATTTTTGTCCCCTCGTGACGCTAGGGTCGTTCCCTCGCCTGTGTGTGTATTGAAATTTTCGTAGACGCGTCAGTTCTGTTTGGAGCGCTATAATTAGAAACCTATGCGTTATACAAAAAAAGTTTCAAATAAAAAAGATGGAAAATATTATTATCTATAATAATGATTTCTACAATTTTTGTCGTACGATGCGCGGTTCCAACCAACTGCACAAAAAAAGGTATGCGAATTCAAAAATACTTTCTTGGTTAACTCTTATAATGTGTCAAAAGGAGAATTCTGAGAAGATACATGATTTCCAGTTGCAGTACTCAAATAACTTATGCCTGGGCATATGCTTGTACCGGAAGTGAGAATTCTTTGACAATGACAGCCGCACCCTTAATGCGAATGAAGGCCCGAGGGCAACACATAAATTTGACGCCCTACCATGGCATCTGTTTGGATAAAATTGATTTTTTTAAGTCGTGGATAATATAAAGTAAAAAAGACTTACATGAGACAGACATATCCTTGCTTTAGTAGCCTGTACTTTCTAACGAAAAATTTCGGTCAATGAAAGCCAAAAAATGGCCAAAAACAGAGTAGCTACTGAATGCTATCTTTAATCTAAGAAGAAAAGACGACAAACTCTAAATTAAACAGCATGAAGAATTAATATGGCAAGAATAACAAGTGTCGTGTTACAGAAAGTATGCGTAGAAATTATTTTTATATTATCATACATTACATAAGCGATTGAGCATATACAGTCTGAATGACTGTAAACATATATGCACCAAACAAGGCGTCACCCATATAAGAAGCGACGATTTCTAGAAATTTCGCAGTAACGGTATTTTGTCGGGCCATTTTTGTTCCTTGAGATCAAAGCAAGCGGCTGTTTGCAGCCTTGTTTGGTGGCTTCGAACACGTGGGTGGTTGTCGTCTTTCCTATTGTGTTACGAGGATAAAAGCATATTTCGGAAACGGTATTGTTCGATGAATTAGAAGAAATATATCCGATTTAACGCTCATCATTATAAATTTAAACTTTGTTTAGATTAGACTGCCATCCGATTCGGAAAGATTGTATTGAAAAAGGGTCAAGAAAATTTATTATACAGGGTGTATTCAGACCGTGATCGGAAACTAAGGCAGGTAATAGCTAAGGTGATTACAAACCCCCACCCCCTGGCGTTAAAGAAAATTCTGACAAAAAATAAAAATTTTGACGTTTTCCATACAACCATCGGTATTAAATGTACGCGGTTTGTATGGAAAACGTCAAAATTTTTATTTTTTGTCAGAATTTTCTTTAACGCCAGGGGGTGGGGGTTTGTAATCACCTTAGCTATTACCTGCCTTAGTTTCCGATCACGGTCTGAATACACCCGTATAAAATATAGATTAATTAAATAGTGACGACGTTGTCTCTCCCTGATTATTACGCTATTCGTACGCTATACACCACCTCTACAACTACAAGTACATACATATGTTACATAGCCGTGCCAGATTAAAAAAACATCCAACAATGCATAAAATACTTAACAATAAAACAGCGTAAAAAGCACATGTCAAGAATCAATTAGACACAATTTTGTCAATAACACTCGTGAAAGGAATTCATTTATCAAAAAATGCTTCCGTATGCATTGCCAATATAAAGGCACACAAGGTCCTGTGCAAGTAATATGTCTATATGAGCCTATACTTTTTTTTAATAAATACACCCAACAGTCACATAAATATAATTTAGACCCCACACTAGGATACAAGTCCTGTGTCGTGGGTGTTAGAAACTACGTGAGACTTAACGGTCTCACAAACACCCAGAGCCGAAACAAATATTTGTGGATCACACAAACGTTTTTCTCGGTGCGGGGATCGAACCCGCGGCCTCTCGTTTCGCAAGCTGGTATCTAGCCAACTGCGCCACGCGGCTGTAAGATATATTAATATTTTTTTTTACGAATGTCATGAATACGATGTAATTTTATTTGAAAAACCTCTCTGTCGTGTTGTTATGCGTCTTTGTTGTTTTTAAATAAGTCAACCTCGATCTTTCATCATCATCATCAGCCCATATACGTCCCACTGCAGTGCACGGCCTCCTCTACACCTTAGAGGGTTAAGGCATTAGGCTCCAACGCTGGCCTAGTGCGGGTCTCTCATTGGTTGACAATATTATGCCGGCAAGTAAGTATTGGTATGCGCGGTATTACTTTACTGAGTAAACCGTTTTGTATAATTACATTTAATAACACCATTTACCTCGGACTTAATTATTTTTAATTTAAGAACAGGTAGATATGTTGTAAACTTCAAAAAATTATTGCGACAATTTAAATTATGCGAAGCGGAAAACATGCGCGCGCTCTTGTCCAATCTGATTAAAACCTCAAAAGTAAAAAAGATTTTTTAAATAAATTTTGACAGCCCCGTGGCGCAGTTGGCTAGACACCAGCTTGCGTACGGGAGGCCGCAGGGTCGATCTCCGCACCGAGACAAATGTTTGTGTGACCCCACAAATATTTGTTTCGGGTCTGGTCTGTTTGTAATACCGAAAAGTCTCTCGTAGTTTCTGATACCCACGACCCAAGACTTGTATCTTATCTTAGTGTGGGGTCAGAACTATATCTATGGCTGTTGGGTGTATTTATTATTATTAATTTTAAATTCTATGTTTCTACGGTCATCAAATTTTCCTCTGCTCTGGCTGATTTCGCAACAATTGAATAGTAGTAGTGATGGCCTCGAGGTTTGGGCACGCGGTCGAGAATCTCGACGGTCGCGGGTTCAAACCCCATGCACACACCTCTGACTTTTCGAAATTATGTATGTATTCACAATGAATTACCACGTACTTTAACGGTGAAGGAAAACATCGTGATGAAACCTGAACACCTAAAAGTTCTTAGGAATTTCTTAGGTGCGTAGTCCGCCAACCCGCACTAGGCCAGCGTGGTGGACTAAGGCCTCAAAACCCTCTCAGTTTTAGAGGACGCCCGTGCCCAGCAGTGGGACGTATATGGGCTGATGATGATGAATAGTAGTGTTTTTAAAGTTAGTTATTTTTTGTTCAGATGTTCCGGAGGATGTCATTAATATGTAATACAATAGTTGTTTTCGTGTGTCACAGTATACTCCTGAGACGTCACGCTTCGCGCACCGATTATAATGTCTTTTGTTATTTTTTTGTTCATGTAACAAAGTGTGCCTTATGTGACTGATAGCAAGGGCGTCTGAGGACGTAAAGTTAGTGTACTGTAACTGCATTTAATTGTTGTCAATTGTAATGGAAATGTACTCAACCGAATGTTTTAAATATTGCATTGTAAGAAGTTCCTTGTATGATTTAATGCTGCATGTGAGTCTAAATTTGAATCCAGCGATTTCCAGTAAATTTTACGTAATCATTCACTGCATAATTAAAGATTGTTGTTGCTATTAAGTACCTATAACTTATAGCGTACACGTAAATAAATATGACATAATTATGATTTATGTTGTATATCTATTTAAGTTATCTTCAATTCCCTTGCTTCGGAACAATAAAGCGACTACAAATAAACGTCGGCCTGCATGAAATCAACATGCATGAATATTCATTATGAAGGAAATCACACTAATTTGCAACACGGTGCTTTTCTGGGTACAGTCGCGTCGTAGCATACAAATCTTATATCTTTAAATGAGCAATATATATATCTTGTATATATATAATTGGAATCTCGGAATCGGCTCCAACGATTTTCATAAAATTTAGTATATAGGGGGTTTCGGGGGCGATAAATCGATCTAGCTAGGAATCATTTTTAGAAAATGTCATTTGAGAGAAAAATAACAAAAATCAACTGAAAAATATGACTCTTCCTGACATCTATTGGCGAATAATAATATTATTTTTTGTGAGCAACTAATTGCTTTAACGACACAACAGCAGATGGCGTTGTTAAGTAACATTATTCATATTTCATCATTTTATTAGTAATTCGTACTTAAATATAATTTCCAAAAAACACAATTAAAAAAAAAATCCGAGCAAAGCTCGGTCATCCAGGTACTTAATATTTATTCGTGAAATTACAAACTTTGTCGATGCAATTGTTTTTCTTTTTTTGCAGTTTTGAAATTCTTCTTGAACTTGACTCACCAAGTCGTGACCGCGAATCGTGAATCATAAGCTGCGTTTTAGCATCGTTCGCCGCGAATTGTGTTTATGATTACTTAGTCAAATTTATAACATAATTTTACCGCCGCGACTAAAAGCTAGCCTCGATTTAAAAAAAACTGTCATCGGACAAACTCAAATAATAATGAAGGCTGTAGAAATGGTTTGGCTAGAGCCAGTGTTATTGACAACAGAATGTAAAGATGTTTCAGACAGTAGAAAACGGAAGCGAAGAAACAGCCATTGCGGGATGGGTCCATTGCAGTGGCGGTACTTTCATAGAAGCCCAAAAGCCCAGTTTGCCTTTTAAAGTTCGAAATAATATTTTTTTGGCTTGAAATCTTTATTTAACATAGACAATTTGTTTAATAAAGACCCCATAATAAGCAAATATAAACTAGACATTACACAATTAACGCTTTTGGGCTTTTATGGAAGTCCCGCCACTGGTCCATTGTTGCTTTATAATAAAGGCCAACATTAGACGTAACATTGTCCAATGTATTGAGCCAAAATCTCGTAGTATATTAGCGTCCAAACCCTATAATAAAGAGGACAACGCCCGTCTGAAGTATATAGGCCAGTATTCAAGCGTCCAATATAAGAATTCCTACAATACGTTATAAATCATTCTGATGGCACTCAATGAATTGCTCAAAACGTTCGGTTTATCGTAGCACAATTAGTAAACGCTTTTTTATTTCAGCAACTATTCGTGTAATACTATACGTAAATCTAAAAATGATTCGATACAAGAATTATATTTATCATTTCCTGCTTCTGGAAAATTACATGTAGCTAAAATTGTAAAACTTAACATTCTATTTGGTAATTTCAAGTATCTTGTCATATACCTATATCAGAAACTAAGAGGAGCACAATAATAAGAATGAAGCAAATATTCACATGGACAGCTTCTAAACAACAGCGACTTTCCACTGTGACATAATCTTTTTTATTGTAATTAAATATATTGAGTACCTACTCAATTTGCCACACCACAAAAAACTCGTGGTTTATTTCAATAAGCCATTTAACAAGTACTGAAATACTTTTTACAGCCAGACGATGCTACATAAAAGTATTATTTCGTTGATACGAGCATTGTTTATTTTCGTTTAGAGGTTTTTAAACGAATGCAAAAGCGTTTAACTGGTGATTTGTGTTAAAAGCGTTTATGGAGCTCTTGCACGGCTCAAATTGAGGTCGGATATATATTTTTATTACTGCAACGTAAATACCATTCTACATGATGCGAATGAAAGGAGGCTGAAGGGAGTTTGCAATATTTTTATGGCACATGTTAATCGATGCATGACCGTTTTCTCATACGATACATACATACATAACCTCACGCCTGTATCCCCTGAAGGGGTAGACAGAAGTGTGCATTTCTGCACCCATATTTCGCGAGGTATCAGGCCCACGTAAGGGGGGCGAGCCTATTGCCGTTTTTCGGGCACATTTCCAGACTCCGTACTGCTACTGAGAATTTCCTAATAGGGAAACCCAATAACACTGCCCGATCAGGGAATCGAACCCAGGACCTCTAGATCGCACAGCACATAGGTACTTGTGCCGCGAGACCACGAGGCAGTGACGTACGAATTTTGGAAATAAGTATAGTTAAACAAACAGAAACGAATAACGTGTAGTACTGAATCCAAATACATATGGCGCAGTAAAATACTCATGAGGATAATAAAAATATTATTAGCAATATAAGTCTGCATGCAATATACACAGACAACGTACATTATGACTGTGGCACGAGGTACAGTAGCAGATTGATTTACGACACTCCCTAAATGTTTGA
The DNA here is from genome assembly GCA_907164795.1 of Hemaris fuciformis. Classification (NCBI taxonomy): domain Eukaryota; kingdom Metazoa; phylum Arthropoda; class Insecta; order Lepidoptera; family Sphingidae; genus Hemaris; species Hemaris fuciformis. The sequence continues at coordinate 3,076,882 of OU015440.1, read as the reverse complement.
CAACATAATCAGTCAGACTGTCCTCAAAAGTAGACTTCGATTGATTAATTGTTCTTGTATTTTTTACGTTTATTCAACAGACAATGATGTTGGCATTGAAAAATGTCAACGTGTGCAGACAGTCGCAACTGACTTTGTTTGCTACATTCTAAACTGTTTGTAGCTGGGTTACATTCTAAATAGGTCACACTACACCCCTAATTGACGCTAAGACAATTTGTAGCCATAGTGTTAACACACAATAACAAGAAAAAACAACAAACGATATAGTCTCAACTGCTTTAACTCCCCTAGAAGCGTACAATATAAGTAGTTCAGCATAAAAATTATTAATCATAAATTTTCAACATCAACATCCAAATCGGCCGGAAAGATAGGTCAGTCAGAAAGAAGGAAAATAATTCTCTTACTTCCCAACTTATTTTAACATGTAAGCTCCTTGTTTCTTAACCAAACATATATCAAAGCAACAAAATGAGGAAAAGGTTGTATTTCTACCACCACTGATTTCATTGTAAAATGTAAACTACACTACCGTATATCACTTAATAATTAAACCCTCCAATTAAGTCACCATATTCAAGTGACATCTTAATATTATAATTTAAAAACCTAGAACGTTTTATAATTTATCCGAGGTTGTCCTAATCAAACAAAACAATTTCCTTAATAATGAACACATTCGACCGTGACTTACTTCATCAATATATTCTAAGCACGTAAATGTATGTGGAATACAGCATGAACTTTTAATTTTTCAGTAACTATTTTCCTTATTAAACCTATCCACAAGGCCCGATGGACGTATACGCAATTAAAGCATGACTTATTTTTATTATACTTAATTAGTTTTTACGTAAAAATAGCTTAATACAACAATTGAAGAGCCTCTTAATAACACGTTGAAGAAAATAAATAGGAACACGAAATAGATTAGTTACCAATCCTGGGGTTAGGTAGTTACCGAAGTAAAAAGATAGAGGAAATATAATGCAGAGAACTTATTGAATTGGAAAGGGAAATTACATTTCTAAAACCTCGTCTACCTTATGATAGTAGCTGTAATCTTACTTCGATTGAAATAATATTTCGGATTCAAACTAAATCCACCAAAGCGCATACTGCAGATAAATGCAACACATATAAAATTTACGAAAATCTAGCGGGGGTTTTGGCTACGATGTAATGCGGCACGGTGCGGTGCTTATTTCCAGATGGTCAAGATGATGCAACTATTCTTGTATGCATATTTCAGAAAATTTATACATTTAATCCCAAAATCTCATAAGGCAAAATTGCTATTTTATACAAACCGCACAATCTTAGGTTGCAGCTAAACTTTTAACCACATAAGTACATATTTTTAGAATAAACAATTTTTCCAAAAAGCATGGTACACAATACAGACACAAATATTCTCTTACTCTTGCATACCCGATGAAGTAGAGAGAGGAGTATTGCCCATTCACGACATAATATATAGTAAGGTCACTCTGCCCGCATCTGGGAGTTTATCTGCTCACTATTTCTATGTTTTCGTCTATGTACCTATAGGAAATTTACTATGCACCTTCCGATAATTACAACTGAGCGAAACCAACTAACCAATGTGGGCTATGCGTGTCCAGCCGCAAGCTAAATTGGCAACGTATGTGACGGCGTCAGTCTAAATTCCCAAAACAATTATCTGCGAGCGATGGTGGCGTAATTAGCCAAAATGAACAATGAAGTGGGTGAAAATTTCGACCGTGTCTCAATGAACACATAAACAGGTGAGTATGAGTAATGGCAATGTGTGCCAAGTCCAATTTTACTATGTTCACGCGACACGCTTCCAGGAGACGAGGATGAACGTAAAACATCGCCTCTGTGGGTAATTCCCAAAATTATGGAGAGCGCATGTATCTATCAAAATAGCTATATTTATATTTTGTTCTTTATACAACAGAGCCGACGAGTAACATTCTAATATCATCAGTGCGCGTCACCTTCTCTTTCGTTAAATTACTCAACCCTATAATAAAAGTAATAAATAAATAAAATAAATAAATACACTCAACAGTCACATACATAGTTCTGACCCCACACTAGGATACAAGTCCTGTGTCGTGGGTATCAGAAACTACGAGAGACTTTTCGGTCTCACAAACACCCAGACCCGAAACAAATATTTGTGGATCACACTAACATTTGTCTCGGTGCGGGGATCGAACCCGCGGCCTCTCGTTTCGCAAGCTGGTGTCTAACCATCTGCGCCACGGGGCTGTCAAAATAGTTTTATATATTTTCATAACATTTAATTTCTGATAGCACATTATGGATTTCGTATTTCGGTTTATATCATCATCATAAATACCACTGCTAGCAACTAGTCCTAAGAGAGATAAGGGTTTGTATACAAAATTTCGCGCGATGTTTTCCTTGAATGTTAAAAAACCTAATATGGATCATTTTGATCTATATAACTTCCCCTATTTTCACATTTTAGGTATATAAATTTCAAGCGTTTTAAATTTCAATATCTTGAATAGCGGCTGTATAAAATAACATTTACTGAACCTTAAACTTATAAGCAAATAAGCTTTAATAAATTAAAGAATAAGCGTCATCTACATTTCGCTTTGTATGTAAAATGGTTTACATGGTGAAGCGAAAAACCCATATTACACGAAACAATGGGATCATATGTTGGCAAAAACGATGTCAACATTGATGACTCACGGTGATTATTCACTGAATTGTACAATGATCACAATCAACCATAGTGTGACGAGAGAGACTCATACATTTTACTGTAAAACAGTTCGATTTGTAACAACAGACTGCGATAGCGGCTGTTCGGCGAGACAATAAATCAATATGAGTAATGGCCGCGTAATTGTTTTCTTGGAAATTCACGAAACGTGTAATGATAATGACATGAAATTGATATTGGTCAATATAATTGACATAAACTGAAATGTCTCATTGGTCCTACGGGATCGATTTGTATTGATTTGTAGACGCGGAAATCGGCTTAGAAGATTCATCATTATTGATTGGCGCATGGTGTTTAATAAGAAAAATATGAGCACATATAGGGGAATCGTAATTATGTACGTACTTAAAATGAGCCTTGTAAATTTAATTTTTGGAGTGATTACACAAAACAGAATTTAAAAATACTTTTAATAAGTAGACAAGACTTTTAAAATTATAACACACAATGATATGAATCTATTATGGACGTAATTTCAAGTAAGTACCAAGAAAAATACAGACTCCAAGTGATGTAATCGTACAAGTATCAATTCTTAGTAAACATAATTCTTTGTATATAATTTTGCAAACGTTTTGTATTGTCATTTATCTGATATATCGCCACGATTCTGTAATAGTCTAGTCAACAAGTTCAAAAACGTGTTAAATAGAAATAAAGCTCCTAAAAATATGTGCCATACCTCATTCGATTCGGAATGACGTCTAGAAAAATGTTTTTTAAGGGCATATTAGCACATAAAAAATTGCAATAGTTATTAACAAAATAAGAAAAAAAAAACGAGGTATTTAGTTTTTCGTTAATAACTTTTAAAATAATGATATTTAAGGAATTATGAAAAAAGATCCTGAAAGAGGAGGAAATTTCCAATTAAAAAGTCCTTACTCCCGGAACTCTATCTATATTATTTATAACTTTTATTTAACGCTGGAAATAGCGCTCCGCGAGGGCGTTACGACATAGGCGCGTCGTCTAAAAAGCCGGTATATCACCTAAAATAATTTATTTCTAATATTAAATAACAATTTAAAAATTTGAATAAATTATGGTGTAATCTAGACACTTGAACGAAAATAACCACGGCGAAAAATATTTTTTTTGACTACTTTTCAAAAAGTTACACCATTGTTAATTAACTAATGTTTTTCCAATCTTTGTTTTTATAAATTACGGCATAAAAGTTTCAAAAATTAGTCTAAAAATATTTCGCTTCGTGGAGCTCTTCTTACTTAGGTACTTAATAAAGTTAATAAACAATTAAATTATTTATAAAAAAAATATATTTCTCTGTTATTCCATTGAAAAGGGTCAATGATGATTATTAAGAATAAAATAATTTCTTAACTAATTATTTAAACAATTGAAATATAAAAAAAACGATTATAAACAATAAAAAGAAATATTTAAGATTTTTTTTTCTTTTTTAAATCATCATTTTACCTTTGCAATAAGATAGTAATTTTTTTTTTTTTTAAATCGCAAAATAGTCTATTTGTTTATAAACAATTTCTTAATAAATGACGTAACATTTTTTTTCCAATGTTAATTAATACCTATATTAGATGCAAAAACAGCAATAATAAGATATTACCAAAAAAAAAATGTTTTGATAACATTTTTTAGAAATTTCATTTTTAGTTAATTTAAAAAAATTATAATTAACAAAATAATAAACTTTAATATTTTTTTTCTGCATAACTTTATTAAGTACCTAATTAAGAAGAGCTCCACGAAGCGAAATATTTTTAGACTAATTTTTGAAACTTTTATGCCGTAATTTATAAAAACAAAGATTGGAAAAACATTAGTTAATTAACAATGGTGTAACTTTTTGAAAAGTTGTCAAAAAAAAATATTTCGCCGTGGTTATTTTCGTTCAAGTGTCTAGATTACACCATAATTTATTCAAATTTTTAAATTGTTATTTAATATTAGAAATAAATTATTTTAGGTGATATACCGGCTTTTTAGACGACGCGCCTATGCCGTAACGCCCTCGCGGAGCGCTATTTCCAGTGTTAAATAAAAATTATAAATAATATAGATAGAGTTCCGGGAGTAAGGACTTTTTATTGGAAATTTCCTCCTCTTTCAGGATCTTTTTTCATAATTCCTTAAATATCATTATTTTAAAAGTTATTAACGAAAAACTAAATACCTTGTTTTTTTTCTTATTTTGTTAATAACTATTGCAATTTTTTATGTGCTAATATGCCCTTAAAAAACATTTTTCTAGACGTCATTCCGAATCGAATGAGGTATGGCACATATTTTTAGGAGCTTTATTTCTATTTAACACGTTTTTGAACTTGTTGACTAGACTATAAGTAGCGAGATTCGGGCGCAGCGTGCAATATGCCGTGTCAGTGTATACTATAATCAAACCCTCGACTTTGTAAAGGCAGTCAACGAACAAAGTATCGTTATTATACATTTTAACTTATCCGGTACAGCATTAATAGCTTTCCTGTTTCCGCAATCTTATTATTTAAGCTGCCAACGCTTAAATTACGGAGCTGGCTGATGGTAAATGCGGTCCAAATAGAGTATCTTCTTATTATTCGATACAATTATACCGAGATCCGTTTAAAACCTGATATACAAATTTAGTTACAATGTAATATAAACTGTATATAATTTAAAGGCTGATCAATTGCTCGGCAGGATTTTTGAAATAGAGCAAAATGTTACAAATACAAATATTACAAATATTAAATACTATAGCTCAGTAGGCTAGTATGTTTGTTTCGAGTTACGGGAGATGGAAGCCTCTTCACCACTTGATGATCTATTCGGACAATAAATAGTAAAGCACCGCGGAGATGGTTTTGCCACTTAAAACAATTTATGTATCGTAATCGCACAATTATTTGAAGAGATACAGATTTTTTTGCAGGAAAGGGTACATGACATCAAAATCAACGATTTTTCTGGGCATTTTTAGGCATACATACATGTGTAAAAACCTATGGCACTCCACCATACCATAAACCATAGAGATAAATATAAAGCACCATAGAAATAAAAGACGTCCCGTTTTGGTACATTGAATAAGATCATAGTACAAAACTTTCTTAATAATGTTACTTAAATTCAATTGCTAACAAAATCGAGACAAGTGGAATTTGGCAAGGACTCATGTCTGGGATATATTTCATCTCATTTATGCGTCTGGTTTTTCTTATTATAATAAGCAATCTGGTGCTATTGCTTGAATAAATCGCAATAATAACTTGATATAAAATTTTAAAAGGATTGAATTATTATCTATTCAATCAAATATGATAAAGCTTCGATTCCTAAGAAATTCAATAGTTTCGTATTAAATAACTTAAGCACGGTTAATCTGAGCCGTAAACGCAAATAAAGAATGTTTTTTTTTAATCATTTCAAACAATCTCTAAATAGGTTTATGTAATAATATAATAAATTGACAGCGATGTATCCCCACTGTTAGTTATAGCATCGGATGGATATTGGTGTTTAGACTCCATTGCAGCCGTCCTTGGCCCAAATTTATGTAAAGCAATAACATCCATCAGACTCCTAACAATAACATAAACACAACATGGCGACATTAAATAAAATCAAATGACGATTACATAAAAAGAACTCCAACATTTGGCAACAATATTACGAGGATTTTAACGACGCGTCAGTGTCAACTTGAATTTACTGCGTGCCCAAACAGGAATCCTCCAAGTCTAACCGTTTGGTGGAACAAACAACAGTCCATAAACATTGGCACATAATGATGAATGGCAAGGCTGCGACACCTACATCACGCCCACTGGATGTCGGTGCCAAAACGTTCCGCGGACTCTGCGCTTCATTCATTGATTGTTATGGCCAAGTTTGGATGACTTTTTAAATCGTATGATTAAACTGATTAATCACACGGACGAGGGGACCGCCGAATACGTCATCAACGAGGAAAAAAACAACACACATTATTTTAACCACGCTTGTAAAGTTTAAGTATTCATAAGTTATTAAAATCTGCAAGTTTATGTGAGATATTGGCTATTAAAAATAATTCCACAGTCATCCATATCAACCATACTCAGATTACTATGTATTTGGGGCGTACACTTTGTCGTTCGTCAGTGGAAGTTTAAAATAATTATCATCGAGATAAAATTACGAGTAAAAATATAAATACTGTCTTATAACAATTATAAGAGAGGTGTAATTACGGGTAAAAAAGAAGCATTATCCACCGAGGTATTACGAGTTCTGTAAAGCAATAGAATGTTTTTGTATGAGCTGTTATCAGGGCCACAGTATGCCACAAAGTACGGGTAATACTTTGCTGCTCTTAAATTCTTTGACTTCAATTTAATATAGAAAATGACAGCGCAATCAATATAAATAATTGTTTTACATTACCAAAATTTTGTGTGACGTCAAATCCGCTACGACTTTACAAGCCACTGGTATTGTTCACTTGTTAAAGTCCATAATACTAACGATTGAGAACGTATACATGTTGATGTAGCCTCATTAAAGATAAGTATTAGCGGCACGACAATTACACACAACACAAGATATCTGACCTTGCGAACGTTTCTGAGAATCGCTCAGGTGCTTGTCACACATTCCACAGTATTGTTTGCTTGGAGCGCGCAGAAACGTGTGTTCGTGTACAACGATGTTGGAATCGAACTGCACCTCGCGCGGTATTTAACGAGCAATAAACTTTACATTGAATCATGGATGCTTTCCACATCAGACTTGTAGTGGTTTACGAACTGTAAACCCGACGCAACTAAGGGTGTTTATTAGTTTCCGCGAAAACGGGGAGATAGAGTGGGATAAAACATATTCGTGACAGGATTTGGATTATATATCATTCATGTTGTATTGGCTAGAATTACACTAATACAATTGTTCTGAAAATATGTTCATCATCATCATCATTTAAATAATTGTTTTTTTTTTTTAATTAAAACGCATATTTCATAGCAATGGAGTATTTTCTAGATTCCTGCGAACTTAAAGACTATACATAGCGAAATCTTGTCCCTTATGAGTCGACACTAGCGAGTCAATAAGTATGCTTGTAACTTGTCTAGACGTCTACCGAACAACAAAGTTAAATTACCAATCACAATAGCGTTTTAGCGGTTTTTACTATAATGATGCCTATCTAACACTAAATAAGCTACTCAAATATTCTTTAAAGATCTCTAAAAATTTATAAATTAAATAACCTTTAATCTGCTAACAAAAACTTTCACCTATTATTATGTAAAACTCCAAAGAGGTAAATAAAAAGAAACCGGCCATGTCATAAACGGATAGCAACTAAAAGATCCATATAAGGAAGCATGATGACTTAATAACATTATAGAAAGCGAATCAAATGTCCAATGAACGATAGTTCTATCTCAAATTGGCAAATTTATTTACATGATAATCTGCATCACAACAGACATTAAAGAATTGATAAATTTTATATTAGTAAAAGTATATTTTTTGAATAGTCTGCTGGTGTCGAAAATATTAATAATTTCAATAATCTCTCATATTGCGGATATGTATATTCCTTTACACCAAATACTGGCTTCTACTGACAACCTAAACTTCAGTGAAGGCACATTTGTTAGAGAAATTTATTACACTAACGCATTTTTAGAACTTAAAGTTGAAATTTCAATTTACAGCTTGGTTCAAAAGGTGTAAAACATACGATAACATTTTGCTAAAAACATAAAATCTTTCATGTACAGAAATTTCGCATAAACTTTGATATAGTTTTACGGATATAGACGTACTTATGTATAATATAAAAAGTTCATCCATGCTCGCCCTCGCATATTTCTTTTGTACTAACAAGAAAGGTAATACGATATTGTTGTCTGCAACGACTTGGCTGGAAGTTCCAGCCTGGAACGGCATTTGTTTCGCAACCCGTGTTCCGCTCAGATGGAATGACAAGCCGCGAAAGTCCGCTAACAGAAACTTTATAACTTGAACTGAAGGGCTCAGTCATTCGCAGTTCCCGCTAATTACGTATTTATGCGACACCAGACACTAGCTGCTACTACCTAATTCGTCCGCTAGGAACTCTTCAAATGAGAGTTTCTTTCTAGCATCTGATTTCAATGGAACAAAGCCTAAAATAAGTACTGCCTCGTGGTCTCGCGGTACAAGTATGTGCCGTGCGATCTAGAGGTCCTGGGTTCGATTCCCGGGTCGGGCAAAGTGTTATTGGATTTTTCCATTAGGAAATTCTCAGTAACAGCACGGAGTCGGGAAATGTGCCCGAAAAACGGCAATAGGCTCGCCCCCTATTACGTGGGACTGATACATACTTGGCGAAATGTGGGTGCAGAAATGCAACTCTGCCTACCCCCTCGGGGAATACAGGCGTGAGTTTGTGTATGTATGTATGTATGTAAAGCCTAAAATCTGCACCACTTTAACTACCCGCGATAAGGGTTTTAAAGAAAAAAAAAACTGCTTTAATTTTAGCGTCCACTAGAATCTCCTAGTGCACTATTATAGCCCGAGCTGTGCAATAATCGAAACCGGGACTCAATCGCTTCCTTAACCAAAACTCGATGCAAGAGTCGTAATTATCAAAGTAACCATTTTCAAAGCGAGTCACTTCAACAAAGCACACAATGGTCCAATCTCGTACGTATTGAGATTGTCAGTCATAAAGCAATGACGCTCAAATGTAACATGGTTACATGGTTATTATTAGAGGAGATTACTAGCGTCTGCTACAATAAATGTCAATCAGTGCACACTGTATTAATAGCGTTGGGCGAGGCGCGTACATGCGTCCGGTTTTTATGTTTATATCCCATAAGTTTTATGGCGTTACTTGATCTCATAAATAGGATGCCAAATTATTTTCCACGTCCGAGCGGACTAGCAGTGATAATTAAATAAATAAAAATATATTGAATTATTATCTGGACCCGTGTTAGCTTCTGGTTCTATGCGTACTAAAGTAGGTACTTAGTTTGGGACTAATTTCAAATGTGGTGAATTTAAAAAATCCATCTAGGGTAAATTGTAAAGCTTTGATAAAATTTAGCATACAAAAAAAACAAATTTAAAGGACTTAAGTCGATCGAACTCTTTAAGATTGTTAGTTCTATATAAAAGCGTTGTAGCAATCGTTTGCATCGTAATTATCATAAAAATTAATGATTAAAAAAATATATAACGGTTCCAAATACAGCGTAAAAGGATCACTATACAGTAATATGAGACGCAAGCGTCTAGTGACACACCCGTGTCATCTGATCGAACTATTTTGGTGTTCAATTATCCCACATCCGGGCATTCTTGTCGAGTCGCATGCGCTTCAGAGAACATACCACGGACAGGAAAGACTGTAAGATATTACTTTTCGTTCTTAACACACTAGTGTGTGTGAGCGATTTGCTAGTCGTCATTGTAAATCGATCAAAATACATCTAGCGAGAAATCCACAGTAACACTTTGTTGATGAAACGGAAAATCCAAATGCTAATAAAGATTTGCCTTTATTTCACTCAATTTACCTTAAAACTAAATTCATATCTTGGCCTAACCAGCGCTCGATTTAGTAAAGCCTAAACTGCAATAACTAAATACTCGTAAATCCATTGTCGTTTTGGTAGTAACTATAATCATTTCAAAAGATTGAACTCTGTGAAACACACTGCTAGCGATACGCCGGCCAAGTACTGAAGCCTTACAAAATTGGCGTAGTTTCAAGGATGCTTCGGAAGCCTTTGGCAACATTTGCAGCCAGTTCAAATTAGTACTATGGTTAAAAAAATCCAAGTTAAATTCGCAGTCCAAAAAAAACTCCCTAAAAACACTAGAACTCTAAAATATCAATGAAACAGAGTACTGCTGATGAATATAATGCTGACAATGAATACCAACCTAACATAATATGAAATATACTTTTGCGGTAGGAAATGTTTTCATTAGTCTTACTGTGATTTTGTGGTCACATGATAAATATTGCTAATATTCGAAGGAATTGTCATAAAAAATAAACTTTCCACTGGTTGTATCCGTGTGATGGCACTTTCACTTGGTATACGACGCGAACATTTGCAAAATGCAAACTTTCTAGTTGTATGAGTTTGTGTACTTTGTTCTTTATTTGGTTGTGCTAATTTATTCACACATGAAAAGGTACATCTTCACAAGCTATCAATACTTTAGCTCCACTTTTAAATTTAGCTTTTACGATTTTAATTGATGTTAACTATTCATTTAAGATTCGACGCCGAATTAACGAATTGAAGCCACCCCTTTGATCTGTTTAAGCTCATCTTGAACAGATTTCTAACAATTCGAACTTAATACTTGACCAAAAGACAATATTTTTGAAGTATCGATGATGCAGGGTATCATAACTCTAACTTAACGCTCGTAATTACGGAATTTCTATTGAAGTTGCACAAAGAGGCGCGACGCTAATGACGGCCTCGCGTGTCCTACCAATATATGTTACAGTTTTAATGAAGTAAACATAACTTTCCTTTAGAACTTAGATTATAAATAGTGACAATAAACATTAGAACTTGATTAAATTTAATCAATAATAAATTCGCAACTAGCATTCAATCTCTTAGTTATGTATAATGTTCTTAACAATAGAACATTAAGTTTCATTATAATAAAACAAATAGCAGACATATGTTATGTTAAACCTAGAAATAAAATTGGATATTTTTATATACTGAAAAGTTATATCTTCAACTTGCATGTTAAAACATGCACATATTATAAGTAGTATGTTAACAAATATAACATATACTGTATAAGTACACCAAGCACGCCAAATATATTGCGTACAAAAACTGAGATAAATAAAAGCTGTGTATATTACTATTATACAGTAAATATTACAGCAAAAATTCCATCCACCAAATATGACAAATACCAACCAACATTTAGATGTACATATATCTAACAACATACTTGAATGTGTGCACGCAACAATGTCCATTATGCAATGTAATGTATAAAGCTATTTATAGCTTTATTTGGAAAAAGCTAATGCTTATTTTACCTATTTTATGCAAATAAAATAAAATCTTTTCATCAACAGCTGATAATTGATAAGTAAAAATACATATTATATATACAATATATTCAATTGTACTACACGGCACAGACCATTGTATGGTGGGAAGAAAATATTGCATGTTATGTAAGATAACTTGATAGTTTTGTAAACTTGAGATTGGGAAAAATATATGCAGTAACTTTTTTTGACCATTTCTTTTCTTTTATTTAAGGACACAATATCTTTTATTAATTAACACAACACCTTTCACATTTCTGCCTTGCTTCACAGTAGACCTAGAGCTTTTGGATGTTATATTAAACAACCAAAATTATAGATGAACAAACTTAATTCCATAGTCAATTCTAGCCACATGGTATTCTTTCGAGACAATATGCAGTTTAGTTACAATCTGGAATGAATTAAAATAACAAATTCTTTAAAAGTAAATTTGTTAGATTATATTAAGTTTTATTTTTCTTTGTTCCGCAAGGAACCGGCTAAGGTTGAAGACCATGCTGCCAAGTCTTCAGTAAAGATTATATTAAGTAAACAGCTGTATCAAACAAGAACAATTAAATTACAGAATAGCAACAATCCCTTTTGGCCGACTGTATAACTTTGAGCAATAATTTATGCTTTTTTCTTTACCAATATCCCAGAGACCAAAGGCACATCACCAAACATCCCTAATAAAATTCTTGTTAATATAAAATGGACATTACTGCGCGCACGATACGAATACAAAAACAAATAACATACAGATCGGCACTAACCTCAAAAGCAGGCGGTTAGAGGCACTCGGGAACACTTGGGTTATAGCAGGCACGCATCAACCGTCCTGTGAAAGACCACCAGATCAGACCTGATCACAGCACCTTATTAAACCCAAATTAATAATTACGTTATTACACAGTCAAGGATACTACTGCTGGAGTCGAGCCAAAAATGTGCTGCAGCTGAAAAGCAAGCAAAACTGAAATTCATGATGCACCCGCGATGTACGATAGAAACGTTTTAGTAGGTTAGTATGTCACGACGTGTTGTCAAGGGCACCGCGAGGAATCCCGACGTGAAGCTGTTAAAAGCATGCATGGAACATTAAATGCCTATGCTACGCACGACAAAATGCATGAAATGAAAAAAATACACATCGTAGAACTTACGAAACTCCTTCCCCTCAAAGGCATTTCACTCACAAGCAAAAAGATCACTCAGTTTAACACTTCGAAACGTCAAGCAAACTCGAAACACTTCAATACCGGCACAAATATAACAAATCTTCCTCTACAGCTGCCCTGCAGATTAAATTGACAATTCGTGTTTGCAATTCTAGAACAATCATTCACATATCACGCAACTACAAATTACAAAATGTTGGATGCTCTATCGATATTCAAATCTAATCGAGTGTTGCTGACGTTTCGAGTTTTAGAAAATCGTAATGATTTTTTTAAGCAAATTAGATATTAAAAACGGTTAAAGTTATATTGCGTACTTACTAACAGTAAAATGCATACTTATTTTATACGTATTTTCATGGTTAGTAATAACAACTCCTAATTTTGACTTTAAATAAAATGTTAAGTATTTCAAAATAAAGAATTACAGAAACGGTAAAAAGTTTAAAAATATCCAATAATAAAACAAAATTCATCCAAAAATTTATTACTCTCCCAAAAAAATTGTTTATTATGCATAAATACCTTATTATGCAAACTGCAAAATGCAGACTGGACTATTTATTGTGAAGTTTTTTATCTGTTGCTATAGTTGCCTTATCCAACAATTTTTATTATTCCTTGGTCACTAAAGCTCACGTTTCTTTTCACGTAATATTTTCATTTGTATCTTTAATACACTTATTAAAGATACAAATGAAAATATTACGTGTATATTACGTGATAAAGTCACTACTTTATCCAAGAAATTGAATAACATAGCTTTGGGAACAAAATATGCACGCATTCGATTTCAATTTATTAAAATACAAAAAAAATATTAAAAACAGATTTAAGAGACTTTGCACAACGGAGACTAGGCCATCTGTTGTCGTAAATAATAAACGAGCAAAGATTGAAATGTGAAATAAAATGCATCTACAAATAACTTATATGATATAATCTAAATATTTTACAAATTGTAAGTGCAGAAATACCTATACTTCTGCTTACCTCTTCGGGAAATACAGGCGTAAGTGCTGATGTGAGTTAGTGTGAATCGGGATGTTTGTAATTTTTTAATTGAATTAAAATATTTTATCCTAAATACCTGTACCCTTAAAATCCATCTATTTTTTATATGTATATACCTATACCCTTTTATGTTATCTGTGTTGTCGTTTTTTTTTTTTTTTTTTTTTTTTTTTTTGCTTCGCACTTCTTGTGCATTTAGCCAGTGTGTTGTCGTTTCATCTGTCATTCGCTGTCAGCAATCGGCAATTGTAGGGATGAGCAAATGAAAAACAATATATCGATATGTATAGCATCAATTATTTTAAAAAATATCAATGTTCGCAGAGTAAAAAATATCGATATTTCGATATATCGATATTTTTACACAAAACGCGATTACCTCAAGTATTGAAAAAAAGCCCTTATTTTGTAGTTTTATTAGCTTTATTATTACTGACAATTGGTTGTATTAAAAATTCAAAATTTAAGGCGCACCCATCAATTAAACGCACCACTGGTTTGCGACATTAAAAATGTATGCAGTTTTCTTGCATATTTTAGCTTGATCTTTAAACAAATTTGCGACAGCAATAGGAATGTAGCTACTAAATAAGATTTAATTAAAAATAAAATTTATATATAATAAAAAATGCTCTTTAATAAAGTCAAATTTGATATTTAGGAATAAATATCGAATATATATATTTTTCAATGTAAAAATATCGACAATATATATCTATTTTTTTTTGATATATCGATATTTTTCCCCATCCATCAGCAATCACTAATCAGCATTTGTGAATTGTAGAGGCAGTGCTGCCAACCCTACTGTTTTAACAGCTGATTTGCTGTTTTCGTGTTGATGACCCTGTTTTCTGTTTCATTCCTATTTTTTTATGTTTTTCAATGAGCGTTTAACGCTAGCTATTAGACTATGCAAGTATTTCTTAATACCTAATCACCACATAATAAAACTTTTGTGCCTACCCACATAGCAGCGCTACCGTGGAAAGATTATTTTCAGCTATAAATATTATGAAAACCAAATTACGCAACAGAATATCCACTACAACTGAAGGAGTACCTATTATACACAAATCCAAAATAACCGATTGTAACTCATTTTTAAGCCATACACAGAAAGGCACATAAATAGATTTAATATAAATATGTACGAATTTAAAAAGGAAAATGAGATTGAAAATTTAGAATCAATATTATAATAATAACAATATATGTGATTAATAAAAGTAGGTGATTGTTTTAATTATAAAAGAAAAATATGAAATCTGCCTTTTTTTTAAGCTACTGTTTTCTACAGCTTTTTTATTAGTGAGCTGCTTTTTTTTTAGTTTTTTGGGGTTGGCAGCACTGTCAGAATTGACAATGACAATTGACATTCGACATCTAGTTGTAACTTATAGTGCATGTCGATTGTCGATATCAAAATAAAAATCCGGTCAGAAACTCAGAAATATTTCACGAGCTTTTACGCTTTCATGCCTTATGACTGGACTATAAATACAGATTTTGTTTTGTGTGATAAAAGTTAAAACGTCTCACAATGGAGGAAGGGCGCATTAAACAAAAATTTGAACTGTTGTTCAAAAAGTTATCCGAACCAAATTATGTGATGGATAGCTATTACGCCGATGGTTTGATAAACAAGTTATCAAGCCCTGTCAGAGACCCTGGTAAGGAACCAAGTCAGTTTAACATACTTTTTCGTACTTTCAGCATTTCATTCATAATTTACGAATGTTTTATTGTTATGACTCAAACTTTATGCTATAGTTTCCTTAAGTTTTATTCTGACAATTTGTTTGTCACACCATTATATTTATTAATCCTATTACTGATAACATTTAAATTTTCTTCTTTATTTCATTATTTCAATAAAAATATATCATCATCATCACCAGCCCATATATGTCCCACTGCTGGGCACAAGTCTCCTCTACAACTGAGACAGTTTAGGCCTTAGTCCACCATCTTGGCCTTGTGCGGGTTGGCACACACCTAAGAAATTCCTGATTGACATAGAAGGGCCGTTAGAAAAGTACATATGCTTTTTTTTTAAATGTACCCAAGCAATGTTAACAGAAATATTGCTATACCTGATTTGTAAAAAAAATCATTTTTGCAATCTAAGTATGTAATAATAAAAACTTAGGCAGTAGGGTTTTCTTTTAATGTCTTTCTTATTTTGGTGTGGTGTGCTGTAGTGTTTAGATGTGCCCACAAGAAGAAGGCGAATTCCCTAAGTGGTAGGATTAGACGCATAAACATTACTGCTGATATCACAGCTGCTCAGTTGTATTGTTAAAAGAGAAATAGAGAGATATGTCTATGTATGTAATATTAGTATAACCTCTTTTTCTCAATCTACCTGCTGTATTAAGTATTCATCAGCGATTTTCAGTTCCATATGAGAATGAGAGCCTAGGCTTTATAGGCAGATTTCCAGAGTCAGAGCTGCTACTGAGCATTTCTTAATGGAAAAACTCAATAACACTGCCTGCCCCGGGATTCAAACCAAAGGTCTGAAAGTTGCACATGGCACACTTATACCGTGAAACCAAACCGGGCAGAGCAAACAGTTTTGTGACCTGCTCTTAGTAAGGAGGTTGTTTTTGGATTGCAACTTAGCCCGGCTTTAACATTGCTGTAGATGTCTGACATCTCTGCGCATGTATTTCCTATCAGGACCTGCTGACCTTAAAACACCAATGCCCTACTTTTGCACCTACTTGATGAATATGTCATTGTAAAAAACTGGACGCATTTATGTATTTATGCTGCCGACAACTGATACTTTTTTTTATTTAATTGGACTTTAGTCAGATTTACTATGCAAACTCATGGTGTATAAAATTAACACCATTACCGAATAGTTCACACCACCTGCTATTTGCTTGGTCATTGTGTAATAGTTATTTATTTTATGATTCTGTAATTTGAATTATGATATGGATTAAAAATATAGCAATATAATTCAAATAGTCATGCAACAAATATTTGTGTTGCCCTATATTAAAATTCAGAGTATTATATATAAATACATACAATTTTTTTTATCATAATTTAGTACATGCTGGGCACCAGCCTGCAAGTGCATATGCAGAACTTTGGATTACAATATTAATGTTTTCCCCGATTTTGTCACATTTTTCGTTGATGTTCCGCTACTATTAATCGTAGGGTCATGATATCAAGCCTATAGACTTCCTTAATGAATAGACAACACAAACAAAATTATTCCATTTAATTCAATAGTTACTGGGATTAGCGCGTTCATCCAAATAAACAAAATTGTCAGCCTTATAATATTAAAAATAATCTATAGTAATCTTAAGCTTCCATTTATATCCCCATTTCCCTCAAATCAAGCAAGCTATTAAGCATTCACTTAGGAATATGATTTCATAATCAAATGACGATAACAGTCCCTTCTTAAATGTTAGGTCGGTAACCATATCGCGATACCAAGATGACATTATGTGTCTTGTCATTATTTGAATTTTTGAATTATTTTTATCATTTATCTAACCAAAATGATGGAATTGATGGAAAATGTGTAAAATAGTACAGCTATATAACTGCACACAGTACTTGTTTATACTGTAGGGACAGCCTCGTTAGTAATGAAAATGGCTTTTTCTAGCTGCTGCTAATATTGTTGCTTCATAAATACAGTTTTTAGATCACTAGACTGTAAAAAACTTCCTATTGACATCAACTACAACTCCAATACACTTAAAATAAAAAATAAATACGATTTGTTATACTAATCTACCACTTTTAATTAGTATCTGTTATACTAGCAGATTATTATGCATTTTGATAGAAGTTTGTACTTATAAATGTTAAAACCTTTTTATCTCTACTTGAAACGATACAAAATAAAAATATTATTCCAAAAGATAACAATGTTTTTTTTATTACAGAGATCTCGTTTCTTACAGCAGCACCAACTGTCGCTGATTCAATCATAGAACTGATGAATATGTTTAATTATTCCAATATTGATATAAGCGTCAAAGTATTCATTACTCGGATACTCGCACTCTGTTGTCGAAGAGAATTAACATTTACGCGACTTGTTTGCAAGGAATCTGATAAACTCTTCAGTGAATTAAAAGATGTTAACTCTTCAAATATGAATCCTAGTCTAAGAGTGGCATGTATGGAGTTGGCGATTGCCATTGTAAATCATAACTCTGGTATAACTTGGCTTCTTCAAACTGGAATTTGGAAAGAAATTTTGAGTTTGGGTAATGGAAAGAGGACGGTTTTCGTCGTACGGCAAGTTTACAAATTCGCTGCAGAATTACTTTGGAGGTTAAACGATTTGAGATTCGTCAATGAAATTAAAGAAGTCGTAGGATTCATAATTAAACCTGTGGTTGAAGAGAATTACTTAGAAATAGAAACGTTTACAAGTGACGAGGAAGAAGAGAGGTGTAGGTCTTTAGAACCAATGCTTCACATGATAATAACAATTGTAGACAAAAATAATCGAATTCTACAACCTTCGATATTAGTAGACGTTATGGTTAATGAGTACAAAATAGTGAGATATTTGTATTTGGTGTATGATAGAATTCACAATGGTGAGACTGCAATGCTTTTATCACGTGTTATTTTTTGGTTAATGCTAGCAAAGAGTTTATTAGCCAAACCTATGAAACCAGAATTGGAATACGTTACTGAAGATTTTCTGGAATTGACTGTTACATATTTTAACATGATTCAAGGCTTTATCTCACGTCGCAACGCTACAGCCGTTTTAGATTTTTGCACCGATTGTGCCCTCATTTGGAGGTCAGTGTTCGGTGAAAAAAGTTTCCTTGTATCGAATGACAATATGAGAAAGATTAATATTAAATTTCAAATGCTGTTTATGTGCCTGGTACCTTTACTTGTTTTTATAAAACACGGTAAAAACGTATCGCCACAAACGAGTGACAATATCCATGAATACATTGTAAAACTGTTAAATTCCTCCTGCCAGCATACAACAAAGGCCGCGTATGCTTTAAGAGATTTGATCATTGAGTTAGATACGATGCCTTTAATTCTCCGTGGTGTTAAGAAACTCACTTCTTTGAAACATCATTTGAATGATGAGCAAGCTAATCTGGTCTTCCAAGCTCTATTCTATGCTTTAAGAGAATACGACCCGACAGACGATTACGGAGAAATGAAACATGAGAACGTTTTTGACGACACAGAAGAGAACGTGTTTGTAATGACATATGTGCTGGACATAGTGCTGTCACTTGTCAAGAATCACAATATCAACTGGCACGAGAGCCTCGAAGTAATATGTCTGCATTCAGTCGTGTATAATATATTGAAGCGGACTAATTTAACATGCAAGGTAAATAGCTATAATTTCGTTAAAAATAATAGTTTTTTAAATGGGGCCAAAAATTTCTCGAGTGGAGGCCACGTACCGGAAAGCGCAGCGTGGGACAACCGACAAGATGGTCGGACGACCTAGTAAAGGTCACGGGACGTCGCTGGTTGCAGGCTGCTTCCAACAGGTCCCTGTGGAAGTCATACGGAGAGGCCTATGTCCAGCAGTGGACCTCCATTGGCTGATGATGATGATGATGAAACCTGTATGTTGTAATATTGACAGTTTCCGTAAAAAGACTAGCTAGTGTTGGTTAAATTTATCAAGAAACTTAACCCTTTCGTTCTAATGTTTATTTTAATTAAAGTTATACAAAAAAAAAACTATTTGTTTTTTTTTTGCCATAATTATGTCCAATTTTATACAGATTTTGCAAAAAAAAATTACATTTAAATGTTATTTACATTCTTTTTATTTTTTTTATTTTACAGTTTGTAGTTACCGCGTTAAATTTGATAGCAGTGACAGTGCAGAAATTCCTACCACCAAACTTGTCGTTGCTGCTAGAGTCGAAGCCGGGATCGACGATGCACGAACTAGGCAAGATGATTTACATGAAAATGCACGACATGCATTGGGAGATACGCGACTCGGCGCTAGAACTTCTGCTCGTGTGTACTGAGATATCATATATCAGTAAGTTCATAAATTAATTTAATTATAACCCCATTTACGAAAATGAATCAATATTTGTTAATAGATATCTTGATGACAACCTATTGAGTACTAATAGATAATAATTTATAATTTGATCCACGGATGAAACAACGATATAATGTTATCGGTCACGGGAGGTCACTTCACTACAATAACCGTAGAATTAAGAATCGGCCGTGATTGTTAATGCATAATGGGCTTAAAAGTTTTTTTTTTATGGGGGCAACCGAGTGGCCTAATCGCTTTTCACTCGAGACTTAAATGTAGCTTTGCGATTGGCTGTATCCAGTGACGCTTATTTTCTGAATGTTAAGTTCGATTTTTGCATTGCACATTAAGTTTTTTTTTATTAAATCATCATGAGCCTTATGACTGTTATCACGGTATATGGCGTCATCAACATGAGTTGAAACTTTTGCACCTTAATCAGATCGTGGGGCTAAACGAAATGTGTAGTGATGTCTAACGTATGAAAATTGTTGGTTTGGGCATTGTGCAATTACAGTCTATAACGCCTAGGAGTGATGCAACGATAACTGTTATCAGCCCGTCCTTTGCGATTAGTAATCTAGCCGTAATACTACTCTATACATCGGACCCGATGCTCTTAAATGTACATACATACATACTTAACTCACGCCTGTATTCCCCGAAGAGGTAGGCAGAGGTGCATTTCTGCAACCACATTTCGCCAGGTACCTTAATATTGATTTATGACATTTTTTAAAGTGGTGGTAAAGTTTAAACGAGCTATAGGGTATAATTAGGGTTGATACTTACGGCTGCCCTGTGGCTGCAGAAATAATGGTGGGCGCTTCTCGCCCACACAACGTCTTTGCCTCACTTAGCGCGAAGATGGCCATCGGAGGGACTTTGGTCCGTATGCCGGCATAGGGATTTTACGTAGGGACCCAGCTCGGCATTAACGTCTGCGCGGACGTGACACCGCCGCGCGCCGGGCTGAAAGACCGGTGACCCCGACATACGCTTTCGGCCCCCAGGATTGGCGGGAAGTAGAGCCATAATCAGCTTAACACTCGAAAAAAAAACAGAAATGGGTCTTATGTCTTGGTCTCACAAAGGCCCATTTTTACTAATGTTTTTACATAAATTATCCTGCTAACTTTCAAAAGCTAGGAGTTGGCCTTGCAAGTAAATGCTATTATTTGACGTTCTTATCGTAATATAAGTAACATACTCAGTCACAATACAAAGAACGGAAAGTCTACACAAATAAATGGCTTCATATCAATAAACATACGAATTCTGATTTTGGTACAAAATATCATGATATCATGGCTACGTTTAGTTACAATTGCCAGAATAAATATGCTTTCAGCTTATACTGTAGGCACAATGTGCCGTTTGGTAAGCACAGTAATTATCTTGATACAGGATCGATTACCAGAGATAAACAGTTAATTTCTTTATGTACCTAATTGTCGGCCTGTTGAGGTACTTATTCAAGAAACGAAATGAAATATTTTTCGTTTTTTTTTCAGAATCGTTTAATTTAACTGATTTTTATATTTATTAGATAGTTTGCTTATATTAAAAAATTATAGGGTAAGCGGAATAACTTGCAAAACATTTTTCTCTAACAGTATTTCTTTCATGATTTTGAGGCTAACATTTGGAGGTTTGGTTAGGGTTTAAGCTTATTATAAATAATTATATTGAGGATAATAAGCCCTGGGAGTAAGTAAACTGATCGGAGGTTGCTGCAATTTGTATCGTTATGACATGTATGAGGTCAAATTAAATATAATAAATAAAAATGTAATTATAATTAAAAATTATCATATAAAAAAATGACATTTCGTGTTGCTGGGGGAGTTTCTTGCCGTTTCTTCTCCACAGCGATAACACGTTTCGAAGCGGCAATAGTTTAAAAAAAAACTTACTTGACGATTCAAAAGCACTTGTAAAAGTCTATTTGAATAAAGGTGATATTGACTTTGACTTTGACTTTAGGGGAAGTACGGTTGATGCGCCAACTTTGCTTTTTTCAAATACCAGGGCACAAACGAATCTATTCATTGGAATACAGCAACGCTTATAAACATGGTGGGCTTACCTAATCCAATTTTTGTCACGTCATCACCAATCTACAATCTTGGTTTGCTTTATATTACTTTTTTTTTGATAATTATATGTAATTGTGATAAATCCATTACTCAAAGCCTAAAGTTGAAGCGGTAACTTATTGGACAATATGTTAGCTATCTCTTCCCATGACTTGCAATTCGGATGTCGTATATTTGCCGAATATGTACACGATGTGTGCACGAAATGACTAGGCGGTTTTTTAATAAACATGCAGACTAGGTAATTTCTGATGATGTTTTTCCATGTCTGGTTGGATGTTTTTGTAGTTATTATTTTTATCTAAATACACATAATGGTATTTCTTGTTGCTATGGTAGATTCAAGAATCGTTTCTACCTCAAAATAATTGTTATATAGATGCGATGTTAACTCGTTACAAAATTAAATAGGATAATTTTTAATTGGATTCTTTAATTGCTGGTTTCCAATTTTTTTTTCGCTTACGTAAACGACTGAATGAATAAACGGTGTGAAACTCAAAAGATTATTCGTCAAGTAAGTCTTGTTTCGACTTCGTGATAAGCTTATGTGCTTTCGACTTAGACATGCCGACGTAATAATTTAGATTGGTGAAATGTAATATTACTTAGTATATCTCGAAAAGATATTATTGTTAATCTTATATTCAATACAACAGTCTGAGATTGTATTAATGATCTGCTCTAATTTGGGAAATTCATTCTTTGTATCAATATTGTAAACAATCTCTTAATTGGAAAAGAGCAACACTACGAGTTTCTTGCCCGTTCTTCTCTAGTGATGACTAGCGGTGGGCGATTATGAGATATACTAATGGAATCATTCGATTATGAAGATATCTCGAGATATCTCGATTATGAGAATTAGTAATTACTAATTAGTAATTACTAATTTGCATTCGCGAGGTATAAAATTCCTAAAAAAAAAAACAAGAACCTCCATCGAACCCCCGGTTTTGAACTATTATTTAGTAATAAGTGTAAGTAAATTTCTAAAAAAGAAAAAAAAGAACAAGAGCCACTCTGGAGCCTGGAGTTGAGGAATTAAAATTCTAAAAAAAAAACAACACGACCCACTTCCGTTTTTTTTTTCTTTGTTCCGCAAGGAACCGGCTAAGGTCGAAGACCATGCTGCCAAGTCTTCAGTAATTTAATTTCATTTATAATGAAGGATGATGATGATGAACGATGAAAGAAAAAGGGCGGGAAATTCCCAAACTGAAAGCCGCGCTCCCCGTCCCTCCCACATACAACCCTTAATTGTTTCACTACAATAGTGAACAGAGAATCAAGCACCACTCGTCGATATTGCACACAGCGTATCCAATTCACCCCTCACCTCCCCTTTCCCCGTCCCACCGCATCGGTGGGACCGTCCCTCCTGGATCAGGAGGCTCCTCCATCCTCTCGCCAACAATCACCAGAAAAGATTTACCAGATATAGCGAGACAGGGAAGAAAAAAGGGAAAACTAAATCAAACACACCACATACAACACCGACAAGCAACACTTAATCCCCCGTTCACCATTATCAAGAAAAAAATATATATACAGGGTTACAGGTAAAGTCGTCCTATATCCGTTAAGGGCGTGTAGATTACATCGTTTCTGACTGATTTGACTATGAGACACCCTATGCTAAATCTAACCGTTTTCGAGATATTTGAATTTAATAGTTTTTTCCATAAACTCCCGATTTTCGGCTATCAGCTTAGATATTTTGAAATGTGTAAGTCTTATTATTACTATTATTTGATTTTTACATGTAAAATAAGATGCTTTATGACCTCAATAACTAATATTGTACATAAAATGAATAATTAAGTCGCTGTAGACGATTAAAACTTAGAAACTTTAACAAACATTTTGAAAGTTTATTTTTCTCGAAAGGATATCAAAAAATATTATTATGGCACCTGCTTTGCAGATGTGCCTAAAAATATCTACGTTTCATAAGCTATCCAACCAGGTACAACAATCCAGGGTTTTATTAATATTTGGAGAAAAAACTTAGTTTAATAGGCTATAGTGGAGGCAAAAATAAAGTAAATAAAATAATTGATGAGTACAAAATAGAAAATTTATTAAACTTTCCAGATATTTTGTTACATCTTAGTATAAATTTTATGTTTATCATGTCTGCCTCATAAGCAGTGATGGCCTCGAGGTTTAGGCGCGCGGTCTAGAATCTCGGTGGTTGCGGGTTCACATCCCAGGCACACACCTCTGACTTTTCAAAGTTATGTGTGTTTTCACAATGAATAATTATCGAGGCTTATGAGGCAGATATAATGAACATAAATTTTATACTAAGATATAACAAAATATCTGGAAAGTTTAATAAATTTTGTACCTACTCATCAATTATTATCCCCTATAGCCTATTAAACTAAGTTTTTTCTACAAAATATTAATAAAATACTGGATTGTTATACGTCGTTGGATAGCTGATGAAACGTAGATATTTTTAAGTACGTCTGCAAAGCAGGTGCCATAATAATATTTTTCGATATCCTTACGAGAAAAATAAACTTTCTAAATGTTTGTTCAAGTTTTTAAATTTTAATCGTCTACTGCGACTTATTTATCCATTTTATGTACAATTTTGGTTATTGAGGTCATAAAGCATCTTATTTTACATGTAAAAATCAAATAATAGTAATAATAAGATTTACACATTTTAAAATATCTAAGCTGATAGCCGAAAATCGGGAGTTTTTTGATAAAACTATTAAATTCAAATATCTCGAAAACGGTTAGATTTAGGATAGGGTGTCTCATAGTCAAATCAGTCAGAAACGATGTAAACTACACGCCCTTAATGGATATAGTACGACGATACCTGTAACCCTGTATATGTGAGAAGAACAAAAAACGCGCCCCCCGATCCGAACACTTCCCGCCCTTTTTCTTCGACCCACTTCAGTCCCGACGAGATTAGTAGTTCAAATTAGTAACGTCATTCGATTATGAAAACAAATTAGTTACTAATTTCATAATCGATTATCAAAATTAGTATTAGTAGTATCATTCGATTATCAAAATCATTCATAATCGCCCACCTCTAGTGATGACTGCCTTCCGAACAGGGCGGGACACTAAATTTTGACATGGCTGAATCGAAGTGATGTATTTAACATTTTATAGATTCAATAAATATTATTTCATTTCATTTCATTACGTGCGGTGTCAGGCCAAAAAAATCGTTTGTACGTTATAACTGCTTGGAATAGATACTTTAGGTTGACATGTGCTTGTATTACCGGTCTTTCTATTCTAAGGGTTGGTCACATAGGATTTATGATATTGATAACGTAGATTTAAAATCGAAAAAAAAATTAGAAACCTGTATATTTCACAAATAAAATAAACACATTCCTTTATTTTCTCGCGACGTTAAGTGCTTCTAATGACGTTCTGCTTCCTTAGCATTAGCAGTCGTATTTTTGCAGTACTTGTGTTTTTGGAAGAAGTTTTACCTTTATTTATTTTTTTCAGAATTCCCACCATTCCAAAAGCAAATACTGGAGAACGACTTAATCAACGTGGCGGCTACTATAGCATTCAACGACTTCGAGTCTTACGTTCAGGTGTCTGCCTTGAAGTGCGTTGGCGCTGCGAGCAAGATCACCATGCTGTGGGAGCAGTTGAACCAGCAGTACCCTAACATACAGGTTATTATAACATTACATACATACTAGTGGTGGTACTTCCATAAAAGCCCAAAAGCCCAACCTTACGAAATTCTGAATAATATTTAAGCTTTAAATTTTTATTTAACACGAGTAATTAGAATATCCCCCACAATTAATAATTATAAACTAGACATTAACAATTAACGTGTAACGATTTTGGGCTTCTATGCAAGTATCGCCATTGATACATTCGTAATCACGCCTGCCCGACCCGGGGACTTTAAATAGACAAGAAGGTGCCGTGAGAACATGAGACAGTTTTTATGTCATGTCCGCATTGAGTTGTCTGCATGATAGAAAATAGGGAAACGAGTTTGTCAAATCCTTGATAGTGCGTTTGACGTCCAACCCAGTTATATACACTTAATCCTTGGTGATAAGAGGGGTAAATAAAAGTACCTCTCCGTTTTTTTTTGTTTTTTAGGCCTACACTCCCCTGCGGTTGACAGAATGTCCACCTTATGCTACCCGCATAGTTATTCAACATATACTGGCGCAAAAAAATACAGCTATATACGCAAATGTAGCCTAAATTATTGTTGAAACAAACGGACTTACAACCATGTTACGTCAAAAAAATTAGATGTCTTTCTGCTTCGATAATAAAGATTACCATATGGTTCACACAGGTATAATGTTTGGAGGCGTGGTGGTTTTTGGTTCAAAGCGATTGAGTAAATACACTGATATATTTATAGACATACCTAAGCCTAAGCTAACAATATGTTTGTGACGAGTTGCTAAGTCCAAACTATATGAATATGTAATTTAGTTTAGGGTGTCAATTATTTCCCATATGAAGGAAATAATGAGAATGTAGATATTGTACATGATATTTCCATTTCAGGAACAGATGGTTTCGATAATGCGCGACAATCAAGAGGGTATAGTACGGAAGGAGGCGTGCAATGTCCTCTGTGACCTCTACCAAAATCTCAAACTCACTCCCCAGCACAAACAGATGCTTTACGAGTACATGGTGTCTGCTGCCTTGGCCGACTTCCACTGGGAGGTGCAACTGAGCGCATTGAAGTTTTGGAAGATAGTCTACCAGTCCTTACTCACAGACCAGGGTATGCTGGATGGTGTCTTCCCTCCAGTCACATTCTCAAGGGAATCGCGAAAGATAGTAAATCTTAACGAAACGGAGATACAGAAGAGATTGCTGAAGATACTTGATGAGTTAGCATCGATCGGCTGCCTTACAGTTTTGGTCAAGTTACTACACGACGACACGGAACCAGAGATTATGGATTGCGCGCTCAACTTATCGAATGAATTGCTCGATGTTTTAAATAGGTACAAGGTCCCAGAATGTCTAAAACCGACGCCAGGAGAGCCTGCTAACGTAGACGAACTGCTTACACAGACCAAAAAGGAGCATGAACCTTGTAACAACGAAGAAATGTCAGATGTAAGCGAAATTCCTTCTTCAGAAAATGTTATCGAAAGCATTTTGAATGCTGATGATATCAATCTCCTTGCAAACATATATGAGCAACATATGACTTTAAAAACTGAGCCTCCTACGGGTCCGTCAAAGCCTAAAATAAAGTTATTAAGACTGGTTTCACCATACCTTTTCGTAAATTACGTTAAAAATGGAGATTTTAAAGGCGTTGTGGAACGTAAGCGGGAGTGGAGCGACGGCATACGCAGTGTGGATTCGTTGTTAGATGATATCCTAGGTATATACGAATTGAAAGAAGACGTCAATTCCCTAGATTGCTATTGAAGCATACTTTATACCATAGATACGAATTTCGTAAATATACATTTCTGTGCAAATTGTTTTTTGTTGCATAAATCCAATAAATATAAATAGAACACAGTGAACATCTGAGGAAAAAAAATGCAGAAAATGCTTGTCAGCAAACTATAATTTTCAGTATGAATGTTCTGTCACATATCCATAGTAGTGACCATAACAATACCTATATGGTGCCACATAGTAATTGCAGAATGGTCCTATTAGAATATCGCCTAGAAAGAAACCTACTAGTGAACATAATTATGCAGTTTTCTTTGATACTTAATGAACATAGGTTTAACTATAACAACATAAATTTAAGTAACACTAATTGGTGCTGTGAAATCTTATCTATGGTATTCTTGGTTTAATTTGTAGTCACAGAAAGATTAACTGCTAAAATGAGAGGCATTTAATATAAAGTATTAGCTATTGCAGTTTTGTCAGAATCATTGCTTGGTGTGATAATTATTAACAAAATACTCTAAACATGAACTTATTTATGTAAAGGTTTTATGTGACTAAATTTACATTGGTTAATTTTGGTGGAGTAATGAACTAATGACATGCAAAAAAATAGTAACAGCCTCGAGGTTTAGGCGCGTTCTAGAGATTCTCAATGGTTGCAAGTTCAAACTCCAGGCACACACCGCTGAATTTTCGAAGTTGTGTGTATTCACAATGAATTATCACTTTAACGGTAAAAGAAAACATTGTGATGAAACATGCACACTAAAAAGTTTTTAGGAATTGCTTAGGTGTGTAGTCTGCCAACCCACACTAAGCTAGCGTGGTGGACTAAGGCTTAAACCCACTCAATTGTAGATGAGGCCTGTGCCCAGCAGTGGGACGAATATGGGGTGATAATGATGAATGACTTGCATAACAAATGGAAATCGCAACAGTAACATACCTATTACAAGTCGATCTAGGTTTCAACTAAGATAAAATCCATGAATCAATTAATATTTTACCAGGCAGTGCACCTATAACGTTTCTAATATATCTTTTTTTGGAAAGCATGATCATAACTGCAAATGTGTTTAACTCATTAACAAAGAAACACCCAAAAATGTAACATCATATTAAGCAATAAAAAAACATTGGTTTTTAATTTTTTATTACTTTTCTAAATAATTTACAAACTATACAACTAAGCCTAACCTATTCAATTTCTATGACTGCACCAACTTTAGATAGTGCTTCCTTCAATTTCTCAGCTTCATCTTTGGAAATGTCGGCTTTCACAACTGTGGGGACACTCTCAACAAATTTCTTGGCTTGGACCAAGTTGAAGCCTTCAAGAAGACTCTTCACTTCCTTAATTAGAGCAACCTTCTGTTTGTCATCAAACTTGGTCATTTTTACCTGTAAAAATGAAATTAATACTGTGATTACTATATGTTATAGTACAATTTATAAATTCAAAGTGCTGGGTTTTGATTTAATTTGTTGGTTCAAATCAGGACAGTACATAAAGTTTGATACCAATCTTTTACCAAATGTTAGTTCAAAAGTGGATATTGTAGTTTATTATCTAGTCTACACTTTTTTGTAATGAATCCATAGCTTTCTCCACTCAAATTATCTAGTGGATTATTTTTATTAATAAACAATAGAACAATACATATTGGTGGAAATAGTTTATTCAATGATTTTAGAAGAAATTCTGGTGTAATAATCATTATTTATCCCAAGTCATATATATCTATCTGTTGGATTATTCTACCATACACGGTTATGACATATTTGAATAATATTTCTAGATTATTGTCAATGTCATATGATGCTACAAACTGAAATATTGGCCACTTTACATACAACAGCTCCATAAAAGAAACATAATGTTAGGATTTAAATACAACAACATAATTAATATATTAATAAACTTACAGTAAAACTAGTCTTCACTGTTTTTGGGGCGGCTTCCTCTTCTTCAGCAGACGCGGCCGGGGCGGCCATCGCAAATCCACCAATGGGCATAGCTGGGGCATCGGGCAAGTTCAATCTCTTCTTCAATACTTGGCTGAGTTCAGAAACTTCAAGAAGGTTCAGGTTTGTTATGTCTGCGACAATTTTCTCGATCTTGGGCGATACTGGCTTGTCTAATCCTTCTGGGACAGGAATACTCAGTGGAGCAGCCGCTTGTACGACTTCTTGACGGAGAATTGCACTAGAACCATATTAAAAGACTTAATAGGCATAAGTAGAAGTTAAAGCATTTTTTCAGAACGAATTGAATAACTATGATTATAACCTAAAAGATATAAATGAAGTACTCACCATCTTGAGAAGGATCGCCACTGCACGGGCACATTTCTGATGATTCTTATACTATTCATGATTTACGGAAACTTACTTTAATTTAAAAATTGAAATATATAATTAATTTTTGAAACAATTTCTGTTGATAGAAATTATTAACCTAACCTTTTTCTTAAGCGAATACTATAGGGTTGTCCGAAGAAGTCAATTTTTTAATAAAGTCGAGTAGTTAAATGAAAAATGAATCGTGTTAAATTTTTGTAACAGTAAAAACTTTGAATATGAAGAAAATTGAAATTGATTGCTGAAAGAATAAATATACTTATTTCATTTACTCAATTTAATGTGACGATCAACGATAATATGATCAATTTAATGAATGTTTTGTAAAACAACAACATTCAATATATGTAGAAATAATATAATACTGGTAAAATGCAGTTTTAAATAATTTAATTGAAGACTAATATCTTATAACTACTTGTAGTTCCTTTTTACAATATTATAAATTAAAAGATATACCTATGTGTCTAATATCTATCTATCATATACATATTCAAGAACAATTTTATTAGCTTGGCAACGATAATTGCCATATGTTTTCCTGTCAGTGTCACTGTCATTAAGTCTACATTCGTATGTATATGTCACTGTCAGTGTCATTTATGTACTATTCATAGAGTATTTTGATGTTGCCTTTTCGTGTATGTTTTGGATTATAAGATTTTAAAAACAAATCAATTTGAGAAAATAATAAGTGAAAGTATTCAATTAAAGGGCAAATTAATATTTGAATATACATTAAAAACGTTGTTAAGTGTTATTTGCCGCCGGTGCACTGCGATATAAGGTAGGAATATCAACAAGTTTTGAATCTCAATTAAGATGCATTTATATCACAATAATGTGTTAGGTAATACTACAGTGCGACTGCATGTTCATAACATGTCATGTTTTGTTTCTTGGCTACAATTTAAATGGAAGTTCTAATTATTAACATCACTGTAATCTTTCTTTTCATTTTTAGATAAGTACTTGACATGTTTTATCT
This sequence comes from Hemaris fuciformis, assembly GCA_907164795.1. Taxonomy (NCBI): domain Eukaryota; kingdom Metazoa; phylum Arthropoda; class Insecta; order Lepidoptera; family Sphingidae; genus Hemaris; species Hemaris fuciformis. Next base: position 3,045,992 of record OU015440.1, on the reverse strand, counting down.
ATTTGTATGTTAAAGTAGACATTTTCTCGCCATTATGATGTTGAAATTATATTCTAATATGGTCTTAATAGCTTAAGTAATATCATATTTGTTTCAATATATTTCACTAAAGAAATAATTTAGGAACCAGAGCAGTTTATTGCCAAAACTCTTGAATAATATTTTACGATTATAATACTACCCATATCTTGATAAAAAGACAAAATTTAAAATGTTAGAGGTTTTTAAAAAATATACATGCAGCTTAATCTTTTAAAAGTTGTAAATGCAAAAATTTGGATTTTACTTGTAATGTCAGCTTACATATTTGCATAAAATTTGCCTAATTTTTTTTTATCTGACATAGCACATTATATACTTTGTATCCTGAAACATTAATAATACCAAGAATTTAAAATTCTACCCCAACTCATTACATTACTTTATTATTAGCAATGTTTAATGACTGCCTTGTGGGATGTTTAGGTGTTAAAATGTTATTTATTTATTTATTTATTTATTCAATTAGTACGGTTACATACACCAATTACACTAATCGATAAGAAACTATACAATATAAAAAATCATAAAAATAAAGAAAGAAAACAAAGAATAGAAAACAAAAAGATATAAAAAATAAAATAAAATAAAAAAATATAACACAAAACATAGCGAAAGAATTACAAATTAACATTATATAAAATTATTGTACGATCAAGAAAATATACCATCAATAAAATTCAATTCAATATACATATTAACACAGTCATACATCACACATTCAATTCACAATACCGCAAACATTCTGACAAAATCGCCTTCCATTCCTCCGTAAATATATCACAGTGTGGTGCACTGTCCAGGAGAGCATTGAGCGCACTGAGAGTATGCGGTATGGGTGATCTGGCACGAGCCACAGTACGACATGTTGGAACTGCGAATAGTCGGTGCCTCCTTCCCCGCGTGTAACCATTAGGGACGAACAGCCTACACAGCTCGGCATTCAGGTCAGGAGCATCTACCATACCCCTGAGAATCCTGCACATTGTCAGTATTTGGTCCCTCCATCTTCTGACCTCTAAGGAGTTGTAGCCGAGGCAACCCAACAGATATTTAGTGGGGTACAAGTATGGGTAGTATGTGTAAAGGCGTTTAAAAAGGTATCTCAGGAAGGCTTTTTGGACTTTTTCGAGTAACAGGGCGTACTGTTATAAGGATGCCACACACAGGAACTAGCTTCAAGCTTACTGCGGACAAGTGAATCAAAGAGCAACTTGATTGTTTTACTGCTTCGAAAATCGTTTGCGTTACGAAGCACAAAGCCCAAACGTTTAAAACACTCTTTGGTTACAGTGACAACATGGTCATGGAAGGTAAGTTTTTGGTCGAATGTCACACCCAGATCTTTTATCGAGTTTACCCTGGACATTTCATTAGGACCCAACTTATATTTGAATGCTATTGGGGATCGCATACGACTAAAGGTCATCTGGAAGCATTTTGAAATGTTGAGTTCTAACTTATTCTCTACACTCCAACTATAAATTGCATTAATGTCATTCTGAAGTAAAACGCAGTCTTCATTATTTTTAATTTCGTGAAAGAGTTTGATGTCGTCAGCGTAAAGTAAAACTATAGCATGCTTAATTGCCAAGGGAAGGTCATTGATCATAAGAATGAACAAAAGAGGACCAAGTATCGAACCCTGACTAACTCCAGAACGGGTGTGATAGGGCTTCGACTCAAAACAACCATGTCGAACATATTGTTGACGATCTCGCAGATAGTCAGCGAAAAACCTGAGAGTCTCTGGAGACAGACCCAGAGCGGAGAGCTTCTCAAGTAACTTGTCGTTATTAACCCTATCAAACGCCTTCCGAAAGTCAAAGTAAAGGACATCCACCTGTAACCCATGATCAAGCCTGTTGGAGATGTAGTCTGTCAATATGAGAAGATTTGTATTGACCGACCGTCCTCTCCTGAAACCATGCTGTTCATTACACAGAAATGGTTCAACCTGTCTGTATATTTTAGTGTGAAGAATATGTTCAAATATTTTGGCCAAAGTTGAAAGTATAGCGATCGGCCGATGTTCTTCAACACATGATCTATTGGAGTTTTTTGGTATGGGCGTAACTCTAGAAGTTTTCCACTGAGATGGGTAATGACCCGTCTGTAGTGCTATGTTGAACATATATCTCAGTGGTTCAAAAAAAACATCTTTATTTTGTTTGAGTAACCAAGGAGGAATACTGTCGGGACCTACTGAGCTACTTGATTTCAATTTTTGTATCCCTATCTCTACGTCAACAGAGGTTATTTTATTGACGTGAACGTATCTGTTTAAGAAAAGTGGGCTTTGGTTTATGTTTTCTGGGTTGAGGTTGGGTATATCCGATAAAAACACACCAGAAAAGAAATTTGCAAAGGCTTCAGCAGCCTTTATTCCACTAACAGTTTGGCCCGCATAATTGACTTCAGGTTCAAAACCTCCCTTGGACCGTAAGGACGATATATGGCGCCAAAATTGACGGGGGCTGATTTTGATGTTCTCTTCAATACTGGCCAGGTATGACTTATATGCCGCTGATATACGATTTTTTAGGTCGGACCTTAGATTGGAAAAAAGTTGGTAAGCATCTTGGGATTTAGCGTGTTTCCAGCGACGGTGTAATTGTAATTTTAATTTAATGTCTACTATAATATCCCTAGTAAACCAAACTGGATAGCGTTTGTTGAACATACCGTTGCGTTGTTTTTTGGGAATACAGACATCAAACATACTATATAAAGTATAATAAAAGTAGTCGACGGTCTGACGTGCATCTTTAATCTTATACAAATCATCCCATGAAACCTTAGAGATCATGTCATATAATGTTATGTAGTCCCCTTTTGCAAAATTCCAATCTTGGCCATTATTTATTGCGCTTGGCTCGAGGCGAACTGAATGTTGAGTTGTGAGTTATTAGTTTATCATTAGAAAATTCTCAGTAGCAGCATGGAGCCTTTTTTTTGCTGTGATAGGTTTTGTTAGTGGAGATAACTGACAATTACTTTGTATGCTATACTGTCATTCCATTTTTTTTTGTTTTTGTCATATTTTTCATTGCCAGTTGCAGCATGATGATATAATATAGCCTTCCTTAATAAGTGGACTATTTACCGCAAAATAATATTTTTAAATCGGACCTACTGGTCCTGAAATAACAGTGTTCAACCAAACAAACAAATTCTTCTATGTTATATATTAGTACAGATGCATATATACATATATTTTTCGGTATCATAGTTAGTGCAGATATGTAATTGACAGTCATGCGACTCATTAACACATCAAATAACGCCACAGATTAAGAAACCTACCCTGTCTAGAAGATGTCTACCCCATAGTGTGGTGTATTATTAGATAGAATTTAAAAATATTCAAGGTTTGCTAAGACGCTTGTCTGATTAACCTATCCGTTTGCGACAGGTTAAACTTTAAAACTCATTATTTTTGTTACAATAGGGTCCGTCTCCCCCCTCTAAAAGCTAAACGGCTTGCCCGGAAAATCTGGAAAAATTCATGATGATAGTGTATTTTATCTGCCCTGTGGCAAGGGGGCGTTAGATTTCCGGACACGGTATCCCCTTCCTGTCGTAAAAGGCGACTCATTGGGGCCCTTGGAGTTGTTGGACGCACTGCGGGGGCAGAGCGTCCACCCAGAAGGTGACCCCGAGAGAGTCGGCAGCACGCTGTCCTGTGTCCGTCGCGGGCGCCTAAAACAAGGGCGCCCGAATCAAGGTTGTGGGGGTGCAACTACACCCCTTAAAGTTCCGAGACAATTTCTTCTTGGAGGCGCACCGGGCGGCTGCGGAACATTGTGGGTGCTTCTCCCCACGCACCGTGGTCGCCGTTCAATTAGCGCAAAGATGTCTACCGGGGGGTTTTGGTCTGTATGCCGGCATAGGGATTTCGTTAGGGACCCAGCCCGGCACTAACATCTGCGCGGACATGACGTCGCCGCGCGCCGGGCTGGAAGGCCGGTGACCCCGACATTCGCTTCCCGCCCTACTCCCCCGTGGGCTGGCGAGAAGTAGAGCCATAAACAGCTTTCCCCTCGAGAAAAAAAAGTGTTATAAACTTTGAAGGAAAATTACAACAGGCTAGAAACTTTGTTTGTTTAGGAGTTAGGCCTAACTTGTAAAATGCGCTTCATTGAAAACTTCGTACAAAAATAACTACTCGTTAATAATGAGTAAACGTGTAATTTTAAAAAATGTTAACTAAATCCACGTGACATTATGGGTGTCTTCGGAAACCTATTCTATGCGTGGCCTGACACGCACTTGGCCGGTTTTTCTTTATATTGTTATTGTTGTTAGATGTAATTGTACACGGTTCGTAATGTATGATATAATCGGACACTTGTCAATTTCCTGTAAGTGCTGTGCATGATATAATGAAAATTGAGAAGGCTGCGTAATACAATGGCTTGGTTCATTGTATTTATGAATTGTGTTATTTTAATTGTATCCCAAATTTTCCTTTATAGAAATCGTTCTTTTTAACTTTTTATACAGGACTTCTTTGTAAAACAATGAAAACTTAATATTTTTCTGTTTGGTTGTTATTTTTATTATTAATCATGATTAAAAAGGATTAAAATGAAATGAAATGAATGAAACATGAAAATTGTGTTCTTTTTAGGCGTTCATCGCCTTCACCTTAGATTTCAGTCTACATTGGGCGGTCCAAACTTGACAAATCTGAGATATGCCTTGTGTAGAACTCATAGACATGCAGGTCTCTAACAATGTTTTGCTACACCGTTTCAAGTGCCGGAAAAATCTCAAAGAATACTCACACAACGTTTGCGCCAGGGATTCGAATCCGTGAAATTTGAGATGGTTTTGTCGGATCATCGAGGCTAATACATACTACAATATTTAAGCATGCGATAGGTAGGTACCACCAGCAAATAATAATAATAATAAATACACCCAACAGTCACATACATAGTTCTGACCCCACACTAGGATTCAAGTCCTGTGTCGTGGGTATCAGAAACTACGAGACTTTTCGGTCTTAAAACCACCCAGATCCGAAACAAATATTTGTGGATCACACAAACATTTGTCTCGGTGCGGGGATCGATCCCGCGGCCTCTCGTTTCGCAAGCTGGTATCTAGCCAACTGCGCCACGGGGCTGTCAAATGTGTAACCTATATTTTCTATTTGGCTTCTAACCAATTACCCTTTGGAGGCTTTTAACAATCATCATCATTATCAGCACAAGGAAGTCCATTGCTCTGAATATAGGCCTCCCCCAATGACTTCCATAGTGACCTGTTGGAGGCAGCCTGCATCCAGCGACGACCCGCGACCTTTTAACAATAAGTCTATGTTATTTTTAGCCCTGCGCTACCAATTAGCGGTGAAGTCTTGCGCTAATGGACGAGGAAACCGCATAAAGGCTTCGAATATACTTCCTGGTAATGTGAGTTACTGCATCCAAGGCAATTAAATGTTATGTAATAATTGCCCTGCGTATGTTATTGAATTGCAGTTGTCGTAGTAGTGTAAGAAGTACTTATAAACGTGGTAAATTTACTTTTAAACATGTTAGTATCTGTTTTTATTAAAATACGTAGTTCTGTGAATGTTGCTAGCCTTTCAAAGTGGATAACAAAAAAGAAGTTGGAGAAAGGAATCTTATTGCTAACTATTTTTTAGTTTACAAATTTGGTGTTAAAATTGTGTATTTGTAACCCGTTATCACAGGGCTTAGCTTGGCATCGACCTACATTCGACCTTTTGTCCAATCAACTCGGCAAAGTTACGTTTGCATTTACTCTACGCTCGTATCGCCTAGGTCTTACATTCGTCTGGCTGCAGACCTAAGTGTGCGCTATGATATGACCCACGTGAATGTGTTCATATACCTATGTTGATAATCATCATCATCAGCCCATATACGTCCCACTGCTGGGCACGGGCCTCCTCTACAACTGAGAGGCTTTAGGCCTTAGTCCACCACGCTGGCCTAGTGCGGGTTGGCGGACTACACACCTAAGAAATTCCTAAGAACTTTTTTTTTAGGTGTGCAGGTTTTATCACGATGTTTTCCTTCACCGTTAAAGCAAGTGATAACTCATTGTGAATACACCAATAACTTCGAAAAGTCAGAGGTGTGTGCCTGGGGTTTGAACCTGCGACCGCCGAAATTCTCGACCGCGCGCCTAAACCTCGAGGCCATCACTGCTTATATAACTGATAATAATGACATCATATTCATATTAAATCATATATTCTATGTTTATGATTGTCGTCGACTAAAGGCTATATTAGTTGCATAATTTGTACATGGGTTCATGCATCTTTGCCAATAGCTAGTTAAAATTTATTTAAATAAAACCCTCTCAATGGTAGAGGAGGCCCGTGCCCAGCAGTGGGACGTATATGGGCTGATGATGATGATGATGATATTATGTATATAGTAGTAAAAGTAATAATAAATATTATTTAGAGTTATAATCATTGCATTCAAGTCTATCCATCTTAAAAATAAACCCATTAATTTATTTGCTATTACAAAAATTCATGATATTTGTAGACTAATTAGAAAGTTTTTAAATAATGATACTACTGACCTAACCTAATTTTAATCTATATGCACTTGGCCATGGCCCGTGCTTCTAATCCTCAGTAGAAGAGAAACGATAATCGTTATTTTAAATAATAATAACTTAAGGACTATACAGTCCTTAAGTAATAGCAATACTGCAAGCAATAATACTTTTATCTCTGCATCACCCAAAGGTTGACTGTTAGACAATGCCTTAGGCATTAAGTCCGCCTTTATACGCAATGTGTAAAAAGCATAAATAAATAAATACTGCTATTGTTACACCCATCAGTCATATACATAGTTCTGACCCCACATTAAGATACGAGGCTTGTGTCGTGGGTATCAGAAACTACGAGAGACTTTTCGGTCTCACACAGACCCGAAACAAATATTTGTTGGGGATCGATCCCGCGGCGTCTTGTTTCGCAAGCTGGTGTCTAGCCAACTGCGCCACGGAGCTGCTTTGTTTTACAGAGTTTTATGATTACTAAATTTAAAGTAAAACTTTGCATCATCGCCTTACCAACCCACAACACAATACTTGTATCTTAATGTGAGGTCAGAACTATGAATGTGTGTATGTGACTATTGGGTGTATTTATTTATTTATTATGGATCAAAAATTTGCATCTTTGCTACCTTGCTTTGACATTTTTTGTCGTCCAACTGTTCTCTCATAATCTTGGGTCTTTAACCGTAGCTTGTAGGCCGCAGAAGGGCGGTATGATTTCGTAAAATACCTGATAGTATGAGTTCCTGGCCTTTCAATAATATATGCGAATGCAATCAGGTGCAGTTTAGTGCGGCGCCAGTTTAAAAAAAATATATAGCACTGTTTTAATCGACGTTGAAGGGTTATTTGTAGTTTTAATATGTGTTGTGTAGCAATTTTTCTAGAAGGGTCGATATCTGCTGTGAAAATTGTAAAGCGAAGAAATAAAGCAAAATTTGGTCGAACATGTCTTTCACAAAATGTTGTTATGTTCATATTTGTATGAAAATGGTTACATGGAAAAAGAAGACGTAAAATTGCAATTTTCGAGTCGATAAACCATAACATGAAAGTTATCCCCGTAAGGTATAGACCTTGCATTGATAAAGGATATACTTGGAAAAGGATTCAACCGTTACCCAACTGATTCAACCAATATGTTTCTTAATTATGCTACGCAGCCGTCAGTTAATTAATTTTCAATTAGAAATGTAACCAAATGATTTGCAACAGTGATGTGTAAATAATTTTATCGATAAATTCAAGATTCTGATTGGATAACCTCTGAATTGAAACCTTAATTCGAAGCATTTTTATTGATACAATTTTCCCGTAATGAGTTATCAGATGTAACCTTTATTGACTTTTAGTGACTTTTTGTAGTGATGGCTTCGAGGTTTAGGGGCGCGGTTGAGTATCTCGGCGGTCGTAGGTTCAAACTGGGGTTTGCAGTTTGCACATACCTCTGACTTTTCAAAGTTATGTGTGTATTCACAATGACTCATTAGTTACTTTAGGGTTAAGGAAAACGTCGTAAGAAAACCTGCATGCCTAAAAAATCTTAGGAATTTCTTAGGTGTAGTACGCCACCCCGCACTAGGCCAGCGTGGTGGACTAGGGCCTAAACCCTCTCAGTTGTAGAGGAGGCCCGTACCCAGCAGTAAGACGTATAGGATATAGGATAAAGTAATTAAGTCTCGACTTACATTATTACGTGCAAAATGCTGGTAAGTGTAAACAGAAACCATACTCGTACTTTAAAATGCATAAAAAGGAAGCATTTACCGATTCACCACGCTACGTTGGCACCTTCCATTAAAATAAAATATACCATGTACAATTATTATTAATATACCTGCATAATAATTAATATTGATGCAGTTGTAATAGTTTGTGACCTCTCGCCTCTCAGACAGATAGTCGCCCGCTGTGCTGCCAATTCCTTTACCTCCAGTAAACTTCGGTACTAGAATTAATTTATGAGAATTAAAATTGTCGTTGTATTGTATTGCTTATTTTTGATGACATCGGGTAATAGGGGGCCTGGATATTGATTACGTTAGCAATATTTATATATCTTCATCGGATTTTCTACAAAATTTTGTTCTGTTTTCTGTAATAATAATAAGAAACTAGAAAAGTTTAAAAAAATATGTATATGTACTAATGCTTACGTAAGCATATGCGGGGGGAGTACGATGTTTGCTTACTTTTGCTGACATGGGGAACGGGGGGGTTAATAACTGTGAAAAAATTGCTTACGTAATACTTGAACGGCCCCTTATAACGAAGGCATCTAGATGAGGATTTTTTGAAATGCCACCCCTAAGTAAATGGAATGGAGTTCCAAAGATTTGTAGGCAACAGTTTAAAAAATTAAGATGTGTAAAATTGACGATTCAAAAGAACTTGTAAAAGTCTATTTGAATAAAGATATTTTGACTTTGACTTTGACTTTGAAAAAAGATTGACATAATCTGTAGTAACGCGAGCGAAGCTTTTATTTATACTTACAGTACAAGGCGTCGGATCGATAAATAAAAAAAAACACCCAACAGTCACATACATAGTTCTGACCCCACATTAAGATACGAGTCTTGTGTCGTGGGTATCAGAAACTACGAGACTTTTCGGTCTTAAAACCACCTAGACCCGAACAAATATTTGTGGATCACACAAACATTTGTCTCGGTGCGGGGATTGAACCCGCGGCCTCTCGTTTCGCAAGCTGGTGTATAGCCAACTGCGCCACGGGGCTGTCAGATCGATGCACCTTGTGTTGATTATATGAGGAAACGTGGCATACGTCGTGCATTGATGCTGCGTGCATGCAACGCGCGGCTGTTAGTAAACATTATGCGAACGACCTGGAAATTGTGTGCGAATATAAATCAGCTCCCGTTCTGCTATATTCTTTATCTTTATGCATCGTAGTATAAACTGTACTTTTTATACTAACACAGCACAAGCCAACTCTGCACCTGATGATAACAAAGAGGTCGTCAAATTTAGTATCATCATCATCATAATCATCAACATCAGCAGCACCTGCAGCCTTTCTTATTATTTTTTCTTTTTTTTAAATTTAGTATCAACGATCATGTATCGAGACACGTTCTTTTCTGATCACTAGCGTTATCAAGCTGAACTATTAACATACTTATGTGTACTTACTGGAGCTATTTATGTTACTCTTCAGGGAGTTCCTTCAATTGAGTTCCTTGTTTTGAATAAAGGAAGAAGGGATCATGTGTTGCTTCTGCTACAATGAATGTCTTCGAGACTATTGAAAAGTGTAGGTGTCTCTTCATTAGTTACTTAGTCCAACTTCAACTCCGTGACATTTCTAATTTCGGCTGCCTCGTGGTCTCGCGGTACAAGTATGTGCCGTGCGATCTAGAGGTCCTGGGTTCGATTCCCGGGTCGGGCAAAGTGTTATTGGGTTTTTCCATTAGGAAATTCTCAGTAACAGCACGGAGTCTGGAAATGTGCCCGAAAAACGGCAATAGGCTCGCCCCCTATTACGTGGGACTGATACATACTTGGCAAAATGTGGGTGCAGAAAAGCACCTCTGCCTACCTCTTCGGGGAATACAGGCGTGAGTTTATGTATGTATGTATGTAGGTCACCTATGGATGTAAACCCTGCCAAGGTTGCTTCACGCCTAGGTTAAAGTACTTAGTGGCAATTCTGCCTGAATATTGTTCGGTCGCGGTAATAATTTATTGGATTTATAGTCAGTATATCTTTAAGAATTGCACCTTAATAATTGTTGTTTATTCTATCCCAATCATTGTCACGAACCCACAAAGGTAATTTTATTGTTTTAGAAATCTCTAAATTTGATAATCATGAAAATTAATTATATTTTTATTATTGTATTCGGCGATGGGTAGGCAGAAAAGCATTTTTATCCACAAATCGCCACTAGTGTTTTTCATCCCACGTAATAGGGGTGAGCCTATTTCTGGTTTCGGGCAGATCCAGACTCTGAGTTACCTACTGCTAAGAATTTCGAAATGGAAAAACACTTTGTTCGTCCCGGAAAGTGAACCCAGGATCTCTAGGCGCATATTTATGTCGCGAGATCACGGCCCAATGAAAATTAGTTATTTATTATAGCTTTTGCCCGCGACTCCGTCCGCGTAGACTACATGGTTGGGTTCAGAAAGAAAATAAACAAAATAAGTCTATTTTACTCCACAGAGTCCCATTTATGTCCATTTAAAAAATCGTTTACATCGGTCAAATGATTTAGGCGTGAAAGCATAACAGACACATAGTTACATATACATAGTTACAGTCGTCTACACGTCGTTTCATCATTCTAGCTTCAAAAAATTTCCATACAAACTTTCACCCCTATTTTTATTTTACCCCCTTAAAGGTACATTTTTTTACAAACTTTTAATGTAATATTTAGGTATTTATATCTAATCAACAGCCTAAAAAATAAGTTTCAAGCTTCTAGCTTTAAAAATGACAATACTTCCATACAACCTTTCATCCCCCCTTTCAACCCCTTAAAACCCCTTTTCCGGGATAAAAAGTAGCCTATGTCCTTTCTCAGGGTCTAAACTATCTGTGTACCAAATTTCATTTAAATCGTTTCAGTAGTTTTTGCAGGAAAGCGAGACAGACAGACAGAGTTACTTTCGCATTTATAATATTAGTAAGGATAATTCAACATTGGAATTATAATCTGTTATGCTGTCTACGTCACTGGAGTCGGAAATACAGTAAGGGAGATTTAAACCCCAAAACCCCTGGTTCCAAATCAAATCCCTGTTTAATTAATGCGACGGGTAATCCTTGAGCTAATCGCCATTGTATAACGATGAGCATCGGCCTGCGTCTAGCGTGGATATCATCGTGGATGTCTGGATCGGACAGCTCACCAACCTGCGACTATTGTGAAATGTCTAAAACGTTATTCTGTTGAAGACGTGCTGACGTCGGTATGCATATGAGGAGTTCTGGTAGTGAAGAGGATATTAAAATTTATGAGATTTTAGTGTTTGAGTATATTACCTTTGGGTTTATTAGAGTTTTAACTTGCCAAGCGTTTTATTATTGAAATAATGAAACATCAATAACTTGGTGTTATACGTGTGGCCAAACAAATCTGGTATAATCATATGAATATTTGGCATTGTATTTATTCATCTTTACTGGGTTTGATAGTAAATTTTCTTGTCTTAGTAAAGACTAAAGATCTCTATTTAGTTTCGAGTTTGGAATTATACTACTGAGAAATTCTTTTCTCAGTCCCCGAGGAATTTGAGAGATGTTTGTTCCATTTGTAAACTTCAATAGTCATATGGACGTGGAGTACCAAATCTTTTATTTTGATATAAACTTATAAAAGTTATATAATACAATATCTGAAACTATGCACAGCGACGCGATAATGTTTTGGTACCGGTCAATATAGCCCAGTCATTTTAGGTAATATCTGCGAAATAATTTCTACTGAGCTGAATTTTTGTATACACCTTTATTACGGTGTTGTAGTGAAGACGTGAAAAATCGACATTGATATCGTGCCGGCTAAAAAAAATATAAAGGTCAAAAGGTCACGATAATCAGGTTTTCGCCAATATCTCATGACACCGTAACAAAAGTTATAATACAAAAAAATCTGCAGATTAGGGTTTAAAAAAACTACTTCATAGTTTATAGCTCAGCATTGTTTTATGTTTTGTTTCTGTTTATGTGGTGTTCAATAAAGTATATTAAATAAAAATAAAATGTCTGGACTAATGAAGATACTTTGATTTATTTCTCAACTGTCAATTATTTCAAACTTCGATGTGGCCGCATTGACATTTGATAGTATGTGCATAGACTGTTAACTGGAGAGAAACAGAATTTTACTAACTAGTCGACTCAACTAGTATATCTGTTGGTAAAAGAATATGCGCAGGTCGGAACCGGAACGCCATTAAGAAGGGGTCTTACACTTTTTTAAGCAAACAGTTGCTTTCCAAAGAAATAAATCTTATCAAGAGAAAAAATTAAGCAATATTAGGTTTCTTATGGCTGAATACTGAAACGCTATTTAAGCTCAGTATTCGGCCATTAATCATATATATTTATTGTTACATTTTAACTTCCGAACGACTTCCAAATTTTTACAATAAAAGAAAGAAAATACTTTATCAGATTTCTTAGCAATTCTGAACAATGTTTTTTTACGCCGCGTTTTTCCGTCCAGAACTTAATGGAACCAATTTATGTAGAGCTTCCATCGTCCCCTGCAATGTATAGCCGAGATTGCGCAGGGGGAATTCTGTTCCATTTACAAAGGTCTGCCTGAGTTAGTTGGAGTACTTTCAAAGGCTGCTTATTGTTTCGCAGCTAGCTGTTGAAATGTTGTAGAACGTTTAGTTTGCGAACCGTCGTCAGTACGCGTTTCGCCCTCGCCGAGGTGGCAAGTGATTTGTTTGAATATACAGGCATATTTGAGTAAGAATTATAATTACTGTTATAGCGTATGTGTTAGCTGGCATGTTCTGATAATGTAATTGTTCGTTGTGAACGTGTAAACCTAGTCTCGAGATTTTCATTTTTTCCGAAAAAAAATGATTATTTTGTTTTTAAACGGATTTTAAGTTTAATCATATAAGTATTACAGCCACAGATATAGGTATTTTCGTTTTGAGATATTATTTTAAGGAAATTATTCATGCATTTTATTAAGTCGGTTTTTGGTCTTATGATATTCGGTTATTGTAATAAAATTCAAGCTTCTTAGATTTTCATAAAAGTACGCAGCCCTAGCTATCGCTTTTTACTTAATGCACCCTATTTTTTATTCCTATATGAGCACGAACCAGATTTGCCCCTGTTGTGCCCCTGGCATTACTTTAGTCCATGGGCGGCGTTAACCGCTTACCATCAGGCGGACCGCTTGCTCGTCTGCCTACTAAGGCAATAAAAAAAAAATAAAAAAAAAAATACAATTAAAGGTAAGGTTAAGGACCTACCAGATATCAATTCCTTTTTCACATATTCATATTATTATTGCAGCTTTTGTCAATCTGGCTTAGGTTGTTTTTATTCACATTAAAAGTGGAAACCAATTGACAATGTATACTCGAGTAATTTTTAAGTGAGAGTTTAGTAGTTTGGATGCAAATTAATGACTCAGTTCCGACGTTCCTTTTCTTATTAGATTATCACATGCCGATGTAGGAGCATTATAGTTCTAAATGTTTATTTATTGAATGAGACTATTATTGAATGAGACTGCCTCGTGGTCTTGCGGTACAAGTATGTGCCGTGCGATCTAGAGGTCCTGGGTTCGATTCCCGGCTCGGGCAAAGTGTTATTGGGTTTTTCCATTAGTAAATTCTCAGTAACAGCACGGAGTCTGGAAATGTGCCCGAAAAACGGCAATAGGCTCGCCCCCTATTACGTGGGACTGATACATACCTGGCGAAATGTGGGTGTAGAAATGCACCTCTGCCTACCCCTTCGGGGAATACAGGCGTGAGTTTATGTATGTATGTATGTATTTATTGAATGCTCATGACTCTGTTATTGAACCACTATCCCTTTGGCGTTACAGCAGGGCAATAGCTGTTTTCATTGCGTGTAAGTGAGCCAATTGCGATTTCGGGCACATTTTCAGATCAGTGCCAGTGGGACTAGTAAAGTAACAAGAATCCCCCCTCCCCGCACTTCTTGAAATACTTTGATTGTCTGCTTGTGGCGAAAGGAAAAAAACTCAAGTTCTTTGCTTTTACTATAGTTATTCCTGACATTTTTAAGATACAATTAGAATTCCAATGATGATATGAAAACAATCTTGTACTTATAACAATTTGAAACTCATAACATCATCCAAGCATTATTTAGACTTTCACATAAAGATTTTTACGTTTTTCTATGTCTTCTCGATTTTCCACAATCCCTCCATGGGAAGACGTTTTGTAATAAGCATAGCATGTTATGCTGTAGCCGCACACATTTTTTATTATTATTATCATCAGCCCATTTACGTCCCACTGCTGGGCTAGGGCCTCCTCTACCATTAAGAGGGTTTAGGCCTTAGTCCACCACGCTGGCCTAGTGCGGGTTGGCGGACTACACACCTAAGAAATTCCTATGAACTTTTAGGTGTGCAGGTTTCATCACGATGTTTTCCTTCACCGTTAAAATAAGTGATAATTCATTATGAATACACAAATAACTTCGAAAAGTCAGAGGTGTGTGCCTGGGGTTTGAACCCGACCACTGAGATTCTCGACCACGCGCCTAAACCTCGAGGCCATCACTACTTTATTTATTATACGTTAAAATTCATATGAATACGTATGAAGTGATAATTTCAAGTCAACCCTTTTTCCACGATTTGTTGTTTCATATATTCAGGTATTCGATGTTTTGCCAAAGTACTGCAATTATGTTTAAAAGATGAAAGCATGATTGATAGGCAAGTAAACAAAATTGAAGCACTGTATGAAGTAAATTTCATTACGAAAATTTAACTTTCTATATGTGCATTACAGTGGCGGTACTTCCATAGAAGCCCAAAAGCGTTACACGTCAATTGTGTAATGTCTAGTTTATAATTGGTTATTGTGAGGTCTTTATTTATCAAATTTCTTTTGTTAAAAAAAGATTTAAAGCTTAAAGATTATTATTTTGAACTTTGAAAGGCAAACTAGGCTTTCGGGCTTCTATGGGAGTACCGCCACTAGTGCATATAATATGTGTTCTATTCCCGAGCACCTCCACTACAACGTGGAGGGGTTAGGTCTTAGTCCACCACGCCGGCTTAGTGAGAACTGACGGACTAATTTTCTTCGCGATGGTTTCCCTACCTATCTTTATACTTATCTCTTCCTGAATGTACAGTGTTCTTAATATTTTAATTTTATAATGTGTGTGTATACCCTGTATTCAGACCGTGATCGGAAACTAAGGCAGGTAATAGCTAAGGTGATTACAAACCCCCTGGCGTTAAAGAAAATTCTGACAAAACATAAAATTTTTGACTTTTTCCATACAACCATCGGTATTAAATGTACGCGGTTTGTATGGAAAACGTAAAAAAAATATATTTTTTGTCAGAATTTTCTTTAACGCCAGGGGGTTTGTAATCACCTTAGCTATTACCTGCCTTGGTTTCCGATCACGGTCTGAATACACCCTGTATACGTAGGTATGTAGAAATACCTATATGTTTATTTTTTGTAATTCTTGACGACAACTGCGACAATCACAAATTTCATTTCAGTCCCGCTGATTGTAAATCGGAAGAAATCGCAGTTCGCGATAAGACCGGCTGTTGTAGGATTTTTTTTTCTCAATCTTGTTAATCGCATTTTTTTTATACGAGTATAGTTGTATCATCATCAACCCATATACGTCCCACTGCTGGGCACGGGCCTCCCCTGCAATTGAGAGGGTTTAGGCCTTAGTCCACCACGCTGGCCTAGTGCGGGTTGGTATAGTTGTATGGTGTATAATAAAGTACTCGTATATTTAAAAAAATTGCTTGATAATTCATTAATTCGCACTTTAAAATGTCCGTGGAGATTTGTAGCTACCGTGACTGTCACGACCACAAGCCTAATCCTCGAGGACACCATGACTTCAACGCAAAGTAAATTTTAAACGTATTATTAAAATATATAAACTTTTATAACATCGGATGGAAAAGGATATTGATCATACTTTATTTATACTTTTCATTCCGCTTAGTACTCGCGACCAGCAGTAGGCTGTATAGAAATATTGCCTCGTGGTCTCGTGGCTCAAGTATGTGCCGTGTGATCTAGAACTCGGGTTCGATTCTCGGATCGGGCATAGTGTTATTGGGCTTTTCCATTTGAATGAAATCTTAGTTACATTGGCTCTGGAAGCAGTGATGGCCTCGAGGTTTAGGCGCGCGGTTGAGTATTTCGGCGGTCGCAGGTTCAAACCCCAGGCACACACCTCTGACTTTTCGAAGTTATGTGTGTATTCACAATGAATTATCACTTGCTTTAACGGTGAAGGAAAACATCGTGATAAAACCTGTACACCTAAAAGTTCTTAGGAATTTCTTAGGTGTGTAGTCCGCCAACCCGCACTAGGCCAGCGTGGTGGACTAAGGCCTAAACCCTCTCAGTTGTAGAGGAGGCCCGTGCCCAGCAGTGGGACGTATTTGGGCTGATGATGATGATTGGCTCTGGAAATGTACCCGAAAAACGGCAATACGTTCGTGCCTTATTACGTGGAACTGATACATACCTGGCGAAATGTGGGTGCAGAATTGCACCTCTGCCTAGCCCTCCGGGGAGTACAGGCGTGAGCGATGTTTGTGGTTAATATATCTAATATAGACTTGAGAAATTTTCAGTAAGCATTTGTACGTTTTATTCATTGTTATCGTTATGCAAAATATTAGAGGTACTTATCAGTCGTCACACATAATTGTATTTTATCATAACATTACATTATAGAAACTATATTACTATGCTATAATCAGTCAAGGTCGTGTCCTATTACCGCTACTTGGTGGCCTTCGGAGTTCTAAGTTTTGCTATTGTTTCTATGGTGAAGATTATTTCTACAGATTTTACGTTATTACAAATTAAAAGATTTATTTTTGAAGATTCACGACTGTCTTCAACTAGAGTAGGAAAATATTGATAATGGTCATATTTAAATATGACGATTATTACCTGATAGAGTTGCACCCACCCTTGATAAAAGACCAAATAAAGATAAAGTAGATATCAAAACTATGAGAGAATATTAGATAGCACAAACGCAGTTTGGGGGCGTTTAAAATATGGTTGAATTTCATGGATTTCTAACATTTCATTCAAGTTCAAGAACAGTCTGTAATTGGTTACAGAAACAGCGTTCGCAAATGCATTGAATGAATCACAAGTCTCCTTGACCATGAAATGCATTGAATTGTGTTACATGCGTTGTGCAAGTGATGCAACTTCGCGCATTGGCAGTAATCTTGTTACATGTAGTTCCCCTCGAATACTTACTACTCGTCTCGAGTGTTCGTAACTTTATTGGGTCATTAGTTGATTATCGTATAGAGAGAAGGACGGTTAGTGTGTATGGTAGTGTATTTATTTTTAGTGCTTTTTAAGCGGAGTATTTGGTGTGAAATGAGTTCTTAGCCGTTGAAGAACTATTCAAAATCTGGTACTAAAGGCGCCATATTGTCAACGGTTCCACACGTTGTGTATGTTCTTAGTACAATTAAAGGGAATATATATTCCACTACAAAAACATATTCTATGTAAAATGGTGCCTTGCGTTAAAAATACCATCTATCTTTTTAAAGTACTCAAAATTACTATTGTATATAATTATTGTATTTTGTATATAATATAATAAAAATACTATTGTATGATATTTAAGTATTTGAAGCAAAATTAAGGTAGCTTCTAATTTACGAATGCTTTTTCATTTGGCTTCATCAGTTTTTAAGACTGCCTCGTGGTCTTTCCCTTGTCGGGCAAAGTGTTATTGGGATTTTTCTATATTAGGAAATTCTCAACAGCAGCACGGAGCCTGGAAATGTGCCCGAAAAACGGCAATTGGCTGGTCCCCTATTACGTGGTACTGATACATACTTGGCGAAATGTGAGTGTAGAAATGCACCTCTGCCTATCCCTTTGTGGAATACAGGCGTGAGGTTATGTATGTATTAATGTATCTTCTAATTTACGAATCATTTTTTAATTCGCTTCATTAGTTTTTAAGCTTAAGTCGTCTTTAGTATTCGTGTCGAATACTGGATTTTTTTGTATAGTCTATCGTCGTGTACCTATACTATGTGTATATTTATGAACAGATAGTTCCTGAGATCCGTCATGCTGGGTGGTAGTGTGCTGTGGTTTCGCCACGGTCTGCGGCTGCATGACAACCCCGCGCTCCATACCGCGCTGCAAGACCGCAGCGTGCCTTTCTTCCCGGTCTTCATCTTTGATGGCGAAACTGCTGGTTTGTATTTTATACGTATAAGAGTAGTTCAGCAATATATTGATGTTTTAACTTAAAAGTTTTAAAACTTAATTCAAACACTTTTAGTTAAATAATGTGTCAAATCAAACCAAAAAACTAATATTTTTTCGTGAAGGGGAGACTTAGTACGTATTTCATGTCAATGTTTTTAGTCTCAAGAGCTATTACCTGCCTTTCCTTTGGGAGTATGAGCATATAAAAAAGAGCGTAACCGCCGGAATAATTTTGAGCAAACTTGGTCTTTTCAGAGACACATACTTTTTACAGGATTCAACTTAATAATGTATATCGTTAGGTACGAAGGTCGTGGGTTACAACCGCATGCGCTACCTCCTGGAGGCGTTGGATGACTTGGACAACCAGTTCAAGAAACATGGTGGCAGGCTCATCATGATCAAAGGAAAGCCCAGCCACGTGTTTCGACGGCTGTGGGAAGAGTTCGGTGAGTGCTTTTGATCCCTAGGATGGAAATGTTGTGGGTTTTTAATTTAATAAGGGAATAGCTGCACGAAAGTTGGAAACCTGTCTTTTAAACGGTTATTAGTCTAGCTTTCCAATCAAGCCTTCCAATTCAGACAATTATGGAGCTGTCAAAACAAGTGTTAGTTTTACGCCTCTGTGTGTACGGTACCTATGTATGTAAAAAATATCAAGATCTCAATTTACACTTACTAGTCAAAAATTTCAGTTGACTAATTAGTTTGCTTCAATATAGCATTGAAATTCGTAATTTGAAAGCATATATTTTACCAGTAAAAAATTTCACACTGCATACGTAACGTTTTTATAAGTTACGTAATGCGTTGTTTATGATAAAAATTTAAACGTGGACAATGTATTCAAGGTGTAGGTAGTTAAAATAGGTATAAAATCTTTTATATTCATTAGCCGAGCAATAGTCATAATAAATCAAATGTGGATAATGTTAAACTTGTTTGGGTGTCCATTCGCAGTGATCTTATATACCGTGATATGTGACATTATATACTAAAAATGGCGGGCGAAAAACGGTAATAGGCTCGCCCCTTTTTTCTTTTTTAATAAATACACCCAACAGTCACATACATAGTTTTGACCCCACATTAAGATACAAGTCTTGTGTCGTGGGTATCAGAAACTACGAGAGACTTTTCGGTCTCACAAACACCCAGAACCGAAACAAATACTTGTGGATCACACAATCATTTGTCTCGGTTCGGGGATCGAACCCGCGGCCTCTCGTTTCGCAAGCTGATATCAAGCCAACTGCGCCACGGGGCTGTCAATACGTTACTTTTATTACGTGGGAACGCCCCTTTATAACATAAACGCTGAAACATTTGTGCACAAATGTAACTCTGCTTATACCTGTACGTATTTACATAAATGATCACGTACTGTAGCTGTAAAGGAAGATGTAGTGAGGAAACCTGGACACCCAAGAGCTTGAGCTTAGTTCAAAGTCCGCCAATCTACACTCAGCCAGAGTGGTGGACTAAGGACACACCCCTCTTAGTTGCCGACGAGGCCCGTGCCCACAGGCTTGTATGGCCTTCCAACGTTTTATTTCTCCAACAAAGGGATCCGTAAGGTGTGCTTCGAGCAGGACTGCGAGCCTGTATGGCGGCCGCGTGACGACAGCGTAAGGAGTACGTGCAAGGAGACCGGCGTGACGTGCCACGAACATGTGTCGCACACGCTGTGGGAGCCGGACACTGTGATCAAGGCCAATGGAGGGATACCGCCGCTCACATACCAGATGTTCCTGGTAAGTTAAGAAAATAAAGAAGCTTTTTTTTGGCCCTATCCCACTACACACCCGCCACTGTAACTCCTGACGCCGAGCAATGAAGCTCAGCGAATCTAAGGGCACCTAAATTTGTCATAATCCGGCAACGAAGTTAATCAGAAAGACAAATAAAGGAGGAGTTAGAAAACAAAGAGTTGTCCACTTCCCTCCACAGCAAACCGGGTAACAAAACATTGAACTATGAGGTTTCACCCTCACATAAAAAAAAGTGACGAGAGATGGCAGTCCACTTATTTGTTTTATGACAGCATCGTTTTTAACCTCTTACGCAAAAACGACGGGGTGTTAAAAGTTTGACGTGTCCCTGTGTGTCTGTGTTTGTCTGTGGCACCGTAGCTCTCGATTTAAAATCCAAGATGGCCGCCACCACACCATATTTTTTAATTTGTGTCGAGTGTTTTTTAAGACTAAAGTTTGGACTATACCTACTTTTTTGTGGCAGTCACTTTGTTATGCCAGTCTTAAAGACAAAGTTTACTAGATGAAGTGACTATATTGTTGATTTATTCCAGCACACGGTGGGTACTATCGGCGATCCACCGCGGCCGGTCGATGACATAGATTTGCTTGGGGTGAAGTTCTGCACCTTACCAGAGTCCTTCTACCAGGAGTTCACCGTTTTTGACAAGGTTTTGTAGATTTATATTAGTTTAATTTTAGTGTACTGGATGCCTATTTTCAGCACTCAAATTACTTGCTTCTTGTCCCCAGACCCCGAAACCCGAAGACTTGGGAGTTTTCCTAGAGAACGAGGACATTCGTATGATTCGCTGGGTGGGAGGAGAAACCACTGCTCTCAAGCAAATGCAGCAGAGACTTGCCGTCGAGTACGAAACCTTTTGCAAGTGAGTATTAAGAGGGTCCATACATTTGGAACTTTAGTAGATCTCATCATCATCTCCATCATCAGTCCATGCGCGTTATGCTGCTGACAATTGTCCTTCTCCATGGTTGAAATGGGTAAAACCATACCTAGTGTTCCCATAAACTTCCCATATTTTAAATTCTTTTAGGGAACACTCAAGTATGCAGGTTTCCTCTCACCGTTGTGCGTGATAATGCATTAAAAATACCCATAAACACCTAGGTATAATTGCAAGTAGTTTATCTTGACACACAGCGTGCCTAAATCTACAGATCAACACGCAGATTTATTTACTGTCATTGAAAATAATATTTTGGAAGGGTTACCTTTTAGCAATATGATTCCCGCTTGTCACTTTTGAAAAATTAATTCGGTGCATACTAACTAGTATCATCACTCAACCAACCTAGAATATTTCGTCATTTTTAAACTAAACTTGTATTTTTACAGAGGTTCATACTTGCCGACACACGGCACCCCTGACTTGCTGGGACCTCCGATATCCCTCAGCCCCGCTCTACGCTTCGGTTGCTTGTCCGTCAGAAAGTAAGACTATAAAAAAAACCTTTAAAAAAAGATACACATGCTTAATACGTATGTTCAACACTCATAGCTGATAGCGTAGTCCTGGGCTATCTGCTTGTAGATTTGTCTAGTGTGCCGTGTAATGGTGGCGTGACGGCATAAGAGTGTCATGCCGTTTGTCGTCACGGCACAAGATCCGGTT
Source organism: Hemaris fuciformis (assembly GCA_907164795.1). NCBI lineage: Eukaryota > Metazoa > Arthropoda > Insecta > Lepidoptera > Sphingidae > Hemaris > Hemaris fuciformis. The sequence goes on along the minus strand of OU015440.1, from coordinate 3,024,037 downwards.
TTGCTGCATGGCTAACGATAGATGTTGCGGATCAATGAAATAACTCTGACAAGTCCATTATAATTCTGATAGGTAACTTATAGACGTCTATTCATATTGATTTTTATATTGGTATTCGTATTACCTATGGCTTACTGAGGCTCTATTACGATATTTAAAACTACTTGTATACAGGATGTTCACCGACAGTGATCGGAAACTAGGACAAGTTATATTGAAGGTTGAGTTTTTGTTGTTTTTTAGCGTCAATACGCTAAAAAAAAACAAAAAAAACCTTTTCCAAGTCATCAAATATATAACCTGTCTCAGTTTTCTACCATGGTCTGTTTAAATGTGTATAAATTGAATAAATAAAGAAATTAATAAATTAATGTTAATATTTCGTAATAATATACATACTGGGAATAAATAGACCGTGATCGAAAATTAGGACAGGTAAAAAATATCGAGATAAGGAAGACTTTTTTTGTTTTTTTTTTAGCGTTTATGTGTTTGTAACCATCGTAACTATTACCTGTTTTAGTTCGATCACGGTCTTTTAACGTGGAAAAAATTGTGGGTGATATTTAAAAAATAAAAACACATTTCCGTGTAGATTCTACTGGTCCGTTCAAGATTTGTACCGTCAGGTGCACCAAGGTTGTCTCTCGACACATTTGATAACAGGTAAGGGTTTTTTAAATTTTTCAAATTGAGACAGAAATGGCCTCGAGGTTTAGGCGCGCGGTCGAGAATCTCGACGGTCGCAGGTTCAAACCCCAGGCACACACCTCTGACTTTTCGAAGTTATTGGTGTATTCACAATGAATTATCACTTGCTTTAACGGTGAAGGAAAACATTGCGAGGAAACCTGCACACCCTTAAAAGTTCTTAGGAATTTCTTAGGTGTATAGTCCGCCAACCCGCACTAGGCCAGCGTGGTGGACTAAGGCCTAAACCCTCTCAAAGGTAGAGGAGGCCCGTGCTCAGCAGTGGGACGTATATGGGCTGATGATGATGATGAGACAGAAATATTTAGCATTGATCGTACAGAAGGGATCTTTTAAGAAATATGTTTTGAGAAACACCCAGTGTTTCTTTGAATAGCTTAGTCTTAACTGATACATAAAAAAGCCGCTGAAACGTTTTTGGTGAATTTTGCTAGAGAGATAGTCGGTATCCTGGGAGAGGCTATACGCTATGAATTGTAAGTCTCTGAGGGATTTATTTATTTTATTGTCGTCAAATTCACATTGCTGCGAACGAAACCGCATTTGAGTTTAGTTTTTTAAGTTATTGTAACGAATGCAATAATTTTTTTCATGCTAATTATTACTATTTAATCCGCGAAAGATTTTCTATATTTTTTTTATTTCAGGATAGGGAAGGGATTTTTTTATTTCATTGTAGTCAAATTCACATTGCTGCGAACGAAACCGCATTTGAGTTTAGTTTTTTAAGTTATTGTCACGAATGCAATAATTTTTTCATGCTAATTATTACTATTTAATCCGCGAAAGATTCTCTATATTTTCGGGCAAGACGGTATGTAGGATATATAATATTTCTTCCGCTTCCTTATCTTGTTTATAGGCCAGTTGATATGGCGCGAGTACTTCTACACTATGAGTGTGAACAACCCTAACTACGGGCAGATGGCTGACAACCCTATATGCTTGGATATACCCTGGAAGAATCCTGAAGGCGATGAGCTACAAAGGTAAAGTAATTTATTTTCCGTAAATAAATATCAAGCAAAATCAGGAGGTTGGTACTTACCAACTTACTAGTCACTTGACTAGTTTCCTTATTCCTTTATAATGAAAATATAATAATAATAATCTTTATTTAATACACTCACTTTAGACTGCCTCGTGGTCTCGCGGTACAAGTATGTGCCGAGCGATCTAGAGGTCCTGGGTTCGATTCCTGGGTCGGGCAAAGTGTTATTGGGTTTTTCCATTAGGAAATTCTCAGTAGCAGCACGGAGTCTGGAAATGTGCCCGAAAAACGGCAATAGGCTCGCCCCCTATTACGTGGGACTGATACATACTTGGCGAAATGTGGGTGCAGAAATGCACCTCTGCCTACCCCTTCGGGGAACACAGGCGTGAGTTTATGTATGTATGTATTTAATACAACATATTTTCTTATGTTTTGCGCATATTTTTTTTACTATATATTTTTTATATTGTATATACTAAAGTTTAGTTACCAACACCATACATGACAGTCTCCGAAGTGCATTTAGCTAAACGCCAGTTTGTGAAGAGATGTAGCGCAGTTAGATTCACACCAACTGGTAAAATCACTGGCAATAAGATCAATGTCTGCAGTCTGCACCCAGATAAATGATTTGCGATCCCTAAATACTTGCTTCGGGTTTCTGATACCTGATTCGGTATTTTCTGATACCCACAACAAAAGACTTGTATCTTAGTGTTGATTTGTAGTTGAATTCAGGAGTATAATTCTTCTTATAATTTGTTTCTTCGGTAGTTGTTTAATTAATGATAAAATCTTACAATATATGTATGTATCATATTTGGCGCTCGCACCGTACATCGGGTGCACCTTACAAAGAATATTGGGCCTCGGCCAATCACAACACAGTATTACTCGTACACTTAAAACTAACATCGATTGTCTTACTCTAAACTGTTTAGATCTCTTTCTTATTATCTATCTCGCTCTAATCACCTATTTACTCTAATATTTATTGATTCTTTACATTTCATTTACATTGATTCTATGGCGGCTCTTTTGGGGTTACAACTATGCATGTGACTGTTATGCAAATGTATGTCGTAATCGTAATCAACCCATATAAGTCCCCCTACTAGGCACTGACTTCTTCTACAGTTGAGAAGGTTAAGGCCTTAGTCCACCATGCTGATCTAATGCGTGTCGGCGGACTAGACACCGAAGAAATTCCTAAGAACTTTTAGGTGTGCAGGTTTCCTCGCGTTGTTTTGCTTCACGGTTAAAGTACGTGATAATGTATGTATGTTGCATGTACATAAGTCTCATTGCCCCATGTTTATCAGATGGGCGGAAGGTCGTACTGGGTTTCCGTTCGTGGACGCGGCCATGCGCCAGCTGCGGGCGGAGGGCTGGCTGCACCACGTCGTGAGGAACGCTGTGGCCTCGTTCCTCACTCGCGGCACTCTCTGGCTGTCCTGGGAGCACGGGCTCAACCACTTCCTCAAGTATCTGTTGGATGCTGACTGGTAAGTATTCATGGCTCTGAAGCAGAGGTTTTGGGATTATGTTATTTCATTTTTGTATCAGTGAATCTACTTTGTATTATGGAGAAAATTTTCTTTTTCGATATAGGTATCTAATTAATGATGATGATTTACCTACCCTAGTTTTAAGACTTTTAATTTTTGTGGCTACATTGTTACAGTGTTTATAAAGATATTAGTGTTATATTAGTAGATTTCATGTCCTTTTCTCGGTTTCTTTTTTAAATAATTACCATGTAGGTTTTATCTTGGTTTAGTTTGAAAATAATGTTTTGTGGCAGGTCCGTGTGCGCGGGCAACTGGATGTGGGTATCGAGCAGCGCGTTCGAGGCGCTGCTGGACTCGGGCGAGTGCGCGTGCCCCGTGCGGCTCGGCCAGCGCCTCGACCCCAGCGGAGAGTACGTGCGCCGCTACGTGCCGGAGCTGGCGCGCGTGCCCGTGCACTACATGTACGTACACACACACACACGCACACAGACACTCGGGCGAGTGCGCGTGCCCCGTGCGGCTCGGCCAGCGCCTCGACCCCAGCGGAGAGTACGTGCGCCGCTACGTGCCGGAGCTGGCGCGCGTGCCCGTGCACTACATGTACGTACACACACACACACGCACACAGACACTCGGGCGAGTGCGCGTGCCCCGTGCGGCTCGGCCAGCGCCTCGACCCCAGCGGAGAGTACGTGCGCCGCTACGTGCCGGAGCTGGCGCGCGTGCCCGTGCACTACATGTACGTACACACACACACACGCACACAGACACTCGGGCGAGTGCGCGTGCCCCGTGCGGCTCGGCCAGCGCCTCGACCCCAGCGGAGAGTACGTGCGCCGCTACGTGCCGGAGCTGGCGCGCGTGCCCGTGCACTACATGTACGTACACACACACACACGCACACAGACACTCGGGCGAGTGCGCGTGCCCCGTGCGGCTCGGCCAGCGCCTCGACCCCAGCGGAGAGTACGTGCGCCGCTACGTGCCGGAGCTGGCGCGCGTGCCCGTGCACTACATGTACGTACACACACACACACGCACACAGACACTCGGGTATTTGTACTGGCACCGCAAAGTGACTATACTGCATCGGAACTGCACTTGTAAAAGCAACGCGGTATAAATAAAGAAAAAGAGCGTGCACGTCGACACTGACGACAAACGAAAATCATCTATTACAATGGACACCATTATGTCGACTTGATTGCATACAGACATGCACAGGCTGATCCCGGAACGCGACACACTTGTGTGTATCACTATGGCAAGTTTTACGCCATATGTGCAAATGTTTTACAACCGGGTAACAAAAACATACATTAAACACATTCGTACGTACATACTCGCGCAACAAACTCATTGTTTAAAAATAGTTGCTTTTAAGTTAATTATTATTGAAGACTTTAAGCGATTTTTTTACGGTTATTAATTAAATTTATTTTTTTGTTCAGCTACGAGCCCTGGAAAGCGCCCCTGCACGTGCAGGAGCGCGCCAAATGCATCATCGGCAAGGACTACCCCGCGCCGTTGGTTAATCACATCGCGGCCGCCCAGAGGAACAGGAATGCTATGAAGGTAAGGCCATTATTCCACAGCTTTCGCAATAGCATAGAGCAGCTTCGAGCAGAGATTTTACGGTAAGCAATCGAAATTACAATACATTGTTTTTATCCAAAACAAGTTATATTTATTTTGTCTGTTATGTTCTTTATGTTGTAGTTACTTAATAAAAAAATACACAAACTAAATACGTTTATAAATTCAAGGTGATGTTTTACTGCAGTATAATAGTCGATTTTTCGCGAACGCGCAATGTAAAGCGAAATCGAACTACATTTTTATTGATTTCGTTATTTGCGTTAGTTTTAAAAATCGTTCTTTACATACATTTATTATACGAACTTGCACTTAAAATATGTAAATATTGATTTCGTAGTTGCTTTGCGCTAGTATATAATAATATTATCATCAATTTACTTATAGGTTCAATTGCAAAAATCTTGTAATAAATTTCAATAAAGTACAATGATATTACGTAAAAGTATTTTATATAAAAGGACAAGAGATAGTTTAGAGAGAAAGGTAGTTAGTATCTTTCACTTGTCTTCTAAATGAATGAAGCTATTGCAAGATTTAGTTGTATACATTAATTAAATTTTAATAATATATTGCAAACATGATAGATATTTTTTTTTTTTTTTTTTTTTTTTTTATATTTTTTTTTTTTTTTTTTTTTTGTGTTATTTCTAGTGCAGGCATTTGACCACGATCTCACCTGGTGTTAAGCGACGATGCGGTCGACGATGAAGCATGCCTGCCTAGTAGCAGCTATATATAGATATCTTGATACAATACAATGAAGAAAATGAGATTCGCGATGAATTACAATTTACTTAAATAGGAAGGAAAACACCAATAAGTTCTTAGGAATTTCTTAGGTGTCTAGTCCGCCAACACGCACTAGGCCAGCGTGGTGAGCCGTGGTGGGCTAAGGCCTAAACCATCGCAGTTGTAGAGGAGGCCCGTGCCCATGTGGAATGTACATACATAATATCGACTAACTATGATGATATTGAAGTAGTCTTTTTGCTCACACAAATGATACTGCAATAAACCATGTGATATAAATCTATTTACCGTGCTTTATTCTTGTTTAATTTGAAGTTATGTATGTATTTCTTATATATTTTTCTATAATGCATGCCTTTATAATGCAAGTATTTTAAAACTGACAGTGCTATTTATATTAAATAATAAAAAATCATTTGCATTTGAATGTCGCAAGAATTTAAGGTTGTCACCGCATTATTTTTTATAGAAGTGACCTTTGATAATGTAGTTCGCAGTAGAAGAAAAATAAAATTTGGAAAATGTGGTGATAATCTTAGAATACCAAATACTTGTTTCTAAGCCGAACACATAGCTGTGCACGAAGATTTTTGTGTGTTATATGTGAATAGAAATTTTTTTTTTTTTTATTCTCAAGAAATTTATGTTGTATTCAGTAAAAAAAATATTCGATGTTTACATGATTTTAGGCTAATAATTCTTGAAAAAAAATGTTTATACAAAAGTTTCGATTTTATATTATTAATTATACGATTGGCAAAATGTTGGGGAATACAAGCGTGAGTAAGTAAGTTGTTTTAAAATGAAATCTCCGTACAATATCATGTGTTTGTTGGTGGCAAGTGTTTGGTTGCAGCCCACATGCAAACGATGAGTGTTCGTTGTTTTTCCTCAGAAGTTAAGGCGGGCCATAGAAGGCCGACTAGACATGGACAAGTGGTTCAGTATAGTGGGGGTTCGTAGAATACATTACCATACATTGACCCCATGGACCGAAAAATGAATAAGTAAACAAAATGAAAAATTTTATGCATTAAGATTTTTTATTAATATTTTGTGAAAAAGCCATCGTAGCGTCGTATAAAAAAAATCTGTATCTCTTGTAATTTTTTATTTGCAGTACAAAACTGTAATGGTATTTATTTGTTTAATAAATTGACATTTTGTCAAAACGATTTTTTTTGTGGTATTTAGACAAAATATTTGTTCACAAGACCCTCATATTCGTGCACATTACTATGTAGAAATGTTGTTGCTATCAGTACTATTGGATCAACCCCAAAATTTCGCTTGTCTTATTTGCCAGTGGCGGTACTTCCATAGAAGCTCAAAAGTCCAGCTATAGGTACTTACAAAATTCCCAATAATAATTTTTATATAACAAAATAAATTTGACATATAAATGAGAATAAACAATTACTGAACTAGACTTTACACAATTAACGTGTAACGCTTTTGTGCTTCTATGGAAGTACCGCCACTGGTATGTTGTATGTATGTATGTTATTTCTATTGGTCATGTATAATCAGCTTTTCCACAAAATATATTTTGTACATGTTTGTCATTGCATTGGACTGTTTAGGGTTTTGTAAATATTATGTCTGTAAGCATGCGCGAGTCTGCATGCATGCTTTCATTTCTAGGTCCATGGTAGTTATAAATGCCTTATAATATTCGTTTGCAAAACCCGCAGCGTACGGCTTTCTTTGAAAACAACGACTTCTTTTAAAATATAATTTGAAACCGAAGAAAATTAACTTTATGGCGTCCTATAATTCTCTCACTGTCGGCTACGAGACTAATCTTTAATTGTATGAAAATTTTTGACCTTTAACTTATGGGGTCCAGCAGTATGTTTGGAAAAAATTGCCATTAACGCTCTGTTAGGATCAGTGGCGGTACTTCCATAGAAGCCCAAAAGAGTTACACGTCAATTGTGTAATGTCTAGTTTATAAGTGTTTATTGTGGGGTCATGATATTCTCTTTTATATGCCAAATTGATTTGGTTAAATAAAGATTTAAAACTTAAAGAATTTTCGGAAATTTGCAAAGCAAGCTGGGCTTTTGGGCTTCCATAAAAGTAGCGCCACTAGTTTAGGCATCACCGCACTTGTTATAACTGAATGCAAGAATTTTTATTTTTTATTTAAATCTAACTAAAGATATGATACAAACAAAAACATCTTTATAGAAAGAAAAACATTGCCAAATAATAACATAACAATCTATATAGTTATTAAAATATCATAAAAGAAGTAGGGATCATGCACTAATCCACTCGCTATTTTAACACTACCCTACGAAATATGTACAATTATATACGTTGATGATTTCCCTCAGGAACTCCGTCACAACCTGCACAAGGCGCCGCCGCACTGCTGCCCCTCTTCTGAAGATGAGATCAGGCAGTTCATGTGGCTCAACGAGTAATGGTGTACGAGGAAATACGAAGGTGTTGCAGTAACCGGTACTACTAACACGCAGAAACTAATAATAGTAAATAAATAAATACACCCAACAGTCACACACATAGTTCTGACCCCACATTAAGATAGGAGTCTTGTGTCGTGGGTATCAGAAACTACGTGGATCACGCAAACATTTGTCTCGGTGCGGGGATCGAACCCGCGGCCTCTCGTTTCGCAAGCTGGTGTCTAGCCAACTGCGCCACGGGGCTGTCAAACTAATAAAGCTAATTATTTTAAAATATTTTTTATCTGTTTCGGTTTAATATTTCATGACAAGTAATTGTCACCTGAATAAGATTTTATAAATTCATCCAGAATTCTAAAATGTAAAAAATCCTAAATTGTCTGTAAGTGGATTGAAAAGGATGTGCTATAACTATAGTGACGTCAACGTGTTAAAATTGCATGCTAACGACAGAGACAGCAAGATGTTTCCACAACCGTCTTAAAATTGGTGAAATGCAATAAAGATTTAGTACCTTTTCTGCAACACCTATAGAGCATTTTATAGAATAAACCATGATTTTATCTTGTAGATCTGTTTTAGAAACAATTAATGTCTTTCGTTAACATTTTTTTTTGTCAATTTTAAATGATTTTCTTACATGTAGTAAGTGTCTGATACATGACAACCTAGGATTAATTAAACAAAAATTGTTATTTTAAGACATGATGTACCACTTCTAAATAAAATTGCAAGACTTAGGATCTCTTCAGAAAAATGTGATAGTCACTCTTAATTAATTTTAATTACTATTTATTATACATGTTAAATATTTTATGGTATGGAGTATGGTATATTTATATTCATAAAAAATAATCATGAATTTTTTTGTTTTAAAACTTTGAAAATAAGAACATCAAATAAAATAAGCACATTATTCAAGATTGTCTACAAAGAGTGAACTGTGTAGTTAATACTCTGTTTTTCTGTTAAAGTTGTGTTGCAAAGCATTTATATAATTTTTCGTTTCGGAAGTGGTCCATCTACCCTCCAAATGTCTTGTAATTATGACAGGTACATTCCACGTTTCTTTAAGAATTATGGAGTATGTGAGGTGTGTCTTGAGCATTAAGTTATGAGAAGTTCCTGCCAAAGCCATAAACAAATATAGAACCAAATAGAAATTGAGTACAATAGTGTCGTAAGTATTAATTTTATATTTTTATTGTTTTGTTTGATTTTTATAAGTTTTATTTTGACTGATGCTTGCGGGAGTGATATTTACCAAAATATTGATGTCTTAGACTGTAAAAGGTAGTAGCAGGTTCTGTGTCTAAATGGAAATTATATTAACATTTTTCTTCAAATGAAAAGAGAACAACAAGCCTTGCGTGATTTAGACATAATATGTTAATAAGTAAGAATTCTGGGGTTGTTTGAGTTCACATTAGTTTTTTTTTCCTGGTTTTGTTACATGTGGTGTTGCTGACTCTAAAAACAGTTTTTTTTAAATCATATAACACCTTAATCTATATGTACAGATATTTTAATTTGGTAATTAATATATCAAATTCTTTTAATTATTTGGATTTAAAAAAAGTTCTAATTATTAAGAAATTAGTCCTATCATCATATGTAACACAAATTTCAATATATTTTTTATGTCCAGCTATCTGCTATTACCTTAAAAAATAATTAAAGGAGGTTACCTTTATGTTTAGAAATATTTAATATATATCCTTTATTTTTAAGTTTAATATTTCTAATAGTATTTTGTCTGTCGATAATACTTGGAATTGATGTGTAGTGAGATGAAATGAAATTTATTAGTACTGGTACTCCATGGTATTAATATCATCATATTAAATGTTAAGTATATGACATATTATGTATTTTACACATCTATTCTATACTTAAATATTGAAGTAATCTCATAGCATAATCGGATTTAGATGTCAGGGTATTTATATTTTATATTACATATTTTAGGACAATATTTATGTTTGATATTGTGAAAGCATTTATATTGTATGTATTTTTGTCGGATTATAAATAAATATGTGGTTTAGTTGTATATTTTTTATTTTTCTTACCAATCAATAAAAGAACCATACGGCTAGCTTACAGTATTTTCATAAATATTTTTATCAAAACTTTACATAACTTTAATAGGAATATTGAATTTTACAATATAAACTGCCGTGCCCCCAGTTTGCTTGAAACTTAAATAAAAGTACGCACAATAAAATCTTCATGTAAATATCGTTTATATTATCCATTCACTCTTTTACGGTGTTACGTACTGAGAACGCACGTCATTAAAGAGACCTATGCCCGGCTGTAGGCTGAATGCCCGGCTGTGTATTCACAATGAATTATCACGTACTTAAACGGTGAAGGAAAACATCGTGATGAAACCTGCACACCTAAAAAGTTCTTAGGAATTTCTTAGGTGTGTCGTTCGCCTACTCGCACTAGGCCAACATGGTGGACTAAAGCCTAAACCCTCTCTGTTGTAGAAGAAGCCCGTGCTCAGCAGTGGGATGTATATGGGCTGATGATGATGCCTAGCTGTAGGGCACATATGTAGTCCTAATAAAATTGGCTTTCCATTAAAAAAAACAGTGATATTTATCACTCTGCCCCCTTGTCCTGTCAAGTTTACACTTAGCTTAACCTTAGACTAAATGTAATCACAGCTCCCTCAATTTACTTCATTATTACAACTTAATTTTTACATAATTTTGTCGCTTAGCTATCAATAAGTTGTGTCAAAAATAATCCCATCAACAGTAAATGTAAAATGTAACCAAGTTCAGTATTATACATAAAGTATGCATCGTTGGCTACTTTGCTGGCAACACAATTTAGATCTCTATGATCTCTATAACTTATTACCAAGATGTGCATAATTCCAAAGTAGTTTTATAACAATTTATTGTTTCTTTGTACTATTTCAATGTATTACTATTTATGTAGGTCACGACAGTTTATCAACAACACTTAACCGCACACCACAGCAACACTCAGTCGAAAAATCGCCTGTGTTAAAATACTGAAATTATATAAAATATTTATTTCGATTGAGTGTATATGTCACCGTTAAATTGTAAACACCGTTAGATTATAATCTATCCAGCGAGATTGTAAACTGTCGAAAGATTGTGAACTGCTTACAATGTAACGTGTTATTATTCGAAAGGCTGTCCCTGATTGGTCGGCCTTACAGTAGACCATTCTATATCCATAGAGTTAGGTTACGTTAGGTTAGTATTCAACCAATCAGCGCGCGAGGTGCGTTTATATATATTACGGTTCACAATCTTTCGATAGTTTACAATCTCGCTGGATAGATTATAATCTAACGGTGTTTACAATTTTACGGTGACATATATATCAATTCTTCTGATTTAAAGTTGTTATTGTTAGCTAAGCGACGAAGAGGTACACTAAGATGCTAAATTTTGCACTAATTCACTGAACACTTTGCTTGTTTTTGAATCTGGCAACTCTTTGACTGCGGCGAGCCCTTGTCCGGCCAGCTTGCCCACGCGGGGGTCAATAGGGACGCTCCCCAAGAACTCTATGTTGGCGACCTCAGCAAGCGACTTGCCTCCTCCACTCGAAAATATGTTAGTGCATTCGCTACAACTTGGGCACTCGTACCTGGAAGTTTAAAGAAATTATTTTAAAATGTTGATGAATATGAACTAATTGTAGGAAATAGATATGATGTAAATTACAGGAATTTTGAAAACTTCCCCGAGGTCTCTTCTCTTCATTTGCATGTATGTATAATACATAGGTACATATGTTTATATTTGTATTCACCCACATTTCGGTTGGTGTGTATAAGTCTCAAATAATAAGTGATGAACCAAGTGAGAGTCGTGATGGCCTCGAGGTTTAGGCACGCGGTCGAGAATCTCGACGGTCGCGGATTCAAACCAGGCACATACCTCTGACTTTTCGAAGTTATGTGTGTATTCACAATATTTTTTCTTACCCACTCATATTCTCTATTATTCCCAATATTCTTATTCCCGTCTTCTTGCAGAAGGTAATCTCTTTCCTCACATCCTCGATGGCGACTTGTTGCGGAGTTGTCACCAATATGGCGGCGCACTGCGGCACTTGGCGGAGGTTCTCCATCACGGTGATGTGCTCATCTGATGTGCCTGAATGAAATTAAAATGAAATATATTATTCTAGTACCCAGTAAATGAGAAGAAGTAATTGTAATGAATTTCCTTTGGGGCTGTTCAAGTATAACGTATGCAGATTTATTACAATTATTTACCCCCCATCCCCCTTATCAGCAAAAGTAAGCAAAGCTGTTACCCCCTCCCCCCCTGCTTAAGTAAACATTTTTCAATTATTGTATTATTTTTTAAATATTATAATGTTATAATTATAATTTTTAAAATAAGAAAACTAGCGGAAAGTAAGTTATAGACATACACATTAGTTTACCCTTTATCAGATATATTTTTCAATATGTATTGTAGAAAAAAATTACTGACAAAATATGCGTCAAGTCTATCAAAAATGCTTTGGTTATACTAACTATTGAACTATTTGTTAACAACTTATACATATTAATATTTAGTAACATCACATACCTGGCGGCGTATCTATTATCAGGTAATCTAAGTCGTACCAAGACACATCTTCTAGGAACTGTTTTATCATCGCAGCCTTCTTTGGGCCGCGCCATATTACCGCGTCGTTTCGAGACCCCAGCAGAAATCCTATAGACATCACTCCAAGCTTCTGTTCATTGTCCATGTATACCGGTACCCAACCATCCGGGCCCTGATGAATAGTCTTGCCTTCCAAATTGAGTATGTATGGGACACTGGGTCCACATAAATCAATATCCAGTAGGCCCACCTGTAAGATTAATTAAATTTTACATTAATAATTCATTAACATTATGGGTATATGTGTTGAATATAGACTTTTTCTAATAAGCCTAAAATAAGCAGTGATGGCGTCGAGGTTTAGGCGCGCGGTCGAGAATCTTGTCGCGGGTTCAAAACCCAGGCACACACCTCTGACTTTTCGAAGTTTCACTATGAATTATCACTTACTTTAACGGTGAAGGAAAACATTGTGATGAAATCTGCACACCTAAGTTCTTAGGAATTTCTTAGGTGCGTAGTCCGCCAACCCGCACTATGCCAACATGGTGAACTAAACCCTCTCTGTTGTAGAGGAAGCCCATGCTCAGCAGTGGGATGTATATGGGCTGATGATGATGATGAATAAGCCTAAAATGATAAAATTATATCCTGACACTAAAAAAAGAGGCCCAATTTGATTATAGCAAGTTTGCATCCACCAAGGCCACCACCTCAACAAAAGACTGGAATCCTGGGATCAAGCCTGAATATCCAGTTACTATCAAGCCGGCCATAATTATGCTCTGGTGATGTCACTGGTAGATGACAATCTATTTTGTCCACACTGCATTTACCATCTTAATTCTTATGTATGTATGTCAGTGCATGTTACTTTGTCATGTTGGTAAGACATTGTTATTTCTTTATAAATAATAGTAATTTACTTTATACAAAGTATTTTTCACAAGTAACAAGTGTTACAATCTTTGAGACTTGGATGCTCTATTAAGAGATAATAAAGTAATTTACTTTATACAAAGTATTTTTCCTAAGTAACTAGTGTTGGGAATCTTTGAGACTTCAATGCTCTATTTGGAGAGCAATGTGATTAAGCATCAGGTATGGTGTTGTCAATTTGTTGTATCAAATAAAAAATCTGATCTTTTTCTCAAACATTAATTTTTCTCTTCAACCTTTTTTGTCAAACCTTTTTTTTACCTTTTATGTAAAAAAAAAACGATAACTACAGTTTTATATGCTAACAATATATGTATATCACTTCTTTAGTATAATGGGTCACATTCCGAAGCCAACAGACTACTGGTATAAAATAAGATACAATGTTTATCAACATATTTATACAACATAGTTGAGTGGTTACAATATACAGGGTGTCCCAGCAGTCGACGATAACCCGGAAACGGGGAATAGCCCAAGACGTAAGGGTTATCAGAAAAATATTTAAAAAAATATAAGTTATGTATTTAGAAAAATATAGGGATTTCAAAAAAATCTAGAAAATCTACACCCTGTGACGGTTTTTTCACTACTGTTGCTGCAAATCTCTACTTTTTTAAATTATTATTTTTGTTATGTAATCCTGAATAATACCTCTGCAAACTGTTATCCAAAATTTAGAGCCACCTTGCTATACTTCGGAAGAAAATGACATTGTTTACCAAACCGCATATTTAAAATTTATCATACGCCCAAATTTAACTGACTGTCCTGAAAAAAAAATGTACTACGCGAGTTCGGCAAGTAACTTTAAAAGTTGGCGCATTTAATAAGGAATCTAAAATGGTATAACACTTGCTACATTATTTTTTAAATGTGGCACAATAATTTTTATTTTGCGAAGAAACCCATTTGATCAAATTTTCTTATTAACTAAAGATGACATGATGATGAACTGATAAGTGAGATGGAGAGAATTGTTTTACGATGTGTGAGTGAGACAGATACTCCATTGTCAGGTAGTCCATGGGCATCACGCATCGGAGCAATGATCACTTTTTTATTTTAAATTTAGGCATTTTTTATTTGGATATCTTAGATTTATTAAGTAATTGCTTAACATCAAATATTTCTTTAGTAAAATTTACAATACATGTTCTAACTGTCTTCCTTCAGCCGCAATACACGCTCGTCATCTTCTTAAAAAAGATCGGGTTATCAGGGGCGAAAATCTTCTATTCCTAACAAATTCATGTACTTCCATTTATTTTTTGCCATAGCTCAGGTAAATTTTCAATTGGCTTTAAACAAAAAAATTCTTTCACCGTTCCCCAGTAAAAAACAGCCTAAAGGATTTAAGTCAGGTGAACGGGCTGGCCATTGGATTGTGCCAGCTCGTCCTATCCATCTACTCCGGTATTCCTAATCGAAATATTCTCTAACTGAACTAGCGTCACTATCTGTCTCGCTCACACATCGTAAAACGATTCTCTCCATCTCACTCAAATAGTATCTTAAAATTGCTGTCTCGAAGAGCCGAATAGAAACATCTTTAGTTAATAAGAAAATTTGATCAAATGGGTTTCTTCACAAAATAAAAAATATTGTGCCACATTTAAAAAATAATGTAGCAAGTGTTATACCATTTTAGATTCCTTATTAAATGCGCCAACTTTTAAAGCTACTTGCCAAACTCGCGTAGTACATTTTTTTTTCAGGACAGTCAGTTAAATTTGGGCGTATGATTAATTTTAAATATGCGGTTTGGTAAACAATGTCATTTTCTTCCGAAGTATAGCAAGGTGGCTTTAAATGTTGGATAACAATTTGCAGAGGCGTTATTCAGGATTACATAACAAAAATAATAATTTAAAAAAGTAGATATTTGCAGCAACAGTAGTGAAAAAACCGTCACAGGGTGTAGATTTTCTAGATTTTTTTGAAATCCCTATATTTTTCTAAATACATAACTTATATTTTTTTAAATATTTTTCTGATAACTCTTACGACTTGGGCTATTCCCCGTTTCCGGGTTATCGTCGACTGCTGGGACACCCTGTATAATAAAGAGTAAAAACCAACAAAATCAACAGATGTTATTGGTAATCTTATAAATAAAATATAAATGTTTTACGGCATACTGGCATAAATTTTATGTAACAATTTTATTTATTAAATCACACAAATTGAAGGATATCTTATTAGACTGTGAGGTTATACAAAGAACAAATATAATATCCGAACTAAATATTATAATGTTGACATCAGTAAACAGTATAAATATCCTAGTATATAAGTATCGAATTAATATTTTTTTCATTGAAATTCTATGTAATTCATGCTTAAAGAATCACGAATACCTTATAGCCGGACTCTTTCAGTGTCAGTGCCAATTGGGTGCTGACTGTTGATTTTCCGACGCCCCCTTTCCCTGAAAGCACTAGTATAACTCGTTTGACTTGTTCCAACATCTTGATTATTTATTTTATTAGGAATACTATATTACTTAATACAATAACAAACACCGTTTGGTTTGGTTATCAAATTGGAATGTGACAAAAACAAATGACAAGTGACAACTGAATTTTATATAGTGGCAAGCGATGAAAAGTGAAAACAGTGTGGTCGTTTCGTTGTTTTTATTTTCATAACATTGATATTTATTTTATCACTTTATTTTATGTGTGTTTTAAATGTAATTTTAAGAATTCAATTGATTTTACACTTTAAATAAAAAGTTAGTACTATATTATGTTATTAATTAATCATGACCACGCTGCAGGTTTTAAGTTGACATGTAAAAGAACCTTTATAATTTTTGACAGCGCAAGCGCCAATGGTTGCCTGCCGACGCGACGGTGGCTCCACCATGTGCCATTATTTTCAGTTTTATAAAGATTTTTGTAGCGGTGGTTGTGTTGATCGTGTGCCGGTGTTCATAAAATAGGAAATGTTCCATTTTTCACATTTTATAAGCGTCTATTGGACTTTTTATGACACAATTATTTCGTGATATAGTTCACTGTGTTGATTTCGTTTAACATTAAAAGTGAACATTTTGTGTTGATGTGTTTTATTTTCCTATAATAATTTCGTTGGTGTGGTTGTGCAAGGATTTATTCGATTGGCTGTTGATCTGCTTAATTCAGCGTTCTATGAAGTTTACGAGGTATTTATTGTTACTTTATTTAAATGGTAATATTATGAAATGTGATTTTTAAGTTAAGTTATAAGCTGCGAGTATTTTAGGTAAGTAACAAATTGATTCCATGCGGGCATTTATCAAATCAATGGCCCGCCCCTTTGTAAATGCGAAGGGACAAAGTTATAGATTTATACTGAAAAATGTTTAATTTATTATTGTTCTACAGTCAATACGGGTTTTGTTTTAAAATGATGATTAGTTCTATTGGTTCGTAAATGTTCATCTTCAATCGATGTATTGTGGCCATTGCGATATTACGAACCACGGGAGAGTAAAAGTAAAAGAAATCCAACAAGCTCGCTTTTTTCTTCGTTTTGTATTCCGATTAAACTTTTCGTGTTATTGCTCTAATTTTTGTATACATATTTTCGCGCCACTTCCCTAAAAATAGGATATACAATATCAAGGACATGATAGAAACTACAGCGGTTTCTAATATATTTTCAGTCAAATTTTGTTTAAAGTTTAGACACTAATATTTTTGGAATACATTTTTTTTTGTTTTAGTGTTTCGTATTGTCGTAAATTTTAAACTTAATATAATTAACTACTCCTGACTGCATAAATACTACAGAGAGAGTGTGTAAGAAGAATGCAGAAAATATTCATAGTTTACTTACTTACTTATTACCAAGGTATATTTGAACTAGGTAAGAGGCATTATTACTAAAAAGTAACATAAAACACCCATATTTTTATTGAATTCTTATATTATTACCAAAATATTTTTTAATAGTAATATGTTTAGTGTAAAAGTATGTATTTGAATAAATAATATTAGAACATTCCAAAATTAACTATAAGTATCTTTATTTAATTGATTCCCTAAGTGAAATCATTTATTGAAATATGTATTTTTAAAACTACATTCCTAAATCTGAACAAATAAGCTTAAATCAATTACTGTATTTAAAGCAAACATTTAAAAGTATCCAAGATTTTATTATTTTAAAAAATATATGCTAGAAAATGATTATGTTTACGTTGAAATCAGAATGTGACCTTCATACATGAAAAAAGAAATGATTACTTAACACAACAAAGTAAACCATCTCTTCCTTGTTTATGTTACCAACACATACTATGTACAGGTGTGAATACGTGTTATTTGCTCATTCGGTATTCATTATGTGTTTGCATTGCATTTTACAAGTGGTGAATATGTAATTTCGACACTCATTGTTGACTATACGTGTTGATGTATTGATGATCTGAGATAATGTAAGTACCCAATATAAACATAGGATAAATGATATTGTGTATGAGAGGGAGAACAATTTTGCCTCTTTTTGCAATAATAATGTTAAAAGTATTAAAGAAAGATCATAGATTATTTTGCATTAGTATTTCAAATGGAAATTTGTTATTTATTGGTTTGAAAATATAAGTGAATTTCATAGATATTTTAACATTAGCTCCTTCTAATTTAAAAATTTACCTACAACAAAGTTTATGTCAGTATCCCCAAAGTGACATTTCCATGTTTTGTATTGCTACTGAGAATTTCCTTATGAAGAAACTCAAAGTCACTTTTCTAATCCGGGAATCGACACCCGAATCTCTCGATGCGGCACAGTATTTTTATCGCGGTACCAACGCCTCATTTTTATTTATCATTTAAAAAAAATATGTAATCAAATGTGGGTATTTGAACTATTAAGCCGTCGCTATAAAATTCTCGTAATATTGAGTTGTATCAATTTATCTCGACTCAGTGTAGCAATGTATCGAATGTGGTTCAGACCCCTGGCAATTTGAGGGGTCCTGCCCCCAGCTATAGGATGTGAGCTGGTCATAAAATACGAAGATAAATTGTATTAGGCAATTGTGTACGGAGAGCGATTCTAATAATTGTTTTATTTTTAATAAATGTAGCTCAGAATCGAGATGAAAGCTCCGCACCTCGTGATATTATATACTGGGATATTGCCCTAGTAATTGGCGTCGCGAGCGAGTTGATATTAAATAACCGTTCATTCGCCAATATTTCGCGTGATTAAATAACATTTTCTTCGATATCTTGTGTTGCTGCCCGGCTAAGTTGTAATGTCCTACGAATTATTCTAGGATTTAAATGTGAAATTATATGATGTACATCTTGAATTGACTTAAAAAGTTTATTGATTTCGACCTTAGTTGCTTGATTAGATATCTTTGTTGTTTTTACATTTAAAAACAACTTAATGTTTTTATACACACACAATGACAACGGAGATTTGTCGACATATAGGTAGGTATATATGTACGAGTATTTACTATTTTAAACCGAAATCATCAATATTTCAAACTGCACATCATGTGTCAGTTAGGTCACTTGCCGTGTCAGTAGAAAATCAATCTTGGGACTTATTTTTTTTATTGACATTGCTATAATTTCGAAAACGTAGCGTATTTTGTGACGCACAAATAAGTACGAAATTTTTTGCTCTCAAACTCGACAACAACAGTCACAATTTTAAATCGATTCAGCGTCTTAGCAGCACAAATTGCACAATAAACTGAAATATTCATCACTGAAGTGTTTAATGTGGCAATGAATATTTTTTTTAACCATTAGCAGTTCTGAGAAATACATAGGATATATGCCGTTTGTATTCGAGGCTAGTTGGCATTTATGTTTTTGGTAGACAATTAAATAAGGGCACTTTATCATCATCAGCCCAAATACGTCCCACTGCTGGGCACGGGCCTCCTCTACAACTGAGAGGGTTTAGGCCTTAGTCCACCACGCTGGCCTAGTGCGGGTTGGCGGACTACACACCTAAGAAATTCCTAAGAACTTTTAGGTGTGCAGGTTTTATCACGATGTTTTCCTTCACCGTTTAAGCAAGTGATAATTCATTGTGAATACACACATAACTTTGAAAAGTCAGAGGTGTGTGCCTGGGGTTTGAACCTGCGACCGCCGAAATTCTCGACCGCGCTTAAACCTCGAGGCCATCACTGCTATGCAGGGGCACTTAAATGCAGTTTGTTTTGCCAGATAAATGGAAAAAAAAACTTTAGTATTTATCGCTGATATTGAAAGAATTTACATAGAAACGGCAATGGCGAAAATCGTGACAGCGTAATCATTTTAGTTCTCCACAACCAATTTCTTAGTGTAGGTCTTAAACTTCCCAATAGTAGTAGGTATGGCCCATATCCAGCTGTATGTACATGGGTTAAAATACAATCCAAGAATCCGATATCGAATTTAGACAACCTATTACCAGAAAGCAGTTGGATAACGAAGGATTTATAACAGTTTTATTTTTATGAATCTCCAGAATTGCTAAACAAAGCGCCGACAATGAAAACGGAAAGTTATTATTGCAGAACCTCGGCTGCCGGGGGTCTTACTGAATTTAATATCACGTCACTCGTTAATCCTATAAGTTAGGCACAAAATATGCAATGTTGTAGCTCCGCGCCCTTCATCACGCGACGTGACTCACGTAGTGAGGGTGGGCAGTGGTAATAACATCACCCTATTTATTCCGACTGGGGTTGCTACGGCCTTGAGTTATGGCAATTAACAGAACACGCGGTTTTCAAACGCGCTGTTATTTTTGGATTTTTCATCTCGTGTTCGTTGGGGCCGGGTGGTACAACTAATTTATCGTTTTAAAGAAAGTTATTTTAAAACTGATTATGGGTATTAAATTGGACGTTTATTTGATGCATGAAAATAACCTTTTTAAATGGGGCTGGTAAAGACGACTCTGGCTCGGAAAAATGATTTAAATTAAGTCGTATTTTTAGAAACAAGACGTAACACATAAAGCAGTCTTTCATGCTGAAATACTTTTTTTTTTTTTCATTTAAAATTTAGTGAGTAGTGCCAGATATTTCAACTTTAATTTGAGTAAAGCCGCATAATGCGCTCACCCACTTGCCTAGTGCTGCTTTAAACCACCTCAGGCTTACAACTCCATTGGAAAGAGAGAAAAACAAAAGAAAAAGGACACTCGACGTGCAATACACAATTTGCGAGAGCTCAGGCTGCGTTTTAATTATTCCGTCCAAATGTAGGTCGCCCGGACCGCTCCGTGTCTCCTTGTATTATCAATTTAATTATCTAAATGGGACATGCAACATGCATCCATCTAAAAGCATTCCATTCTGGTGATGCTGTTGTTTTAGACTCGTTTTTATAATTCCGTTGCGCAATAACTTTGCTTTTAATTAGGTATAATTTTTCTGCCTTTGTCAAGGCGGATACGAACACGTGTTCGATTTTTCATAGAACTTGATTGAATTACTTTTGAATTCAAAGAAGCTTCAAGAGAGTTAAGACATTTTACAATTACACTTGTCGAAACAATTTTAATAAAGGTTTTACTCTGCTGTATATGAGATGAGTTTTCAAGATTACATACATATATGTACATAAACTCACGCCTGTATTCCCCGAAGGGGTAGGCAGAGGTGCATTTCTGCACCCACATTTCGCCAGGTATATATCAGTCCCACGTAATAGGGGGCGAGCCTATTGCCGTTTTTCGGGCACATTTCCAGACTCCGTGCTGTTAATGAGAATTTCCTAATGGAAAAACCCAATAATACTTTGCCTGACCCGGTAATCGAACCCAGGACCTCTAGATCTCACGGTACATACTTGTGCCGCGAGACCACGAGATTAGAGGAGTGAAATTGTAGGAGAATCTTGAAAGACATCAATACGTTTCGTCGGCGGGATTAGCGAATGTAGGAAATACGATTCGGTAGCATATTGAGTTGGGAAGCGGAAATGTGATTTCACCGAAGTCGTCTGCGAGTCTATCTTGTAACTTCGTAGTTATAAATATTTGTCTACAACAGTATTAGTCCGCTAATCCATTTAAATTCCAGATCGGCTAGCTATGAAACTGACGCAGTATGCCTTACCTTCTGGTTCACAGAATAACTTCTGGGTAAAAATATTCATGAGAATGTTATAGATTTTTAAAATATTTTATGTAATATCCGTTTGTACATTAGAGTAAAATTTTTATAAACGTCTTTTACGAGGTCATAAATCTCATCTTGATATAAGTAATTAATATTAACAATGCCATCAATGAAAGTAATAATATTTACATATTATCATGTTTCAAATTATGATTTGGAGGTTAAAATGTTAATTAACACACTTCAACAGCCAATCTCATCAAAATCGTATTAATTACTTTTACGTAACTAATTCGGAGATGAGTTTCATAGTCTCGGGCCCTTATTAAACTCATACGGAGCGCGACCGACATGCCTCGAACGTTTAGTTGCGTGAATATGCCAAATGTTGCGAAACTTGGGCCGCGCCGACGTCGAAACTGCGTTTTCCTTACCTATATTAACCGCAGGATGTTCAATGATTGATCGATCATAATTGGTACCGCGAGTTATTAATTGAATACTCGTACATATTGTTTCCGTTTACGTTTGATGTTTTATTAACATTGATTTGTAATGAGTGTAATTATTTTCCGGTGCGGGTTTAAGCCTTCTGTTTTTCATTCACTGAAAGTTCGCCGCAACATACTGGTTGTCATCGAGCTGTGTTTTAAGTTGTGTACGTGTTGTTTTACTTCGGACAAGTGATTTATTTAGTTGTCTATCTAGACCTTACTAATAGACTGGGTACTGAGAGTATATGTGGTGATTATTTAGTGATGTGACTATTAGACATCATCTGTTAATCCAGAAGTTGAAGTTTCAATCTGGGCGTCTAATGTTTGCTTTGTCCTTATATTTGTTTCGGGTCGGGATATTTGTAAGGCAGAAAAAATATTTGTACTCTGATCACGATGAAAAGTCGTGATGGCCTCGAGGTTTAGGCGCGCGGTCGAGAATCTCGGCGGTCGTGGGTTCAAACACCAGGCACACATCTCTGACATCTCTGAGTTAGTATGATGTGTGTTACGAAATCTCCTTATATGGCTTGATTTAAATGTGATTTACACTTTATTCGTTTAAAATGGGGTTACAGTGTCATTACAGCGACGGATGTATTTTCAATTCATTTTCAAGCATTACAATGATATTTGCATTGTAAGTCTTGATTAGAATAACTGATCATCAGATAATTCCATTTGGCTCGCTTGCCAGATTTATATTTTAAAAAGAAACTTAATTGTTTAAACCAGTGGACGGCTAACTTTTGGCAGGCAAGGGCCGCAATGAGGCAAAATAAACTAAAGGCGGGCCCACACTTGTGATATTTACCCTAGATTCTACGTAATACCTATGTATAATTGGCCATATCCCATAGAAAAAATGAAAATTCTAACTAAAGCTAATATTCACGGGACACAAGTGCGGCCCGCGGGCAGCGCGTTGTCGACCGCTGGTTTAAACTATTGAAAATCATCATCAACATCAGCCCATATACGTCCCACTGCTGGGCACGGGCCTTCTCTACAACTGAGAGGGTTTAGGCCTTAGTTCACCACGCTGGCCTAGTGCGGTTTGGAACTACTAAAAATGTTTTATAATTATTATTAATCCTGTGCAATCACATTTGCGTGTCGAAGTAAAAATAGTCACCATAGTAATGTATTTTTCACGAATCCCCAGTGAATCTAGATAGCAAATAGTTAATGATCCTACGGGGAGTCGTAATGTAGTAAAAGCACGTGCTTCTACTTCCTGTTTCAATAAAATAGTGTTGTTAATGCGAAATTATTAATATACCTTACAAATTATCGATGAAATACTTTTCCTTAATACTTTAGCGTCTGATTCTTTAAGTCTACACGTCTGGCGGTTAACTATTAAACATTTTAGTCCAATGTGTGTCTTCTGCTTGAAAATTGAAATTGACTATATTTCCTATTTATTCCCTTAATTCTTCTTCATATCGAGTTTGTATATATATTAAAGTATATTTTTTTATAGTCTATTTCGTAGTACCTATACAAAAAAAATACAACGATACTTTATTTTATTTTTATTTATTTGGGAAACAGTATCAATACACTATAAATATACATAATAACTATAAGTTATCCGCGATGTTTCGGTGAAAAGTATCATTTCAGAGAATGACACTATTAACCCTGGTGTACGGTAATGAGAAGTGATCATTTACGTCATATGGGTTGAACTATTCAAACTTCGCAAATTAACAAGAAACTCATATAAAGGTACCCTAATTTGTGGGCATGAATCTGGGCTCCACGATTCTCATTTGGCATTTGTTGCAGCTATAAACACTGCACCATTCATTAAACTTAACGTACCATCAAAAGAAACTGAAAGAAAGAGTTAGTGAAATTTGTAATTTACGATTCCATAATTTATCTCTTCCTCTTTCATTGTTTGAAATGGCTAGACGGATTGTTTGTTTATCGGATGTCGTATGTATATATAACAGTACCGGACGGCCTATCCTCTTTAAGTACCAGCGTACGTTTTCAATTTATAGTTGTACAATTGAAAATTGATCACGAGTTCGCCAATACTTATCGCGTACCGCGTGCCCTGGCGCTGGGCCAACTGAGCCAACTTTTAATCGTTCATCACTTTTGTCTAGATGTGAATGTCCTCTAGGTTTCATTAGTTTCATATAAGAACTTCGTAAAACTTAGTCTTCAGTATTGTCTAGGACATGATATTCCGACGCTTCAAATCATAGTCGATCATCCGTTTACCTATACATTTCTAAAGAAAACGTGTCTACTATTGCATAGTTATGTGTACCTATATGTTGACTAAAAAGATCATTGGATGTATCCATATTTCTTCATTGTCCTATAAAAATCTATCTCATTTATATTTCAGAAGTACTCGCCTAACTTATTGCAAACGACTAACACATGCTGACGAGAGACTGAAAGTTGCCGGTGCGCGCCTGGCTTGCATACATTAATTATCCAGACGAAGTTCAGTAAGGGAACGGGAAACGCACGTCTGCGGTGCCAGACGCGGAACCTGTGGCTTAGTGCACGTCCAGGAGTGATTTACACTCTACCTGCGCAGTTATTACTCAAAATGACACTTTGCTAATATTTTGCACACACAACGAGGGGAATGCTTATGAGATTATGCATGCTGTCGACTCTAAATATCCAACGCCTGAGTACGGACTAAAATGCCTCCGTCAACAGCGTCGCGAGTTTTCCCAGGATTGAAGCGCTCCGAATTTATTCTTTACAAACCTGTTCATTCCCGCACTTTATTCAGAAACTGCTCAGGACGGTATTCAAGTTCCTATGTTGCAAATTTTATGACTATAAGCAGCCGCCTGACGTCAACTCTTTGAGAAAATAGCACAGGTATGGAGGCATAAATTATAAGTGAATGCATTCATATTCTTTCATTCTCTTGAAATTATTGTAAAACACTCTCATATGCTCGCATTGCAGAGCACGGGCTTCGTCTACGGTTTAAGTATGCGGTAAATAATATTTTTTATGAAAATTTTGGGTCCTCCATTACGCAGATTCCTTCAAGACGTTTTTATTCGCCTTAAAATTGAAGGATAAAGAGAACTCACTTTATAAAATCTAATCTTAGTGCTTAAGAATCAGACTTAACAAGTTTTAAGTAAGTTATTTTTTATTTATTGGAGGTGCCATTCAGCCAGTTTTAATTGATGCGTGTTTGACTTTTAGAATCTCGTATTGTTCCTTGTGTAGGCAATTGTAGGCGTTCGAAACAGTTCGCCATCTTATATTATCTGATGGGACTGCGAGTCGTAACCATTTTATAGTCTAGTAATAAAGTTAATATTTTATCGTTTTGAGATCTTGTTACGTAATATGTTACAAATCGTTATCTTCAAATTTGATTCGCTTTCATGCAACAGCGGTGAGCTAACTTATAAACAAAAGTTTATGGTTTTGTTTCAGTATCTAAATAAAGGCGTAAGTTGTATTAAGTATTTTATCCATGCAACAGAAAGTTGTATAATAACAAAAATAACTACTAACTTCTTTATCGAAAAATATACTTTTCTTATAATATACTTATATCACCCATAGTCATTGGTGTGGATCATGATATGAAATTTTTCATCCTATGATGTTGTACACCAATTTTTTTAACGAGCTGTGTTTTAAGTGTCTCGTGTCAGGAACCGAGTTTATCGTATTTAATATACATATTTCTAGGATTTGTACCGCTCTCGGCATATGAAACTCACAAAATTTCATAATAATTATATGTTTAAATATTATTTGCACTAAAACGTGGACAACATGAAAACGTCCAAATAAAGCTCTGTTTCAAGAATAGTCTTTTATCGTCAGAACCTAGATTCGCGGCAGCTATAACGTCAGACACCGTCCGGATCGCATAAAATCGTTTTATGTGGCGACACAGGGAAATATAAAGTCTAAAATAATCATGACGAAACATGACCAGACCATATAAGGACCAACATGTCCTGATATATTCTAGACGTGCGGAGAATTTGTTTCTAAAGGTCATTTTTGTTGATTACTAAGTATGAGTGTGTGCTGTGCGGTTGAGAATTTCACGGATCGGGCAAGATGTTCATCCGAAAAAAAACTACGTAGGACTTATATAAAAACGCAAGAAACGTAGGAGGGCGTTTGAGTGATTTTTTTATTTATTTTTTATTTGTAAAACAGCTTGAATTCATAAATAAATAGAAAATCAGTGCGGTATACCCTGCAATTATAAGACATTTTTCTAATTATTACAAAACGTTATTTAAACAGCATCTAGACGTATTCAATGTAGTTGAGACTATCTAGAAGTAGCAAATAGAAGTTTCAATGGAAATGACCAGCAGTAGGATTTGCTCTTCAGAGTCAAAACGTCAGTGATACATATTTGTAAGGTGTCAGATCAAATTAAATCCTATCATCCGTACTTATCCTGTAATTAACATTTTAAATATGGACATTAATCCGACATATCGGTCGTGACTTTTTTATATTTTTAATGGATGCCTTAATTGGGTGATGTTTATTTATGGTGCATCGCTTTTAACACACGAGAGACGATGTGTGTTAAAATAAGGGACGAGAGTGTTGTATTTCTCTAGACATTCAAATTTTGTTTGTGTTGTAAGAAAGAAAGTCATTAGCGGACAATCGATTAAATCTTCGATGATTGAGAGCGAAAGATTTTAGTTTAGTCCACCAAGCATCTTGCAAGGTCGGCATTATTTTGTCAAGTGACGAGACATTAAAATCCCTATATTGGGACAGGTACAGAGTTACCAGTAAGTGTTGTGTTGTCACTTTGATATTCCGGTAGATGTGTATTGTATTTGTATATAAAAAGCAATCTGGTCCAATGAAAATAACGCTTTTAAGCATTCAGGTTTTTTATATTGTTTTTATTCATCGTTAATCTGAGGCAACGTAGAGTTAGAATAATGTTTTTATGCAATGAAAAGCCCCTAATGTACCTATATAACTTTCCTTAAGTGATTACAAACAGGATTGATGAAAAAACAACAGCAACGAAATGGTTTTTTTTAGTTTGTCTTAAGCGGACGATGAAATATGCGCGTAATGTTTGTTTGAAACTCGTGTAATCAACGATGCGGAACCGTGCAAAGTTTTTATGTTTATCATTCTGTGTACAAGTTGCGCCATACCGTTTATAGAAAGTTGCCTCGCCGGAGACCTTAGCCCGGCTGAGTGGCTGCGCTATTAATTTTTACCGATTAAAATCTGCCTGCTCGGTTTATGATGTTGGCCGTACGTGTTTTAGTCAGCAGAAGTCTCTCGCTTAGACAGGATATGCTAGTTGTGATAGAATGCTCGTTAGCGAAGGGATAAAGACAACCTTACACATAAGTGTGCCGGCATTTTTGTTTTGATTTGATGGTTCGTGGCCCCGTAAGCCAACACTCTTAGGTCTGGTGAGAAGAGAGGATATATGAGATATAAATGAGATTCGTAGTCCATCCTTGTATCGAAATAATTAGTTATATGATCAAAAATTGTGATATCGTGAAGTCTATCGTAGTTTCTGATACCCATGACAACCGAGTCTGTGTCTCAATGTGGGGTCATGACCTTAGTATGTAAATGTTGCGTGTATTTATTAATTCAAATTCCAAATGCACTTGTTAACATTTAACAATGCACAATAAAATATCTAACCATGATATGCAGCATGAATTAATATTTTCTGACCCCAAACGAGCATGTGATATCATCAGATGCCGATCTCATGCCTTCGGTGCTAACGAGCCGTTGTTAATCGCATTTATGTTGCCATTTGTACTGCAGCCTACCTGTGCCTAATGCAATAGCCATTGTTGTGTTTTTATTGTTTTCACGCTTGTTTGTGGGTCATGATCTTATAGTTTTTCACGATGGTAACTGATGTACTTTTAGGCGGGGATTGTTATGTGATTGTCTAGGGGGTCCTGCAGCTATGACGTGCGGACAATCAAAGTGTTAAAGGGTTTTGCCATAATTAAATTATTTTGAAAAGTTCTCAAAAATGACTATAAGCTCGCCCATTTGTTACGGGAGATTTAAATGACCATCACCATCTAAGAATTATACAAAAAAAAACAATTTAGCTAGTAACAAGCCGGGTATTTGAACCAATTGTCAAGTTACACAAAAAAAAAAAAACTAGAGGGCGTCTATTTCCTGACGATAACAAACACTCCCTTTTCCGAATTGATAACCCCATGTGACTCGTGACATTGTGTTGTTTCGACACACGGGGGCTATGAGTAATCAAAATTAAATATAATTGATAGGAATAGTAACGAAAAATAATGTAGTTGGCTAGACACCAGTTTATGAAGAGGCTGCAATTTCGATTGCTGTACCGAGAGAAATGTTTGTGTGATCTACAAATAAATGTCTCTCGTTGTTTCTGATACCCACGACACAAGACTTGTATCTTAGTGTGGGGGCAGAACTCTACATCTCGGAGGCGCACCGGGCGGCTTCGGAATATCGGTGGGCGCTTCTCGCTCACGTACCGTGGTCGCCCCACTCGGCGCAGAAATAGCCATCGGGGGGTTTTGGTCGGTATGCCGGTGTAGGTTAGGGTTTGGTTAGGCACCCAGCCCGGCACTAACATCTGCGCGGACGTGACGTCGCCGCGCGCCGGGCTGGAAGGCCGGTACCCCGGCAACGCTTCCTGGCCCACCTCCCCCAGGGCTGGCGAGAAGTAGAGCCATAATCTTTCCCTTCGAAAAAAAAAGGGTCAGAACTACGCATGTGCTTGTTGGCTGTTTAAAATATAAATAAACTCTGAATAGTCATCGATTGAAGCACATTCCTCCCCAAATTTTTAAAGGGGCGATAATATAGTAACGTAAGTAAGTTATTACTTGGTGATGGGAATCGGGAATCAAGGTCGACGTTGATAACTTGTTATCAGGTGAACCTCTTGATAGTGAGCTATAAAAAATGGATGCTTCCTACGCAGGCAACGGTTTGACTTTGACCCTGCCATTGCAAAGGTTACATTCGGTATTGACCGCTTTAATCAGGCCTTCGACATATTTTTTCCGTTAGGGGTCTTTATCATATAAAGGTAGGTAGGTGCCAATTACAAAATTAGTAACTATTTCTGCCGCAACTCATCGTTCCTCAACCGACTGCTTCGTGGTCTCGCGACACAAGCATGTGCCTTGCGATTTTGCTGTCTCGGGTTCGATTCCCGGGTCGGGCAATGTGTTATTGGATTTTTTTTCATAAGGAAATTCTTAGTAGCAGCACGTAGTATGAAATTGTGCCCGGCAATAGACACGCCCCTTATTACACGGACTGATACATAACTGGCGAAATGTGCGTACAGAAATTATCATCGGGGAATACAGGCGTCAGGTTCTGTATGTACTCCTCATTCCTAGGCTCTACATTCACTGCCAACTGCTGTTTCAGTTGATGATGGTACCTTCAAGTTATTAATTTTCAATTGCAACCGTGGGAACACAAAGCCCGCATTCAGAAGCGCGAGATAGGTAATCGCGGCGAGTGCGCCGAGTGTACAAAGTCGCCAGCGGGTGCGTGGCTGTTATCAACCTTCCGTTATCGAGCCGTGGGCGGCGTCGTCCGCTGACCGCTGATAGTACTGTAGATGTTAGTCTCCGAACGGGGTGTAAAAGCACTCCATGGGAACTTTTTCCACAGCTTTATATTTATAGAGATAAATATATTGATAATAAATTGATGAAAGATAAGCGTAGCAATAATATATCTTAGCGCAAATACTCTTGTCCCACTATTTTGTATTGGATGTCACTATTTAGAATCGTTCAAGCATGGAGCTGAATGGGAGATACCTTTTCTAGTGCAATTTAATGTGTTTGTTTTTCTTCTTTTTTTAATATTATGTCTGATTGGTAATTGGTGTGGTATTCTTTTTTTTTCTTTCTTTCTTACGAATTTAAGTGGTTTCTATCATCTTCGACTTTTCAATATAGGGACCTCTATTTCTCTGTTCTCTGTAGTGGTCTTTTAAAAATCATTTTTTTAATTGAACCTGCTTTTTATAATGGCAGTTTAACGAAAATACTACAATCTGAGCTTCGGAAGCCCCTAATATATCTCGTAAGTCTTGTAATATAATTAAGCCGTCCATTAATTACGAGGTGCGGTGTGCTAATTGACCGTGTACTAACAACACAGCGATTACAATCTCAGCGTTGTGTTACAACCGTTTAACACCGTATCAAATTGCGGATTTGTGTGCATATGTGCCGAATAATTGGGAATATTTCAGCAGTCGAGTCGAGCTGGTTGCGGAAGACGGACGCCGCATGTGAATCAAAATTGTGCGAGGCTTGAAGAGCTACGAATATGTACCTAGTATTCGTAGAATAACATACTGAGCAGTCATACATATACCTAGTCTTTATTTTAAAAGAATATTAATAATGTCCTTTATTAATATTCAATGACTTTGGTTTAACGTATCACATGGTTTATCGTTCAAACATTTGTCTTAGTGGCTTTTCTTATTCCCACACGTAGTATCATAGCGTATGGGTTCATGTAATATCCCTTTTAAAACTGGCACGGCAAAGTGATTGTTATTAGCAGATTTCAAGCGCAATGCCATCCAAATAGAGTCTAGACTAAAGAAACCACTTTACAGCTGGTGGAATGTATACAAGGACAGGTCGCGAAAACGACACACTTCGTGAGACCATGACGGGATTCACACTTTTTAAACGATCCATGCTATCTGGGCACATAATAAATAAATAATAATAGGCCCAACAGTCACATACATATAGTTCTGACCCCACACTAAGATACAAGTCATGTGTCGTGGGTATCAGAAACTACGCGAGACTTTTCGGTCTCAAAAACATGTGGATCCGAAACAAATTTGTGTGGATCACGCAAACATTTGTCTCGGTGCGAGGATCGAACCCGCGGCCTCTCATTTTACAAGCTGGTGTATAGCCAA
The DNA here is from genome assembly GCA_907164795.1 of Hemaris fuciformis. Lineage (NCBI taxonomy): Eukaryota > Metazoa > Arthropoda > Insecta > Lepidoptera > Sphingidae > Hemaris > Hemaris fuciformis. Next base: position 2,992,940 of record OU015440.1, on the reverse strand, counting down.
CTGCGCCACAGGGCTGTCGAAGATAACATTATCTATTCATCAGCAAATCGGATCTCAAATGCATTGTTTATAAAAATGTAATAACAATTTATTGTAAGTTATTTACCCTGGCTAATAGATACATATTTATCTTTAGTTGACCTTTGCACAGCTGATAACGCACAATGTTGACATTTCGAGAATAAAAACATTACGTGTCATTTATCTCCCATGGATTAGGCAGAGTATAATACAGCCAAATAAAGCTAGTTTTCTCGTAGAGTCACGCTGTATTTAGATCATATTGCTATCATATACGGCTATTCCACTGCGTCAAAAAAGTTGTGATGGCCTCGAGGTTTAGGCACGCGGTCGAGAATCTCGACGGTCGCGGGTTCAAACCCTAGGCACACACCTCTGAGTTTTCGAATTTATGTGTGTATTCACAAAGAATTATCACGTACTTAAACGGCGAAGGAAAATATCGTGATAAAACCTGCACACCTTAAAGTTCTAAAGAATTTCTTAGGTGTGTAGTCCGCCAACCCGCACTAGGCGAGCGTGGTGGACTAAGGCCTAAACCCTCTCAGTTGTAGAGAAGGCCCATGCCCCGCAGTGGGACGTATATGGGCTGATGATGATGATGATTCCATTGCGTGCGGTCCCAAAGTCCCGGGTATGATTCCCCGGCCGGGTGAAGTGTTAGTGAGCATTTTACGGAGTCTAAAAGTTTTCTCTCTATTAAGTGGGACTTAAAACGTGGCTAGAAAATGTGGATGTTGAAATTTGCTTCTGCATACACCTTCAGAGATTCTAGCGTGAATCTTATGTATGTATGAAACTGTCCAGGTGTATTAATCTATAGTTAATTCATCGGTTCAATGCACACACACCAGGTGCCATATTGGGACATGGAGGTGGTCTATGGCCTCTGTTTCCGGCTTCCAAGAGCCAGTATGTGACTCTTGTATTAAACTCGTCTAATTAGTTAATCAAAATGAAGGATATTGTTATGTCATACTGACTTCTGGCTGCGAAGTCGTCTGCGCGGCCATCAAAATTAGCCTGGATAGAAATTTTAAAATGTTTTATTAATAAAGTGCAGAGATTAAGCAGTAGACAGATTAATAACACATATTAAAGAGTTTTATTTTTCGGAATATAGAGAATTTTATGTATAATATTTAAGTAAAACGTTTTACATATGTTTGGCAGCCCCGTGGCGCAGTTGGCTAGATACCAGCTTGCGAAACGAGAGGCCGCGGGTTCGATCCCCGCGCCGAGACAAATTTTTGTGTGATCCACAAATATTTGTTTCGGGTCTCTGTGTTTGTGAGACCGAAAAGTCTCTCTCTCTCGTAGTTTCTGGTACCCACCGTGGGTACCATGACACAGGACTTGTATCCTAGTGTGGGTTCAGAACTATGCATGTGACTGTTGGGTGTATTTATTTTATTTATTTATTTATGTACACGTGGTAATATTTTTGTATCAAGCGTAGCCTCAACCTAGCGAAATGGAAAAATAACCATCATTCCATGGAGAGAAAAAGTATTTTATATGCAGGCTACTTACCATAATTATTATTCCGTAACACAAACTCACGACCTACGTCTCAACACTTCGTTCGTACCAGCTAAACCATAGCAAACTTATCTCCTATACTAATGCATAAGTAAATAAATACGGACGGTAAGCTCGTCTCCATATGCCGACCCACACATTTGAATTTTTTTTCGATGTTTGCATAATCATATTGATTTTTTGGGCATTACACATCCGGTGGCCGCGTCGGTAACCGTACATCGATTTGTTATTCTTTGAACGAGATTCTGGTTGCATTTTTCGTACTTTGACCTACCTACGGGTTTTACACGGATAATATCAGAGGAAGATAATAATTTACTGATGTAGAGACTTTTAAGAGTCGTTAATTTATAACGTATGTGAAAAGTTATAAATGATGTAGTTATTGAGTACCTATACAATTTAAGGCGATTGACTCATTCATAAAATTTAACGAAATGTTTGCTAACTACATGTCAGTCAGTCAACTTAGTCATGACAAACATACCATCTGGCCCCTGTGTATTATATGTTTCATCAAGCGTTTTTTATAATTTTCACCACACGATTTGACGAGGGGCGAATCTTTATTACGGAGTTCGTCCAGTGCTCAGTTGTTTACAGGAAAAAGGACTTCGGACGCATCGGTTCGATTCCAAGATAAATGTGAGAGATTCAAAATTGTTTCATTTTAAACAGATTGTGTGTTACACCGAAAAACCCACGAAGATAGCTATAAGTATACAATCTGGACAGTGTGATTACTACCCGTCAACTATTCTTTATGTGGCATTTGTCTTCCAAATCATTAAACAGCTCGGCAACCCGTTGAACAATGTCTCGTACACTCCACAGTTATTTCTATTAAGCATCCATTACTCAAATGAAACAGGATGCTCTAAGCGGAGCGCTCGTAGACGAGGCGGCCGACGGTGCGCCGGACGCGCGATGCATTGAATCAAAGCTCTTTCCGTGTTTGTGACTGTCCAAATACGTACAGCCCAGCGACACCGTAGGAAACTATGGCCATCTGCATGTTTTAATTCAATGTACGCGTTGAATTTTAACAATCTTTCATTTTCATTTACATGGTGTTGATAAATGCCACATTTTTTTTGTCACTTCTCAGTCATTTAATGTCCGCATCAGGTATTCTGGTTATAAGAGGCGGTTTTTGACTTTCGACTTGACTTCATTGAACTGTTTGCTCATTTGTTTTCTTACTGACTTCTAAAGTGACCTTACTAGCACCTGGTGGTAAAACAGTAACAGTTCAAATGACGACGAGTAATGATTACGGCTATATCTCATCAATGAATACAATTATGACCGCCTGTATACACATGATTTACCAATATCTTACTGTCAAGTTATAGAATATAAACACTTTGAAAACACCATTCTATACTATCCAGGCTAGATTAGAAAAACTCGTAACACCAGAGTTCAATTCTTTGAACGATCATAAATGCAAATCATACTGATGATGATCATGGATTGTATGCTTGTAGTCTAGTTTTTAGTAGTGATGGCCTCGAGGTTTAGACGCATGGTCGAGAATCTCGGCGGTTTCGGGTTCAAACCCCAGGCACACACCTCTGACTGTTCGAAGTTATGTGTGTATTCATAATGAATTACCAAGTACTTTAACGGTGAAGGAAAACATCTTAGGTTTGAAGTCCGCCAACCCGCACTAGGCCAGCGTCGTGGACTAGGGCCTAAATCCTCATAAGTTGTAGAGGAGGCCCGTGCCCAGCAGTGGGACGTTTATGGGCTGATGATGATGAGTCTGGTTTATGGTCAGATTTAACAACCATCAAACGAATTGGGAGTAATGGTCATTTTTAATTAGAAGGAATAATAGAAGTCGTGATGGCCTCGAGGTTTGGGCACGCGGTCGAGAATCTCGACGGTCGCGGGTTCAAACCCCAGGCACACACCTCTGACTTTTCGAAGTTATGTGTGTATTCACAAAGAATTATCACGTACTTTAACGGTGAAGGAAAACGTGATGAAACCTGCACACCTAAAAGTTCTTAGAAATTTATTAGGTGTGGTCTGCCAACCCGCACTAGGCCAGCGTGGTGGACTAAGGCCTAAACCCTCTCAATGGTAGAGGAGGCCCGTGCCCAGCAGTGGGACGTATATGGGCTGATGATGATGATGATGATAGGCAATAACAATTCGAATAAAACGACTCATCGGTGGCGTCAATAAATACTGAGTCCGCTGTTGAATTGATGAGCTCACTACGCCTGGGCTATCTCATTATTTTATGAATCATCCGTACTCCATTGCTCAGTAAATAACACATAATTCACCCACGATAGACCTCTGCCCCATGAAACTAAGAAGGGAAGTATGTGGTGTCAATTGGACAGGCGGGCAAAAAAGTGTCAAATGTTGGGCGGTTGTTTATGCGTCGGCAATACATGCCCGATACTGAAAATCCTGTACATCTGGATCGACAGTGGCACGCACAGAAGTGACACCGAGAAGAGAAACTTAGCGAGTCTGTGAGGTATTCACAATGAATTATCACTTGCTTTAACGGTGAAGGAAAACATCGTGATAAAACCTGCACACCTAAAAAAGTTCTTAGGAATTTCTTATGTGTGTAGTCCGCCAACCCGCACTAGGCCAGCGTGGTGGACTAAGGCCTAAACCCTCTCAGTTGTAGAGGAGACCCGTGCCCAGCAGTGGGACGTATTTGGGCTGATGATGAGGTAGACCTATATCTAACACGGAACCAGGGAACAGGACGAGTTGGAAATAAATAGCTGTCAACTTCCCTCCATATGCGGGGGGGCAAATAGTAAACTGTGAGGTATAAGAAATACAACTTCGGAAGCCACGACACGTAATGTTTTACATCTATACATACATACAAATAAATAAAATTGGAGTGTCTGTTTGTAATATTGAAATAACCGCTTTTTAATAAATGCATATGGATGTATACCTACACGGTACACATACCAATATAACGTTTTTTACAATTTTTGTATGTCTGTTTGTTCCGGCTTATCTCTGAAACGGGTAAACCAATATTAACGGGACTCTCATAAGGAGTATAATAAGTAACTTAGGCTAAAAATAAAAATAAATAAATAAATAAATAATCGGCTAAACGAAGTTCGCCGGGTCGGCTAGTATAAATATATTCTAGCTGTTATAAAAAAATATGTTTTAGATATGTTAGCTTCCTCTGACGAATCCCTGTGACCTTCACCAGACCATTAATCAAACAGTTGGAAGCTGTTCCTTTGGTGGGCGTTAACAATGAATCATGTACGCCTAAACATGAAATACACAATACAGCTAAATTTGTTAACTGAAGGGATATCCTTTGAAGACCTCAAATGCATAGAAACAATTTATTTTATGTGACTTTGTGCCTGTAAGTATGTAATCGCTTGGCAACATATATTTCTAATATAACATATTTCATAAATATTTCTAATATAACATAATTTATTCTTTCTAATAAGAAGTGATTTAAATAAATATACTATATGACAATAATGAAGCAATTATAATTTATTTTTTCAAATTCTGGATTCAAATCATAAAACTGCGGTCTTTCGCGTATATTTTGTAATTGCCTTGTTTTAATCCCTCCAAGAGTTTTTAATGAAAATAGGAAACTATGATCTCGTGCGATGATTGGATTACACGCTTAAAATTTTTGACCCCTTGACTAGACAATATGGCTGCCACAGACCTTTGAGTAAAAGCAGCGCTGACCAGATAGCCTCGGCAATAATCGTATGGAGACAATTAATTATTTGATTGCTAAGGGTAGGATATTCATGTCCAAACGGATAGTGTATAATATAAAATCCGTCGTATTAACGTTTCTACCGACAAGATTGTTTTAACAGTTGAGAAAATTCGTAATTATTTTGACATAATAAAGTTGGACTAATTAATTTCGTTTTACCTCATGTTTTGAGTCACTCAATAGGACGTCCCTTCCGTACGGTAAACATGAATGAAACTAATATGTTTATTGACAGAACAATCAATGAGTAATTTAATGTTTATTAGCGCTTGATTGAATTACCAGGAAAATGTACCTGAAGTTGACGTCGTATTTTGCGGCATGTTTGAAACTCTAGTAGACTCATCACATACTGACTTAATATAATATGCTTATGTTGTTATTGTAGTAATTAATATCTGTCCAGTAATAGTGTGACTTCCTAAAACTGTTGTCAACAGCAAAGAAAGTAAAAAGCATTAAAAAGTTTTCGTAGAATACACTGGCGATCTCGTTTAGGTCCTTATAAAATTTTTATAATTTAATATTATTATTGTTTTATTGTTTAATATTATTTAAACAAGAACTTCAAAAGTAGATTCAATGATAATTCAAAGAAATTATATTTTTCCTCATGATATTATCCTTAAACAGATATTTGAATACACAAAAAACATATTAAAATATAATTTTAATTTTGAGATTCTAATAATATCTAACAATGTTAGCAGAATAGGCTGCGAAAATATATTCTAAAAGTTAACCGCATATAATAAAATTCCGATAGAAAATTAAACGAAAGGAAATAAAATCAATGCAGAAATAATCTTGCTAAAGGATTTTAAACTCAAGGAGATGCTCAGTTAAAGATAGCGAGATATTATTAATATTAATATTGGCGTAAAATTCCTTCGGCGAGTCTCCAGTGCCAAGCGCCACTCGACAAGGATTCGCTCCATCGAGCTAATTTAATTAATTGATTCGTGTCGTCCACGATCCAAACGTTTTCAAGTCTACATTTTTTTCTAAAGTTTTTCACCTGATTCTGAGCTTTATCGTAGATGCAATAAAGTTCATAATTGAATAGCTAGTTCTCGATGCAGCCCCGACGATGGAATAAACTGGATGATATTGAGCAATTGATTTGTGTATCGGAATGGATTTTATATGGAGATGGATGGACAGATATTAAGAATTCGGATCATTAGAGCTGAGTTGCGAGATCGTTTTGTATTTAACTTCGGTTTTGATCAATCTCTTTTGTCTATTGTTTATAAGACAGGCGGAATCAACTGGCGTATTGTAATAAGCTCCGACACGGTTACTGAACTTTCTTGTCTATGATCGTGTTGATAAATTGCTAGTGTCTCTCGGCTGTTTAATGCAACTGTGATGTAATTAGGTTACTATTAACCAAACATGATAAATGTGTATCCATAACTCATTGTGGTTAGGTCGAGCGGTACATTCAGATAGTTTCTTAGCATCATTAAGTTTGTTATTTGAGTGTTTCAAACAGTTAGGATTTATAGCTTAGTGAATTAATCTGTCATCTATATTGCTAGACTTACGTATAGTATCATTGTTAAGACGAAGCTTGAATATTATAATTGAACCTAAGGATGATAATTCTTCCCAAGATATTCTCCTTTGCTTCGCCATACTTAGCAACCCCTCTTACGACTCTTTTGCCCTAATTATGCTCTTGAAGCGTAGCTTTCACGTCGCTTTTGACTAGAATGAGCCGTGATTCTCCTCTTAAAAGAAACTCATCATTGTCTCGACTTTCACTCACAGGGTACTTACTGCGAAAATCAAATGTCGCAGTTTCGTATCAACAGAACTAGATGTGCGATGATGGTCATGCATTCTTGTTTTAAAATGTGCTTAAATCATTCTATCTAAATTGAAAAATACAGGAAAAAAATGCAGTGTTCTATCGAATCGAGCTTAGTCACAAAGTTTAGTATTTTTCGTGGCAGCGCCCAGCACGAAAGTCGCCGCATATATCATAACCGACAGTTCTTTGAAAGCTTAAAACAACCGTAAAATTGTTATTATTTACGGAAATAGCATGAGTCATGCGGCGAATGTTTGAAATGGCAATAGACGAAGTAAATCCTTTAAGTCGGTGCATGAGGAACGCGATGTACGCTCGCGGCGAGCCCGCGAACATTATTCAACTACAAAGTGTATGTTTCGACACGTCTCGGCTTTTATCAAAGTAACTGGCTTGGATGAATCATGTCCGAACAGATGAATATTTGGAACTGATGATCGCTTGATTCATGTCTTTGAAGCATGGTTGCTGGAGGTATCATTTTTTGGGTTAACCTACGGATTGCTTAGACCCTTGAAGGAAGACTGTGCATTTATCCTAGGCGAAAAAAAAGAGATTCGATAAAATCGTTCAATGGAAAAAACATGACTGCAAAATGGTGGAGAGACCTTGATCCAGGCTAGATTTGATTTTAGAACTCAAGATAAAAGGCTATATACTCGTATACAACGATGCACATAAATCCATGAGTCAAATGTTTTGAATAAATGTAAAATAATAAAATAAATTAATATCAAAGGAGCCGTAGTTATTTCCACCAAACAATTTTCATTGTGCTGCCGGCCACGCCATGGGTTTTACCGATGTCGATCGTTCGAGGAATCCTTTGTTCGTAGAATATACCAAAGTATATTTGTAAATCCTTTTTAATTAGTTATTTCTACTATTATTTATCTATACTTGTGAAAGGAATCAAGTCTGTTACGCAGTCTTAACTAATTTGCTGGAGATATTTCGATGAAATTTAGGATTGATGATGTGGACATAATATGGGAATCCTGATTTAAATGTACTCTCCAACAGGACAAATCGGAAAGAACACGAGGTCATAGAAACTAATATTTGTCCAAATAGCGTCATAGTTAAAAAGAAAAAAAAATATCTACGTTATTAAGTATAGGGATTATATTTTTTAACATTGATTCATAGAATATATTTAAAAGCTAAGAGTGTTTAATAATAAAGATCGACAGTTTTGACTCAGAAAGTATTCTACAAATATAAGTCCATTCACCGTATCTTCTCCGGTCTTGATAGTAGCAAAATAAATAACCATGAGCAATAATAAAAAAGATGATGCAACAATAGGGATGTTGACATAAATAGCGAATGTATGAAAATCATATTTTGTAAATGTAAATATGAGTAATAAATTAATTAAAAATAATTAAAAATGTTTAAAATAATTCCAAATATCACGTGACTGCAAACGCCAATCAGAGCGCGTTACGTCACAATGTATGAAAAATCACAGACAAGTTGTCTAACCTAGGGGTGTCCACTGTCCACTTTGAAAAAACATCGATGTTTTTTTCGATTCGATAAATCGGAACTTTACACTTTTTACAAGCTTTTATTTAACTTGCAATGTATGTATGTATGTTTGTTTGGATTAAATCTTGCAACTTAATTTTGAAGCAGCAGATATTTTTAACCGATTTGTGTCGTGGGTATAAGAAACTACGAGAGACTTTTCGGTCTCCCAAACACCCCGACCCGAATCAAATATTTGCGAATCACACAAACATTTGTCTCGGTGCGGGGATCGAACCCGCGGCCTCTCGTTTCGCAAGCTGGTGTCTAGTCAACTGCGCCACGGGGCTGAAAATCCTATAATTTTGTACTTATTGATAAAAAATACTATTATGTTTTAAGATTTTTATTCTAAATTTTCCAAAAACGATTTGATAGGAGTAAGTAGCGATACTTGCCGACCGATACCGAGTAACTATCGATACTTGACGACCGATACGTTAATGGTATTGTTTCATCCCTAGTTTAACAGCCGTTTGTTGTATTTAATACACTGGTACGTCATCAAGACCAGGTGACAGCTTGAAGCGTTTAGGCGCGAAATTTATACACTAAACTAATAAGTCGATTTTTTATTTAAAATTTCTGAATAAAAAATTTAAGTATATTTTTTCGTAATATTTACGTTCTTATCTATAAAATGAAAACAGTTCCAAATTTTTGTCAACATCCCTATAATCTTTTTATTCTACAAATGTCACAGCAGATATAAAAACATTACAAAGTGCAAGTAAGACAACACACCAGCGTTCCAGCGAGGCGGTGCGCGCTGAAAGCGTTGTTTCAGAACTCGTTGCGTCGCGTCGCTCAACTTTCCCACTTGAGCTTCAGCGAGTTTGTCGTGCTACGTTAAACCCCCGGCCGAGACGGTGCCGCCGCGACGGCGAATGTATCAAAGTTTTCTTTACTCGCTCTTTAACTGAATTGAAGGTGTAGACGCGTGAAGTTCTTTTAGTCTACCTCTAGCGAGTGGGCCGAGAGCCCGGGCGAAATGATATCAAAAGATGAAGCATATGTTCCTTCCCAAGGTGCAGTTATCTCTGTACTAAAAAAAAATTTTAATTGGTTAGTCGTTTAGGCGTAAATGCGTAAATGTCAGAGTTACTTTCACTCATACTCATTTGTTGGTATAGATATGAAAGAATAGATTTGATGTTGATAATTTGAATGTTTATACTAAATGGTGTCATCTTATTTGTTTCAGACGAAAGACATCCACGGCTGAAGGTAAGTTTTACAGCGTACTTCATTAAATACGGGTATGATTTTCCATCACAAGCGATAAATAATGAACAAAGCAATTACCGTTTACACTGCACGTCGAACGACAAAGGTCGGGTCGGCCACTTTCGTGCAGTTTTTATAATATTGCATGTTGCCACGAATGCTAATGTAGGTTGGTACCGCTAATGCATTTCCAATATTCAATATGGACTCAGTATTGCGTTACAGTGACGGGAACTATTCAGTTCACGATATGCTCGTTAATTATTTTTTTATACAGGCCCAGCGAAATAGCTTATACATTTGGACTAACGGGAATGCGGTGCTCTATAAGGGTTCATGTGATATAGAGGAAGGCTGTTTTAGTTCATCTTAATGCTTTTATTCTCTCAGTACAAAATTTGTAGCACTTTGTGTTTTCATTACCAATACTACTATACTGTATTTTTACTGAGACAGGTGTTTCTATATGTAAGTTTTCCTACAAAGTTTGATAGTTTACTTGTTGTAGATTAATGTTGTTTTTATGTACTGTATCAATCATCACGGTTATCATTTCACAACTTCAGAGCGTTGTTTTGATTGTTGAAGAAATTGTGCAAAATAGCTACATTACATTTGTTACTTGATCTTAGATACTAATTTGAAATGATAGCTAAAATCAATTTAGCTCAGTTGTCAGCAACCTTTTGGCAGGCAAGGGCCGCAATGTGGCAAAATAAACTAAAGGGGGGCCGCACTTGTGATATTTACCATAGATTCTACGTAATACTTATGTATAATTGGTCATACCCCATAGAAAAAATTAAAATGGTAACTAATGCTAACATTCACGGGCTGCAAGCAAGACGTCCGCGGGCCGCGCGTAGCCGACCGCTGATTTAGTTGATTCAAACTCTACCAAGGGGCTTCAGGTGTTTCAGGATCAGCATATGAGGTCACTTGTAAGCCCACGGTAAATTTACATAAACGCTTACATGAAATTGATTTCAATGAGTTCGTGACGTACGCTATAAATGAAATCCGTCATCAGTGTTAGTCGTCTACAACGTCTGGTCTCATCATTTTTTTCATGCATGTATGGTCGTTTCGCTAGCGCAACATTGATAAAGACTTGGCAAACAAGTTGATCCCTTGTCACAATTAGGGCACGTGCATCTATCAAGGGCTGGCAAACAAGAAGTGTTGACGCTAGCTGACAGTAAATATTTGTTTAGTTTTTGAAATCCAGCGTATTTTTAAATGTGATGAGTAATACTGTAGCTGGAAATGGAATCAGTGACTTTTAAGCTATAAAACATTATGATAATTTATGCTATATGAATTGGTTTTCTATTTTTGTTTATCATTTTTGTCGTGTGAGTGACACAACACTAAATAGTAGTACATAGCTAAACATAACAGTCACTTTCCATTCTTTGGAATTGAAATTACTAGTCCTAAACGACAAAGTTTGTTCGCATATTTTTCATTGAAACCTTAGTATTAATATCGTTAAAAATTGACATAAATATATTAAATTGACGCATATGTTTTAGACAATAAATAACATGTGTTGCTTTTGTACTGCAACCAAAGGCGGGTGCTTAGTCTCCAAGGCACGGAGGTTCTTGAGATTTTTTGCTACGATGCACCCTTAAAGACTTGAGTACTGACCACCCCAAATGTTTTTTAGTTTTAACGGCGGCCTTTGAGTCCGCACTTAGGATATTTTGCAAAATGATTTTTGTTTATAGGCACATAAACACCCTTTTGAATATGTTTTTCTAAAAACACTTATTTATTGCGGATGTTTAACTAAGACGAGCAATAATATACTTTAAACATATAAGATTTTGCTTATGTCAGAAATTAGTTGAAAAAAGTTTTATATAGGATAAAACAATAATTCAAACGCCGCAAAACTCGAATGTTACCGGCACAGATGAAAAACGTCAAAAAGAATCATAGTTTATAGACCTAGTTTTTAAAAATAGACTTTCATAAAAAACTGAATCGACTCCGATATGAAAGCGGCCATAGAGTTCACGACGTTGGCAATTTCCAATATGGCACGAGCTGCCAGCCGAGCAGGCCCCGTTTAATGAACTGGTATCCGGACCAATCGGATTATATCTTCATTCTTGTTGGAAGCCGTCTCTCAGCGGGCTGGCACCAGGGATTTGGAAGTAGACTGATAAGCCTTCGCTTTATATACGAACCGTGTTTACTGTTTACGATGGATTAATGGTGCGTAACGTGTAAACAGCATCTTTATGTCTTAATGGGAAAAAAATCGAGTGTAGAGTATTTTTGTGCGTCGTGTATGGCCATAAAAGCATTGAATGTTTATTCATATACTGATTACCAAAAATCTAAAAGTGCATCGTTGAGAGAATAAGTTCAAAGTTAATATATTTGAAAATCCAGCACCAGCATAACGAACTGAATAATATTCCGTATCATTTGACCCATTTAAACTAACATTAATTAAACGCCAGACGATTTCGTGCAAACTAAAAGTGTATAAATCGCGATAGCTCCGCGGCATATTGGATTGCATCGGATTAAATTAACATCAATTGCGGCGAGCATTTTACCCGGTTAGTGAAGTTTAAATTAATTATCTCCGCTAGTATCTGTGTCATTGCGGGGATTAGCGGCTGTGTTTAATATTTGAACGTGTGCCTCTTCAGTGCAGCCTGGATCGTTGATAAACTTTGTGTATGTAATTAAGTCGTTACGCCGTACGAGCTCTGAGATACTGCATGTCTGCTCTCCTCGTTTGTATGTGTAGGATTTACTCGAGTTTGTAATCGTATTTTGGCTCCAGGTTTATAAATACATTTGCTTTTGGAATTTGCATTTTGACTATGTTTTGTACTGTTTCTATCTTAACTTGTCTCGCTGGCTGATGAAATTGGCCAACTGAGGTCGATTAGGCAGCATTTTTCTGTGATTTTGCATGCACATCCATTTCGTTTCACATTTCGTCTATCTTTGGTAGTCAATGGTTGAAAGAGTTTTATGCGATGACCTAACCGTCATTTTCAGTACAGTTGAAAGCAGACTTTTGGCAAGATCATTTTCACCGTCAAAATACTAGATTGGTTCGGAATCGGAATCCTGTTCATTTTCGAATTCGAGGACGTATTGCGGATGAGAAAATGCTTCATGAAAATACATAGCTGTTTACTTGCTATTCCCTTTGCGTCTGCGTGGTTTGTTTTGATTAAACTGACTACGTTGAGATGATCTACCGATGTTAAATAATCACATTTGAAATTTAAATTAGCGTTCACAAAAATGTGATCCGCATTATTCACTTAATTTTATCAACCTGTTTCATAATTGACGTCAAACGGCTTTTCTAATTAAATATCAATTTATCTCTATATTCGAGATTATAGTTATACTATAAAAAGTCGTAAAAGTTACTTTTTAATCTTTTGCTTTATTACTGTTACGCTAGTGCAAATATATGTAATGAAATTTTTCGCGTACGCATTCAATATTTGACTTATGGCAAGCCATGTAATAAATATTTACTAAAAGATATTGAGTCACTTTGTGTTTGATAACCGTCAATATTTTCACAGCAATCCAAACGCAGGAAATGCAAATTAAATCCATCAGAATTTTAAAGGTGGGCGCGTAATTTATTGAAATTATTCGGCGCCATCAAGTCTGGTCGTACATTATTCATGTTGATATTAATCGACGTGGTTTTATTGTTTGAACGTGTGTACGAAACAGTGATGTTAGCGGTTAGGAGTTTTTAAAGTTATTTCACACGTGGTTGTGGCGGGTGAATGAAGCACGTGGGACACGGGCGCGGTCGCTCGATATAGCGGAGGCTGCGCGCTGAGGCCTGCCCGGCACCATCTCACAACCAGAATATGTCGAGCTCTCTCATTTCCGAACCTTCCATAACTTAACGCACACCCCGGGTTCCTTCCCTCGCTGGGTACTCAACGAAAAATCCAGTTTATCCGGACCTGTTACGTCACTTCGTAAATACATCACGAGGGATCTATATTCGATGGACAGAATATTAAGGATTTCTGTCTCCCGGCAAAGCGCGAGAAATACCCGCTGATATTATGATTTACGATAATCTACGTGCGTCGGTTGTTGTGCCTTATAATTTTACTGTATTATTGATGGATTTATAGATAATTTATTGCTCGACCCCGTTTGTTTTATATCGGGTTTGCTGGATTTACTGTACCTAATAAGTTGGCTTGGTTAATAAGATAGTTATATATTTTGCTGCCAATGTTAGTTTTGGATTAATAATAGTTTTGTATGTATGCATTATGTTTTTATAGTTTTTCGACCACCTAATCGCTTAATATTTAGAGCGTGCTGATAAATTGAGATCTAATTTATATTACTTACAAATTGTGTTTCAGAAATAAATTGTTTAAAGTCAGATACGAGACAAGTAATTCCACTGATTTATTTTATTTGTGTCGTTTAATGTCGGTTTATAAAATATATCAACTTCGAGCCATTTGAATGTTTACTAACATCGGTACCATTAAATTTATTAAATAATGAACATTTTACCTCAACAGACGCAGAGCTCGTAAAACGTCTATGCTTTGACAAACATGGCCACGTGAAGATTATGATTATAGTACTACCGACCGGTTTGGTGCAATAAAAGCTCAACCCCGTCCACATCGAGTTTTGTTGAAATAAAATATCCAAATAATAGTGCTGCAATGGCGCATTGAATTGTCTTGGGTTCGCTTATATTTAGGTCGCCGCTTGGTCGCCGACACAAAAGGAAGTCGCCCAATGGGGAGAGGCCTACATAGTTATTCTCTTAAGAGATGCTGGGATGTTTTCAATGGCGAATGTATTAGATGCGAGCGTTTCTTTTTTTAGCGTTTCGCTTGTTTGTGTCCGGCCTGCATTTAAGTGTTTTGTGAAAAGAGATTGAAATTGGGATTTCTGTTAAGTTGGTATAACTGTTGTTATGTTTCACTGTGGCAGTCCATGTGCTGCAAGCAAGGAAATCTTGGTAGCTAGTCTTCTAATTATGTCGACTTATCTAGTAGTACGACAGGTGCCATGCTGTGTCAAATCGGCTGTGTAACTATGGTCTTGATTTAGATACCAATAATGTTAAATTTCTCGTTGCAGACAAAATCAGCAAATAAATTGAACTGGAGACACAACATAAAAATTCAGGAATTGTGGCAATTTTAGAAATTTTGGTTTAACAAACAAAATTATTATTGTCTTCATAATTTTTGTTAGGATTCTTCGTATTACAACCAATTTCTACGCTGTTTCCACAGAAAATATATTGAGTGTACTGGGTATTATATAAAATCACGGAGAAATGAACATGACAACTGCTCTATTGTTTTCCATCGAGGCTTTAATTGACTTTCTTTATACGTCATAATTGTATTGAGACGTTATGCTACAGTTCTTTGTCTCAAGCACAAAGACAGTTCTATTGATTCCGTATTTCCTCTTTTATTAAATCCATTGTAGTGGATTGAGGAAAATGGGACACGCGCGACAAAAGATTTATTTTTCTCCACTGAGTCACATTTATGAGTAGTTTAAAAAGATAGCTTAGTGGGGAATGGAGTCTAAAACAATCTCGAGTTAGAATTGAAGGGAGATTGGTGCACTTGTTTTTGAAGTGTGGTCTTTTATTTTCGTTTGACGTACGTAGGTAAGTAGGGTTTTAGATCGTGTGTATATTGACGTCATTATAATGGAAAACATAACGATTTGCCAGCAAGATGCAAGAGGCTCCTTACTAAATCCGTACTAAATAAATAAATATTGTTCTTTGTATTGTAAGTCGTGGTGGCCTTGAGGTTTAGGCACGCGGTCGAGAATTTCGACGGTCGCGGGTTCAAACCCCAGGCACACACCTCTGACTTTTCGAAGTTATGTGTGTATTCACAATGAATTATCACGTACTTTAACGGTGAAGGAAAAGATCGTGATGAAACCTGCACACCTAAAAAGTTCTTAGGAATTTCTTAGGTGTGTAGTCCGCCAACCCGCACTAGGCCAGCGTGGTGGACTAAGGCCTAAACCCTCTCAATGGTAGAGGAGGCCCGTGCCCAGCAGTTGGACATATATGGGCTGATGATGATGATGTTCTTTGTACAACCTATGTGTTTCTTCTTTGTGACGGCGTCATCAACCCAGGTGAATCCGACTTTTTCATACAGTATGCTAACCTTCATGCAGTGTGGCTCTCACTGCCACATTTAAACGAGGCAAGTAAAGCTCTTAAACTCATCAACGTGCTCCCCCAAGAAGTTCGAATATCTAATGTAATTATGGAAATGATAAACATCATAAAATTACGACAGCCTAATGGCCCCATCTGAAATCCATTTAATACTAATGTATTGCCCCAACGTTGTTTGTTTACCAAATAAACAAGACGAGAGTTTTAATTTAAACAACAATGTGACGTTAATGAAATGCACTTTTGGACCCCGAAGTGATCACACGCCGTTTGCATTCCGTACAACTGGTTCCAACCGCGGCGCATACGGCACCTGACGGGTCACTCGTTTCTAAACAAATATTTATTGTTAATTAATGTGTAACTAAAGTCGCGTGGGCAGATGCGACTGTTATCCGCGTGGGTAGTTTGAAAGTTTCGACTGTGGTTTGGCTGGAGATGTTTTTGTATATAGTACTTATGTTTTGTAATTTCTAGTCAGATTGAGCTTTATATTGTAGAATTAATTAGCTTACTCAGTGCTTGAAATTGTTTAGAAAAATAAATAAATACACCCAACAGTCACATACATAGTTCTGACCTCACATTAAGATACGAGGCTTGTGTCGTGGGTATCAGAAACTACGAGAGACTTTTCGGTCTCACAAACACCCACACCCGAAACAAATATTTTGGGATCACACAAATATTTGTCTAAGTGCGGGAATCGAACTATCGTATAGCCAACTGCGCCACAAGGCTGTCAAATTAGAAACTCACGTCTTGATTGATTTTAGTAAAGTGAGTTAGGATATCGAACCCGTAGCTTTCATTTTCCAAATCGAGCTGTGATGGTCTAATATCCGTCTGACCAAAGCATATGACAGTTCTACCTTTGATCGCTATGCAAAAACATCAACCATATAGCAATTTCGCGTGCAGTGTTTGGCTACATGCGAGACGTATAATATTAATTTCCAGACGGAGCGTCCTCAACTGTGTTGTGTTTCGGTTTATTTGCGTATTTGTTTTAAAGGGAGCTCGGAAATCGTACATCAAACAAAGTTTGCGCACTGAGCACGCTTTGTTTGACCAGACAATAAAATGACGTTGTCGTAAAACCAACGCACATATGAACGGCAATAATAGATGCTATAACATTTATATTGAGTTATAACTTCTGACTGCCTCGTGGTCTTACGGTACAAGCATGTGCCGTGCTGGGTTCAATTACCGGGCCGAGAAAAGTGTTGGAAAGTTCCATTAGGAAATTCTCAGTATCAGCACGGATATATAAATGCACCTCTGCCTACCCCTTTGGGGAATACAGGCGTGAAGTTCTGTATGTATGTGTGTTATAACTTCTCTGTCTTGTTGAACTCTGGAGTGTTGTATTCCTAAATCAAGCTAGTTTAAGAATAGGCTAGCATGATGTGACTGTGTAAGTGATCATGGAACTCCTTTGATGCCTCTAACGATGGAGATGTTCTATTGAATAAAATCCAAAGAGTCTCATTGGACTGCAATGCTCTTACCATCAATTATCATAAACCTTCCTACGCTTTCATTTAGAAAATATTTAATTTTTCCTAATGCTACAAATACTTGTATCATGTATGCATCCTTACATCTATTGTAGTAATTCGCTATAATTCGTGTTCTTACTTTTAATCTTTAATTATTTCAGATAATATGTTTTGAGCTGATATATATGTAGAAGCTTTTGCTGTTAACTTATTTATTTATTTATTTATTTTATTTATTTGTTTATATACAGTTATACATTTAAATCTTAGATTATCCTACGGACTCTGCACTAAGCATGGCTTGTATCGCAGAGTCAGTGTGCGACGAACTTTAGATATGTTGTAAGAAGCGGCAGCGGAAGTTTTTGTAGTTAATAAAATATAACTACACAACCCTTTGTGTAAGCTACAGTGTTATTTGTAAATGTTAATGTTAATGACTATTGACAGCTGAAGGGTTTCCCTCCATACGGTCGTTAGCGCTTGCAGTGTAAACAAATATAACAGTATATTCCCAACGCATTCCCGATCTTATACCAAGAAGTCAGTATTGAGATATTATTGGAGCTTCAGAAATATCTAAAGGAGCCCTTTTGTATTCATAATCAGCCCATATACGTCCCACTGCTGGGCACGGGCCTCCTCTACAACTGCCTCTCAGTTTAGGCCTTAGTCAACCACGCTGGCCTAGTGCGAGTTTGGCAGACAGTTCCATTTTTTATTATTGTCTCTGGGCACGCATGCGTCCCTCCAACTCGGCTGTGAGGAAGCGATTAATATTCACAGACCCTTGTGCAATAATTGTATATAGCGGCTTTGGTGTGCTCGCAATTGTATGATAGTCGAACATTTCATGTTAGTCATGTCATCATCTGCCCATAGACGTCCTATTGCTAGGAACGGGCCTCGTCTACGACTGAGGGTTTAGGCCTTAGTCCACCACGCTTGCCTAGTGCGGGTTGGCAGATTACACATCTACGAAATTCCTAAGAACTTTTAGGTGTGCAGGTTTCATCACGACCGCGCGCCTAAACCTCGAGGCCATCACTACTTCCTAAACCTCGAGGCCATCACTAATTTTGTATTATAACATTCGAATGTAAAACATATTTTATATCTAGCCCGATATAGTTGTGACCATCATGTGCAACTGGTTGGTAACCACAGAGCAAAATACAGTTACAGAAATTCAAGAATAGAGCTGTGTTATATTATTTTATAATTTATATATCGGCTCATGTTAAACTAACTTTTGCTCGCGATTTCGACTACGTGGTTTTAGAAAATGGGACGGAAAATATCTTAGAAAGTGGGAGTTTAGTTTTAAAATTAATTGATTATAGGCGTACTACATTTAAACACCCCCAAATCTCGCTAAACACTCGTTGACTATTCCATCATGCCTGGTTGTCTGGAAGAGATCGCTTTAAGCGATAAGACCGACGATTGTCCACTTTATTTTATTTGTTTTTGTATCGTTGTTTTTATGTTTAAATTGTATACAATAATGTGTTTTATCTATCTATCTATCTACAACTTCATCAAATGTAAGACCTGTTGTTTCACACCCGGCCTCAAATCAATAGCGCTACGTAGGCTTTCAAATATACTATTAACCTTTGAACCGATAAATAAAGATCCATTAAAACCATAAGTCACACACAACAACGCGCATTGTAGGAAAGTAAATTCGATTGTCCCGGAAATGCGAAGACATTCACACAGCGCCATATTTTAAAGTGGCGTATCCTGCCGGTGGCGGAAATGGACGCGGGTGTACCGGATCGATACAATGTAATCACGTTCGCGGTCCCAAATCTTATCTTTGGCAAATACTGCCGAATGTGGGTGATGCCCCGTGGGTGATATGTTTCGAGTGGCTGCTTTTAAATCCGTGCAAATAGTGTAAGTGCCTTAGTGCTGTTTGCTACATGTTTGACAGCCCCGTGGCGCAGTTGGCTAGACACCAGCTTGCGAAACGAGAGGCCGTGGGTTAGATCCCCGCCCCGGGACAAATGTTTGTGTGATCCACAAATATTTGTTTCGGGTCTGGGTGTTTGTGAGACCGAAAAGTCTCTCATAGTTTCTAATACCTACGACATAGGTCTTGTATCCTAGTGTGGGGTCAGAACTATGTATTTGACTGTTGGGTGTATTTATTTATTTTCACTTTGATTTTTGGGGAAATTTTCGTTGAAGACATAGATGGAAACGCATTGCACTTAATTTTATGTGACGATTTAGCCGATTTGTCCCACTTTTATGGCATAAAAATGTTTGGTCACTCTCGATACCTAGGAGTCTTCGTATTGTCTAACCATCATCATTTACTGGATAAAAGTAGGAAACAATCCCTAAAGCGCCTGATGTGTTTGGAACTTGCATCCAATAACCTCAATAATATCGTCAGTCAGGTACCTATATATTGAAATATTATAAATTAGTCAGTATTGTAGAAAATTTAATATAATCTATCCATAAGGTAACCGTTCTTACCTTGACCGCGTAAAGGTCGCAGAAAGTCGCTAGATGCAGCCCGCTTTCATTTACTCGTATTGGAAATGTTTAATTTGTCTGGGAACCAAATTCAGGAATTAACGATTAGTATTAATAGAAGTCCTCAAAAGAACAATATTTCTATTCAGTTTACTAAGGTCTCTGTCCGTCACGCAGGCCTAGACGGGTGGGTCTTTTGACTTTTATCACTCGGTTTTGTTGAGTATTTATTACACAGATGGCACAATCATGACCAATTCTGCGTTCCTATTACAGCACATCTGCCACATCCCTAACAAATTCGCGATGTATAGTTAATCCGTTTACAGAGCCGATGCACTCGACGATAACTATTTGAAAATTCACTTTATCACTTAATAGATAAGGTGCTATTCCCAATAACAAGATAGCGATCGGAACCAAAGGTGTGGGTAACAGCCGATCGTAGATATCGAAGGTGGGTTTGAGATAATACGGTTCAACGACCCCCGACCGGACTGCTCCCCTTACTTATGGCGAATTCTTATTTAGTAAGAAAGGGGACAGAATTACCGTTGAGATGGAGCGATGCTTCTTGAATTTGATGGTAATGAAGATTTTCTTTTAAAATACTTCGTTTTATAGAAAGTTAGAGTCTAGTTTGTTGAGATCTTATAGCTTAGAGGTTAAAGGGGCGTTTGGGCTTCAGTATCAAAGTGGAAATCCAGACACTTCACACTTTAATACAGATATAAACTATGCAGGTTTCTTCAAACGTAGGAGTAAAGATATGATCATCATCATCATCATTATCAGCCTAAGGAAGTCCACTGCTGAACATAGGCCTCCCCTAATGACTTCCATAGTGACCTGTTGGAGGCAGCCTGCATCCAGCGACGACCCGCGACCTTCACCAGGTCGTCGGACCATCTTGTGGGTGGACGTCCTACGCTGCGCTTTCCGGTACGTGGCCTCCACTCGAGAACCTTTTGGCCCCATCGGCCATCGGTTCTCCGCGCTATGTGCCCGGCCCATTGCCACTTCAACTTGCTAATCCGCTGGGCTATGTCGGTTACTTTAGTTCTCCTACGGATCTCCTCATTTCTGATTCGATCTCGTAGGGAAACACCGAGCATAGCCCTCTCCATAGCTCGTTGAGTGACTCTGAGCCGTCTAATGAGGCCCATAGTGAGAGGCCACGTCTCAGTGCCGTATGTCATCACTGGTAACACACAACTATCGAAGACTTTCGTCTTCAGGCACTGAGGTATTTTGGACGAGAAGACGTCGCGTAGTTTCCCGAACGCTGCCCAACCGAGTTGGATTCGACGATTGACCTCTCTCTCGAAGTTGGACCTGCCTAACCGGACCACTTGTCCCAAATAGACATATTCGTCGACAACTTCGAGAGTCGAGCCCCCAACTGCGATCGGGGTGGGCACAACATGGACATTCGACATGATCTTCGTCTTGTCCATGTTCATTTTAAGACCCACCTGTTGAGAGACTCGATTGAGGTCTTCGAGCATAGTGCTAAGGTCTTCCAGCGATTCTGCCAAGACTACAATATCGTCGGCAAACCGAAGGTGTGTGATATACTCACCGTTGATGTTGATGCCGAATCCTTTCCACTGCAAGAGCTTGAAGGCGTTTTCCAGCGCGGCAGTGAACAGTTTCGGAGATATAACATCTCCCTGCCTCACGCCTCTCCGTAGTGGAATAGCCTTCGTGCTCTGATCTTGTACTCGGACCGACATGGTGGCGTTGCTGTATATGCTTTCCAACACCTCGATGTACCGATAGTCGATGTGGCACCGCTGGAGAGACTCTAGCACAGCCCAGGTCTCGATCGAATCAAAGGCTTTCTCATAGTCCACAAACGCTAAACAAAGCGGCAAGTTATATTCCTCGGTTTTTTGTATAACTTGCCGAAGCGTATGGATGTGGTCTATGGTGCTAAAGCCTTTTCGGAAACCGGCTTGTTCGGGAGGCTGGAAGTCATCAAACCTGCGTTCGAGACGATTGGTGATGACCCTAG
Source organism: Hemaris fuciformis (assembly GCA_907164795.1). NCBI lineage: Eukaryota > Metazoa > Arthropoda > Insecta > Lepidoptera > Sphingidae > Hemaris > Hemaris fuciformis. The sequence goes on along the minus strand of OU015440.1, from coordinate 2,970,803 downwards.
AAAACAACTTATAGACATGACTCAGGAGCGAGATGGGCCTGTAATTCTTCAGTAAAGTGTTATCACCTTTTTTGAAGAACAGTACCACCACGCTCCTGCTCCATGCCTCTGGCGTTGAGCCCTCGAGGAGAACGGAATTGAAGAGCCTCTGAAGGACTTTAAGTACCGGCGTTCCGCCCGCTTTCAGAAGCTCTGAAGTGATTCCGTCCTCACCCGGCGCCTTGTTGTTCTTAAGTTGCTTCAGGGCCATCTCAATCTCACACAGGCTGATGTCCGGGATGTCATCACTGAATGAAAATGAAAAGATATGATATATAGATAGAATTTTTTAAACGTTTTAAGATTAACCTACTGGTCACCAGCCTTGACAAAAATAAAAACATCACGGATTCCATGAGCAGGAGGAAAGGGTTAATATTGTTTTCTTCCGAAATGTGTGGTTTACCGAAAGTGTTACTGTTTTTTGTTCTACTTATTTGTTTCTATGTTTAGCAAGAAATTCAGCTCCATAAGCACTGCCATAAGAGCTATTTTCAATTGCACTCGATTCTCTAGTTACGAAACTATCGCCTTATGGTCAAATGATAATAGATTAATGATTCTATCATCTTGCGTGTTTGTTACATATAGGGTCGATATTAAGTTAATAGTCACCTCGCGTGCTCGCCTTAATTGTTAGCAACAGCTGACAAACACAGCTGCTTGCTGTGGGATAGGTAATAGAGCGTGATAGAGATGTGGCAAAGATTGTGTTACAAATATCCTAATTGCAGGGTTTTTAAAATCAGTCAGAAACAGCTGAAAAGATTTCAAAAAAGTTTGGCAGAAAGTTCATTCGTAACCTAATAAACAGTATATTTTGTACATACATTCATACATAAACTCACGCCTGTATTCCCCGAAGGGGTAGGCAGAGGCGCATTTCTGCACCCACATTTCGCCAAGTATGTATCAGTCCCACGTAATAGGGGGCGAGCCTATTGCCGTTTTTCGGGCACATTTCCAGACTGCGTGCTGTTACCGAGAATTTCCTAATGGAAAAGCCCAATAACACTTTGCCCGACCCGGGAATCGAACCCAGGACCTCTAGATCGCTCGGCACATACTTGTACCGCGAGACCACGTATTTTGTAATAGATTTGTTTTTTAATAACACATATTTTCTAGACCCAATTCCAAATCTGGAAATACGAAAGGAAAAGTTCCTACGAGTCGAGTTAAAAAGGCTGGTCTAGTTCTTAAGAATTCCTTGTACAGAACTCTTTCTAGATAAGTATGCAGCTTTCTTTACGATGTTGTCCTTCGTCGTTTAAGTACCTGATAATGTATTTTTAATAAACACATAATCGCAAGAAAGTTGAGGGGTGTGCACTGAGTTTGATCCAGAAGCAGTTCAACAATGGCTTGATAGATAGTGTGCCCAAAAATCTAGGTCACGTCACGAACCTAGCTCTTGTATCTATAGCTGTATACAAATTCTCACAATGGAGGCTTGAAACGCAAAACCTCGTCACCTATAAACAAGCAGTGCATTTTACTCCAAGCCGCCGCCAACAACGCCAAATGGCGACAATGTGACACACGACCGCTAAAAAAACCTTTCTCACCTATTGCCCTTCTATTCTAAAATCAACGCTGTCGTTCCTGACTTACGGTTGAGATTAGTGAAAACCCATCGCGCACTGCATACTAGGTAGTTTGAACTTTGACTTGGAACCGTGCGTATCTTTTTTTGGAGAATGTGTGTTTCCATTCCTGTTTTCAAAATGGAATCAACGCTAACGGAGTAAAGTTCATTATCCCTTGTATTTTCGTAGTCATTTTTTAAAATACCCCTCCAGAAGTCAGCGAAATGCTCACGTGCTTTCCTTTTGTCGAATCTCGCACAAGGGTGCCAGCAAACATCCTTCGCGGCTGACATTTAGTTTGAATAATGGCCTATTTTTTATTCGTGTAATGCGTCGTAACCTTTTCTTTGAGGATTTCCTTTCCACCTATATACGTGTTCAGCCTGGCCGGTTGTTGCTTTGTGCGTTTGTTTCTCTTAAGAACATTGCTTAAAGGTGCGTTGGCTTCGGTCGGCCTTATTCGGTACGTAATGGGCCGTGAAACGGGACGGTTAAAGGTTAACAGTCAAATAAAAATGCAGCGTTGCGAGTTCATAACTGTATTCTGACGTTAGAATAAACCGCCAAGAAAAATTGCTTTGAAAATATTTGAATGGCTTCCAGTTGAAATGAATTGAACGGTTCGTCGGAATGAAAAGGTTGGATTCGTTTAATTGATTTGACGACTTTATAAATTGAAATGCTTGCTGTCTGGAAATTTACCAATGGAACCTTTTATTTAAATTATGGTTGAAACGTTAAAGTAAACTTAATTTCTGTTATTGTGTGTTGTGAGCTTAACGCCTTATTTCTAATATTATATTTTTGTCTAAAAATGCTCTCAAATAAAGGTATTGGTATTGTAGTAAAATATGGATTTTATTGAGACTAAATCCAGGTTCAAATGGTTTTTGGGCTACACAAAAATTAATACCTGTTTGAGGATCTACCCTTCGCATCATACACACGGCGCATAGAAGTAGTTCGATATTTCACGGTCAGTATTAGTATACATTTATTATTAAAATATTTAAGCTTAACGTCATTATGAATGTTTTTAGCCGAAAATAAATTGGAGCATTTATACCGGTTCCATCGAGGTTTTTGTTGACGGTGGACAAGTCGACCTATCTGTTTTTGCTTCAATGAACTCAAAAACATGACACGCAGGCATGCAGTTGTTATTATATTTTTATTTATTAAATAGCGGTCGCCGTTTTAGTCACATTCGATTCATGCCGCGATTGTTAGAAAAACCTTGGTCGTTTTTATGTTTTCCTTGAGTCGCTGACTTTACTTGACCTTTGGTTGTCTTTCATTTGTTATTGGTAAATAATATAAGTATTGAAACATTCCACGGTTAGACATTACCAAGATATAATTAAATTTAACACGCTCGCTTTGTATTCGTATTGGTAGATCCGTCACTTTAGAAGTTAATATGGAGTATTGGCGGTATAACGAATTGCCGACGCGACCTTCTTTTTATAAAATAAACAAATACTTACATATTCAATAAGAACTGTTTAGTAACATCGTCTGGCTTCATAAATAATTTCCCGTATCTAATGATGGTGCTTAAGAGCCTAGCCTTCCTAATTTACATATATTTTTCTTTCAAGGCCTATGCCTTAGCTATGCTAAGTGGACATAATTAATATATCGATAGGCAAAAGAAGACTATCTACGACTATCCCTTTTTATTAAAGAAAATAATACGGCCTAATAGTAATCGCAAATATACAGACTGGAACCGGAATGTGACACACTTCCGTGTTTCACTTTTTATGTATATAAATTTTTATTTTCAAACTACTGCATTCCATCTGATTGCAAAAAAAAAACCATAGTCTGAATAGAACGTCCATTGTTTAGAGACAATAATTTCGTCAAAATAAAGTATAACGGTTTGGTGTAAACGGGCTCGTGTCCCACATACATCATATTGTTCCACCGACGCAGTTCATTAAAGGATCGCACAATGCCCGCCAAATGTTATCGTGTCGCACAATAGACTGAAACATATATACGGCGTCGAGTGGTGTGCAAAATATCTATTGTCCTGCTAGTTTCCATTGTAATTCAATGTGTGTGCGCAATAGTTGCGGTTTGTGTATAATAATGTCACTCGTTTGGGTTGTTTTGTTGATGTTTTTATAATATTAATATTACGTTTTGTATGTTGGTGTGGCACGTGCATAAATTGCACTTGATGGCAAGTAAGGTGCAGTCAATACAGGGTGCCAAGTGGCGAGATTTTACAATCCGTTTCTAGAGTAAATATAGATTTGGCCATGTATTTTTTTAAAAATAAGTACCCTTAAACCAACTCCAGGGTGTAATCTAGTATGTTTATAACAAAATTCAAGAATATTGTTGCAGCTATTAAGGTTAAATACGGACCAAGCAAACAATGTAAATTCTGCATTTTTAATATCAGTTAAGCCCCCCTTTTTCAGTGTGAATTCTAGCCTAGGTCCTAGGCTAAGTGACATTGCGGAGTTTATAGATCGCAGTAAGTGAAAGTGGGGGCGGTATGTATGGCGTGGGAAAAGTGGCATATGGATCAAATCGATAACTGAGACCTAGGACTAGACGTAGAAATACAGGCAACACATTCCAGCGATTTAAGAACAATGAAGAGTTTTTTTTATCGTAGTGGAATATGAATTGAACCATTAATAAGAATATTTATACAAACAGTCTGTCAAGTCTTATCACATATATTTTTCTAAATAAATAATATGGTAAAAAAAGATTATTGTAGAAAATACCTGGCAATAACACATGAGTTTTGTGTCTTTCTCAAAAACTTGGGGATGAGAATCATTTTCGTCTCTTACGATGTTTATTCGAATATTCTACGGAGGTTATCGAATAAAATAGATATAAATTCATTATCATAAACCAAAAGAGATCCACTGCTGAACATAAACCGCCTACGTAGATTTCCAGAGATTCTTGCTCGAAGCGGCTTGCATCCAGTCGTTTATCTCTTTATCTTTATGAATATAATTAATGCCTAATGGTTATAAAATTTTAAAATGTATGCGTAAAATGAAGTTTATCTGTATTTGCTCATGTAACTTTAAGTGATATTGTAAATTTAATAATAGTATATTAAAATTGAACTTGAGTGCTAGAAATATTCGATATGATAAATGGTTATGAATAATTGTTACAAGGTCCAAGATTTATTCGTCTCGTCGCGACTGTGAATTAATGTGTTTGTTCGTTCCGAGACTCAACAATTTATTGGTGTTTAATATGATAATTATTTATATCTGTATTATTATCGTATATCACGTCCCTCGAGGGTTTATCGTCCTTTTAGAATCGTGAATGGCCTGTCAGCAGTAATTTTCAGGTTGAATTCCGAAGTATTCGCTTGTTGAAAGTTTAGGTTTTATAGCATACTAAAGTGACTCCATTTGATGGTAAGTATTTGCTGGATGCAGGTTAATCGTTAATGGGTAATGATGTCGTAAAATGCATAACCATAATGTTGTCGGATAAAAACGCAGACTCTCAACATATATTTTATGGTCACTTAAAAGTTTGCTTTTTTCCGGCAAGGCAAAGTGGCAACATAGAACCTAATATTAAGTGCACTGCGATCTAAAAGAAAAGGTGAAACCGAAGAGAAGACTACGTTGATACCTCACCAATGGACACTTTTATACCAGTTTGTCCTAATTAGATAACATCATCATCATCAGCCTATATACGTCCCACTGCTGGGTACGGGCCTCCTCTATCATTGAGAGGGTTTAGATATGCACAGGCTAATTTTGACAGCCCCGTGTTGCCGTGTTACGACGTTGTTGTCCGTATCACCACTTACATTTAATACTTGTGGCTGTTAGGAAAACTGTATTTTTTTTTATTTTTGTCGGATTTTTTTAACGTCAATGTATTTTTAATCTTCGTAACTATTGCCTGCCTTAGTTTTCGATCACGTTCTTTTTACACCTTGTAGGTATACTAATTATAAGTCGTGATGGCCTCGAGGTTTAGACACACGGTCGTGAATCTCGACGGTCGCGGGTTCAAACCTCAGGCACACACCTCTGACTTTTCGAAGTTATGTGTGTATTCACAATGAATTATCACGTACTTAAACGGTGAAGGAAAACATCGTGATGAAACCTGCACACCTAAAAGTTCCTAGAAATTTCTTAGGTGTGTAATCCACCAACCCACACTAGGCCAGCGTGGTGGACTAAGGCCTAAACCCTCTCAGTTGTAGAGGAGGCCCGTGCCCAGCAGTGGGACGTACATGAGCTGATGATGGTGATACTAATTATGTATTGATAGACCTCTTATCTACGTACTGTTATTGAACAGCATGGGGTTCAGTGGCGGGCGGCAGAGCGTATAATTGATTAGCTACGTGTTCGATCCAGTGGCACACGCAACAACATTCATCAACCGTGTTATATGTAAATAATACACATTGATAGCTTTACGATGGACTTGAGATTAGGTTAGTAACATGCAATGTATCATAGTATATCTACACTACCGACAAAAAGTTTGGAAGCACTTAGAATTTTTGTAAAAGCAAATTGATAATATAAAAAATTATCGATGTTGTAATAAAATATAATATTATTTTAGTAATAAGAATATGGTTTTGTTTCATAGTTTAATTGTTGTTTTAATTAAGTACCTAATCACTCTTAATTAAATAATAATATATCTTATATTATTTCTAAACTAATTCAGAGTATTAAAAGTGCTTCCAAACTTTTTGTCGGTAGTGTATACAGGGTGTATTCAGACCGCAATCGGAAACTAAGGCAGGTAATAGCTAAGGCCATCACAAACCCCCTGGCGTTAAAAAAAATCCCGACAAAAAATAAAAATTTTGACGCTTTCCTAACAACCACATACATTTTATACCTACGGTTGTATGGACAACTTCAATTTTTTTATTTTTTGTTGGAATTTTCTTTAACGCCAGGGGGTTTGTAATCACTTTAACTATTAACTGTTCCGATCACGGTCTGAATACACCCTGCATAAAGACTTGACCTCGTAATGTGGTAGAAGTCTTGTTTCTTAGGCGACGACGTGATTCTTCGACCAAAAACAACTAGAAATATCTGTCTTTGTGCAGGTTTCTATCCCAGAGGCTGTAGTTTTGCTTTTTGTTGTTTTGTCATTGGCGTTTATGTGTTTCAATACTTTTAGGTCTTTTATTCCGGATACCTATGGCGTAAGACTTTTATCATAACGTGGGGCCCAATTTATGAATCAATATATATGTATATACTATATACACAACTTCACGTCTGTATTCTACGAAGGGGTAGGCAGAGGTGCATTTCTGTACCCACATAACGCCTATTGTGTTTTCGTCCCACGTAATAGACACCACGTAATTGACAGCCCCGTGGCGCAGTTGGCTAGTAACCAGCTTGCGAAACGAGAGGCCGCGGGTTCGATCCCCGCACCGAGACAAATGTTTGTGTGATCCACAAATATTTGTTTCGGGTCTGGGTGTTTGTGAGACCGAAAAGTCTCACGTAGTTTCTGATACCCACGACACAAGACTCGTATCTTAGTGTGGGGTCGGAACTATGTATGTGACTGTTGGGCGTATTTATTTTTTATTTTTATTTTATTTTAATAGGGGGCGGATAGATAAGATGGTCGGACGACCTAGCAAAGGTCGTCGCTGGATGCAAGCTGCTTCCAACAGGTCCCTGTGGAAGTCATTAGGAGAGGCCCATGTCCTGCAGTGGACTTCCATTGGCTGATGGATGGATGGAATAGGGGGCGCGTCTTTTGCCGTTTTTAGAATAAGTTTGTTGGATATATTTATGTATGTAATTAATTTTGTAAACCAATAAGCAAAAAATACCACATCCTTGTAAAGTAATTCCTTAATATTCAGCAATATGTGCTTCTACTGCGGAATATTATTTACATATGGTGGAATATATAATCCTCAAGCAATATTTGTACTGTGATTTATATAAACACCTAACTTATTTACCATATCAGTCACACACGAAATCCGAGCGCCATTCATCACCGTGTCCAGTAGTAACAGATCACCTGGGCTGATGTAATGAGGTCGCATTACACGCAGCGGCACCGTCTCTCAGCCTCCATTGTTGTCTCCCATTGATTCGAAAGCGTGTAGTAATTGCGCAAGAAATCCTATCGCTGGTGAATCAAGACGCTGATTGTTCGCCGAGTGGTTGAGATTGCTTTTTAATCGGATTTTTTTTGTATCTTTTACCATTAGTCTTGAGAAAGACAGGTCTTGCCAAGGGAGGGAAATTATGTTACAAGAAATTTGGAATGTTTTTAGTCTAAGTATACTTCAAATGCGAGCGCGGCTTCGAACCCCAGGTACACACCTCTGACTTTTCAAAGTTATGTGTGTAACAGCCCCGTGGCGCAGATGGCTAGACACCAGCTTGCGAAACGAGAGGCCGCGGGTTCGATCCCCGCACCGAGACAAATGTTTGTGTGATCCACAAAAAATTGTTTCGGGTCTGGGTGTTTGTGAGACCGAAAAGTCTCTGATACCCACGACTTGTATCCTAGTGTGGGGTCAGAACTATGTATGTGACTGTTGGGTATATTTATTTTATTTAATCACAATGAATTATCACGTACTTTAACGGTGAAGGAAAACATCGTGAGGAAACCTACACACCTATAAAGTTCTTAGGAAATTCTTAGATGTGTAGTCCGCCGCGTGGTGGACTAAGGCCTAAGCCCTTTCAGTTGTAGTGGAGGCCCGTGCCCAGCAGTGGGGCATATATGGGCTGATAATGAAGTATGCCTTTTTATCACTAGTTTCAAGATTTTTGTCATCTTACAATGAACTTTTTTATAAGCAAGTGCGGTGCTCGTAGGTAAAGTTTTGGTAAGCATATTATAGCCACACTTGATTTCAGCAATTATAGCGATTTGATAACATTTTGCTAAGCTAACGGGTCAGTGTTAGCGTTTAACCTTCCCACTTAGCGTTTTCAGAAGGAATGTGCCTAAAGGATAAGACGTTATTTCAAAAAAAAAGTGGCCCTAAAAGAACACCCAACGATTTCGCTTCACATTACCAGGAATACATATATTATCATAAACATAAGTTGCACCTGTTTCCTGCTCGAGATCGAGATGGCCATTGTCAAATAAACAAATTCATCAGAGATTTTTACAGTCTGCGGACTTTGCCCACCTGCCATCTGATTTGTTAGACCATTAAGTTGCTCAGATCAGATTGCTTTCATTAAGATATTATAAAGAATTCGGTGCAATGCCTCAATCATCGTTTTCTCTGAATTGCTGAAAACCTTGTTAATGTAAAATTGCATTTTATGTAATTGTTTTTGAGTCGATTTTAGGCCAACATGAATCTCTATTCACGAATTCACTTTTGTGGCGACATTAGAGCGGTTGATGCAAAAAGTTTGCGCAACATAATTGGCTTGCACTGACAATGGGTCTGGGATTTGGTCACACAGAGATTTGCAATGCGCTCAACGTATTGCAGTGTTGAATCAACTTACCTCCAAAACTGCAATGCGACGGTGGGACAGCGGGCCAGTATTTGATTTTTTATTTATTTATGCCAGTATTGTTTTAATGAAAATAGTGATTGATTTATTAAAATGTTTAGTTTTTTTTATGAACGGTTTGGTTTAAAAATGACAGTTTACTGATAGCATTTATTTGTAACCGTAAGCCTGATTTTGATAACTCAATTGGGTATTTTTTTAAATATCCCATCCGGCTACCAGTCATATACAACACGGTAGGTACATAAAGCATTTTTTGGTTTTCATATGGCAGTAAAAATGCTCCTGAAAACCGGCAACTCGCTCAAGGGCTTACAAACACAGCTGCCTATGTACCCATCATCATTATTAGTTTGCCGAATTTTATTTTCAAATATTGGAACGGTAAGTCGTGATGGCCTCGAGGTTTGGGCACGCGGTCGAGAATCTCGACGGTCGCAGGTTCAAACCCCAGGCACACACCTCTGACTTTTCGAAGTTATGTGTGTATTCACATAGAATTATCACGTACTTTAACGGTGAAGGAAAACATCGTGATGAAACCTGCACACCTAAAAGTTCTTAGGAATGTCTTAGGTGTGTAGTCCGCCAACCCGCACTAGGCCAGCGTGGTGGACTAAGGCCTAAGCCCTTTCAGTTGTAGTGGAGGCCCGTGCCCAGCAGTGGGGCATATATGGGCTGATGATGATGATTGGAACGGTATATATGACTCCTATGGCTAGTCACGTATTTGGCAATCAGGTACGGAGTTGTCACTATGATGTGCCAGTATGAAAAATAGTTTTATTTCAGTGTGATGTTTACGATATCGAAGCATCGTCGAGTGTGAGAGTTCGCAGCGCGAGGGAAATCGCAGCAGCCGCGAGTGGTGGCCAGTAATCGATACGGAATCGATGCCACCTCGTTAAATATTAACACTTGGACTCATTGCTGACTGTTGTTTCTATGGGATAGTAACCTTGATAACAATCGCGATATCCATCAATCGGTTCCCAGACCTTTTAAGCTAGTAACTATTCTATTAATCCGAAAAGAAATTGGATTTGTTATTTTTTGCTGAAATTGGGTAGAGATCACTATTTGATAGTAATTAATAATACTGAATACCTTGGCATGGTTATTGACTGTACTGGCGCCTAATGGTAAGTGCAGTGTATTCTAAGTAGTGACGACAAGCTAAAAACAATTACAAATATCTCTTATCAATTGACACAATTTTACTGGTTTTCGAGTTAAGGAAATATATAGGCTGATCCCGAAACTTATCACACTAATCTGGGGTGGTTGCTACACCACCGTCGCCAGTTAATTTCAAGCAAAGCAGCATTTTCTATATACAGTTTTCTTCGTGTTTCAAACGAATTTTCGCTTATTTGTATGATCATTTTTTAGTCAATTAGTGATAATCCGCAGTATAGTCGCTCAATTTACCTACGTTATTTTTCTTAACTTTTTACGTATGTTGATATCTTAGTGATCTCAGTTTTTATAAGAATGTTTCAGATAGTTGTGGGACGCTGTTTTTATCTATTTTTATTGCAAAAAAAATAGTATTTTAGTCTATAATATCACTGGTATGGTTAAATTAAATCTTTCCGGATTATTTTGCTTCTCATTTTTGATGAAAAAGATATTTTGCAGTAAGTGTTATCATTAAGTTCGTTGCATAATAATCCCAGAAATTTGTCCGCATTCAGAAATAACCTAATATTATTAACGTAATTCCAGGTTAAACTTTACAAATTTTAAAATTTCTTTAAAATTTGTAAAGCCGTTTTTAGATTTTGTAACAAACATTAACATACCATACTCGCACATAAGATTAACTCGCGTACGCATGCCGTAATGGTACCACATTATAGCGCATAAACCGGCTAACACAGTCGGAATAATTATCATAGACGCCACCGAGCTATTGATCGCAGTCTGTGCATGTTCATCGGTCATTTATTAAATTTATTTTTAGAACAGTAACTATCCTGCTTTTTGTCATAATCATTTGCAATTCCCCTGATGTGAAGTTGAAAAAATTCTCACCTTGGAAGCATTTGAGGAGGCCATTGTAATGATTTTGATGATCAGCGTGTGGGGCTTAGGCTTAAACCCTCTCAGGTGTAGAGGAGACCCGTGCCTAGCAGTGGGACGTATATGGGCTGATGATGATGATTGTAATGTTCTCTAAGGTGATGGAAGACATATTTTCATCGTAAATATTTATTTCTAGGTAGGTCTAGAAATTCTTGGAAAGTCTTTATCGCCATCAATAGACGGTTGTGTTATTTGTTTTAATTTTTTTTTATGTTTTGGTTAAGAACTAAGTAAGTTGGATATTAGTCATTCAGAGCACCTATGTTTAAAGAATGACCATGTCTTCCATGTTCTAATGTTGGAGCAATTTTGCACAAGCATCGCGGTTTGCTAACAATTATCTTGAACAAAACAAACTACTGTATATGCACTTTGAACTTGTTTTTCCCATTTCTTAGGTTATTATGCGTTAGTACAAAGGATTTTTACGTATGATGTATCTGTCACTTTACATTGATTTACATGACACTAGTATATGATGCCGACTGTGGATTTTTTTTTTGTTTTTTAAATCAAATGGTAAATGGCTTTGTCGCTACAGCGATTATGTCGCCGACTGTGGATGGATAATATCTTTGTTGTTTCTTGCTCGTCGATACCTCTATACGGACTTCAGTACCATCAACTGTCGTTTTGTTACTTTATCGTGCCACTATAAAAAAACTAAAAACGTACACAAAAGAAAGAAACCGAAATTTAAGCAACAAAATTTCGAAGTTATTAGGTTGTTTTTGCGTCCAAGTCGTGGATTGCTCCAGAACCACCACATCGCCACTTGGCAGTCTGGAAAGTGGAGTAAAAACGCGATTTACGTCGTACAGTAAACGTAAAAGAAGCTCGTCGGGCCGAAACTGGTCCGCTGGCAACCGTTCCGAGGGTCCGACCGTACCTTGAATAAACAATTTGCTCTCGCGGCAAAAACGAGAGGAATATTTAAAATCAATTTCGTTTTCGTTTCTTTCTGTATTGTAAAAAAGTAATTGTGATGTTGCGAAACAGTTGCCTGCTGTTGTTTGTTTTTTTCTGTTTCGATCTGTTTTGTCATGTTGGTAGCGGATCTTCTGGTGGGGTCTTTTGTGGGTTGTTGCTTCACTTCTCTACTATAATAGTGTATTCAATGCCATATGGTGCTCTATGTATATTATTTTCTGCGAAAGATTTGTCTATGATAAAATTGACACAGAGATAAATCAGACAATGAGAAATTGCCACGCCATCAAAATATTCTTGGAATGAAACCTGAATGCATTAGTTGATTCGTATTGTGAGGGTCTATGAACCCTAAGGTCATTGGTATTGCCTTGACGTGCGTTCAATATAGCGCCGTGACTTTCTACTTCTACGCCTTTTATAATAATAACTAGCAAATCGACCTGATTTCGTTTAAGCCAAGCATTGTCTACTCCACTGTCAGCTCTTCTTTTCTCGTCTTTTCTTTCGTTCTTTATCTTTTATTTTTTTGGCTACTTTCTTGTTCTGTATTTCTTTTTTAAATTTTTGATTTAAAACATTAACAATAAATCTAACTGGAAGATGTAAAAGTCCGTCTCGTTTTCTAAAATCAGTCAGTATATTTCCGATATAGAACAGAGTGGCGTTTTTGTGGTGAGTCGTGTTTGTCGCCAGTAAATATCTTATTTGTATAGTGAAAAGTATAGTGATTATAACCAGATCCCAGCGTGAGATTTCAAAGTGTCCTCGTTGTATGAGTTACTTCGTTACAAGGGATTTCTTATATTGTGTCCGTCAATCCTTAATAGGCCACCGTGTAGAGGAGGTCCGTGCTCAGAACGCATATAAGCTGATATAAACAGCTATAATACCATAGGAAGTAGTAAATAATATGCAAGTAGTCGTCTAATTACTTTGATATCATTGCAGGATTTCTAATGAATCATATTTATTGTTTCAGGTTGGAGTCCCGAGCGCACATCCACTTGTGGTGAGAATTAATTTTATCACAACTTATTATTATTCTAAAATTGTAATGTTATAATTGTGCGTTGTTATGGTTATTTTTTGAAAAAAAATACAAACAGGATATTGAATAGAATACTCGTAGAATAAATAAACGGTATATCAATGTCCAGACATCCTAAAATATTTGTGCAGATACAAATTAAACCCTTCGCCTGTAATTGCGGCCCCTCGATTTGAAGCCTGTAACAAGATTGTCAGAATCACAAGAAAGTTATCTTAAGTTACATCTACTATATAAATTATAGAAATACGGAAAAGTCAAGAGACCAACTGATATGAAACGCACCTCTAGACACACAGCTAACTAGCGATAGATCATCATCTGCAATTTGGGACAATAATACCCATCCAGTAAATCAGAACAACTTTATCACATGCAACATTCGATTCCAATAGGGTTAAGTTTCGTGCACGGTAAGGCAAGGCCGTCGTGAAGGGTTGTCGGTCATTTGAGACCGGACAAGGCCGCGGACGTTAACCCTACGCCGGATATAGACCGCACGCGGCCAGCTGTGACGCTAAATCTGCCCAGACGTGTCTAAGCGCTTAAATTAGGATGGCTCATTGCTTGGAAGTGATGGGTTGAGTTGTAGCTTTGGCTTTATTCGACTGAAACTCTTTTGGAGATCAACAACACTCACGTCTGCCTCCTTGAAGGGATGTGCAGTATTCTAATTTAAAGTATCTTTTTAAGGGTGCGGAATGGGAAAATACATTTTTAGGGAACCTACATTCACAGAGTCCGCGCTGCCACTGAGAATAATCTTTAGCCCAATCTTATAACTGGGAAGGCGACCTCTCGATCTTACGCTTCACATAAATACTGCGGTAGGATCTACTGTTTATATAAAACCAAAGCAAACTATATTTCTTAGATCTTAGTCAATGTTTCCCTAAGTCTAAGCTGTGTTGTTTCGTTACCTACATTATAGTAATCTGTATTATAATCATTCAAAACGTTCTTCACAAATCTGGTTGCTATCCACAAAACAAATGAATGTCATTAACAATAAATACAGCGTCAATGTGTTTAAAAGTTTACTTCCATTCAATATACTACGATTTAACTATCGCATAAAGTCAAAGGAATACAAATCCTATATTTACAACGATAAATTACAAATTTAACTGTCGCAATACGATGGCACAAAGCCCACACGACTTCAATGAAACACGTATCAGCGCGTGTGCCAACGCGATCGGGATCAACTGAGCGTTGCTATCGTCATCTTGATAAGGGTACCGTTTACTTTTGCATATCGGAGGTTGTATAAGATTTTGTAAGGTTATATTGTTCGCCCCCGCGCGTGTGACCTATTGTTGTTTGATGTTGTATTTTATTATGTTCATTATTGTTTATTTGTTAATTGATTATGAATGACTGCCTCGTGGTCTCGCGGTACAAGTATGTGCCGTGCGATCTAGAGGTCCTGGGTTCGATTCCCGGGTCGGGCAAAGTGTTATTGGGTTTTTCCATTAGGAAATTCTCGGTAACAGCACGGAGTCTGGAAATGTGCCCGAAAAACGGCAATAGGCTCGCCACCTATTACGTGGGACTGATACATACTTGGCGAAATGTGGGTGCAGAAATGCATCTCTGCTTACCCCTTAAGGGAATACAGGCGTGAGTTTATGTATGTATGTATTATGAATAAGCTCGCTAATAATAATAAATAATATTTATTTACGTAAAAACACAGCTAGTTACACACAATCACAGTGGTGACCAAACTAAGCTAAGCTTGTATCTTGGGCGTTATTAAAATCTAAAGACAGTTGGTTCGATCTCCGCACCGAGAGAATTAATGCAATTTTGTAATTAACTTAAGTTTGTTCTGGGTGTTAGGGAGTATCAGGTATGTCGGAGGCTCCGGTCGTGATATGCTTTTCGTCTTTTGCCATAGTCTTACTTCAGGACAGACATCCCGCATATTCGACCTTGAGATCGATCGGCATAAAGGTGCCGCGAGACCACGAGACAGTCCGATTAGAGGTAGAGCGTATGAGAGACTACGAGACATTACAGGGGCCCTTATTTTATTGACGCCAATAATACCTGGAGATTTGTTTTAATTAGCAACAGTATTTCTGACTGTCTGAGACAAAAACTCCAAACCCCAGTTAAATGGAGACATTGATACTGCAGTTTAAGTTGTCTCTAAAGTTGCCCTACTTCTACTATTAACAAGATTATTTTCTGCGTATCCGTATATCGTTTTCCTTTCTGCATATCGAATATAGTCGTAATTTTCCTCCATTCATTAAGTTGGCGAGGATGAATCATCGTTCATAGCTTTCCGAGCAATAAAAAGTATTTGTCGCGAATATTTGTTGGAGCATTTTTACGATTTCACCACGCCGCGAACGTCGTAATGGTTCCGGGAAGGCGGCACCGACGGGGGAATAACCGGATCGATAAAAATGACTTGTTTTTTTTTTTCAAATAGCATATATAGTAATGCTTAATGCGTTTTGCTAATCCTTATTTAGATTGGCGTATATGAGATTATTAGTTATTAAGATGTCAGATTAGTAGCCTTCCTGTTGCTTATTTTGGACTCAGTATAGATATTAATTCGGTGGGTCGCGCTTGCAATCTTCGTAACAGCCCAAACGTTTGTGTCATCTACAAATGTTTTTGTTAGATACAGGTTTATTTGGATCATGCCTAGCGTACAGGCTGATAATAAATAAATACACCCAACAATCACATACATAGTTCTGACCCCACACATTAAGACACGAGTCTTGCGTCGTGGGTATCAGAAACTACGAGAGACTTTTCGGTCTCACAAACACCCAGACCCGAAACAAATGTTATGTCTCGGTGCGGGGATCGAACCCGCGGCCTCTCATTTCGCAAGCTGACACTATAAAACTAATCAATTCAAGTCTGACACACTTGGTTTAATTCTATGTATTTATGCATCAAGATATAAATAAACTAAACAAAGATAAGAAATTTACATATCCTCTAATCTCACAGCTCGATATGAAATGCAATGAATCACGGGGCTATCAATGACACGCACGATGGGAACCGCCAACAATCGCCCATCGCATCCGATAGCTTTATCTACTTCACGCAAGTTATCTACTTAACGTTACAGTACATAAATACTTGCCCACGCGCCCCGTCCGACCTGTCCCTACGACGGTGAAAGCTATTACCAACAAGATAACATACAACGCTGTGTAATCTCACCTTGTAATTCCGCTTGAGTTACTGTTGAATTCATTACGTCTGACTTTATGTCTTCGGTTGTGTTTTTCATGTAGTTTCGGTAAAATCATCATATAGCACACATGAAGCTATCCAAAATGAGTAACAAGTAGGGAGTGATTACCACACTACGCTTAAAAGATCAAGGATATAAGTAGGAGGGAATATGCAGGCTGCTAAACCTCAATCAATTTTATAGAAAAGCGTCATCATTTTTATAGATATTTGTGATGTTTTTGGCTCGTTTCGAAGTGGTACAAAACGCGGATGCTTTTGACATAGGATAGAAAAGGTAAGCTTGAGTAGCTTAAAAATACTCAGGTCTATATCCTTGGAGATGTAATCAGAGATTCAATACCACACACACTTCGCCAGCTGTGTTCCATCATGTCATTGAGAGAGAGCTTTTGTCCTTTTTCGGGCCCATATCCAAATTGTTTAAAGGAGTGAATTACGTAATGAAAGTGAATCTAATCGATTCTATAGCCTCTAGATCGCACAACACAAGTTTTGTGGTGTAGTTGCTATTTCTAACAACACCACAACTGTTGAAGCTAGTTAGTGTTCAACATTCCGCGCCATTCTATACTATTTGGATCACTCTGCGTCTAACATCAGGCTCTACGTGTGCGGTCGCGGTTTGACTATAGTAATTTGACTAAATTAAAATACCGAGGTGTTGATTACCATAAAAAATGTATCTGTCGAAGGCTAGGAGTGCATCGGGTCGATTGTACGTAGGTGGACAGCACATAAACGCTTTCACTCGAGTGACAATATGAGGCGCGAGCGTATCGCTAATGTATCTCATCACCACAGTAAATGACACGTCGCGCGCACTTGTGACTCAATGTGTAACTGTTGACAATGATTTTATGTGATTAAATAAGGTTAGATTTATTATATTTTGGGATACCAATAGATTTTGAACTGCATAGGTAAGTGTTTTTTGTTGTTAGGTGAGCCTGTTTGCATCTGATTTCGAAGAGGCCAAGATAAAATATTAGCGCTCAATTTATTCCTTCAAAAGGTAATGTTTTAAAGCATAGCCCATTGGTTTAATAAGTGAAAAAGGTCGTCGAGTGGTTTACCAAAAGAAGTTATATTATAATTATGTATTTAAATTCGCTGTGGTCATTTGCCGGCGATCAGCTACTACGTAACTACACACATTTTGGTTAAAAAAATATTCTTGTTTTTAACAATGGAACGGCAAAGATAAGCCTTATCTGATGGTGAGTGTACTGTGGTCCAAACAGCATCAAAAGGCTGTCAGTTGTCACTCAAAAAATATCTGAAAATCCCATATCTCACTATGAGTTGTGGCTGTATGAAAGTGTAATAGTATGTTTCAACACAGAACTTCCATCAATTGATTATGTGTTTTTTGCTTAAAAATATTAATGTATAAAACGAGCGAATGTAAATTTTTGCATTGTCCTCGAGAGTTTTCGCCGAATTTGATTACCGCAGCACCGCTAATCGGCTTGAAATTTTTTTCGTGTTTCGGAGTAAATATGTGAATACAATAAATGTGTTGCGTCATCAGCGTTGTTGAATCGAAGGTCAAGGACGACTTCAAGGTGTTCGAAGTAGTTAAAATTAAAATAAAATATGGACTATGACCGGTGTTTGGTTGACACAGTTTAATAGTTTTGGAGGAAACTGCGTTTTACTAAGCTAGTGAGCAGGCCCGCCGCAAGCAGGCGGCACTTCCAGTGGGGCGCCAAATCGAGCGATTCACAATGTAATTCAAGTCATTGTTATAATACCCACCCTACTTTACAAGAAAGTTGATACAACAATGTTTTAGGTAACCTCCTTTTTTTTGTTTTTTTTATTTTTATTGTAAGGTGTAGGGCGTTATAATCGGATTTGCACGCGGGCGTTGAAGAAGCGCGGCGGGGCGGGCCTGCTAGTAAGTGAGAGTACACACACTGTCAATCTGAAGGTGGCGTGCTCGATTTCTTCTATTCATCATCATCATCATCAGCCCATATACGTCCCACTGCTGAGCACGGGCCTCCTCTACAACTGAGAGGGTTTAGGCCTTAGTCCACCACGCTGGCCTAGTGCGGGTTGGCGGACTACACACCTAAGAAATTCCTACGAACATTTAGGTGTGCAGGTTTCATCACGATGTTTTCCTTCACCGTTAAAGCAAGTGATAATTCATTGTGAATACACACATAACTTCGAAAAGTCAGAGGTGTGTGCCTGGGGTTTGAACCTGCGACCGTCGAAATGCTCGACCACGCGCCTAAACCTCGAGGCTATCACTGCTTATCTTCTATTGCTTAGTACTATATGACAGCCCCGTGGCGCAGTTAGCTAGACACCGGCTTGTTAAACGCGAGGCCGCGAGTTCGATCCCCGCACTGAGAAGCATTTTTCTCGCTTTATTTGTACGCTTTATTTATTTAACTATTTCCGGGTACATATATACATACGTATCTTTATCCCTCTTTCGCAGTAAAGTTACAGTGAAGCATTTATATATGAGCATGTAACTTACAGAAGCTATTAGCCTCGTCGGCTACTTATATTTTTAATCCTGTTAACTTAATAAAGCTAAGCGAGACGACAAAAGAAAATCAGACATAAGTCTTTATTATACTTCATTTGGCAATAATGGAGTTATGAATTTTTCTACACTCAATTAAATGGATAAATTCACGGTGAAGGAAAACATAACCTGTACACCTGTTCTTAGGAATTTCTTAGGTGTGTAGTCTGCCATCCCGCACTAGGGCAGCGTGGTGGACTAAGGCCTAATCCTTCTCAGTTAGTACAGAAGGCCCGTGCCCAGTAGTGGAACGCATATGGGCTGATGATGATGAATCAAATGTAACGTATGATTGATGCCTCACTAGCCGTCGGTAACAACATATTATGCCCTCAGTTACCGAAAAACATCGCTTAAAAACTCGGTCTCATTCATGTTGGATATTAGGGCGGTGCGGCATTGACGGCGCGGCGTCACACACCGTGTTCGTTATCTGTAGTGGTTCGTTACGCGGAGCTTGCAAAAGGCGAGCGACAAAGACCGCGCGCCCTACCGGGGTTGCCGGTGGTTTCGAGCGAAAGCGCCGGAAAGCCGGTCAAAACCCTTCGGTGTGTGAAAAATAGATGAGTGTCAAGTGTTGTGCTGATTTTAGCGGTAAGTAAAGACGGGTCTATGCGGTAATAACTTGGTGAATTTGTTTTTTGGTGTGATGCGATTTGAGATAAGTCGGTGAGATGCCATTTGAAGAAACGAAGTTATACATGCTCCGAAAACTGCGTATTTGAGTCTAGGACTAGATATGTCATAATGTTTGAAGTGTATTAAATCGTATTTCAGCGTGGTGAAATAAAGCCTCATATCGATCTAAAACTTAGTAGCTCTATGAACGGTTGACGTACAAGATATATCACAAATATAAGTGCCTACATATACTTACTAAATGTATCGTATGAGATAGAACACATATACTAACTAACACTGCACCAAAAAAGCTAAAGATATTTAAAAAAAACACTGATTTATACGAGAGGCCCACGAGATTTGCGATATGAAACAGGCATATAAAAATATATAATATGTATATCGCGTGGCAACCCCTCTCACCTCCGGACACGGCGCGTTTGCGGCCAGCGCAGGTCTTTAGTATTTATGACGCAGCGGTCTTTACTATTTAGGAAGGAGCGGCGCGGAACCGGCTGTTTCCTCTCTATAATAGCGGCGACAAGTGTTTGCAGCTCTCAGCCTATTCGAGAATTCGTAGCAGTTGCCATCTGGTAGATATTATTTTTATACACAAAGACTTTGTGTTGCATAAGGTTTTGGAGTCAGAGAGTGACATTTAAGGAGGTTGTGATATCAGTATTGAATTTTATTTGTGTTGATTTAAGGGGAAAAATTAAATGAAACAAAAACCACGATTTATGTTTTGTTTAATTAATTATCATTTTAAGCGACGTTCGTTGCTATGACTGTTTGCAATGTTTTGTACACGTCAACGATCCTATTTGCAGTTTCTGTGTTTTGATATTTGTTTTTCAATAATTTGCCTTACATTTGAAGTTTGCTGCGACTGCCTCGTGGTCTCGCGGTATAAGTATGTGCCGTGCGATCTAGAGGTCCTGGGTTCGATTCCCGGGTCGGGCAAAGTGTTATTGGGTTTTTCCATTAGGAAATTCTCGGTAACAGCACGGAGTCTGGAAATGTGCCCGAAAAACGGCAATAGGCTCGCCCCCTATTACGTGGGACTGATACATACTTGGCGAAATGTGGGTGCAGAAATGCACCTCTGCCTACCTCTTCGGGGAATACAGGCGTGAGTTTATGTATGTATGTATGTATTTGAAGTTTATAACCTAGCTTAACACATTGCGTAGTTTTTATCCCGGGAAAATTTTACGCTACTGAGAACAGATCTTCGGTTTTATCCTACTTACACATTGTTGTTGTGTCTTAGTGCAATTCTGAATTCTATGAATTGTGGACAGTAGTCTGTAATCAATTTTTAATGAACTCTTACGTCAGTAATTTAAACTGAAAGTTCCGTCTTTCGAAAGCACAATTTGCTCGCAAAAATACCTTTCGAAATTTGAAAGGAGCACCTCTTACTCGCTATTCTCCATGACAGCGTTCACCTTTTGTTTTGATGTGCATTAAGCTATAAACTCAGTGAGTCACGCCGAAGCTTGAGTCAGCGAGCCATCGGCATGGACCGTTCGATTTATGGGTTCGAGAACATGTACTCGCGCCGAGATAACGCTTGACATTCAACCAGCCGGTTTGTGAAGTTGAACGTGTATAATCTTTAGTTTGAAAGTGTTTTATTTGTATTGGTCATTTGTGTATCAGGTAATTGTGTCAACCAGAGCGATATCGGCGTTTTATTCACAGCTTCTCGGTCTGTAGAATTCGTAGAGTGTGGACGTTCTGATCTAGGATGGTCTTACATACGTCTTATTTTTGTAACATTGTTAGTTAAATAGATCTTCATATTACTTTATACAGATTACACTACATAATAAGTTAATATATGTAGTAGTATAGTAACAAAGTTATCTTATTGTGAGTGCGAGTTGGCGGTCAGACGTAACAATTAATTACGAGTAAACACGTAACACACCTGTGACTTTTCGAAGTTATGTGTGTATTCGCAATGAATTATCACGTACTTTAACGGTGACGGAAAACATCGTGATGAAACCTGCACAGCTAAAAGTCCTTACTTACACCTAAAAGGCCTGCGTGGTGCACTAAGGCCTAAACCCTCTCAATGGTAGAGGAGGCCCGTGCCCAGCAGGGGGACGTATATGGGCTGATGATGATGAAACGCGTAACATCGAAATCTTTATAAAGAGGTCTCGACACAACGTATGCCTCACTCGAACAGCTCATATTAAAAAATCTAATGCTACTTGACAGTCATAGATTCTGTCATCTAAATACAGTACCGAGATGCGCAATCCACGTGTTCGTACAGGCGTCGCCGTGATTGTTTCGCTCTGTGCGATTGTTTTGTTCAATGCAATGGGACGACGTGACTGGAACCCGAAACGACATCACGTCGGGAGGTGTCCCGATCGAAGCCCACGATTATTTGTACCGCTTTTATCTGACGCATGAATAATTTATTAATTATGTGGTTCCTGATAGGCACACTCTGAGATCTCTTATCAATGAGGAAAGGTTTTGGTATTTACTTTTGCGGTGCAAGATATGGTGCCGTCAAACCGAATTCCCTGAATTACTAAGTGCCATACTTACTACGACATCACAATGCCAAATTATTGGAATTTTCAATTCTCTGTGAAATGCTATTATTGTAGATTTGGTGATCGAACATTATCTCGAGGTTTTTGATAGAAAAGAGTAGATTGATGTCTTGTCTGGTGGCTACTTCGTATGTGACTGTGTATAGATAGACATAAGTCCTTTTATTGCGAACTCTGGATACATATCATGATGAATTTTCATCACAATGACCTTCACAAGTATATCACATTCAGGGACTCTGTAGTTTGTACAATTAGTTGTAGTTTGGTATATTTTTTTTTAAAGTAAGAAGTGACGATTGGGATCCTTTGGGGCCATATTGCACTCATTATAAATAATTTTTAACGTCCACGGAACCCAAAATATTATAATTTAAACTTTAACATAGCTTCAAAAATAAGCTCCGCTTCAATTTAAAGTTAGCAATATATGAAAACGGCAAAACCAATAAAGCCAAACTCGTCGGAACAATCAGCGCACATTAACTCCATATCTGAATGGTATTGCCTCCAATGTGCCATTAAGAGAGCGATTGGCGCGATCGGGCCCGCGTCGGTCGCCATTGTGTGCCGACAAAAGGAACGGCAAAGAAAAATTTGGCTTCAATTTCACTGCAAAGGATTGCTTTTTTATATGGCCTGTGAACGTAAGGATTGTATGTGATTGGTTGTGAAGTAAAAGCTATGTCCTGTAAACTTCAATTACATCAAGGATATCGGACAGTTCTTTTTAGGAATACCAAAAACCTATTATAATAACAATAAAACATGTCATTATAAAAAAATATTTAATTCTATGCTAGTTTTTTTTCTGTTATCTTACGTTATCGAAGGTTTCTGGATAAAAAAATATAATATTTTTTAGTAACTTGTAGCTCTATGTCGGAACATTTCGGCAATAGTAATTAGGGTATAGTTTACATTCAGACTTGTCGTTATCAAAACACCCAGATTTAATTTGACAAAATCTATATTCTACGTGTTTAGTCCTATGCCAAGCGCATAGAAACAAAGCTACATATATCAGCTTAAGCCTAGAAATCAAACCACATCCAAAGTCTGCCTTACACCCATTTATGTCTTAATTATTTGTCTCGGAACGGATCATCGCCGAGAGAAAGTAATTCCGTCGCGGCGGTACAGTTTATTTCATTGGAATCGCTCGATTGTTCCCAACAGATGAGTCAGATGTGAGGCGGCAGTTCCATTCCGAGAAATGATTAAAGGTAGTCCACATTGCTGTGTGAAATTCAATTACATTCCTTCAAAACCTTCTGCGCTTTGCCGATTCGATTGTTTTTTGTTTCATGGTACAAAGGTTTCTGTTGTATTTATTGACTCATGATGAAGGTTTGTCTATGTTTTATGTTAGCTTATACATATCATATTTTGGGTTTGAAACGAGAGGGTTCAATCCCTACTCTGATACAAATGTTTGTTTAATCCACAAATGTTTTTTTCCGGTCTGGGTGTTTATGAGACCGAAAAGTCTCTCGTAGTCTTACAAGGGAACATAGTAGTTATGTTTTGTACCTATATGCTTTCGAATGTCAGTAGGTACTGTTGCCGTGAATATTAAATGAATTTCAATTGCAAATTACGTTGATTAAATTTATGTGTAGGAAAATGGAACGTATAGCTTTTCAATGTTTAGTAAATATTGTATTGTGTTTTCAATATTCGAGGCTAAACTGCCAGTAATTAATAAATATTACTGCATTATCAGAGTTATCTGTTAATTTACACAAATGTTAATTTAAACATCATTTTAATTACTGCCATTTAAATTATTTAAGCTACATTTTGATTACATTTTAAGAAAATACCAATTATAAATTTCCCAGTGTATGTAGAATTTATAACTGAAACACTGGTTCTATAAGCGACCAGCGTTTGCTTATAGATGTATGCAGTCATAAAAGCGAAGAATTATAACACAGCTGTTTCTCCAACATTTCGCATGTTACTCAAATCATCGCCGGTTTAAAATCCATTTGTTTGCCAACATTGTTTGATAAGTAAGAGCTGGAAGCCCTTCCATGTCTATATGTCTTTACGTGCACGGCAATAAACATGGTAGTTTATTGGACGGCTTGAGTTTCATTCAGCGCACTCCGCTCGAGTGTATTGACAGATTGCCAGATGTGCACTTGACTCCTCTCGTCAAGTCATAGTGTATGTCAGGCGCGCGGAACGGCCACGTTGCAAATCTACGTAGCTATACCCTGCGTAAAAGTTAGATATTTTCTAGCCTCTATTTTGTTATTAATCAACAAAATAGGTCCTTTAGATTTTAAAAATAGTGTTATTGGGTTTTTGGAATTTGGAAATTCTCAGTAGCAGCACGGAGTCTAGAAATGTGCCTGAAAAACGGCAATAGGCTCGCAGCCTATTACGTGGGACTGATACATACTGTACATACATAATACATAGCAGTGATGGCCTCGAGGTTTAGGCGCGCGGTCGAGAATTTCGGCGGTCGCAAGTTCAAACCCCAGGCACACACCTCTGACTTTTCGAAGTTATGTGTGTATTCACAATGAATTATCACTTGCTTTAACGGTGAAGGAAAACATCGTGATAAAACCTGCACACCTAAAAGTTCTTAGGAATTTCTTAGGTGTGTAGTCCGCCAACCCGCACTAGACCAGTGTGGTGGACTAAGGTCTAAACCCTCTCAGTTGTAGAGGAGGCCCGTGCCCAGCAGTGGGACGTATATGGGCTGATGATGATGATGATACATACTGGACGAAATGTGGGTGCAGAAATGCACCCCTGTCTACCCCGTCGGGGAATATAGGCGTAAGTTATTGTAAAATTAAGTTATTAGCGAGAAAAATAATCTTTGCAATAAAAATGTATTTTTGAAGAACTGTCGAATCGCATAAAATTTCACTTGATTTTAATTAGAAATTTCATTTATTTCATAAGAACATAATCAAGAGTTTTTTATGTCTTCTTTTATGACATGGAATCGCGTTTTTTTGGCTTTAACACTTCGTGACTAATAATGAAGTCGTAATGGCCGTTCTCATACTGATAGTGTCGGCTTAAAAAGCACACAGAAGTTTAATAACATGAGTAACAAAAAAGCTTTCTCTTTAATTTAAGTGGGTATTTTATTGCCTTTTGTTCGTTTAAAAAGGACTGTCCAATTAAGATTGACAGCTCCGTGGCGCAGTTGGCTAGATACCAGCTTGCGAAAGGAGAGGCCGCGGGTTCGATCCCCGCACCGACCGAAAAGTGTCTCGTAGTTTCTGATACAGAAGACTTGTATCTTAATGTGGAGTTAGAACTATGTATGTGACTGTTGGGTGTATTTATTTATTATAAGATTATAACAGTACATGAATATAATTTGTATATAAACGTTAGTATGTAGCGATAGGGGGACAAAAATACACTCGGTGCCGCGAGACCAATGAGGCTGTCTTATCTAATACCAGCTGGCACAGTTGTACCACGATGCTTGAGATTGAATACATGTCTCTTAAGTCTAAAGGAACACGGCTGTGTTACTGATAAGTTGCATCTATACTAACATTGAAAATGTGAAAGTAACTTTCTGTATTTCGATATATACGAGTAATAATAATAATAATTTGTGTAATTTTTGGCATGGAGAAATATGGTTCCTTGAGAAAGGACAAAGATTACTATTGTTTTATGGAATTGTGCTCCTCGTAAGCCTGACTGCTGTCCGGATATTCTGTAATCACAGTTTTCCTATAACACAATTTTTTAAAAGATCTCACACGTTTATCCGCTTCTGTAAATATAAATGAAAACAAAAATTATTTACATAGTCTTCATGATTATGAAGGCATAGCATAAAGAGAATAAATGAAACATGTTGAATGTATAACTAATTACGTTAAGGTCATTGTAAATTCGAAACGCAGCCGCACTGTCTATGCAGTTAATGCGATACCAGCTGCTCAAATAGGACCATTCAGTGTCTCGCGGTCCGATAATTAAATTCCGCTGTCTACCGCCGCCCCGAGTCCGTTTGTAAGGGCTATAAGGACTTAGTTAGCAATGTAGAAATGAAGACTTCAATAGTAGGACAGTGTTCGGTAGACGCTATATTAGTTTGCATGAAGCCAAAAGTAACAAGTTCCAGAGCTGGGCTCGAGCCTCTGTATGTATTTTGGTGTAATGTTGCTTAATTAAATTCGTGTTCTGATATAACAATTTCCTTTCGAAAAACTCAAAGGAGTCCACGTGCTTTTTGCTTCCCCACAAATGCGTGAAAACTATTTAAAAGTACCTACCAATACTAAATTTCTTTGGTTAGATATGTGTCTTAACTCGGAACCGACGACTGCAGTGAAAATGTAGAATAAATAGACCATCGGACACTTTTGGACGTTGCGAGCAATTAATAATCCGTAATATGGCCGATATCACCTATTTTTGGTTGTACTTCTAGTAAATATAGCCGCCTGAAAATAGAAACGAAATAACATTTAAAATTTATGACGTTTCTTATACAAACTGCGAAATACATGAACGCTTAATGCCATAATTTAACTTTCGTGCTTAGTCTTAACAACGGCGGGTTTAATACCACCTAAAATCCAGTTCAAATTGACCTCCCAGTTTCGGAGAGGTCCCGTCGCGGCTCTCACGAATTGTATAAAAGAAGGGCGGGTGGTAGATCGTGTTACGCTGGTCTTTGAAATAGCAATTACCAGTCACAGCAGACCCCCGGCGTTCGTTGAGCTCGCCGTCGAACGTCCATCATTTCCATAAGAGAGGGGGAGCGCGGTAGCTCATCGGCGAGGGGTAGGTTGAGTGGTTCGGAGCTTAGCGCGCAGCCTCCGTGGTATCGAGCGACCCCGCCCGGCGGCCACGTGCTTCATTCACCGCCACACAGTACTAGGGCTGATACGTCGCGATAACCTGGAAAACATGAAAATATTTGAATTGTGAAAAATTTTGATTTCTTAGGTATGTATGACTATGCCAGCGTGGTGGAAATCCCTCTCAGTTGTAGAGACTGCCTGTTCCCAGCAGTGGGACGTATATGGACTGATGATGATGATTTGGATTGTACTCAAAATAGTTTAGATTGCAAGGGCTTCTAAAACAAGATGAGACAGTCAAATAATAATACAATTGTGTCCAACCTGAACAACTGAAATAGTGCTGTGATAATTTGTTAAACATTTCAACATTGTACCGATTTTTCCTAGGAAGTCAAGAAAACTAGGCGTGGACTACACCACTGCCCCATGTTTTCAGTTCATTTTTATTCCCTTAAATGCTCATCCCATGATTAAACCTTAAGCCTTATTGTACTAAATGGATCGTTTTGAACACCTGAATGCAGTAGACAGTATTTTGTATCCTATCGCCAACCCTGGAGCATCACACCACGTGTGTCCGACAATAGTATCGAACGATACGTGTAGTAGAAATAAAAATAGATGTTTTCCATCCACTCGTTTACTATAGCGTGTGACGTAACACAACGGAGTTTATTCCTAGCGCGAATGTCTCCCATTGAGTATGAAACTGATACTGATATTTCCGAAAGCCTCTGGTGCAGTTGTTAGACCTCTTCGTTATTAAATCCTCGCTTGCTAAATGTTATTGTTTATTTCACATCTGGACTTTTGTGACTCTGTAAATTCTCCCGGGTTTCTGCTATGACAGGAGGCTTGCATCTAATTGTGGGTTTTGAGCTCCGTATGTGGCTGTTGGGTGTATTTGTATTTTCTTGTTTATAACATGTTTGTCTACTGCCAGATAATCATATATTTCAGTGTTTTGCCAGTTATCTTCCTAGATCTGCCTTTAAATTTGCTGTCAGTGGGTGTCAGTCATGTGTCAACCTGGATGGGTGTCAGGTTTGTTGTCTCCAAATTTTCAGCTGATGAAGCAAGTGGGTGTTCTACATGTCAGCGACTGCAGCGCTGGATAAGGCACTTAACGTTTAAAATTAATGAACACTGCCCGACACAGACAGTTTTTAATGAATCGCACTACTACTACTACTACTTTGGACTAATTCGCACATTGATTTCTGAACAGTGAATTTTCTTATAAGCTCAATAGGTGACTAGATTCGTCAATTGCGCTGGATTGTTCTTGGGTTTGATTCCGGCGGCGGGCAATGTTTTATAGGGTTCTTTTGTATCAAAATTCTCAGTAGCAGCAAAGAACCTGGAAATGTGATCGAAATTCTCGCTACAAACTTGCTTCCTGTTACGTCGAACTTCAATCAAAACAAGCGAAACTTAGGGTCGGAAATGCACTTAGGATTACACCTTTGGGAAAAGGCGTAAGTGTACATATGTACTATGAATAATTGTTTTCCCGTAACATTTGAAAGGAAACCTTGATGAATTCCGGTGCCAATTGTGTTTGTATGCAACTTACTAAGTTTTCATTTCATTGGCTGTATACTAAAATGAGCATAAACAATGCGAGTTTTCAAATAAACAAAGGAAAATACAACATTTTTTTGAAGCCTCGCAAACATGTACATTATTGTAAACATCATTTGAATAAAGCTGCGTTTCTCAAACGAACACCTACAAGCTAACATTACAAAAAAATAAAAAGAAACTGTTTCCCCATTTCACAATGCGTCAAACGTATCTCGCACATTGTTGGCGCGAGTCGGCGCGGCGCGGCTTCATTACGACCATAAACTGGTACATATCTGACACAGTTCCATTTTTTATTATTGTCTCTGGGCACGCATGCGTCCCTCCTACTCGGCTGTGAGGAAGTGATTAATATTCACAGACCCTTGTGCAATAATTGTATATAGCGGCTTTGGTGTGTTAAACATTTTGTGTACCAGTGTCACCAGTCATGTCATCATGAGCCCATAGACGTCCCACTGCTGGGCACGGGCCTCCTCTACAACTAAAATGGTTAAGGCCTTAGTGCACTACGCTGGTCAAGTGCGGGTTGGCGGACTACAAACCTAAGAAATTCCTTAAAACCTTTTAGGTGTGCAGGGTTCCTCACGATGTTAAACCTCGAGGCCATCACTGCTTGTGTCACCAGTACGATCTATCATATTTTAATCCACTCCTGAGTATAGGCCTCCTCCATTCTACACTTTTCAATCCAGAGGTCAGGTATTTTTTTATTAGGAATTCACATTGGAAGTACCTCGAGTTTCGACCGAAAACTCCATGAGCTCGTTCCGTATTACAATTTAAAACACGTGTGGCAAAAAGGAGTGTAGAGATGTATCTCTGCCGACACCTTGGGTGTTATTTTATATACTATGGGTGCATATCAGTTCATATTGGTGGTATACGTATTGCCATTTGCTTAAGATGTCACGACTTGTCATTTGTTTGACTTCATCTCGAAGTTAGCCAATATCGACTCGATTTAAAGTTAAATGAAATTTCTGGTACTGGTGTTCAAACCCTGGACAGTCAAACTCTAATAGTATAGTAAATAGGTGCAGCATTATGAGTTCATTATCGAAGATTCCATAATTCATCTAAACATTTTCGTTATGACCGTTCGAATTGCAGTTGCTTTGTGTTCAATGCAATTACTTTAAACCGGGAACAAGAAACTCTTTTTGGGGAGTTTAATGGTGCACTTAGTAGTGTGCTATAACTACAGTTAATTGTGCTGTGGAACAAGAGAACCGAGACAAATGTTGATGTGGTCTACAGAGGTATTGTTTCGAAAACTGATGCTGTGAGTCAGTGAAGTTTCTTTTAGCTTTTTTAATTCAAGACTGAAATAATAATAAATAATAAAATGATAAATAAATACACCCAACAGTCACATACACAGTTCTGATCCCACACTAAGATACAAGTCTTGTGTCGTGGGTATCAGAAACTACGAGAGACTTTTTTGGTCTCACATACACCCAGACCCGAAACAAATATTTGTGGATCACACAAACATTTGTCTCGGTGCGGGGATCGAACCCGCGGCCTCTCGTTTCGCAAGCTGGTGTCTAGCAATCTGCACTGGATTCGTAACTTGGTAAACTTAATTTGCGTTATTGGAAATAACAATAGTTATGATTTTGAAATTTAAATTTGATTTTATTAAGAGTTGATACAGAGGAAAATTGTTGAAAGATTAGTTTTGCTTTATACTGACACTGGATAATAGTATAGTACAGTGCTATCCAAATATAGATAGCATCAAGTGGTAAGAGACTCCCAAATCTCGTCACTCACACATATATGAGGCTAAGTTAAAAATTGTAGTGCACTTTCTTCATGATTCGATAGCTAATAAGCAAAATTTGGTAAATTATTCCTTCCTCAGGAAATTTTCAAGGATTTTTCTCGCAGCTTAAGTTTTATATAATAAGCAAGTTAATAGTTTTCAACCTTCAGATATGTTAGTATCTGAATTTTTAAACACAGTTGGACCTTGGAGAGACAGGCGGGCGATGGCGACAAAACTCGAGCACTCGCGCTGAGCTCGTTAGTCGTCGGTTTCTCTTTTAATGACTCGCCCGAATTAATACGTCGGCCGCGGGGAAGGCTGTAGTCTGAGAACGACTAATGGCAACATTCTACATTCCGCCTGAACTTACTGACAGTGTGACCTGAATCGGAGATACTAATGCTTCTTTGCTGAGATTTAAAACTACAGCTAAGACCAGTCTTTTGTTAGTTAGTTTAGCTAGTTGTTTGTAGAGCGTATGGCAATTTTTTTTTTGTTTTTTTTTTAAAGGTTACTTAATTTCTAAAGATTAATAATAATAAGAATAAGCCTCTTTAGAACACAAATAGATTTTGTTTGCTTTCGGCTAAGCATAATAACAACACAGCATTTGGCATGTGAGCTGCTATCCATATAGACTACGAAGTTGTGAGAGATCTTTCAAGACAGAGTATTTAAAAGCTTGATAAGTAGTGATGGCCTCGAGATTTAAGCAAGTGGTAGAGAATCTCGACGGCCACGGGTTCAAACCCCAGGCACACACCTCTGACATCGAAGTTATGTGTGTATTCATAATGAATGAAATTAACGGTGAAGGAAAAATCGTGATGAAATTTCTTAGGTTTGTAGTCCGCAAACCCGCACTAGCCCAGCGTGGTAGACTAAGGCCTAAACCCTCTCAGTTGTAGAGGAAGCCCATGTCCAGTAGCGGGACGTATATGGGCTGATGATGATGATGAAGGAGCGGTTGGTTACCATTCTAATAAAATGGTCTATTTTATTACCCAAAATTCCGTTTATATCCATATTAAAAATCATATTAATTGAGCAAGCGGTTACGGCGTGAAAGCGTACAGATAGACTTAGTTACTTTCGCATTTATAACAATAGTATTAAAGTGTATTATTATTTTTATTAAGTTGTACTCGCAACATTTTATTATGATATACGCTGTAAAGAACAATGAACTCTTTGTAGTTAAATTGTTTACGTTACGTTCGAAGCATGTGTTTGTTGTTCGCTTTTGATGTTCTTTATTATATTTTTAGTCGAAGTGTGCTCAATGTGAGTTACGATGGGGTTCCCCGATTATTTATAGATGGTAATACATGTATGACGCGTAATGTATTATGTAATTGTCTCGTATTTGAAGTTGGTAATATGTTTTAAAAAAAACTTATGTTTGCAGCACTATTGCAGCTTAATACTGTTTCATTCTGAGATTGTTGAAGGCATTGCAATGTATTCCCTACTTATTTATTCATTTTTTAAAGCATTGAAGTATATTAACAACTGAAACTAATTAAGTGTTAAGATAATCACAAAACAGACCACCATCACTAAAGGTCTATTATTCTATTTTTTATTATTCATGAAGTTTTGTAGCCCGTTTCCCTTTAAAGCCATTTCGCAAGTCCAAGCAGGAGAAGTCATGGGCAGTAGGTATGCTAATAAATGTTTGATGTATTGTTGATATTTTCTATGATATAGTCTAGTATGTGACTTATTAAGGGCATAGCGTGTCGAAGAGGATGTGTGTCAGTGCCAAACAACGACATGTCCCCGATATGGCTGTCAGCGTTGTATTATTTATTGTGAATGTACGACAGTGATCCGTTTAGTTATAATGGTTGTAATGTATTTGCTCGGTTTGTCGATCTACTTGGGCCCTGTAAATAACATTGCTAGTTGCAGGCCCCCTATGCCAGGGTTTCTCAAAGTGGGGCTCGCCATTCGAAGGCAGGGGGTTCGCGACAAGATATACGTAATAGTGACTTGATGCCTAGCAGGCACGTGCGACCCACATAGAGGCGAGCGCTCGACTGAATTCGTCAGTCAGATTTAAGGTTTAAAATTGTCCGAAATTACTCCTAAATTTGATTACATTTGCGACAAGAAACAAGCATAGCCCGAAACCATACATACCATATAAAACCCGAAGTTTGAGAAACCCTGCCCTATGCGGTTCAGAGGAGGTTTAGAGTATGCTGGCCTCGTGTACGAGTATATCGTAATATATAAGATTTTTTGTAGAAATTAAAGTTGCACTCTATTTTTCTCAAACTATCCATGATGTTATTATTTTATCTTATGCTAAATATACTATACATGATAAACTGTCTGCTGTGGAAATGTGGAGTCTGCTACTCTAAACTGCTCACGAATTTGAATTTTAGAATCATCTTAATTGTTCCAGGGATCGTTTTACCGGGAAGACTGTACCCTTTTGCAATACGTAAAGGCGGTAACCAATAAAATCCGATGAAAATTCAAAACGTGCCTATTATTAATTGAAATTTGAAATCGTTCGTTCCAAAAACATTCGTCTATTACGCAACAGACATAAAAACTAAACAGTGGCATTGAAGACGTCAATCACTGTTAATGTTTTCACACTCGACGAAATTACTCCTGTCTGTCACTCCACTGCGAACGGTACAAACTTATTGTTATACCATAACTACTTTGAGATACTATTATAAAGTAATGTTTAATTATATATTTTTTAATAGTTAGTAGAATGTCGGCGTGTCGTAGTCAGCAATACCCTATTGGTTAAACCAATAAAGTTTTTAGGAGTGAAAGATTTTTCTCAGAATTCTAATTTTCTTTTTTAAAAGTCCAAACCCAATAGCGAGCAGGGTCATGGGTTAGAAACTGATTCTCGTTTAATGTATGTATACATATATACTTTTTGTCTACAGAATTCTATGTGTTTTGTAATTATTTCGATTGATACACTTCCAATCGCCGGACACGGCTCTATTGGAGGTAGGTAATAACTGAGAAATTTCGCTTTTCGTCATTGATAAAAAATCTCCATGTTTCCGTCACTTTCTAAATAAAAATCACCTAGATATAGTTCAGTAAAATCATTATACTCAGAAGTAACAACTTTCCCATTTATAACACTACTGGTGATAGAATTACGATAGCGCCCCGCGGAAAATTGTGTCTATTGCTCTATAAACTTGTAAAATAACTGTAAACGGCAAATCGACACTATAATCTAACCCGTGGCACAGTTTATGTCGTAATCAAATTAGTGTAGTTGTATTCGCAGACGCCAGACAGAATCTGGCCAAACGATGCAATTAGACTGCCTTGACAACACGTTAAAATTTGATTGGTCGCTTCCTAGCGGCTACATGTGGAATACTATGAGCTATTTCACATGCTGCGCTCACTGGTGACTTCTAATCTAAAGTTTGCTTTCATTGTTTGTTATACACTACCGACAAAAAGTTTGGAAGCACTTTTAATACTCTCAATTACTTTAGAAATAATATTAGATATAGTATTATTTAATTAAGAATGATTAGGTACTTAATTAAAACAACAATTAAACTATGAAACAAAATCATATTCTTATTACTAAAATAATATTATATTTTATTACAACATCGATAAAATTTGTTATTATCAAATTATAGGTGCTTCCAAACTTTTTGTCGGTAGTGTATATCAATGGTTTTCTGCTTAAGTTTGACTCTTTCGAAAACAATATTATAGTTTAAGCTATTTAAAAATTTACAGAATTTCTAAATTCTGTTACGTCGATCAGTGTAGTGTAAGCGCAAGGAATACAAGAGATCACTTTAGTTTGTCATGTTTTATTAATATTTACATAATAAGTAGGTAATAAATAGTCCAATAAGTAGTAAATATTGTATGAAGTTGAACGTCCTTATCTCAACTTAAAGGCGGACAGGTAATTTTTAAATTTTCTGTTAGGCAAGCTGATGGTTTGTTTGTGAAAAGAAAATGTAATAAAAATACGAGACTGACATCTTCACAACGAAGCAGTGTTTTTAATCTGCCCAAGTCTTTACTGGGCGGAGGCAACGAATTTAGCTCCCGCACAATGAAGGGGGATTACGAACGGTACGCTAACAAGACAATTGATTTGCAATTATATGTACGTAATGGAGGCTGGGGTTCTTTAAGGACAGAGCTATTTATACATGGCCTTACTGATCTTCCTCTCTACACCCCATTCTGTCTTCTGAATCTGCCTATAGTCATTGTGTCATCTTTTATCAAATATTTTATTCACCCTTATCTTCCTTTAATATATCATTCCGTCAACTTTTATACTGTACATACCAAAACAGACGGTTTGATAGAGGCGTTAATATTGGTCATTTTAAACTAAAAAAATTAACTATAACTTTAAAGGTGAAATATCCTCTAGCATGCGTATTTCCACTGGACACAAGGCCCTGCATTTATTACATAATAAATCACGTTTCCACCAATCCATATCAATTGAATGAAACGGAACCATAACCCGAATTGAATACGCAACTCAGTGCCAATAAATCGGTCGTGTGTCACACTCGTCCTTGTTAACTCCACGAGCTTTCTTCGTTGAGCTGAATAAATGAATCGCGATGAATCCGATCAATTTATATGTAAACCAATTGTGAGGCTCGCGTGCCCGCAGTAGCGGTAATGTGATGGGGACTCGGTACATGACCTGCCAGGTGTACGACCTCCAAAGATAAACTTGTATGTAGATAAATTTGTATGCAATAAATCATACTTTTTGTCATAAATACCTCCTTTGTAACCATGTGAAATGAATTCTCTAATTGATAAAGTTTCCTATTAACGCGTTGCTAGCATTGTGTGCTTAAAGCTGTGCTTCACCCTGTCGGTAGTTTAAATTTTATGTTGTTAGCATATACGTAATTGTATGACAGCCAGTGGCGCAGTTGGCTAGACACCAGCTTGCGAAACGAGAGGCTGCGGGTTCGATCCCCGCACCGAAAAGTCTCTCGTAGTTTCTGATACGCACGACACAAGACTCGTATCTTAATGTGGGGTCAGACAGAACTATGTATGTGACTGTTGGGTGTATTTATTTCATTTAATTATTTTTAATTATGCAACAATGCATTATTATACCGATTGGATATAGATATGCCAGTTGTACTTGTAATATTATTAAGTTGTACGTTAGGCCTACGAGATATTCTAGAACTGTGAAGAATAACAGAAATTGGACGCTTAAACATTGCGTCCAAAAAAAGTCCAAAAAGGCTGAAATTCTAGTTGCAAGATAGAATTTGGAACATAATCGCAATTGCAAAATCCCATACAATTAACATCGGAATTGTTCCGTCAACTGAATATTCGCGCGGCGGTTAATTGAAGTCAACTTCAAACGTTAACTGTCGCTGCCTGCTCCGGCGTCGGTAACCGCAGCATGTCTGTATCTTCACTCGACATTACAGATGAGTTCAAGTTGGAAATCGTTTAGTAGGTAGTTGGCGGTGGAGCTATTAGTTTACAGCATCGTTGGTTTGTTGATACGAGTGCTTTCACTCGAAGTCCGCCTGAATATCTCGAATTCCTGAAATTGAAATTGCGACTGGTGGAATGGGTTTCGCCATAGAGATTACTTATAGTATGTAAGTCAAATCATTACTGAATTTTACATTGCGAAAGATGTACGTATAGAACGAAAGAAGTAGAGTGATGAGTATGATGATTAATATATAAAATACTGTCTGTATTGAAAACTATCAAGACTTACTAGGAATGGAACAATCTAAAGATTGGGTTCATAGATTTCAAGTTGATTTTGATTTTTTAATAATTTTTTTTCAGAATGCGAACAGATGGACTTAAAATCATAAGTCAAGGGAATAAAATAAGTTACATCATCATCAGCCCATATACGTCCCACTGCTGGGCACGGGCCTCCTCTACAACTGAGAGGGTTTTTACGCCTTAGTCCACCACGCTTGCCTAGTGCGGGTTGGCGGACTACACACCTAAGAAATTCCTAAGAACTTTTTTAGGTGTGCAGGTTTCATCACGATGTTTTCCTTCACCGTTAAAGCAAGTGATCATTCATTGTGAATACACACATAACTTCGAAAAGTCAGAGGTGTGTGCCTGGGGTATGAACCCGCGAGCGCCGCGATAAAAAAAAAAAGTTACGTCTTGACGCAAATATTCATCACACAAACCTTTATCTCGTTTCATAGTCTGCCTATAAACAACCGCGTCACATGCATTATGAAAATGAGTAAAAATTTAAACAAGATTTATGGATAAAAAGATATCGGTTTCAATAAGGATTTGAGATTATTAGAATTTGAATCCCGGGAAAGTGCAAGAGACAAAACTTTTAAGTAAGTTTTGAATTAAGTCCTTTCATTGTTGAATTATTTTTAGGAGTCGTCTGAGTTTTCCATTACGTGATATGAACTGTATTAGATCGCGGCGTTGATATATTTTTAGATGTTGTCGAGACAAACAAACGATTGAAAGCGCTTTGGCAACAGTCTAATGTAGTGGCGGTCTCAGAAATAAATTACTCTAAACTATCGTAGCTTTGTGAACAGATCACATCAGCAATGCTCTATTGGTTCGTAAAAACGTTAGTTCTAATATTGAATTAGAACTTCTTGCTTCAGTGTACAGTAAATTGACCGTTCCAATGTCAAATAAGTACAATGTATGAATGATGAATTGAATCGGCCTATTGCCGTTTTTCGGGTACATTTCCAGTCTCCGTTCTGCTACTGGGATCCCCATAATCGAACCTGGGGCCTCTTAATCGCACGGCACATACTTTTACCGCGGGACGAGGCAGGTTTACTGGGTTAAGTTTAATTTGAGAATAGAATTGGTCGCAATTGCTAGTTGATATCAGAAGCCGTTCGATTGGAGCAGGAAGGCAATGTTGGGTGCCGTCCGTCCGGCGCGTCCGGATATCGATCAGATAGAAAGCGGACGCGGCCGGATATCGGACGGTGTTATCAGCCGCCGGGCCATCCGTCACCCACATCAGATATTGCCATTGAGCTTGACAATTCAGTTAAGCGCCGGCGAATTGATCTTGTTGTGCCCGTGGTTCCGGCTTTCGATGCACTATCGGAAGTTTCTTGTGGTGTAATGTAATTGTCTGTGTAGGGTGAGTGGGAAGTTAGTGTGTAGTTGGATCATTAACAGGAAAATATTTAACATGATAGTACCACTCTGCCAATCAGCTTGAAATTATGTAAGGATGGGTTAGCACGGCTATAACAGACAAGAATGATGGTGCGTTTCTTACGTGGAAATTACAGGGAAATGTATTACAAATTAAAAAAAAAACTTTATATGTCACACAAAGAATATATTTTTATGATTGTTAAAAATAGCACTGATGATTGACAAAGCTCTGTGCAGTATATAGTGAGCAGTGGGACAGAGAGTGCGAAACATCGCGTAAATCAGAATTTTGATTGCATTTCATGCAATTAGCATGAAATTCTCAGGAAATCTTACTTAATTACCACACACCAAACCGAATAATCTGACACAGATAAATCCAACTAAACGCAATTCATCTGGTTAAGCTGTGGATACTGTCGTTGCGTGTGCGGCATCATAATGCGACCATGGGAGCCAAACAGTCTGCTACCACGCGCCGTTCGGTAGCAAACAGCCTTGCGTACCTACGTCAATATTGAACGTGACCTGTCTTTGATGCCTGATGTTTGGTCGCGTGCGATTGAATAATTAGTAGCTGCCTCGTGTGAGCGAATAGAATCAATGAACGGTTCCATTGATTGAAGGAACGAGTGGGTTAGGAAAGCCAAAGTTGAAACGAAGCAAAGGAAGAAAAGTGACGGGGTTCCTTTTTTTCTTTTCTTTTTTATCAGAGTAATATAGGTGAGGAAATTATTTTATGGGGAAATCATAATGATGTTATAAGCATCTTAGGTCAATTGCAACGCGGCTCAAGTGTAGAAGACGAGTGATGAGAGTTGAAGTCCCGTAGTATCATGTAGTATAATAAACAAAGCGATGGAGATTTATCAGGTTTAATTTCCGAGACGGGCAATTGGTATTGTTTTTTTTTTCTAGAGACTGGAAATTTACCAGAAAAACGCATTCCATATGATTTAAAACAGCAGGAAAGACATGGGTGCAAATGTGTTTATGCATATACTCGTATGTTTATACATTTGTTTGTACATATTATACCATGTCCATGCATTGAACTGCGCCCTGCCTCTTCAAAACCTGCTTTCATTGAGTCATTTAGCTTTTATTTAAAAAAATCTGCACACAGTATTACCCTTTAACCCTTACTAAAAGCAATCGATAAATTATTTTCCAAATTCTTACAGAAACACGTAAAATATCCAGGTCATTCATGTGCTGGCAGCAGTAACAATGGCGATGAACTTTGACCTAGAATATTTCGGATTGGGTGTAAGCGTTGAATGTCAAATGAATGATTCATGACCCGAGGTTTCGGTTTAAATTAGCTTTATACGATTACTAAAGCGCTTGCAGATTATTATTCAGTGTTATTTTTTAATTCTAGCTTGATAAAGTGGCTACTCGTAATGGTAATTACTAATTACTCTATTGTCTCAAAGCTCAGTGTCGGTTTTGTGCGTGCCCCTGTCTATCCTATTGTTCAGAAATTATTGAGTTGGTTATACTTGTATAAACCAACAGTCTTGCTTCTGGGTTTGTTTCAGCGTTGGAGACCTAACAAAACAGGTGATGTGTAAGGTTATTTGTACGTGCGTATTTTCTCCACAATCAGCCTATCGCCGTCTATTGCTGAACGTAGGCCTCCCCAAGAAAGCTCCAACCATCCCTGTGTTGGACAGCCCTCATCCATCCGTTTCTCGCCATCTTCCTCAAGTCGTCGGACCATAGTGCTTTCTTGTTCTTAGTAAGTAATAATAAAAATGAAAGATTTAAAAAAAAAATTGTTTAAAAAGTTAGAAATGAGATCACTTATTAATTTGAAGTTATCAGCGAGGCATCACAAATTTTAGTGAGATAAAAGAATAAAAACTTAGCTCCTTTTATATCCGTGTTGCATAATCATACTTGATATGGTTGCGCGATAAGGATCAAATGTTACTACAACTGTGTGCATACAAGCGTCAGTGATCTTACAGTTGGCAACCGTGTATGGTAAATATCAAATGGTTGTCGGTTCATTGCACCCCGCGCGCCACTACAATGCCGTGCATTGGAGATCGCCTAGTCGTGTTGCTGTAATAACTACGCCTTTTTGCTCCTATTACGTGTTGCATTGCATTACGTGCGTACTCAGGACACTTGGCTGTGTTATATGTGTCCTTTGTGCTGTAATAGATTGGGAATCATTGACGATATAGTTTTTTTTTCTATATCTATTTTATGAGCATTCATATTTTACACGTT
The DNA here is from genome assembly GCA_907164795.1 of Hemaris fuciformis. Lineage (NCBI taxonomy): Eukaryota > Metazoa > Arthropoda > Insecta > Lepidoptera > Sphingidae > Hemaris > Hemaris fuciformis. The sequence continues at coordinate 2,931,003 of OU015440.1, read as the reverse complement.
GATCACATTGAATTAATTAGCTTCATATGCAACAAAATGAAGTAGTATTATGAAGTTATATGACTCCTTTTTTGTACCCTCTTTGGATCGTAAATTCGTGTCACGGAAGAACAATGAACAATAAATACTACCTGCGACCTTCGGAAACAACGCCAATGTCGAACGTCTAAATGATTTAATACCATATTGTAGTATCGACGTCTGTCAAACCGCAATAGAATAGCGTGGTGTATTAAGACCTGATTCGTTTAGAGTCTAGACCAGAGAGAAGATAAAGACATCAAATTGCAAACAGTGCGTAAACTTGTTACTAAGATATTGATATCTACTATAGACAAAGTATTGTTGTATAGCAATCAATATCCATTGAACGGTTCACTGCTTTTTGTTTGTTTCGTTTTGCTTATGATATTTTTTTTGCTGGCAAAGTCGAATATTTCTAAGGGGTGATCGAACCGGCGGGAGGTCGCGGTGATTGCCACATCGGAATTTATTTGCAGACACGGTATTGTTCTTATATCTGGGTGTAGGCGTATCGATATTGGCCGGTGCCTGGCGCCCCGGATCAAGGCATTAGGCCGATGCCTATTGGAGTTTTCACAGGATTTGGGCGTATAGATATGTCGCATGCAAGATTTGAGCCTTGTCACCAAGGTATTGCTGGTGATGTAAGCTTATCTATCTTCGAGGGTATAGAGACGTTATTTAGTAGTGGCATGAGTCGTGCGAAATAGTTTACGTGAGGAGGCCACGTTCGCAGTTGCTGAAATGCCACAAAACGCCTGTAATCATAGATGTGGAATTGATACTTTATTGAAAAATCCTCGGAGGAGGTTTGCTTATGTATGACAACGTAATAAATACACAATTTGCTCGCAATGATAAGAATAAGAAAAAAAGAGAGCAGCCCGCTTTAGGCCAACATGGTGAGCCGAGTTCTAAATCCTTTTAAACTTTGGTAACTAGTGGTTGTGTGTGATTAAATAAGAAATGAGCGACTTAAACATGACGCTATTCGGCATCATTACAATTACTAAAACTGCATCCGTCTACACAAATATGATTTAACACAACACAACGGTCTCACATGAGTCCGTTGTGAAATCAGCTCGTACGGAGTCTTTAGGCTTTTGTCATCTGCTCCCCATAGACTGTAGATTGAAACATATCTCGCGAGCATCTGGGTCTGGTTTAGTTATTCATTGTGCACATCAGCGGGTTTCGCACGGCCCTCGAGCCGCTGACTCATGGCTTTCTTTATTACGTTATAGTGGCGCTTTTGTAGACCGCTGATTGAATTCTTCCTCGATGATACGATTACCAGAGGCTTTTGGTTCCGTTTGTTATGTGTCTGGGATATGCATGGGGAGTGTAGGCGACTGACGGTTTCAAATAGATCAATTCGTCTGAAGCGATATAATCATGCCACTATGAAGACCGCTACTATAGCTATATTATTATTATTATTATTATTTTCAAAAAAATAAGTGGTAATTTATAATGGATAAGACTTATTTAAATATTTTTACTTTATATGAAGTGGGATGCCTGTTTAGTAAAATTATTTGTTTTATAACAACAAACGGTTGTTATATTGTAGAATGCAGCTTTGTAAAGTTTATGAGTCACGCTGTGATAGAAAAAGCCACGGGTTTAATCCATGCTCCGAGACAAATATTGAAACCCGGAGCTGTGGTTTGTGTGTTGCTGTAAGACGTTTTTGGTTATTTATTATTGTAAACTGAGAGTTCATCCGTCAATGCGCTTAAATAAATCAATGAGCATAAAAACACTAAACTTCATTCTTGGACCTGCGGCATAAAATTTTCCAATGCAAATTCGAATCCAAACGAAATCTCGTTCGAAAATAGTGACACTAGGTTAGCGAAACGAATGAAGCATACATTGGTGTGACTTGTGGCGATTGCACTGCGCTAGTCGGCAGCCTCATGCCAGCTCTCCGAGCTTTTACTTGATTATGGCGTTTTATTTTATTTTACTTTTATTACAGCGAGCGAGTTGGTCGCGCAGTGAGTTTTGCGATTTGTTTTGTCCTCACCGCTGCACTCGTTAATGGACGCGAACGTGGGAAGTTTTTAATCAACGTAACATCTAGGTTATGTGGGTCACAGTTTCACGTACCGAGCTGCTTGGATGAGTAATTTTGACCGTTTAAATCTATACGCTTGACACGTGCGAGTCAGTTCGCTAATGTTGGAGACTATTTTAGGGGTTTTCACGGATATTTATATGTTGAATTAGCTTTGGTTAATGGATTATAAATACCAAGTGATAGGTTACTTTAACAGTTGAACTAGGTGACATTTTTAATTAAACTACGGAATAGTTAGCTACCACGGTTCGCCGTCTTTTATATAAACTTTGATTTAAAAAAAAAATGAACAGGCCAGCATAATTGTGTCGGGTTACGATTGTAGTCTCCCACTATTCAATACTCTATTAGTACTGCAACAGATGTTGTGAAAAGACTTTTCGTGTAAGTTAAAATATTTTAAAATTTATAATGTAAAGACTGCCTCGTAGTCTCGCGGTACAAGTATGTGCCGTGCGATCTAGAGGTCCTGGGTTCGATTCCCGAGTCGGGCAAAGTGTAATTGGGTTTTTCCATTAGGGAATTCTCAATAACAGCACGGAGTCTGGAATTGTGCCCGAAAAACGGCAATAGGCTCGCCCCCTATTACGTGGGACTGATACATACCTGGCGAAATGTGGGTGTAAAAATGCACCTGTGCCTACCCCATCAGGGAATACAGGCGTGAGTTTATATATGTATGTAATGTAGCGAAAAGGTAGACCTCAAGTAAGCTGCTACATTTCAGATCAAATATGTCGCATATAAAATGTTATCCTCAAACTCTTTATAATTGCGGCTCAAAATCACATTGCTTAACGAAGCATGCATACTTCATGCATTATACAAACGCTGTCCGTCGCATTGCGTTCACTTAATTTACCCTTTAATTGAAGTTTATACCAACAAATCGCGAGGTGGTCGCTCGACGTTAATGGTACAAAGCGTTGGAGACCGCGGGCTCTGATTAATGTGGTGTCACGCGAGGGATTAGCGTCAATTGAACGTGTGCCGACCAGCGAATGAGACCCGTCCGCAGCGCCGGACCCACACAGCACACACGACTCCTTTAATTGTTATTGCCCTGAGAATTGGTTTACAGTGGCATGAATGGATCTTTATGAGATTATTTTGTATTGCATGATGATATAATGAGCGGTATAGCTTTGAAATACTGAAAGCTTGGAATTAGGTCAATTTATTCACATGAAAGAATTATTATAATTGGATCGGTGAACCGTCTCACTGTTTAAATAAAAAAGTAACAAGATATACAAAAAGTAAGCATGTAATTCTCATAATAAAATAACAAAGTAAAGATAATTGCTTCGACAGTCTGCAAGATTGACAACATAAATGTAATTTATATGTAACAGCGCATCGGCCGGGCATTTGTGTAGATAATTCTAAGTACCGGTGGTCAGTTTAATACCTGAGATAGGGCTCCGGGTGGCGACTAAAGGGCCGCATGTGTGGTCCGTTTATTTTTACATACGCCGAGTTCGACGGCAACTCGATGTTTTGTAAGATATTTGACACTCGGAGAAATGAACGATGTCTGCTAATGAATTGCTTCGGAGTTGTGTTCGCAGAAGTCGTGTGGCGCGAAATAGAAAGGTTTCTGTGAGTTCGCTCGCAATTCTTCTTTTTGGATAAGTTTAATGACTGAAATAGATCGGGCAGATTTTCATTGTCGACAATAGATAGACTCATATATTTATCTTTATTTCCAATCATCTCTAAGCATTTAAATGTGGAGATGAGAGAACGTTGCAGGTTCGAACCAAATGTTTGTGTTAATCAAATACAGTAAATAACGCTAAAAAATAAAAAATAAAGATATTTTCCTAATGACTATTACCATTGCCATTTGTTTGTGTTTGTTTTCGATTACGGTCTATTATACCCTGCATATAAATTCTCCGTGATTGCGGGATAGAAAAGCTGGTCGCAGTACCTTAATATGGGGTCGGGTTTATGTGAGCGTTTTTACGATGTATTTTTAATTACCTCATAATTCTATTTGATTCTATATTGGAATTAATAATTATAATTATCCGTTCGTATATTTTATTGCATTCCATAATAATCTCATCGATGCAAATTAGCCTATTTTATGTCCCGACTAGGGGCCAAGCAGGTTTAACCTACTCGCAACATACACGAACGAAAGGAACTTATATTTATTCTCACAAACGTAATTTATTTAGGACTGCGTCGTGTGACACTTAGAGGTCCCGGATTCGATTCTCGGAGTGGTCAATCTGTTACTGGATTTTTCCATCAGAAATTTTCCTGTATAATGGAAATATGCCCGAAAAGAAGGCAATTGGTTCGTCCACTAATAAGTGGGACTTAAAACATAATTGGTTACACTGGGGTATAGTAATGCACCTCAGGCAGGCAATAGTTTAAAATTGACGATTCATAAGAACTTGTAAATGTCTATTTGAATAAAGATAATTTTGAGTTTGACTTTGACTACGCCCTATGCATGTATGTAATTTTCTGTCTATTGTTTCAGATGTACTCCCGGTGAGAGCAACACCGGCTGGTACGATCATGGATTCGTAAGAGCACCCGCTTTTTAGTAACGGTAAGTAGAATTATTGATAATTTAGGTATAAAGTCTCGTAAGTTCCGTAGTTGTATGTTTCTGCAGAGACATTTCATGTAGGCTCTCTTACACGACGGCTTTGTATAGAAAAAGCATAAGAAGAGTCACGAACGTTGCTTTTATAAGGTTAGGCGTTCGGGATATGGAATTGAAGACTGACATATGAGTTCATTTTTGTTACTAGACCTCATAGGACGAGATACATGAATTTATGTTGGTAACGGATACCCTTACGTATAAAATAAATAGATGGGTCTCAACACTTTTTATTTGACAGCCTCGTGTGCAGTTAACTAAACACCAGCTTGCGAAACAAGAGACCGCGGGCTAGATCCCTGCACCGGGACAAATGTTTGTGTGACCCAAAAATATTTCTTTCGTAGTTTCCGATACCCACGACACAAGACTTGATCTTAGTGTGGGGTCACAGCTGTTATTTATTTATATTAATGTCACCGTAAAATTGTAAACACCGTTAGATTATAATCTATCTAGCGAGATTGTAATCTGTCCAAAGATTGTGAACTGTAATGGATATAAACGCACCTCGCGCGCTGATTGGTTAAATACTAACCTAACGTAACCTAACTCTATGGATATAGAAAGGTCTACTGTAAGGCCGACCAATCAAGGACAGCCTTCGAATAATAACACGTTACATTGTAAGCAGTTCACAATCTTTCGACAGTTTACAATCTAGATAGATTATAATCTAACGGTGTTTACAATTTTACGGTGACATTAACAAGGCAAAATACATAAATGAGCAGCCATCTGATGATAAGCGCAATTCGGTACACAAGTAAGCGGTAATGGATAGACAATAGTTTTTAGGGCCGGATGTATGCACCGGATGATTGTTTTGGTGATATGGTTTTTGATTGCCAAAGTAGGTATTGTGCGAAATTGGGAAACTCAATTAATATGTTTACTTTGTGAGTATTGGTGTATGTAAGAGGGCTCAGTAGAGTACCAATCACTCGACTAGGTACGGTGTTAATATTAATCTAGCGCGGGATAAGGATCGCTGATTATGAAGATTTTTTATCAGTTGATAACAATTAAAAAAAAAAATAAGTGTATGGCTAAATTCATAATAAAATAATATAACATTTCGTGTTGCTAAGTGAGTTTCTTGCGGTTTCTTCTCCACGGCGGTAAAACGTTCCGAAGCGGCAATAGTTTAAAATTGATAATTAAAAAGCACTCGTAAAAGTTTATTCGAATAAAGATTATTTTGACTTAGTTATTTGTTCAGTTACTAAATAACTAGTAGTGAAGTACGTTTTAGAATATTCAGTGTGAGGAGTTGTTAGCCTGCGCCTCGGAAATTGGACCACGCATTACGAAGACCTGCGGGAATTCGAGATTATCGGGTTTTGACACGTGAAACTAACGGGATTAAAGTCCGCTGACACACTTTGCCATCCTTCGGGAATTGTGGAACGAGGAAGTTTTAAAATTTCTCGGTATATTCAGAATAATTTATACAAAAATTAATTCGTATGAATTATTAAATTCTGTCACGATATTTTATAGTATTTTTAGGAACAATTGTACTATTAATATTGTTAAATATTTAATTATATTAAGCAGTGATGGCCTCGAGGTTTAGGCGCGCGGTCGAGAATTTCGGCGGTCGCAGGTTCAAACCCAGACACATACCTCTGACTTTTCGAAGTTATGTGTGTATTCACAATGTATTATCACTTGCTTTGACGGTGAAGGAAAACATCGTGATAAAACCTGCACACCTGAAAGTTCTTAGGAATTTCTTAGGTGTGTAGTCCGCCAACCCGCACTAGGCCAGCGTGGTGGGACAGCCTAAACCCTCTCAGTTGTAGAGGAGGCCCGTGCCCAGCAGTGAGACGTGTTTGGGCTGATGATGATTGATGATGAATGTTAATTACATCAATATTAATCAAGTTCATTGTCCTTTGGGATATTCAACTACAATTATTTTACAATATTTTCCTTTATTATGTGTAAATTGATGAAACTCTGAAATGAAAGCGAGGTGACGTAGAAGTTAGTCTCGCAATTTTTCGGTTAGTTTGTGCCGTGTACATATAATATTTACAACCACTAAATAAGTGCACACGTGTCCCATATGGAGTTATAAAGTAAGTCCAGTGTTGGTTAGAAAAGTTGACGTGTCCAAGAATTTTTTGGTGTGATATCAGGCTTGCTGGTTTTCTCGCAATGTTCTTAAAATGTCAAATAGGAATAATTCATTAAGAATAAACAAAAGCGATAGCGAAAAGCCGTTGAATGCAGTCTGCGTCTCACAGAACATTCTGGAAATCTTTGGGGGAGGTTATGTTTCAGACTAATGATGATGATGATAATTATGAAACAAAAAACATGAGAAATTCGTTATTGAAATCGGTTACATGTTTCAGAAAGTCCTAATAAAACCTAACATGTTAAATACTTAACGTGGTCCTTGTGAATTTAATTCATCATCAGCCCATATCACGTCCCACGTCCCACTGCTGAGTAAGAACCAGTCACCACGCTGGCGTAGTGCGGGTTGGCGGACTACACACCTAAGAAATTCCTAAGAACTTTCAGATGAGCAGGTTTCATCAAGATATTTTCCTTCACCGTTGCATTTAATTATCTGTTGTTAATTCATAAATGAAAACAAACAATTCAGTTTAATATATTTGTTTAGATGTAGATGTATAAGCACTGTGTGTGAATGGTGCTGTAGCACATGCGCACCATTTGTGGCTATTTGCTAATTATAACTTGTCAGTTATACGCTAACATGTGATTATTTCGCGACAATGTGCCAATGACTGTTTAATTATGTACGTGCTAAATTGTAATAAAAACACTCAATGTCCGTTACACTATATATAATTCACTTGTCAAGCCACATATTGACTATTTAGTAGAAAACTGGGGCACTGCCACTAAAAGTAATCTAAGATCATTACAAATTGCTCAAAACAAAATCATAAAAATACTTTTTCATTATGATTTCTTAACATCATCTCAAAAAATTTATAAGGAAACAAAGATATTGGATATCGAACAGTCGTATATTTATAACACGTGCACATTAATAAGAAAAATATTAAATAACGAAATATATACACAACTAAGTTTTATAAAAAAAAATCAAACACAAAAAATTAAACTCCGAAACACAAACGACTTAAAATTGAATTGTCCGCGAACAAACTACGGCAAAAAATGTATCATGTATGAAGGGGCGAAATATTATAATAAATTACCAAACAATATAAAACAAGCTACATCTACTACAGTATTTAAAAAATTACTCAAAACATATCTTTTAAAAAAATAAACTTAACTACGCTTATTGAATTGAGGCACCGCGCTCACGGGTCCGATGCCTCATCCAGTTGCCCGTAATGCTGCGAATATGGTTTTTGCTGTTTGGATTGTGTTCGTCAAAAAATGTTTTAGAACTACCCTATTTAAGTATTAGCGATAAACGTCTGAATTGATATTATTTTTTTGTAATTAGTGATATTTCTCATGTAAGTGAATATTATGTTCTTTATGAGAAATAAACATCTTAAACCATAAACCATAAATTGCAAGGATAGACACGTATAATGATTATGTAGGTACAACATAGCTGGTATGAAAAGTACTTAGATGCTGAATGCATGAAGAATAAGATTAATTAAACTCCATTTATAATAGTTTCAGTGTGTCGCAAAAATTATAGTCAAAAATAATATTGGTAGAAGTGTAAATATCAAATCTTTTAAAATCAATATTTCTCCAGTACGCACCTTTCATTGATAACGTAGATATTCTAAGTGTATAATATCCACGCGACAAAATTTTAAATCATTTATGGAGCAAGGACTAATTATTTTTCTTTGTTTCTAAAAAAAATATCTTAAAACGAACGCACAAGAGTTGCACACATGTTATTGGACAGCATTTTGTCTTATATTTTTTTATAACCTTAATAAAAAAAAACTTCTCAATTGCATCAAACCAATTTCCAGTCAAAATTGTCCTAATGATTTTTTTTGGTTTGCGGTAAGGTGTGATAGCGCGCGGCGGCAATGGGCGCGTCCGGCGTTTCCGACGAGTACGTCCCGCCGCGGCTGTCCCGCTGGCTGCACGCGGTGCCGCACATCAATGTCACGCTGCACCTCGTCAACGACACCTTCGCGCCGGACTCGCCGGTATACTTAGAGGTGAGGACTTGTACAACATTCAAATGCATCGAGTATGTTAGTGCATTGATAGAAGAAGGGTGTGAACTGCTTGAGGATATGACTCTTGGTATCTTAAGAAATCGTCTGGGCGGTCACAGGTACCAGCACTATTATTTTTTTGTTGTTTGACAACGTAAGGCTTTTATAAAAGCAATCAAATATAATAGTTTATCTTAAGGATTTATGTAGATATACAAACTCTCCTGAAAATATATCAGAATTACAGCTGTTTAAAAATTCATTGCAATTGCAATTGTGGTTTAAACGAAATAGATAGAAATCACACAAAAGCTTTAAAAATATATATTAAAATCAACATCTATTTGTGATTCCAGAGTCTCGGCATCATCGGCTCGATCCCTGGCGCTTGGTTGATTCTAACGCTGACGGTGTTGCTCATCTACCTGCTGACGAGATGCTGCGACAGGAAGCAACGCCCACCCAGGAGTATCACTGCATTAAAGGTATTTGTCAAGCGTCATATGATAATCATCATCATCATCCTCCTCATCATCATCATCAACAGTCTTTCGTCACGTCTATTGCTAGGCATAGGGCTCTCCTTTGGCACGCCACTGGGCTCGATCCTCGGCCCTCCTCGTCTAACCGCTGCCAGCCACCTTGCGGATATCGTCACCCCACCTAGCCAGAGGGCGTCCTACACTACGTCTCCACTCCAAATTAAATGATAAACCCCTAATCTATCGAGACATTATTGTAGTAGGTACAGTGGTACTAGGTATAATAAATCGATGAGAAATTTTCTTGAGAAATTGACTGCCTCGTGGTCTAGCGACACAAGTATGGGCAAAGCGTTATCGGGTTTTTTCATTAGGAAATTCTCAGTAGCAGCACGGAGTCTGGAATTAGCCCGAAAAATGCCTCCCCCAATTTTTCTAGGTTCTAGGCTACTCGCATCCATAGCATGCCGGCTACTTGCACTATGTCATCCGATCATATAGCTGGTGGTGTGCCCCGTTTTCTTGCATCTTCCCGGGGCCACCATTCAGTTACGGCCTTTTTCCATCGAAAATCATTCCTCTTCGCCAAATGTCCTGCCCATTTAATATACAAATAACAAATCGCTTACACCATACCCAAGTGATTACGAACGCAGTGGGGATTAAAAGTTTAAAAATAGCGTTAAGTAACTGCGAACGCAATCAAAATGATTCCCACACGTTATGACATGTGGCCGAACATCGCGGCATCATGTCGAGACAACCGTTCCTCGTGCAATGTCCTTATTTGATACACTATTGTATTACATTTTCATGCTTAATATATGCTTCTGGCGCCTTGGTACTTAAAATGCAAGAAGTCGAAAAAAGGGCTAATTCTTGATATATTGAACACAATCTTTATTCTATCAAAAGCACGATTAATCCAAATCTCAACATTAATTGGTTCAATTTCATCTATGAATATATTGTATTAGCTTCAAGATTTGTAGGACAGTGATAGACTACAAAATAATAATACTAGTTTTGATTGGATGATATAAAACAGAGGTTGTATTTTGGTGGAGTGCTACATATACATAGGTATATAAGTCGTTTCGTTTTCTAAAATACATAATGTTATAAATGGAAACAGCAACCGCAAACCAATAACATGTGCTCCGAGCTCAATGCCTGTTGTTTATTTTGATCCAGTAAACGGGACTATCTCGAAGTCCCGTTAAAAGGACGGGAATATGGTAATGTGTCGTGTGAATCGATTTTTAATGGGTTTATGTGGGCGCTACTGGTGACCTTTGATTTTAAACGCGATGGTCATTACCATACTGTTGATAGCGAATGTTATACTTCATATTACATTCATTTCGGTAAAAATTGCCAAGAATGAACAATGAAGAAGTATGACATTGATGAAAATATATGAAGAGGAAGTTTTTTCTGTTTAAACAGAAACCGTTTGGATGTTTGAAAACGAGTTTTCAGTACATGAATATCTTAGAATATTGACTTTGATTTGCTTAGAACAAGAACTCGCCCCACGCTATGCTGTTGGTATGGGATATTAGTAATATAAGTGTCTTACATACTCTTAAGTCATCATCATCATCATCATCATCAGCCCAAATACGTCCCACTGCTGGGCACGGGCCTCCTCTACAACTGAGAGGGTATAGGCCTTAGTCCACCACGCTGGCCTTGTGCGGGTTGGCGGACTACACACCTAAGAAATTCCTAAGAACTTTTAGGTGTGCAGGTTTTATCACGATGTTTTCCTTCACCGTTAAAGCAAGTGATAATTCATTGTGAATACACACATAACTTGGAAAAGTCAGAGGTGTGTGCCTGGGGTTTGAACCTGCGACCGCCGAAATTCTCGACCGCGCGCCTAAACCTCGAGGCCATCACTGCTTAAGTATGTGTCCCTAAAAGCTTGAGATGTGATTTCTACACCTATAGTTGGCAAGTCATGTTTTCAAATCCATGGTAATAAGATCCGAGCCTACTGCCTAGCTGGTTCTTGGTATCCGTACTGCTACTCAGAATTTTTATCAGCAAAGCACCATAACACTCCCCAATTCGAGTATTCGGCACAAAACTTCTTAAATGTAAACGCCAATTCATATCGCAAGACCAACAAGGCAGCCTGGTTTGTACAATTTATTAACATATTTGTTCATTCGAATATCGTCCGATGCTTCGGATTATTATAATTTTAAATCATACGTGTGGCATCCGGGATTCATTTGCATATTTCAACGGCGGTACATTTTTCACAGCTGTTGGACGAAGTTCCGGATGGTCAAGTTCCATCACGTTAACGTCATTCGTGACGTGTTAATGTTTTTAATTACTTTATATTTAAATTAATTTTAGACCGTGACCTCCTTCTTTTATATATTGATGCTTCTTATTTAATACACTCGATGATCGAAAATGACACCCGTTCTGTATGAATATCTACAAATCGTAATTTATGACTTGGAAATTCATAAGACAAGCTGCTTTCAAAAGTATGGAGGCAACTGTTCTTTTCACAGCAATAGTGTTAAAACGGTGTAGAAAATATGAAAGGATTTTGAAGTTGAGCTCAAATTGAGTCCCAGTAAACACGATTACGTCAAAGTGACGTCAATATGATATTGCGCTATGTCAGGATTTACGTAAGATATACGTCAGATTTGAGTCACCTGTGAATCATTATTTCACACTTTTTGACGTAAGACTTTTACGTAATAAACATGACGTACGTATGATATCCAGTTGACATCATTATTACCTAACTGACCTTAAGCTGATATAACAATGATGTCATAGAGGTGTCATATATCTCAGTAAACACGATTACGTCAAAGTGACGTCAATATGATATTGCGCTATGTCAGGATTTACGTAAGATATAGGTCAGATTTGAGTCACCTGTGAATCATTATTTCACACTTCTTGACGTAAGACTTTTACGTAATAAACATGACGTACGTATGATCCCATCCCATATACGTCCCACTGCTGGGCACGGGCCTCCTCTACAATTGAGGGGGTTTAGGCCTTAGTCCACCACGCTGGCCTAGTGGTGGTGGTGGTGATCGGGTCCAGACCAATCTTCTGCGTTACATACCTTATCTGGTCCAGATCGGGCATGCCCGGTCCGGTCCTTCTAAGGAACACGTAAAATTTATAGTCGGGTTGTATTCCATTTTTTCATTATTCAAATCAATCATCTGCGTTATAAAACCTTGCCTGATCCAAATCGAGTATGCCCGGTCCGGTCCTTTAAAAAAAACATGAATGTATAGTCTTGAAAAATATGTTTAATTAAAAAAAACTATTTATGAATTGATATTATAAATATTTTACTTAACATATTATTATATTTATTTACATTTAATTTTTCCAATTTTTTTTGTTTTTAATTTAAATATCATTTTTATTTTTGTTTTGGTTACACAGTTTTTTTTTAAAGTAAATAAAATAAAAGCTATTATTTGCTTGTGATTTATCTTCATTAGATGGTTGTTTTTTGATCCTGGCTACCCATCCCATAGCCATCCCAATCTTTAGCATTATTCAATACTGAAGACAATGCTTGATGCAATTTATTGCAATAATTTCTTGGTTATTTTGGTATTTATGTCTTCTTGCATCTAAAATACAAAATTTGAATTAATTATGTATTTAATTAAATAAGTAATAATAAAAAAAATGGTGCAGAAATGCATCTCTGCCTACCCCTTCCGGGAATACAGGCGTGAGGTTATGTATGTATGTATGTATGTATGTATGCATGTATGCTATGTATGTATGTATGTATTAATGAACTGCTTTAATTTGAGAAATTCAGTCTTTAATATGTATCAATATTTCTTCTTTATAATTATTCTTGTGATGACTGCCTTCCGAACAGGGTGATGCACAAAATTTTGAAATGACTGAATCTAAGTGATGTATTTAACATTTTATAGATTAAATAAATATTATTTCATTGCATATTATGTAGTATTTTTCCCATAAAGAGAAAAGTATAAATTTCAACATTGTCAGATAGAGCAACTACATATTATATTAGATCTTTCATATATGTATTTTAATTTTATTTTTTTATCTTTCTTGCTTTATAGCATTAATGTATTTTAATTATCTTAATTAATGTATCTTATATCTTCATAATTGTTGTTAATGTACATCTTTATGTGCTATTTCTATACCCCTATTTATGTCCCTCAAATTTGAGTTGATTTTTATTTTAAGTTATAGTTATTAGTAAAAAAATTATTATTAATTATTCAACAATATTTACATTTTAAACAATAAATATTACCTGCAATTTCAGCGGGTTTGTCAGTCAACTCTACCGCTGTTTGGCTAAATATATTATATATTTTTAATCAATCCTTTGATAATGCTTTTAATTTGGAAGTTTTTTCTACAGCAGCTGCTTTTGCTTTAGACTGCTCATTATCAGTAGAGAAAGCATAGGGTTCTTTGTCCAATCTTATTATTTTTTCCTCTGCCTCTTCCATTGTTTCTGATAACATTAATTGTAATTATGCATTACTTTCTTATTATTCTGACAATAAGATATCAATTCTCACAAATCTATAATTCAAATAACAATAAATTACCTGCTGTGCCACATATTTGAACATGAAACGTTGGCCATGTCGGATCAGGCTCATCACAATGTTTCACCATTGTTTGTAATAATTTACAATACTTAGCACTTTTTAACAATGATTCAGGCATATATTTACCACCACCATATTCTTTGTAATGATCTAACCAAGAACTTGGTAGTATATCAATTTCTTTATTGGATGAATCATTTACAAATAAAACTAATGCATAAGTATAAGTCATCTGAAAAAAAAACGGATTATTGAAATATAAAATTATTTTAAAAATAGCAAAGAATTGTAATGTATTTTTTCAATGATTTTTTACTAACCTTGAATGTTTTACGTAATTAAACTTAAAAACGAAGCTTTACACACAACACATAAATTTGTATTTAGTTAGTTTAGTCCACAAGTTCGTATTTTTTACACATACACACTGAGTAAATGTCTAGATATAGGTTTATAGTACTTGATACACTTTTTTTTGTTTAACATACAATATATTATCTAATTATTCTTTAACTATGTACTGTTAAGGTGATTTAGGTTTTTGTATTGAACTTATTTAATCTTCACCTACATTATATTTTACATTAATATACTAATCGATATACAATTTTAAATAATATAAAAAGTATAATTAGTGATACATTCAATAATGCTTTTTTATGACACAAAAGTCTTTAAATGATAAACACTTCAACTACACTGTGAACAAGTTCCGACATGTTGCTTCATGACGTCACGCGCTATCACTAAATTTATATTATACACCCCATGCGTTGCTAATGTTGTGTTTATATTAATATTTTTGTAATTTTTTATTTATTGAATACAATTCAATGTAATTTTATATTTAATGCACAACACACTTAGATATCAGGATATTTATTTATGTTTGATACACATATTTTTGTTATAGGTATTATACCTACACAAAATATTTTAATAACTCTTTAGTTTATTTATTTTTTGATAAGCCTACATTTGTATATTAAATTACATTTCTGGACCAGACCTGGTCCTGATCCAGTATGCCTTACCATACTTGATAATATTTTACATCAGGCTATCCTTATCTGGACCAGACCTGGCCCTGATCCAGTATGCCTTACCATACTTGATTACATTTAACATCAGGCTATCCTTATCTGGACCAGACCTGGTCCTGATCCAGTATGCCTTACCATACTTGATTATATTTAACATCAGGCTATCCTTATCTGGACCAGATCTGGTCCTGATAGGGCTTGCCGGATCTGGCATGCCTCATTCTATCCTGATCGGGTCCAGATACATGATCTGGTTGCGCCTTATGTTTTTTCTAGTCGGGAATGTGATGGAATTTTTACGTAAATTTTATATCAAAATATTGATTCATATTTTATGTAAGAATATGATGAAATTCTTATGTAACTTTTACGTCAGAACATGACTTCGACATGACGTCACCCGAATGACGGTATATGACGTATCATGTACGTAGCATTGGATTCATGAAGATGACGTCATATTAAAGTCAAATTTAATGTCAGTACCATGTCATAATGATGTAATCCAATATGACTTCATATTGAGGTCATAAATAAAGTCACCATTACGTCATGTTTACGTCACTACGTCATAAAATTTGATGATTTCTGTATGATCTACGTATGACATCATTTTAAGGTCATGTGTTCACTGGGGTATGGATCTAGTTTCTTCACCAAGCATCAGGAATCGTTGAGTAGTAATGTTGTTATTTTTGTGCTTTGCAGATAACCCTTATGATTCTGTCGGTGCTTTGCTGCGGCGCCATCGGCGTGGGCTTGTTCGGCAATGACGACCTGCACAACGCCATGCTGCAGAGCATCCAAGCGGGGAACCAGCTTGCGGCACTAGTCAGCACCGTTAAAAACCAGGTACGTTTTTGTGTCCAAATTATATGGTTGATATTTGTTACAAAAATGTGAATGTAAATATGAACTATAAATCTGTAGTAGCACAGATTGTTTGTTTTTGTTTATGAAAAGCAGAGTACAAACGGTGGTCTTCTGTTTTTTCTGGGAAAACCGTGCATTTCGGTTGTGCCAGGGGTAGAAAAAAGATTAATTTAATAAGATTAGATTTCACCAGGCGCCGAGTATTAGAAATTGGTAAGTGGTCAGTCCGTGAAACAAGAAGACGCGGGTTTCATACCCATATTTAGGAAATTTCAGTATCATCCAGTGTTTCAGTACTTTCGTGTCTTGACTGTTTATGAGACAAAAAGGATCCTGATATCCACGACCCAAGACTTGTATCTCAACATCGAGTCAGGATTGTGTATAATTTTTATTTCTTTATACTTCCAGTCGAGCATTCTAGAAGAGGCGATGGGGTCCCGTGCCCGCGCTCCGTTGGCGCGATTGGCTGACGCGCTGGACGCCCCTGTAGCCAATCAGACGGCGCTCGGCACGCTGCTTCGTGCTCTGTCCACCCTGCGACATAATGCGAGCGCTGCAGCCGCCGCCGCCGACAACCTGCGGAGACCATTAGCAGAGCTCAACCTTGACGCGTTCATGAAGGTGGGCTGGGAAACTTATAGATTTTCTAGCTAATAAAGGTTGTCTTCTGGTATAATATTGTTGATTGTTTTGTAATCATGAGAGAAAATCGAGGGTACTGACGTCATTTTAACGTCGTTTGACGTCATTTTGACGTAAATTCCTTAGTATCTTGCATAAAACGCATAAAACTTGACAACAACAATTATATTATATGTTTATTTTTCGTTCTAGAACCCATTGGTATTACATTTATTTTTGAATTTTTGTAATTGTATACTGACATGGTAAATGCAGAAATACTCTTCCTATTTGTAACTTTTTGCTGCTGTCATAATTAAGTATTATGCGGACCTTCATTCAATACAATTTCAACCTAAGCTCAAAGGATCCATATATATAAACAGGGTGTATTCGGACCGTGATCGGAAACTAAGGCATGTAATAGCTAAGGTGATTATAAACCCCCTGGCGTAAAATAAAATCGCGACAAAAAAAAATATTGAAGTTTTCCTAACCACATACATTTTATACCTATTGTTAGCTATTACCTGCTTTAGTTTCCGATCACGGTGTAAATACATCCCTGTATAAATAGATAACCCAATATTTGTATGTAATTGTTGAGTGTATTATTGTTCGGCAGCGCATGTGGATGTGGGAGGCGGTGCGGTGGGCGGGCGGCATGGCGGGCTGGTGCTGCGGCGGCGCCGTGTGCGTGGCGCTGCTCGCCGCCGCCGCCAGGCGATCCCGACGGGCGCTGCTGCTGCTTTGTGTAAATACCATACACTCCTTTATTACCTTATCGTTCAGAACTTGAATACGGTATTTGTGTTGCTGCCGAACTGTTTCATTCGTACGATTATAATTCTTATTTGTCATCGTTTCATTTAAGTGTTTGTACAAAAATTTTATGGTAAATGTAAATGGTTTGATATTTAACTGTTTACTTTAATTTTTAACTGAATAATATTTAGTAGATATAGTAGTATAATTCAGGAGTACTCATTAGCACTGTTGACCTGATAGTAAATTTACCATCGACCAGATACATTATAGAATGTCGAGCTACGATGATGACGGGCTAGTATGTAGCTGCTACACGTCGTGCGTGTGGTAAACTATAGTAGTCAATTTGTCATTCAACTAAGAATTTCAGTAAGCCGGCATGATTGCTTCGGGTGATGAGATGTAGACATTGTGCTTACCATCAGGTGTTTAATCATTCTAATAAATGTCTCCGCTAGTCAACTTAGTTATGCCGGCCAAACTACCCTTCTAAGCCGCGGTTATACAGGCTGAACTAGCTGTACACTAGGGTCACTTTGTCATTGTTAGTCTGACGGATGAGAATATACCACCACCAGTAAATAAAATTTTATGACATTTTGCCATAAACAACTGAGATTCAAGGGCATTCACACATCTGTTGGGTCTGAGTAAGTTTACTGATTATTTATTTATAAATTATCAAGTAAATTTAATAATAAGTCTTTAAAAATTCTGTGATGTGATGTGAAGGTGGGCGCGCTGGGTGCGCTGGTGGCGTGCTGGGTGGGCGCGGCGCTGCTGGCGGCGGGCGCGGTGGCGGCGGCCGACGCGTGCCAGGACCCCGCCGCCGCGCTCGCGCACCACGCGCCGCACCGCCTGCCCCCGGACGTACGTACTGCCACTGCCAACATCCCACTTAAATATACATGCTATTGCGACAGGCCAAGGAAACGGACCATGTAAAGGCTCTGTAACCTGATGGTGCTGAATGCATTTTTTTTTTGGATAAATACGCCTAAGAAGCCATGAGAACTTTACTCTGTTAATTATTATTTAGGGTGGTTCCAATGTATTCGAACAGTGATTTTCTTTTCTGAAGTAGAATTTTTGTAACTTTGTCAATTATAGAAATTTAGGCAATAAATACTTCTCTATCATGTAAAGAAATTTGCCTAGACGTGAGGCGCGTTGACTCGTGACGTGAGAGTGAGTGTGAGTGAGTGTGTGGGCGCGCAGATGGTGCACTACTACGTGTCGTGCGTGGTGTCGCGCGAGAACGTGCTGACGGCGGAGCTGCGCGGCGCCCAGCGCGCCGTGGTGGCGGTGCGGCAGGCGCTGGCCGTGCTGTCCCGCGGCGCGCCCGCGCTCTTCACGGACGCCGCGCTGCCCGCGTCGCTGGGCGCGCTGGGCGCCGGCACCGTGGAGGCGGAGCGCGCGCTCGTGTCGCTCGGCGCCGCGCTCGAGTGCCGCATGGCCAGGGCCTACTTCGTCAGCGCAGCGCGCGCCGCCTGCGACGCGGGGCTGCAGGTGGGTATCGGATTGTTATGCGGTGACTAGCTTTTGCTCGCGACTCCGTCCGCGTAGACTACAGGGTTGGTTTCAGAAAGAAAATAGTAGTCTATTTTACTCCACAGAGTCCCATTTATGTCCATACCAAAAATCATTCAAATCGGTTAAATAGACGTGTAACGTGTGCCGCCGCGCACCGGCCGGCCGGAACCTTGTACTCGTACATCATAATTGCGCGCTTGACAATTTTTTCGCTGCGGTGTTATTTTAAAACTGCGATATCTTCTAAGATACTCATTGAAATCAAATGATGTAAAGGGCAAATTTCTTTTAAATTAAATACTTGTGATGAATAACGTATTTATTTGGATAAGGAATAATATCATATTTATGAAAACACCTTCACAAATAATGCTTTATTTTAGAACAAATTTGGTTAGCATAAAAAAGGTTATAGTGAGCCAACCTTAAAAGATAGACATATGCTGTCGCGGACTTTTTTTTTAAAACTTTTATAGGGGAACAATTCTGTCATACATTATTTTAGCGAAACTTTAACCGTTTCTGCAGCGCACGCAGCGGAAGTTCTCAAAAGGAAAAAAATACCCCCGATTTTGAAACATTATTTATTGGTGCTCCGCTCCTATTAGTCGTAGCGTGATGTTATATAGCCTATATAGCCTTCCTCGATAAATGTGCTTTCTAACACTGAAAGAATTTTTCAAATCGGACCAGTAGTTCCTGGGATTAGCGCGTTCAACCAAACAAACAAACAAACTCTTCGGCTTTATATATTAGTATAGATTACACAATCGCTCGAGACGCGAGATGAGCTGCGTGTGTAAACAGACTGAAAGCTTTAACATTGCAGCGAGCGTGTAAATGAGCGTTAAGGAATTAGCTAATAAATTAAAAAATATTTCAATTTAATCTTTAACGTGTTTTAAATAATTATTGCTATTTTTACATTTCAGGCACTAACTTTGCAACTGTTGGCTGCTGTTGCCGCCGGTTTCCTGTTCACCGCGATCGTGCTCGTCGACTCTCACGCTTGGATCTACATCAACACTAAGTGAGTAACATTCTCAACAGACCCGTCGACATCATACCAAAAATCGACCTGTTCTGTTTCACTCCGCAACCTAGTGTAATAAGTAGGCGGCGTGTGAACAGGCGCAGCAGCGGTGGCGAGGAGCAGGCGCCGTTCCTGTCGAGTGGGGGCAGCAGCGCCGCCAGCCGCACGCTGCCGCGCCCCGCGCCGTACAACAACGGCAAGCCGCCCTCCTACAGCGCCGCCGTGCAGCTCATGGACCTGGCGGAGCGAGACCGACCCAGGTAATCACCATGCCGGATATGATTGCGATCAAATTGGACGCCCTAGTGACAGCTCATGCCGTAAAAGGTGTTATTTATGATTGACCTGTAAAAGGAGAAAAAACGAATAAGTCATGGCGAGATTTTTTCGATTGCGAGAGCTCTTAGGTTTTTCTCAAGTCTTAATCTTTTTAGGGATTGTCAAAGTTGACAGCTTCAATTTATTAG
Source organism: Hemaris fuciformis (assembly GCA_907164795.1). Taxonomy (NCBI): domain Eukaryota; kingdom Metazoa; phylum Arthropoda; class Insecta; order Lepidoptera; family Sphingidae; genus Hemaris; species Hemaris fuciformis. Next base: position 2,910,656 of record OU015440.1, on the reverse strand, counting down.
TAATTCATAAATCCTAATCCCTATCTTCAGATCTGTCCAAGAAATGAACAAAACAAAGTAGTCAGTGCGAGGGTTCATTCAAATATTACTTGATTTTTCCACGGTTGTTACGATTTGAAAATACCTTACTAATTGCAGTCGTACGACGCTAACACGCTTCATAATAACACTACGCATCTCCGATAATTTATGATAATACATTTACTAACATACACATTAACTGTGCGTGCCTAAATGCATTGTATTTGTGTGTAACTGCACGAGTGTCTACTAACAGTCACACTTTGCCACAGATTCGAGATGTCGCTTGCAACCGAGAAAAATCGGTAAGGAACACGGCAGTTACTAACTAATATTATAATCTTTCGTTCTATTCAAATCAAAACAATATTTTTGTGTACAGCAAGAAAATTCTCATTTGTTTTGGCTGCCACATTCATTTGCCATCTGCAATGACACTATTTTTTTCAATGATTTATGGACTCCTGTTCTGTTTGATGCGCATTATATCCACATTTATGTATGTGGGTCATCGGTGTTGAGTTATTGTGTATGTGAGTGTTGTTGTTTGCGCAGCGTGCGCATGTCTGGCAGCGCGACGCTGGGTCGGGGCGCGAGCGGGGGCGGCGCGGGCGCGGGCGCGGGGGCGGCGCTGGGCGGCGCGCACACGCTGGGGCGCGCGCACAACGGCAAGTACGCCACGCTCAGCAAGCAGTGCAAGACGCTCGAGAGCAACGACTTCTACTGAGACCGGCCCGGCGGCGGCGCGCACCACCAGGAACACATCGCCGGTCCGTACTCTTACTGTCTCTTGCAACACTGTGAACCAGTACCGAATCAAATGTCACGCTCGAACCTTAACGATTTATGCCACATACTTGTATATTGTACGTTATAAACTTTGATTCGGTTCGAAGGATCAAAATATTTTCCTAAACCGCAAAACGATCCAGATAGAATTCAACCACGTATAAGACATCTTCTTGCCTTTGTAATGATTTTAGTTTGCAATAAATTATATTAACGTGTTTTTTTTAACATATTGCAGGCACATTGGGGCGCGCGACAAGCCTCAACCGATTCGACCCGAAGTACGCGTCGTTCGGTCCGCGCGCCCCCCGCCCGCGTCCCGCCGCGCCGGCGCCCTCGCTGGGCACGTTCTCTGCCGCCCCCGCCCCCGGCCCCGCGCCCCCGCACGCCCCTCACGCCGCGCACACGCACGCGCCGCCGCCCGACAAGTACGCCATGGTGCGGCCCGCCCGGCGCGCCGAGCCGCAGCCGCTGTCGGCCGCCGCGCTCGAGTACCGCTCGCTGCAGCGCCCGCGCCGCGCGCACCACGCCCCGCAGCCCGCGCACCACCGCCGCCGCCCCGACCGCCCCGACCGGCCTGACCGCGCCGACCGGCCTGACCGCGCCGACCGGCCAGATCGCGCCGACCGCGCCGACCGACCGGACAGGCCGGAGCGCGGCGAGCGCGCGCACCACGACCAGCGCGACCTGTACGCCGTCACCGAGCTCTAGGGAGCGGTCACGCGCCTGAGGTTTGTGTCGCCAGGGAACATCAGGAGCGTGCTACTCACTCGCGCCGAGCACCGCGACTGTGCCGACGGTATTTGTTAGTCTCACTCCCACTCTACTGCGTTCTCTTCGCCTATTTCAACAGTCTTCGATGTTTCTTCTGTCTTTTTATTCTGTAAGTCTAGACGCGTTGTTTCTTCTACGAATCTAGTAGCGTGAGCGAGATAGAATCTCATAGGAAAGAATTGGACATACTCAAATATGTCTCCGAACACTAGGGTTGCGTATACTGCCTCTATTATTGGAGTGATCGACAAGCTAGGTCGCTGGCGACACGAACTTCGAGAACGTGGTTCAGTGAACAGTAGCACGGATTCAGTTCAGTTGTGTTGCGCCGCTGACTCCAAGACTACGACTACGAAAAAAGACTTATTCGACCCGAATTTTTACCACGTGCGTGTGTTTTTGAAGTGTTTACGATCCACATGAATGACTCAATCTTTTTTTACGAATTGCGAAATAATTGCGGGAAAATTGACAATTTTAATCTATTCTGAAAATGTTGCAATCGAATAGAGAATCTCATATATGACTCGGATTATAGGAAAATTACTAGATGCTTCAAAAAAGACAAGTAAATCATATGCATTTTGGGGCTGATACAAAAAATGATTGGTTACGAAAAGTTACACCTGTATTGCAACAGTTTTCAGAATCGATTCCAATTGTTTATGAAGCGCATTTTCCATAGACTTTTGAAAAAAGTTTCTTATGGTCTAAATACAATTTATGTGGTATAAACAAACGAACGACAATTTACGATACTTATTGCTCAAAAACTATGTAACAATATTATGAATGCTGGTCTAAAGTTTTTTTTCATGTATTCATGTATTTTATATCGACCATTGTATGGCACTAAAATTCTATACTACCATTATAAAAGCACAAATAATGCAAAAACGAAGGCTGCAACGCTAAAACGACGCCTGTAAATAAGTTATGTTTCCTTAGTTTTTGTTTCTAATCCGTTATTTAATTTTATAACATATTTTAATAACGGCTATCGACCAATGAGTATAGTTATTTCTTTGTTTCTTGTAAAAAAAAAATATCGACTGTTACTCATCACAGACTATGGCTGTACGTTTTTGGACTCGAGTTTTCGCTCAATCTAGTTTGTAAGGTTCCATTATGGTCTAATAACAGTTATAACCAGTTATAACGATAACAATGACCGTTGCTACTTAGCTACAGATAGGAGATGAAGCCAAATGTAGGAAGCGTTTTTGGCGTGTTTAAAAATAATACTGTAGGCTCCGAGCGAATGTAGTTTGATCGTATTTTATATCTAAATATAATGTATATATAGCGAAATAAAATTATATATCTGTTTTCTTGTGTGATCTTTTGTATGTTATACATACATATTGAATATGGAACACGAATGATTCGATTGATATCTCGAAGCTCCGTAGGTCTCTCTTACGACTAGGACGATCGCGTGGACCTAAATGTATTATAGCATTTAACATTTATTAGCTAATAAATTATTTTATTTACAACTTAATGAAAATATTAATTGCAAATAAAATAAATATTGACAATCATTCCATCTCGTGTGAAATGTAACGCGTATGTATTTCACGCGATTTATTTAATTGTATATAAATTTAAGGAAAAGATAACTGCCATTCGAACAAAAATATTAAAAAACTGTAAATTATTGTAGTTATTCAAAACAGTACTGCTCTTGCTATAACACCATGAAATAACGTATACTAGGAGTTTAATCGAAAATAACGTTTTTTTAATAGCGCAATAACGGTTAACCGTTACATTAGTAACTGACCGCTGGGGGCGTTATTTCCTCGAATACTTTTCTAAAGGATTGATCTTGTTAGTTGTATGTATTTAAAGTTTAGATTAAGTACGATGGATGGATGGTACCAGTTATTCAATGAAACGAAGTGTTTTTGTAAGTCAGTATTAAAAATAGGGATTTTTGTGAGACTTTACAACGACGTTCGTACGTTTTCTAATGATCAATGTATATTTTTATTTATTTGTCTAGAATGTTACAAGAATTGTGTAAAAAAATTGTATGAGTTGTTTAAACATAAGGTGCTTTCTATCCCTTATCAGCACAGCAAAGTGACTGCACTGACCAGTGCATTGCTTTTAAAATTACACTGGGTGATCCAGTTACATACTGGTGTGAACTATCGTGTCTCCATCGATTCTAAGAAACTTTGACCGCCGTCTGTTTATTAAAGAACTATTTATATTTTAAACATTATTGTGTGGCCTATCTAAAGGAATATGGACATTTCAACAAAGATTTCTGATATATTAATGACAATCTTAAATTTTTATTGCCTAATATGGCAAAGGAACAAATTTTATACTACCAGAAATCATCGCCAATCAGGAACACACATAAAACTTGCAGATCGTAGGTATGTTGCCTTTTTTCAATAAATGTATAAAATGAAGCGAGGCTTTACGATTTGATAAGTGATATAATATACATCACATTTTGTGTGCATTACAATTATTTTCCGGTAATTACTACTTAGTCAGGAATTTCAGTGATGACTAATTGCTTGACGTTGATGTTTCATCACATTATCAAAGCTCTGAATGACTGATTACTGATAAACTAGAACGGAAAAATTTCGTGTAACAGATATAATATTAACATTTCTTTGTTATTTTACTTAATCAGTATTAGAAATGCACAATGGAAATTCTTCCTTATAGTGTCTACAATTAAGTTCTATTTTCAAAATCAAGACCATTGTCTCATTAACATCCCTTTTTCAAAAGCAGTATGTAACTCGTAAATAGGACGGGGGGACTGGGAGATTAGGTTATTGGAAAATCTCAATTCTTGTAAAATTCTATACACCAAGGTACCATAAGCAGTGTATTCGCCAAAGATATGCATAATTGATAGTTAAGTATCGAATACTTAGTGTAAGATAACTTAAGGGTTTGTACAGCTGTGACTGTGTTTTTTCATCTAAGTATACTATTAAGGGGGTAAAGTATACCAGTATACTTGGCTCCTTCGAGTCGTTATCATCCTATTCTAATAACTGGGTGATCTAATAGTATGCAAGGGTATAAAATACTTTTTTCCTTAATAGTATACCATTATGTATAAATTTTTGTATCAATGTTCCGTTTAATGAAATTAATTATTTCACAAATTTCTTCAAGATACTTTGTTTAATTTATACATTTAAAAGTCATTTGTATTAATTGTACATTTCTTTGGGCCTTTAATAATTTATAATTATTAAAAAATATATATTTGTCATATATTAGTTTATGTTTGAAGTACTAGAAAAGGCCCCCGTTTGATGTAAAAATAGTTTACACTACATTGCAAAAATTCGTGTACATGTTTTTTTAATTTATTTATAAATCCATTAATGTCGAGAAGTTGTATGCAATAAAGGAAAATATACTATCGGTAAGGTGATAAGAGTTCACGTTTTCTCAATGTAATTACTGCACACTATTTATAATCGTAAAAATATAATAAAAATAAAAACATTTAGACCGAATACGTTGCGAGGTTGATTATGTTCTCTCGGGCTAATAGTACCCACTAGAGTAGTATAGTGATTAAAATTAACATCGCATTTTTTCCTATAGTTTAGCAAAGGAACTGACTTCGAAAGTTTTTATTTTTAGTTTTTTTTTCAGGCACAATAGATTGTAGATTATCTTTTACGCTAACAGTCATTTGAGTCGATTATTTAGCAAAAATTACTCTATAATTTTCACGTGAATTAATTTGTCTATGACATGTCTAAGTAGGTAAATAGAGGCATTATATTGAAATTGTTTTTTAATAATTGAAAGTTTCATTTGTCAATCGGTCAACTGATTATGCCAAGATCTACAATAACTTCTAGCAAAAAGATGCGTTTCTTGTAAAATTATTTTCTGTTTTTTTGCACGCAAGTGTACTCTATTAACAGTAAAGGAAGTTACCGTAGATTGGTAATGCACATATATTTTGGTGTTACACATACTCGTGCCATATAAGTTGTTGCAAATGGTTAATTTTGGAGCAAAAATTATAAAAAAATATAATTTAGCGTATGTTTTGTTTTTTTGAATAAATTATTATGTTGATTACTTTATTTTTCTGAAGTCAATTATGGTGCGCCCGATTTATTGTCGAAAAATTAATTTGGTGCGTTGTAAGTCACGGCTAGTCGTCAAATCCATAGATTTACACACCGTCTAAATATATTCTATTTCAATTTTAATTTTTCTTCAGTCGTTTCTGATCTTTTGATAAGAGCTTTATTTGCAGTATGTTTTTATCTATTACACATATGAAGTGATTATGAAGCGTTTTATCTACGTCGGTGTCATCATAATACACAAAATGGAAAACATTAAAATTATTTATATAATTCAGTTGTTCAGGTCTCGTTTTCCTTATTGGCGCGCTTGGAAAATGCTGCGTTCGATTCCTATATCTATACCAGGGCTTCCCAAACTTTTTCGTACTGTGACGCCTTTGGGACTTAGCATTTTTTTGCGACGCCACTCAACCCAGGCCCTAAAAATACTTATCAATTTATATTATTAGCCTAGTCTTTTGCATTATAGTAGTTGAATATTACACTTGAAGAGCTGATGGCATTTTTGAATTGTTATTATAGATTAATATGTCACCGTAAAATTGAAAAAACCGTTAGATTATAATCTATCTAGAGACATTGTATATAAACGCACCTCGCGCGCTGATTGGTCTACTGTAAGGCCGACCAATCAGGGACAGCCTTCGAATAATAACACGTTACATTGTAAGTAGTTCACAATCTTTCGACAGTTTACAATTTCGCTAGATAGATTATAATCTAACAGTGTTTACAATTTTACGGTGACAAATACAAAATTACTTTTTATCCTGTATATTTGACGCAATATGAAAATTGTTTACTCAAACTTTGAACCACAATTCAAGCCATAAATTTTTCCTTTAGACATTAATACGCAAATTTTGTCCAGTCTTAAAAGAATTGTCATGATCCTGTATATGACAGGATTACAAAGCGTTTCATAATCGGGCTTTATCGATTAATTTATTGATGTAGATTATGCAGTGCACGTGCACTTGCAACGCACCGAATGCCCTTAGAGTTAAGGATACCTCGTTTTCATCTCGTGGAGTAATGAGTGTATTGCGTAATTTATAAACGGTTGATAGAACAGTGTATGAGTTTACAATGAACATAAATAAATGGATTAAAAATGTATTGTGTTGTTACTTGACATATACCTTTACATACTGGAGTTTTTTTTTTCAGCCTCTTTCATAGAATCATAGCCCATATACGTCCCACTACTGGGCACGGGCCTCCTCTACAACTGAGAGGGCTTAGACCTTAGTCCACCACGCTGCTGTCTTAGTTAAAATAAGTAATAATTCATTGCGAATACACACATAACTTCGAGAAGTCAGAGGTTTGTGCCTGAGGTTTGAACCCGCGACCGCAAGAATTATAAAAAAAAACAGACATTACACAAGTAACTTGTAACGCTTTTAGGCTTCTATGGAAGTACTGCCACTGCCGGTATGTTTTCTACAATTTCGAGTTACAAGGTGTGGTCTGTTTTGTTCTTTTTGAGGTTCTCATGCTTGGGTGCCACATTGGTTTCGTGGCATTGGTAAATGTGCGGTGTGCTATCGTCAGATTCGGTCGAATTCGGTTCGAATGGCTGGTTGAGCAAAGTCTTGTCGTTATGTTTAGTTAAGACATTCAGAGTGTCTGCAAATGTGTTGTGTGTGGTAAAAGGCAAAAGGCTGGTTTATTAAGTGGTAAATTTACCACCCCTTATACCTTATTTAAAAATATTTACGCTAGTAAGTAGTAGCATTCATCATTCATCATCAGCCCAAATACGTCCCATTGCTGGGCACGGGCCTCCTCTACAACTGAGAGGGTTTAAGCCTCAGTCCACCACGCTGGCATAGTGCGGGTTGGCGGACTACACACCTAAGAAATTCCTAAGAACTTTTTAGGTGTGCAGGTTTTATCACGATGTTTTCCTTCACCGTTTAAGCAAGTGATAATTCATTGTGAATACACACATAACTTCGAAAATTCAGAGGTGTGTGCCTGGGGTTTGAACCTGCGACCGCCGAAATTCTCGACCGCGCGCCTAAACCTCGAGGCCATCACTGCTTACGTACTTAAGTAGTAGCATGCTACTCGTTAATATTTTTTATTTACTAGACCATAGTCTAGTAGTATACTGGACCATAGATGAACGATACTATTCAAACCGATTCCTTATAAGTGCCTTGTTTCGAACAAAATATAGTGCAAAAAAGTAAGGTGCTTGTGTATACTTACTCAAATTAATTTTAAACAAGTACAAAAACTCCTTGAAAGTGACTTGGTCGTCGAAATATCCGAACAGTTTGCGAAATGGAACGACACCGCAACGTCCGAATGTCTCGTGCTATGTAAATTACCTGAAAACGTACATATGTGGCTCGAAGATGACATGAATTTATTATTTCGTAGCATAGGAAACAAATATTTTAAACCGACCAAATATTTGAAAAATTTGATGTCAAAAGAAAGTTATCCAAAGAATTGCTTAATACCAATTATAATAAATAGAGTAGAAACAAATATAATTAATAGAGTAGAAACTCTATTCTACTCTTATTCAGAAGACTTTCTGAAACTCATTAACTAACTCTAAACACGCGTAGTAAAAATCATTAGGTACACTTGTTTCTGTTTTATAATATTCGCTAAACCATTTTGTTTTACTCTACAGAACCGTTATTACTAATTTGGCATAGGAGAGGACGTAAGAAAGGCTGCTAATGATGATGATGATGATGATGATTACTAACTTTAAGATACTCCTGTAAAAAAACTCTACGAGACAAGCAGTGCCTAGTGTGGAGAGATTTTGCAAACTGATATGTGTAAAAGGTTAATAAATAAATTTATTATTATTACTTGTTTTAAACTGGGAATCGAGCCCACAGCCACTAGTTTCAGAAGTCGGCCTCTAATCAACAAAGCATCGGAGTAGGATGGTGTCAAAAACTACGCTATAGTTCCTAAAGAATATAACAGATGACACTACTGATAATAAAATGAATCATACGGACGAAGTTTTAATAAATCTATCAGCTTTACGTCCCACTGTTGGCCACGGGCCTCCTGTACTATTGACAGGGTTTAGGCTACTATCTACTATATTGGCCTGGAACGAGCTGGTTGACCTTCCATATGTCAGGAATTCCTTCTTAAGATTGCAGGTTTTCTTACGATGTTTTCATTTGTTTTTTTTTCAAGTGCGTAATAATACATTGAATAGGTATACATAAACTCTAAACCCTCTCAATGGTAGAGGAGGCCCGTGCCCAGCAGTGGGACGTATATGGGCTGATGATGATGATGATGATGAAACTCTAAAAGTTAAAGGTGTGTGTAAAGTGCCTGGGACTTGAACTCGCGACTACAGACTATTAAATAATTTTTCCCAATCCTCCACACGATCCGGCCCTGCAAACGGCCTTCTCAATGGATTATCACATACTTTAATGGTGAACGAAAACATCGTTAGGAAACCTACACATCTAATATAGGTTCTTAGGAATTTCTGTGGTATGTATCTCCAACCCGCACTAGGGCCAGCTAAGGCCTAAACCCTCAGTTGTAGAAAAGTCACATACATTTTAGACCTATGGTTGTTAGGAAAACTTCAAAATTTTTATTTTTTGCCAGGATTTTCTTTAACGCCAGGGGGTTTGTAATCACCAACTATTCCCTGCCTTAGTTTCCGATCATGGTCTGAATACACCTCTATACATTGCGATTCATCGAATTTTTGTGAACATAATGTATCAACTACATTTTTGTACTGACTCCAAGTTTCAGAATGAACTAAAGGAAAATATTAACTTCAAATCGACGAGCTCTCATAATAACAATGTTTTGATTGTTCGTAAACATGATAGAGCAAGAGTACTTGAAAACTGCTATAATAAAGTTCTCCACTCGAGAAATTAATTATACACTCGCTAAATTATGGAGACGAGTGCTTGTTTTCGTTTGATCAAGAAATGTACTTCCCTATTAGTAACATTCTCGTAGTAGATAAAATAAATAAAAATATCGTAAAACAGGGGAAATTTTAGATCCAATTAACTATTAAACTATTCTAGAACAAACTCCATCATCAGCCACGTCCGCTAGGCGCGGGTCTCCTCTACAAATTATAGGTTTAGGCCTTAGTCCACTACTGGCCTAAATTGAGTTGGCGGAGAACAAAATTAAAAGGTAACTTTCTAAGAATAATACAGTGTGCTGTATGAGTAGGTATTCTTAGTAAGTTTCATATTATTTAGGTATTACTCGTTTGATTTCTCAAATAGGAAGTGTTTTAACGATGAGTCAGCCGCAGTAACTATTGATAGCTTATCGATTTATGATCCACATAATCGAAACACCGGCAAAGTGCTGCGGTATGGACGGTTCCACTGCTGTATCACAATCACTTAAATCCTGGGTAATCACAAACGTAGGTCACGTTTAAAACACTTATGCTTCATACGTGACGTTCGTTTCGTCGTATAGTCGTCTCTGCCTCGTAGTCTTGCGGCATAACATGACGTGCGATCTCGAGGTCCCAATATTCAGGTTTTTATCAATGAAATCAAATAGAATTTATTTTTTATAAAATTCGTTGCTAAGATAACTAATGAATAAATAACATCATGATCACAAGTTTCAGTTATTTATTTTATTTGGGAAATATACAGAACAATTACAATTAAAAATATAAAGCAAAAATATAGTACACAATCCAAAACAATTTCCAGTAATGGTTAAAATATAAAATTTAAGTAGTGAACGACTAATCAGACAAGAAAGAGATAAATTAAATTATACAAAAATAAAAAGCATTTATACAATATTACCTAAACTAAACTAACACTTACACTAGAAGAAAGTAATTTCTTATAATTATTAAGCGACTCAAAAAGTATGTCAATATCGGAGAAACGTATATTATAATAATATTAGTCGACCTGCGAACAAACAAACATGTTAGATCCATAATTATTTGTCAATTGCCCGTTGACAAGGAGCGAGGTCTTGTCAAAACCTCTCTAGGGACGACGGAACGACAAAATATCGAATTTTATTATTAAAAACTGCTGAGAAGACAAAAACAACTACCACTCCCCTCTCGAATACCTCCCATCGTTCCTTTTTTTATGGTCGACCCTGTTACAAAAAGTACTGAACTTCTGTTGAATCTTGGCAGTCGCGGGTTAAATCGTCTCACACTACTTTTTAAAGTTTTTGTTATTTTTTTATTTTTTTTAATATTTTTTTTATTTATTAGATTTGCCAACAGTTGTTTACAAAAGATAGTTACATATGTTGTTACGTGCTACAAAAAAAAAATAAGATAAATGCAACAACTACTTAAAGGCAAATACCGCATGCACTAAACAATCTAACAAAAAGTTCTTAATTGTAGTGAGTACCTACATAAAAAAAAAATTATAACAAACAATTAACACTATTAAAAATAATAATCATAAATAATCATAATTTAAATTATGCGAACTCAGTTAGATTTTATAATAAGCTTTTATTAATTATGCTGCAAATAAAACAGGATTCAGAGGAATTAATAAAAATAATTATTTCTGTGAGGGTCTACTCTAAGACTGGCCTAAGTCGTGATGGCCTCGAGGTCTAGGCACGCGGTTGAGAATCTCGACGGTTGCGGGTTCAAACCCCAGGCACACACCTCTGACTTTTCCAAGTTATGTGTGTATTCACAAAGAATTATCACGTACTTTAACGGTGAAGGAAAACACCGTGATGAAACCTGCACTCCTAAAAGTTCTGAAGAATTTCTCAGGTGTGTATTCCGCTAACCCGCACCAGGCCAGCGTGGTGGACTAAGGCCTAAACCCTCTCAGTTGTAGAGGAGGCCCGTGCCCAGCAGTGAGACGTATATGGGCTGATGATGATGATGATAAATATTATAAACAATATTTTGTTCAACTAAGTGTTAAAATAAATTTAAGTGAAATCGATGCAGTAAATAGTACATCGGCTGAGAGCTTAAGCCCTGAGGTGAAGGGTCAGGTGGCGGGCGGTGGGTGAAACCTGAGAGATCACGTTTTCGGTTCTCGATGCTGTTAATGAATGAGGCACGATTGTACTTGGGAGTACAATGCCGGACAAAATAAACGGGTTTATGAATTATTTTTTATTCTGTTTTTTCTTGTACAAACGTAAATAATCTCACGCGCTTAAACTAAAAAGGAGAAGCTAAATATGTATACTGTAAGTACACCAGTGACGATAAAGTGAAGTAGTGATGGCTTCGAGATTAGGGGGCACGCGGTCGAGAATCTCGGCGGTCGCGGGTTCATACACCACTGACTTTACGAAGTTATGTGTGTATTTATTATGAATTATTACGTACTTTAATCGTGAAGGAAAACATTGTGAGGAAATCTGCACTCCTAAAAGTTCTTAAGAATTTCTTAGGTGTGTAGTCCGCTAAGGTACACATACGTTAAAATAATATGTTTCGAGCACACCTCGTTTTGTCCTGCAGTGCACATTTTCGGATGAAATACTCACAGGCAGACGTTTAATTTTAATTACAAGAAAGCTAAAATTAAATCGATCCGTGCCTACATCAAAGCGAACGGACTTTAAAGGTGACATTGCTTTAAAGTGTCATAGAGAGTTAGTGACTGATTCGGAATAGATAATTCATCCGCGTGCAAGGGAATATAGTTCTAACGGACATCAACGTTTAATTGTTCCACGCTCACCTTTGACTGATTATTGTCTGTTCATTATTATGCTTTGTGTAATAAACGGTATCTATACATCTATATCTATACAAATAAATAAAATTGGAGTGTCTGTTAGTGATATTGAAATAACCGCTTTTTAATAAATGTATATGGATGTATACACGGTACATATACCAAAATAACGTTTTTAAAATTTTTGTCTGTCTGTCTGTCTGTTTGTTCCCGCTAATCTCTGAAACGGGTGGACCGATTTTAACGGGACTTTCACTGGCAGATAGCTGATGTAATAAGGAGTAACTTAGGCTACGTAGGTACATATAAATAAAATTTGAGTGTCTGTTTGTAATCTTGAAATAACCATTTTGACTACATGTATATATGAATATATGTATATGTATATATGGTACATACACCAAAATAACATTTTTTACATTTTTTGTCTGTCTGTTTGTTCCGGCTAATCACTGAAATGGCGGGACCGATAATAGTAATAAGGAGTAACTTAGGCTACTTTTAGTTTATAAATTTTCTTATAAAAATTTTCCGCGCGGACGAAGTCGCGGGCACAGCTAGTATGAAATGTAACTCTAAGTCATATTATGAATTTGTGTTTGTATTAATTTAGGCATAATTGCATATTACATGGCTCGTGTGTGACTACAAACACGTTAATATTACAAAGATCAAATTTAATATAACGGAGAGTCTTGGGCGTTATTGATTTTAAATCAAACAGTCCAACTTTTGGAGGTAATTACAAATTTAATCGGAAACAAACTTATTACAGAGCTCCGTTCGGTCCGGCGTTCCGAGCGAGAATGAATCATTCTCGATCGAGCGGCTGTATTTATACCCTACGTTGGACGCCACAGTGGGGATGCGTCGACGCTTCGACAAATATGATAATTTTAAATGGTAAAAGCTCTCATCATCATCATCAGCGTATATACGTCCTTCTTCTGGGCTCGGACCTCCTCTACAACCGATAGGGTTAAGGCCTTAGTCCACCACGCTGGCCTAGTGCGAGTTTGCGGACTACACACTTAAAAAAATCCTAAGATTGTTTTAGGTTTGCAAGGTTCCTCACGGTTTTTCCTTCATCGTTAAAGTTTACAATGAGCATTAACAATGAAATTCCTCTTATACGTGCTAGAAATCTGTAACCATGCTATTTTATTTAAACCAACGTATTTCATTCAAGTAGGTATTAAGCCTTTTTAAATTAATGATCAAATTTAGATTTAATATTTATTTATCAGAAATAAATCAGAAAGTTAGATTTCATTAATGTACTCACGATACAAAGCAGAGAGCTCGTCTACTCCGACCAGACACTGACCTGAGCTGCACTGCACTACTCGCCCTCGCTTTTGAATTTTTTATTAAAATATATTAAACAGTTGGCTTTTATGTGCGTTCATATTTTGCGGATTATTCATGCGCAGATATTAGTTTTTCAATATGTTTTTCGTTTATTTTATTTTAATAAACCAGCTTCGCATTTAAGTTGTATGTTGACTCTCTCTATTGTACGAGTATATTTCGAAAGAATAATTTATTCTTTTATGACAAGATTTGTATACTTTTGTCAACTAATGAAACAGAGATTTGATTTGATTTGAACGAGACTGTCTCGTTGTTTCGCGGTACAAATATATGCCGTACCAACACGAGATCTCGGGTTCAAAACCCCGGTCGGGCATTGTTATTGGGGTTTTCCATTAGAATTTCCATTTGAATTTAAAAAATCAGTCAAATCTTTGTTGTTGGGTAAAGCATATTACTCAGTCTCGCAATATTTCCAAGACGAACAATTTTAAATACCTACATTTATTTTTATTTTTTTTTTAATTTATAATTCATTTACTTTTACCTTTACTTTAAAATTGCATGCCTTGTGGGCAGGATATGGTTAATGTACCTTATTGTATTATAATATAAGAACTATTTGTAACCCATATTCGCAAATAAATGATTTTGATTTGATTTGATTTGAAATTCTCGGTAATACAGGTAGCACGGAGTCAGAAATTGTGCCCGAAAAATGGCAATAGGCTCGCTTCCTAGTATATGGGACTGATGTATAAATGGCGAAATTAAAACTCTGCCTACCCCTTCGGCAAATACAGGCGTGAGGTTATGTATGTATGAAACAGAGATTTATACACATTAGGTGATTGAATATTTTTTTTCAATGAAAAGCTTGCTTTCGGTTAGCTTACTAACGAGGAATCGTATTTCTATGCAACATAACGCATGGAGAAAAAACGTGATAATATTTGTATTGTTGAAGGAGTTCCTTTATCTTCTCCGCATCAAAAATATATACTGAAACGGTAGAAGTTGGATATGCCGGCGATTTTTTGTGAGAAAATTTAAAAGTTTTTTTTTTTATTAGACTTTGAGGTAATAACAGGCCCAGGGACCAAGCTAAATTTTATATTTTACAAGGAAGACCTGTTTTTCCCCAAAGCCCCATATACCTCACTATAAATCATCCAAATCGATCCAGTGGATAGGGCATGAAAGTATAAAGGTAGACCGAGCCAATTGCGCATAACTACATATTGTGCAAAACATTTGTGTATACAGGGTGTATTCAGACCGTTATCGGAAACTAAGGCAGGTAATAGCTAAGGTGATTACAAACCCCCTGGCGTCAAAGAAAATTCTGACAAAAAAAAAAAAAAATACGTTTTCCATACAAACCTCGTACATTGAATACCGATGGTTGTATGGAAAAAGTCTTTTTTTTTATTTTTTGTCAGAATTTTCTTTAACGCCAGGGGGTTCGTAATCACCTTAGCTATTACCTGCCTTAGTTTCCGATCACGGTCTGAATACACCCTGTATATTGTATTTACAATTTGGCAATGGGCCGGGCACATAGCGCGGAGAACTGATGGCCGATGGGGCCAAAAAGTTCTAGAGTGGAGGCCACGTACAGGAAAGCGCAGCGTGGGACGTCCTCCGACAAGATGGTCGGACGACCTGGTGAAGGTCGCGGGACGTCGCTGGATGCAGGCTGCTTCCAACAGGTCCCTGTGGAAGTCATTGGGAGAGGCCTATGTCCAGCAGTGGACTTCGATTGGCTGATGGATTGGATTGGATTGGATTGTATTTATATTGTTATTTACATGTTTTATACGTATTTGTATGTGTGTAAATCTATTTATTTGTCCGTGTTAATATGCATGGTAGTTGTGATGGCCTCGAGGTTTGGGCACGCGGTCATTAATCTCGACGGTCGCGAGTTCAAACCCAGGCACACACCTCTGAATTTTCGAATTTATGTGTCTATTCACAAAGATTTATTATATACTTTAACGGTGAAAGAAAACATCGTGATGGAACCTGCACACCTAAAAGTTCTTAGGAATTTCTTAGGTGTGTAGTTCGCGAACCCGCACTAGGTAAGCGTGGACTAAGGCCTAAACCCTCTCTGATGTAGAGGAGGCCAGTGCCCAACAGTAGGACGTACTCGTACCTGGGCTAATGATGATGACACAGAAGGCAAATTGTTTATCACTGAGGCAGGTATTACAAATATATTATACAATTCCGCTTCACTTCTGCTTCACAAAGAATCAGCCTTTATCTACCCTTTGGCGTAAAGACTCCATCTTAATTAACTGTGAAATATCCCCATCCCATTAAGTATTCGAAGCAACACTGCTGTCTATGATAAAACATAACGGTTAATTTATGCCGTGGCGTCGGGGCGCCCTTATTGATTCGCGCCTAATCTAATATTTTCATTCGGATGCTCTCTAGGTCCACAGTTTTGCGTTAATCTACTCGTTCACGGATTAAGCCAAAAACTTTTACTCATGGCTCTTAACTAAAAGCATCAACGTCCATTTTGCCATGGCCAGAGATCAGGCTATGGTGGTCATTGGTAACTTCGCCGTAAGTCAGTCAAGTGTCAATTTAAGCTGAAAAGGGTGCATATTGTGGCTTCCAGTTCTTTAAATATAACGTCAGTGGTTTTGAAATGTTTATGGTTAATTAGAACTTCGATGGTTTAAAGAAGTTACTCCTTGGTAGATTTACGTGCTTACTCAGGTTTCAAAGTAATATTAATATGATTAATTAAAAAGTTAGTTTCTCTGTTTTTTATTGTAAAGCGTTGAACAGTGTGTTCAACAGATTCTGAAAATAGAGATAGGAGAGTATTGAAGTACAAAATTGGATTTTTTAAATGTTATTGTATGTATTAGGTACTGAGAGTTTTTTAGTTGCAGATGAAGTCGCAGGTACAATTTATTTCACAAGCTAAGAATTTAATTAAACGAATAACTTTCATTAAAACATCGGGTCAGGTTTAATACCGTAACAGGTGCTGTCTGGGAAATTACTTCTTAATTAATATTTTGTGTGTTCGCTATGCGTTTTGAAAACGTTTGTTCTGTAATTTCACTTGTTGTGCATTATTTTATTATTTTATTTATATTTAAGACTTTATCGTACACATAATTAAAAAAACTAAACAAAATACTATAGTATAGTATATAATAGTATAGTATTAGGCGGCGAACGCATTGCTGTTCTTCAGAAATACTTTTAGATCCCGCAATTTTATTAAGGATTTCCTAATGGAATAAATCCCATTAAATTTTTCCCAGACCCAGAAACCTAGGACCTCTCACATGTCACACTTTCGCGGCACGACTAGTGAGCCAATCTAATATGTATAAACGTAACATGACTGATTATCTACAGGCTTCAAGACAATCACATACGCGAAATTAATTGTTGTCTCGACACGGAGACGTTAATGATCTTATATTGTAACACGATTAATCACTAAACACACGTTATATGACTGTACTGGCATATATCTAGCTGTCTTTATGGATGAAACTGATTGTTAATAGGAGACACGTTGTACTCTCAACGTGAATGAGCTTAAAACCATATGTTCGTTACTTTTTTGTGCCTCGAGGGAGGCCGAAAAGGGTATGTCGGGGTCACCGGCCTTCCAACTCAACGCGTGGAACTATTGTTCGCTTGGCTGAGTTGCGTCCCTAACCAAAATCTACGCCGGCATACCGTCTAAAACGATGGCCGTCTTGCGCATTTTGGGCGGTACGATAAATACAGGGCGAACGCCTTTAATTGTTTCCCGTTGCCGCACAGCGCTCTGTCCAAATATGGACTTTTCTGTGATGGAGGGAATTCAGGTGTCCCCTATTTTGGACGCTCATTTGGTGTGAGCGTCTGCGACATTCGCGAGACCATGCGCTGTGCCGAACATCTTGGGATCGCACATCTCCTGTAGGGGCGCACCTCCCCCACCTCCACCGTATCATGGCAAAATGAAGTTGTAAAATTTATTTATTTAATTTTGAGAAGTTTAAGCAAAGCATGAAGACGCCTGGTATGAACCAACTCGACCATCTTACGGCTCATCAAGCGACAAGAGATGGGAGACTCGCCAATTGATGCTGTTTTGTGCATAAACGTGTTGGTATCATGTGCAGTGTAGACGTTTAGCCCTACAAAGAACAAAAAACATTTGCACTTCATCTCTAATTTGCTTCACATATATTCCTATAGAGACCAGTGGCGGTACTTCCATAGAAGCCCAAAAGCCCAGTTTGCCCTTTAAAATCTCAAATAATATTTTTTCGGCTTGAAATTTTTATTTAACTAAATAAATTTGTTAAATAAAGACCCCATAATGAGCAAATATAAACTAGACATTACACAGTTAACGTTTAACGCTTTTGGGCTTCTATGGAAGTCCCGCCACTGATAGAGACCAGTACGTAGTATAGGATGTCCTCTAGCTAGGTGGGGTGACGATATTCGCTAGGTGGCTGGCAGCGGTTGTATGAGGAGGGCCGAAGATCGAGCCCACTGACGTGCCATAGGAGAGATCTAAGTCCAGCAGTGGACTCACGTCTCTCCTCTCTCACGAGAGGCTGGTGATAATGATGATGATGATATAGAGATAGAAAAAATCGTTTAAACATACATCCAGTGTTACAAATTCCACGTTGCTTCGCAGCCAAGTTATCTCTTTCGAATCTACACTGTATAAATAAATTGTAGGTCTATCGCATGTTCAAACACAATACGTCAAACTGTGCGTGACGTTACGTAAGCAATTGACAGCTATGATCGAATACTCACTAGATTTATGTGTAGTCTTGAATTGTACGTCCAAAATCGCACAGTCCAATACGAATACGGCATAGTTTAAAGAAGTCATCATCAGCCAAATACGTCCCACTGCTGGGCACAGGCCTCCTCTACAACTGAGAGGGTTTAGGCCTTAGTCCACCACGCTGGCCTACTGCGTGTTGGCGGACTACACACCTAAGAAATTCCTAAGAACTTTTAGGTGTGCAGGTTTTATCACGATGTTTTCCTTCACCGTTAAAGCAAGTGATAATACATTGTGAATACACACACAAAAGTCAGAGGCGTGTGCCTGGGGTTTGAACCTGCGACCGCCGAAATTCTCGACCGCGCGTCTAAACCTCGAGGCCA
Source organism: Hemaris fuciformis (assembly GCA_907164795.1). Lineage (NCBI taxonomy): Eukaryota > Metazoa > Arthropoda > Insecta > Lepidoptera > Sphingidae > Hemaris > Hemaris fuciformis. Next base: position 2,891,782 of record OU015440.1, on the reverse strand, counting down.
TCACTGCTTAAAGAAGTAATAAATTTGAATTTAGTGTAAAAAAGGAAAAAAAAATTGTAAAAAAGCGTGGGTTGCTTGAATTTTTTTGATTCGATTGAATTAAATCTGTCTTCAAGTTTCGTTGCATCTCGTGTTCACGCTAAAAATTATTCTAATACTAATAGTCCTAAACTATAAGTTTGAAACAGACTATGAATAATAGCTTCAACTCAAATATGAGTAGCGTTTCAATGAACCTCGAACTCCTTTCAATATTAATTCAGAAATACCGTTTCGGTCACTTATCCCGGACAACGGGACTCGCTCCTACGGGACTGGGAGGTAGATAATTAGTCATTTAACTTGAACTCCTGGCGAAGTTGCTAGGCTCTCGACCGCATTATCTGTTTGAGGTATTTTCAACTTTATCTCACAAGTTATAGGGTCGTTTCATCTTTGCAGAGGAGTTGTAAAAGCGAGCGCAAGTTTGGAGTGTCCCGCCCGCTAAAACTCGACGAGTTTGGTAAATTAGTTGAGTTTCTCTCGATTTCTTCTTAGTTGATAGTAATAAGTTAATTAATCTTCTGTAGATCATGGATAAAACTTAATTTAAAAGAGGACAGGCACACAAAGTGACAACACTATACCTGACGGAATGCACGGTGCTGTTCATATATTATAGAGCATTAAGTGATGAGTTACTCCTATCGACACCTTTAAAAATCATAACATCAACCCATCTATAATCCCATCAACTTATATCTAAAATATGTGAATGGACAAGTCCCACTACTGGGCACGGGCCTCCTCGACCATTTAGACTTTAGAGGGTTAAAAATGTTCAAATGCTTTTTATGCAACGTTTTGGAGATCCTGGCTAAATAACAAGGAGGTTGGACGTCAGCAATTATTCCAAAACCTAATGATATCTACAACAAAGATACGAATTTGCGGACTTCGGTTCGCGCAGTACTACAACTATAATAGTTATTCTATCGAATCATCTCTGTGTATTTTTGGTTACGTATAGACCAGAATAATTCTCGTAAATGGTAAGCGACCGATGTAATTGTTTCTTGCTAGTTGAAACTCCAGTGGAAGACCACTGTACGAAGCTTTCTTTTTGTTTCTCATTTGTTTCGAAACATTTATATTAAAAACTTCGATTACTGCAAAGTGCTATTTTGTTTCTTAGTAGCAGCTACGAGTGTGTTTCTAGAAAAAGCATTAGATTTGCTCCCTATTCACAGAATTCCCTGGGACATAATTTCTGTCGAAAAGTAGATAGAGATGTTTTCCTAATCCTATATGGGGTTATAGGAGTTAGAGGGCACATGTGTGTGTGTGTGTGTTTTATTTTTCTTTTTTTATATATACATAGTTGCTTAAAGAAAGATAATATGTTATTTTATTTTTCGACTAGCTCGTGAAACGAGGCCGCATTTAGGATTTCTGCACTAAGACAAATGTTTGTGTGATTCTCAAGTACTTTTTTTGTGGCTGTGGGTTTTGGTGGGACCAAAACGGCTCTAGTAGTTTGATACACACAACTCAAAACTTGTACCTAAGTAGAGGTCAGACAGAACTATGTATGAACTGTGCAAGTTATAGGTGTGTGTATCAGTATGATATTCATTTTTAAATAGCATATTTTTCAGTAATAATAAAAAACATTATTAGTTTTCGTTTAATTAAATAAGGTTGAAGGAAAAAAGATGCTGTAAAGATATTTTAAAATTATTATCTTCAGAGATGAAATTACTATGGTTGTTATCGATATAATGTAACTGTCGTAATGTTTCATAATATTTCCTTATCAATAACCTACTTGCAAGCTATCTCTATGAGATGACGGGTATCTTGATATTGTTGCTTTGTGGATTGTTACAATTTTGGATCGGCAAGGATAGAGATGATTTTTTTGGAGAAAACTCCTTAGTTTTATGTAAGTTGGCGAGGAGTATTTAAAATTAAAAAATATGTAGATTAATAATAGCAAGTAGTGATGACGTAGACTTACATAGGTAGACGTGGTGTAGGACGTCCTGCAGCACGATGGTCCGACGACTTGAGAAAGGTGGCGGGTAGCGGATGGATAAGGGCTGCTCAAGACCGGGATGGTTGGCGCCTACTTAGGGAGGCCTTCGTTCAGCAGTGGACGGCGATAGGCTGAGAAAAAAATATATTTAGTGATAGCTTCGAGGTTTAGGCGCGCGGTCGAGACTCTCGGCGGTCGCGGGTTCAAACCCCAGGCACCCACCTCTGACTTTTCAAAGTTATGTGTATATTCATAATGAATTATCACGTACTTTAACGGTAAAGAAAAACATCGTGATGAAACCTGCACACCTAAAAGTTCTTAGGAATTTCTCAGGTGTGTAGTCCGCCAACCCACACTAGGCCAGCGTGGCGGACTAAGGCCTAAACCCTCTAAGTTATAGAGGAGGCTCGTGCCCAGAAGTGGAACTCATATGGCCTGATGATGACGATATGTTTTCGGAAAATAAGGGCATATCCATATTATGTATATGCGGTAATCCCCAAAAACAATTTAAATATGGCGGTTCTTGTATTACGCGTTGACAAGCGAGTATTATCCACACGATTATTACACTCGAGATGTTAACTGTATAGTTTATAGTCTAATTCTTCGAGATAAAGCATGACATATGTGTTTTGTATATCGCATAGTCTTTTAATGTATGCCGAATATTTAAACTCGGCATTTAGCATTTATATCTGAGTTATTGCATATGGCACGCCAAATTCGTACCTCGCTGCTCGCTCATATAATTAGAGTTTTTTTGTTGCCAAGTTTTCAGGAGTTTTCATTTTTTTATACGCTTGCACGCTCGCTTCTAATTTGCATTAATATAGAATAACGTAATAATTATAATAAATACACCCAACAGTCACATATATACATAGTTCTGGCCCCACACTAACATACAAGTCTTGTGTCGTGGACATCAGAAACTACGAGAGACTTTTCGGTCCCACAAACACCCAAACCAGAAAAAAAAAAATTGTGGATCGCACCAACATTTGTCTCGGTGCGGGGATCGAACCCGCCGCCTCTCGTATTGCTAGCTGGTGTCTAACCAACTGCGCCACGGGGCTATAAATATAAATCACTAAAAAGGACATGGTTATACACTCCTAATTGTATGGGTTTTCATTCTTCTTCAACAACAAAAGACTTCAACTTAAAGCGATAACTACTACTATGCTAAAATCCTTCGCTATTATTTATTCTATACCCTTGAAGTAGCGATACCAGCAGAAGTCAATTTGCATATCTGAAATTCATTGTCAAGTCAACATTCCCCTATCCACAGTCTAATAATTTCACTTTGACACTATCTGCCTGTTTTGGTATAAATTGAATACATTCAATGGTCTTTTTATCAGCTTTGTTACTAAGGAACATAAAGATATGCCGTATACATAGACAATGGCATTGGCATTGAAAATAGCGAAATATTTAAAGATATAAAAAAGTTTGCAGTTTGTCTAGATTCTAGACTTTGTCCACGGTAATTTAAAGCCTATTCATTGCAACCAACACATGAACATACATACACTAACTTATGTTATTCCCGAAAGAGTAGATAAAGTTGCATTCCTACATTCCACTGTAGTCAAATGTTTTACAGTTGTCGAGCCTTTTGTATTTTTTTGGCAAATTGAGAAATACTAGATGCAAAATTTTAATAATAGTCTCCCCGACCTTAGAGTCGTAGCTAGCTAGCGGTGTGTGGGCGAGCAGCGCCCACGATTATTTCACAACCGCTCAGTTGCATAAAGACTAACCCACTGGAAAATTGCTTTCCGTATCTCAGACCTCATAAGATTATTTTTTTATGTCTTATAAACTAGTTTGCTTCTCAAAATTGTAATAATAACCTGTTTGGTTGATTAAAAACAAACATTTGACACAGGCTGGACAACAAATCTTTCTAACAATAATAAAAGCATCTAAACCTTACAAATACTAGTCCAAAAAATAAGTTTTTTAATAAAACTTTAAAAGAGTAATTTTTCACAATTTTATGTATTATTATGTTGTAAAATATTTAATAACAAAAAATTATTTAATTGTACGACTAAATTTTTTTAGGGACACGTTTAAGTTGAAAGGCAAGCTGAAGAGTTTTTTGCTTGTTTGTTTGAACGCGCTAATCTCAGGAACTCCATTGGGTATTCTTTGGAATTTCAGGGTCCGATATGAAAAAATATTTTAGTATTAAAAGCTACGACCAATAGGAGCGGAGGAGCATTGGAAAATTTGTCAAAGACGGGGAAAATATTTTGAAGTCACATACGAAGTTATGGGTAACAGCTTTAAATATATAAAACCGGCCAAGTGCGAGTCAGACTCGCGCATGAAGATTATCATTTTTATAAAAACGGCAAAAAAATCACGTTTGTTGTATGGGAGCCCGATTTTTTTTTTTTTTTAAGCAAATTAGTGCAGAGACTACGTTTGAATAGCGCGAGCGAGCGAGACGGCTGGGAGCCCGATTAAATATTTATTTATTCTGTATTTTAGTATTACAACAACAGAAATACATCACCTGTCAAAATTTCCACTGTCTATCTATCACGGTTCATGAAATACAGACTGGTGACAGATGGTAAGACAGACAGACGGACAGCGAAGTCTTAGTAATAGGGTCCCGTTTTACCCTTCGGTTACGGAACCCTAACAAGAGGACACAATACAGTAGTGTTATCCATTGTCGAATGAATTGATATGACTTTAGTCCCAACAGATTACAGCGTGGTTCTACCGTTTTTGTCACTCCTGGAATAGGCGTCGGATATCTGTTACACATTCACATTCAAAAGCAATCACCAAGCCATCTGCAACTCTGAGTGTGATTTCTGTTCAATAAATGCTCAGAACTCCTGTGGTTACTATGAGGCAGCAATTAACGCTTATCAGTAACCTTGACGCTATTTGAAGAGACTTTTCATGACTAATTCAGCCACTCATCATTTGGCAGAGCTAGGCGTAGTATAAACATTTCTGTCATAATTAAATTAAAATGAGGTGTAATTTTTTTCTAATTGAATGTACAACTATGTGCCAATTAAAACGATTTACCAATATTTGGGCACGAGCGTAGAGCGGCCGTGAACCATTCTGATAATAGATGAATCGATACCTTATAGATTAGATTAATAAGATATAGCGTTTATTGAAAATGGACATGTTGCTGTTTTTTATCATCAGTGCAATTTAGTCTGTGGCGAGGCAACATGGCTCCCATGCCCGACGTCCCGTACGAAATCAAAAACGTTACTAATGAAGAAGATAAAATTATTAAGAAATGTCTGCTCGGTGCGTTATTTTTCTATGTATTTTTGTGAAGTGTTGTGTTGTGTTTGTGGGTTGAGGTGGCGGTAAGTGTGTTGGTTGCTGGGATGGAAAGCGGGTTTGGGAAATAATTTCGGTTTATTTAAATAAATTACTTTTCGATATTGTATACATAATATTACAAATGATTATCATTTAAAAGATATTTTCAAAGATATTTGTTAAGGGCTAATTATCATAATTTAATAATATTTATATATGTAGTATATTCATTCTTTATTATTACACATACACACGTTCACTTATACATATTTTAATTAACTTTTTTACCTGTCTTATATTGTTTAGTTTTGAAAGCTATATATGTTTTTGATAAATTCCAGCTAATATACTGCACAATTTTATAAAACGTTTTTAGTTAACACAGTTGATTATTTTGGGACCAGTCGATATCCAAATTGTTATGTACATTGTACATGTTTCTTAAATAAGATTTTAGTTTGCTACGTTCCTGTACGTTATGAAAATTACAACACACGTAGTTATTAATTTAATTATTATCTACAAAAAATGCACAAAACATAATGTTCTTTTTTTGGTGAATTATTTATATTAATCACTCAAAATACAGTTTTATTTGAAATAAGTTTCTAATCATCGCACTTTTAGATACAAAAATGTCCACAGCAATACGAGATTAGATACGAATGTAACATAACTAAAAGTTATTCTTTTATCTTTTATCAATTCGAGTTTACCACGTTAGTAACACCTTTAGTGCGTTAAATTATACGAGTGGGAGATGCCAACACAAAATATCTGAATCCCGCCATAATGTGCTGGTGTGAGGTTGCCAACTCCAAATATTAAATTAAAACAAAAATAGTGCATAAAAATAGGACACAATAGTAAAAGCTGCAATAGTGAAATTGATATTGAAATTTAAATGAAACTTCTAATAATAAATATAGAAAAATATATTATAAAAAAATATTTTTTTTTTAAGTAAAAATCGTTTAGTTGAGGTCGTAACAAGTAAATTAAACTTACGTTTGTATCTTCATCTTGCAAAAATGGCGTGAGAATTTTAAAATACCGTATCAGGATGCTTTTAAAAACCGGAGCGCTGCTTAAAAACGATTCAGAATATGCCAGGACACTTAAAAACCTGGAGATGTCCTGGAAAACAAAACGGTTGGCAACTCTATTGTTATATCACATTTAGAAGGAGATTAAGATGTTGTTTCACACGTTATTCATCTATTGTAGTTAGAAGCAGTATTGTTCATCATTTTGAGTCACTGAAACTGACTTATCAAAGTATATTTTTATTTTTAGGCCCGATGTTTTCTTAACAACTTCTATTCTGGGATAATAAATAAATAAATACACCAAACAGTCACATACATCAAGCCTTGTATCGTGGGTCTTTTTTTTGTCTCTCGTAGTTTCATAAGAAACTACTTTCTTTTTACTTTTCGGTTTCACAAACAACCAGACCCGAAACAAATACTTGTGGATCACACAAACATTTGTCTCGGTGCGGGGATCGAGCCCGCGGCCTCTCGTTTCGCAAGCTAGTGTCTAGCCAACTGCGCCACGGGGCTGTCATAAAATAATGGAATAAAATGATTAATCAAGCCTAGATCTCGAATCGAATATCCCACCATGCCTGGTTTTCTAGAAGAGATCGTTATAAGCGATAAGTCGGCGAATTTGTCCATTACATAAGTTGTTTTCTGTATTGCTATTTTCTGTTTAAATCGTGTAAAATGCGTTTTATCTATCTGTATATCTATCGAGATCTCGTGTAGGCACATTCGTAATTATACTCGTATCTTACTCAGTAGCAGGCGAGCCTACTACTAGTAGAGTTAGTACTAGTTGAGTTCTTAACGAAGACACCTACTTGTGCCCGAATTGGCATTCAAATTCGGGATTTCTCGCATTTACGTACATACATGCCGCAGGGCCAACAAAGTAGTTTGTGAAATTATAAAAATAAACATAACATAACCTCACGCCTGTATTCCCCGATGGGGTAGGCAGAGGTGCATTTCTGCACCCACATTTCGCCAGGTAATAGGGGGCGAGCCTATTGCCGTTTTATGGGCACAATTCTAGACTCCGTGCTGCTACTGAGAATTTCCTAATGGAAAAACCCAATAAAACTTTTGCCCGACCCGGGAATCGAACCCAGGACCTCTAGATCGCACGGAACATGCCTTGTGCCGCAAGACCACGAGGCAGTTATAAAATTACTGCTTCTTAAAAGATGCTCAATCGTGAATTGACACTTTTCATTATGCAGTTGTAAATGCGAAATACGAGATAACAGGTTTAATTGAGGTGATCCAAATGTTTTCATATTCCAGACATATTTGTTTTTGGTCTGGGTACTCGTGGGGCTTAAAAATTTACTGATACTTACTTACTTGTGACTTAGTTTTTGTAACAACTATGTACTATGTACAAACATATGTATATAATATGTATGTATTTGACTATTGGGTATATTATTCAGATCGAATGTATAGTCCGTACTCTACCCGCTTTACGATTTTTAAAGCAGTACAGTGGTTCTAGAGTCCCTGAGTTCGATTCCCTGGTCGGGCAGAGTTATTGAATTTTTCCACACATAAATTCTCAGCACGGAGTCGGGAATTGTGGCGAAAAATAGCAATAGGCCCGCCCCATATTACGTGGAACGAAAACACAATTGTTCGAAATATGGGCACATATGCACCTCACTTACCCCTTGTATTTACATTGGTTGTTACTCATGTGGATTCGAACGTACTACCTTCACGGAAGTATTGCTACTGTCATGCTAATGAAGGTAAAACTGTAACGCGACATAAATATATCAATAGGTCAATTCTTAGGTCAATGTCAATTATTGTTCTTAATAGGTATTTAATGTGACATATAACACTGGTCAACAAAAAAATATTTTTTTTATTGCCGCGGTTTGAAACTTGTATTTTTCCATACCTTAACATGAGATTAGTTTAAATACATTTATAAAAAAATTGAAACACCCACTTTCTAAGAAAAAAGGGATTATTTGAAATTTATTTGTAGGCTGAGGTGGTGGGCTGTCTTCAGTATAAGGAATCGGTTTAGTTACGATTCCACATCAGGATATGTAATTTTACTTCTTGTTTTATAAGAATATCCCTTCAGTTTCCTTAAACAAAAATAAAAATCATTCTCATGATCTTTTGTTCCCTCCAAATTACAGGTTTAGAAAAAGGCATTAATCGGTGGCTACCATTAAACCACCCTCTCAAATAACTAACATTTCTTAAACAAAAAAAAACTTGGTGTCCAAGGTTGATTAATACTCTCAGAAATCTTGAAACCAAAATACAAATTGTAAATGTTATACAGCAACGACGTAGGATGTTCTCGATTGGAACTTGAACTAAACTCCCCACAAACAAAATAGAAGAGATCCGATCAATTGAAACACTTTCGATTCATAATGCAAACTATATACATATGTATTTACTATTTAGTACACTTCTTCAAAACCGAAACGTATTCAAATTGACAAAAGCTCTTCACAATTTAAAAAATAACACCTTGGAATAAACACTAGAAACTGCACGTCGTCGTAGCAATACTCGTACTTATTACGTAATGGTACGTGTTAAAGTAATATTAAAATATTAAACATCAACGAACGAACAATAACGAGTTGAAAATATACAGGTTTAAGGATATATCGTGTACTACCAACAACAATATTGTCTTTGTAAGTAAGATCAGCTGTTGCAATACTCTTTTTCGATATACCCTCACAAAATTAAGCCAAATATATAATATTAGAACAATAATATGTCCAAATTGTGCACAAACGTCGTGTCTCTCTAAATTTGAATGCGAGATGTTATAACACGGAATATATCATATTGAATTTTATTAGACAAATAACTCGACTCGAATTGGTTTCAAACCACATAATTAAAAAGTAAACAGTCAAATTCTAAAAATTACCTATACTCGTAAGTTAAATTTCATGTCGTGACCTTGAATGCAAGTTTTTTTGTTGAACAAAATGATAAATAATATGTTTTAATCTTAGAAATAATACGATGATGATCAACGCGAGAGTTTTGAAATTTCGTGACATAATTAACGAGAAATGAATACTTCAATTCTTTGTTTACAATATTTATAAAAAGAAATCAAAGTATGTGGTGTTGTAAATTTTAATACATTCTACAAGAACCAGATAAATTATTTAAATCATTATGTAACAAGAATTCCACACATTTTAAACATTAGGTATATAAAATATGCAACACAAACATAATATAACCTTTTCGTATGGGAACATTCAACTATTCAATTAGTTGTGTAAGTATGATTAGTAAAATCGGATCTATTAAGCGCCCTCATAATTTTTAACAATTAGAGAAATACTCGAGTCTGGCATATTATGTAGGTTTTGGACAAGTTACGAGCCGTTTTTTCACAGTATAATTTAATGAATTTACCTTATCTTCGAAGAGTAAAACATGCACACACTTTAAGTCGCCACGAGGATTAACAATAAACATCACCCATTTTTTATAATCACTGTAGTAATATTCTAAATACCACAACAAATTCTATTTAATTTGGTTCTTTCACTCACGTAAACGTAAACAATTATTAACAACGTGTGACCTTGACAAAGTGTGCTTCACTGCACTCCAGGGTTGCCATTAAATAAAAATATATTGCCGTGTTTTGTAACCTCCAGGCCAACACTACTTTTTTTAGATTTAGATGCCGTCCATTAACATTGTTTAATATCCTAGTGAGCTTAGGACAGTTTAGTGACATTATGTGATTGAGAGCTCCAAAATTCGATTTAAGCGGAATGTTATAGAGTTTTTGTATTCATTAGCCAATTCTTAGTGCGGAAATGTGGACAATCCCATTGTAGGCAAAATGTGTGTTTAGATTAGTGATGTGTCGGATCGTCAAAAATCTATATCCGCGGACACGGATCCGGGTAAGGATATTTATTTTCTCACTCAATCGGTGTAGGCACGTGACTTTGAAATGGGTAATATTGGTCATAAGAATTAGTATCTTTGAGTTATGTACTACTAGCTTTTGCCCGCGACTCCGTTCGCGTAGACTACAGGGTTGGGTTCAGAAAGAAAATAAGTTAGTAAGCTAGTCTATTTTACTATTAGGTATATTATTATTTTACTCTTTTTTATTTGTTTTTTTTTTTACAAACTTTGAATGTCGCATTTATTTATATCTAATCAACAGCCTAAAAAATAAGTTTTAAGCTTATTATGCAGCATTTTATCCTGTCAATTGAATTTGTAAATAAAGAAGTGACGGATACGGATACGAATACGGACCTTATTTCTGCCGGGGATAGTCGCGGATACGGACGGACACGGATATCCGGAACATCACTAGTCTAGATAACACTTCTGCCTACATTTTTGTTATAGAGTCTTCAGGCGTGAGTGTCTGTAGATGTCTCTGTATGATTTTGTAAGAGGTCATCATCATCATCATCAGTCCAAATACGTCCCACTGCTGGGCACGGGCCTCCTCTACAACTGAGAGGGTTTAGGCCTTAGTCCACCACGCTGGCCTAGTGCGGGTTGGCGGACTACACACCTAAGAAATTCCTAAGAACTTTTAGGTGTGCAGGTTTTATCACGATGTTTTCCTTCGCCGTTAAAGCAAGTGATAATTCATTGTGAATACACACATAACTTCGAAAAGTCAGAGGTACCCACCTGGGGTTTGAACCTGCGACCGCCGAAATTCTCGACCGCGCGCCTCTAAAATGCCAAGTGCTTCTGCACTTAGACATGATAAACTAATTTCGATAATTGCTAAATAATTGGATTTAATAGCATGTACTCGATAACACAAGGAAACGAGTAACAATAAATTACCTTTATAGTACACATAATTTTCACCTGTAAATTGAAGGTACGACTCACGAAATATCTTACACCTTTTTTTCGTGCACATTTTCAGACTATCTGATGCTATTAACAGTTTGCTCAGTCTGGGAAATGAATCTAGGACTTCTAGGCCCCACGCCACGCGTTAGTACTGCGCCTATAACGAGGCAGTCTTTAAGATTTTCTTGATGATAAGATAAGGTTATTCTAGCACAGATCTAACTACTTACAATGTTTATTGGTCCTAACTTCCATACAAAAATTTAGACGATACAATTTTTCTTGATATGAAAAACTGACGTAAAGCTTAACTGGATAAAGCTAAATACCGCTAGACAATATCACTTATTGAACGAAATGTCGCAAATGAAGTTGTGATAGCCTTGAAGTTTGGGCGTGCGGTCGAGTCAAAATCGCGGCGGTTGCAGTCCAAACCCACTAACTTTTCGAAGTTATGTGTATATTCACAATGAATTATCACGTTTCTTAACGGCGAAGGAAAGCCTTGTAAAGAAACCTTCACACCTATAAACCCGCACTAGACCAGTATGATGGACTAAGGCCACCCAAGGTACCCAGCAGTGGACGTATATGGGCTGATAATGGAATAAATTTGATAGATAATACAATTTTTTTAGGTGCAATGGACAGGCATAAAATTTTATCACATTATTTTATCAGCTTAAGACGTAATGCGGCTAGCTATCTTTGGCCTTGATACTTGGCAATCGCTGTATGTCAGTAGAACGCATTCCTTCATATACTACTTCTTTAAGGATTCGGTACTATTATTCTATAAAAAGGTATGATGATACAACATTGAACTTGTCACAAAATGTATTTAGTACTTACATACCTCTGCAAGTTTTGCAATCTTTCTCTCTCTTTCTCATTGCAACTTTGAATTGTCGAGAGTTTCTTCAATCATGGTGAAAGGATGACCGTGCCGGCATTTTTTGGCAGGTGTGTCGCGGTCGTTCCTTTGATCACCATGACCATAGGGAGATCATCATTTCTCGCTGGTCGGCACTTTTTTTGGACTCCATTACGCTTACCATCAGGTGCAATGGAGTCACTTTGCCGTGCCAGTATCAAAAAAAAAAAACACTAAGATACGAGTTTGTGGCGTGAGTATCACAAACTATGAGAGAATTTACAGTCTCATAAACACCCAGACCCGAAACAAATTGTGGACCACACAATGTTTGCCATCATTTGTTGTAAACAATTGCAGCAGCGCCCTAACAGTCAGTCTTGAACCGCGCTGTTCTAATCAGGTGCCAGTTCGGTATACGAGTAATTAACAAGTACTGCTTGATACTAGTAATAGCGTTCTGGTAAATACCCGACATATATCAGAAAATTTCTGTATCAATCATTATATAGATATATATTATCAATATTTATAACTCTATATCAAATCAAGATTATGGTCGGCTATATCTAATTGTTCATGACGTTGCTTTATGTGTTTATTATATTATTTAATGATATACATAGTTATTATTTTATGTGTTTTTTAAAATGTTTGTTAGATTGGATTGCTCACCTTTTATACCAGACACGGGCATAAGTTTGTAGACGGCAAATATACGAGTAGCTGCTTCGTGAGAAGATCATCACGTATTTTATCAAGTACATAAAACCCTCATCTTGGGCTTCGCCATAATTTGTTCTCAAATTATGGTCTGTTTTGGAGAATTCACTTTACAGAAACGATTAATTTTTTTTCGATTCGAAACGATTTGTAGGCGTAAGAGCTATCTCAGCACACATGAGCCACTGCAACCCTTATATACCAGGAACGACTGTGATGCGATCTAGAAAGCTCGAGTTCAAAACCTGGGTCATAAAAAGTGTAATTGAGTTTTTCTATTAGGGCGCGAGGCTATCCCACACCACTGCCGATTCTGTAATGCTTGTTCTCAGCACACATGGACTTTGAGCAGTGACGCTCAGCAAGGGGATCTTGTCTTTAACTCGCAATGAAAATCAGAAAGAAAGGGGTTGAGTTGAAAACATATGGTTGGTTGGCGGCGTTTGTGTCCTTTGATTAATTTAATATGCATATTAATCCAATAACAATTTCGTAATATACTTAAAACTCGGTCAATAAATAGCCACCGACCGATATCAGGTTATTCAGAGCGATAAAACCGACCGGCTTTGTCACCTATCTGGGGATTAATCAAATTTTTGTACATATTGCGGATTCCGACTTTTGGCTAGATACCATATCTGTTTCTTTACATCATATTTCGTTGAGGAATCAGCAAACACCACCAAGATCGTTTTTTCCAACTTTTCAGGGGAGAGAAAAAAAAAAACGTTTTTTTCGTCCATCAAGGTCTAATTGACTGAAGTTTTTCTCGATAGCTATGATGAATGACATTATCTGTTTTCTCAAAGAAAAATTGTATGGAAAATTTGAATTTATAAAATTGAAAATACGAATCCAACGATGGTATCGTTACTCGATAAAAATCGAGCTTGGTGGTGTTGCTGATTCCTCGACGATTTGTAATTTTTTCGAATCTTAAACTAATAGGAGAATTAGTTTAACTGGTCATGTTCAGTTTTCATGAGAAGGACTTGCCAAGGACTAAGGCTAGTGTGGGTTTTCGGACTAAATATACCTAAAAATTCCTTGTGAAGAACTTTTGGCTTTGCAAATTTCTCATGATGTTTTCCTTCATCGTAAAAGTGCGTCTCGACCGCATGCTAATCCTCTATCACGACGTATTATTGTTGTAACAATATCTATATATAGTAATTCAGTTAATGGTGCATTTGTATTCTGCTCTGAATAAGCCACGTCTCCAAAATCACTAGTAACAAGCAAAATAGTAGGGACTGAACAAAAAAACACTTGTATGACGAATTAAAGACGCGATCGATTCCGTTATATAATGATTATGATAAAACATAATCATTTTATAATTATTCGGTCATAACATCATCATCAGCCCAAATACGTACCACTGCTGGGCACAGGCCTCCTCTACAACTGAGAGGGTTTAGGCCTTAGTCCACCACGGTGGCCTAGTGCGGGTTGGCGGACATAACTCCGAGTACAAATGCACCGAAACGATGATTTTATCTATAATACCTTTGCCAATTATGTCATACCCCTAATAAATTTCACGGCCACGACTAAAATCGCTGACGGTTCGTTGGATTTGCCCAATAGTATTGTATGATCTAATCAGATAATCTCTATCACACATCAACATCGAAAAATTTGCGCTATATCCGCATATATCGATCTTTACGCTTTCGATATTATCAGATGATTAATAATGAGTTCTAGAAATATCACGAGTATTTTTGAAATACCCACCTATTAAAAGTCGTGATGGCCTCGAGGTTTAGGCACGCGGTCGAGAATTTCGACGGTCGCAGGTTAATCCCAGGCGCACCTCTGACTTTTCGAAGTTATGTGTGTATTCACAAAGATTTATCACGTACTTTAACGGTGAAGGAAAACATCGTGATGAAACCTGCACACCTAAAAGTTCTTAGGAATTTCTTAGTTGTGTAGTCTGCCACTTCGTACTAGGCCAGCGTGGTGGACTAAGGCCTAAACCCTCTCAGTTGTAGAGGAGGCCCATGCCCAGCATGTATATGTAGTATAATTAGTAACTATTTTGATTGATATGTTTACTTTACAAATTCCAGGATACACCAGAAAATTCATAAAATGTGGTGAAAATGAGTATGTGATGCCGGGAGTGTTCAAGAAGCAGGCGGCGAAGTTCATATACAACATGGAGGTCAGGCCTGATGACGTGTGGGTCATCACCTTCCCCAGATCTGGTGAGTTGGCATCATGCAACTATTTTAGTATGGCATATTAATATGGCTTTTTCTTCGAGAACGGTCCGTTTCTGATGGAAGCACCATGGGTGTCCAAATAGAGATGTTTTGGATGAAAACATTTTTCTGGGAGATCATGAAATCGCAGATTTGCACATGATTTGAAGTCTTAACTATAAAATGAACAATCACATTCGCAATTGAAATACTGCTACTAATATTAACAAAAGTTCACGAAAGTCTCTTGTCAATATCAAAGTGATTTCACCGTGACGAAACTAAACGCATCGTTTGTGCATATTCACTTCAACTAAGTACACATGTTTCATGCTGGGGCGTTAGTCACATGCATTGGCGATACTAATAAATCTATCGGCCGATAGCTTATCGCTTCATCTATGAGATACGTAAAAGCTGTCACCGGCTATCTCAGGCTAAATCCTGAATATTATGCGTACATAATACCTACTGGTAGCGGAAATGACATGAATATCTTCTCGGTGATTTCATAAACACATACGCACCCACGCCCACAAACAAACACACACACACACAGGCTCACACACGCACACGAACGTCGGTATCCTAGAAGAGGTAGGTAGAGGAACATTCTTCCCATGCACATTTCCAGGTACGTATTGATATTAAAAATTCCCAATGGAAAACCCAATAACGCTTTTCCATACTCAGGGATTGAACTTGGTACTACTAGTTCAATTACATGTACTGCGATACATGACAATATATCGTCTGTAATCAGCCCTTATGAATCCCACAGAAAATATTCATAAAAAACATCATGTCATTATCGCGTCTTCATTTTCCATTCATTTCATTGAATATTTATATAATTAAGTACGAAAAGGAACACAGGCCTACCTCACTTGAGATTGTCATTATAAGCTAGTGAGTAACTATATTACACTCCAGATTAATTTCTATTCAGAAATAAATCCTAAATAAAAAATACACAATATTTTTAATGTTTTAAATATTATCACCGTCTACAAGTATTCAACATTAACTCAATCCTAAATATGTACATTTTGAATGAGTCTAAATCGAACATTGTATCACGAGACTCGGCAACTCGTGCCTCGGAATAGTTTCTCGAGCTCAACGCAGCGAGCGATACGGATTTGTATGGGCTTGTCAACATCTTACGGAATTTCGAGCGCTGCATTATTGAGCGATTTGCTTCAATATTTGTCGTTGGTGTACTTGTTTATTTAGTAAATACGTAATATAGATATAAACAATAATTTTAACCTCAGATTTAGATACTACTTTTTTTTATTTCGCAAACATCTAGCCTTGATTGAGGATCACTGAATTTTTATTTTGTTATTGCAGAGGGAAGTGTTGTTACTAACTACGCACACGAGACCAATAAAGTATTATATAAATCTGTATATAAAATTATTCATCTACATCAGCCCTAATACGTCCCACTGCTGGGAACGAGCCTCCTCCACAACTGAGAGGGTTTAGGCCTTAGCCCACCACGCTGGCCTAGTGCGGGTTGGCGGACTACTACCTAAGAAATTCATAAGAACTTATAGGTGTGCAGGTTTCATCACGATGTTTTCCTTCTCCGTAAAGTACCCGCAACCAGCGACGACCACTGTGAAAGAATAAATTATTAAAAATAATAAATTAAATTATTTAAAATAAAATATTTACAACACTTTTGTGAAAGTAACCATAAATAGAAAATACAAGACTTTCTCCATAAAAAGACAGTTGTTTGAAATTTGGATCTATAAACGTTTAAATGGACATAAAATAAAAAGGGGCTTACAGGCGATTTATAGCTGAACGCTAGCGGCTTTTTGTGTGAAAATTCCGCCCTTCATTTCCCTCCGCCTACGCCCTTAGCTGGTGAGATAAGAGCTAATTTTATTACGTGCTGATAACCGGCTGATAAGCGATAAAGTTGACGAAATACGGCCATTTAATTCTATGGTTACAGACTTTTAGTGTCGACGTTTTATATGCTATAAAATTATATAAAGTAGTGGTAGATTCAAAGGTTAGCTTATAAATACTCGTAGCTCACAGATTAGTTAAATTTAAAAGAGGTATATACGTTAGCACTAGGCCAGCGTGGTGAACTAAGGCTCAGCAGTGGGACGTATATGGGCTGATGATGATGATGAGGATAATGATATACGTTATGGACTATTCAAATAGCAATTAAACGTATTGGTATATATCAGAGCAGGTGTGGCTTTGAAGTGGTTTTAAGATGTGTGTCGTCACATTGCCGACGTCACATTGCCGACGTCACAACTGTTGGTTTATGGTGATAACTCATACTTTGAGTTTTCTTTCCAAAAACTTGACAATTACAGACGAGGCAGATAGCCCAGGATCGTTTAAGAATAGCAAAGACATCGTTATTACTGGAGGATCCATTTTGAGAAGTAATTTTAACAACCAACTTCAATCAAAGTTCCTTTTATTTCCCAATACATCGGATGTTTGTTGTCCGAACGTAGACGGACGAATGCTTCGCTCCGCTGCAGCGGGCGTTTTTATATAGACACTGGAGTGGGGCGACCGCCCGTGAGTCATTCTTGTTTATGCAAGAGCGATGACATAGCTCTCAGTATATGGTTTTACGCCATTATATAAATGATGATGCGTCCATAAAAATAGGCAGAAATGTATTTCTTCATCCAAATTTCATCTGCCCATTCGTTTGTCCTTCTACATTCTTCACGTTTCTATTGCAAGGGTTTTAGAAAAAGCTGGCAAAATGGAGATGTAGGAATATCCCCCTCCTTGCAGGCGTTGTTTTATTATTTGTACAGTATTTCTAAGTTCATACATACATACATAAACTCACACCTGTGTTCCCCGAAGGGGTAGGCATTTCTGCACCCACATTTCGCCAAGTATGTATCAGTCCCACGTAACAGGGAGCGAGCCTATTGCAGTTTTTCGGGTACATTTCCAGACTCCGTGCTGTTACCGAGAATTTCCTAACGGAAAAACCCAATCACACTTTGCCCGACCCGGGAATCGAACTCAGGACCTCTAGATCGCACGGCACATACTTGTACCGCGAGACCACGAGGCAGTCTATATGTCTATATGTAGTATTTCTAAGAACTATGTATATTATTTCCAGGCACCACGTGGACACAGGAGCTGATCTGGCTTGTGGAGAACAACTTGAACTTCAACCTCGCCAAAGAAAAGCCTCTCTATGAAAGATTTCCTATGCTAGAGTGAGTGTTCGTATTTTTTGTCATCTTAAAGTTATGTAAATATTGAAAACACACACAAGACAGAAGGCTCTTATTCTAATATAGGGTCAGGACTATTTATATTTCTATGACTTTGTGGAGTTCAATATAATTTTTTTTTTCTATACATATCTCAATTTGCCTGCTATGGCTGTGTAGGCGAGCAATCTATTGTGAAACAAGGGGAGGCTAATTAAACTTCTTCATCCCTGGGCTGGTTTTTAATAAATACAAAAATATTAATTTCAACAGCCTCCGTGGCACAAATATTTGTTCCAAATCTGGGTGTGAGTCAGACCGTAAATTTTCTCGTAGTTTCTGATAGTGACACAAGATTTATATCTTACTTCATGGTCGGTCCGAATATGACTATTGGTTATAGCTTAACTCACGATGATATGACTATTGGTTGTAATTACATAAAAAAATGAACTTTCCAGAGTAACAACCCAAGTGCCAGAAATTGCTCACGAGCTGATCAAAGCCAACTTCATGAATCTGGGCAACTTCCAAGGTCTAGCAGAGGCGGTGAAGAGGCCCAGTTGGGAGATAGTAGACGAGATGCCTTCACCTAGGTTCATAAAGACCCATCTGCCACTGTCCCTACTGCCACCAAAGCTGCTGAGCACTGCTAGAGTGGTGTACGTTGCTAGGGATCCAAGAGATGTCATAGTTTCATACTACTACCTCCACAAAATGATCAGCAAGACACTGATGCGAGGAACTTTCAATAACTTCTGGGAGGCGTTTAGACGAGACTTATGTAAGTGTTAATTTCAAATTAAGTAAAGCTGTGCTTCGAGTGTGTAGTTTATTCCCGCAGCATACTTGCTGATAGAATTTAAGAACTAGAAATTGAAAAATGAGGTGTAAGTAAGGGTGTGCGTGAGTATGGGTCGAGGTTCTCATTGCTGGTGGTACGAGAAATCCGATTTCAATTAATTGTCGATCGGCCCAAACAACAAAGATCTTTATCAGACAGAACAACAGCTGTTCTGGTTCTAAACAGACTTCAAGCTGATTTCGAAAATAAAATATACTGAAAAAAGGGTTACCTATAGACGAGGGTTTTTTAGGCTCCCGTAGACTGTCGATTATATAGAAGTTGCTGTAGCTTGTTATAATCGTTGTTATTGTTTCTAGTGCCATGGACGCCGATAGTCGCCCACACGAACGAAGCTTGGAAACAAAGGTTTAATCCGAACATGCACTTCCTGTTTTACGAAGATCTGATCAAGGTTGGTAAGACAATCCAAAATGATTTGATCCAACAGACATTTTATATTCTGAGTTGAGAACTTCATATACGTCTTGGTATAAAATACTAAGTAGGTGAGACTCCTTAATTGTTGCGCAGCATAAATTGTCATGTCAGGAGGTCGTGGGCTTTCTCAGTAGCAGTTGAAATCAGCCATCAAAAACCTGTGTGTTTAAATATTTTTTAGTGATGTATTTATTTATAAATTGATGTATAAAGGTAATATAATCGATCAATATTTTCTCTTCAGGATCTGCCTAAAGAAATCCGCCGTGTATGCAAATTCCTACACAAGGACTACACTGACGAAGAAATTAAGCATTTAGCGAAACATCTCAGCTTCGACAGCCTCAGAAAGAACAAGAATGTCAACAACACAACGGGCGAGGTTACTGAAGGCGTGCAATTCATACGAAAAGGTAGATTTGAAGACTATTATTTTTCATTCCTAATTTAAGCAAAATTTATACGACCTAAAGCTGGACACGGGCCATTGTTGATATATATATGGCCATAATCAACCCCATCAAATTCTATCTTTTAATCAGCTTTTAATCGCACTCCTCACAATTCTTTTCCTTTCCTTTTCCTCACTTTCAATTTCCTCACATCCCCCTCACACACTCCATTAATGACAGCCCGATGGCGCAGTTGGCTAGATACCAGCTTGTGAAACGAGAGGCCGCGGGTTCGATCCCCTCATCGAGACAAATGTTTGTGTGATCCACAAGTAGGTATTTGTTTCGGGTCTGGGTGTTTGTGAGACCGAAAAGTCTCTCTGAGTTTCTGATACCCACGACACAAGACTTGTATCTTAATGTGGGGTCAGAACCATGTATGTGACTGTTGGGTGTATTTATTTATTTACTCATGGGATATGGCATTAGTTCGCCAAGAAGTCCCAGTGCAGATTGGTGGACTTCACATCCTAAAACAAATACCGAAAATATAAAATATTACGAACAAATAAGAAGTAAATATTGTAACGTAATATCTCAATGTTCTAGGCGAAGCCGGAGGCTGGAGAAGCAATTTTGATGAAGAAATGACACAGCAGGCAGACGAATACCTTATAGAGAGATTAAAAGGATTGGATCTCGTTTACCCGTCATTCGCAAACGGCGAAACGACGCATTTATGAAAAAAATGTTCCTAGGATTTAATTTATATGGCCGGCGTATCGACGCCCTTAAGATCGCCCCCTTTTTCGAGGCGGAGTAAAGGATATTGACTGTAAGTCCTTTCGAAGTTGAAAGACCAAGGTATTTTGGCTTCATAGTTCTTGTGTTGTCTGGTGGATGAAAAACACCTAACGGAAGTATATTGGAGGCAGTTGTTATCATTGAGCCATTGCTCATATGAATATTTATTTAGATTAATTTGAAGACAGAAGGGAGGGACACCAGCTAAATTTATCAAAATTATTAGAAAAAATAATCAGAATTGTTGAAATTTTGCTTTGGATACAATTTGGTGTGAAATGACTATATATATGACAAATATTTACCTCGCCAAGTTTTAATTGTAAAGTTTATTTAAAAAAATCTTTAGGTGATTTTATGGATTTTTGTAATGCGAATGATTGTAGGATCTGTAAGTTAGGTAGGATTGTATTAACAAAAATGTGACAATTGTGTATTATTTTCATAAATTAATAAAAAATAGTATATGTACATAAATTAATTTGTTTATTAAATTCATAGTAATTTTGCGGAGTATGTGGAATTAATTTAATCAAGTAATTTAAAGGTAAAATTTCGTTGACCGTTCTGAAAATTCAATAGTTTTAATTTATAAAATGTATTATTTTCGCGTTAATTGAAAATAAATCATATGTATTGTGGTGAAGAATGATAATGTAGTTGTTTTTTTTTTAAATTTATTTTCATTTAATCCATATTATACCTTAATTACCGTAATAGCAACATCAAGGAGCATCGGAGGTCGGCATGTTGCTAGTTAAAAAAGATTGGCGTACCTATATCACTAATTCTACTTATTAGTCTATTGGATGAAGCCTGTACTTACTATCAGATGCGATACAAGGTCCAAAATCCAATTAAGATGTAAGTCGAATTTAGAAATTGCTGATTTACACAAATACTGCAAAACACGTACCTGTTTTTTAGGGTTCCGTAGCCAAAGGGTAAACCGGACCCTATTACGAGTACATACTAAGACTTCGCTGTCCGTCTGTCACCAGGCTGTATCTCATGAATCGTGATAGAGAGACAGTTGAAAATTTGACAGGTGATGTATTTCTGTTGCCGCTATAACAACAAATACAAAAAAAATAATTAAGGCACTTCCATACAACAAACGTGATTTTTATAAGAAATGGTACGGGCCCTTTGTCCGCGATTCCGACTTGCACTTGGCCGGTTTATAATAATATGCCTCACGTAACAGTGAGTGAGTCTATTTTAGGCACATTTCTGTGACTGTACGCTGCTTCTGAGAATTTCCTAATAAAAAAAAAATAAGAACACTGCTAAATCGCTCGACACACTTTTATAGGACGAGATTCTATTTTAAGACACCTTTTCGCTACCTAAGCGTCAAATCCATATATTCAGTAATCCCCTTACGTAAACTATAACCGCAGCGCCCTAAACTGGTGCATACGTGAATGGGTATCGATTTGTGCGAGACAAGGGGCCGTTAACACAAGTTTATACCCGTGTTCACAACTTGTGTTACCAACATATACGTTTGTGTTGTAATTTAAACAATTTACGAGGCGATTTGGAGACTTTGGCTGTATTAATTAAACGTACGTACGGATGGTGGATAGAGTAAACAGTTTAATTAATAAAATCTTTTTTTAATTTCATAAAGATGTGGAGAGTTTTTAAAAAATGTTGGGTTTGTCCACAATTTATTTGTAACTACCCGACCCGGGAATCGAACACAGGACCTCTAGATCGCACGGCACATAAAGCCCCTCGGCGCATTTGGCCATACACCAGAGTGCAAAACGAGAGGTCGTGGGTTCTATCCCTGCAACGAGACAAATGTTTGTGTGATGCACAAATGTTTGTTTCGGGTCTGGGTGTTTGATAGACCAAAAAGTCTCTCGTAGTTTCTGATACCCATGACATAGGACTTGTATCCTAGTCAGAACTATGTATGTGATTGTTGGGTGTATTTATTTATTTATTTACATACTAGTGTCGCAAGGCCACAAGGCAGTCTATTGTTAATAGTAGTAGTCAGTTATGTCATTCAAAATATACCTACATTATAGAAATAGTCATCAATAGTCATTGAATAATCGTTGCTAGAGGACTATTTCTACTATATGTTTTATACAAATTATATAAAATGAACCATAGTTGAATTATAATGTAATAATAAAAGATTTTTCTTTTCTGTATTGACTTGTCATAAGTGCTATTAGATTGCCTACGTGACTACATAAAGCAATTTCATTTCATTTCAATTTCAAAGCAATTTCATTTCATTTCAATTTCAAAGTAATTTCATTTCATTTCATTTCACTGTACACTTAGATATTCTGACCTGATTTTAAGTGCCACAAAAAGTGACCAGTCTTTCTGTTGATAGAATTTGCACACGGACAAACTTTAGTTAGCTCAGGAATCTTACCTGGTATCCCTTATATTGCCTGCAGGATTAGCACGCTAAAGTGGAAGTGGGCCGGCCATGTCTGCCGACAGACGGACGGCCGTTGGAGCAGACAACTCTTGGAGTGGAGACCGCGCTTAGGTAGACGTAGTGTAGGATGACCTGCAGCACGATGGTCCGACGACTTGAGAAAAGTGGTAGCGGATGGATAAGGGCTGCTCAAGATCGGGATGGTTGGCGCCCACTACCAAAGGCCTTGTTTCAGCAGTGGACGGCGATAGGCTGAAAATATCCCTTACATTTATGCTGCGTGACCAACAAGGCATTCAAAATATTATGCATATGCTAAAAAACTTAAAAAATCATCACAAGCTTTAGACTCATTTTTTACAAATCTCCCCTTTTATATTTCATCTATATGTATAATATTACAAACTTAAGGGTACCTTTGAAGTAGAGGGACCCCAAGAGGGTTCCTTTATACCCCGTACGCAACTGATAGGGGATCTAATGTAGCGTAATAAAGTTTCTATTTACAGAAATCGATTTTCAGCTAAAAATACATTAGGGTGGTTTTCTCAATGCTTGCTCCACAGGAGTTGTATTGATTTCTTAAAATATTGTCATACTTGAAGAAAATCTAATGTAAAAGTAGCGCGGGTTCAAACCCAAGCAAACACACCTCTGACTTTTCGATGTTTTGTGTGTATTCACAATGAATTATCACTTACTTTAACGGTGAAGGAAAACATCGCGATGAAACCTGCACACCTAAAAGTTCTTAGGAATTTCTTAGGTGTGTAGTCCGCCAACCCGCACTAGGCCAGCGTGGTGGCCTTAACCCTCTCAGTTGTAGAGTACGCTCGTGCCCAGCCGTGGGACGCTGATGATGATGATGATGAAGAAAATCTACGAACAAACACACATTGAACGTCGTTGTTACATAGTTACCACGCTCAGGCCTGTATTGCCAAACAGAAAAGCTGAAGTTTTTTTCAAGTTACTTTACTAAAATGCAGCAATCAGCTGTTTTGAGTTTCGACATCAGATTCGTCCCACGACGGTTTAAAAAAGTTTTTTATATTCTCTTCCCACATAGGGATCATAAACGAATATTAATTGATACTGAGACCTTTGAATTGAACTTATAACCCGTCGAAATAATTCGTATTCTCATCCATTCAAAATGGAAAATATTTGCAGCTCCCAGAGCCATCAGTCATGTAGCGAGAAAATTACACATTTTTTCACCGAAACTGGCACAATAGCAGATTCTTCGTCAAACACAATTAGATTTCTGGCGGCTCAGCAAAAACTCCTTTTTCCCGGTGTGCAAAAAATCCCCAGGACGAGAATAGGGATGGGGAACAGCGAAACAAGTGTCGTGGCGTGATTTGTCAATGTCAAAGTGACGCGAGCAATTAATCAAGTCTCTATTAGAAGATTTATTGGTGTACTCTATTTTAAAATTATATCTGCTCGATTACGTCATTTCCGAAATGTTTTGTTCGTTAATGGACGCTTGAAAAGTTCATTGCGAAGTCCTTGCATGGTTTGCAAATGCCCTGCTAATTAAACCCTCTAAATATCTATCATTTAAGTAGTTTTTGGCAAGACTCATATTAATACAAAATGGCGAGTATCGGGGGAGGCCTATGCCCAGCAGTGGGTACGTGTGGGCTGAGAATGATGATATTAATAAAAAAATACTCGTTCCCGTCAGCCGATGGTTACGAAAAGGCGCATGAAAATAAACAAAAATAATACGATACTCAACATTTTATATAAATCACTGATGCGCCCACGAGAAGACGCATCGTTTTTGTCTTTTATATTTTACGTAAGATCTTTTGGTCTTTCGACAGCCGGACACTACTCAATTTCATCAGAACAATAATTTTTTATTTGCCCGATCGAAACAATACCTTTAGAAGCTTCAACTTCTTTTCATCGGTGTGACACTAAGCGACTATGACAGCAGTCACAGCGTCATTTTCAACACCTATTGTTCTAGCTCACGCGCCAAAAAGACTAAGTTGTAGCTGTTGCTTTGATTTCTTTACTACCCCATGGTTGATTGAAGTCAGAAGAAACGTTTCAAATAGCAGATATTTTTATATCAAACCAAATATATGTAGGTCTTTTAAGCAAGGGATTTAAAGGATTAGGTTTTTGTCAGGCAGACTGTGTTTGTCAGGTAGTGTAGGACGTCCTGCAGTATGATAGTCCGACGACTTGAGAAAGGTGGCGGGAAACGGATGGATGAGGCCTGCTCAATGCCGGGATGGTTGGCGCTTACTTGGGGAGGCCTTCGTTCAGCAGTGGACGGCGATATGCTGAGAATATTGTCCATTGTTGATTTGAATCCGTGATCTCAATTTAGGTATTTTGGACTGAAACTTTTTATATTCGTTGCATGTGCGTGTATGTAATAGGACTTGAAAACTAGCGAAACGTAGCTGCAAATAAACCTCTGCTTGCTTCTTCTAGACAGGCGTGAGTTTATGTATCGTCAGACGAACTACTAATAATGCTTTTGAACATTTTCATTACGGAATGCAATAATAATCATTTTTAAATTACATTAATATATTCTTGGAAAGAACACGCTTTTAAATTATGTCGTAATTAATTTCCCTTTAGTTTGTTAATTGAGATAGTGTATAATATCCTCCGGTGTGTTAATCAACTGGTAAATGACTGCAGGCCAAACCTGGGACGGTGTGTGCCGCTGTGCACCAACAGTAAGTTTATCTTGGATTGACTTAAAGCGCCTGTTAAATTATAATAGCAATTTTCTTTATAAATACGTTGAGTGAGATCGAGTATCGTAGGAGGTTATGTTTCGGAATTGTAATTCAAGTTAATATACATATATACATACATACATGCATACAAACATACATGCTTACATACATAGATAACCTCACGCCTGTATTCCCCGAAAGGGTAGGTAGAGGTTCGTTTCTGCCCCCACATTTTGCCAATTTTTTTTCGTCGCACGTAATCGAACCGGGGATGTAAGGGAGTACGACTACCAACTTAATGCTCCAAGCCAACCTCTCCTGCACGAGGTACATCCTGCCGATTAGCGAACGAGGCTCTGGCGACCGACGAACAGCGGTATAACCGTTTCGTAAAAACCACACAGACCAGTGACGGGCAGCAGCGTCATTGGTGCGAGAACTGCAATCGCCAACCCGCCGGTGCAACGTGGCGATTATGGGCATTCGCATTTATAATATTACTAGCTGTTGCCCGCGACTCCGTCCGCATAGACTTCAGGGTTGGGTGCAGAAAGATAATAAGTAAATCAGTGCCCAAATTACACTAATGAATTAAAAAAAAGTAACCTATGTCCCTTTTTATGTTTCCGTTTTTATCCATAACAAAAATCATCCAAATAACTCAAATATTTTAGGCGTGAAAGTATAACACAGTAGTGTTACTTTCGCATTGACAATATATGCTAAAATCAAAGGGTATATCCGTTGGGATCAGTGAAATCATTATTTAGATTACGAAGCGTGATCTAAATAGCCGATACCGAGAACCGAAATACCGAGCCTGCATTCGTTTGTAAATTTTAAACCAGATACAACCAAGGAGTTTAAAAATAAATTTCTGAACGCTCGCATACATTTTTGACAACTAATAAATATGTCACTCATTTATCATTACTGTATATTCTGCATTTTTAAAATGAAAAATACGCAATTGTTCGAATATTGTGGATATATGTTGTCGATTCAAAACCTTTATTTAAATACGTTCTTTAATTTGAGGGGACCATTAACCGTATTGACGGGATAAACATAAAATGTTTGACAGGAAATTAGGTAGAACAGTTTATATGACAAAATGAAATTGTTGTTTTTACCATATTCCTCGTAATTTTAAAGATAGTTTATATGCTGTCGCGGACTTTTTTGTAGGACTTATTAAGATAAACATTTCTCTTATACATTATATACGTGTAAAATCTACAGTTTTTGCAGCGTACGCAAGAATAGCTCGCAGATGCAGTTTTTCCCGACTTAGTTGACAATTATCGTTATATTTTGGACAATTCACACACTATCTTAAAAATATATAGCCTATGTGTTATTCTGATGTATAAGTTATATTATTGTAAACTTTCATTGAAATCTATTCGGTAGTTTTTGCGTGAAAGAGCAACAAACATCCAGACATCCAGACATCCAGACATCCATACATACAAACTTTCGCGTTTATAATATTAGTAAGATAGTAAGGATTAAAATAAACCAGCGTTGCTTTTTACGTTTATTGCTCGCCGGTAATGTTATGATAATGGTTGTGAGATGGATTGTGCTTTTGTTTGATAATAATATGTGTTGGGAAATGAGAAATAATTATTCATTTATTTTAGCCCCGTGGCGCAGGTGGGTAGGCAACAGCATGTGAAACGAGAAGCCGCGGTTTCTATCTCCGCAACGAGACAAATATTTGTGTGATCAAAAAATATTTGTTTCGGATCTGGTTGTTTGTGTGGCCGAAAAGTTTCTCGTAGTTTCTGATACTTACAACACAAGGCATTTATTTTAGTGTGAGGTCAGAACTATTTATTTCGTCATCATCATCAGCCCATGTACATACTAATACGTCCCACGGCTGGGCACGGGCCTCCTCTTAAACTGAAACTTTAATGGCCGAATACTGAAACGCTACTTAATCTGAGGGCGACTTATATTTAAGTGGATGTTATAATTTAAGCTACTTAAAAAACGTCATGTATTTTTTTTTTGTGGTACCTAATGTTGCTATTTATGGAAATTTAAGTGGGCATTAGTTATAATCACAGTCTTAAAACCGATAAATGATGTTTCAGTATACCGCTTAAATTATAACATCCACTTAAATATAAGTCGCCCTCAGATTAAGTAGCGTTTCAGTATTCGGCCATAATTGTTTTAAATAATAGCAGCGTTACTTAAGTAACACTGAAAAACTAAGGAAAAAAATACTAAAACGTTCTGAGTTTATTGGTTATTTTAATAAAACAATAACAATTTATTTATTAATATAAAGCTTCGAAAAATCAGTGGTGTGCCTGAGGTTTGAACTCATGACCATCCAAATTTTGACTTGACAATCGAAATTTAGTAACAGTATCATCAAAGGCAGCTTACTAACTTAACGGTTCCGGAGACATCAATTCTAGCTGTGATTTGTTTACGGATGGCCTGTCTAGAATATAGATATTGTCTCTTTGTCAGTGCGTGACAATATGCCGAGATGCTTGACCGATTGTCTTTATGTATATCATTAATTGATGTCAATTCTCGCTACACTAATTAATTCAATTAATTAGTTACAATTGTTGGTAGGCGGGTTAGAAAGGTCTTGGTAATATATAATAAATAAAATAAAATTAAATACACCCAACAGTCACATACATTTTTTTTATTTTTTTTTTATTTATTTTTTATGGGAAAGGAGGCAAACGAGCTGGTGAGCCACCTGATGTTAAGTGGATAGATAGATAGATCTGACCCCACATTAAGATACGAGTCTTGTGTCGTGGGTATCAGAAACTACGAGAGACTTTTCGGTATCACAAACACCCAGACCGGAAACAAATATTTGTGGATCACAGAAACATTTGTCTCGGTGCGGGGATCGAACCCGCGGCCTCTCGTTTCGCAAGCTGGTGTCTTAACTTTGTTATATATGGTTGTTTTTGTAATTTTTTGAAGTTTTCGAAAAAAAATATAACGGCTAATATTATTTGTTTATAACAAATTGTTAAGTTAATAAACAATTAAATTATTTATAAAAAAAATAAATTTCTCTGTTATTCCATTGAAAAGGGTCAATGATGATTATTAAGAATAAAATAATTTCTTAACTAAATATTTAAACAATTGAAATATAAAAAAAACGATTATAAACAATAAAAAGAAATATTTAAGATTTTTTTTTCTTTTTTAAATCATCATTTTACTTTTGCAATAAGATAGTAAAAATTTTTTTTTTTAAAATCGCAAAATAGTCTATTTGTTTATAAACAATTTCTTAATAAATGACGTAACATTTTTTTTTCCAATGTTAATTAATACCTATATTAGATGCAAAAACAGCAATAATAAGATATTACCAAAAAAAATATGTTTTGATAACATTTTTTAGAAATTTCATTTTTAGTCTATTTAAAAAAAATATAATTAACAAAATAATAAACTTTAATAATTTTTTTTGCATAACTTTATTAAGAACCTAAGTAAGAAGAGCTCCACGAAGCGAAATATTTTTAGACTAATTTTTGAAACTTTTATGCCGTAATTTATAAAAACAGAGATTGGAAAAACATTAGTTAATTAACAATGGTGTAACTTTTTGAAAAGTTGTCAAAAAAAAAATTTTTCGCCATGGTTATTTTCGTTCAAGTGTCTAGATTACACCATAATTTATTCAAATTTTTAAATTGTTATTTAATATTAGAAATAAATTATTTTAGGTGATATACCGGCTTTTTAGACGACGCGCCTATGTCGTAACGCCCTCGCGGAGCGCTATTTCCAGCGTTAAATAAAAGTTATAAATAATATAGATAGAGTTCCGGGAGTAAGGACTTTTTTATTGGAAATTTCCTCCTCTTTCAGGATCTTTTTTCATAATTCCTTAAATATCATTATTTTAAAAGTTATTAACGAAAAACTAAATACCTAGGTTTTTTTTCTTATTTTGTTAATAACTATTGCAATTTTTTATGTGCTAATATGCCCTTAAAAAACATTTTTCTAGACGTCATTCCGAATCGAATGAGGTATGGCACATATTTTTAGGAGCTTTATTTCTATTTAACACGTTTTTGAACTTGTTGACTAGACTATAAGTAGCGTTTCATTATTCGGCCAATAGTCAAATATTTATATCAGAGCGCGCTAAGTGCCCAACTTTGTTTAAATGGACGTGGAAATAATGGATTTTGTTTCGCCATTTATGTTTATTAACGATGCGCAATGAATAGGATTTTACCGGAAATTACGAAAAGCATTCAGAGTTGGGACTCGCGGCTCAATTGTCTTTGAAACCTTAGTGTTTGTGTTGTTTTTTATACTCAACCAAGCGACCAATAGTTCCACGCGTAGAGTTGGAAGGCCGGTGACCCCGACATCCCCTTTTCGGCCTCCCCCGAGGTACCGAACGGGGAGCTTAAGGCGCTATCCTCTCGTAAAAAAAAAAACTAATGTTTCTAATGCATTATGCACGATCGAAATAAAGTCAGTGTGTTAGAATGTAGGCCCACAGTGATACAACAACCTTGATATTTGAAATCTCCGAACAAATACAGTCAGATAATTGTCAAAGGTGCGTGCTATCAGCAAAGCTGGTGCAATGACGTGATTTTTTTAATATCAGATAACGAAGATTTAATTTATTTGTTAATTATTATGAGTGGTACGTGCAGGCTGCAAAGATTACAAATATAATTTAATTAGGTGACATAAAAAAATGGGTTTCTTGATTGTATTGAAGTAATGATCTATGCTCAATATTATAAACGCGAAACTTAACCGATATTGATGAATTTTAGTAAAGATAGATGGTACTTGAATGGTTGAAGCTACTTTTTATCCCGGAATGAAAATAGGTTCCATTTTTTAATATGTCCGCTGACTGCCTCGTTATTCGTTTGGTATATATGTTTATCGTCGAAAGGTCCCGGGTTCGATTCCCGAGTCGGCTGTGGCGTTATTTGGTTTTTCCATTAAGAAAATCTCAGTACCAGCAAATTACCAGTTCACCGGATTTTAAGCCTACAAGAGACAATATTTCGTTAAAAACTTCATTACTTCATGCTTTGAAGGCGATTGATATCATACTTCTAGGAGTATAACCCCTATCAAACACAGTGGGCACTTATTCTATGCAGTGGGAGACGTCCCATAAACTCACGCCTGTATTCCACATTTCTAGAATGTGCCCGAAAAACGGCAATAGGCTCGCCCCCTATTACGTGGGACTGATACATACCTGGCGAAATGTGGATGCAGAAATGCACCTCTGCCTACCCCTTCGGGGAATACAAGCGTGAGTTTATGTATGTATACTATGTATGTATGTAAAAAAATATACATAAACTTACATATTAAAGAAAATAAGTGTCATCCATTTTTTTCACATCGTTGGCAAAGTCAACAATGATTCGAGGCATTTCTAAATTCCAAACATAAGTAATGGCATTTAAATTCGATAATATTGTTTGAATTGATGATGTTCTTGTTTTTCGTGACACAGTAGTGTGCGGATTATGTTATTGTGCCGCTAAATAAATCAAACATGGTGATTTTGTGGCTTGTAACATTACCAATGACAAATATTGGGTGCTTGTTCACACGAAGCGAGTAGCGTTCAAGTAGGTTATTTTTTTTTTATGTTTACGAGTCATTTCAATTTACAGATAAAAGTCTAGTGTTGTTTTTGTTCATCACCTGATAACTGATGATAAATATGAAAAACAATTCAATGGCTTATATGTTCTAACATTCTATAATAATGTAATGAGCTGTTTGGTTCCATTAATTCCATTCAATCTCGCTGGTCGGCACTTTTTCTGGACTCCATTGCGCTTACCATCAGGTGCAATGGGATCACTTTGCCGTGCCAGAATAAAAAAAAAAAAAAAAATTGTTTACATAAAACTCATAGGACACTTAAATGAGATTGAAAAAAATGTGTCTTAAGCTGTTAAATATTTTAGGAAAAACAAGAATAGAGAGAGAGACATAAAAACGTGTGCAGAGGTTAATTATGGTAGTAATCATGTTGATGTTATGTTTTCATATTATAAGGTATGAGTTGTAGTACTCGTGCCTTCACAAGGGTAAAGTATTGGCTCGTTACGTCACCAGCAGTCAGGGTAACACGTCCGCTCTCGCCAACGGCTCTCACGAGACTGTCCCCACTACCCGTGTCCCCGAGACAATTATACAGATACGATATTCCCCACTACTCACAAACACTACATGAGTAATCTGCTTAATGTGTTTTGGTAGTCATCATCATCAGCCCAAATACGTCCCACTGCTGGGCACGGGCCTCCTCTACAACTGAGAGGGTTTAGGCCTTAGTCCACCACGCTGGCCTAGTGCGGGTTGGCGGACTACACACCTAAGAAATACCTAAGAACTTTTAGGTGTGCAGGTTTTATCACGATGTTTTCCTTCACCGTTAAAGCAAGTGATAATTCATTGTGAATACACACATAACTTCGAAAAGTCAGAGGTGTGTGCCTGGGGTTTGAACCTGCGACCGCTGAAATTCTCGACCGCGCGCCTAAACCTCGAGGCCATCACTGCTATATATTTTGGTAGTCATAAACTCATAACTACATATTCTATAACTGGAATATCTTTACAGATTTTTTCGAAATCCAACTAATAGGGTTAGGGTACGTTAAGTTTCTTATTTATTATATTTAGCGATCGAAACTTGTTAAAGATGTATTAAAGAAGAATAATAATGTCTTTGGGCCGCTGAGTCTAAAATCATACGGAAATACATTTTATTATTTGTACAAAAAGCTTTTTTTATCGAGATAATCGTTGACAATGTAGACATAATAAAGACAAAATTGCAAAAACAATTTTCATTGGAAGGTAGAACATAAATTTAAACGAATTTCGTATTAAAAACTCTAAGTTGAAAGTAATAATAGTGACCCTAACCAGTCACTTGCCCCAACAACTGTCCTCGCGCGAACCAAACCCAACTGATAACGATAGCACAGCAGACAACGTGGAATACATTCGAATAAAAACAAGCGAACGCAGTTGTGTTGCGCCAGCGCCGGTGTGAGCACGTCTAAATACAGAACAAACATGGCCGCGCGAAACGTACTCAGAACACAGTGCATATTCACAGTATCCAGACGGGCGTACAGCTCAAATGGTGACAAGAATGTCGGCTTCCTCGGCCTTGGGAACATGGGCGGGTTTATGGCAGCCAACCTGGTCAAAAAGGTACGTACGCGACCACGTTTCGACTTGGCCGTGAATCCGTGAATATTACTGGGACTAATAATACTATTGAACGAATTTAAGGCGCCTTAATATGTTTAGTTAGATTAAAATGAATAGCGTCATTGGTGGTTTAAAGTATTTATTTGTCCATTTTATAAACCGGATGATAATGAAGATGTCAAGGTCTCTGTGATATTTTTATGTATCAAACACGTATTTATGTCAAGCAACAGTTGAAGTCATTAATAATGTAGAATTGTTAATAATATCATTGAGCCTCATCTAAACTAGATAAGAAATAACACTACTTTTCCTTATTATACCATTACAAAACTGTTTTAATGCTATTTAATAATAAGCTTATGATATTTATTCAATGAAAGTCTCATGTATCTAATTTTAAATTGTGTTACAATTCTTCATCGTAAATATTCTGGTCGAAATAATTATGTTAAAATTTTTATAGGTTAATAACGTTATATTTATCGTCGGTTTTGAGTTAAACCAAACACATGCACGTGGTGATTAACTCTTATGAAATAACCGTGCCGGGTTGATGGTAAAGGTCAGTCGATCGATTTGCATTATACCGAACATGTGGAATTTAAATTGATGATTATGGCAATAAATTGTTGTATTTTTTGGTAAATTCGGGTAAATTTAATGTTGTTATTATTGATACGATATTAAAGGAATTGCTTCTGGTATATACGTCTTCTGGATAGGTCGAAACACTTTAATGA
Organism: Hemaris fuciformis; assembly: GCA_907164795.1. Lineage (NCBI taxonomy): Eukaryota > Metazoa > Arthropoda > Insecta > Lepidoptera > Sphingidae > Hemaris > Hemaris fuciformis. The sequence goes on along the minus strand of OU015440.1, from coordinate 2,857,896 downwards.
TTTTAATTAATATTTTACACGTAATTTAACTTTTATCTTCATATACCTTTCGAAAGTTATGGGCATTAAAATAATGCAGAAACACTTGACTGCCTCGTGGACTCGCGGCACAATTATGTGCCGTGCGATCTAGAGGTCCCGGGTTCGATTTCCGGGTCGGACAAACTGTTATTGGGGTTTTCCATTAGGAAATTCTCAATAGGCTCGCCCCCCTATTACCTGGGACTGATACATACATACCTGGCGAAATGTGGGTGCAGAAATGCACCTCTGCCTACCCTTCTGGGGAATACAGGCGTGAGGTTATGTATGTACCTATGCATAAAAACTCACACCTATGTTCTATATTGTTAGTACAAGGCCTTTTGTCGTTTGCTGGTGAACTAATGAAATCTTTAGCTTACTCGGAATATGAACTCGGGATACCTAAATAATGAATAAGAACGTGCCAATTTATATAATATATATATAATTTATAAGAAAAAATATAAACAATTAAAATCAAATCAAAATGCTTCAGTTCTGCACTAATTCAGATAAAATAGATTGCTAATTATCGTTAATTTTACGATTATTTTAATCAATTATATCTTGATTGAATCAGATAATTAATTTATAATGATAACAATTTTTGAGAACTTGGATAGCAACAATTTTAACGTACCCAAATTATTTATCAGAGGCCCCAAAATACCGGATTTAAAAATAGGTCATTATAATGTAAAACTAGACGGCTCACTCCGGGCAAACGATTTTAAGATCAAAACCAGTTAAAGTGAAAAAGAATTTGATAAAATAGAAATTGATTATTAAAAAATAAAAAGAATTTGTTTTTTTTGGTTGAGAGAAATTGAGTTAACATTTGTAGTATTTTTTCTATGGTTGAAAGTTTTCTAAAGATTCCTAGTTTACTAGTGGACACTATCCCCATACTATAGATCAGGGTTACTCAAACTTTCGGTTTCACGAACCCCTGTTAAAGTTTCCAGGTGAACACAAACAAAGTGCCAAAACAAATATCTTTTTAATATTAATGTGATGGATGTGCTTGTTTCTTGTCGCAAATGGAGTCAATTTTTGGAAAAAAATGGACAAATCTGATCGCGAACTCCTAGGGGTTCGCATACCCTACTTTGAGAAACTCTGCTTTAGATCATCGTATGTAATTAGGTAAACACCTTATTACATGATAATCATGGGAAGTGTGTCTCATTCAGAAACCAGCATTTATACATCTTTGCCCGATCGGGTATGTATAATTGTCGGAAAGAGAAAGATAGTCGTATTTTTAAATTACAATTTACACAAAAAATCCTTTAAATATGATCGTCTGAACAATAACTTTATATTTGATCTTTGCTTCTCGTTCTACACGTATTTGTGACAGTATACCTACTAGGTGATAATTGTCTCCTAATGCTTAACAACGACGGGTAATCATAGTAAAAGTAGGGCCAATTAAATGGGTGTGTTTTGTTTTCGCTCCAAAAACTCACTCTCAGATCTAGCAGACGTAACGCGGATAAATTTAGAATGGAGGCGCGGCATGACAAGCGCATACCGGTTTTACATATATGTCTAAAACAATTGACAGACACGCGTTGACATACATAGTAAACGTACTTGCACGGAAAGATAGGCTTAAAGTCTCAAATAGTAGGGGGCTTTTGTCGGTTTTCGGAGTTTTATTTGAAATACTGAATAACACTGTCATACGAAGAAGAGAGCATGGAAACTTAAGACCATAGTTAAAGATGATTGGAAAAAAGCAACACTCGAGTTTCTGGCCCGTTCTTCTCTACTCTCTGCCTTCCGAACTGGTCAACTAAATTTTGAAATGATCAATCTAAGTGACGTATCATTCTATAGATTCGATAAATATTATTTCATCTCAATTAAACATATTGTTTTACATGGTCTAAATTTAGTAAAGGTTAGCATGTACTCGTAACTAATAATGATGAAGATTTCAATCCACATGGATTTGAAACTTAAGTACACAAGTTGTATTTTTTTTTTATCCTGGCACGGCAAAGTGACCCCATTGCACCTGATGGTAAGCGTAATGGGGTCCAGAAAAAGTGCCGACCAGCGAGAGATGCTGATCTCCCATTGGTCGACACAATCATGCCGGCCGAATACCTCTTCACCTTTTTTGTGAAGAAGTTTGGGGGACTAATGCCATGGTGAACAAAGGACCGACCGCGACAAACCGGCCAAAAAATGCCGGTACGGTCATCCTTACACCATGATTGAAGCCCCCCCGAAAACTGGATATACACTGGCTGATCCCGGAACGCGGCACACTTGCATGTGCCACTATGGCGGGTTTTACGCCCTGTGTACGGTGGTCGCTATCCGGGCAGATACAAATATCCTACCACCAGCATTCTTCATAATGAATTGTAACGTATTTTGATGAAAAATATCGTATTTAGGTTAAAATTGTAAATTCAGGTCGAGTACAATATATGCAATATACAGAGTTGTGTAACGAATAGTAGCTCAGTTGGCCGTCAAAACAATTGCGACGAATCCATTCTATTTCTGGTAAACAAGTTGCTTTGTAAACAAACTGTTTGGAATAATTTTCATCTCTTAATGACGTAGCGATGTAATAAGATTCCTCGTGTAAACAACGGCTTATACTCGTACAGACGAAGCATGACATAGCTTAAAGTATGTTTGAGAATAATATTAATTAGCTTTTAAATACTTGATACGCGTCGCGAGTCGGCTGGATGATTTTATGCTACATTTCGTATCAATGAGACTAGATAAATGGTGTTAAAATCAGTGTAAATAATAAAAAGGCTATTGCAAAATATGCCTTAGTAGTTTAGGGGATCCTGTTTCTCTCACAAAACATAGATATAATTAATAGAGAGCGAAAATATGTTTGTTAATTCTTCACTCTCAAACGGCTGGACTTATCTTGATGAAATTGAGAATGGGGTTAGCTGACACACTGATTTTACACACACACTGCTTTTTAAATCTAATTCGACGAGGTTGTAAACGCAGGACACTGCTGGAAAGTGTTTTTTTTTTTTTTTGAATACACCCAACAGTCACTTACATAGTTCTGAACCCACACTACGAGAGACTTTTCGGTCTCACAAACACCCAGCCCCGAAACAAATATATGTGGACCACACAAACATTTGTCTCGGTGCGGGGATCGAACCCGCGGCCTCTCGTTTCCCAAGCTGGTGTCTAGCTTTAGTTTCAAATCTGTTTTTCGTGGTAGACATAATACGAAACTAATATGGGTTTGGTGCAGTCACCAAAAAAAATAAAAAGCTGTAAAGACTCAGTAGTCTTTTTAATTTTTTGCAATAAGAAACTTGTAATTATAACGTGGATCGATTGTTTAAACCAGCGTGAATGTTAGCATTAGTTCAGCAGCATCAGCCCATGTACGGCCCACTGCTGGGCACGGGCCTCCTCTATAACTGAGAGGGTTTAGGCCTTAGTCCACCACGCTGGCCTAGTGCGGCATTAGTTAGCATTTTAATTTTTTTTATGGGATATGACCAATTATACATAGGTATTACGTAGAATCTATGGTAAGTATCACAAGTACGGCCCGCCTTTAGTTTGTTTTGCCTCATTGCGGCCCTTGCCTGCCAAAAGGTTGCCGACCACTGGTTTAAACAATACCATCAGGTGAGCAGCATAATATATTACCTGACTTTTCATCATCAGCCCAAATACGTCCCACTGCTGGGCACGGGCCTCCTCTACAACTGAGAGGGTTTAAGCCTTAGTCCACCACGCTGGCCTAGTGCGGGTTGGCGGACTACACAGTACACACCTAAGAAATTCCTAAGAACTTTTTAGGTGTGCAGGTTTTATCACGATGTTTTCCTTCACCGTTAAAGCAAGTGATAATTCATTGTGAATACACACATAACTTCGAAAAGTCAGAGGTGTGTGCCTGGGGTTTGAACCTGCGACCGTCGAAATTCTCGACCGCGCGCCTAAACCTCGAGGCCATCACTGCATGTGTGTATGAATGTATTAAATGAAAACCTGACTGTTAAAATGCATTTATTTGTTATTATACATCTTGTAGTATGTATGTATCTATAAATGAACGACATTGAACTCATTGATTCAATTGCGTCTCTTTCGTACTAGCGTGGCTATTTTTGTATTCAATACCACGTGTTTCGTAGCTTAGCGTTAGGACGAGTTCAGGTTCGAAAATTTGTAGACTAATAAAATTTATGTACCTATATATACTTATGTATTTGACTGCCTCGTGGTCTCGCGGTACAAGTATGTGCCGTGGGATCTAGAGGTCCTGGGTTCGATTCCCGGGTCGGGCAAGGTGTTATTGGGTTTTTCCATTAGGAAATTCTTAGTAGCAGCACGGAGTCTGGAATTGTGCCCGAAAAACGGCAATAGGCTCGCCCCCTATTACGTAGGACTGATACATACCCGGCGAAATGTGGGTGCAGAAATGCACCTCGGCCTACCACTTCAGGGTATACAGGCGTGAGGTTATGTATGTATGTATGTATAAAATTTATAAAATAATTATGAATAATAAAATAATCATAACATTGGACAAAAAAGAAACACAAGTACGTTTTTGTTTTTGTTTATCGAAGGGAAAGGTGAAGAAAATTATCTTACAGTAAATTTCGAATCTCGACGGTCGCGGGTTCAAACCCCAGGCACACACCTCTGACTTTTCGAAGTTATGTGTGTATTCACAATGAATTATCACGTACTTTAACGGTGAAGGAAAACATCGTGATGAAACCTGCACACCTAAAAGTTCTTAGAAATTTATTAGGTGTGTAGTCTGCCAACCCGCACTAGGCCAGCGTGGTGGACTAAGGCCTAAACCCTCTCAATGGTAGAGGAGGCCCGTGCCCAGCAGTGGGACGTATTTGGACTGATGATGATTGTTAGCCTAAATTTATATATTTAGTAATTATAAATGTATTTCATTATAATACCTTACAATATTATATATTTACATTATTAAAAGCTTATGCGTACAGACCTTTTACTAAATTATTGTAGTAATAGTAAAATTACATATTGATGATTTTATTACTTATAAGTATAATTAAAATTGTCAATAACTTTAATGAGAATATAATCTTGATTAATATAAATTAATTATTGGACTTTATAAAAATATTTAAAAATAAGACCGTCAATTGATGTGTATAAAAATGGTGTCGCTGAGCAGTTCGAGCTCAGTCGTTGGAATTGTCAGTTGCAAGACGGATTGATATTTTAAAATAAAAAAGTTGTTAGAAATATAAAAGTTGAAGACGTACTTGTTTCTCAACGAGTGTTACCCTTCAGCTTCAGAAGAGGGATCACCGAAAACAACTTCAATTGTTTTCGATCTACGCCTGGATATAAGTAACGTAAGTGATTCGTACACGATTTTTTTCTCCCATTTTTTGTGTTCAGAGTGATTTAAAGGGCAATCGTAAAACTTAAGTTTTTGCCGGTAACACTCAATATTAGCCGTTGAGAAATAAAATGTCATGTCTAACTACGTGAACATAAAATTTCTTAAGTACCTACAAATGGAGGATATATTATATTAAAACATAACTCCACAGAAAGAGACTAAAAGATTTCGGCCCGATATTCATGAAAATGATGTTTTCTTATCTGATTCCGTTTATGACTGTGAACAAAGAACATGAAAAAGCTAATGGCTTTAAATAGTCCCGAAGGTTGTAAATAATAATACGACCTGAAAGGTGATAAACAATTAACGATAATTGTTGTATATAGAGAAATCTTATTTTAATTAATCTGTGATGCATTATAGAGAATATTTATGATTATTTCTTAATCATTGCCAACATCTCAGTTCTAATGTACTGTGTTTAATAAGCACAATAAACGGTGCTATGGGAATCTATACCTTGCTTTGCCTTTAATAGTTCTTGAGAACCGATAACTACAGAGGTATCTATCCACATGTGTATTATGAGTAACATTTCACCCGAGTGAGGCCGGGTTTTCATCTAGTGTAATTATAAATGTTATACGAAGTGGTATGACATTTCTACTGTGTTTTAAGCCGGTATGTCAGTTTCAGCTCTCGCTATGGATCTCGAGAAAGAGGGTGTGAACGAGTGATTCTGAGCACGAGGGACCGGTTCGTAACCAAAGTAAGCCCAGATGTGTAGACCGGAATTTAGACCAAAGCATTTCGAGGAGCGAGAGACAGGATCGAGACCGAAAGGTTCTCAGGGGTGAGAGCCGGGGTCGAGATCGAGGCGTTCTTAGAGGGGATAGCCAGGGTCGAGACCGAAAAGTTCTCAGGGGTGAGAGCCGGGGTCGAGATCGAGGCGTTCTTAGAGGGGATAGCCAGGGTCGAGACCGAAAGGTTCTCAGGGGTGAGAGCCGGGGTCGAGATCGAGGCGTTCTTAGAGGGGATAGCCAGGGTCGAGACCGAAAGGTTCTCAGGGGTGAGAGCCGGGGTCGAGATCGAGGCGTTCTTAGAGGGGATAGCCAGGGTCGAGACCGAAAGGTTCTCAGGGGTGAGAGCCGGGGTCGAGATCGAGGCGTTCTTAGAGGGGATAGCCAGGGTCGAGACCGAAAGGTTCTCAGGGGTGAGAGCCGGGGTCAAGATCGAGGCGTTCTTAGAGGGGATAGCCAGGGTCGAGACCGAAAGGTTCTCAGGGGTGAGAGCCGGGGTCGAGATCGAGGCGTTCTTAGAGGTGATAGCCAGGGTCGCGACCGAAAGGTTCTCAGGAGTGAGAGCCGGGGTCGGTACCGAGACATTTCCAGGAGTGAGAGCCGAGATCGAGGCAAGCAATTAAGACCGCTACGGGTTGTACATTATCAATGGTCAGACACGAAGAGGATGCTGCGCACACCACAGCGATCTTTGGAAGATAATATGGCTACTTCGAGCCAAGGCGACGAGACATGGAACGACTGAAGAGTCGTAAGTTTGGAAACCAGGTATGTGAGAATAGAATTACATGATTTTTCAAGAGACGCTAGTGTATCGCATCGAACTAGTTTAGAAAGATCAGAACTTACAAGATTCAACAAATACTGTGTTGGATAAGTTTTTGGCACTTTGAATGAAAACTCTTTAAACGAGTTAAGGATCTTATGATCATTATTATTATGCCAAAGTAAGTTTATTAAATAGATCTATAAAATACGGACTGGCTTGGCCGTTGACTGCTTGTTGAACAGCGTAGAGGATAGGGCTATTAAGGTAGGCGCGTAAGCTGCTCAATTTTCAGAACCGGAGCAGGTTTTGAAATACTTTAGATCCGTGAAGGTAGGACACAATCGTAAGTCCAAAGTGAGCGTAAAGGTGGACCGATTCCGCCCAAATCCGATATAACCTTAAGGTTAACATGCTATAACTGTGAACAATTTGGACATCCAAGTTATAGATGTGATAAACCTCCATTAAAATGTAGTACTTGCGATAAGTTGAGTCATTTATCCTTGCACTGCTTTAAGAATAAAGTCAATCAAAAAAAAAACATGAAAAGGATCAAGAAAAAAAATGTAAAACAAGTAGCCTAATTATGATTAACCGATAATATCAGTTATATTTATCATTAGTGTTTGTCACTCGGACCCGGAACTTCAATAGTTGTTGTAGAGCCTAACTTAAGAACGCCAATCGGGATGACAACCGTTACAGTAGAAGTACAGGTAATAAAAGAAACAACTATTTTTTATGTAGTAGAAGAACGTCATTAATTAGTCCGTTCTCTTAGGCCACTCATTCACGGCAATACCAGATATTGTAATAATGAAAAGCCCTACCGTGATTATATTTAAAAGAATTACATAAGGTACTAATGGGTCGCAACTAATTACCGAGAAAGTTATGAGTTACACGAACAGTATCTTTATAGAATTCTTCACTTATGTATAATTCAATCAAACACATGCTAAACGCTAACTTGGTACGAATAGACGATAATTTCGTGAAGAGCAGTCACAGCTTAAAGTACTTCCCAACGATATGAAGCAGCAGACATGAGTCTGTTGTCGCTTTAACTAGTTTGTAGAAATACGAAAATTAATAAATAATTGTAAAAGGGTGAACTGCCTCGTGGTCTCGCGGCTCAGGTATGTGATGTGCGATCTAGAGGCCCTGGGTTCGATTCCCGGGTCGGGCAAAAGGTTTTTATTTATTATGTGTGACGTATAATAGTTGTGTACATATCGTGTAACTGTATGAATATAAAGAGGTTGCATTAACATTTAGTTTTAAGATAATAAAAAAAAAAAAATAGTATATTTAAATAAAAATAGATATTACTATTTGTAGTTCATTGTTATGTATTAATTTAATTTAAAAGTAAGCGAAGGGACTCGCTTCTAACAGGAAGGCCGAGTTGTTAGCCTAAATTTATATATTTAGTAATTATAAATGTATTTCATTATAATACCTTACAATATTATATATTTACATTATTAAAAGCTTATGCGTACAGACCTTTTACTAAATTATTGTAGTAATAGTAAAATTACATATTGATGATTTTATTACTTATAAGTATAATTAAAATTGTCAATAACTTTAATGAGAATATAATCTTGATTAATATAAATTAATTATTGGACTTTATAAAAATATTTAAAAATAAGACCGTCAATTGATGTGTATAAAAATGGTGTCGCTGAGCAGTTCGAGCTCAGTCGTTGGAATTGTCAGTTGCAAGACGGATTGATATTTTAAAATAAAAAAGTTGTTAGAAATATAAAAGTTGAAGACGTACTTGTTTCTCAACGAGTGTTACCCTTCATGATGATGAAATTTCTAATTTTTTTTATCAAGTATCAGTAAAAAAAAAAATGTGTTCTAAAGGCCGATTTACACTAATCGAGCAGCTGCTCATTTTATTCCAATTGGTTTTAAATTCTGTCAGTGTAATCAGGCGAAGATCTTTCGTTGTTCTGTCTGCGTTCGTAAATATTCCAATAACTTTTTTCGTTCGTAATTGATATTTTGTTCACACTAGAAGAGAAATGAGAGCAAGTGCCCACGAACCCGCACTAGGGCAGATTTATGGACTAAGGCTCTCTTGTCAGCTGTTGAGGAGCCCCTTGCCCAACAGCGGGAGTTATATTGGTAAATATAGAAAAGAGCAATCGATAATGCTGTTATTTTAAATCTAGCTCTTTGTTCAAACGAACAAACAACAAACCAAACGGTTTTAATGTCAATGTTAAATCGGGCCATTTCATCTTTAAAAAAAATAAACTTTCTCTTTCGCTATTTTTATTCTTTTATGCGTTCATATTTTTAGGTATTTATCGCTGTTTAAATGTGTAAAGTGAAAATAAAAAAGCAATAGAGGTTCAAGTAGAAGTTCTTGAAAATCAAACCCACTTACCTTAAATTATGCAAGGACAAAAATTACGCAGAAAATAGGGAAGTGCTCCAGTCTTCCTTTTTGGCTTATTTGAAATTAAAATCTTATTAATCCGCGTTTAAATTATGTTAAATTATACAGATGAGTGATTTTTGAGTAAAACCTTAAAATGTTGGTGTTTTTTTTTATTTTAACTCAAGCTGTTTTGTTAGTAAAATTATGATTTTTTGACGTTGCTTCGCTAGTCGTTGTGTATGGTGTTTCCTAATGGAAAAACCCAATAACACTTTGCCCGACCCGGGAATCGAACCCGGGACCTCTAGATCGCACGGCACATACTTGTGCCGCGAAATCACAAGACTGTCAGAATTTTGAAGTGTGCTCGTAAAACAGCAATAGGCTGAATGAACCATGAATGTAGAAATGCATCCTGCAGCCTTCATCATCATCGTATATAATACGTCCCAATGCTGGGCACAGGCCTCCTCTACAACTGAGAGAGTTTAGGCCTTGGTCCACCACGCTGGCCACTAGGCCAGCACTAGCGGGTTGGCGGACTACACAGTACACACCTAAGAAATTCCTAAGATAACTTTTAGGTGTGCAGGTTTCCTCACGATGTTTTCCTTCACCGTTAAAGTACGTGATATACATTGTGAATACACACATAACTTCGAAAAGTCGGAGGTGTGCGCCTGTGGTTTGAACCTGCGACCGTCGAGATTCTCGACTGTGTGTCTAAACCTCGAGGCCATCACGACTTTTGTAATAACGACGTATGTAATACATTCTTAATGATCGTCATTAAATCTTCACGCCCTAGAGCGTTCCATATTCTTAGGGTGGTAGAACTGAATGAAATAAAAATACTGCGACGATGTTTGTGACCATAGTACATAAATAAATTCTTTTATAGTGTCAGTTCCAAGCGTATATTTTGTCACTAGGCATAATAGTGTCGACTGGTAAGAGACAGTCGTAATCGTTTCACGACAGTCATTCGTACCAGGATTAAAATTAAAAGCCTTTCATCTAAATTCATCTTCTCAGTGAAATACATACGCTATACGTCAGTCAATCGATGCAGAATAAAAAAAATCTTTATTATTCCACAAAGATCTTCCGTTTCTAGCGAAAAAATATATCAGATATTAAGTAAAAATTATTCCTCAAGTAAATACCATTTTGATTGTTCAATTTAATGAAATATACGACCCAGATACACCTTAATGGTGCAGATGGTAGTGCCGTGAAATCACTATAATCCCCTGCATGCTACCGTGCTGATAAAAGATTTTACAGTTATTAAGATAATATATTTTAAAGGCCTACATGTTCTATTTGTTCAAGATTTTTCCAACCTTGGAGTGTTTGTGTATTGAAGATTTATTCCAATGATAAATATGCTTCTTGCTAATAGTGCGTCCATTACGTTAGTCTCGTCTAGACTGTGTAATGATAGTAATAGATTTTTTGAGATGGAGTGCTTCGACGGTTGAAAGGGTATCGATAATTCTTCTTTAGGGGATTATATAATTCTTTCTTTTTTGTTACTATAAGGTTTTATTCATCTTTAATATACATATTTGGGAAAAGAATAGGCTCTGTTTGGAAAGGACAACTTGTCATTTATAATATAGTAATGTATAAAAAACTGATTCTTTCTAACTTTAGTGGACATTGCTTGACAGTTTTAGATTGATTTAATCTGATGATTCTCGTATTTTTCGATTTTGTAAGCTTCGCAGATCGTCAATTGTTTTCTTGATATTTTACATTCAAGATAAATAATTTACTTTAAATCAGAAATCTAAAGCCAACTTTATACTTCGGTAATAATTGGAATGATGGAGTGGAACTTTCTTAGTTTCGGCCCTTATTGAGGAATGTTACATTTATTATTTATAGACTTGATTTAAATAAGAAAACCTTTCGGTTAAAACTTTTAGCGATCATAAAACCAGAATTTAAGCAGTTATGGCTTACTATCAAAAACATTTTGAAAACAAGTGTAATCCAAACAAAAAGCATTATCATATATTTTTTTTCGAGATATTATCTAAAACTTTATCCATTAATCAATTAAACCCTTACCAACCAGCTAAAGGTTTTTTTTTATCTTCAACTACTTATTTCAAATTACTCTAAAAGAATATATCAGCCCATACAAATATGTCCCGCTGCTGGGCATGGTCTCTAATGAAAGGGGTTTGGCCCTACTATAACGCCAGCTTACTATTCGTCCGCCAACCTACACTAGGCCAGCGTGAAGGAGTAAGGCTTAACCCCTCACTCTAATAGACTATTTAGCTCTTTTTTTTTAAATAAGCTCTAAATTCAAATTTTCCTTCAGGGCTACAACGTCCGCGGATTCGATCCCTCAAAAGACGCGTTGAACGCTGCTGTCAAGAACGGTGTAGCATCAACCAACTCCATCGCTGCTGCGGTAGATGGCGCCGACATTGTTTTCTCAATTCTCCCCAGTAACCAGGCTGTACTCGATGCCTACCTTGAGAAAGACGGCGTTGTTGCACACGTGAGTAATCGTACTTCTTTTTGGATGAGTCGACTAGCCAACTTTATTTTTCATATGTTTGTGGTCTAAGAACTGGTTGCAAGATCAATGAGATACAAAAAAAATTATAGAATTACTACAGGTGGCGGGATATCAGGCATGATGTTCAAGTAAGTCCCGAGATCAGCCTGTGTGTATTTGGAAAAGAACGGGATGGTATAATTGATGAAACTGGTGATGGAATGATGGATACCTTTGTAATTCTTTTCAAGAACTCAAGGAAATTCAATCTCATTTTTTTCTTCAGGCGTTCCGAGGTGGAGGAATTATGCAGATTGCTATTAGTGGGTTGTTAGGTTTAAACGGATATGAAGGCTTGTGTGTAGCAGTAGACTGGCTAATAATGACAGCGGAGATTTGAATTTTTATCTAATATTCCTCTATATTCATTTTCAGGCAAGGAAAGGATCTCTTCTCATCGATTCCAGTACTGTAAGTCCCGAGGTATCCAGAAAAGTTGGTGAAGCCGCTTCAGAAAAGGGACTCGGTTTCTCAGATGCTCCCGTTTCCGGAGGTACATAACATATTGCTAAATTTTAATGCCAAATGTGTCATTGACATGTTTCTACTAAACGTCCACTTTTCTAAAAGTACAAAGTTAACGGCAATCTGTTAGGACATAAAAAAATACTCCATTTACATATATTATAGTCAGTTATTCAAGGAAAAGCAACCGATGTACGGTAATCAATTCAGATATGATCACTAGCTATAACTAACATATTTGTATGTTCCCGAGTATGATGTTAAACTTACAGTTATGATGACGTAAACCGCAAACGAGAATGAAAGTTGTTTTTCTGACCCGTCTTAGTGAAGGCATGTGTAGTTAGTAAAGTTGACGCGATTATTTCTAAGATAACATTTGCTAATTGAAATCACACAATTTACGCAAATTATGTTTACGAGTCACTTAAGTAAATAATATTTGTAACATGGATATAAAATCATCATCATCAGCCCATATACGTCTCACTGCTGGGCACGAGCCTCCTCTACTACTGAGAGGGTAGAGACATTAAAATATTGGTCTTATAATTCGTAATAGATTCTAGCTTCTTGTGTGATAATTCTTATATCAAACATATTACGAATTGTTCAAATATTTTTTCTTGATACTATAGTGCAGTGTTGTCATTTTGGCGTGATATTAAATAAAAATAGGTAATATATTTTAACTACATTGGAGATTAGGCTTTTAAGTCCACCGCGCTGGCTTCGTGCTAGAGAGCAGCCTGAATTTAGTTATGGAGTAAACTCTAGCACGTCAATATAGTTACGAAGTTTGTATATTTCAGAGGTTCGCGATTGAGTATCGTATAGGACCGCTATCTCGACAGTTCATGGCTATGAATATACGATACGTTTGGTTGTTATATTATCAGGCTAAAACGGCTAACTAGATTTAGAAGAAATTTAGGACACAAATAGTTTTTAAGCTAGATATCAATATGGAACGTTAACTTGAACTTTAAATTTAATAAACCACTTAAAATTATATTACCAGATGAGGCTTTGATTTTTTTTCAATTGTTTTCAATGTCATAATTTTGAAGTTGATTTTAGTAAAATCAACAAATGAAGGGAGTAAAATATGCATACATACATAACCTCAGGCCTATATTCCCCGAAGGGGTAGGTAAAGGTGCATTTCTGCACTCACATTTTGCCAGGTATGTATCAGCCCCACGTAATAGGGGGCGAGTCTATTGCCGTTTTTCGGGCACAATTCCAGACTCCGTGCTGCTACTGAGAATTTCCTAATGGAAAAACCCAATAACATTTTGCCCGACCCGGGAAACGAACCCAGGACCTCTAGATCGCACAGCACATACCTGTGCCGCGAGACCACGAGGCAGTGCAAAATATGGATTGCATATAATGTGTTATTTTAGTGATGCAATTTTATCGACAATGTATGTTTATTACTGAGCATATCAAAACATCGTGATTATGTAAATTAAAGGCGTGTCCGTTTATCTTTTTAATGAGTTAATGTGTTTCATAATTCAATGTTATAATAATTGATAAAACATTATTCTTTTTAGAAGATTATGATTCTTTAGTTCAAACCGCTTTATGACGGTCAAGGATAATATTGATAGTAAGCGTATTGGGCGAATATTAAGGCGAGAAGTGGCGAGAAACCACTAAGATTATTCTTCATAAGTCAAAAAATAATATGCTTGCCTGTTGGTCATATTACAAGCCGATTCAAGAACATTATGACACTTCAATATGACACTATTGAAGGTTTTCTCTCTTACAAGAATGATGTAATTAAAGCGGATACGAATAACCGTATATATATAGGTACCTACGTATTAGGACCGAAATAACCTTACTTATGGAATGAAAAGTAATTTTACGGTCCTAGCTTACTATGGCATGTCTTTACCGCTGACAAAGACATTTTTTTTAAACCATAACAAAAATTGTATCAATCGGAATTCACGACTATCCATAATACCCAATAACCTATACATCTGTAGATTCATCATCATCATCACATACGTCCCACGGCTGGGCACGGGCCTCCCCTACGCCTAGTGCGCCTAGTGCGGGTTGGCGGGCTACACACCTAAGAAATTCTTTAGAACTTTTAGGTGTGCAGGTTTCCTCACGATGTTTTCCTACACCGTTAAAGCAAGTGATAATTAATTGTGAATACACACATAACTTCGAAAAGTCAGAGGTGTGTGCCTCGGGTTTGAACCCGCGACCGCCGAGATTCTCGACCGCGCGCCTAAACCTTGATGCCATCACTGCTTTCAGTAGATTCAAATTTATATAAATACTTTTTGAAATGAACATGGGGGAGCAATACTAAAAAAATATCTGCTGGCTTTGAAGCATTTATCAAAATCTGTCATCAAATAATTGTTTGACTTTGTTCATATCAGCATTTAATTCTTAAGATATGATAACGTGTGTGATTGCGCAATGACATTAAAGCGAAGGCAACGACTGCTTGAAAGATTAATAGATTGTTGGCCGAATACTGAAACGCTACTTAATCTGAGGGCGACTTATATTTAAGTGGCTGTTATAATTTAAGCGGTATACTTAAAAATGTCATGTAAAAGGACTTTTTGTGGTAATGTTGCCATTTATGGAAATTTAAGTGTGCATTAGTTAATCACAGTCTTAAAACCGATAAATGATGTTTCACTTTACCGCTTAAATTGTAACAGCCACTTAAATATAAGTCGCCTTCAGATAAAGTACCGTTTCAGTATTCGGCCATGTGACAGGCACATTAATGGATTGTATTGGTCACTGCCGTGCTATTCAAAATATTGTTTTGCTTCAATACTTTTGCTTGTATATCCAGTTCATTAATATCGTGATGGCCTCAAGGTTTAAGGGAGCAGTTGAGCTGAAAACTCTGCGGTAGCGGGTTCAAGCACACCTCCGAATTATCGCGTAATTTAATAATGAAGGAAAGCGTCATGAGGAAGCGTGCAAACCTAAAAGTTCTTAGAAATCATTAACGCGTGTGTTCCCTCACTCAGCATAAGGCCAGTGGACTAAACCCTAAACCATCTCAGTTGTAAAGGAGGCCCATGCTGAGCAGTGGGACGTATAAAATATAATCAGTTGAATTGCAGTATCCTCGTATCGCTTCATATATTAATTAAAATAAAACTGATTTTCCTTGGAAACTGAATTATGTTTGTCATGGTCCGCAATCGAATGATATCGTATCACTGATAACTTATCACACATGACCGCAAGGCAGAGGCGTTAATTATATTTATAGATGAACTGTTGCTCGTAACTCGGTTTGTGAAACAATCTAATTCAAAATATTATTTCCTCGTTTTGACACATTTTTCATTGCTGCTCCGCTTTTATTGATCGTAGCGTGATGATATAAAGCCTACAGCTTTCCTCGATAAATGGGCTATCTTACACTAAAAGAATTATTCAAATCGGACCAGTAGTTCTTGAGATTAGCGCGTTCAACCAAACAAACAAACTCTTCCGCTTTATAATACTCGCTGAAGTCCGAAAAAATTATGCATTTCATCCCTTCTTAAATAAAGAAATTTGACACACTTACGCTTTGCATGCAATCGAGACATCCTAAAGTTTGATAACGATATCAAAAGGAAACTCGACTTTAGCTCGCACCATCGTAGCTAGCATTAAAGTAGCTGCCAAAGATGTCTATTGTTGATAAAATAAAAGTCCAAGTGAAATAAACATATTAAAAACGAAATTAGGGCTGTTACAATCTAGGCCTTTGAGTATAACCTTTCAGTGGCCAATATAGAGTAAGAGTAGTATTATTAAATGTTCCAGAAATAACAAAAAAAAAGTTCTTCATAGACCCATTACACATAATATGAGACTATTCCCACATACTATATGTATAATGCAGATTTTTTCTGATTATGGCAATTTTATTTATTTATAAATGAAGGCAGATATGAGTTATTTCGTTGTCTTCACACTATTACACAATTACATTATCTGTGTAACGCAACCTGTACTAAAACTGAACCATGTTCATCCAGGAACCATGGGCGCCCAGAACGCCACTCTCGCCTTCATGGCGGGTGGACCCAAAGAGCAGTTCGACAGAGCCCTCCCCCTGCTCCAAGCTATGGGAGCCAAGCACTTTTACTGCGGAGCTACTGGAGCTGGCCAGGTAGCCAAGCTCACCAACAATCTTCTCATGGGCATCACTGGAATGGCTACCGCTGAATGCATGAATATGGGTATAAAGTAAGTATAGTATTTTATAAATTGGCTCTTTGATATGATGAATTAAATTGAAGTGGGACATCGAAATGTACCAGGGATTCCGAGCTGGATAGAGTGATTTTGAGATACGATTCCCCTCCCTTAATGAATCATCATCATCAGCCCAAATACGTCCCACTGCTGGGCACGGGCCTCCTCTACAACTGAGAGGGTTTAGGCCTTAGTCCACCACGCTGGCCTAGTGCGGGTTGGTAGTGGTGGTTCAGTGGTAGAATGGTCGCCTGCCCTTAATGAATATTGATCGAAAATTGGATACTAATCGTACGGCTAAACTTGTTCCAGATATCCGGTTCCTTTCGAATTAATTTCTTTAATCTGATCATAATGACTGGACCATATTATCTACCAGGATATTATCAGTTAGCGAAAGCGTACCTACTCAGTAACACCATAATAATTTCTGCATAAAATTATATATGAAGTGAAACCTTCTTTAACGGCGCTGTGCACTTTTTTTGGGATGGGTAAAAAATGTTGAACTTGCATCAGATCACGTGACCCTGATCGAAAATGCGTAAGACGCATTATGTAATATAAATTGTCATGTTTTTGTACGATAGCGCAATAAATATTGTATTTTACCACGTAAATGATAGTACTTTTATACTAATAAATAAAGCAATTGGTGCGAAATTATTCCCTTACCATTCTTAAGTGCACAACGTTAATATTGAAGTTTTCACTTCTGCCGGCACTCCGGGAGTGCCACCCGTTGTTTTTAATCAATAAAAAACTTTCGGAAAAAATATTTCATTTCAAATAATATGTGACTTGCTATGAATCTATAGGTATATAGGGTATAACTGAGTAAAACTTTTAACTGATACGGTTTTAATGCGCGAACTTTTTTAATATCCTCGACGTGTAGTAAATTTTTACAGTTACATTTTCAAGTTTGCGGTTGCGCGGTTATTGAAAATTTTATTTATGTGAGAATGGGTGGAAGAACGTGAGGTATATGCAATAGATATATTATGAGAGGTGAAAATTATTACATCTTGAAATATCTTGGCGTATTGGATGGTTATATTTGAATACGAAAATAGCTGAGGCTGAAAATGGGTCATGAATTTGCGAAAATCTTATGTATCTATTTTTATTGTTATGGATACATGAATGCCTCGTGGTCTCGCGGTACAAATATGTGCCGTGCGATCTAGAGGTCCTGGGTTCGATTCCCGGGTCGGGCAAAGTGTTATTGGGTTTTTCCATTAGGAAATTCTCGGTAACAGCACGGAGTCTGGAAATGTGCCCGAAAAACGGCAATAGGCTCGCCCCCTATTACGTGGGACTGAAACATACTTGGCGAAATGTGGGTGCAGAAATGCACCTCTGCCTACCCCTACGGGGAATACAGGCGTGAGTTTATGTATGTATGTATGGATTATTATCCTGAAATGTAATTCCACCATACATTAGGTATCATCGGTTATATCCAGCATATCAGCTGATCTTTAACAATGGGAGGTAAAAAAAAGTAATTTCAAACAGAGGAATTGTTTTCTTAGCAATATTATTGACCGAACGAAAGCAATGCTGATGGTTATAATAATCATGTGGTTGATGATGATGATAATTGATAGTACCTTAACGAATTTCTCTCTTCCAGAATGGGTCTTGATCCCAAAGTCCTGTTGGACGTACTGAACAACTCCTCAGCCAGGTCATGGTCAACTGAGGTGTACTGCCCCGTTCCCGGCCTGGTCCCTACTGCACCCTCAAGCAGAAACTACGACGGTGGATTCAAGAACGATCTTATGGTTAAGGTATGTGGTTACATGTATTTCATTAATTTAAATTGGGTTTTCTTGGAAAAATGTGGCTGCCATAGATTTCAGATTGCAAGAATGGTTTATTCAATGATCATTGAAAGTCCTCAGAATTTCCGAAGTTAGTTGCATTAACACTCGAGGATTTTTTTTGTTCGTTAAGACATCGTTTTAATAGCCGCGATTTAATTCACACACACACACACACACACACACATATTATTAGTATTTTTGAGAAAACTTATTTTTGAAAGATTCTCGCTTGGTATCTGAACGATACCAACCCACATTACACTTAATAAAAGGCCAGTATAGTGGCCTTAAGTCTAATCTATCATCAGAATGTAAATGGATACGCATCATTTTGCTTTCAGTCTTTAAAAACTCTTCAAAAATACTTGACAGAATTAAGAACATCATTGACAGTGTTACAATGATTCCCATCTCCCCTCCAGGATTTGGAACTCGCCAGCGGCATGGCTCTTAGCATCAGATCGCCAGTGCCCCTGGGCGCGGTGGCGACACAGTTGTACCGCATTGTGCAGTCGCGAGGATACGGACAGAAGGACTTCTCCTTCGTCTTCCAACTCCTCAAGGAGGAAACCGGCAAGAAGTAGATTAAGGCATATTGTTTTGTTATAAATAAATTTTATTGAGTATATTGTTTCGCTATTGTTTCATTTTGATGAATGGGCACGATCTTGGTTTCTTAGACTGGTCATGTCACGGATGCAAAAGGAAAATATAGCGGAAAATATAGTTTCCTTAGTAATCTAAGCTTTACAGGCTGTTGAATTTAATTTCGTCTACGTGGAGGATAAGGCATATCCCTATTTATTTCAATGAGAAGCATTTTATGTTATTTTTTTAATATAATGGTACTTACAGGTACAAACATTTTTTTCTGATAACTATTAATTTCAGTAAAAAAAATAGTTTTGCCGTTGTGCTTTGTTTAGCTGTTTTTGCTTGACTTAGTTATAAACATACCAACACATTTGTAATTTGAGTGGGGCTTAGTGTGAAACGTGGGCTGAAGAACAATAGCCTGTCGGTTAATTTTCGCTCTAAGATGGTTTATCGACTTCACCATGTTAAGATGTCACAAGCTTATGCTTGTGATACAGGGATGGCCAACATTTCGTCATTCGCATGCAGCATCCGACGGTGCATGCTTAAGACTGTTGCATTCGCTATTATTTGACATCATCTGTGAGGCGATGAGTTACAGACGAACATATAACAACAGAAGCGAGGCATTCAATTCCCGCAACGAGAAAAATGATTGTTTAATCTAAAAATATTTGTTTCTGGTAACAATCTCCGATATTATATATTATGTCTACTTATATTTTCACTTATTACACGTGTGTGACTTTAAAGAATATTTACGTTACTTTTATTATCAGAACCATTATAATCATTATTAGCCCATAAATCATGAGTCAAAATACGTCCCACTGCTGGGCACGGGCCTCCTCCTCAACTTAGAGGGTTTAGGCCTTAGTCCACCACGCTGGCCTAGTGTGGGTTGGCGAACTACACACCTTAGAAATTCCTAAAAACTTTTAGGTGTGCAGGTTTCATCACGATGTTTTCCTTCACCGTTAAAGTACGTTATAATTCTTTGTGAATACACACATAACTTCGAAAAGCCAGAGGTGTGTTTGGGGTTTGAACCCGCCACCGTCGAGATTCTCGACCTCGTGCCTAAACCTCGAGGCCATCACGACTCAATTTATTTGCCCGCCAAAATTTTTTTTTTCTCAGGTGCTAAATCATTCGCGCCATTCGTTCAACACCCCTGCTTTATAATAACATTCACGACTGACTGCTGCAAACATACCATGTTAGTTTAGTAGAACAAATGGTTACTCCGCTGCGCTAAGATTTCAAATTAATTACACAGTCTACACATGGTTCTGTTTGCCGTACCCGCGATGGGATATAAAGAGGGAATTATTTACTGTTATTGTGCAGTTTAAATTAGATTTGTACTAATCATGGCGCTTCAGCTGTCGGTTGGGTTGGTAATCCTTGTATAAGAAGGCATTTGTTAGCAGATTAAAATACAACCCCTATATGTGGTAAATGAGGTATTACCTAATAATATATCATCATCATCATCATCAGCCCAAATACGTCCCACTGCTGAGCACGGGCCTCCTATACAACTAAGAGGGTTTTAGGCCTTAGTCCACCACGCTGGCCTAGTGCGGATTGGCGGACTACACACCTAAGAAATTCCTAAGATCATTTTAGGTGTGCTGGTTTTATCACGATGTTTTCCTTCACCGTTAAAGCAAGTGATAATCATTGTGAATACACACAACTTCGAAAAGTCAGAGGTGTGTGCCTGGGGTTTGAACCTGCGACCGCCGAAATACTCGACCGCGCGCCTAAGCCTCGAGGCCATCACTGCTTACGTATAATAATATATATTTTTTTCAAACTAACACTGTTTTCGTCAGAGATCACTCGGTACAGTGAGAATAAAAATTTAAAAATTATTAAGTTAAATATTAATTGTCTTTTGACATTTGATTATCTTGGATTTATGGTACTGATCAAACAATGTTGGCTTAGTATTGTGAATTATGAAGATTTAAAATTTGTAAATGGATAGTGTAATCTAATAGAGAATTATTTTTGTAGCTATAAATAAATTTTGTAATAATGCCCAAGTGACAGAATGCGTTATTTACATGTCGTATTCAAATAACACGACTTTTTAATTTGCATTTACAAAAGCAGCCAGTATAAAAATGTGAAATAACCATGTTTACATAACTAGGTCGCGGCAGAGTCAGCGAGCGCATGTGGCGCGGACCAGCGGGGAAAAAAAAAACAAAAGTCATTTTATTCAAATTTAGAACGAATGTCGCTTCAATTTCGTTCAAAATCGACTCAGAGCACAACGATGTAGTCGAATGGGCATAGATAAAATATTTTTTATATTTCATTGCGAAAATGAAATGAGAATTTTTTGCTTTATGGTATCGAACATCTGTGCCGGCATTTAGAGGATTTATTAAAAATATTTTCTGTAATCGCAGTAATGGCGATGACAGCTTTTTGGGGTATGAATGTAACGTCAAATATGTATTGGGCATATAATTCCATATTTTTTTCTTTATTAAATTTGTTTTCTTATTATATTGATTTCTCTTAAATCAGCCTTTATGTGTATTTATGTTTTTCACGGCTCCTATGTAAGATGGTGGAGCTGGATTGTTCTTACCTTAGTTCAAGTTGACTACGGCGCGTTTTTTTCACTTAAAAATGGACTTTATTATAAATAGCGAACGTTATTACAAATAATTTAATTAAATATCAATCGTTTTCATGTTCCACCCCTCCAAGAATCCATCTTGTGAACCGATTTATCTGAGGCGACCTATGACCTTCAGCAACGTCTATTATTTGGGACAAATGTTACTTAATCATGTACTCCATTACTTCCTAAAGTTGGAAATATAACCTGGGTATAAATTCTTTACCAGTTGGTAAAGGATTTAAAAATTATTAAGTTAACAATTAATTGTCTTTTGACATTTGATTATCTTGGACTGTTTAGTTAACAGTCCCTCAGCAAAATTCACTGACTGCCTCGTGGTCTCGCGGTACAAGTATGTGCCGTGCGATCTAGAGGTCCTGGGTTCGATTCCCGGGTCGGGCAAATTGTTATTGGGTTTTTCTATTAGGAAATTCTCAGTAACAGCACGGAGTCTGGAAATGTGCCCGAAAAACGGCAATAGGCTCGCCCCCTATTACGTGGGACTTATACATACCTGGCGAAATGTGGGTGCAGAAATGCACCTCTGCCTACCCCTTCGGGGAATACAGGCGTGAGTTTATGTATGTGTATGTAGCAAAATTCAACGTATTAAATTCAGTTTCATACCAAATGTTATAGGGTTTTTCTTGCCCCCTATTACGTGGGACTGACACATACCTGGCGAATGTGGGTGCATGCCCCATCTAACAATATAGACGCGACGTATGTACATATGTAGTTTCAGTTTATTCAAGCGCATCATTAATACTTTAAAGGCATGAGTTCCCTTTGAATCTTTTGCACCTAATAGTTACGTCAGATTTCCGGGAAACCTACCTACGTGGAACTAAATAACCGTAGTTAGAACTCTCAACGGAGTAGAAGGTAATCAAAATTCTTGGAACCTTCGTTAACGCTAACACCGCACAATAGTCGGATCAAACGGAAAGCTGAAGTACAAGTTTAATATTTTAATTTGTAACTTATGTAATTGTATAGAAAACATTTTTTCCCTAAAATAATTAAATTCTTTTTTCTGTACTGTTATTTTATGTTTTAAAGATTTTTAATAATAATTTTATTTTCGGAGATTATACCATCTTTGTGGTGGAGCCAGAATTTCTCTCAGCAACACATAACTTAACATTTTTACGTCAATTTATTATAATAATTTAAGTGAATTTCTCTCGATCGCTCTCCATAAATATACCGGCATTTTACTTATAGCCTGATCAGTAAACGCGTATCACTTGTACTATAATATCTAGGTTTGACGCCCTTTTTTGTGTGGCGTATTTTTCTTGGAATAGCCAAAGATTAGAAGAACCATCCATTGAATTGTACGGATGATTTCTCCCCTGGTCTGCGATGGACACTAATTAAAATGTACCAAACATTACATTAGCTTATCCGAAATGTAGGTAAATATCACATTACATTTTTAAATTGTTTGATAATAATTTACGAAGCTTCAGTGCCGCGGCGTGTCACAGTTTAAAAATATTGGCAAGAAATTTCCAAAACTAAGTAAGTATAATATTTATAATTTTTGCTCGCGCGAAACGCCGAGAAATAATTAAAGTTAACTCTTAAAATTTGGCAGACATTAAAAGCTTCCGTTTAGGGATGAAAGGCAAAAAAGATTTTGCAAAAACTCATGTTCCCGACTTTTATTTATTACTCGGTCACATTAACGTAAGAACTCTTTTGTGCCGTGAAAAATATGATTATGACACGACCGGGCTCTCTATTGTCCTTTATTCGATTTTTTCCCTCCAAAATCCCCAATATGGCCGCCCTTTTAGCTCAAAGCCGGGACGAGAAAATTAAAAAAAGGTTGCGCATAGAATCTGCGCCTTTTAGATGACTTTCATAAGCACATAATTGATTACGCAGAAATTATGAAATAATAATAAATAAATAATAATCTTATATATAAAAATGAATCGCAAAATGTGTTGGTAAGCGCATAACTCAACAACGCCTGGACCGATTTCGCTAATTCTTTTTTTGTTGTGTTTGCTATTGTTAGGAGAAGGTTCTTATGAAAGAAAAAGTTAAGAAAATTGCGAGGAATATGGTAAAAACATCAATTTAATTTTCTCATATAAACTGTTCTACCTAATATTCTGTCAAACATTTTATGTTTATCCCGTCAATATGGTTAATGGTCCCCTCAAATTAAAGAACGTATTTAAATAAAGGTTTTGAATCGACAACATATATCCAGAATATTCGAATAATTGCGTATTTTAGATTTTAAAAATGTAGAATAATGTCAGTAATAAAAAGGGATTGACATATTTATTGGTTGTCAAATATTTATGCGTGCGTTCAGAAATGTATTTTTAAACTCCTTGGTTGTACCTGATTTACAAACGGAGGCAGGTTCGGTAGTCATCACGCTTTGAAATCTTAAAACACCCACAACTATGCAAGGGAATGCGCTTGGTGTTAAGAAAATTGTTGAGTAATGTTATTCACGTGACGATACTGAAAAGACAACTTAGAGATGAATTGGTGCTTGAGAATTCATCAATTATATTGATCTAAGGATTTCATTGATCCCAACGGGTATGACCATTGAGTTCAAACGAATTCAGTTCCCGATTCGTCTTGCGTTTGCCATGACGATTAACAAAAGACTGTTTGTGATCTAAATTTAGACAATTAAAAAATATATTTAAAATGTACTAACTAATGTAACTGATGCTTCAATGAAGAGAATTAAAACCGACTAGGTACATCCCATCCCATATGTACATGTTTAATTAAATCATGACTTGCGGAGACACGATTGATGCATTTAATTTTCGTACTTATTTATTTCTGTACTTTTATCTCAATAAAGTGCTGAACTTAATATTTATTTCCATACAATCAAAAATAAAATTCAGGTAATATGTAAATATGTAACATTCAATGACTGTTAGGGGATACGAAGTTTTCCGGGTCAAGTATTATAAATGTTAATGTTTTGTTTGTTACGCTTTCACGCCAAAACTACTTAACCGATTATCATGAAAATTTGTACACATAGTCTTCGAGATATAAAAAAGGACATTGGATTCTTCTTATTAAAAAAATACGGAGGATAAAAGAATTGAAAAATGATTGAAAAAAGATTTGAATGACTTTTGGTATGCAGATAGGTGGGACCCACCGAAGTAACATAGGTGGGAATGGTTATCCTTACTATTATATAAATGTGAATGTAGGGATGTTTGTAACGCTTTCACGCAAAAACAAAAATTTTGGTATGACCATAAATGAGACCCTGTGAAGTAACATAGGCTATGTTTTATCCCGGGAAAATGTAATGTTCCCATTGGGATAAACATATTATTAAAAATACGAAAATAACTGTCAGAGTTTTACTTTTACGCCTCAACCATTTGAATTGATTTGACCTTTTTTTAAATTCAGTAAGTGCCATTTTGGGCACTTGAGGGACGATTTATAGATTCACTTATATTATCTTTCTGCGCCCAACCCTGAAGTCTACGCGGACGGAGTCGCGGTCAAAAGCTATAAAAATATATAAATTGCGATTACAAAACAGGTGTTGTTCGTGGAAGGGTGAAAATTTGGAGTTATATGTATTTTTCAATGCTGAATCACAAAAAAATAAAAACAAAAAATGTCCACAAAATAAAAATAAAACTTTTCGGGTTGGACCACCCTAGGGGTATAAAAAATAGATAACCTATTCTCAGTCTTACTGAATATACACATAAAATTTACATACAAAATCGGTCGAGCCGTTTGGGAGGCTGTTTCGAACTGTGACACAAGAATTTTATATATACCTATATAGATGTATATGTATATCTCACTCTATATAATTTTGACCATATTTTTTTGTTTAATTTGTATATCGATCACAGCAATGACTGTTATACGTATCATTATAATTTTTCAGTGCTATTATCATTTATTTACTTTCAATTAAAATGGTCAGTATAAGATAGAGGTTGATTGTAGAAGGGTGAAAATTTATGATTATAATAATTTATCAATGCTGAATCATAAAAAATAAAGAAAATTAAGTCAATAGAAAAAAAAACATACCCCTAAATGGTAAACCCTTAAATGTTGACCGATTCTCAGACCTACCTACAATATACACACAATATTTCATAAAAATCAGTCGAGCCGTTTCGGAGGAGTTTGCCAAAAAACACCGCGACACGAGAATTTTATATATATGGCAAAACAACGTTTGCCGGGTCAGCTAGTAATAATAAATAAATACACCCAACAGTCACATACATAGTTCTGACCCCACATTAAGATACAAGTCTTGTGTCGTGGGTATCAGAAACTACGAGAGACTTTTCGGTCTCACAAACACCTAGACCCGAAACAAATACTTGTGGATCACACAAAGATTTGTCTAGGTGCGGAGATCGAACCCGCGGCTTATCGTTTCTCAAGCTGGTGTCTAGTCAACTGCGCCACGGGGCTTATAGTTCTTTGTTTTTATAAATATTACTTCCAGCCATTCATGGAGCTAAGTAATATTCGGAAAAATTCAATTTTTTTTTATAAAATACTGAATCTAGATACCTATGTCGATTTATATTATTTAAATCAAGTAAAGTATGTTTAAAAGTAACTAATGTGATGTTTTATCAGTCATGATTGTTGTATTGCACTTGAATTAATTTATCATATTAACAACTTTGTAATTAACTTTTTTAAAAGTGGAAGTGGGCCGGCCATGTCTGCCGACGGTCCGACGGCCGATGGAGCAGACAAGTGTTGGAGTGGATACCGCGCTTAGGCAAACGTAGTGTAGGACGACCTGCAGCACGGTGGTCCGACGACTTGAGAAAGGTGGCGGGTAACGGATGGATGAGGGCTGCTGAAGACCGGGATGGTGGGCGCTTTCTTGGGGAGGCCTCCGTTCAGCAGTGGACGGCGATAGGCTGAGTATATTAACAACTTTATTTTATAAAGTAAAGGTTCTCAAAGTTGAAGAATGTTCCGGAAAATATTGTATTTTCTCCTGTTTAGAAGACTTATGTATTATGTAAAAACTGAGAGCGGAAATACGGACAGTTTATGTAAAAAAGTACATTGAGCAATATTGTCATCGGTTTCTCGACAGGATAACGCAGGACTTTAAATATTTAAAATAAATGGACTCAGCCGATTTTCATCTGATTACGGGTACAATTTTTTCCAATTCACTTAGGGAAAATTGTTTGAGAAAAATTTGCAGAAGAGAATTGACGCTAAAATTTTATCGGGATCCTAAAATTAGTCCCATTTGTTTTCTTCCTTTTTTTAAACCATCATTCTGGAATAAGTTATCACCGCAGCATTGTTATTAACGATATTCTTAAAAAGAAAATTTCAAATAAAATAATTCTAAATTTAAATGACAGCCGCATGTCGTAATTGGCTAGACACCAGCTTGTAAAACAATAGGCTACGGGTTCGATTTCAGCAGCTCAAATGTTTATGTGAAAAACAAATATTTGTCAGGTCTGTGAAAAACAAATAGGTATTTGTGAGTTTGTGAGACCGTAAAGACTGTCGTAGGTTGCGATACCAATGACGCAAGACTCTTGTATCTTAGTGTGGTGTCAGAAATATGTACATATGTGACCGTTTATTTATTATTCAGTCCTATCACACCACACACCCGCCACTGTAACTCCTGTGATTCAGGATCAACCGCGGCACTAAGTTGGCTCTAAGGGAATCTAATTTGTCATGATCCCGCAACGAAATTAATCAGCAATAATATACAGGAGGAGTTGGGAAACAGTGAGTTGTCCACTTCACTCCACAGCAAAGCGGGTGACAAAATATTGAACCATGAGGTTTCACCCTCTCATAAAGAAAATATAAATAATTAGTGACTTATTTATTATTTAATAAATACATTCGATTTTTATATTAATTTATTGTTTAAGTAAGTTCTCTATTATAGCGGGACCTACGACGCACAAGATTCCATTCACCTTTAATTTTGGCAATATTTAAGTGCTTATACTAAATATTATTTTGTTGACTGTCGAGTGTAGGTATTAAGTTGTATTAAGCCGTCTTCTTGTTAGGTTAACTAACAAGAACTTACACTAATTTAACTAATTAAGTACCTATCTATGATGTTGTAAGTGGCACAGGTTAACCTCGAAAGCGTAATTAATAATTTAGCATAATAAACAGTATCTTAACAGTAAACAAGTCTTACAATAAGACTAAAAATCAAAACTTGTACATACATAGTGTGAAATTGTCATTTTTACGTTTAAGTTTTTCTTTTGTACCTTTGTACTTAGCTACTGCTAATTCTTATATACTCAAATATATTCTTATATACTGTAATTCTTTCGAAAATGTTCTGTCTCAGTTTCCGATCACGGTCTGTTTACAGCTGTACGAAAACCTAGGAATTAATGAATGTATAATATTTTAATAGGATATTTTGACAGCCCCGCGGCGCAGTTGGCTAGACACCAGCTTGCGAAACAAGAGGCCGCGGGTTCGATCCCTGCACCGAGACAAATGTTTGTGTGATCCACAAATATTTGTTTCGGGTCTGGGTGTATGTGAGACCGAAAAGTCTCTCGTAGTTTCTGATACCCACGACACAAGACATGTATCTTAGTGTGGGATCAGAACTATGTATGTGACTGTTGGGTGTATTTATTTGTATTTATTATTTATTTATTTTGTAATATTGTACAGGCTGTAAACAGACCATGACTGAAAACTAGGACGGGTTATCGTCATGATGTTTAGGTCATTGTTTTTTTGTGGATTTTTTCAGAGTCCATGTGTTTGTGATCCACGTTATTATTACTTTTCTAAATTTTCGATCACGGTTTGTTTTTATCGTGTATAAATGACAAAAAACTCTAATTCAATTGAAAAAGTAGATGGGAGATACAACTTGAAACAAACACGAGAACATTTCAAACACAAATTCCCTTCAAGTAGGTACATAAAACAACTTTTACAAAATCCAAATCGTGAATCGCGCAATAAAAACGAAATCCAACTTAAACAAACTACCCGTATTTAAGTCACGTAATCTTTCCCCACACAAAAGAAAATTAAGCTTCGCAGCCGCGCTAAATTTTTCGCCGTGCCACCCCATGTATCGACTACATTCAAATTCCAATCACGAAACGTCGTTACTTGCCGACAGTGACTTCCAATTTTTCACTACTCAATCCCACTTATTATAAGTCGCTTAGTATTCATTCAAAAAGTTGCGCTATCGCTCTTAAAATAAGGAGGAATATAGAAAAGCTTTGAGTGGTGGTTAGGACGCTCAGTGACGCTGGGATGAGACGTAGTAACGCGAAAATTTTAAATTTCGTGTTTAAGTGAAATTTTATTCTGTTACCCTATTTTTATTTGGCATCTGTGAAATAGTGTTGTTCAAGAATGCGATGATAGTTTAAAGTGTCCTGTCTTTTAAAAATATGAACACAGAACAGCCGAATAAGATTAGAAGGGAAATAAACAGTATTTTGTATGGGGACGAGTGTCGCCGCTTGTCTGTCACCTTAAAAGAGCAACATTAGAGTTTCTTGCCCGTTCTTCTCTCGTGACGACTCCCTTCCGAACAGGGCGGTAAACTTAATTTTGAAATTACTAAATCTAAGTGATATATTTGACATGTTATAGATTCAATGAATATTATTTCATTTCATAACAAAGGCTAGCATACAAAAGCCTCTCAGTGGTCGTCGTACACTTTTGGGCTTCTATGGAAGTATGTGGATAGCAAATAATGATTCACCAAAAAAAGGTTGGCTATATTGTCCAGGTAGGTGCAGTGAATTTACGATGCCAATATGATGAATAAAGCCCAAATGCATCAAAGGAACATGAAAAGAAATGACAAGTAACATTAAATAAATACAATACATCGTTTCTGCGAGCGAGATTGCTCGTACATCAAACTCATATTTATTCAGCGAGAACAATGATGGAGCGGCTTTTCACATTACTCAGTTTCAAAAGAGAATATTTCATTGTTGAAGATTTTATAGATTTCATATTGTCTATTTTAGTCTGTGTTTTTTTCATGAAGTACATGGTATCTTGTAGACGGTATGACCTTCATACGAGACACGCCTAAATAAATTCTTAGTAAGGTCACCCTTAGAGCTTTATTCATGTTTTTTATGTTTAAAATAATCTATATACATACATAACCTCATGCCTGTATTCCCCGAAGGGGTAGGCAGAGTTGCATTTCTGCACCCACAAATTTAACCAGGTATCTATCAGTCCCACGTAATAGGGGCGAGCCTATTGCCGTTTTTCGGGCACATTTCCAGACTCCGTGCTGCTACTGTGAATTTCCTAATGGAAAAACCCAGTAACGCTTTGCCCGACCCGGGAATCGAACCCAGGACCTCTAGATCGCATGGCACATACTTGTGCCGCGAGACCACGAGGCAGTCTAAAATATATGAAATACAAATCTACAGCGATTAGTTTGTCTAGACTTGACTAGTGGGTCTGTGTCGTGGTCAAAGTATTCAGTCAGAGTCCTTTTTCAAGCGGTATGTACTTATGTATTAACATAAACAAGCCATAACCTAAATACTTATTGTAAATGCATATATGTACATACAAGTATAATAACATATATATATATGTAATAAATTAAAATTGTAAATGCGATTTGGTCATGAGTTTGTTTTTATTTAGGCTCTGACGCCGATTTTTATATTTTTTTTGTACAGTGATAGGTATGAGTATAGTATGAGTTGTGATGGCCTTGAGGTATGGGCACCCGGTCGAGAATCTCGGCGGTCGCGGGTTCAAACCCCAAGCACACACCTCTGGCTATTCGAAGTTATGTGTGTATTCACAATGAATTATCACGTACTTCAACGGTGAAGGAAAACATCGCGAGGAAACCTGCACACCTAAAAAAGTTCTTAGGAATTTCTTAGGTGCGTGAGGCAATCCGCACTAGGCCAGCGTGGTGGACTAAGGTCTTAACCCTCTCAGTTGTAAAGGAGGCCCGTGCCCGACAGTGGGTCGTATATGGGCTGATGATGAGGTAGGATTCTGGTCACTTTAACAGGTTACTTATTTATCTGGACAAACGTAATATTCCTGATTCATATTAAAAAAATTAACACCAAGCTGTTCAATGTTTCTCATTCCTAATACAGTTTTAATTTCTCCCTGAATCTGATTCAGAAGTCCACGTAGACAAAGTCGCAAGCGGAAGATAGTACTTCCCAACATTCCTGAACAATCTAGGTACTTGTGCCAACTAGCCAGTGTTTCAGCTAGAACGGCGACTACATCCGTCGAAGTTTATCGATGGCGTCGGTGAAAATTCCAAATTCTGATTAACTTTTAATAAGGTTTCACGCTTATCTGACTCGTGCGCTGAGCTGGGAGTCATTATATTCTTGTAACCTTTAGTTACAAGTGTAAGCAGTGATGGCCTCGAGGTTTAGGTGCGCAGTCGAGAATTTCGACGGTCGCAGGTTCAAACCCCAGGCACACACCTCTGACTTTTCGAAGTTATGTGTGTATTCACAATGAATTATCACTTGCTTTGACGGTGAAGGAAAACATCGTGATAAAACCTGCACACCTAAAAAAGTTCTTAGGAATTTCTTAGGTGTGTAGTCCGCCAACCCGCACTAGGCCAGCGTGGTGGACTAAGGCTTAAACCCTCTCAGTTGTAGAGGAGGCCCGTGCCCAGCAGTGGGACGTATTTGGGCTGATGACGAACCTTTAGTGTTTTAAAGTTGATAGAGTGGAACTCATTTGTGTACACGCAACTGTGTCGTGTATTTCCAGCTCGGCGCATGTTTGTAATTGCGGTAAAAAATGACGACCATTACTAAAAATCTTGCTAAAAATGGCCCAAAAAACCTTATTATGCGACTTGCAAGAATTAGAAATTAGAAATATCTTTAGTTCTTATGATATCTGCTTGGCAAGAATCTTCTTCATGTGAATCACATCTAAAAAGATCAACGTTAAGACTAACGCTGGTTAAAATGAACATTATGTAGGTACCTATTATCGTCAGCCGACGCGATAAACAAGAAAAATATCTGCAAAATTCTCTACAATCTTTAGGTTAATTCAATAAACATTTGCCTAAACAAATTTCAACCATCGAAAATGTATAAAATATCATTTTGCAGTGCAGTATCGCTCGGCCGACTTAATTGAATTAATAGTTTGCGGCGGCGTAGTTAAGCGCCGCCATATTGTGTTTTCCCGCGCAATTTTATAGTTCCCGAACAACGATTAATTATGATAAAGTGTGAATTCGTTTCGGCTTATATTAAGGGGTGTAATGGATTTACTACCCGTACACATTAAAACAGAATGTTTTAATAAGCTCTCAGAATTAAGTTAAAAATAATAATTTGTATCATTAAAAACAAGATAAATTAATATTACAACAATGGTATTTACAGTACGACATTAAAATTATTATAATTTATTTATTTCACTTCGATTTAAACGGTTAACACCACTAACACATCACTTTGTGTTTTATTCATACAAAACATACAAGAATAACCATTTGGTATAATATAGGTATTACTAATAAAAAATAACATAATACATATAATATGTCGGAGAAACATGGTTCACTGCGACATCATCATTAGTGGATGCTTGCTAGTGGCGTCATGAGGGTGTTATGCGAGCACAAAACACAATGTTCACAATTATTCACAATTTATTGAAATGATTACAAAATAATTAAACAACAACATTTTTTCCACACGTTCTCTGCTCTGATTGGTCATTACATCAAATACGATAATCTTTTATTACATTTGTAAGGTTCTTAAATTTAGAAGACAAAACTAAAGAATTTTAGAAACAAATAGGAAATGAGATCAAATAAAGTTTGTACATTATTCATGCAAACAACAATCAATTCCACTCGTAGCTTCCTCCGACATATAGGTATATATATATTAATAAAATGTTAATGTTTAAAAGAAAATGAAAAAATAGTAATGAGGAAGTGAAATTGCCTATTATTTATAATTTTGCGCCTGTTCCTTTGAAATAGCACGGAGAGAGAGGTCTACCTGTCCAGAGTACATTCTATTTCTACAGAAATGTATTTCCACACCAACGTTTTGCCAAGTGTACTCTGTCCCACAATAGTAGGCGAGTCTAATGCTGTTCGCAAAGCAATCAATAGAAAATGCAACACTATTTAGCCCGACCCGGGAATCGACGACTGACATATCACTGGCAGTTTATGCTGTGAAACTAACGAGGCAGTAATTTTTTAAAGACCCATCGAATCGAAAGTGGTAAAGGTAAATAGAAACAACCGAAATAAAATACATAAAAAAAGGAAGTTCAACAACCCTAAAAGCAATCTTAACGTACCCACCAAACTCATTTTGAACTATCAAATATGCCTCGCAACGCCGCGAGAGTAACTTTTTTTAATAATGTATGCCGAGCCTGTAAGTGTATACTGGATATGACAGTTCATATTCCGCCAATGTCGGCTCAACTCAATAAGGCGTTCTCTGTACGCGACAGGAAAACTGTTCGGGTTTATGTTAGTCACGGATTTACAACATCGCGGGTAGACAAACGCCGCCGAGGTTATTCGCAAGCAAATTTTGCGGTGCGCGTCGGAAAAAAATATCCGAACGCTTTTTGAATTTAGAATTTTTTGAAGTATACTTCTTTTCGCGCTAGGGAAAAATGATGAGAGTGAAATTTTACGATGCGCGCGCACCGTCACGAAAAACCGATACCATGAAGTTATTCAAAAAAAGTTTATATGTTTTAGAATTTAAAATGTAGAATAACAGTAATAAAAAGGGATTGACATATTTATTAGTTGTCAAATATTTATGAGTGCGTTCGGAAACGTAATATGTTGTGTAAACTAAGAACTATGTATGTGACTGTTGGGCGTATTTATAAGTTTTACTTCAGTCGTGTGGTATAACTTCTAACACGTGTACAGTTCATGAACACTGTTTTTTTTAAGAATCTTGTTTTGTATTTCGAACGTATTCTATATGCTATTCCCAAGGATTATATTTTTATTTTTTTATATGACTACCTCGTGCTCTCGCGGTACAAGTATGTGCCGTGCGATCTAGAGGTTCTGGGTTCGATTCCCGGGTCGGGCAAAGTGTTATTAGGTTTTTCCATAAGGAAATTCTCGGTAACAGCACGGAGTCTGGAAATGTGCCCGAAAAACAGCAATAGGCTCGCCCCCTATTACGTGGGACTGATACATACTTGGCGAAATGTGGGTGCAGAAATGCACCTCTGCCTACCCCTTCGGGGAATACAGGCGTGAGTTTATGTATGTATGTAAATTTCTAAGAACTTTTAGGTGTGCAGGTTTCCTCACAATGTTTTCCTTTATCGTAAAGTAAGTGATGATTCATTGTGAATACACACATAACTTTGAAAAGTCAGAGGTGTGTGCCTGGGTTTGAACCCGCGACCGCTGAGATTCTCGACCGTGCCCCTAAACCTCAAGCCATCACTACTTGTATAAAAAAAATAAGGAAATTAATTTCAAATCTTTTAGAATGTGTTGCAACCAGCGAAAACATCACGTTATGTAACACAGGAATTATAAATAAACCGTTTAATCTAAATACGGACGAGGGCAATTGCAATCGCTACCCAAAATTCCGACGCAGGCTTAACCCGAGGCCCTTCGAATTAAAAGTTTGCAATCTCAATCCCTTGTCACGCGTAAATCGAAGCAGACATCTAATTCGGTGCGTCACGTGGGAATACGACCGTGGGGACGCAATGGGGTGGGGTAAAAATTGAAAATAAATTGATCGCTCACCGTTCGGGCATGAAGTGAGCCCAATCATTCAGAAGGAACGTGATTACTTACAGCGTGTTTAGTTTCCAGCACTCGCGTGCGGTTTGTCACGCTGTTGAATATTATGACGTGATACTTGGAGCGTTCCATCCCGGATTTGAAGAAATGTTTATATATGTTTTTTAGTTACTTTGATTAACATTTTAGGCATAAATTGACGTAATGACGGTCTATGTCAGTCACGCTGATCTGATTAGCACTTGATCTTATTTATATTAAAAATTCCAAATTTTGATATGGATGTTTCCTCCATCACGCTAGAACGGAATAAAATAAAATAAAATACATTAACACT
Organism: Hemaris fuciformis; assembly: GCA_907164795.1. Lineage (NCBI taxonomy): Eukaryota > Metazoa > Arthropoda > Insecta > Lepidoptera > Sphingidae > Hemaris > Hemaris fuciformis. The sequence continues at coordinate 2,823,001 of OU015440.1, read as the reverse complement.
TTTTATTCTCAAGTGTATAGTTCCTGTAGGGTGAATTATTTAACTGACTTATAATTAATCAAAATTTGACGCGGGTGTTACTTACAGTTATTGGGTTTTTCCATTAGGAAATTCTCAGTAGCAGCCCGGAGTCTGGAAATGTGACCGAGAAACGGCAATAGGCTCGCCCCCTATAACGTGGGACTGATACATACGTGGCGAAATGTGGGTGCAGTAATGCCTCTGCCTACCCTTTCGGGGAATACAGTCGTGAGATTATGTATGTATGTATGTATGTGTTACTTACACTTACACTTACGTTGTACATTACATATCGATTAGAAAAATGTATTACTGATATACGAGTACCTACTAATTTATATCGAATCATTCGAAAAACCGATGCCATGGTATTTTTTCCATAAATTACGAGCATTACCGAGCATCACGTGTGGTGTGATTGGTTATAGCTCCCGAGGTTTACGTGATGCGACGCGGGTGCTCGCGATTGCCTTCTCATTTCATTTTTATTTTTTAAATAGCCATCGGCATTTGAATGTACGGTAATTAATATTTTATGTACAAAAATACGTCTATATCCATGGGGTAAGCAGCTTCGTCATCTTTTGAAGTTCCACGCTATACGAGACGATCCTAGTGCCGTTTTCGGGTTTATTTGCAGGCTTTGTGTACTATTAACAATTTACAATGGTAAAACACAATAACACTGACCGATCTGGGTTTTGAACCCGGGATTTCTAGACATTTCTAGACGGGGTAAACATGTCAACGTACTACTACTATTTATTACTACATATATATGCATCCCCGATTTTTTTTATTCTATCACTCATCGTTTAAGTCCCACGTAATAAAGGACAATAATAATGCAGTTTTTAGGTACATTTTTAGACTCAGTTATAAAAAATTATGGGTATGGTGGTTATGTACGCGCGTGAGAAGTTATACTTCTTTGGCATCATTAAAAAAATAGTGTTTAATTGCATGCGAATAATTATTTACAATGAATATTGAACATTAATAATTTATTAATATTTAGTATTAATTATATTAAATAATAATATTTTATCAATAAATAATACATACGGATAGTTAACCTCAATTATATTGGAGCACATAGGCAGTTTCAACCTGTTACTTTTGTGTTACAGTCATTCATCATTTTTTCAAAACGATTCTAAAGAAGTATAACTTCAAAAATCTAAGAATTTCCGATAAAGGACCCTATTCGACAAAAATAAATAAAACTCTGCTTATATCTTCGGTTCTCTCCGCGAATTCTATCAACTCTAACCCGGAAAGCATACATGCCTAATGAATGTAAAACAGATATCATATTGGGACCAAAGCCTCTCGGTCACACGTCGTACACTAAGACCAATAAGACAGAAACAACAAATCTAATATAATACAGAAGTTAATACCAGCAGTTCGAACGGAACAACACCGGTATAACACGAAACAGTAGTCTCAACGGGCGTAAAGCAAAGTTTTAATTAATATTTAATTAGTGTGTGTATAATTTACTGCTGCGCTGTTATACCGCGCCGTCTCATAGTTTCTCTGTATGCGACACTTATGGAATATATTAACACTTCTTGGTGTGCTAAATGCTAGCTTAGTTTAGCATTGAGGTCTTATATAACGATTCCAAGTTTGATTCACGTCTCTTGCCATTTTTGCCGTATCTGTGGAATAGTTTGGCAGCCAGCGTGTTGTTTCTTTGTTTTTATCCCAGGTCCATAGCGTGAAGAAGCATGTGGGGCACAGATCATTGTACTATATGTCGATCAAATCAAATATGCTTACTAAATAAATCAAATGCCTCACACTACCAACTCAACGGCAAATGCGACACAAGACACGCTTACACACACATATACCAAACTCTGTATATATATATATATATGTCCCCTCATTGAAAATCAGCGCTGCAACTCCGTGTAAGCGGAATTGCAGCATGTAGCTGAATGAGGGGACCATTGTTGGCTGTGTGAATTATACGAGTACTTATTAATTGTTTTCTTAAAAAAAAAGAATTGTATTTTCGTGCACCAGCCAATAATTAAATCTTTTTCTTTCTTTCTTTCTTTCTTTCAAAATATAAGTTGATCATTCCAACAATAAAACAGTGAGTTAGACATTATTCACTAAGTCGGCACCATGCCACCTTCGTCTGAACCCCAGTAAGTGTTTCATTCAAATCGATCCTCAAGCCCATTTACATCGGCTAACCCGACGAGATCCTGAACACTTACATTGGTGACTCCGACGTGACCCTGAAATACTTACAAGCATATCAGCAGGCTGGTATGAGTTTGGAAATGGTATTTAAATCCCCACTATTACCTTTCGAGACATGGTACAGTATGCATTCTACACTTATTTCTTCAGGGATTAATCGTAGAGTTTTTTTTTCTATACAGGCCTTCATAAGGCTAAATAAAACCTATACAAGTATCTTTGATATAAAAAGGATTTATTGGATTTGGGTTTGAGTAAGACATTAACAGCGAGTACACATTAGGCGCTCGGCGTTGCGTTAGGCGCGCGTTGGTAGCGTACATACAGCGCGCTTAGCACGGCGTTTTACGAGCGTTAGTAGAGCGTCCATACTCGGCTCAGTTCGGAAATGGACGTCGAAGTGATTGCTTGTGTGTGGCTTCTATACCGTCGCTACAGAAGACGACGGCAGAGACAAAGAGAATTTTGGTTGCACCCAATACTACGAGATAGACTGACGCATGGAATGTTTGTAACATTGTATCCCAAATTAAGACAGTATTTACAATTGGAGAATTTAACAAAATATTTTACAACAGCATTTACTAATCTTTAACAATATTATACATAAAAATACTTGTTGTGATAAATTTTACAACTCGCAGATGTTTATGGCCACTCTATACAAAAGCGCGCGTTCAAATGTACAGCAAAATGGCGGCTCATGTATCTCGAAGCGCGCGGCTAACGCCCTCCTAACGCGCGTTTGGAACGAAAATCTCAAGCGCGCGCCGAACGCGCCGAACGCGCGCTTGCATGTGTACACCTAGATAAGAACTACTGTTTCTCAAAACGCGCGCTTCAAAACGCCTAATGTGTACTCGCTGTAATGGACAAAGGCCTACAACCCTGTCAGCTTAGAAGAGGCCCGTGCCCAGTAGTGAGATGTATACGGGCTGATGTTGAAGATATACATTGATTGTCCAAATAGCATGCATACATACATACATAAGCTCACGCCTGTATTCCCCGAAGGGGTAGGCAGAGGTGCATTTCTGCACCCACATTTCGCCAGGTACGTATCGTCGTCATCAGCCCAAATACGTCCCACTGCTGAGCACGGGCCTCCTCTACAACTGAGAGGGTTTAGGCCTTAGTCCACCACGCTGGTCTAGTGCGGGTTGGCGGACTACAGACCTAAGAAATTCCTAAGAACTTTTAGGTGTGCAGGTTTTATCACGATGTTTTCCTTTACCGTTAAAGCAAGTGATAATTCATTGTGAATACACACATAACTTCGAAAAGTCCGAGGTGTGTGCCTGGGGTTTGAACCTGCGACCGCCGAAATTCTTGACCGCGCGCCTTAACCTCGAGGCCATCACTGCTTAGGTATGTATCAGTCCCACGTAATAGGGGGCGAGCCTATTGCCGTTTTTCGGGCACATTTCCAGACTCCGTGCTGTTACTGAGAATTTCTTAATGGATAAACCCAATAACACTGCCCGACCCGGGAATCAAACCCAGGACCTCTAGATCGCACGGTACATACTTGTACCGCAAGACCACGAGGCGGTCCAAATAGCTTACAACGTAAAAGTATACTTTTTCAAACTCTAGATTATGTCAAATGATTGAAATACGGATAAGATTGTCAAGAAATAACCTTTTTCGTAACTCTAACCATTAAACTTGTGCGTGCAAACAAACATGTCAACATTGATCAATAGAAAGTTGCAAAGGGTTGGAAGACAAACGGCGCAGTATGAGAAAGAATTATGTACAGTGCTTCCAGCGAGTTGTGTCGTTAAATGTTAGCAACTCAAACAACGGGATGTACAAACTTGTGTTGTTAAAACTTTTTTTCGTGAACGTACAGAAGTTGTGTGGAGCTTCGCGGACCGTATTGTGTTCAAATTGTCCGCTATTTGTAAATAAATGCGCTTGAAATAAATTTATTGGTAGTTTTAAATAGTTTTTTATTTATATTTTTATATATCTCGAGCAGTGCCGTCTGAATACATTTAAATATATGACTGACGAGAGAAGATTATGTAATTCAGTCACAGATCGCCACAATTACATACTATGTATGTATGTCGGCTTTTTTATACGGAAAGAACCAAGTAAACATTCAATTTTCGAAATTTATTTATAGTTCGATATTTTGGCGTAAGACTTAAGAACAATAGATAGTATTCAGAGAAAGTCGAAAAAATGTGCAAATAATTGTAAATCTATACATCTATACACATACATAAATAAATAAAATTGGTGTGTCTGTTTGTAATATTGAAATAACCGCTTTTTAATAAATACATATGGATGTATACACGGTACATATACCAAAATAACGTTTTATAATTTTTGTCTGTCTGTCTGTTTGTTCCGGCTAATCTCTGAAACGGGTGGAGCAATTTTAACGGGACTTTCACTGGCAGGTAGCTCATGTAATAAGGAGTAACTTAGGTTTAAAAAAAAAGAGAATCGACTGTTAGGCGGAACATATTGTAAACTAGCTGACCCGGCGAACTTCATTCCGCCTAACAGTCGATTCTTTAATAAAAAAAATTGCCCAAGTTACTACTTATTACATCAGCTATCTGCCAGTGAAAGTCCCGTTAAAATTGGTCCACCCGTTTCAGAGATTAGCCGTATCAAACAGACAGACAGACAGACAAAAATGTTAAAAAACGTTATTATTGTTATATGTAGGTACCGTGTATACATCCATATGCATTTATTAAAAAACGATTATTTCAATATTACAAACAGACACTCCAATTTTATTTATTTGTATTGATTGTCTTGGTGTTAAAACCTGACGATACACCGTAATCAATAACAAAAGATTGCATCAACGTAATCCGGTAGCTATTTAATTAAATTAACGTTAAAATTTTACTTTTCCCGGCAACAAAGCATATTAACCTTACCAGGCCGCAAATATGTTGCAAACTGCGCCGAGCATGAAAACCGAGCTAAATCTACACGAAATTTCGCAAACAATAAAATGCTCGAACAAATTAATTCGGCACGGCTCGAAAAACGACCGTCCGCGAACAGTCGCTACTTGTTTCCGTATTAAAATGCCGAGTTGTATGATATGGCCGCTTTATTAAATTAATTTTGTTTTGGTAATTGATTTGGCCTTCCACCACACTGGCCTAGTGCGGGTTGGCGGACTAAACACCTAAGAAACTCCTAAGAACTTTTAGGTGTGCAGGTTTCATGACAATGTTTTCCTTCGCCCTTTAAGTACGTGATAATTCATTGTGACCTGGGGTTTGAACTCACGACTGTCGAGATTCGTGACCGCGTGCCTAAACCTCGAGGCCATCACGACTTTTTCTAGACTAAGGCCTAAACCCTCTCAGTTGTAGAGGAGGCCCGTGCCCAGCTGTGGGACGTATATGGGCTAGTGATGCTGATGATGAATTAGTTTAGAAACACCTATAACCAATCCGAGCTGCATCATCATCATCAGCCGGAACACGTCCAGTGCTGAACATAGGCCTCCCCCAAATACTTCCAGAGGGCTATATCTGAAACAGCCTGCATCCAACTGCAGAGAAGAAAAGAGGTTCAAAGTTCTGTTAAATCCAAGTTGCAATAATCTAGTGTGGTTCTAGGCTAGAACCCTCTCAATATTGAGGAGACCCAAATGCAGCTGAGGTACGTATTTGAGTACGTAAAATGTTATTGCACTATGCACTATGTTGGCACTATACGGCACGTAGATCATTACTCGCACATGTGTCGTGATGGCCTTGAGGTTTGGGCATGCGGTCGAGAATCTCGACGGTCGCGGTTTCAAACCCCAGGCACACACCCCCGACTTTTCGAAGTTATGTGTGTATTCACAATGAATTATCACGTACTTTAACGGTGAAGGAAAACATCGTGATGAAACCTGTACACCTAAGAGTTCTTAGGAATTTCTTAGGTGTGTAGTCCGCCAATCCGCACTAGGCCAGCGTGGTGGACTAAGGCCTAAACCCTCTCAGTTGTAGAGGAGGCCCGTGCTCAGCAGTGGGACGTATATGGGCTGATGATGATGATGATGATGACATGTTTTATTAACGATAACGTCCATTATCGAATATTCCTATCAAGATGCTCTTTTTGGACATCATCGTGTTATCGGTAGGGTGTTACTTTGTCGTGCCCGTATAAAAAAAATCTTGACAACCTAAATGTGATCTATTATAACTAACATACTACGAGAGATACTGATACATGAGAGATATCAAGCCTATATATTGTAAGAACGAATAGAACTAATCCAATCCAATCCATCAGCCAATCGAAGTCCACTGCTGGACATAGGCCTCTCCCAATGACTTCCACAGGGACCTGTTGGAAGCAGCCTGCATCCAGCGACGTCCCGCGACCTTCACCAGGTCGTCCGACCATCTTGTCGGAGGACGTCCCACGCTGCGCTTTCCTGTACGTGGCCTCCACTCGAGAACTTTTTGGCCCCATCGGCCATCAGTTCTCCGCGCTATGTGCCCGGCCCATTGCCACTTCAACTTGCTAATCCGCTGGGCTATGTCGGTTACTTTAGTTCTCCTACGGATCTCCTCATTCCTGATTCGATCTCGTAGGGAAACCCCGAGCATAGCCCTCTCCATAGCTAGCGGGGCAGGGGGTGCTAAGAATCCCCGGGTTGGCCCCGGCTACCACCCCCGACGACGACTGGCCCTGGTAACACACAATAGAACTAATAGAAAAAGAAAATAAAAATTGCCGCGCGGCTGTTTCGTCAGTGTAAAGGCTACTTTATACAAGAGCGAGTGAAGCACTCACATCGAATCATTTCGTTATTACGTTTGAATTTGTTTTAATATAGAAGGAAATATTTGATATTTGTGTTACAGTAATAAAATTGCGAAAATAAATTATTTTGTTTCAAAAACAGAACCCATTTTGGTGAAGCTGATAACATAGGCATTCATAGGAACAAAGGATGATATGAGACTATTCGGCTACCAAACAGGGGCGCAATGAATTTTCACATGAAAAAAATACCTACACATAGTAACTTTATACAATTTAATATAATTTACAATCGATGTTCAATCGACTAATTATTTACTCTATCTATTGTTGGAGATAAGTCGCAGCCGCGGGTAGCGGGCGCCGTCATCACGTCGGCGCACTCACTCATCGGCCGGCTTACAGTGCGGGAGCTCTGTCCGAACGTCTATGCGTGTATTTTGTCATTAATTTACCCTCAGTAATGTTAAAATTTTGTGATTTCAAGTTGGTCTATGTTTGTAACGGCCCCTGGCCGAATAAATGTTTATTTAAAAAATCAATTCATATTTTCTTATCTAAATCTATATAGGTACATATATGTAGGTATTATAGTTTTTGCCCGCAACTCCGCATACAAAACATTAGAATTCAAAAGGAATGTTCTTTCCCCGTAGTTGCCACATTTTCCATTAATACATACATAAACTCACGCCTGTATTCCCCGAAGGGGTAGGCAGAGGTGCATTTCTGCACCTTCATTTCGTCAGGTATGTATCAGTCCCACGTAATAGGGGGCGAGCCTATTGCCGTTTTTCGGGCTTAATTCCAGACTCCGTGCTGCTACTGAGAATTTCCTAATGGAAAAATTAGACATTACATTAACGTGTAACGCTTTTAAGCTTCTATGGATGTACCGCCACTGGTATTAAATATTTTGATATAAAACTTAAGCTTAACATAGAGCGCGACTCGTGCACTCTTTAAAATTGAAATTCAGAGCGTAAAATACGATGCGCCAATTCCTCTATTATAAAGTCCTCCTAACATGACTCAGTCAAGGGTCCGTGGAAATATGGAAACGTTTCGTCATCGTGTTGATTGAATTTGTCACTCGCTGACCTGTTAGAGGGCTTTCGCACTGTCGCTATAAAACGACACGCACTTTTTTAAGCACATTTTAAGGCACATATTTCTCTCAGTAATTTGAAAACTTCTATTGGAGATAGCCTTGTCTGCTGTTCGGGTTCAATTTCCGTGTTGAGTTGTAGGGCATTAGGAAATTATTGCTATCGGTACAGAGTTTGGAAATGTGCAGGAAAAACGGCAAGCCTTGTCCCTTAATACATAGGCCTTACATGACGCGAGGTGAAACGTGGGTGCAAAAATGCGATTCGGTCTACTTCTTTGGAGAGATTGGCGTGAGTCTGTGTACCTAGATTGATACATCGAATACTTGATATTAGTGTAAGCGCTGAAAACATCTCACTTTATCCTGTAAAAGGTTGCGAAGAGTTTTGCTTTGACATTTTCGTACAAAAGTTCTAGCTGAACGACGATGAAATATGTAGCCAAGGTATAAAATAGCCTATTGAAAATGTCATTAGAATTTTTAGACTAGAATTCCGTGTGACGTTTATTCGCTTCGACGCGTTCAAAAAGCGCCAGTGTGACGACTCCGCGTCACTGGAAAACGGCCGACGAAATTTTTTTCACGTGTCCCGTACAAATTGATAGCGTTGTTTCGGTAGGACGAGTTCGTGACACTAGTTACTGCGAAAATATTTTAGGGGAATTTCATTTGCAGAGTCATCGGTGCGACGGATTGAATTAAATTTTGCAAATAAAATACTCTGGGAATTGGGAAATACTCTTTACTTTGCCTGCAATAGTGGGAGCTCAACCCTTTATCACTAGCAAAAATGGTGAATCGGAAAGGTGATAGGTACATGAGGCTGAATCACTCTCATGACTTAAATATGGCAAATCATGTGCTTATAGTTTACCGACTGATTGCAAATTATGAAATATAAAAATATTGAGTAAAAGTTTGTACGTTTGTTATTAAAGCATCACCAAAAATGTACTACTCGTTGACCCCTTAAAGATGCTGTTACACTGTTTTGATATATTATGTTATTAACAAAACACACTTAATTTTTAAAAATGTATTGTCACAAAAAATATACCAAACCTCATTGAATAAAATACTTAATTATTCCTATTTAATCATTTGGTTTTATATTAAAATTGTCAATTGCAGTATAACAAGTGACAATGAGATGTTTCAAAGAACGCTATCGTTCTTCAAAGGATATTCTAGTTTCAGCGAAGCTATTATTTCTGTTCTCAGTATAGTTATAATTGAGACGTTTAATGAATGCCCAATTAGAAAATTATCCTCGAGTTTATAAGGGACTGATCAAACTTATTTACTGTTAAAAACCTGTTAAGGAATATTCAACTTAATCATCATCATCATCATCAGCCCAAATACGTCCCACTGCTGGGCACGGGCCTCCTCTACAACTGAGAGGGTTTAGGCCTTAGTCCACCACGCTGGCCTAGAGCGGGTTGGCGGACGACACACCTAAGAAATTCCTAAGAACTTTTCGGTGTGCAGGTTTTATCACGATGTTTTCCTTCACCGTTAAAGCAAGTGATAATTCATTGTGAATACACACATAACTTCGAAAAGTCAGAGGTGTGTGCCTGGGGTTTGAACCTGCGACCGCCTTCAACTTGATTACTGTGATTCTATACAAAGTCACAGTCATATTCATGTCTATATCTTCAGAAGTGTAGGCACAAGTATGTTTCTTCTGCCACGTTTGGTCAGTTAAGTTTAAATTTATGGAGGGCGAGCCTTGTTCTACTTTTCGAGCAGGTTCGTAGAATTCGTGCTGCTACTGAGGATTTTCTAGTTGAAAACAAAACAGTAACACTTTGCTCAATCGTAAAATCAAACCCAGGACATTTTGATAAGTCGCCGCATACTTACCTACACAGTCATCATCTTCAACCCATATGCGTCCCACTGCTGGGCATGGGCCTCCTCTACACCTGAGAGGGTTTAGTCTTTAGTCCACCACGCTGGCCTAGTGCGGGTTGGCGGACTACACACCTAAGAAATTCCTGAGAACATTTAGGTGTGCAGGTTTTATCACATTGTTTTCCTTCACCGTTAAAGTACCTACGTGATAATTCATTGTGAACGCACACATTACTTCGAAAAGAGGTGTGTGCCTGGGGTTTGAACTCGCGACCGTCGAGATTCTCGACCGCGTTCCTAAACCCCGAACAACAATATAAACATTAAAATTAGTTAAACGACGATTGTCATCTTTATTGTTTTCACTCCAAAATCCCTTAAAAACAATTTAAATTTATTATCTAAATGCCTCTGTTTTCTCCATGGACTCAACACCATATACTGTAACATCTATTACGCCTAATAATCGTCTGTTATCACATTTGGAAGCGCGAACCGCCTCAAGGCTACGCAAACGAGCTATATCCACTGCGCCACTTCAATTTACATGTAAATGGAGTATTTAGATGGAATATAATAGACCTACATCCTGTTCTGTGTATTATAATACTAAACTAAAACCAATATCCAATCGAAACTTGCGCTACAGAACGTGTTGAACAGTTTATAGCTTGGGGGGTTGTGGGGGATGTCTGGGGGGCAAGGGGAGTGCGTCCCTGAACACGGTATGTGCATAATACAGCTGTGTCGGGGACTGTCGCACTTTCGTGTATTGAACTGATGGATCGAGAGCTGGTGTTAATTTTATTGTGCAGCAGCTGCGTCTGTGGTTTTTATTGTTCGTTCTACTAATTGGTAGTAGTAGTGGTTAGATTCAGTGGCGGGACTTCCATAGAAGCCCAAAAGCGTTAAACATTAATTGTGTAATGTCTAGTTTATATTTGCTTATTATGGGGACTTTATTAAACAAATTGCTTTAGTTAAATAAAGATTTCAAGCTTAAAAATTATTATTTGGAATTTTAAAAGGCAAACTGGGCTTTTGGGCTTCTATGGAAGTACCGCCACTGGTAAGATTATCAATTTTCCTTCTACTAATTGGTCCTGCTAGATTGGCTTTGCATTAGGAGGTCCAGGATTACTGCATACTCTTCTACTATCTCCATCGTATACTTATATTTATAGATCGTTAGACTGTCTCGTGATCTCGCGGTATAAGTATGTGCCGTGCGATCTAGAGGTCCTGGGTTCGTTTCCCGGGTCGGGCAAAGTGTTATTGGGTTTTTCACTAGGAAATTCTCGGTAATAGCAAGGAGTCTGGAAATGTGCCCCAAAAAGGCTCGCCCCCTATTACATGGGACTGATACATACTTGGCGAAATGTGGGTGCAGAAATGCACCTCTGCCTATCCCTTCGGGGAATACAGGCGTGAGTTTATGTATGTATGTTATAGGTCGTTAATGTTCCCTTGCTAAGCCCGTCCATATATATGTATATACGCTTAGCTGTTGTCCCTACAACTTTTATAGGTATAAATAGTATATTTATTTTGTCTCATTGTCTTTAACTCCACATAAAGACAATCTAAGAAGTTTCACAGGATGATTCTCGCTGCTACAAAACCCTGAGCCGCAATAGTTCAAGTCGTCGTTGTTCAAAGCAGCATCAATTAGGACTCTTGATAATTAAATTATTCCCAGCTCTCGGACAACGTTAAAACACAGCAGCCGGTTAGGCAGAGACTATGTACAAAGTTACTACAGAAATAGACCGTCCAAGACATCTGTCGAAGTTGCGCACAATGTGACTCTGCCCACCCCCAGTTCGGTTCATTAGTATGTATCGCTTAGCTTGCAAACCGCACCCGCTGCGACGAATTCGCAACTTGACTGGACAGATAAAATTTGTGCTGCTTCTTTGTCAATTTATTTTTTTACGTAGTTTTTTGGGTAGATCTGGTAATGTAAGAAGCTGTTTATTATTTTGTTTATTATTACTGGTCAAGCTATGACAGTACTAGGATTGGTCGGTTGGCGAGTTTGTATTTTTGTATCATTATAAACAATTGCTATCCTGCTTACGTCTTCCCTTCCTATAATCCTGGGTTCGATGAGCGGAGCTTCTTTTGCTTCTTTAACAACTTAGCAAGCCAGTATGATTGTGTAGCAAACGGGATTCAAACATAGTCGTACAATTTAAAAAACTCTTGGGATCAACGATTTGCGCACTTTTCAGATAATATTGAAGGAATGGCTTTTAAGCCACCTTTTAAGTTACCACAATCACATTCAATTCTTCAACACAGTCTAACATCTTCTACTGGGTCATTTTAGTGGATTAAAAGCCAACCCGTCTTAACTTATAGGAAGCTGTAGAAGTAGAACAAAATAGTAACAGTTAAAGGAAACTGCTGAACTTTTTGTTCCGATTCAAAGTAGTAGCGACTTCAAAGTGTATCTTTAAGCCATACGAGCGATTCTCGGAGGAGAGGATGTGATAAAGTTAAACATAATACTTAGAGATACTAAGAAGCGCTGTTTGAAAACTTTAACGCTGTTTGGTCTTGTACAAGATACTAGGTATGCTTCTGTAACATGAAACATCACTGCGTTACAAATATGAATTTTATTCCAAGATAGGACTTAAATTGGGTTTTGCCCTTAGAATGTTTTCAGTTAGAACCTACGGATACTAAAACGAGCTTAGTAAAAAAACAATAGGCCCGCCGTTTATAACGTGCGATTAAAACATATTGCTGCAGAAATGTTAGCGTAGAAATACAATCCTGACGACGCGACGCCTTTAGATATACTGATCCCGTCCTCAGTCGTGTAAAGGCCCCACTCAAACGGTCATTTTTCAAAACAGCTGAACAAAGTGGAGGGGATAAGCATTTTAGTTGTTTGTATCTTTTGTTTTGATCAAACTATATCGTAGGTCTTTCGGAGTGGAGTCTTTTATGAAATTATAATACCTAAAATGTTGAGCCGTGACTTTATATTACTCTCGTGGTCTCACGGCACAAGTATGTGCCGTGCGATCTGGAGGTCCCGGGTTCGATTTCCGGGTCGGGAAAAGTGTTATTGGGATTTTCCATTAAGAAATTCTCGGTAGCAGCAAGGAATTGTGCCCGAAAAACGGCAATAGGCTCGCCCCCTATTACGTGGGACTGACACATACCTGGCGAATTGTGGGTGCAGAAATGCACTTCTGCCTATCCCTTTGGGGAATACAGGCGTGAGGTTATGTATGTATGACTTTATATTACTGAGCGTGCGGTGTGTGTAAAACATCATTTCTTTTTGAATATTAATATTTTCTGCAAAAGAGAAGTTAAAATGTTACTTACCTACATATATCACACGGAACCGCGACAGATGCGAATGTTAAAATTGAAAAATATGAATCCCGACAGGAACCTCGGAGCCCTCAACAATTTCTTTCCGCATTTGCAACAATACAACTTTGCATTAGAGCGGCGCGCCAGCCGCCTTCACACCGAATTTTTTAATGTTATTTTATTGATTTTTTTCCCGTTGCAATACAATCATTGAACGTGAATAGTTACAGACTTCATCTTGTAAAGAAAATTTAATTTGAAACATAGTAATTCAGAATTAAAGTATCTCCTATTTCATCATCATCAGCCCAAATACGTCCCACTGCTGGGCACGGGCCTCCTCTACAACTAAGAGGGTTCAGGCCCTAGTCCACCACGCTGGTCTAGTGCGGGTTGGCTGACTACATACACACCTAAGAAATTCCTAAGAATTTTTTAGGTGTGCAGGTTTTATCACGATGTTTTCCTTCACCGTTAAAGCAAGTGATAATTCATTGTATCTCCTATTTATAATAACTTAATCATTTCTTAACCACCGGATTACGATTGTTGTTGTAAAAGCCAAATATTATGATTCCTAAACGTATGAAATCATTAACGATAAGGTGGGGTTCCTTTGCCAGAACATTTGCCAGAACACTGCAGCTTGGACCAGAGTACGTATGGAACATACATATGGATGATACATACATATACACTGGTTCGTATATATGTATGTATATCGATCTGAAATAATATTTACATGTAATATTACAACAAATTTATCACACCGACGAGTCTAACATCTCTTGTAATTGCTTTTTAAACCTGAGCTCGTCGCGTCTCATTTTGAATTACTAAATAGAAAAACTTACGAGACTAATTAATATGATGCACGGAATAGAATTCCGCTGAGTGGCTTTGTATTAATGTTGTCAAGCCTCGAGGCGGATAGCGACTTGCGGTGACTAACTCTCAATGACTGGGGAGGGAAATAAAACTTTATCTGTTTTTATCTCATGCTCATTAAAGTAGCCTTCGCCTTTTTTTTGTTATCTAGGGGAAAGCTGATTATGGCTCCACTTCCCGCCAGCCCTGGGGGAGGGGGGCAGGAAGCGTATGTCGGGGTCACCGACCTTCCAGACCAAAGCGCGGCGACGTCACGTCCGCGGCGACCACGGCGCGCGACCAAGCGCCCACCATTATTCTGCAGCCGCCTGGTGCGCCTCCGAGACGAATTCGTCTCGGTCGTCTTGGAGTTTGAGGTGGCGCATTTGCACCCCCACTAGCTTGGTTCGGGCCCCCCCGTTGTGGGTCGGCGCCCGCGACGTACGCATGCCACAGTGCCGCTGCCCCTCTCGGCATCACTTTCAGTAAGGAAAGCGACCCCAAGGGCGCCTTTCAGTCACCTTCTGCGACAGGCAGAGGATACCGCGGTGGGATTCTAACGCCCCCTTGCCACAGGGTAGAAAGTAGCCTTCACCTACGAGTTTCCTCGGGTCAATGGTTTATTTGGTAAGTAATGTGCATAATTGAAATTTGAGGGATGATTGAAATCGTTTTCATCCAGTGGGCTATCCAATCGGGCCAAATTGCGTAGTGTAGAAAATGATGTAAATATGACTGCTTCGTTATTCCGTGACATAATCTTGTGCCATTGAGAGTTTCTAAGCAGTGGCGGTACTTCCATAGATGCCCAAAAGCCCACATTACCTTACAAAATTCCGAATAATCTTTCAGCTTTAAATCTTTATTTAACAAAAGCAATTTGTGCCCGAAGATCGGAAATAGTTTTGCCCTTTATATAAAAATACGGTTATTGAAATTGGGTTTAGAAATATACCTGTAGTTACCATTTACGGAGTACAAACGCGCGTGTATTTATGTTTTCTTTATTATCGGTCGCCCAACATCGTTTGTTTCCTTCATTCATCACTAGACTTCGCAAAAGTATCGATCTAATAAATAATAAAAAAATATTAACCTACTTGCCATTTCCTAAGTTTATGTTATGTCCTATTTGTTCTATTTTGGTCAAAAGGGCACATGATACATCGCTGTAACAGTAGACGTGTCAGAAATATTTTCGGCAACCCTTTCCGCTCGCGACTGAACATGTATTGTCTCAGAGCACAATGGGGTCGACGCACCCTAGATAGGTGAGTAGCGTGCGGTTTTACAAGATTTTAAAGCAAGTTTTTAGTTGTACTTATACGTCTTTAAATTCTGGAATATTCGATAATATTTCGTATTAACATTTTGATGGAGTGAAAGTGAGTGAGCCTTTTAAAAGGTTCATTCCCACTAGTTCTACTAAACAGTTCTACCGTAGAACTAGTGGGAATTTTATTTCCCACTAGTTCTACTTTTAAATGTACTACCGAATAGTGGAACTAGTGGGAACATTTTTTCTCAGTAGTCATACTACATTTTATATTAGAAAAAAAAAATGCTAAATACTATTTTTTACACAATATTTAATAAAAAAAACAATAATAAAAATTATATATAACATTTATTTTAGTCTTCATTAATTAAACTAAAACAAATTGGTAAAATTAAAATCTGTGAAAATTTCTGTTTTATTGTAATATTATTTTCTCGATATACAAACACTTAATCACTACCTATAACAACAAAATCAACAACGTAGTAAATCAAGATCGTTTAAAATATAAATCTTGTTGCTCGAATCATCGATAACCAGATCCTTCCCTAGCATTGCGAAGAGACGTTGCGTCTCTATGTATCCTTTATCGCATTTACCATGGGGAGTACTCTGATGAACTTTTCGGGTTAATGCCTGCTGCTGAATTTCACTACCGCACCACACGCCAGAAATTGAAGTTCCATCCCTACCATCTGAATGAATGGCGTTCCTCAACAGTGCGGCTTAAACGGTGTTTCCTTCCTCGCACAACATCTTTGTGGAATCAAATTTCCTCAGCGGTATTTCCGAATGAATATGACTTAGGGACCTTCAAGAAAAGAGCCTATATTTTCCTTAAAGGCCGGCAACACACCGATGATTCCTCTGGTATTGTGGGTGTCCATGGGCGGTGTTGACCACTTAACTTACTCACACTTTTTTATCTTAACTTTTCCAGGAAATGCCCAACACTGATATCGCCGGATGTTAATTGCATCTGGGCATTTGTAATAAAATCATCTGCATCAATATATTGAATTTTGCGTCTTTTTAATTGTGAAGTCGAAGGAAAAATTTGTTGCTTATGACTACGTAATAATGATAGTAATGAGTCATCATATAAAATGTGCAATACTCGTAACAAATTTCCTTCGTTTTTGTTTATTTTATTATTTATTTTGTGGTGCCATCCTTCTACACTATTGTTTGTGCGGTGACGCTCACCGTATATACATCACATTTTAATGATATTTTTTTTCATCCCGTAGTGTTCAAAATAATTTTGATAGGTTTTCCACACATTATTATTATTATTACCCAACAGACTGTATTATGGACGTTGCATTTTTCTATCTACCCTCATAAAATTTAATTATTATTACTTACATGGCCATTGTTTTTTTATTCATTTATTAATAAGAAGTTTTATTTTCACTCATTATTTTAATTTTACCAATTTGTTTTAGTTTAATTAATGAAGACTAAAATAAATGTTATATATAATTTTTATTATTGTTTTGTTTATTAAATATTGTGTAAAAAATAGTAGCAAAATATAGTTAAAATATAGTTAGCATTTTTTTTTCTAATATAAAATGTAGTATGACTACTGAGAAAAAATGTTCCCACTAGTTCCACTATTCGGTAGTACATTTAAAAGTAGAACTAGTGGGAAATAAAATTCCCACTAGTTCTACGGTAGAACTGTTTAGTAGAACTAGTGGGAATGAACCTTTTAAAACTGGCCTACGTTTTCAACAGTGCATTATTAAATAAATAAATAATAAATAAATACACTCAACAGTCACATACATACATAGTTACACTAGGATACAAGTCCTGTGTAGTAGGTATCAGAAACTACGAGAGACTTTTCGGTCTCACAAACACCCCGACCCGAAACAAATATCTGTGGATCACACGAACATTTGTCTCGGTGCGGGAACGAACCCGCGGCCTCTCGTTTCACAAGCTGGTAACTAGCCAACTGCGCCACGGGTCTGTCTATATTGTAGAATCGCCGTTCTTAAGACCATGAGTACTATAGATAACCCTCACTAAGCCAGCGTGGTGGACTAAGGCCTAAACCCTCTCAGTTGTAGAGAAGGCCCGTGCCCAGCTGTGGGTCGTATATGGGCTGATGCCAATGATTCTAGATTTGTAATCTATAAACATTGGGTAGAGTATTTTGTGACACCAAAAGTCTCCCATAGTTTCTGATACCCACGATACAAAATTTATATTCTACTGTAGAATCATCACTTAATACGAGTATAGCAATAAATATGCCTGACTGCCTCGTGGTCTCGCGGTACAAGTATGTGCCGTGCGATCTAGAGGTCCTGGGTTCGATTCCCGGGTCGGGAAAATTGTTATTGGGTTTTTTCATTAGGAAATTCTCAGTAACAGCACGGAGTCTGGAAGTGTGCCCGAAAAGCGGCAATAGGCTCGCCCCCTATTACGTGGGACTGATACATAGGTACCTGGCGAAATGTGGGTGCAGAAATGCACCTCTGCCTACCCCTTCGGGGAATAGGCGTGAGTTTATATATGTATGTATGCAATAAATATTTTTTTATAAACGTGTTAATATGTATCTATTGTGTCAATGTTATGATCAGTGGTTTAGGCGTGGAAGAATAACAGACAGAGCTATTTCCGCAATTATACTGTAATGTAACATAACCTCGCGTCTGTATTCCCCGAAGGGGTAGGCAGAGGTGCATTTATGCACCCACATTTCGCCAGGTATGTATCAGTCCCACATAATAGGTGGCAAGCCAATTGCCGTTTTTCGGACACATTTGCAGACTTCGTGCTGTAATTGCGAATTTCCTAATGGAAAAACCCAATAACACTTCTAATAGCAATTATAATGTCAATGTGAATATTCAATTACATTTCGTCATCGTCATCAGCCCATATACGTCCCACTGCTGGGCACGGGCCTCCTCTACCATTGAGAGGGTTTAGGCCTTAGTCCACCACGCTGGCCTAGTGCGGGTTGGCGGACTACACACCTAAGAAATTCCTAAGAACTTTTAGGTGTGCAGGTTTCATCACAATGTTTTCCTTCACCGTTAAAGTACGTGATAATTCATTGTGAATACACACATAACTTGGAAAAGTCAGAGGTGTGTGCCTGGGGTTTGAACCCGCGACCGTCGAGATCCTCGACCGCGTGCCTAAAACTCGAGGCCATCACGACTTATTCAATTAAATTGCTACAATTAAAAGGGTTTGCACATCATGCATCGTCTAGCAATTCTCTTTAGACTTTGAATTCCACAATTAGTGCTTCATAAATAATTAAAATTCCTTTAGTAACTTTCAGTACCTCCACTGGGAAAGACTGTTCTACCTCATTATGTATTTGTGACAAAAGTGCCGGTCTTTGGCAGCCTCCGGTAATTCTCTTAAGGGATGGCGATGGATAATTGTAAGCATGTATAATTTAAATTTGCTTCTTGGCTCGGACGGACTGCTAATTATATTAAAGCAAACTCAATGTCCTGGGACTTTCCACTGTTTCGTGACGTACGGATGACTTGTGTATCTGACAATTATGTATAGGTATTAATAGAGAAAGCGGTCCTTTTTGTTAATAAGTATTGGCTACGTAGAGCCAACTGCTATGGTCATACGTCTTTTTTTTCGAATTCTAAAGAGTAAAGTGTCATCATATCCCTTGCTTTTCTTACCATAACTGAACCACTCGTGATGGCTTACGGGGCCACAATATACCGTTCAACCATTTCGGACTCCGACATATGTAAGTCGGTGTGTATACCTTAGACGTAAGAACTTATATATTTGTTATTATTTCGTCACTGATGCGTTTTACTCTCGTCCCTACAATATAAATTAAAAGCAAAACAGAGAGCCGCTGCGGCAGTATGGCCGTACTGGCATCTGATGATAAATAGAGAGCAGTATAAATGCATCGTATGGCTAGCAAAGATTACGATTTTATAGCAGAAGATGGCTGATTTTCGCCGACCTATTCATACATGTTCACATTTCCATTCCCATATAAAAAAAAACCATGCGATTCGTCTACATATTATGTATATGTTTTATCGTATTTGAAAAAAGGGTAAATATTATTCAATTTACAGGAAATATAGATAAAAAATTAAAGTAATTACTTATTTTAAGAGTAGTTGCGTAAGTTGGGATTTCAATAAAGTTTTTTTTTTTTTTTTTTGTGCTTTATGTTACTTGCTTACTTTTGCTATAAATTATAATCAATTATCAGATCAATATGCAAATATGTGGTGCGAAAGGCTTTACTTTTTTACTTTTTCTGTAGTTTACACGCGCATTAACTCTTGTATTTTACAAAAAATGGCAAAGATTATAATTGTCACAGGATGACGAAAATCATCTACAGGATGTAAGACATAAAACTTCATACTTCAACTCATACATTCCATTATACGATTTTTACAGTACGAGTACGTACATGTATTCGAGTAATTCCTTTAGAATTTTGTCCGCGATTGTATTAGTGCAAATATAACAAAACACGTGCGAATTTGCTGAAATTGTAAGTTAGCTTTGTTAGCTTGCTAGTATTCCCAGTGTAACTGCAAATACATTTTCTATATTCCCAACGGCGCACCGAACTTATTTAAGTACAAAATTTCGCCCATTGCACAAAGCTCACTTTGAATCGGAACAAGTGCACCTACCCACTGCATGTAGTGATAAAACGCTTTTTGCTTCACTTTTCTTCATCCGTTGTTTTTAAAAATGGAACTTGCAAGACGCGGTGAGCGCCGCGAGCATTCTCAGACAAAAACTTCTCATTTTCCACGTCCGTGTGTCCCAAATTCAGATGTCCTGAGCTCATTTTCAAGGGCTTCGCATTACTTGGGGAATATTCGCTCCTTGGCGTAACGTCTGAAATATAAAAGAGGCATTCTCTTGAAGGCGCGTTGCAGACTACAATGACGTAGGATGGCTTTAAGAGGACGATCCATTTGGTAAGTCTCTTGGGATATTGCTCCGATATTTTAAACATTTACAATAATGCTTTGAAATGTGGGATGATGGGCGAAGTTGGATTGAATGAGTCCGAAAATATGCCTAGCTCAAAGTTAAGTTCTAAACGGGAACGTCATATTATTATTTCCTTTAATTATTTACTATATTATATCAGTAAACAGCCCAGTCATTGCTCCATATACAAACCAAAGGTAGTCTATATTCGTTCCTATGGTCTCATCTGCGCCTAAATTAATCGAAATTGAGTGATTTTCATATAAAATGAGAATAAACATTGATAATGTTAGAATGAGAGGATTTTTTCACAATGGATAGGGTACGATACTGCACAAAAATTCTGTTGAGTCAGAATTTATTAAAAATATACTATTGAATATTTATTTATTTTTTGCGTAGTGTGTACCTGTCGCAGCGTTTCTGATGTTCAAATGTTGATGTTTTATACTCCTGCTCTGTTTTATGAACGTATTTGCATGCACAGCGGAATTTGTTAAAAAAATCGACTGACCATTTTTTGTGTTCGATAAGACATATATTATAGGGCGTATCTGGCCTGTTTTAGAAATGTAAAATGTGTGTTCAATCTTTGTATGCTGCACTATATCCAGTGAAAGCATCATACGAGTACAAGTTTTATACAAGGCAATGTGTAGATAACAATAAATATCAATTTAAATTCTTCTATTGTCGATATTAATAAAATAAAAGTTACTGGCCAAATTTCAAATCGGTTTTTATTTCGAACTAGCTGTGCCCGCGACTTCGCCCGCGAAAATTTATTTTTATATATTTTTAAAAAGACAATTTATAAACTAAAAGTAGCCTAAGTTACTCCTTATTACATCAGCTATCTGCCAGTTAAAGTCCCGTTAAAATTGGTCCACCCGTTTCAGAGATTAGCCGGAACAAACAGACAGACAGACAAAAATTGAAAAAAACGTTATTTTGGTATATGTACCGTGTATACATCCATATGTATTTATTAAAAAGCGGTTATTTCAATATTACAAACAGACACTCCAATTTTATTTATTTGTATAGATTGATTAAGAAGTTCTGATTCGAGTTGTTATAGCGAACTTTTAATTTCTTCAGAATATGTATAACTAAATCAAGTCTTCGTACAATCGGTTGTAAGGAGTGTTGTGTACCAACAACGAGCAGGAAAAATTGGCTTAGAATTAAGGTTTTTTTGAATAGATCCCTATACACTTCTTGAACAATTTCTTTGAAATTAATAATTATTTTTATCCACTTTTTGAACACTTTCAATTTACTAATTTTAAAGCGTGAATGAATGCACACTTTCTCCTACGTCATTGTCAGCAGGCCACGAAAATTATAAAGAAAGTACCACGGGGAGCTGGGAGGTAGCTACAATATTTGTGCTCGTTAAAAATGCGTTCCACTCGCATAATAGACATTTGCTATGGTTTATTTAAATCTTGAAAATTACTCGTTGTCTCATCAGCAGAGTGGAGTATTTTACCCAATTTTTTTGATTTGTACATACATACATACATAAACTCACGCCTGTATTCCCCGAAGAGGTAGGCAGAGGTGCATTACTGCACCCACATTTCGCCAAGTATGTATCAGTCCCACGTAATAGGGGGCGAGCCTATTGCCGTTTTTCGGGCACATTTCCAGACTCCGTGCTGTTACCGAGAATTTCCTAATGGAAAAACCCAATAACACTTTGCCCGACCCGGGAATCGAACCCAGGACCTCTAGATCGCACGGCACATACTTGTACCGCGAGACCACGAGGCAGTCAGTTTTTTGATTTGTTGAGTATAATTTATTTTGTAAATGTCTAATGAAAGGTGTATCACATTGGAACAATCAACCACAACGTTCTTACATGGATGTTATAATATTTCTTATAGTAACATAGACAGAACAGGCACAATTTCATTCATACATTCATCATCAGCCCATATACGTCCCACTGCTGGGCACGGGCCTCCTCTACCATTGAGAGGATTTAGGCCTTAGTCCACCACGCTGGCCTAGTGCGGGTTGGCGGACTACACACCTAAGAAATTCCTAAGAACTTTTTAGGTGTGCAGGTTTCATCACGATGTTTTCCTTCACCGTTAAAGTACGTGATAATTCATTGTGAATACGCACAATTGCTGACAATTAAATAGTAAAAATATTATTGTCAACAAACAAATTATATGTCATTCAATTACCATAAATGATGCACATATTTTGTCAATGTCCTCAAAATCTGTAAATAACGGTCTAACTACTTCTGAACACGTTCGCACGAGCAAGCCGTTTTCTCGTACTGCTTAGAGTACCTACTGCAATTTTCCTATACAATAGTGTACGATAGCCCATAGCCAAGCTATTTTCAACTCTATGCTTATAGTCTAAGAGCCAGTGAACGGATACCTGTATGTATTTGACCAGACCTGGGTTTTTGTACATTGAGGCCCCTATACCTACCGTACATGAGATGGGGACTCACTAAGCCCAAAGTGGTGGACGCGGCGAGTGCGCAGGTAAGACAGGTATCGATTTTTGGCTATTTATAAATGCATTTGACCACGTCTGCCATTTTGATATTTGAAAATATATTATTATTATTAATGGAAAATAACAATGGCAGACCATTATCACGCGTTTAACATTGCGGCAGACAATTTTTAAATGCAAAAAAACAATTTTTTGAAATTGATTGACCAGATCTGCCATCAATATATTTTATTTATTAAAATCTTAAAAACGTATATTGATAACGGCAGACGTATTTATTACGTATAAACATAAGCAGATAAAAAAAATCTGAGATACTATGGTCTCACAGAAAATCCACTTTTTAATATTGTTGTGTTTTATATAAGTTAGATTGTCGAGGGCTTAATTTACTCCAAGAGTATACGTATTTGCTCAGATATGACAACGCCAGTCCGCCTGTGTAGGTCAGAAAAGTTTACTTTGGAATTTAACCCTTTGCTGTAAGTACTGTCAATCCTCTACAATTGAGAGGGTTTAGGCCTAAGTCAACCACGCTGGCCTAGTGCGGTTAATGATATGCCAATATCATAGATCCTCAGATATTATCATAGAAACGGCACGAGGTTCCACGACACCCGTATACGGAACTCTAATAACACTTCCATACATGTATATTTATGACGACTGCATCGCCACATTAAATATGGTAAGAGCTTGTAGCTTTCAAGTACCTGTGCGTCTGGGAGCTGCAGCGTAGTTACAATTGTTATTTACTGTATTACTACTAGGAAATTTGCTGGTAGAATATTACTATAAACCTGTACAGCGACCACTAGGTGTAAAAACTCAGCATGGGGAAACACAAGTGTGTTGTGTTCCAGGATGGGTAACAACGGTGTTGTCAACACAGAGTATTAATGGGCGAGTCCCAGCTATGCTTAAAGGAACCAGGATATTAGAAGGTTTTATAAAGTCATTATAAAGGTTTTATAAGGTATTAATAAAGTCCCGCGGTACATGTATATACCATGCAATCTAGGAGTCGTGTGTTCTGTGTCCGAAAAATGGCAATAGGCTCTCTCCTATTACGTGGGAGTGATGCATACATGGCGAAATGTGGGTGCAGAAATGCACCTCTGTTTACCCCTTCGAGGAATTAGGCGTTAGGCTTTGTATGTATGTATTTAATTTCGTCGTGGGTATCTATTGAAGAGAGAGTCTCTTACCACAAGGTTTTGACAGCGCCGTGGTAACCATCAAGCGCCCAGTCTTTTATGTCTGTTAAAAATAAGTGCACTAAAATGTTAAACATTTACTTGCCAAATAAAAATTGCAGAATTTAAATTCCTCAAAATGATTTCGTTTAAAACGCTCGAGAGACCGCAGCGCTGTGCCGGCGTGAAATTTACTAAGCATTCTATTTTCTTATTCGGCAAAACATTATGAAACGTAAACAATAACGCGCCACTGCGGATACCACTCGTTTTAGCGTGGCTTTAGACCAGTAATTCCCAAAGTGGTCCAGGTCCCCCAGGGGTCTACCGGAGACTCGACGGGTCTACGTTGAGCGCGGCAAAAAAATGGGGGTCCATAATCGTAAGCGAGGGGTCCATGAAAATTAATTTGATTTCGAACTTCGAAATTAAATGTTGCCTTGACTTCTCCTATCAATATAAGCAGATAATATTTTAAGAAGCTCAACGATTGTTACTTGAGAAGACTTGCATATTCCATGATCACTACAACGCGTCTTGTTTTTTTTTTAGTATTAATGTACATAGCTGCAGGGGGTCCATTAAAAAATTTGAAAGTAGTCTATGAAACAAAAAAGTTTGGGAACCTCTGCTTTAGACTTATATTTTGAAATAGCAATTTCTTTCTAGAATATTCTGGGACAATTTCTGCTCTTGTTTAGTGTACGCTAGCGCGAATGTATATTGCAAACGGGCTCGTATTGTCTTCTTACATTGTTATGAATATTATGAATTCTGCAAAATGACTTCCTTGTTGCTAACGCGGCGTAAGTTTCCGAAGTAATCGAGAGTATTCTGGGTCGATTCTCGGTCGGGAAAACTATTACGGGGGCGTTCTGTTAGAAGAGTGACAGAAAATACACGAATTGTCTCAATATGTTTTTCTACATCGCAAATATAGTGCAATTATTCAATAAGAATACAAAAGACCACTTGCCTATTATGCTATGATGCTTTTATTGCGAATTTCGAGGGTACCTACTATCTTAAGGTTTTTACTTAGAGAATTTCTTAATTACGTAAATCTATTGTATCAGAGTAAAAAGCAGTGATGGCATCGAGGTTTAGGCGCGCAGTTGAGAATTTCGGCGGTCGCAGGTTCAAACCCCAGGCACACACCTCTGACTTTTCGAAGTTATGTGTGTATTCACAATGAATTATCACTTGCTTTAACGGTGAAGGAAAACATCGTGATAAAACCTGCACACCTAAAAGTTCTTAGGAATTTCTTAGGTGTGTAGTGGCGGACTACACCAGCACTAGGCCAGCGTGGTGGACTAAGGCCTAAACCCTCTCAGTTGTAGAGGAGGCCCGTGCCCAGCAGTGGGACGTATATGGGCTGATGATGATGATGATTGTATCAGAGTAGTGAAATTATCTCTAACCTTTCTTAACATAAAAGAAACTCGGGCTCTTTAATATTCACAACGGCATACATTGAACGCTATGCAAAACAGTAATCAGTGAACTCGGGGTCACACGCGTCGATGTGTGCGCGTTTTATAATTTGCATGGTTAGGCTTCAATGCCATGTGTGGATTCAAAAGACGTTGGAGTTGCAAGCTTTCTTGTGACCTGTTCTAAGAGATGAGCGGAACGAAGAATAATATAATTTAAATATATTTTTTATGGTAATTTTAAATTACAGCGGGGAGTTTGGAAATTAGCTCCTATAAAGACTGTTCCTTATTATGAGGCTTTCATATACTATAGTATGTCTAACGTGGGTGTAGAACCACAACTCTGTTTAAATCATTGTGTATGCAGGTATATGTAGTTTTAGAAGATTCTAGGTTATTTTTGTTTCCATGTTGAAGGACATATAAATAAATAAATACACCCAACAGTCACATACATAGTTCTGACCCCACATTAAGATACGAGTCTTGTGTCGTGGGTATCAGAAACTATGAAAGACTTTTCGGTCTCACAAACACCCAGACCCGAAACAAATATTTGTGGATCACACAAACATTTGTCTCGATGCGGAGATCGAACCCGCGGCCTCTCGTTTCGCAAGCTGCTGTCTAGCCAACTGCGCCACGGGGCTGTCAATACCTACATAATATTTCTGAATTTAAAAATTCAGTGTTTAGCTGATGCAATATAAGAAAACACATTATAATATCGTTCGCACATTACCCGCAATCATCATCAGCCCATATACGTCCCACTGCTGGGCACGGACCTCCTCTACCATTGAGAGGGTTTAGGCCTTAGTCCACCACGCTGGCCTAGTGCGGGTTGGCGGACTACACACCTAAGTAATTCGTAAGAAGTTTTAGGCGTGCAGGTTTCATCACGATGTTTTCCTTCACCGTTAAAGTACGTGATAATTCATTGTGAATACACACATAACTTGGAAAAGTTAGAGGTGTGTGCCTGGGGTTTGAACCCGCGACCGTCGAGATTCTCGACCGCGTGCCTAAACCTCGAGGCCATCACGACTATCTATCTATTACCCGCAATACGAATCAAAATTTATGTACCTCCATCGCACATTCACAAATCAGTCACAATTTGACGCCCCATCCATTCCCTCGCTATTTTCTTTGCGCATACACCCTTCTCATATCCCAGAGTAATACTTGAAACACAATGCACCAGTCCCTTTGTGGGTATGCAAAGGATCGCAGTCGTCGGCGTGCGGTTTTTGTATATTTTTGCATTTGTACACGCTGTTTTCATTCGGCCCCGTATACGATGTAGCTACGAGTGTCTACGAATGTTTCTTTCAGCCGCTACCTCATTAGGTTGCTGAGTGCAGGTGTACGGAAATGAATGAGTTACTGAAATATTCTGCTTGAATGAGTAATTGTGAGCGAATTCCTAATTCAAATTTTATGTGCGAGTAACTGCTTTTTTTTGTTAATACTGGCTGTAACTAATTTTTAAAATAACATTGTCAGTAGATTATGGTCGTAGTTAACAGGTAGCATGTATGTACATTTTATACAAGGTAAAAACTAGTATAGTTACCCACGCAAGGCGGTACGATTAGTCTGTGTATGAACAGCCGTTCATTCATATACATACATACATAACCTCACGCCTATTCCCCGAAGACGAAGGCAGAGGTGCTTTTCTGCACCCACATTTCGACATATGTATCAGTCCCACGTAATAGGGCGTGAGCCTATTGCCGCTTTTCGGGCACATTTCCAGACTCCGGGCTGTTAGTTTGAATTTCCTAATGGAAAATCTAATAACATTGCCCAACCCGGGAGTCGAACCCGGGACCTCTAAACCGCACGGCACAACTTGTGCCGGGAGACCACGAGGCGATAAAACACTACACACACGATAAACAATAATGTACTTTAATTATAAAGTCGCAGTACCTACTTTATTGAGTCCGTACATAATAATACTATTTATCTTTTTAGTAAATGTTCCTGACAGACTCCGACCAAAATACCCGTGAAAATTAAATTTTAATCCATTACTTTAAGTTATGACCCCGCTAAAAAGAATTCCGTCTTAAATAAAGCCGTAAATTGTATCAAGGAAACCGTACAAAAACCTTTTAACAACAAAACAGTTCATTAAGTAAAAGGAAATTTGCTAAATTAAAAAGGTAACCATGATTAAATTCCCAAGGTCCGAGTCGAACTGTAAAAACCTAAAAGCCTCCTTCTAAGTGCTCTGAAAGCAATTTGTTTAATGAATTAATGAGATAAAACAGTCCGCTTATTTATGGCGAAGTTTAAATGCTTTAACAGTGTGGACTTGTTTAGAAAGGGTTGATAATGCCACATACCAGTTTCCTGTTGAGGTACGCGGGGCTAAATCACTTTAAGAGACTAGTCAGAGATCACTATTTTCGTATAAATTCGTAATAATAGCAACTATATTTTCCGATGTACTTTTATATTTTTTAAATATAGGTACATACTTATATACATTATACAGGATGTATTCAGACCGTGATCGGAAACTAAGACAGGTTATAGCTAATAGGTATAAAATGTATGTGGTTGTTAGGAAAACGTCAATGTTAATGTTTGTTTTTATTTGCATCTATATTGTATACATACATACATAAACTCACGCCTGTATTCTCTGCTTACCCCAGGCAGAGGTGCATTTCTACACCCACACTTCGCCAGGTATGTATCAGTCCAACGTGATATGGGGCGAGCCTATTGCCGTTTCTCGGGCAAATTTCCAGACTCCGTGTTGCTACTGAGAATTTCCTAATGGAAAAACCCAATAACACTTTTCCCGACCCGGGAATCGAACCCAGGACCTCTAGATCGCACGGCACATACTTGTACCGCGAGACCACGAGGCAGTCTATATTGTAAATATATTCTCTCTTTTTTGTAAACACTGCCCTCCCAAATA
The DNA here is from genome assembly GCA_907164795.1 of Hemaris fuciformis. Taxonomy (NCBI): domain Eukaryota; kingdom Metazoa; phylum Arthropoda; class Insecta; order Lepidoptera; family Sphingidae; genus Hemaris; species Hemaris fuciformis. The sequence continues at coordinate 2,794,485 of OU015440.1, read as the reverse complement.
AATCCCTTTTGAATGTCCATCCTAAGGTTGCCTCGGACAGATCGCCATGTACGATAAGGCCGCCCTTTGTACTTTTCTTTAATACTGTTAGTAAGCAAAGTGTTATAAATAAATAAAATATCAATAATATAATTAATTAGTTGAAGTGGCAGGAAGGTGTATTTTGACACCCACGTTTCGCCAGCTCTGTTTCAAGAATTCCAAGAATTTTAATTCAAAATTTCCTTGTGGGTGACAGTTCATACGCGTGATACGAACTGTGATACCACTTTAGTTATGAACAGTTGAAGTTGGTTTGACGAAAAACGTAAACTTTTTTATTGAAGTGCATACATATTTAGATACATACACTTACGCCTGTATCCCCGAAGAGGTGGGCAGAGGTGCATTTCTACACCCACATTTCGCCAATTGTTTTCGTCCCACGTTATAGAAGGCGAGCCTACTGTCGTTTTTCGGGCAGAATTTCAGACTTCGTGCTGCTACTGAAATTTTCTTAATGGAAAAACCCAATAACAATTTGCCAGACCCAGGTATCGAATTCGGGACTAATAGGTGATCGACAAAGTTTTTTTATTTACTTATACAGACTTGTATTTTAGTCTCTCAGTTCTAGAGGAGGCCCGTGCCCAGCAGTGGGACGTATATGGGCTGATGAAGATGATGATGATTTTAGTGATGAAAATAAGTGCAAGGACAGATATATGTGGGCCTGTTGAATGTATTCATTTTATATATTTGGCGATTCTAACAAACGGAATTTTGCCGGTTTTTTAAAATTTGACCTCCGCATTGACGTTACCGTTAGAAAAATCAAGCGAATAGTTCAGTGAAAAAATAATGGTAACACATATTCCGCTGATTGCGTATATTGAAAAAAGGCACGTGCAAAAACATGTGCATTGTGACATTCATTGTATAATGTTTTTTTTTCAGTGCATATTTATTCCCAGTTGAGTGACGCCGCACTGCATACATTTCTTTTTCATTACAATTTCTTAGATGTGTAGTCCGCTAACCTGCTTTAGGCCAGCATGGTAGACTAAGGCCTAAACCTCTCAGTTGTATAGGAGGCCCATGCTCAGCAGTGGGACGTATATGGGCTGATGATGATGATTTTTGTCGCTTACGAAAGATTTTATGAAGAAAATTACTTAACTTTACCTATTTATATATTGTACTTAACCTATCCACTTTTAATGTCATGAAATAATTGCAAAATTTATAAGGCTACACGAAGATAGTGTATCATTTGGATACAAATAAAGATAGTAGATTTTAGAGCGAACCATACCATACACTTGCCATTGTTACCCCCAAACATACGCAGAAGTAACACAGAGCAAAAAAAATCACCAGGTCTATAGAAATGTAACGTCAACCCGCAACGAAAATAACCAGTAAGAAAACAATTGGGATGAGCTAAATAGCACTCTTAGAAGCAAGTACAATAAAATACAAAATGAAATGGTCAATGAGATGTATCGAGCTCCGTCCGTCCAAATTAATACAGTTTGTTCCACGGTCTTAAGATATAGGCGTCTGATTGAAAAAGTTCCTTTTCACGCGTTCGTGGGGGGAATGAAAATTGAACGGGCCTGCGTATTTTTTGTAGAAAATGTGTTTGCAGATTGTGATCTTAACAGGGCTTTTTTGTTTGCAATCTATGTAATGTGGGATGCGTAAGAGATTGTTTTGGTGAGTCTGCAGGATTTAGTTTTTGTTAGTGATGCTTTACAATACTGCGATCAAAATAGATCTATTGTCACTATTTCATCCTTTGGTGAGCTGGCGTAAGGTGGTTGTAGGATTATCTGCATTTGTCTGCCCTTTTAGAGATGTATACAGTCTATATGACGTAAACGAAGACACATACATACATAGCCTCACGCCTGTGTTCCCCGAAGGGGTAGGCAGAGGTGCATTTCTGCACACACATTTCGCCAGGTATGTATTAGTCCCACGTAATAGGGGGCGAGCCTATTGCCGTTTTTCGGGCACAATTCCAGACTCCGTGCTGCTACTGAGAATTTCCTAATGGAAAAACCCAATAACACGTTGCCCGACCCGGGAATCGAACCCAGGACCTCTAGATCGCACGGCACATACTTGTGCCGCGAGACCACGAGGCAGTCGAAACGAAACGAAGCGTAAACGAAGACTTGGGTAAAAACTCGATAGGAAAAAGTATAATTGTAAATCTTTGAAGTATCATACCCACCCGTAGTGTGATAGGAGTGACACGCGCAGTCTGTCAAAACATAACCTTAGGAAATAGACTTTTTTATGTATCTTTGTAGAATTGACATTGAATGACAGCTCCGTGGCGCAGTTGGCTAGTAACCAGCTTGTGAAACGAGAGGCCGCGGGTTCGATCCCCGCACCGAGACAAATGTTTGTGTGATCCACAAATATTTGTTTCGGGTCTGGGTGTTTGTGAGACCGAAAAGTCTCACGTAGTTTCTGATACCCACGACACAAGACTCGTATCTTAGTGTGGAGTCAGAACTATGTATGTGACTGTTGGGTGTATTTATTATCAGTGGCGGTACTTCCATAGAAGCCCAAAAGCGTCACATGTTAATCGTGTAATGTCTAGTTTATAATTGTTTATTGTGGGTTAGTATATTCTCATTTATATGTCAATTTGCGTTTGTTAAATAAAGATTTAAAGCTAAAAGATCATTATTGGGAATTTTATAAGGCAAATTGGGCTTTTGGGCTTCTATAGATGTACCGCCACTGTTTATTATTTATTATTATTATTAATTATATGGTTCCTTATTAATGTATGAAAACACCGCGAGGAACCCTGCATCGTGGCCTTAATTCCTTTTAGTCTTCGAGAAGACCCGGGCTCAGCAGTGGGACGTCTAACTGATTAAAACTGCTCTGAATAATGTTCATTCTAGTCATTTCAACGTAAAAGAAAGTGCTACTGTTTTTTCCGTCTAAAAGCAGGCATCGGGGAGCCCCGAAACAATCAATTACGCAACTTTGAACCCCCTTGAATTGTAAATGTGAGACCTCCTTTGTTTACCGGCTTTCTTCAGTCGCGCTTTGTGCTAATATAATTGTATTTATTTTTGTTTGTCCGCGTCCCTTTGCGTCGTTTGCTCACTCGTGTGGCTACAATTTATTAGTTTACGCTGTTATTTTTTCCAAGAATCTGTATTTGTGACTTCCTTGGTGTTGCCTCTTCTTTATTTGGACGCAAATTAATTTAATGTTTCACGCTGGCTGAATTTCTTTTCATGCTTCAGAAAGTACCTCAATTAGTCTGAGCCTATTGTTGTTTTGAAAATAGTAAATTGCGTTATTAATCGAGTCGCGAAATTTATGGAGGGCTTGAGAAGTTCTTACAACGTTGTATATTATTCTAATTCTCCATGTATAAATATTAACTAAGATTGGACACTGGTAGGTTTCGACATTAGATTTTTATCAGACTGAGCAAAAATCTTCTCGAAGATTGAATGACACCAGACCACAATCCTGACAGAGTGCAGCCAATAATTCACCTTCTAAATACGAGTATTAATAGATATCGTTAATTTTGTTTTAAAAATTAAACGGAAAACAGTAGAGTGTTCTTTTAAATCTAGATTGTAGACAAAAGGTGGTTCTCATCCGTTCCGATCTGTCTGCAGTTCACGTTGGCTTTTGTTAACTTTTAAAAGAAACAGCCCCGCTTTGTCTCTCTCTAATAATAAATAGTTTGAGCAAAGTTTTTTTTCCACTTCTCGACAGCTTTGATACGCTGTTCGATGAAATTCTGTGTAACGTGCTATTTTTAAAGGGGAGGTTATTTTTAATTTGTTCCTTTTGTGGTTTTAATGGTGGAAACATCATGCTGGAGGATAAAGACGATTTTAGCTGAGTTTTTTTGCTCATTACAGTTTTTACTTGAATATAGATGAGGGAACGTCATTAAGAGATAAATTACGGAGTCAGCTACCTATTGATGAAAATTTGGCTACAGAATTGAATTGGCACATCGTCGCGCTAGAGAAATGCATAAAAAACTAACATCATATTTTTTCCATATGTTTGCAGTGTCGTCGAAATGTAATATCAACTGTCAAGAAACGATTCAGATTGTAGCTAGGTGAGTTGTCAGGCAAATAACGACTAGAACGCGACTTGCATATGTCAACATAGCATATCTTTATGTATCATCATCATCATCTTCAGCCCATATACGTCCCACTGCTGGGCACGGGCCTCCTCTACCATTGAGAGGGTTTAGGCCTTAGTCCACCACGCTGGCCTAGTGCGGGTTGGCGGACTACACACCTAAGAAATTCCTAAGAACTTTTTAGGTGTGCAGGTTTCATCACGATGTTTTCCTTCACCGTTAAAGTACGTAAGTAAGTAAGTAATAATTCATTGTGAATACACACATAACTTCGGAAAGTCAGAGGTGTGTGCCTGGGGTTTGAACCCGCGACCGTCGAAATTCTCGACCGCTTACCTAAACCTCAAGGCCATCACGACATCTTTATGTATGGTGGTGGCTATACATGGATACAAATTACACATCACAACTAAATCATATCATCATCAGCCCATATACCTACGGCCCATTGCTTGGCTTGGGCTTCCTCTACAACTGAGCGGGTTTAGGCCTTAGTCCACTACACTGGCCTAGTGCGGGTTGGCGGACTACACACCTAAGAAATTTCTAAGAACTTTTAGGTGTGCAGGTTTCATCACGATGTTTTCCTTCACCGTTAAAGTACGTGATTATTCTTTGTGAATACACACATAACTTCGAAAAGTCAGAGGTGTGTGCCTGGGGGTTGAACCCGCGACCGTCGAGATTCTCGACCGCGTGCCTAAACCTCGAGGCCATCACGACTTATCTAAAATCGACTTATTAAATCATATACATACATACATAAACTCACGCCTGTATTCCCCGAAGGGGTAGGCAGAGGTGCATTACTGCACCCACATTTCGCCAGGTATGTATCAGTCCCACGTAATAGGGGGCGAGCCTATTGCCGTTTTTCGGGCACATTTCCAGACTCCGTGCTGTTACTGAGAATTTCCTAATGGAAAAACCCAATAACACTTTGCCCGACCCGGGAATCGAACCCAGGACCTCTAGATCGCACGGCACATGCTTGTACCGCGAGACCACGAGGCATCATCAATCATATAATATCCATATATTCATGTATAGTATAAAACTTTTATATTATTCGTAGGATAGTACATACAGCGATATGTGTCTTGATTCAACATTCCGATTTAAACATAAAAGAGAACGAACCAACAATAGCAGAGAAGTCACGTTGTATAATATTTTAAAAGAATATTCTTATCATACTTATGTAAAGCTGTAGACTTTGTTGTTCTGTTTGTTTATACGCTAGAATCTCCGGAGTGGTTGCTATTCAAATAATAAGTATAAATATTACCTATGGCCTAATTGTTAAGCTATATCATCATCAGCCCAAATACGTCCCACTGCTGGGCACGGGCCTCCTCTACAACTGAGAGGGTTTAGGCCTTAGTCCACCACGCTGGCCTAGTGCGGGTTGGCGGACTACACACCTAAGAAATTCCTAAGAACTTTTTAGGTGTGCAGGTTTCATCACGATGTTTTTTTTTCTTCACCGTTAAAGTACGTGATAATTCATTGTGAATACACACATAACTTCGAAAAGTCAGAGGTTTGTGGCTGGGGTTTGAACCCGCGACCGTCGAAATTCTCGACCGCGTACCCAAACCTCAAGGCCATCACGACTTGTTTTGTTTTTCCGATACAAGAACAAAAAAAATATGTTTTTATACGATAGGTTCGATGATAAATGCATATTAATGATGTATGTTTATTACAATGGAATAATATTTATTGAGTCTATAAAATGTAAAACTACTTACGAGTAGATTCAGTCATTTCCAAACTTAGTATACCACTCTGTTCGGAAGGCAGTCATCATCAGAGAAGAACAGGCAAGAAACTTTAGTGTTGCTCTTTTCTAATCAATTGGTGCTTTATTCTCATTTATGAAAGTACTGCCTCTACAGGGAGCAATGTTTCTTGTTCACTGTATTCCTTCATTTTCCAACCCCTCCAATTTTCATTCATTAGCCCTCACGTCTCGTATAATTCTATAACTTACACTTGCTTTTCTTATTACAGTATTTTAGTCCCTTTGTGAAGGTCATTATGTGTTGTCAGGGAGTTTAGTATATTATCACGAATCCGACCCTAGTCCCTGAGATCTTAGTGTGGAAGCAAGTAAATTCTTCAGCTTTATAAAAGTAAAATGATATGATAGGATTATTCTAATTTGTGTTATTTTTATTGCACAAACAGTCACAAAAACTAGTTTCAATAAATTATAATAATTGTTATTTTAGGACGCTTTAGACTTTTTACAAAAATAATATAAAAAAGCCACGAAATTCTTAAAAAACTTGTCTACAAAAGTAAACTTAAGAGGCTAAAACAATGTCGGTAATTTGGCCCAATTTGCAGTGGCGTCACGTAACTGACAGTTACTGTTCACGGCTAGAAGTATAATCTCATCGACTACCTCCTGGGATTGGAAGTCGTTGGCGTTGGGATCCTAGCGGCATATCCCGGGCACATTAGTGCAAAGAATAGCCAAAGAAAGACTCGACTCGAAAGTCGGTCGATTGTTTAAAATTTTGCCTAAAGGCTGTGACTTTTTGACACGATATTTGTATCTGTGTATGTTGCAAATATATGTAGGGGAAGGTGGGCATGAAAGAGACATGTTTTGAAAGAGCCACTTGGATTTTTACCCGACCTTTTGAAATTATCATCAATTGAATTTTATTTTCGTGTGAAAACATCGACTATCTGTGGCCCACAAAGATTTGATAGTTCGCGGAAGTGTAGTGACGGAGTAGGAGGCTATCGAAAAAAGAGGCATTAAAAAGTGAGTTTTTATGCTGTTATTCCAACCATTTTTTTATATTATGGTTTGATTTGACATCAAAATTACATTACAATTAGAGTCTGCACTCATTTAACCTTCTAATTGTAATATTTAATGGACAGTATTCGTAATTTGATCATATACTTTTAAGGTTTTTGCATTTAGTGGCTACTCGTTTTGAAAGAGCTAACTAAATATGTGATGAAACAGCCGGCTCTTTCATGCCTAGGTCTTTTATAACAACCTGTTTTGAACTGTTGCTATTTTGTTACAGACATTAAAATATCATCAGAAACAGCATAGCCTAAAAAAAACACGCAAGGGGCCTAAAAATTAAATCGTATGGCGAACAGACCTACAAACATTGTCCAAATACAAGCAATAAACGTATTTTCATTTTGGATCAGGAACAAAAGACTGATTACCTAAAAACTGCATCTAAAAAATTAACATACGATTATACAGTAGCTATTAGTAGTAGTGACAATTGTTTCAGAGGATTTATGCACCGAAATAAATATGAGCCATTAGAAAAACTAGAAAACACATCACTTTCAAGAGCTACGAGTTTTGAAATGAGTGTTATTAATTAACTAATGTTGGTTAGTTTTTGTTACGGTATTCTAATAAAAAAATGTCATTTCTTGTTAATGTTATTTAACTTTTGGAGAAGTTTATTGAAATAGTTGGTAATATCGTGCATGGCTCTTTCATAACAAGTGGCGGCTCTTTCAACAACCACATGCTATGAATGAGCCGTTTTCCCTCTTTTAAAAAAAGGTAGAATTTTATAATGAAACATATCTCTTAGGAGTAATTGTTGATTGAATGTCATAAAGTAATAAATGAGCTTCGGATTAACATATAAAAAATGTGGTTTTATTATGTTTTAGATATTAAAACGAGTCCTTTTCTAAAACTGGCTCTTTCATGCCCGTACATACATTCGAGCATGTATCCTCAAAAGTGTGGGCAGAGATACATTTCTGCGGTCGTATTTTGAGTGTAACGAGATACAGGGTTAACCTATAGCCGTTTTTTCTAGAACATTTTTAGGCTCCAAGCTACTATTAAGAATTTTCTAATAAAAAAACCCAGTAACCCTGCCCAACTTGTGAATTCAACCAGATATCTGTAGGTCGAACGGTACACTTGCCGCGAAATCACTTTACTCATTAAAACTTGCGCGTCTCTTACCCACGTAAATACGCTACAAAACACCCACAAGCTCTCAAGACTTCTCAATGCACGTCATTAAGCGTCACACCAAAGATCTCCAGGTGAAAAAGGGTTGTTGTGAAAGGCGTACAATTAGCAGTGAATTTAATTCGATGGGCGTATAATTGGCAATAGTTCACGCCTCCCCGTTGATTGTTGACGGCTGCAATTAGGGAAGATTAGCGTGTATCGTGTCTGATTAATGCCCTAGTTCTAACAAGCAATAGATTCGTAGAACTGATTGTTACGCATGCGAAACGATAGTTTAATCCCCGCACCGAGACAAGTATGTTCGTGATTGATAAATACTACCGTCTTTTTGGTTCGGCAATACGTACAGCGTGCTATCAAGAGATACCGAGTTTGATTGCCAGAATGAGTAAATCTTAGTAAGTTTTCTATTAAAGTCTTAGTTGCAGCGTGAATTACTTGCATGTCTAGTTTAAGCGGTATTTCTTAACGATACTTCCTTAACCAATAAATCATAAAATAATTAATTATGATTATACATGCATCAGGTTATAAATACATACATAAGTCAGAGGCATAAACCCAGATTGTTTTCTCAACCAACTGCCGAAACGTTTATTCACCACGCACTCTAACTCAACTTCAATGGACTCACGCATCTACATTTTTTTCTTATACTCTTTGCTAATAAAAAGTTGTTTTCTGTGAATTAACCAGACCTCCCTGCCCGTGGCGGATTGCTCATTTGCATACAGAGAGGAACGCTTCGAGTGAGCACTGCCTTGATTATTTCTATTATTTCCACTCCACTCCTCCAGTATGGGCCTAGAGAATGCTCCGTATATTATAATCCACCCACTTCTTTTAATTTATCAAGATTAAATGAATTGTTTTATTTTTCAATAAAATGTCTCGTATTATTTCAGTTTGTTTAATGAATTATTACATACAGGTACGCCTATATATCTGAATGAGTGAGCTGAAATGTATTTCTAAAACCTTTCGCCAGTTTTGCCTGGCTCGAATCTTTTCTTATGAAACGAAAAATAGAGCTGGTAAGTATGAATATATAAAATATAGTAATAGTAGAATAAAATATCTGCTTATCCTTTTGGAGACACAGACGTGGGTGTGAGTATTCATCAAGTAATTTTTTTATTTTATTAAGTTGTCATAAATCATAATTGTGAATCAAGTAAACTCAACATAGTAACTTATTATTTCAAACCAAAAATAAAAGATAAAGTAATGCTACAATATAATCCTCGGTTTTGTGAGCTTCAATATTCAGTTGTGTTTTGTTTTTTGCCTCTCCACTGCTCGGGGCGGCAGAAAAAAATCCGTACAGTTGATTAAAAGATTCGATTAGTGCCTTACTAATGAGAAGGTTGGCGTTACGCCAGACTGAGTAATTGAAAATCTATCTTGGTTCTCATTCTATTTTGTGAATGTAGTCTGATTAGAAAATGTATAGAAGCGTGTACAGTTTTCAGTACAGTACGAAAAAAATGGTGAGTTTATTTTTTGTTGAGAAATTTTACTTTTTAAAAAGGAGGCGTAATTGATTAGCCCCTATCCAGACACCTTTTCGGCGATCGCTAGTTGAAATCCCAAACACAAACCCCTGACTTTTTAATGTTACAATGTTATCTACATAACTTTAATAAATTATTAGACACTTAAAATATCTCTTAATAGAAAACTGAGGAGTTTTCTACATTTAGGAATTTAACCCATATCTATTACTAACTAGGTCAGGGTATGTTTTATACTGTTATGGCAAAGTGAAAACACCGAAAATGCTGATCAGATTTCGAGGAATTTCATAGAGAGTTTCTATTATATTCTTTTCTATTACAAATTTTTACTTCCGGCCACTACCACGTTTGAAAAGTAGAAGAAGTTACACGCAAAAGCCTATGGTTTTTATGCATGAAAAGCGTACCCTGCTGCATGAATTAAGCGAAGCCAAAGACCCCAATACGAAAGCCGTCAATGTAAGCGTACCTGATGGAGATCGCAGCTACAACGCAGTAATTACTCAGCGCAGCCGCGCCAGCACAATAGATTCCATCTAGCTACAATTGCGGAGCAATTAACCAGCTGTTGTCAGTTGCAATTGTCATATGAGTATATGCGTCGCGTCTCATTGTTTCAGCGATTTAACTTGCCGTGATTTGATGGCTGTTAGACGGATTACTCTTTGTCTTTCTGCGAGAGTCGGTTTATTGTCTAAGTTAGGTACGAGGTTGGGCTTTCATAAGTTAATTTAATCGAAATTTTACGTCAAAATATCTATATTTACATAGTCTTTCACAAGATCTTATGAATCATTAATGTAAGCTACTTTGGAATCTATTGTCGCAGTAAAGAAAGAGAGGCCCATGGAAATCCCTCAGCAACATTTAAATTGCATGTTAATATTTTTTCATATTACTTTATATAAATTTATCACGTGAAAGGAATATTTATATGAACTAGCATAATTTTGTCGATATCAGGAATCGTTAATCGATAGTATATTTAAACAGTACATGAATGAATAGACACTCCTTTCTATACATTGTGTGGTCTAAATATGTACAGAATACTTAGCGCCGCGTTACGGTAAAACATGTACTGAAACTTTTTATGGACAACAAAAAATAGTTTTTAATGTTTTTAGTTCTACTTACTATGCAATAACTCATTTGCTGAAAGCCTTTGATTATAGATTGCGGCCATATTCCATTATTATCCTGTATCTGATCCATTAATGTATTACTTCTGTCGCCCCACTGGCCTTAAATGCGCTTGCCATAAAAATATATTCCCCTAATGACATATGGTTATAAGTCAACATGTCTTTGATGCGAGTCCTGCGGTAAATTTGGCTGTGAATTGATGAGGGAGACTGTCATAACGACATTAGTTTATTATTTGGATACTTAGTCCAGTGGAGGTACTTTTTATGTCTTTATTTATTATAAAAGGTTTAATCAAAACCATAGAAACCCAAATGCGTTACACGTTAATTGTGTAATGTCTTATAATTGTTTATTATGGGGTCAGGATATTCTCATTTATTTATCAAATTGCATTTGTTAAATAAAGATTTAAAGCTTAAAGATTATTATTTGAAATTTTGTAAGGTAAGCTGGGCTTTTGGGCTTTCATAGAAGTGCCGCCACTGACTTAGTCACGTCTGGATTTCCTAAGGAGTAGCCAGAGGTATTTATACCCTCAAAATTCAATAGATTTCCTTAGTCGAAAGTAACATGAGGTGCGCCTGGATACATTACCGGACTCAAGTGTTGCTCCTGAGACTTTTTAAATGGAAAACCTAACAAACTTTGCTTGACGTTATAATCGAACTCAAAGTCTCGTATGCATGTTGCAGGATAGTCAAGCAATTTAACAGGTCACAATAATTGATGAAATATTAAAATTAGTATTTTTTACTTACTTTTATTTTCCCCCTTTTTGGACTAGATCTACATATTTTATTCATCCACACCAACATGTCCACAAAAAATATAGATTAAAAACAAAATTCCCCAGAATATCTGCGTCGAAACAAGAAATTTCAATACAACAAAGCAAAGGATTTATATATCCATTCTAAAATCCCTCATAAAACAGCTGTAATTTCCCAAAATTCTCAGAAAAAATGCACAGCGCGCCAGATAAATGTTATTTAATGTTCCCTTATATCTTTCTACTTCGTGCACATTTTCAAAAGAAGTCCATTTTTGACGGTTTATGCAAAGTAAAGTGGTGGTTTACGAAATGCCTAATACAAAGTTAATGTACCACGGAAAAGTGTCGGATTATTTGCTTCTTTTTTAATAAAGCTTGGGGATTCTTATCCCTCTTAGTTGGTGGTGAAAAAAATAGGTGGTGGCTGAGCCTCTACCGAAGAATTAAGGCTTACTATGGATTATAATTAGGCATTTATAACTGTTAGACTGTTATTAACTAATGCCCACTTAATTATTATACACCCAACAGTCGCATACATAGTTCTGACCCCACACTAAGATACAAGTCTTGTGTCGTGGGTATCAGAAACTACGAGAGACTTTTCGGTCTCACAAACACCCAGACCCGAAACAAATATTTGTGGATCACACAAACATTTGTCTCGGTGCGGGGATCGAACCCGCGGCCTCTCGTTTCGCAAGCTGGTGGCTAGCCAACTGCGCCACGGGGCTGTCCACTCACCAGTCGATCAATTGTTGGACTAATATGACTTTGCTGACCCGTGATAAATGTGTGCGACGTGTGAAAACCCTCTCAGTTGTAGAGGAGGTTCATGCATAGCAGTGGGTTATTCAGTATAAGGGCTGTATGTATGATAGGATTTTACGATATAGGATCGTGCAGTCTCATTTAATTCTTCCATTTAAATACTCAGTAGCAAAACTGAGTTTGTAAATGTAAAATAAATAAATACACCCAACAGTCACAAGTCCTGTATCAGAAACTACGAGAGACTTTTCGGTCTCACAAACACCCAGATCCGAAACAAATATTTGTGGATCACACAAACTTTTGTCTCGGTGCGGGGATCGAACCCGCGGCCTCTCGTTCCGCAAGCAGGTGTCTAGCCAGTTGGCTAGACGCCACGGGGCTGTCGGGTTCCTGAAAAACGTAAATATGCTCACTTTTTACTACCTACAATTAAAGTAGCTAGCGAAACATCATTATAGAAATAGATCCACCTATTTTACAGTGATGAAAGCACCAACTGTATTTGAAATTTTTTCGATGTATTATAAATAGAGAATCAACCGGAACTTCAACTCCAGTGATACCGAAAGCAATACCAAACGTTCAAATAAATGGACTTATAATTAAAGTTGGGACAATGAGAACCTAGCTCAGACGCCTTTCAATTAGAGCCTAACCAATGTTGCCTCAGGCGGGACATTTGCCTCAACAGACAAAGACGCTCAAAGGAACTGAATCCAATACTGCTCAGTGCAAACACGTGCCAACTCAAACGGCGACATCGGGACTCCAGTCGAACCGTATTGACTCGGCCGCTGTTTTGTTTGAGTGGACGAAAATACATTGCATTATGATATTATTCTGTCGAATATCGAGGACGTTGAACCGCTGAATTTTAGAAATTGTGTATTTGCAAAGAATGAAAGGAAACTCGCACACCTAAAAGTTAGAAGAAGGAATTTCTTGAGTGTGATTTGCTGGCGTGGTGAACTAAGTCCAACATTTTCAGTTGTACAGGAGGTTCGTGCCCAGCATTGGGACATAAATGGGCTGTATATATAAAAAAAAAACCAATAGCTGAGAGTTTTAGAGGCTAAATTTGCTCGCGGTAGGTTATTCGTATTAGCACGAATATACCTACAGAATACGCTTTTAAAAACCTGCAAACTGTGTTACGCTTAAGAATAATCTGTGTAAACTCGCAAATCGGAATATCCTGTGTATATAATTATTGCGAGTTAAAGACAACAGGCTTTTTAACTCTACTCTATTGTGTGTTAAAGTATATATTTATGCATACTCTATAGCCTGTATGTATGTATAGGTAACCTATACAGGTCCTAGATACAAGATTCAAGTGCTGGGTAAGTGGCGAAATAGGGCAGACACCTATAAAAATACCATTTTCAAGTCACAAAGTACGGTAGTTTATTTTTTTAAAAATATTATAGAATTTTGGTTTTCAATCTGAAATTCGGGTTATTTCGGTATAAAATTCAAGTCGGCAGTATTACTACGAGCCCATTTGAAGCTCTGCACGTGGAATGGTCACACAGTTGACGTAATCTCGTACTGAATTATTACCAATCGCCGCGCGGACTGAAGCCCGCACGCATCCACTCGCGTCTAATCAGGGGATCCACATTTCAATTTTAAATCAACATGCACGACCTTTGCTGAGAGCATTTAGTGATTCGGGGGAGGCGCCGTACAATGCTTTGTACTGAAATGAAGCATTCTTCAATGAAGGGAGAAATCTTGGCGGTTGCAGGTTTTATTACGACACAAATGTCGTAAGTGCAAATATTTATTTTTGTAGGTATTTCTGAAATACATACATATTTACATAACAAGACAAGGAAATTTAAGTTTAATTTTAGTGTTTTTTGTTACTTTTTAAATTATTATATACCTAAAAGCGCTATAAGGATGCAAATAATAATTAATTATTGATATTTTACAGCTGTTTAGTGGCGGAGTCTCTTGCCCCTTAATCGATATCTTTAAATGAGTAATTCTTGTATATATATAATATATATATATATATATATATATGTATATATAATTGGAATCTCGGAATCGGCTCCAATGATTTTCATAAAATTTAGTATATGGGGGGTTTCGGGGGCGATAAATCGATCTAGCTAGGAATCATTTTTAGAAAATGTCATTTGGAAGAAAAATAACAAAAATCAACTGACAGCAGATGGCGTTGTTAAGTAACATTATTCATATTTCATCATTTTATTAGTAATTCGTACTTAAATATAATTTCCAAAAAACACAATTTAAAAAAAACAAAATTCGGAGCAAAGCTCGGTCATCCAGGTACTGTTCTATTAAGACGGCATTGTGATTATTTATCAGGTACGGTGTTGTAATTTTCTCGTGCCGTGTAAATTATATTTTAAGTTGAAAAATTATTCAGAAGTTAAGACTAATAGGCCACAATCTTCGCTATTAAAAATGAAACCCGTAACGTTTCTGAAATGCAACATTGCGTAGTCAATAAAATTCAACACAAATTTTGAGTAAAAAATCAGAAACCTAAGATTATTCTATTCAATAATAATATTTAATGAAGTAAGTTTATATACATTTAAAAAAATCATCGTCATCATCAGCCCATATGCGTCCAACTGCTGGGCACGGGCCTCCTCTACAATTGAGAGGTCTTAGTCCACCACGCTGACCTAGTGCGGGTTAGCGGACTACACACCTAATAAATTAATAAGAAATTTGGGTGTGCAGGTTTCATCACGATGTTTTCCTTTATCGTTAAATTGTGTGATTATAATTCATTGTGAATACACACATAACTTCGAAAAGTCAGAGGTGTGTGCCTGGGATTTGAACCCGCGACCGTCGAGATTCTCGACCGCGTGCCTAAACCTCGAGAACATTACGACTTATAGAACTTAAAAAAACAGCTGAAATGAAATAAAGAGAATAAGAATTAATGAAAGAAATTATTAAATCTTATAATGCTATACAAAATATAAATGTTTACCGTACACGAAATATTTATATGAAAAGTTAGAGCGCCAATATTTGTTTGGTGGTAGTGTCCGCGCCGCGGGCGACTTGTGTCTGTTACGCTATTCTGATAGCTTGGCAACCTCGGAGGGGAATATGTACCTTCGTCATGTCATGGGCATTCTCTGGATAACTTCTAAAAGTATAGTTTATTATATGTATATTGTGTTTAGATTGGATATGAGAGCATGTCAAAAACAACCTAGGTATTTCAACGTAGGTATAAAACTTCACCATTATTTCGCAAATAAACACGAACTGTTACGAATAAATAATCCAAATTTTAGATGATCGTTTTTTATTAAAAAAAAAAAAAAATATATATATTATCAAGTTTTACATACACCCTCGAGTTGGTGTCCCCTAAAAGGTAGACAGTATATTTATATAGCACAAAATAGAGAGGAGTGGAAGAAGAAGAAGGAGGCCTTTGCCCAGCAGTGGGATCTAGTATAGGCTATTAAAAAAAAAAAAAATTAGACTACTGTCTACTGTCTAATTTACTTATTAAATAAGTATATTTATACAACATTTTTTTTACGAAATTAAAGAACTTAAGCTGTTCGCGTGTGTATACGAATAAGTAAATTGTCTGTAAGAATAATTTTGCTCATGACTTTTTTTGTAACCCCTAATTATGTAGCAATTTTTTTATGATGTTTTTTTAAAGATTACATACATACATACATAATCTCACGCCTGTATTCCCCGAAGGGGTAGGCAGAGGTACATTACTGCACCCACATTTCGCCATTAATATATCAGTCCCACCAGTGGCGGTACTTCCATACAAGCCCAAAATCGTTACACGTTAATTTTCAATGTCTAGTTTATAATTGTTTGTTGTGGAGTCAGGATATTCTCAGTTATATATAAAATTGCTTTTGTTAAATAAATATTTAAAGCTTAAAGAGTATTATTCGGAATTTAGTAAGGTAGGTTGGGCTTTTGGGCTTCTATGGAAGTACCGCCACTGAGTCCCACGTAATAGGGGGCGAGCCTATTGCCGTTTTTCGGGCACAATTCCTGACTCCGTGCTGTTACCGAGAATTTCCTAATGGAAAATCCCAATAACACTTTCCCCACACGGGATTCGAACCCGGGACCTCTAGATCGCACGGCACATACTTGTACCGCGAGACCACGAGCAGTTTTTTTAAAGAAATAACAAAGTTTTGCCAGTATTGTTTTTAAGACACATGAAATTTTTAGCGCGCCACATTATCCAGATTAAAATTTCTAATGTAAAAACCCAATAACACTTTATCCGAATCCAGAAGCAATGCTGGAACCTCTCGCCGTGGGATCAGCGAAGCAGTTTAAAGTTAGGTTGTGAGTCCATATTTCGAATATATTAGTGGATTCACAAATAATTATCACGTACTTTAAGGGCGAAGGAGAACATCGTGATGAAACCTGCCCACTTAAAAGTTCTTAGGAATTTGTTAGGTGTGTAGGTTCTAATTTCTTAGGTGTGTAGTCCGCCAACCCGCACTAGGCCCGTGTGGTGGACTAAGGCCTAAACCTCTCAGTTGTGGAGGAGGCCCATATCCAGCAGTGGGGCGTATATGGACTGATGATGATGATGATTTTTTTTCGCGTTTATATGTATTTACCCTGTGGCTACTTCAAATAAAAGCATTCATAACACATTTCAAAATTCATGAAAAGCGTATCGTTAATGATCCGGCTCGCTATAGTTTCAATCGAGTTTCGATAATTAATTTTGCAATGCCGTGTACGAATAACGTATTGTTGAATCGCGAATTGAATTCGTAAAGGCTACAATCGGATTGGAATCGCGAATGTTGTTTACTGTTTGCTTAATTAGCTACGTATTGTTGATTTATTTTATCGATTACTTTTTAGTTTAATCGATTTGAGTTTAGGTTATTCTATTTTATGGGCAAGGACGCAAACCACCTGATGTTAAGTGGTCAAGAACGCCCATGAACACCCACAGTACCAGATGAATTATCGGTGCGTTGCCGGCCTTTTAGGAAATATCTAGGCTCTTTTCTTGAAGGTCCCTAAGTCGTACCCATTTG
Organism: Hemaris fuciformis; assembly: GCA_907164795.1. NCBI lineage: Eukaryota > Metazoa > Arthropoda > Insecta > Lepidoptera > Sphingidae > Hemaris > Hemaris fuciformis. Next base: position 2,777,081 of record OU015440.1, on the reverse strand, counting down.
GAAATACCGCCGAGGAAAGCTGATTACATTAAGATGTTGTGCGAGGAAGTATATATTCGTTTTAAATATATCGTAAGGCTAGTTTAGTTAGAAGTTCGTTTAGTTGATGTATGGTCGATCTTTTATTTTCTTGCTAATTTTAGTAGATAAGTACAGGAGGTATGTTACGATGAATATTATTAAAGTGATTGCTACTGAGAATTTCCTGCGAAAGTCCAACGCTTTCGGGGCCAATGAGAGAGTCATAACTCAAACTCATAAACTCCTAAATACTTTCATAAAGTTAAATCGCCGAAGGCAGTACTAAAACAACTTTTGTTAGTCGAAAAATTGTTCCTATGAGACATAGACTTCGCAATATACATTATGTTATCATTCAAGGGCAATACTTTAATAAAAAGCGTTTACATTATCACTTTCTTAAAGTTTCGATGATTTTTGTCTCGACGTAAAAAACTTCTAAGCCCAAGGGCCTAGTGAGTTAGGAATTCTTATGCCGTTTTATATACTTCCCTAGCTACCCCTTAAGGTCACATTTGTGACGCTCTTCACAACTTGGAGTTGTAAAAGAAAAGTTATACTTGGTATTGAATTTTTATTCTGTCTGTATTCTTTGTGGGGGCTTTAGACGAAAATGAAACTTAAGACAAGTATAGATATTTTTAAAGATAATACTAAAATACTTTTTGCGGTGTTTTAGGCTTACGTCCTTTTACCGATGATGATAAGGATTGCCTCGTGGTCTCACGGCACAAGTATGTGCCGAGTATGGTCTAGGGTTTGATTCCCGGGTCGGACGAAGTGTTATTGGATTTTTCCATTAGGAAATTCTAAATAGCAGTACGGAGTCTGGAAATGTGCTCGAAAAAAGGAAATAGGCTCACCCCCTATTACGTAGGACTGATACTGGCGAAATGTGGGTGCAGAAATGCACCTCTGCCTACCCATTCAGTGAATGTCATGTATGTATGTACTCTAATTATAATTAGTACAAAACAAAAGCAAGAAAAAGTCCCACCACCATAAATAAATGCGCTTTACTTAGACTCCAATTTATCACTTTGCCGTCCTGTAAATAAAAAAAAATACTTAATCTAAGTATGTGCCGTGCGATCTAGAGGTCCTGGGTTCGATTCCCGGGTCGGGCAAAGTGTTATTAGGTTTTTCCATTAGGAAATTCTCAGTAGCAGCACGGAGTCTGGAAATGTGCCCGAAAAACGGCAATAGGCTCGCCCCCTATTACGTGGGACTGATACATACCTGGCGAAATGTGGGTACCGAAATGCATCTCTGCCTACCCCTTCAGGGAATACAGGCGTGAGCTTATGTGTAAAATTAGTATAGTATTTAACACAATTAAAAGTTTGAGTAATATAGTTTTTCTTTCTCGTGAAAACGTACTTAGCTTAGGAACATAAAGTTAACTGCGGTAATGTATACGATGCCAGACAATTTAATAAAAACTGCATTTATGAGCGTAGGAGGGTTGCAGTTAATGGAATTTCATCTCTTAGGGCAAGATTTCGAATTGAAGAGCATTGTTAGAATTGGACTGCCTCGTGGTCTTGCGTAACAAGTATATGCCGTGCGATCTAGAGGCCCCGCATTCGATTCCCGGATCGGGCAAAGTTTTATTGGGTTTTTCTATTCGGAAATTCCCAATAGCAGCATGAATGAACTGTTGGCCGAAAAATGGCAATAGGCTCGCCCCTATTACGTGAGACTGATACATGCAGGGCGAAATGTGGGTGCAGAAATTCACCTCTTCCTACCCCGCCGGGGAATACAGGCGTGAGGTTATGTGTGTTGGTAAAAATTTGCAAATTATGAATTGAAAAAAAAAAGGGTTCCACCTGCTACTAAACTTGGTTCTGTACGTTTTAGTCCCTAATTCATCATATAATCATATTTTTATTTTTATTTAATCTATTTTTAATAGCGTATGCTACTGATGGATAAGGGCAAGGATGAAAGGTTCTTATTGCATTTATATCTACCATCTTTAGTAAAACCTCTTAATCAACATTAACACACACCCAACGTTAGGAAATGTTATAAAATCTTAGTATTATTTCCTTATTTTGTTTGCTTTTTAGTTGTACCAGGTACCTTTTATAATTTGATGATGTTGTATGTAGGTTTCCTCACGATATTTTGCTTCACCGTTAAAGTACGTGATAATTCATTGTGAATACACAAAAGTTCCAAAAGTCAGAGGTGTGTGCCTGGGGCTTGAACCCACTACTTAAAACACGCATTAAAATAACAGTAAAACATCATGTAAATTGTTGCAATAAAATATTAACCTACAATCATACCTCATTACTGGTATCCACTTACACGTTAAATAAAAAATACTCAATTGTCTTCAGTATTTACAAAGAAACGAACAACGTTCGCGATTCCAAGAATTTGTCGTTCTTTCATTTTCGATGTCCATAAGTTTTCTCGTTAATTGCCTATTGTTCTACGCCTTTTTGATGAAGCCGCATTTGAATAGGACTTTTTATTTAATTTTTTATTCATTTGAATTTTCAAATGGTTCGCTATATTTAAATGTGATTGCAGAACGAAATTTTGTGTTTGATTAGGGAGCTTCCCTTGACAAAGTTTAAGAAATCAATTAAAGATAAGCTTTACAAAAAAGCATACTATAAAATTTCAGATTTTATTGAAGGTAATAAGCCCTGGGAGTAATGTAAATTGATCGGAGTTTTGTTTTGTTGCTATAGTTTGTATCGTTATGGTATTTACAATGTAAAATTTAAATAATGTAATTTAAAAAAAGACATTTATTACTATTAAAAAAAATGACATGTCGTGTTGCTAAGGGAGTTTCTTGCCGTTTCTTCTCCACAGCTATAACACGTTTCGAAGCGGCAATAGTTTAAAAAATATTAAAAAGTGTAAAATTGACGATTCAAAAGAACTTGTAGTAGTCTATTTGAATAAAGATAATTTGACTTGACTTGACTTGATGGGTACATAAGTTTATTTATGGCACGTGAATAGGATCCCTTTGTCCGGGTAATGATGATGAGAGAGCTGAGTAAGTTAGTCATTAGGTGAGGCCAAAGACGAGATAGCTTGAGATCGTAAGTACTTTGTCGAAATCCCTATGTTTTTTATGTAAATTGCCAGGATAATGTTTTAGCACTATTCATCATTCCCTTGCGCGGTATGTTTTATCCTTCCAAACATCCCTATCAGCCGTCATGTCTTTATTCACCTTTTTTTCTTTCATAAATCTTCTCTCACGCACTCTATCCATCTTTCCTTTGGCCTGCCTCTGCTTGTCTGTCCTTCAACTTTCATACTCATTACTTTTTTACCTACACATGATTCATACCTGCGCATAACATGCCCATACTATGACAGACGGTTTCCTTTCAGCTTATCTATCACAGGAACTACTGTTACCTAGTGGTATGTGTAGTCCAAGTATATTATTAACTGCAAAAACGCCTGCAATTATGTATCGTGACACGACGTGGCCTCTCACTACGGGCCTCATTAGACGGCTCAGAGTCACTCAACGAGCTATGGAGAGGGCTATGCTCGGGGTTCCCCTACGAGATCGAATCAGAAATGAGGAGATCCGTAGGAGAACTAAAGTAACCGACATAGCCCAGCGGATTAGCAAGTTGAAGTGGCAATGGGCCGGGTACATAGCGCGGAGAACTGATGGCCGATGGGGCCAAAAAGTTCTCGAGTGGAGGCCACGTACCGGAAAGCGCATCGTGGGACGTCCTCCGACAAGATGGTCGGACGACCTAGTAAAGGTCGCGGGACGTCGCTGGATGCAAGCTGCTTCCAACAGGTCCCTGTGGAAGTCATTAGGAGAGGCCTATGTCCAGCAGTGGACTTCCATTGGCTGATGGATGATGGATGGACACAGTTGACTTTGTCTCTATGGCAGATTTCAGATTTCATGTGCAGTCGCTCCTGAAGAAGATTCTTCATTGAAATACTTACTCACTCCTGCCTGAGCGCCCGAATTAGTAGGCAGAGGAACATTTTTGCAAACAAGCTTCGATAGCGTAAAAAGGCTAGATTATTTTTAGGGCACATTTTTCGACTTTGCTGTGCTGCTACTGAGAATTTCCTAATGGAAAAACTAGATCGACAGCCTCGCGATGCAGTTGGCTAGACACCAGCTTGTGAAACAAGAGGCAGGCTCGAGACAATATTGTGTGTTTGTGAGACCTAAAAGTCTCAAGTAGTTTTTAATACCCCCAACACAAGACTTGCATCTTAGTATGAGAGTTGTACCTCTGACACACAACAGCAGCAGTGGGACGTATATGGGCTGATGATGATGGTGATGTGAGGTTAGAACTATGTATGTGACGGTGGCGGTACTTCCATAGAAGCCCAAAAGCGTTTCACGTTAATTGTGCAATGTCTAGTTTATAATTGTTTATTGTGGGGTCAGGATATTTTCGTTTATATGTCAAATTGCTTATGTTTAATGAAAATTGAAAACTTAAAGATTATTATTAGTAATTTTGTAAGGTTAGCTGGGCTTTTGGGCTTCTATGGAAGTACCGCCACTGGTATGCCACTGGTATGGCACTTGCTCGTTCCGGGAGTCAACTCTCTTCAAGAACGCACGGATCGCTCATTTATGCTGCAGAGACCAACGAGTCAGCTAAAATATTCGAACGCTGGCAGCGAAAGAGGCCTCAAGTAAATTGAAAAATTGATTCCAAAGTCAAATAAGACAATTACAAAGTTCAATAACGGGGATTGGAATTTCGCAACCCTGGGATTACTGTTCGCTGTTATTTTTAACCAATTGGGAGACGAAATTGAATGGTTTAATTAATTGGCAATATATTCATAAAAGAATAACGGTATTGTCAGGAAGAATTTTTCAGAAACATAAAAGTAGGTGGGAGTGAATAGTCTAGAATAGTTTAGAATAGATACATAGCAGTCTAATGGAAAAACCCAATAACACTTTGCCCGACCCGGGAATCGAACCCAGGACCTCTAGATCGCACGGCACATACTTGTACCGCGAGACCACGAGGCAGTCTTCCATAGGAGCCTAAAAGCGTTACACGTTAATTGTGTAATGTCTACTTTATAATTGCTTATTGTGGGGTCTTTATTTAACGAATTGCTTTTGTTAAATAAAGATTTTAAGCTTAAAAAATATTATTCGGAATTTTGTAAGGCAAAATGGGCTTTTGGGCTTCTGTGGAAGTACCGCTACTGATACATACACACATATGCGGTGGTTTAATTGTGTTATGTCTAGTTTATAATTGTTTATTGTGGGGTCAGGATATTTTCGTTTATATGTCAAATTGCTTTTGTTTAATGAAAATTGAAAACTTAATGATTATTGTATGTATTTATTTACTTAGCTAGCTAGCACTTTGCTCGTTCTGGGAGTCAACTCTCTTCAAGAACGCACGGATCGCTCATTTATGCTGCAGAGACCAACGAGTCAGCTAAAATACTCAAACGCTGGCAGCGAAAGAGGCCTCAAGTAAATTGAAAAATTGATTCCAAAGTTAAATAAGACAATTACAAAGTTCAATAACGGGGATTGGAATTTCGCAACCCTGGGATTACTGTTCGCTGTTATTTTTAACCAATTGGGAGACGAAATTGAATGGTTTAATTAATTGGCAATATTATATTCATAAAAGAATAACGGTATTGACAGGAAGAATTTTCCAGAAACATAAAAGTAGGTTGGAGTGAATAGTCTAGAATAGTTTAGAATAGATACTATACATACCAGTGGCGGTACTTCCATAGGAGCCTAAAAGCGTTACACGTTAATTGTGTAATGTCTACTTTATAATTGCTTATTGTGGGGTATTTATTTAACGAATTGCTTTTGTTAATTAAAGATTTTAAGCTTAAAAAATATTATTCGGAATTTTGAAAGGCAAACTGGGCTTTTGGGCTTCTGTGGAAGTACCGCTACTGATACATACACACATATGCGGTGGTTGAATTGTGTCTAGTTTATAATTGTTGATTGTGGGGTCAGGATACTCTCATTTATATGTCAAATCGCTGGTGTTAAATAAATATTTAAAGCTTAAAGATTATTATTATTAATGTTGTAAGGCAAGGTGGGCTTTTAGGCTTCAATGGATGTACCGCCACTGGTATGGTATACATATATAACCTCATTCCTGTGTTCCCCGAAGATGTAGGCGAAGTATAAGTATTTTCGCACCCACAATTCGCCAGGTGTGTATTATTCCCTTCATCCTATCGTCGTTTTTCGGGCACATTTCCAGACTTCCTGCTGCTATTGAAAATTTCCTAATGAAAAAACCCAATATCACTTAACCTGTGCTGGGAATCGAACCCAGGACCGCACGGCGCATAGTTGTGCTGCGAGGTCACGAGGCGGTATTAATGCTTTACTTCATAGAAATTATGTATAAATAGTGTTTAGTAGAAGTGCATATGCTTTATTAAAATATAGAATAAATTCAGTCAGGTATATGTGGTCCGAAGCGAATGTCAACTTTATGTTAAATACACGCCGTCCGACGCAATAGCACACTGAATACTACAGGAGAATATAAAGAAGGCGGTATAGTAAGTTCCATAAACTCTCTTTTTTTTACTTATTAAGTCATGAAACATGTGATTTTTAGCAGCCGTAACATTCTCGTGTTTCCATAGTATTTTATGGCCTACAATTGGAAGTAGGTATTTGGTTTTTATACTTCTTTTTATTATGTTTCAGAATTTGAGAGGTTTTCTCTACAACTTTCCATTATAAATTTAAAAAAATAGTAACGACATTTAGAGAAATAAAAGTATTAAACAACGATGGCGCATTTTCCCTAACATTTAGTTTTAGCCAAAATAATAAGATCTTATAGTAACTATAGATGTTTTTCTATTTTAAATTTTGGACTTAGGCTACTTTTAGGTAGGATTTCCTTCAAATTGTATTAAGATGCTTCTTTATCCTAACCTGCAAAAATACTAATCAGAAAATATATAAAGAAGAGAAGTTGACAATAAATAGCTATCCACTTCCCTCCACAGCTATGCGGGAGACAAAATATGGGACCAACGTGACCGCTTTCATGTTTATTAAGTCTCGCAGTGTTTCATGCGAATAAAGTAATATTTGCCTTGATTTCTTTATACAAATCGCTTAAAAGTACACCACTGCATACAGAAGCGGTAAATTCCCATACAAACTCGTTTGCATATCCGACTTGTTTCGGTTTAATCCGGTGAAATCCGGTATTTACCGGACGCGCGCATGTTGCGCGTTTTTTGCGAACGCCGGAGCGGGCATTACATAAGCATATATTTTTATTATTCGACAAATAAACGTAAAGGAATACACGGTTGTTTGTATATTTTGAATAAATACTACAAATTGCAGCTTTAAAATGTTTCGCGATATTTTGGACGCTGCGCATTTGTTGGGATACGAATTTAAGAAAAAAATATGGCATACATACATACATAAACTCACGCCTGTATTCCCCAAAACTTTGCCCGATCCGGGAATCGAACCCGGGGCCTAGATCGCACGGCATATACTTGTTACGCAAGACCACGAGGCAGTCCAATTCTTACAATGCTCTTCAATTCGAAATCTTGCCCTAAGAGATGAAATTCCATTAACTGCAACCCTCCTACGCTCATAAATGCAGTTTCTATTAAATTGTCTGGCATCGTATACATTACCGCATTAACTTCATGTTCCCAAGCTAAGTACGTTTTCACGAGAAAGAAAATATATTACTCAAACTTTTAATTGTGTTAAATACTATACTAATTTTACACATAATCTCACGCCTGTATTCCCCAAAGGGGTAGGCAGAGGTGCATTTCTGCACCCACATTTCGCCAAGTATGTATCAGTCCCACGTAATAGGGGGCGAGCCTATTGCCGTTTTTCGGGCACAATTCCAGACTTCGTGCTGCTACTGAGAATTTTCCTAATGGACATACCCAATAACACGTTGCCCGACCCGGGAATCGAACCCAGGACCTCTAGATCGCACGGCACATACTTGTGCCGCGAGACCACGAGGCAACAACGAAAAAATATGGTTTATTATTTTTTCTAGGGTTTACGTAACTATATTAAGTGTTGATGCGACTGAGCGTTGCTCTTCAGCTTTCTTCGTGGATAATGCGCATGCTTTCGCGTAGTTAAAGAAGTTTGTGGTTTTTCCGAAACTATACGTTATCTTGTCATGAATACATAATTATATACAAGTATGTGCCATGCGATTCTGGTTTCTACAACTGAAAGGGCCTTAGTCTCCTCGCTGGCCTAGTGCGGGTTAGCAGTGAACAGACACGAGTAGAAGCAGTGATGGCCTCGAGGTTTAGGCGCGTGGTCGAGAATTTCGACGGTCGCAGGTTCAAACCCCAGGCACACACCTCTGACTTTTCGAGGTTATGTGTGTATTCACAAATAATTATCACTTGCTTTAACGGTGAAGGAAAACATCGTGATGAAACCGGCACACCTAAAGTTCGTAGGAATTTCTTAGGTGTGTAGTCCGCCAACCCGCACTAGGCCAGCGTGGTGGACTAAGGCCTAAACCCTCTCAGTTGTAGAGGAGGCCCGTGCCCAGCAGTGGGACGTATATGGGTTGATGATGAGACACGAGTTAATATATTAAAGTAATAGCTTTTTCAATGTAGTTTTGAGATTGGCATTGCCCATGGTTTTATCGAGCCCGAAATAACATTTTACGAGTAAAGTGGCAGCTCGGAGCGATACCTTGACGTGTATTTAAGCCGGTAGTTTGTCTATATCCAGAAATGGAAGCGGAAATATATCGCCAACATGATATTTTCATTTTCGTTTAAGTTCCAACAAGACTTGGTGTTCGCTGAAAATGTTTGCTCAAGTCTAAAGAAGGATCTTATAATAGATCGAACGGGTTTGACTTTAGTTCTCCACATCTGTATAAAGAGATGATTTACAGTGAGTGCTTCGATCATGCAGCATGCTGTGGTATATGCGCAGTGCAATTGCAAGGTCTCGGGTTCCAATTCCAAGCTATTAATAACAGCATGGAGTCTGGAAATGTCTTGTAAAATGGCAATAGGTTCGTTCGCTATTACGTAGGTTTTAAAAACTTACCTGTTATTTATATATCGGTAGATACACACAAGTCTACTTTCCGTTCCATATGTGCCTTTATCATTAAATTACATACATACACATAAATTCGAAAAGTTGAGAGCCGAGGCCCATAAAATTAATTCTAGGATTCGAATCCACAACTATTTATTATCGTAGCATAAGCAGGCTAAGTCATCAGAAGCACTTTTATTCTTCTAATACTTCTGAACATCTATAGTATAAAGATATCGCTTATCTACCTGAGAAGGTAATCTTTCTAATGGGTGACGTAAGCGTAATGACGTCACAAGTTAGGCTCACACGGAAACATTTCAGTTGATCCCCCATTTCTTATTAGGGGATGAAAAATGGCGGCAAGAGGGAAACTCCACCCTAAAGCCTTAAGTAATATGTAATATGAGCGAGCTTTTTGCTATGTTGAGTTAATTTTCCTTAGTTTTATGACTTAATTTAGCTTCATAGAAAAAGGTTTTAGCGAGCATATGAAATTTAAAATAACAATGATAGACATGATAGTTTTGATGGCCTGGAGAATCAGGCACTTGGTGAGGTGTAAGCTCTCTCAGTAGAGAAGGCCGGTGCCCAGCAGTGGGACATATATTGACTGATTTCCACCTTTAGTTCCGAAAGATAGATGGAGGATATTTCTAAACCCACGTTTCGTCAACTTAGGTCCCATGTTATCACCATAATCATCATCAGCCCATATACGTCCCACTGCTGGGCACGGGCCTCCTCTACAATTGAGAGGGTTAAGGCTTTAGTCCACCACGCTGGCCTAGTGCGTGTTGGCGGACTATACGCCTAAGAAGTTTCTAAGAACTTTTAAATGTGCAGGTTTCATCACGATGTTTTCCTTCACCGTTAAATTACGTGATAATTCTTTGTGAATACACACATAACTTCGTAAAGTCAGAGGTGTATGGTTGGGGTCTGAACCTGCGATCGGCGAGATTCTCGACCGCGTGTCTAAACCTCGAGGCCATCACGACTTAATTATAGTACCTGTTTTTAAATTATTATGGCAGAATGTTACTGATAATACAATACTCTTTTAGGAATTTTATATTTGTCTGCTTACAACTCCAGAGTTTATGGCTATCCATCCAACCGTCCCGTATTTAGTAGCGTACAGAAAATTGTGAACCATTAAACTTTGCTTCCTGTTTCAGTTACCCAACAATCAGAAGCCCTTAAAATTACTCCAGCACACAGCTGTTCTAAAACACAATCACACAACGGAAACTTAATTGCGCCCAATAATCCCGTTCAAACAGACATACAAAAACATCGCCGGCACGCGTTGTAAACGAAAAACAAGCGCAAACCCGATATAGACCGGAGTTTACTCAACCCGAATGGACGTACGAAACCCGAGTTGAATACGAATGTTCGACAAATGCAATTGTGAATTTTAAATGCACAGAAACATTGCCAAATGTTTACGCTGCTGCCGTGAGGTGGCTTAGCGTGGCTATAAAAGAGTGTAGTGACTTTATGACAGTGCGAAGTGGTTCGAAGTTGAACCGATATCTCTGGGAATGCCGAATATGCTTTGTTTGTTGTTGGGTGTAGAATTTTAGAAGGACATTATTAACTCCCCTTACTTGCTTTATGTCTTTTCTCTTTCTTTTTTTTTCACCATCCCACCATACACCCGCCACTGTAACTTCTGTGCTCCAGGATTAACAGCGGCACGCACAGTATCGACGCCGAGCAATGAAGCTCAGCGAATCTCAGGAGACCTAATTTGTCATAATCCCGCAACGAAAGAAGAAAGAAGTTAAGGTAAAGGAGGAGTTGGAAAACAAGGTAAGGTTCACTTCCCTACATAGCAAAGCGGGTTCCTCTTTCTTTATTAAGGGTTGTCAGGCTATCTGCTTCAAGCGCTAAAAGTCGCTTTTGCGGTGGGTTTCTCCCGCCCCTCTCCCGCAGATTAGATCGCTACAACCTCTCCTATAGCCCCATGGCGCAGTTGGCTAGACACCGGCTAATGAAACGAGAGACTGCGGGTTCGATCCCCGCACCGAGACAAATGTTTGTGTGATCCACAAATATTTGTGAGACCGAAGTCTCGTAGTTTTTGACACTCACGACACAAGACTTGTATCTTAGTGTGGGGTCAAAACTACATGTGTGACTGTTGGGTGTATTTAATAATTTATTCTGGCATCGCTTCAATGGAAAATATTTCAGTACAACATCTGACAGTTCGTAATTGCCAGCAAAAAACTTATTTATAAAAGAGGCCATAATGTGAAATAGCAAAAATAAACTTGAATTAAGTCAGCAGAACCATTTACAGCGTTATAAAGAGAAGTTACTTTGTTAGTTTAAAACTTTATGGACTGCGCGACTTAATTTCAAATTGGATTTTGCGTCAAAGCAAACTTTTTTCACCTCCGTAATAAGCGGGAATGTCAAAGGTGCTGTCTGTTTATTATTTATGTTTAGATATTTTATTTTAATACATTTTTATGTTACAATGTTTGTAGACACTGTGTGTTTAAATTAAGTTTTCATCATCATCATCTGATGATGACATCAGCCCAAATACGTCCCACTGCTGGGCACGGGCCTCCTGTACAACTGAGAAGGGTTTAGGCCTTAGTCCACCACGCTGGCCTAATGCGGGTTGGCGGACTACACACCTAAGAAATTCCTAACAAATTTTTAGGTGTGCAGGTTTTATCACGATGTTTTCCTTCACCGTTCAATTAAGTTTTAGCAAAGCAAAATAAATTCGGCTAAATGGTTCTAGAAGAGTGGGTATGGCAGTGAAGAGAGGGTAAGAGATTATGGCAGGGTGAAGTAAAGAGGAAAAATACACGTACAACGTACAACCTTTTTCACCGAAAGATAAAGGTACTATATACTCATTTTTGCTTCTTGTAATTCTTCAAGCTTCGTCATCAGCCGACATACGTCCAACCGTTGAGCACGGGCCTCTTCTACAACTGAGAGGCATTAGGCCTTAGTCCACCACGCTGGCCTAGTGCGGGTTGGCGGACTACACACCCAAGAAATTCCTGAGAACCTTCAGGTGTGCAGCTTTCATGACGATGTTTTCCTTCATCGTTAAAGTACGTGATAATTCTTTGTGAATACACACATAACTTCGAAAGTCAAAGGTGTGTGCGTGGGGTTTGAACCCGCGACCGTCGAGATTCTCGACCGCGTGCCTAAACCTCAAGGCTATCACGACTTCCTAATGCCTTCTCTTAATGAAGCTAAATGATCGTTTGTTTATCACGTAGGCAATAATATATCACTTATGACACGTCAATACATGATAAAAGAAAATGAAACTGGTGTAAAATAAACTAGTAAATATATAGGTATATATTTTTTAAACTATGTATCTTTATTTTATTTTTATTTTTGTTCGAAAAAAGTCCTATTTAAATAAATAATAAATACACCCAACAGTCACATACATATGTAGTTCTGATCCCACACTAAGATACAAGTCTTGTGTCGTGGGTATCAGAAACTACGAGAGACTTTTTTGGTCTCACATACACCCAGACCCGAAACAAATATTTGTGGATCACACAAACATTTGTCTCGGTGCGGGGATTGAACCCGCGGCCTCTCGTTTCGCAAGCTGGTGTCTAGCCAACTGCGCCACGGGGCTGTCAAAATTATATTATATTATATTTAAAATTATATTATAAGAAGTATAAATGGACCATAAGATTTTCCTTATGGATGGTGTTTGGCTGATATCGTATCTATCTATCACACACATCAAATGACAAGAGATTAAAAAAACCAAAGTAAATAATGCCGACCCTCTATATAAGTCAGAGCAGCGCTCACTAAAATATTGTCAGTACATAAAAAGTAAATTAATTTTATAACTTTTGCAGCACCAAACCGCAGCTGCTGGTTGGGTTACATTATTTCGCGTGGCGACCGCAACTGTTGCGGTATGGCCCGCTGTTTGTACTCCATCGGAAATCGCAACAACGGACTCAATTATTTCATATTATTTGTAAATTTGAATTCTTTTATTCGAATATTATTTCTGAGTGTTTGCTTCTGTTCTTACTTTTCTTTTAAGCCCCGTGGCGCAGTTGGCTAGACAACAGCCTGCGAAACGAGAGGTGCGATCTAGAGGTCTCGGGTTCTATGCCCTGATCAGGCAAAGTGTTATACGGTTTTTCTATTAAAAAAATCTTAGTAGCAACACGGAGTCTGGAAATGTGCCCGAAAAATGGCAATAGGCCCGCCCCTCATTACGTAGAACTTATATATACTGGGCGAATTGTAGGTGTAGAAATGCACCTCTGTCTACCCCTTCGGAAAATACAGGCGTGAGGTTATGTACCTATATGTGTAATAAGAAACCTATTTCAGTTTACCAGGCGTCTTTCCTTGCTACTGAGATCACTACTAGTAATGGCCTCGAGGTTTAGGCGCGCGGTCGATAGTCTCAGCGGTCGCAGGTTCAAACCTCAAGCACACACCTCTGACTTTTAGAAGTTATGTGTGTATTCACAATGAATTATCACGTATTTTAACGGCGAAACAAAACGTCGTGAGGAAACCTGCACACCTAAAAGTTCTTAGGAATTTCTTAGGTGTGACCGACAACCCGTACTACGCCAGCGTAGTGGACCTTAGCCTGAACCCTCTCAGCTCTAGAGAAAGCCAGTGCCCAGCAGTGGGACGTATAAGGGCCGATGATGCTACTGGGAATTTTAGAACTGAAAAAGTTATTCCGCGCTAACAACGAAACGTCACAAATGATTGACACATGAGCTATAATCACACAATTATATAAATCAAAGCATTGCGACCTCCAGAGGGTCGAGCACAACAACTAAATGAGTTTCTGACGAGGGTATAGCATGTGTTTAATGGCCCACCATAAAACTACCCTTGGTTGTTAGCATTTGATACTTTTGATGACGTGATGGAAAATTGGGGTTGTTTTCGGCTGGACTGCCTTTCATTAATATTTCGTGGCGTTTTGTAAGATTTTAATGTCACCAGGGGTTTGTTTTGATGTTATACAGGCTGTATTCTTACCGTGATCGAAAACTAAGGCAGATAATAGATGCGGTGATTGCCAACACCGTAACATTTAAAAAAAACCCGACAAAAAATAAAAAACGTTTTCTTTACAACCACATCCATTTAATATCATATGATTGTTAGGAAAACGTCAAAATTGTTATCTTTTGTCGGGATTTTTTTTTAACGCCAATGGGTTTGTAATCACCGTCGCTATCACCTGCCTTAGTTTCCGATCACGGTCTGAATACATCCTATATATATTGAATGCCCCGTGGTCTCGCAGCACAAGTGTGTGTGTGAGATAAGTGTTCGAGTGCCGGGTGGGGTATTGGAGTTTTCCGTCACAAAAACCGAATGGCCAGAAATTCATGTTTACCTTCGGTAACGTGAGAGGGTGTACATACATATGTTTGTATTTTTTCTAACCCTACATTAAGATACGAGTCTTGTGTCGTGGGTGTCAGGAACTACGAGAGACTTTTCGGTCTCACAAACACCCAGACCCGAAACAAATATTTTTGAATAACACAAACATTTGTTTCAGTGCGGGAATCAAACCCGCGGCCTCTCGTTTCGCAAGCTGGTGTCTAGCCAACTGCGCCACGGGGCTGTCAATTGAATATGTATGTTGGTTTATTCTGTTGTATCTATACAGGTTGTTACAAAACTACTCGTAAAGCCGAAAGAAGGTTAAATGGGGCCTTATAAATAGTACATTCACAATATACTCGCAACGAAATATTGGCATTCTAATAGTTTGGGTTGAAACAACGATCTTGTAGTCTGCATAGAGGTATCAAATTGCTATACTCATAGCAACATCTCACGAAACTGTAAATCCCTTTCCCCAGGCATATCCTCTTAAAAACGGACAGAACAAGTAAGTTTTTTATATTGTTAAGATAAATTAACAACAAGTTCATGATAGTAAGCAAGATGCTGTCTACAAAGTCTTATCTCACAACACTCGGTACACCTATGCCGGCCAACTGAGATTCTTCTCAAGGCTACGCTTAAGGACCCAAGACAATAGGAAGAAGGGAACATGTGTGCTGTAAATGATAAAGATAGAGTAAAAGATATATCATGCCTTTCGGAGAGACGTGAAGACGGTATTACGGACAAACAAGCTCACTCCTCCACGGGAGACTTACCTCCATTTGATCCATCCATAATTATTACTAATGTGGTAGTACCATCAAGCGACCGCGTACGCCCTGCGTCCAGTTACGCGGCGAAGCGCGGTCCCCCGCTTCCATCAGTCCACTCGCGAGGACGAATCCAACGATCACCGACACCGTATTTACGGGTCGCATAGATCCCCACAACAGATGGGCCCAGGCCCAGGTTCTTATATCTACCACAGGCCCTCTTTCAGCAGAGGCACTCTGTGAGTGACGTCTCTAAAGGTAGTACCATCAGGCTGATGTGCCTTCCTACTTGCATATGAAGTGTATCGGAGTGCTCTGTGTCTGCGCTTATATAATACTTTACGCACCTCCTCTTAACTAATACCGTACCCGACACCTTGTCAATAGCAATACCGTACTCATTAAAATTAATCAAATCAGTAACTTAGTAAATTTAACGTTAGTCCATTTTATTACCTTAATGAGGGTAGTGAATTTTTTCAATTGTATTAAAATATTTTGGTCACTCGGACATGCCAATACGGTTATTTTGCCGTACATTTTTTTTGTCAACAACGGCACGCACAGTATTGGCGCTGAGCACAGAAGCTCAGCGAATATAAGGGAACCTAATTTGTCATGATCCTGCAACGAAATTAATCAAAAATAATATACAGGGTAGTTGGAAAACAAAGAGTTGTCCGACATCCCAGTATCGTTATTTTGCCGTACATTTATAATATCAAATTTAGCTTTATCTTTTATTTATATCTCTACTACGTCATTATCCGGGCGGGCCAAAAGCTAAAATCCTGCCTTATCCGAGGCGCTTAAACGTGTCTTATACGCGTTAAATTTGAGAAATAATTAACAGCACCCTTATAAGCAATTTTGTAATCCGATGTAAGTAATAAAATATATTACATTACCAGAAAACACACGTACGAGCTTCGAAGATTACTTCACTCTTAGAATTTGGCGTGGCATAAGGCACCAGCGTTAGCGTTACTTAATAAATTTCAATAGATTCACATAACCTCTCAAAGTTAGAGGAGGCCCGTGCTCAGCAGTGGGACGTATATCGGCTGATGATGATTATGATGATGATAACAGCTTGTTATGCTGGTTGTAGAACTTGACATTTTTAAGAAATTCCTCTTAGATGTGTAAGCTTCTCAATTTTTCCTTTACCGCCAAAGAGCGTGATAATACATTGTGAATGCGTAACTTTGGAGAGCCTAGATTTAAACCCGCGACAGCGGAGACTTTATTTCGCACTCTTGCCTAATACTTAAGGCAGTAACGACGTAACAGCTTAAAAAGTAGCATGTAATTAATATACCCTTTTAATTGAGATCGATTTGTCCACTTAAATATTTGTTAATAAACACTTATTTACTGCTTTCAAAGCTGTATGAATATAAATTACATTGTATTAATTAAAATGAAATAAATTTAAATCTGGTATGAATGATAATTACATCGTACATAAAGTCCGCCATTTTAATTGGCTTAAAATATGAGAATTGCTGTATATTTGACTTATTGGAAATAAATGTAAAACTGAGTAATAAATTTAATATAATTTATGAATACTTTGAGTGTGAGTTATTTGCGCATAGCGGAAGAGTCAGATTTATCATTAGAGATTGACATCAATTATATGCAAAGGTATATAACTATATATTAGGTATAGTACTCATTGTAAATTAGGTTGTCTGGAAGAGATCACAGTCAGTGCTAAGACCGCCTATTGTCACTTAGTCTTAGGACTACTACTAGGATTTTTTTTTTATTTTTTTTTTCATTTTGTGTTGTATGTCCACGGTGTACAATAAAGTATACATTAAAAAATAAATAAAATAAAACAGTCACTGTCATAGCTCATTAGAGGTGTCTCTGGTTGCTTGATACTCCATATAGAAAAAAATATAGTAATTAAAAACCAACCCAAACACTATAAAAACTATTTTTACACTTTTTTACTGTTTGAATTTCAAGATCATCAGAGGATGTACATATTACAATTTAGTAACATAATGAACAACGCTTACCGTTCAAGACTTGGCCCAAAAAATAAAATGTTCTCGCGAACGCGTTAATTTCCAACGCCATTAATTGAAAGAATCCTTAGAAACGGATCCACTATTATGTATTAAAGAAAACGCCCCGCTAGATTTTATAAGAGTGGAAAATTTTGTCTTATTTTTTTTATAAGTTGAGTACTGTAGCGAGTGCCGTGGTAGTAGTCGATTGATCGGGTGTCCGATATGGATAGCCGGGTCGTCGAAGGAATCAGAAGGGAATGAGCGAAAGATGAAGCGATAGATGTACACAGAAACTAAGAAGCGAGCGTAATATAAAAGGCGTAGCACACTAAATGATATGCGTCTGGCGTCTCAAACGAGTTGGAGCTGACTGGCGATCGCATCGACTGCACTGGTCGTCGCCGCGGCCCGAAACTGGTTTGACCGCTTTTGCCGGGGCTCGCTATGCATATACAAGATATTAATTACGATCAGCCGGTCCATCTGTTTGTGTATATAATATTAATTTTATTTATTTATTTTTGTTATATTTTATTTGTATGTGTATATGTATATATGTATGCGTGTTCTGTGTGTGTGTGCGTGTGTATGTGTGTGTGTATGTTTGTTGGTTTGCGTGTTATAAGTGGAGGAATCTCCACAGTACCTAATTATTTTGGTTTAAGCGTGTTTTCTGTTCATAAGAAATAGAAGTAGTGATGGCCTCGAGGTTTAGGCGCGCAGTCAAGAATCTCAGTAGTCGCTGTTTCAAACCACAGGCACAAAGCAACAGCAAAACACCTGTGACTTTTCGAAGTTATACACATTGAATTACCACGTCCCTTTACGGTGAAGGAAAACACTGTGAGGAATCCTGCACACCCAAAAGATCTTAGGAATTTCTTAGGTGTGTAGTCCGCTAATCTGCACTAGGCCAGCGTTGTGGACTAAGGCTTAAACCCTATCAGTTGTAGAGGAGACCCGTGCCCAACTATTGGACATATACAAGAAATAGGAAATATATAGAAAGAGTAAATATAGCAAAGAGTAAAGAGTTGAAAGTAGTTATGGAATAAATAGCCATTCCTCGCGTTCCCTCCTTAGAGTCCTCCTTACAGTTGTGGGTCTGTTAAACTTAGCGGAAATTGGGACTCTCGCCACGTGACGTTCTATTATACGTCAGCATAAAAAAGCAGACCTTGATCAAAATGGTACATGAGTTCATCATATTTCATCACGCCAATCTACTGACAAGACTGTTATATCATAAACTGGTATGCAGGCCGACAACCGTTCACTTTTGTTCTAATTTACCGAAAATGATTGATGTAAATTGCGAAATTTAATTACGTCTGACTGAACGGCTATAACACGCCGCGTAGACAGCTCATGTGGTGCTAATGTGAGCGATTTATGAGCATTTCATGATAGGCCGCGTGGTGGTTGCTTTTGTCTGTATTCATAGCTATATATGTATGTTAAGTAGTTATGCTACTAATGTTTCATGTCCGAATATTTTTATAGATTTAGTGGGACATTTGGTTGAAGACCTGGTTCTGATTTCTGCATGATTTCGTAAAGACATACAGGTTTGCGTGATCGACACATAATACGAACGCACATATATGAGAAATCGGTAAATACTAAATTGTTAATACCTTAATGTTTAATCAGAACAAAGTTGGATGCAATTATATGCATACATACATACATACATACATATCCTCACGCCTATATTCCCCGAAGGGGTAGGCAGAGATGCATTTCTGCACCCACATTTCTTCAGGTATGTATCAGTCCTACGTAATAGAGGCAAGCCTATTGCCGTTTTTCGGGCACAATTCCAGACTCCGTGCTGCTACTGAGAATTTCCTAATGAAAAAACCCAATAACACTTTGCCCGACCCGGGAATCGAACCCAGGACCTCTAGATCGCACGGCACATACTTGTGCCGCGAGACCACGTGGCAACAACGAAAAAATATGGTTTATTATTTTTTCTAGGGTTTACGTAACTATATTAAGTGTTGATGCGACTGAGCGTTGCTCTTCAGCTTTGTTCGTGGATAATGCGCATGCTTTCGCGTGGTTAAAGAAGTTTGCAATTATATGCAACAGTATTTTAATAGAAGGGCTGATTTAGCTGAAATTTAGCCTTTTACGCAAATTGACTAAGAAAAACACTGCTCTTTTATGCCGAGAACCAACACTCCAGCGTGTAAGGAAACCGTTTTTATAAATTAAAGCGATAAAGCCGCTTGCACTGACACCGCGCAAACTCGCGCCAAATCTGCGCAGCACCAATTAGTGGGACTTAACGCTAATCCGAACGGAACAAGCTGAAAATAACTACAACACCATGTGAATAAGCAAACACCCCGTGCGAGGATTAGTCAGCGTTCCCGTATTTATTTTAATTAGCGCTTAAATCGCTTATTTGTTCTTCTTAAGGGATTAGACGCTGTTGCTGCGAATACTTCTATTTCAGATAATCCAAGATATCGGCAATTTGTTAATAGTTAATTAAGTTTGTAAAGGTCTTAACGAACGACTTTGATCTAGGTTTTGTTAATTGATTAAGTCTGACTAATCGCCTAACTGAAAATGAGTTGCGAATATTCTACAAATACTCGTAAACGTGTGTAGACGTATTCTATGTATCAAATAGGACATTCGAAACAAATATAATATGTATGTATAGTATGTATGTAAATATAAAATATACATACCTATATGTACATACATAGCTATGTAATCGATGATTGTCTTGACAATTTTGGACTTTCCAGGATCTATCCCTTTTTATTACCTGGATGATAAAAATAATAATAATTAACATATTATTATTGCGAGGATCTGTAAGCCACAACGAAAATTTTGCAAACACAAAATTTGAATAATTTTGCAAGTACAAAAATCTGAAACTATAACTTATATTCCATTTACATGAAAGCAGTTTTCCGAGCTATAAAATTATGGCGAGCCACTCGAATACTTTGAAGTCTAAACTGCCGGCTGACCTAAAATTTAATTTACCGCCCGGAATCCACCGTTTAGCCATATCTTGGAATCCTCATGATTTACTTGAAGGAGCTGAAATTCTGCCAACTGGCTTTTATCTGGGGGATGCGTGAGTTCCATAGCCTTTATAAATTATTTTATTGATATTCAAATTGTAATTTATTGAGCCATGAAGCAGGTCGTATGGGGATTTCTAATCTGGTTATTTGATATTGTTCGCATTTTCGTGAAGTTTTTAAGCTTACTGGCATAATTGAGTCGTTTGGCGAGTGGGAGTCGTCCTTGGCTGGTTGTCTGAATGGTACTGCGATTATTCAAATTCCGGGATCTAGGAGTTATTTATTTCAATGAAGGCCCAAACATTTGTAATTTTGTGATTTTTGATTTATGAACATAACTCAATGCTTTAATTACAAAACCTTAATGTTATGTGGATGTATGAACAGATAAAATACATATACTTTATCTTTAGTGTTTAGTGAGTTGTATCATATGGTGGTCTTGTAGCGATATTTGGACAAGTGTTTTGAGAGCCTGAAATTTGAATAACTTAGAATAAGGCATTTACATTGAGAAATTTCGTATACATTCATTGTAAATTGAAGAAAAATGAGGGTGGACATACATTTTTGAGACTGAAAAACAAGCCTGAATCTTACTGGGAAAGTCGACGTATTGGCACTTGACAACAGACTGCGATCAACAGTTGAAACTTTAATGTTGTCATCGTCAGCCCATATACAGACAGCCCCGTGGCGCAGTTAGCTAGACACCAGCTTGCGAAACGAGAGGCCGCGGGTTCGATCCCCGCACCGAGACAAATGTTTGTGTGATCCACAAATGTTTGTTTCGGGTCTGGATGTTTATGAGACCGAAAAGTCTCTCGTAGTTTCTGATACCCACGACACTAGACTCGTATCTTAATGTGGGGTCAGAACTATGTATGTGACTGTTGGGTATATTTATTTATTATTATTTTATATACGTCCCACGGCTGAGCTTCCTCTACAACTGAGAGGATTTAGGCATCAGTCCTTATTATCCTCACTTTTATTATCTTCATTTTTATATCGGCTTATTGCAAACCCTAATAGCAATGGAACAATGAAAAGCCAATAAAGTAAATTCAATCACTCTGTAAATTACTACAACTTCCCCTAAACGTTTGACTGACAAGAGTGGCATAAAACATTCTTTATTAGTTAGAGATAAGCGATAAGGTGTAGAGAATTTACTGCGCATTTCAGCCCATGAATATTCAACACAAAGTGAACACCTGGAATACGACGGAAGCGTTTACAGCAAGCGTTTATATGCGCGTTTACGAGCACCGTTGCTATGTTTAGAGCATTTTTTACGAGCGGACGGTATTGTCTGACGGTGGGATAAGTTGCACGCTTTGGAGGGGTGTAAGATTTTTGTACGACAACATGACAGTGATGATCACGCGCTTGCAACGGAAAATTAAGTGGCGAAGAGTTCCAAGTAATGTATAATGGTGGTTGGGCTACCTCCGTGTTGTAATTGGCTAGACAGCAACTTGTAAAACGAGAGTCCCTACGTTCTATATTTCAATGAGACAAAATGGTTACAGTTTATTTTTGTGTGATTCATCGTTTGTAATTTTTTATTAATTTCATGATAAATATTGGCCTATGTGATAAAGATAACCCCGTCGGGCAAAATGCTATCGGGGATTTCTGTCCGGAAATTCAAAATAAGATGGAGCCTGCGAGTGCCTTGGGTATGCGGTAACAGCCTCGTCCTAATTTTTTTGAAAGTGGACTTCAAAAGTTTACATCTGATCTATAACTTAGAGATTACCATTATGCATACGAGTTTCATTTCATTTCAGTACACACACAACCAGGCCCATAAACTTATTCATGCACCTTCCTAGATTGAAGTGTTTATAAAACTTTTATTAAATCCGTATTTTTATGAGTTTATAGAATCCAACATTGTTTTGTAACAGCCACGAATAAAATTGAACGCAGACACAAGCCAATCTTTTTCCACGCTGTCGCCCATCCCTTTTATCCTAGACAGGTGCCTTGAGTCATTATAACGCCGCTGGATCAGCAACATTAAATGTGAAGCTGCAGTAAATTCCCGCTGATTGTTTCTTGTATTTATTCCTTTACCTTTCACCGACTCACCTTTTTAATACCATGAATACGAAACGAGTGGCTTTATGTTTTATTGACGGGGACTGTATTGACGCGGCACGTCGCACGCTAACTTGTACCGGTTTTATGAGGCGTATCTAAAATACATTTATAAAACGCATTTATGACAGGCGTAAAGTGTAAAGAAGGCCAGCATCTAGTGGTGGATGTATCATCAACAGCCTTTATCACGTCCACTGATGGACATAGGCCTCTCTTATGGCACACTAATAGTGTAGGACGCCCTCTGGCTAGGTGGGGTGACGATAACCGCAAGGTGGCTGGCAGCGGTTGGATGAGGAGAGCCGAAGATCAGGCCTAGTAGATATATATTGCATGTATATTTTTATAAAAGGGTACGCATATCAGCCTTCTTGGTCTTACGAAGTATGTGCCATGCGATTTAAAGATAAGACGTTCAAGGGGAGCTTAGTGCTAAAGGAATTATAGATCAGATAATATTACATACATACATACATAAACTCACGCCTGTCTCCCGTTAGGGTAGGCAGAGACTATAGAGCGCCAAATGCCACGGTCCAAACACACCACTTTCGCTTCCTCCACTGACATTATCCTCTTCATGCATGCACGTCGGTTTCGAGGACTCTTTATATTGCCCTTTTTCAATAAATCAGATAATATTATGCACAAGAAAATTCAATAGAAGTCCTAATTCGTGTTAATTAAACATAGCTGGCGAAACGTCGTTAGAAATAATCGTTTACTTACCCCTTTAATAAACTGGCGAGTTTGTGTGTGTTAGAGTTTCCTATATAAATGTACCTATATGACTTATTCTGACTGACTAATTTATCTATTCATTATGAAAGCTAAAAACTGGTAATTCGGTATTTTTTTATTCATCGCAGAGAAGTTTCGCTCAAACAGAAAAGCACTGAGTGCATCTTTCGTCCAGATAAGGTCCTTGTTGTATGTCTACATTTTTCAATCCTACATTAACATAAGCGAGCAGAAGTTGGAAGTCAAAAATCCCCTCAGTACTCGTCAACTTCTGTTCCTAAAACAACACACATATATATTATACATATATACATAACCTCACACCTGTATTCTCCGATGGGGTAGGCAGAGGTGCATTTCTGTACCCATATTTCGCTAGGTATGTATTAGTTCCACGTAATAGGGGGCGAGACTATTGTTGTTTTTCGGGCACATTTCCAGATTCCGTGGTGCTACTGAGAATTTCCATATGGAAAAACCCAATAACACTTTGCACGACCCGGGAATCGAACCCAGGACCTCTAGATCGCACGGCACATACTTGTGCCGCGAGACCACGAGGCAGTTCTAAAACAACCACTTAAATAAGCAAATAACACAAACCATGAGAAGCAGAAGGAAGCGATGTTGTTTTAAATTGTTCACTTTGTTTATAGGATTTTCAATGAACAATACTTTAGTTGGCGAACAACGTTTTTCGTACGATGTTGAGACTACGAATGTTTCGAAACTTTCAACGAACAATTGTGGTTTTGTCGTACTAACTTGCTTCCAGATTGAACTCAAGTAAACATAACTGGCAATTTATTAATCTTCTTGTATTAATTGTTATCAGGTTGTAAAATAAGTCAGCTAATGTGTATGGCAAGTACGAAAACGTCTTTTTTTTTCTTTTTTGATATTTTTTTAGCGTCAATGTGTTTTTGATCAACGTTACTTATTATCTGTCTTAGTTTTTGATCACGGTCTGTTTACCACATCCTACCCTACATAGTCAATCATCATCATCATCATTATCAGCCCAAATACGTCCCACTGCTGGGCACGGGGTTCCTCTACAACTGAAAGGGTTTAGGCATTAGTCCACCACGCTGGCCTAGTGCGGGTTGGCGGACTACACACGTAAGAAATTCCTAAGAACTTTTAGGTGTGCAGGTTTTATCACGATGTTTTCCTTCACAGTTAAAGCAGGTGATAATTCATTGTGAATACACACATAACTTCGAAAAGTCAGAGGTGTGTGCCTGGGGTTTAAACCTGCGACTGCCGAAATTCTCGACCGCGTGCCTAAACCTCGAGGCCATCACTGCTTATGTGCTGCTGCACATAGTCAATATATACGTATAAAATACAATTTTAAACCTATTTTTACAAGTACAATAAACTGATCATCCTGGGCACCTGATGGTAAATGCAGTGCGGCCAAAATAGAGTATCATCTGACGACAACTGATTACAGTTGACACAAATATGCTGGCATGGTGGAAGCCGATTGTTTACAGTTCGATCTTGGAAAGGACACATTTGCGTAAGTTACTATGACGGGCTATACGTACAAATCAGGATATCGGTTAATAAATCGATACTGATATTATAAATTTCACGTTCATTTGTTTTGGTTCTTATTAAAATCGTGGGAGTTGAAACATATGGCATCGTTTATGCTTATTCCAAAGCATAATTACCAAAAAAATCGATTTCTATTTTCATTTTTGAAGAAAACTATAAATTCTTAGTACGATAACGATATGATATTGGTATTTTTTTTCTACCGCGCCATAACGCTATAACATGCGTAGTATTTAGTTTTGGTTCAATGAGATGAAGGAGCATTGCTCTTGATACTTTTAACCTTCAGGATATTTTCAATAGCCGCTCTGAGACTGGGAAATTGCTCGAAAAACGCTAATCATTCTGTTACATTGATCTTTAAACGCAATTGGCATAATGTAGCTGTAAAAGTACCTTTGTCTTTGTTTTCGTACCTTTGTCTACCCATTCATGGACCCCAGCATTAGTGTAAGTTGAAAGTATAAAAAAAAAGACATTTCGTGTTGCTGAGGGAGTTTCTTGCCGTTTCTTCTATAGTTTTGTTTAAAATAGCTTAAAATTGACGATTCAAAAGAACTTGTAAAAGTCGGTAAAATTTGAATAAAGATAATTTGACTTTGACTTTGTATGTTGAGCGACTATCTTTGTACTAAATTAACTTTTTAACACACGTTTTCGCTAAACTAGATCGAGCCATCACCAACACAAGTAGACTCATATACGCGTAGTTTCAATATGTACATTATTTTGTTTATGCAAATTACGCGCGCAAACACATTCTCTTGTTTATTATATATTTACTTGCTATATTAAACCATAGGTGTGAGTTGAGTGTGTAATTTTGTGTCTTTTGTCTTTGTATATGAGTTTATGAAGCTAAGAAAGGAGATAATAGAGTTTATTGAAGATTTTTGACGTGTTACAGATATTTTAGTCCCTGTTGCATCCATATCATCATGAGTTACGTACTAGGTTTGAGCACGAACCTTGAATAATAAAATGTTATGTACATAAATCTGACTTTTTTAAATTATTTCGTTATTTAAATAATCAAACAGAATTTGTCAAAGTTTTCAGGTGTTATTCAATTATTTCTTGTAGAATATTGTAGAATATAAGAAATAATTGAATTACACCTGAAAACTTTGACAAATTCAATAATTTTTAAATTATTTCGTTATTTAAATAATCAAACAGAATTTGTCAAAGTTTTCAGGTGTAATTCAATTATTTCTTGTAGAATATTGTAGAATATTCTACATACTGTTACGGTTCGTACAAAGGCCAGCCAGAGCATCTTCTGTACATTTTGGAAACTTTATGTGGTCCTAACAGTGCTTTGCAAATGCCTACGGGTCTAAGAAAACGCATCAAAAAACCCAGCTGTAGACTTTTGAAACAAATGAATATAAATTCAATTCATAACATATTTAAGTGTTGATACTTAACCTCACTTTAGCTCAAGAAGAAATTACATTTCGCAGTCCAAAAAGAGGGCGATAAGCTCGCACCTCATCTGTCTGCGCGGCTCAAGAAAACGAAATTAACAAAATTGTAGTCAATAAAATGAAATTTCAACAGCCAGTCAATTATGGCGTTGAGGAATTCTAAAAATCGTTCCTCCCTTAACAGTTCGCATTTGGAATTCGTCTGGAGTCTCCAATTATCCCTATCGCTATTCATGGCGCTGGCCCGCTCTGTTTTTATTGCGAGACGTTTGTACCCTAATTCTACATTCTGACGATCTATCGATTGGACGTTGCGAGTTTACTTTGGCCATTATCTCCTGAACGGCTGCGTTGTCCGTCCTCGATTACCCCATTTCTGGGGAATTTGAATTATTCGCTGGTAATTGCTTTTGCAAAAAAGTTTTGAGTGGATAGGTTTGTTGTTTCTGTTATCTTCGTATAGAGGTTGGGTTTGACAGCCCCGTGGCGCAGATGGCTAGACACCAGCTTGTGAAACGAGAGGCCGCGGGTTCAACCCCCGCACCGAGACAAATTTTTGTGTGATCCACAAATATTTGTTTCGGGTCTGGGTGTTTGTGAGACCGAAAAGTCTCTCGTAGTCTCTGATACCCACGACACAGGACTTGTATCCTAGTGTGGGGTCAGAACTATGTATGTGACTGTTGGGTGTATTTATTATTTATTATTGTTATATGAATGATAGTTTCGCTAGCCGAATATGTTGGCAATTTGTAAGGTATATTAATTTAGAAGTGATAGGTTTATATTTTTATATACATAGTATATAATGTATGTATGTGTAAGTTGTTAAACAACATAAAAAATGTTACAATAAATAATGTAATCGCGGATTTATTTATTAAAAAAAGCTCAGAAAGACTTTCTTCTGAGATCTTATACCCGTTGAATATGCTCCTACCCGGAATTTAAATATTTAGGATTTTTTTATTTATAGTTTTAAGTATTTTATATTTATAGGCTATTTTATAGATTATAAAAATTAAAATAAAAATCATTTTATATTACTAACGACCAAAACTTGAACAGAGTTTGCAAAAGTTGAGCCTTTTAAATACGATTAAAGGACTACAAAACATTCCGAGCTCTGGTGCCGGATTAGATCACGTAGCGAATGTAAAAAAAAACTGCGGAAGAAGTAAAACTAATCCAAAAAGCATCGAGAACAAAGTCGGACTTAGAAATACGCCATCACGTTTACATAATGCGATCTGAAAGCTTTTAATTGACTTCGCCGACTTTGAAAACGGTTTGTAGATTGAGTTCTGAAGGATGAAAAGTTAGGATTAGGTCTAGACTAATTTTGATAATAGCGAAGCCTATTAATTGAATGTCTGTAGTTTCTAAATCAAAAGACATAGAATATTGCTTGAATGACAAAACTTTGTTCATTAACTTGGTGTACTAGATAACTTTGCTTTTATTTCTTTATTAATGTTCAGAAAACAAACCGGGCAGTACTATTAACGGTGCCATAAAATTAGAGATATTACCAGTAAAGTTCCTACTGTTATATCATTTTAACTTTTGTGTTAGGTATTGGAATAACAACAGCGTGAGCAACAGTTTGTAAAATGCTATAAATTTGACTTATTCTATGCCTCCAGATGGCTCAAAGGAGGCTAGAGATCGATCGTGACAGATTTTAATAAACAAGTGTAATTTAAAATACATATTATGACATTACATGATGATCAAGACGATATTTTTTTCTTTATTTTTTTCTTTATTAACACTATTTTTGTTTTGCAAAAAAGAGCCATTAGGGCTATTTATAATTTAGGTCCCAGGGCTTCACTTAGAGAAAAATTTAAGGAAATAAATATTCTTACCGTCACTTGTCAGTTTATATACGAAAACTTAATGTACGTCCAAAAGAATCTTGATAAATTTAATAAAATTTGTAATGTACACAATAAAAATACTAGGAACAAATGTAATCTTGTACAACACGTAACTCGTCTCCGGAAAGTTAGTAACTCTTTTATGGGGCAATGTATACGCTTCTATAACAAACTTCCGAAGGCTATTAGGGAGCTTCCCCTGAATAAGTTTAAGGAATCAATTAAAGATAAACTTTGCAAAAATGCATACTATAAAATTTCAGATTTTATTGAAGATAAGCCTTGGGAGTAAGTAAATTGATCGGAGTTGTATCGTGTTGCTACAGTTTGTATCGCTATGACATGTATCTCTATGACATGTATAGTTATGACATTTATTATGTAAAAATGAAACAATGTGAATTAAAAAATAATAATAATATTGCTGTTTTTAAGAAAAAAAATGACAAGTCGTGTTGCTGAGGGAGTTTCTTGCCGTTTCTTCTCCACAGCTATAACACGTTTCGAAGCGGCAATAGTTTAAAAAAAATAAGAAGTGTAAAATTGACGATTCAAAAGAGCTTGTAAAAGTCTATTTGAATAAAGATAATTTGATTTGATTTGATTTGATTTATAAATAAATACGCCACTTTCACTTTATTGAAGAGTGAACACTTAATCATCAATCGTGAAATTACTAAACAGAAATTTAGCCAACGTAAACTTTCTTGGCATATTGAGCAATCCAATCCATCCAAACATCAGCCAGTGGAAGTCCACTGCTGAACATAGGCCTCTCCCAATGACTTCCACAGGGGCCTGTTAGAAGCAGCCTGCAACCAGCAACGTCCCGCGACCTTTACTAGGTCGTCCGACCATTTTGTCGGATGACGTCCTACGCTGCGCTTTCCGATACGTGGCCTACACTCGAAAACTTTTTGGCCCCAGCAATACTTTTAATGTACCTATTAGTATTAAATAAAATATTCAATTTTATCCAGCTAGCTTTGTTTTGGGACTTTATCAACAATTGATATTGATAGAAAGGCTTTGCCGTATCATTGGCGGTGTATATTATAACCTAGTCAAAGTTCTTTAAGACAATTTACTTATAATGCGGGAAAAATACGTAATTGATAAAAAATGGTGAAAATGAACCAAGTTAACGATAATAGATTGATCTATGCAAACTCACCTGGTTTCGCCTGGTGCAGTTGCGCTTGAGGGACTCGGAACGATTTGGTGAAACTTTTCGCACACGTGAACATACAATTGATATTAGAAATTGTGGTATTGTCTTTACTAGGTAGTCTAAGTATTATAGTACTGTAATCGGAGTTCTGTAACAAATAAAAATAATGATAATAAATATTTATATGCTAATGTCAAATGAAAAGTCGATGAGAAGGATGGAGCTTCGATATCTTTAATATCTATATTCTTTAAGCGAAGCGTGAAGAAGCATTTGTACGGGCCGGCATGATTGTGTCGACCAGCGGGTGACCATCGTTTCTCGCTGGTCGGTATTATTTTTCTGGACTCCACTGTGCCATCAGGTACAGTGGAGTCACTTTGCCGTGCCAGAAAATAAAATAAAAAAAAGATCCCTTCAAGTGGAAGTATATTATAAAATATGTTCTTAATTATATCAATCGTGGACTCGTTTAGCAAAGGATAGAACAGAGTGGAAAGCCTTAGAGGAGGCCTTTGTCGGAGGACAAGCTGGACTGAATAATATTATCATAGTAACCTAAAACTTTATTTTATAATTTATTATGTAAGGCACATATAGCATGTTATTTGTTAAAAATAAGACAGCAATAAAGGCTTTATTATTATATCAATCTTAGTTAAAATTGTGGCGTATTGTTTATTAACTCTGAAATTAATTTAATTTATATACCCACGGCATCAATAATAAACACTCATAAAAACATAACCTACTTCATTCAACATTCAGCGAATCTCACGAACCGAAAACAAACGACACAAAACACCGGTAAATTTCAAATTCGGAATCGTAGTTTACAAACGTCAAAATATCTTTACAACTGTCACCATAAATTGCAAAATTTGATATAACTTTTTTAAACTCGCAATAGGAACAATAAAATACAGATAAAATAAAACCGCCCGCCGGCATCGCAGGTGCGGTACGTTCGAAAACCAGCTACGTTCGGAAATATGGTATGCAGAGCCGCTTACGCGCTGTGAAATATGGTATCGGTTTATAGATTTTAAGCGCTGTCTGTCATTTTGATTTATTTATTTTTCTCAAATTTTCGAACGCATATGGCTTTCTCATAAACCTCTGTTTTAAAGGAGTAGTAATTAATTACTAATGAAATTAAATTACTGAAGACTTGGCAGCATGGTCTTCGACCTTAGCCGGTTCCTTGCGGAACAAAGGAAAAAAAAGGAGTAGTAATTAATATTCATATGTTTGACTCTGCTTACCTTGTTTCTTGCGAGGTTTACGTGTTAGGCGTGTAGTTGAGTCCAGGGTTCTGTAACCGGTTCTATCAAAGTACTATCGAGTTTTTCCTTAAGAAAAGAAAACTCAGTGGTTACGTATTACGTGAGAGTATAAGTGTGTGTACGTAGATAATTATGTGTGAAAATATTTTATTATAATTATATGATTCACTTTAACGATCATGATCATATTCCATAGATAATTACCTACCTATTCTAATCATCAACCGAAAAACGTCCACTGTTGGACATAGGCCTTCAGAGAGCTCTGACATACTGTCTGACAGAGCCATATTTAAAAAAAACACCAAAAGTCAAAAACACATTAATTGCTGTTAATTTAATATTACTTCAAAACATGATGAAAAGACTGACTGCCTCGTCGTCTCGCGGCACAAGTATGTGCCGTGCGATCTAGAGGTCCTAGGATCGATTCCCAGGTCAGGCAAAGCGTTAATGGATTTTTCCATTGGGAAATTCTCAGTAGCAGCACGGAACCTGGTATCGTGCCTTAGGCTCACCCCCTATTACGTTTACCTGGTGAAATATGGGTACAGAAATGCACCTCTGCCTACTCCTTCGGGGAATAAAGGCATGAGGTTATGTATGTATGTATGATGATGAAAATTGAGAATTTAGGTATCGCGACACCTTGTTTCACAGACTGATTGTGTTTTGAGGACCAGTTAGGGGCTGTTAATTTATGTTTTCTAGTGACATTATTGTTTAATTAATTAAATGGTTTGGGGTTCACAGGGATTTCGATGCAATAATAAAATAAAATAAATTTGTACAAAATATATTTTTATTCGTGTTAACATTCCATGATTAAATTATAACCGCTAATAAAATAATTAAACTAGGGATAAATTATTAAAAAATACATAGAAAATACTACTGGCAGTAGGGGCAGTACAATTTCACATTGTTTTTTTTTCTTTTACAACTTTTCCGATCTTTTGAACTATAAAAAAAATATTCCATTGAAAGAAACATTAATTCTAGGAACAAAACAAAGAATAAGATATGAATTTGCAGACTCAGAACCCTTCGTACTGAACACGTCTTTAGATGATAGAAATCTTTAGTGAATGTTGACATGATGTTAGATGTAACATCAGTCTAACTTAACTTAATCTATTCTTCTTTCGTCTTTTCAAGAATTTGAAAAAAATCTTTTTTTCTATTCATGAAAATTAGTTTTGGTTTGACGCCTCTAAAATTAAAAAAAAGCTATTCGTGGAATTAAGATTCGAATAGACTCAATATTACAATTTATCAGGCTGTCATGAAATTATTTTATTGTTTGAACATTAATGAATATCATGATGTAGGGATAAACCAAAGAAAACTGACAAATTGATCAAAATGAATTCTATTTTTTTTTGTTGATAAAAAAATATTATTGAATACTCATTTTCGTTGACAAGTGCCAAATGTATGTTACAGAGTTAATTTTTATAGTTAATTCGATCGGAAAGTGTTCATTTTGTTGACAAACCACATTTTTTCTACATAAAAACAGGAATTTCACGATAAACCTACGGGATTGAAAACATTAAAACAAGTCAAATTCATTGAAACAATTTCAAATATCATTTTTCTTCATCCAAAACCTTCAATTTAGTTCTAAGTAGGTATAAAGCATTCAGTTTTTTACGGAAAGCATAACTTCTGACCAGTGTAAATTATTGTAAGAAGCTAGCAACTAACTGTGCAAAATATTACTTTACCATCTGTCTAAAATTTACCTTTTTTTTTGATTGATATTTAAAACCGTTACGTAAAACAATTAAAGCTTCATTTCCAGAACTAATGACCACACCTCTATGCTTCCATCCAAATATTTAGCCAAACCAAATAATAAATTTTTTTTTTGTCTTATTGACGTCAATCTCGATAGTTGGTAACTCCTTTGACTTGTAAGTTTTTCTTAATAAAAATTCGATTTGAAAAATATTTCTCTATTATAGAAGCCGCAAATCATTTTGATGGATTAGATATTTCAAGCCTTTAACAGCGTGGTTTATATTAGACAAAAGTTTAACGTTATTCGTTGCTTTGATCAATGAATTAGGCATTAGTCAAAAGAATCTATTATCATTGTTCTGAAAACCTAAGTGAAACTGAATACACAAGCTTACCTTTTACCCAAAAAAGAGTTAACAAAGTTAGAATTTGTTAATTTATCAAAGTTAGTCCGTCAAGAACAAACTGTGAGGTTCTCTCTAGGTTATCTTAGGTAAATCTGAATTTTCAGAGATGCATTAAATTTATATCGTGTTTCTGATCTAATATATTAAGAAATATAAGTTATCTGACTGAAATAAATAGTTTCGATGTCACGTCGCCATAATTAATATATAACATAATTGATCAATAAGGTAAACTTTAGCCAGACAACAGTTAATTAAATGATTGCAAATACACAACTAATGAGCTAAAGTGCGTTAAATTTAAAAGAAAATTAACATCAAAGATTTCTTGGAACATGCAATTAAATATTTTCCCAAAATCAAAATCCAAGAAATCGTTGAGCATTATTCCAGTAACTTTCTTACTGACTATGTCTATTTACATGACAACGTGGAATGTTTCGTTAAAGTCTTAGGGGAAATATTAGATTCGCCAAAATCTATAAAGACTTGAGATACTACGTGAATTCATAATAGTACGTATACAAAGGTAAACAAATATTCATGTAAATCCAATTCAAAACACATCAATGCCATTAAAATAGTCACATCAGTATAGTTAGATACAGGCGATGTGACGATAGCCGCGTGTGACGTCATTCTTTTTAATAAACTTTAAAGAAATTGGCGAAAGATACAGACAAGATTCTAATTTGTCTTTGACAATAGACCATTAAGGTTTTTTAATAGCTTATTTAGAAATGACAGTATTTTACATGTTTTCGATTTCTAAGCTTACAGAATGAGAATTAGAACGCGAAATGTCATAGTTTTTCCCTTAAACGCAATGCTTAAAAAATTACAACCCTTAATCTATTTGATAATGACTTATCTGTTAGGCTATTATCACCTTCACCTAACCTATCTTTCGTTCAAAGCATCCTATAATGTAGGATTTATGTATAAATAGGGTATATACATTTATTACAAAACAATTTTCTTTGAGCGCCTTCAATACAACCGTCACTCCTTTGATATCGTCGAAAACATTTGAAAAACTACAACGTGGCAGATCACACTCGTCTTACAATTACACTACTCGATGGTCATTTAAAAAAAGGAGGAAAATTATTCTAGACTTTTAAAGTGTCTACTGTAAATTGACAGGGTGGTAACACACACCTAAATTCAACTGGTTACCTACAACATCAGCTTATTATCCCAATAACAACACAACGGGCCTTCAATAATCAACAAAGGTGGGCGCAGGCGCTCAATATAGCGTCTGTCAATGCAGACTCCAGTCCATAGGTAGATCCCTAGAAGTGGACCGCGAGTGCAAGGACGGCGGCGCGTGGGGCGCGCCGCGGGCCGCGTGTCAGTAATCCAAGGATTCCTCGTCAGGAGATCGCTTACGGCAACACAAACGCCAGGCTGCACCGAGAGCGCATGCGCCTAGAGCTATAGCCAGCCCAGCACCCAACGCTGGGGCTGTCCAATCTCCTCCTCCAGTACTGCGTGCACGAGCACACAATTCTGGGGATTCATCATTCAATTGTCCCAAAGGAACTCCACTTAGTGCATCTAAATACCCGAGACGACGTAAACTATCCTCGGAATACGCTTCTTTAGCTCTCTTCTCTTCTGCAGTCCAGAATTTTCTTTCAGATGTTGTAACGTTAGGACAGTTTACAACACCGTTGCAAATCAATCTTGCCGGAATACAAAGAGCCTCATTTCCTGGGCAAATGAAATCGCAACCTTGACCTGCATCTGATTTTGTCCCTCCTTCAGTGAGGCGCGATGTCATCAGTGAACCGTCAGAGTTCTTCGGTAAATGATACAAACCCGTCCAAGCGATTTTAAAGGCAGCTCTTGCAGGAGATGCACTGCCTATAAATACAATGCGAATTGACCTTGTCCTATCTTTGTCTATTACTAGAGGATCATCCAAAGACTCAAATCCAAGCTCACCAGCGGATAATATTGGGAGCTTTTCAGTTTCAGATACATTTCCACCACATATAGAAAGGTAAGGTTCTATTCTTCCTGGTAAATATATCTGAATGTTTCCATCTTCGCAGTGTCTCGAAGCGAATTTAATGCTGTCAAAATGCAGCCAAATATCTCGCTTTTCTTCGACTTCTAAATCCCAGATACATTGAATTCTTTTAGGAGGCTCGGTATACCCTAATGCTTCTAAATGTGGATAGACAATTTCTCCGTCAGATGCTGCGATCAGTACTGCAGGGCCGCAAAGTGGACCGTGAACAAACTCATATCTTGCTTCAAAGAGCGGGGAAGGGTTTTTAAAATATGATGCTGCAGCGTGAGCATTATCTACTATTAATTGAAGATTCAAGGATTCTCCAGAAGAAACCACTCTATACGGCCTCGCCCTAGACACGGTGTTAGCGTGTTTGGCGCAAAGACAAGAGCCCAATGACCTTTGGACTGCTAAATGTAACGGGAGTGGTGTGGTGCTGACTCCTAAAGTATTGTTGATAGTTTTGCCACCTGGTACCGGTTCCCAGATTATAAGTTTATCAGCTCGATCTTCGTAGCAGTTTTGACATGACACAGGTGTATATGGGTGTTCCTGCAACAACATTACTGTGTCAAAAGGAGATTCATTTATTGTAATATATATAAAATATGTGTGTATATCTGTTTTAAATTATTTTAATTGTCGAATTAAAAGTACATTCATTTTGTCCGTAATGTTATTTGTCTTTAGTAAAACTATGCCATCTAAGTTGAATAAGGTCTAAATTTTCTCATTCGTAGGAAATATCGTCAGAACTACTTTGTAATTAATATGCTGATATAGTAGTATGATGTAATACAAGAACAATATCATTATTTACCTTAAAGTTTACACTCAGTATCGTGAGTATCACTCTGGCGTATATCCTCTTGTCGGTGACAAATCTGTACAAGCAATGGACATCTTCTCCAGGAGGCGCCTGTTTGTAGACCAAGGTGTTAAGTGGAGACCTAAGCCGACCAGCCCGTTGCTTCCATGATGCTATGACTTCATCGCAAGCCGTTCCTTGTACGGGCTCTCCAAAGCGAGTGTTATTGAAGAAGTCGTAATGAGCCCAGTAGTAGAGCGATGAGCTAGAAAAAAGGTGGAATTTATTTTCATCTTTATTTTCATTTATTTCTTTATCAGCATTAGCTAAATCAATATATTTTTATTGCGTAGTAAGTTGACACGTCTCTTTACTTTGAATGATAGAAACCCTATTGGTATTGGTTATTTGATATCGTATCGTCTTCTTTGATTCGCAAATTAATATGATTTTCAATTCAGTAGCAATCTCAATTACTTTCTCATAAATATATAGCATTGAGATTAAATCCATACTAATTTGATGAAAGGGAAGAAATTATTGGGGCGTATCTTTTTCATTATAAAGTTATGTTGACTGTAATGCAAATGGAATATTATTTTCGACAGCTGTTAGATATCAATATTTCATTTACCATTTAGTTACAGTGTTATACCATTTCCTATTCAAGTAATGTAACACATTCCTTTTATCAAACATTATTGACATCTTCTAAGCGAACTCACATAATTTATGATTGTTTTTGTCACCAGCACACCGTTTTTTTCGTGTAGAAAGTGGTAATTAGTAAATTTTTATTATAGTATATTAAGGAAAGCATTTGTGGAACACGACACACTTGTCTTCAAGTTCCCTAGCAAGACGGTTTAGTCATAGTTGAGTTAATTCTGTCAGTTAATTCATAGAGTACAATTAAGTGTATAAATAAAGTGATTGTAAAAGTCATAAAAGTAGAATAAAACCACAATGTAACGCTGAGGGAGTTTCTTGCCGCTTCTTCTTCACAGCGATAATATGTAGCGAAGCGGAATTAGAAAATAAAAGTCTATTTTCGAAATAATGTTGTGTGATTTCTTATACAGCTAAAAGCAGGAACAGAATGTGTTTACGAAGAAATTCTCATGAAATTCAGCGTTCATCTTACCCACTGTAACTGCCAGTCTTGCTTTCGAATCTGACGAACATGGCGTTTCCAGTTGACACGAAATCGTGTTTCTCCATTGGCCTGCTGAAGGTGTCACAGAAAGTTTTGATGATGCGAGCGTCATCAGGTCTTGGAGCATCATACAGCGTGAGGGATTCCCCACAGTCACCAGTCCATGGCACTATAGGAGATTCTATCCGGTTGATGCGGAAGCTATTGAAAGAAAAAATAATATAAATAAATATTAACAAAGACTTTGTATATTAAGCATTATATTTTTTTCTGATATATGGTATAATGGATATAAAGTGAAGATCAGCACGATATAGATCTTTGGAGCGAATAAAGTAATCTAGATTGAATTTAGAATAATCAGAAAGCGAAAGATAGATCTTAACATTCTCACAACTCAATTAAAAGTTCGCTAACTCTTACTTTTGCCGCACCATCAAGCTGTGGAATGGTTTGCCGGCTCACGTGTTCCCTCCTTCCTATGATCCTGGATCTTTTAAGCGAAGCGTGAAGAAGCATTTGTGCGGGCCGGCATGATTGTGTCGACCAGCGGGTGACCATATCGTTTCTCGCTGGTCGATATTATTTTTTGGACTCCACTGTGCTTACCATCAGGTACAGTGGAGTCACTTTGCCGCACCAGAATAAAAAAAAAAAAAAAACTTTCTCAAAACCCGATGTATACTACACTGGTCGACCCCGAAATATAACAAAACTTCTTATGCTATTACAATAACATGTAAATGTTAGTGTCCAAATTTATACCATTACATCGTAGATCACACTAAATTTACCTTGGAAAGTAAAGCCTCACAACTTGTCCTGGAAATCCTTGCATCAGGTAAGTGCAAGACGTATGTGGTGGATACCAGTGAGCTACTGACAGGAAGATCCCCTCGGTGTCTCCCGACTTCTTCAAAGATTCCGCTGTGAGCAGCCAATCGCAGGTACCAACTCTGGACCCTGGAGCTTCTACATGACCAGGCCAGTTGCCCACGTTGAAGTGGAAGCCGGTGTTTAAAAGAGGCCCTGGAGGAAGAAAGAGAGCCTTAGATTTATTGTATTTAGTCAATTATAAGACTTTTATGACGTGAGTAAGAAATATTTAGTCCGTTCCCGATAATCAAGTTCAGTACTATAAGAAGGTCCCATGAAAACAGCAATCCTATCACTTCAATGGAATCAAATAACTGTAAAACCTAGTACTTAGGTAAATCGTGATAACCTCGAGGATAAGGTTTGACAGCTCCGTGGCGCAGTTGGCTAGATACCAGTTTGTGAAACGAGAGGCCTCGGGTTCGATCCCCACACCGAGACAAATGATTGTGTGATCTACAAGTATTTGTTTCGGGTCTGGGTAGTTGTGAGACCGAAAAATCTCTCGTAGTTTCTGATACCCACAACACAAGACTTGTATCTTAATGTGGGTTCAGAACTATGTATGTGACTGTTGGGTGTATTTATTTATTATTTAAGCCCGTGTCAAAGGCAAAATATGCAGGTTCGAAAAGGGACACTCAGGACTTTTCGAAGTTACCAGTATTCACAATTAATTATCACACACTTTAACCGTGAAAAGACAGATTTACACTGTTTGCTCTCTACAACGAATTTCATAGGTGTGCAGTCCGTCAACTCGCACTGGTGCAGCAGGGTGGACTAAGGCCTAAACCCTCCCAACTATAGAGGACGCCTGTGTCTAGCAGTGGGACGTATATATTATATGGACTTATAAATAAGTAGACTTATAAATAGACCAATACTTGTCCACAATGTTACGTTGAAGATGTCAAGCAACGCGGATCTTCGCAACAGGCTGGGCGTTATTCAGTTACAATAAGCAGAAGATATATATTACGGTAGTGAGTTAAAATATTCGGTACAGTAATAATAATTTGCAGTAACGATATAAGAGCAGTGCATAATATTGCGAATGTTATGATTTAAAACAATGTTTGTTATAACTACAACTCAAGCCCAGCGCGGAACAGTTTATTCATTTGTGAAGCTTTTGCGAAATTCATTTTGCTTATTATGTTTGGCGTTTTATATTTCATGTAAACGAAGTGCCTGTAATTTGCAATATTACTCCAACCAATTAGCAACTGAAATAGCCATTTTATTTTTACATCTGGCAATGTTTTACTGAGAATAGCATTTAACGCACAACAATTATATTTTGCTTTTAAATTCTCGCTTTGGAAATTATACATAATTTGAAATTTTTGAATTTCCACAAGCTTTGGCTTGTGATGGACACACTCCATATCGATTTTAGGGTCAAGTATCATTGACATGTAAAAAAATCTTAGTAGCAACAGAGTCCAAAATTGTTTCACTAATATTTTGGGGGACTTTAAACCTAAATGGCGAAAAAGTTTTTTTAAGTATTCTATTTTAATTACAAATTTATTTATTGTCATCAAGTTTACTTATGAATGTACCTAACATTAAATAGATTTAAAATATTTCTAAGCAAATATAAAAAAGGTAAACTATGATCTCTGCACATATGTACATTCATCTATGTCTATAAATTTTCAGATCTTGATAAACAATTTTGAGTAGAGCACACGGTTCTTAATTAAATGTTATTTATTTAATGACGATAATATTTACTACTTCTTAGTTAGCCTTTGAGAGCATATACTTAGTGAAAAAAAAAATATATGCTAAAAGGCAAACCTGCTGGTGAGCTGACGAATTCAACGAAGAGATCCTGTGACGTGCCGATTATGGAGTAAGGGAACTTGCCCATCCCGCAAAATGTCCCGATAACAGCCGCCGACTCGTCTTTGCCGTCGTAAATCCGTATGTAATCGTATGGGCAGTTCTCTGAACCTGCAACAAACAAACAAATTTGTCAATAATCAGACGTGAATTTGTACTTAATAGGATTAAGGGTATGTACATAGTTTGGGCAAATTTCCAAATCCTGTTACTGAGAATTTCTTAATACGAAAACTTAATAACGCTTTGCCTGAAACGGAAATCGAAACTGTCGTTTTCAGATTGCACGCTGCACGCCTATGTCGCATCGCCGACGAGGCAATCAACATAATTGCCACTAAATCACACTACGCAGAAAAGAAGATGCGTCTACAATAGGAATCATCTTTAGTAATATTTTCCATAAGTCGTGATGTCCTTGAGATAAGTCGTGATGGCCTTGAGGTTTAGGTACGCGGTCGAGAATTTCGACGGGCGCGGGTTCAAACCCCAGGCACACACCTCTGACTTTTCGAAGTTATGTGTGTATTTACAAAGAATTATCACGTACTTTAACGGTGAAGGAAAACATCGTGATGAAACCTGCACACCTAAAAAGTTCTTAGGAATTTCTTAGGTGTGTAGTCCGCCAACCCGCACTAGGCCAGCGTGGTGGACTAAGGCCTAAACCCTCTCAATTGTAGAGGAGGCCCGTGCCCAGCAGTGGGACGTATATGGGCTGATGATGATGATGATGATGAATATTTTCCTCCTGTCTCTGTACAAAAATCATCAAAATCGGCGCACAGATTTAGGCGTAAGGTAGAACTAACAAACCCACTAGTATTTATAATAGCACTTTGTATAATTGCTGTAAACAAAACCGCAATATCTCAGAAATAGCTTACCAGCGGAAACAACTAAGGTAGTTTGCAATTTAATATAAGATCCAACAGATTTAATGTTCGCTATTGGATATAATTTATGGCCACTATAAATTCCCGCCCATATTGCTTTTTGTTATTAAAATAACGGGCATTATTTATGGTTCTTATCACGCGATTGTCATACGTCAAATATAATCTGAGCTTTAGTGTCTAAATTATTTATAACTAGAATTTTTCGTCTTGAATTTAAATTGGTCTATAATTTTGATAAAATTAAACAATTAAAATAATGCGTGGAGGAAATAAGTAAGTTTGAAAATTGTACTAGAATTCAATTATCAAGTGGAACGTACAGTGTTGTAAAGTTTATGTTAATCCTGCTCCTAGAAGTTAAATCTTCTAATTTTAATAAAAGGATAGTAGTATGTTCAGTAGAAATATGTGATCGCAGAAATTTTTTGACTGTTTGCTATAAAAGTTCGTAAGCCTAAAAACATTGGGACATGTGTTTCGAGCTATTAATATAGGCTGTAAATAGACCGTGATCAAATATATAATAGTTGCGGTGATAACAAAAGCAATGACGCTAAACAAAAACCTAAAAAATATCATTTTCTAATCACCATACCTATTGCCTACCTCAGTTTTAGATCACAATCTATTTACACTATGTATAACACGTACATTAACACTACGCGCTGATATATAAGGCACATAGCAGTTGTTACCACAATTCTCAAAGCTATATGCAAAATGAATTATTAAATCACACGTAGGTAAATTGTGAGGAAAACGGAACAGCTTGTTGTCTTTGTGGATAACAAGGAATTTATTAGGATCAGGCAAAAGGCAAGCGTGATATAAAGGACGTGAATTGAAGCATTCATATACATTAAAAGCAAACCTGAAGTAATAGGTCTCATAGGGCAGGTCATAATATTCTCGCATCTCTGGCCATCTATATTGAACTCCTCGTTTTCTATGTACAGCTTTATATAGGGCAGTCGAGTGTTGAGATGATATCTGAAACAAATTTATTGTGAGTATGTGAAACTAGGAAACTTAGCAATCCTTCCATTCTAAGTAGTAGTAAAACGTTTTCTTAGTAGTTTAACTAGGTTAAAGCTGCTAGGTTAAAGAGGCATGACTGCCTCGTGGTCTCGCGGTACAAGTATGTGCCGTGCGATCTAGAGGTCCTGGGTTCGATTCCCGGGTCGGGCAGAGTGTTATTGGGTTTTTCTATAAGAAAATTCTCGGTAACAGCACGGAGTCTGGAATTGTGCCCGAAAAACGGCAATAGGCTCGCCCCCTATTACGTGGGACTGATAAATACTTGGCAAAATGTGGGTGCAGAAATGCACCTCTGCCTACCCCTTCGGGGATTATAGGCGTGAGGTTATGTATGTGCATGTTAAAGCTGCAGTATTTAACTCAAAAACGGGAATACAAATTTAATTCAGTTCTTAATTACGGTTAGCACGACTTAAATGTTACAGTTCTTTGACGAGTAGATAGAAAGACAGACAGACTCCGGTAACCGAGTTCCTTTGACGTTCTTTTAGCAAAGAAACCTGAAAAGCGAAAAAATTTCACGATGTATGAGAAAACTTTGTTATTGATAAATTATAATGAGGAACCTAAAACTTCTGGATTGAATTTAAAATACTTTTGTTAATAGACATTTTCAATGCTCACCTCTACAATTTGTATTTCAATAGTTTGTATACATGAGACAATTAATCATACATACATAAACTCACGCCTGTATTCGCCGAAGGGGTAGGCAGAGGTGCATTTCTGCACCCACATTTCGCCAGGTATGTATCAGTCCCACGTAATAGGGGGCGAGCCTATTGCCGTTTTTCGGGCACATTTCCAGACTCCGTGCTGTTACTGAGAATTTCCTAATGGAAAAACCCAATAACACTTTGCCCGGCCCGGGAATCGAACCCAGGACCTCTAGATCGCACGGCACGTACTTGTACCGCGAGACCACGAGGCAGTCAATTTATCAGGCTTAGATATATAATTATTTAAGACACTATTGTTTAATTTAACCATTAAGCTTTACTGCATCCTCTTCTAGTGGGACTATTTGGGACACTGGGTAAATCAAAAAGCACGCATAGGCGATCGAAGATCTTCAATCACCTATGCCTTGTCAAACCCTAGTTATGCAAGTTTTATGTAAATATTTGTAAGATTGTCACTTATTTCAAGTCTCATCGCCCTTGACGTCACCTCAGTTCCCAGTTGTCCAAGAATAACACGGATGCCAAACAGTACTCGGTGCTTAGTTCCTAAACAAACACATTTGTCGTTGCGGACCCTTGTCCCCATTTGTATTTCGTTCTGTATTTGAATGTAGACGGCTTCAATAAGATTACTGGAGGCTACAATTCGGAGTATTTACTCAAGAATTGATTCTAGCTTGCGTTATATTTTTATGTGTTTTTTGATCAATTTGCTTGCTGACGAGCAAGTATTTGTTGTTAGTATTGACGAAAATAACATTGCCAAGTAGGCTAGATGTGAAGTTTGTTGATCGCTCTTTTCCGAAGAAATCGTTAAATCAAGCCTGCTAAGCAGTGATTGCTCTGGAAGACTAATGAATGTTTAGAAATTCATTAGATAGAATTGGCAAGCTAATAAGGTTGATGATTTTTTGCGTTTATTTAACATTATTGTCGATCTAAAGGTTTTTTAAATTATTTTAAAGATTCATTATAATATATATGTCTCTCGTCTACAATTCTCTAATACATTCAATTTTTATTTAAAAATATAATTTGTTAAAGATACATCTCCTATAGTTTGTTTTCTGTCATTTAAATTCGAACCAAAAATTGATGTCCGTATTAACTGAAAACACAGTTGATTTTCGCCAAACGTTTTCACAAAAAGCTACGATACAAAATTATCGTAAACTACTAATTTATAGAAAGCACAGCCAAGTTTTACACCAATTACTTAGTTTTGCCATAAAACGAACGCCTCATACAGCAATAACTCAAAGAAAGATTACCTGCAGTGTAAATTTCTTGGATAAACTCCAGGATAGGCAGCAGACTGTACGTAGCAGGTCTGCAAACGGCAGTCCCGGAACACCCGCTCGCAGTACGACCTGCGAAAAATTTGCTCAATTAAAATTTCAACAAAAGAACAACTAGATAATTATCTTCATTTTATGGGAGACGCTTTTTCACACCAATTAATCGGTACTCTGTTTTCACCAGTTTTTGTTACATTGCAAATAATTTGGTTGTGTGGTTTTAGTTGAGTGATATGCTTTATTTTTTTGTTTGAAGGTTCTTTTCTATAGCGTAGGCAAGTCGTACTTAGATGAGACAAATAAACAATCAGGCTGACTTGAAATTGTTCAGGTTGTGGGGTCGTAATTCAGATTGGCATCTTTGTATCGACTGGTTTGAGACAGTCATGATAGATCTTCCATAGTGGCAGAGGAGGCTCGTGCTCAGCAGTGGTAGCTATATGGGCTAATGGTGATGAGTCGCCTATTTAGCCCGCAATTTTTTTATAATCAGGTGTTTTATCGGGATAAAACCGTAATCGTCTCCAGGTTTTATTTACTACTTTGCTAAAAGTGAAAGCTACAACAATCTACATATAAAAGCATTTTTAACAAACTTTCTTTCGAATTCATAAAACTATGATTAGTTAAGAATCGTACTGTTTTTGTACCATTAAATAAAAAAAAAACTTTTCTAAAAGGAATCCGGGCAAATCAATTGGCTCCCACACTCAGCCGTCCAAGTCATGGGCAGTACGCACGGCGAATAAATCAACATCCAACTTGGCAATTACTTAAAGGTCCCCGAATGTCGCAAATGTACAGAATCATTGTGACCACCGCCAAATGGCCAGCACTTTGGTATGTACGTGACCGAAATGGGAGATAAATTGGCTCGAATCGTCAGAGGGGCGATGCCTATTATTGCAGCAACAGATTTATGCGTGGTAATCATGTGCTCGCGATAGAGAGAGCTGAGTTGGGGATCTTCCGGACCTTTCGATTTTAGTCGATATTTTTATGACACGTTTTGAAGGTGCCTTGAAGGGTTTGACAGCTCGAGTCGAATGTTGTAGTGTATTTAAATGCTAGACATACTAGATATCCTGAATAATCAACCAAATAACTCATAAAATTAAAATATACCTGTGTCATGAAATCTTAAAGTCTTTTATTGTTTTTGAAATTTTACCGATACAAGTTTAAAATGCTGATATTGTTGTAGAAAATTATTCCTATCTTTAATGTTACATAGTGAATAACGTGTGTACATACCCATACAAGCATTTAGGGTAGGTGTTCTGTTTTCCAAGACATCTTGTATAGAGACATTTTTCAACGTCATCCTATAAATGTCTTACTGCTGAGCACGGACTAACTCTAAAGTTAAGAAAGATAGGGCTCTCCTCCACGCTGATATAATTAATGAATCAGTTTATTTCTGCCCGGAATTTCTTTTTAATCTGCATCATTTTAAAAATGCCATTTAATTTTTGGCATAAATGTCCGTTGCCATTACGTAAAGCGTACACAAACAAAATA
The DNA here is from genome assembly GCA_907164795.1 of Hemaris fuciformis. NCBI lineage: Eukaryota > Metazoa > Arthropoda > Insecta > Lepidoptera > Sphingidae > Hemaris > Hemaris fuciformis. The sequence continues at coordinate 2,732,203 of OU015440.1, read as the reverse complement.
ATTAAAACTATTAAAACAGTCCAATTGAGAATGGAATCACGGGAATTCGGATTATTTGAACCTTGAAAGCGGCGTAGATTTCAAAATATATTTCGAAATTTCGTCCTTTTGTGCCAGGAACAATGTCGAATGCCTTTCGCCATCGGTTTGTTTTAACACGCGCGTCACGCGCCCTTTGACGTTGGTTGTGCAATTTGCTGTTAATAATTTAAAGGGAGAAGAATCTCTTTGTTCTATACGCGATCGCTATTGTTTATACATATATGTCTATGTACAGGGAATTGCTTCGGCGATAGGTAATGATAGACTGTTCATATAATCACATGGCATCGTACATACGATGCAGGACCAGCTTTAGTGATGTATGTAACTACATCTCATTATGGTGTCCATCTTTGAATATATCTGGATAATAATATCGCCTTCTGAGAGATAATAAATAATCCGCATTTCATTTATCCTAATTTCGAATATATCATCAGATTTGTGATAATTAACTCAATATCAATATCAATGAATTTAATTGTTTTATACATTCACACAAAAGTCACAAACAATTTATGGGGTTCGCTGTAATCTGATGTTATGTTCTTATTGACATCAGGGTCAGAATCTATGATTTAATATTGGAAAGGAAAAGAACTAGTGATATGATGTAGGTATCACCAATCATTTAACTTAAATCTAATTTATGGCTATAACCTCAGCAGCCAAAGTTGAATCAAAAACTATGGCTTCTCACTGGTTAGTTCGGTCTAGCTCAGGTAAATGTGAAGTAAACAATGTATTTACTTACCCAGCCACGACTTCGCCCCTTCTATTCGGATACAATTCTGGATGCTGTCCATATCGCAGGTACACTTCGAATTGTTGCTCCGCCCTGTGTACAAAAGAAAAAACAAATTTGATCATTCTGTATGAAAGCATACCCTTCTCACTTAGCCAGGTTTCCTTACCAGTTCGGAGGCCTTAGTTCATTATTTTAATCTTATACTTGTCGATAAACTCAACATGCCTGTACTAGAAATTTTGTATAAATTCCTAAGCCATGTTGTTTGCCTATTGTAACAAATGAAAGATAAGAATATCTAAATGCACATATAGGTAATAAAAATTGTGCTAAAAACTAACATACATTTTTTTTTTTTTTTTTTTTATTCTGGCACGGCAAAGTGACCCCATTGCACCTGATGGTAAGCGCAATGGAGTCCAGAAAAAGTGCCGACCAGCGAGAGATGATGGTCTCCCGTTGGTCGACACAATCATGCCGGCCGAATACCTCTTCACCTTATTGTGAAGAAGTTTGGGGGACTATCAATCATGGCGATCAAAGGACCGACCGCGACAAACCGGCCAAAAAAATTGCCGGCACGGTCATCCTTTCACCATGATTGAAGCCCCCCCGAAAACCGGATATACACTGGCTGATCCCGGAACGCGGCACACTTGCATGTGCCACTATGGCGGGTTTTACGCCCTGTGTACGGTGGTCGCCATCCGGGCGGATACGAATATCCTACCACCAGCCATTATACATATTATACATATATAGAAATAGAGTATAATTTATACGTCATACCTTATATCTAATTACACGCGATAGTAGCCCTAACTGCACTGATAACTGGATTCAATTTGCAACTGCATATTTTATGTACTATTTTTATATGACAATTAGAAGCTGAATAAGCTAGACTAAATCCAGTAGGTCAACCAAAACAGAACAGCTCCTTCAATCTGGGTCGCTACGGAACTACGCAAGGCTTGGTGCGCTTAACGCTTGTCTAAACGCATCTAGCTCTCACTGCTGCATTGCCAATAAGCTTGCCTGGTTCAAGATACGGTGTACAACTTTCAGTATTTCAGTTAAATCAGCAATTCAAAACATATGGAACCTTTTAACAAACAATACATACATCGTCTGTATTTTCCGGAGGGGTAGGCAGAGGTGCATTTCTGCACCCACATCTCGCCAGATATGTATAAGTCAAACATAATAGGGGGCATGCCTATTGCCGTTTTTCGGGTAAAATTTAGAATCCATGCTACTTCTGAGAATTTTTTTATTGGAAAAACCCAATAACACTTTGCCCAACTTGGGAATCGAACTTGGAATCTCTAGATCGCGTGGCATATACTTGTACAGCGAGACCACGAGACAGTATTATTTTACTTAGTATTTAATATTTCATCATCATCATCAATTTAGTTAAGATACTCGTACTGCCTCGTGGTCTCGCGGCACAATTATGTGCCGTGCGATCTAGGGGTCCTGGGTTCGATTCCCGGGTCGGGCAAAGTGTTATTGAGTTTTTCCATTAGGAAATTCTTAGTAGCAGCACGGAGTTTGGAATTGCGCCCGAAAAACGGCAATAGGCTCGCCCCCTATTACGTGGGACTTATACATACGTGGCGAAAAGTGGGTACATTAATGCACCTCTGCCTACCCCTTCGGGGAATACAGCCGTGAGTTTATGTATGTATGTACTCGTACACGATTGAAAGAAACACAATACAATAACTATCTGAATAAAGTTCTGAATAAGATGTACTACACTAATGAGTGCGTACAGCATTCACTGAATTCCGTAATATAAAATAATTAGAACCAACCAAACTAGGTTTAGGTTTGCAACCTTAACTAAGTCTAACACCAGTAACATAATTAGGGGGTTTGAAGTGCTTTTAAAAAAAAAATTACTATTTCATGATTGAAATTCACATCTCTCACAGCCAACTTTTGGTTTACCCCAAATCCTGTGGAATATAATAAGTGAAACATCAAAATACGGACCAGGATAATACTAATTACCTGGAATCGAAGCTGAAGTAAGTCTGGTCGGTGAAGTTGTCTGCATGGAACACGATCTTGACGAAATTGGTCTCTGATATGAAAGTTTGTGGCTGCTCGATCTCCCCGCAGAAGAGGCCAGGCTCTTTCCTGTTCGACACGTCGGTCTTCGCGTTGCCATCAACAATCTGGGAACAAAGAAATATAGTAGCCATCATTTATACATACTCTCATGCGTGTATCCCGAAGGAGTAGGCACAGGTGTATTCTTACATCCCCTTTTCAACACTTGCCGTACCGTCCCGGAAATCAAAGTTAGGACCCAACGATCGTACCCCTCTTAGTCATGCCACCGGAGCAACGAAACAGTTAATCATCTTTTTTATTTCAGTCTTTTTGTTTAGTGTTGTTCCCTAATAAGTACTATACCAGGGTTTATTAAATTTCTTTATTTCCTCCATTTTGGTTATACTTTGTTCTTTTCACCAAATTTTGATTTTTTACCATTATTTTCTGCAAGACGAGATCTAACCCATCAGTTTTCTGTAATAGAGTATGAACTAATTAAATTGTGGTTCCGTCAGAAGAAATATACATATACTTATGTAATTTTTACTAATAATAATTAAAAGCGCTTTCAACCACGTGAATAAAATTCCAGGCAATTTTTCGCAGTCAACAAGAAATTGCATTATTCCAATTTAGTTATAAATAAATATTTGAGTTATGTAATACGCATCGATTAAATGCGCCATGCATTTCTATGATTTTACTGTGACCATTTAATGATTCAGAATGAATATTTCTTTAGAACGAGTACGTCGAAGTAAAATTTCGAAGAAAATATTTTTATTAGAGGAAGTTGTGATGGCCTCGAGGTTTAGGCGCGCGGTCGAGAATCTCAACGGTCGCGGGTTCAAACCCCAGGCACACACCTCTGACTTTTCGATATGTGTGTATTCACATTGATTTATCACGCACTTTAACGGTGAAGGAAAACATCGTGATAAAACCTGCATACCTAAAAGTTCTTAGGAATTTCTTGGGTGTGTAGTCCGCCAACCCGCACTAAGCCAGCGTGGTGGACTAAGGCCTAAACCCTACCAGTAGTAGAGGAGCCCCGTGCCCAGCAGTGGGACGTATATGGGCTGATGATGATTTTTAGAAGGCTTATCCAAGGTATTTGGATTATGCATTTATAAGGGATGAAATATTAAAGAGTAAGGCATATTAATTAAATATATTTGACGGTCTGCATACAGATAATAAGCATGCCATTTCGTATATGATTCAAGCATTTGTGCCTCAGATATCAATTGCGAGATTGGTTCCCATTTTTTAACTCCGTATTGCTACTGAGAATTTCGTAACAGGAAAACCTGACATAAACCCTCTCTGTTGCAGAGGTGTCCTGTCCCCAGTAGTGGGACGTATATGGGCTGACGATAATTATGTGTTAAGATCGAACGGAAATCCTTCAAAGAATATTTTGTTTCATCCAAAAAGTATAAAAATTAATTTACAACTAAAGAATCTTTACTGTAATGACGGTATTATTTTCAAGACTCGTTAACTCTGAAGTCATCCACTTTAGTTTAGTTAAATTGTTGGTAATCTGAGCTAACACGAAAGTTAGTGATTTGATACCGTTTGGCGGTCTTGGGGTAACTTCATTTATGTTAAACTTTACCTTTATGTTACAATACTTAAGAAATAACCAAAACATGACCCTCTTTATATAAAGAAAGAATGACAAGAAGTACCTTTCGCTTATACAGCTGTTTTGAAAATTCAAGGCATCATTATATTTTTCTCAACGCGAAGAAAGGTAGCGACGACCTTTCGGCTTAAGCACGCGGTCAAGAATCTCGGCGGTCGCGGGTTCAAACCCCAGGCACACATCTCAGATTTTTCTAAGTTATGTGTGTATTCACAATGAATTACCACATACTTTAACGGTGACGGAAATCATCATGAGAAAACATGTGCACCTTTAAAGTTTGAGATATTTCTTAGGTGTAATCCGCCAACCCGAACTAGGCCAGCATGGTGGACTAAAGTCGAAACCCTCTCAGTTGTAGAGGAGGCCCGTGCCTGTGTGTGTGTGCCCGTATATGGGCTGATGATAATAAAGGAAAGGATTATTTAAATGGACACGCAAAAATTACCCAATTAGTATGTGATGGTAGTAAAGTTTCTAGAGTTCGAAATGTACCAAAAACAGAAATAGGCTCGCCTATATATCGCGCCTATATAGGCTATATCGCGGTACTCAAAAAACACAGCTGATATAAAAGTGTGGAGAAATACACCTCCCTACCCCATTGAGAATACAGGCGTACATATGAATTGAGTCTTCATAGAGCCCAGAAAACTAAAATTCTACGACAGACGACCTTAACCATTACCTTGGGTTCAAACCCCAGGCACACACCTCTGACTTTTCGGAGCTATGTTTGTATTCACAGTCATTATCAGTCTAAAATTTCAATAATACTAAATTGGTCTTTAATAATTTACTCTTGAAAAAGTCGTAATGGCCTCGAGGTTTTGGCACGCGGTCGAGAATCTCGACAGTCGCGGGTTCAAATCCTAGACACACCTCTGACTTTTCGATGTTATGAGTGCATTCACAAAGAATTATCACTTGCTTTAACGGTGAAGGAAAACATCGTGATGAAACCTGCACACCTAAAAAGTTCTTAGGAATTTCTTAGGTGTGTAGTCCGCCAACCCGCACTAGGCCAGCGTGGTGGACTAAGGCCTAAAACCCTCTCAGTTGTAGGGGAGGCCCGTGCCCAGCAGTGGGACGTTTATGGGCTGATGATGATGATGACGATGATACGACCATAGCTAAGTACCACTGTACTAATAAAGCGTTGAAACAAGACAAGTACATTATCCATCAAAATCCCCAAACCTCAATAGGGCTAGTTGCAAAGGCGTCTGAATGGGAGTTCCGAAGTGTCGAGCCGCTACAGGACGAATGATCCGATAATTACTCGTTCAAATTAGCTTTCACTCCTTACCGAGTTTGTCGAGATCTTTCCACGCGTGAACACTGTCGCCATGGAGCTGACGTTTGTGGGACAGCGGTTTCGGCAACAATATGTACAAAATTTTGTTTGGGCGACTCAAAGTTTTGTTTAGTTGAATTTTCTTCATTGTGTTTCATTTTTTTTATTAACTTGAAGTTTTGTGTTGGTTCTTTGCAATTTATCGATCAGTCAATAAGAAATTACAGTTCAGTTTGTATAATTAAGATGTATACCAATTTTAGTGAACAAAGTGGGGAATTAAAAAAAAAGTGTCGTGTAAAATGTTCAAAGTACAACTTAAAAATAAATAAAAAATATACCCAACAGTCATAACATAGTTCTGAGTTCTGACTCCACACTATGACACAAATCTTGAGTTGTGGCTACATGAAACTACCAGAGACTTTTCGGTCTCACAAACACCCAGACCGAAACAAACACTTGTCTCATTGCGGAGATCGAACCCGCGGCCTCTCGTTTTGCAATGATCGTGTCTAGGCAACTACGCCGCGGGACTGTGCTTATGCACAATTATATTTATATATATATAAAGTATTAATCTGTGGAAAATGCCTTTGTCTGTTATAGATGTTTGATATTAGCTTTTTCATGGTAAATATAAATAATAATATTTAGGACGTCAATTAATTACTCGCAGAATAATCATTGACTATTTTAAATATTTAAACATGCTTTATTTGACCGGTAGAGTAATAATATAATCTATTTTAAGCCACCCCACCTGTATGTAATATTAAATAACTCGTTTCGAAATGAGTTCACAATTAATGGTATAGCAAATATTTTACAAAAATTCCGCTTTAAGTCGAATAACACCAATTAGCGCATTAATTAAATTTTTCCAATTTCCAAATTTCCTGCGCAAAGAATGTCCAACGCAGCGTGAAAAACATGGCGACACCAGTCGTCAAGCAAGTTCAAAAATTAATTAGTGGAATTGGCGAAGCGAGGGCAAACTCAATTAGTACTACTTTTCAGCTTTGGACGATTTTCACGAGTTTATGGAGGGATTTTTGTTTTTTGTTTACTTCTATCCGGCCAGCTTCCGGCTCGAGAATTAATAAAGACTGGCTGACTTTTTTTTAAATTCGAACTTTTAAAATAACCGTTGCAGTTCCTGTGTAGACTTTTTCAAATTTGCTGTCGAAGGTATACCGAATTCAACCATCAAAATTCTGACTAGAAAGATATTTACCATTAACTTTTCTTTAAGCTATGCCCTAGATCTGTGTTTAAATTTTTTGGATTACTTTGATTTCCTGATTTCTTCAACACCACAAATATTGGTTTTAAAATTTTACAATAATGTTTTATCTATTCGAGGTTTTTAAGTTAAATAATGTTTCTCGCCTTTTGGACAGAATAATTCGATTTCAAAATAATAAAATACAAAGCATCAAAAAAATTGCATCGTTTTTTTGTAAACACAGCTCGGAATAAAATGAATTGGTCTTAAATTAGGTAATTTGAGAGTTACCAAAAATATACTTGGAATATAATAAATAATTAAATAAATAAAAAAAAATATACACCCAACAATTACATACATGGTTCTGACCCCACACTAGGATACAAGTCCTGTGGGTGTCGGAAACTACGAGACACTTTTCGGTGTCACAAACACCCAGACCCGAAACAAATATTTGTGGATCACACAAACATTTGTCTCGGTGCGTGGATCGAACCCGCGGTCTTAGGCTTCGTAAGCTGGTATCTAGTCAACTGCGCCACAGGCTGTCAGCTTAACTTGAATTTTGATTCTGATAAACAGAATTATTAGTTTCAGAAATACTTGCATCTAGGGATTACGACAACTAACTCATAAAGGCCTACGAGCACTAAATATTTCTTGGAAACCTCACCTGCATATATCCTTTATGGCATGTAGTCCCGTTAATCAGCGTGCCCACTTTGAATTTCTTAAATCTTATCCTCAGAATCCAGTCCTTTGGAGACCCTCGAAACGCCCTAAACCTGTGGAAAAAATAAACAAAATTAATTGAAAATGAGAATTTATTTATATAAAACAATACAATAATAAGAAGAACATTGCATTCAGCGGTTTCACGCGGTCGTTATGACATCGTCCACCTAACAGTTAGACGTCCAACGCTGCCCTTGCCGGTATTATATTGCTTAAACCAAGCTGCTTCTGGAAACTTTGAAAATAATTGAGAATACTGAGAATTTCTTTAAGCAAAAATCCAATAACACTTGTGTCGCATGACCATAAGCCTTACCTAAGAGTTCTTCGAAAAGATTTGTTAGAGATTTAAAAAAGTTTGGATATTACATTCAATCGATAGAACTTGTCGCTAATGAACAGTTTGAGACAACAAAAATTTACATCGACAACTAAAATTACGAGTACTTCATGACGTTTATGACTATGAACGTATAATCAAAATACACTCTACTTTATTTAGAAGGCCACGACAAAGTAGTTTTACTGTAGCCCATAGCAGTACCTACAAATAAAGTGATGGAAGTAAGAATTTTTCTTTAATTGACACAATTATTGTCTAAACATTTATATACATACATACATAACCTCACGCCTGTATCCCCGTAGGGGTAGGCACAAGTGAATTTTGCACCCAAATTTCGCCATATTTTTTGTCCCACATATTCAGATTATACATGAAGTAAATGTATAGACAACTACTGCCTCGTGGTCTCACGGGCACGGCACAAGTATGTGCTGAGCGATCTAGGGTTCCCGGGTTCGATTTCCGGGTCGGGCAGTGTTATTGGGTTTTTCCATGAGGAAATTCTCAGTAGCAGTCGGAGTCTGGAAATGTGCTCCTACTACGTGGGACTGGCATACATACTGCCGAAATGTGAGTGCAGAAATGCGCCTCTAAATACAGGCGTGAGGCTATGTATATGTATGTGTGCCCTACTTCAACGTAATCTTTAAAAGTAATAAATTCCTCAAGAATAATAAGCCACAACTACTGTCAGAAGTGCATGAATGGCCACAAAGCTCTTCTGTAATAAAATTATTACAATATTTCACGACTGAGAAAGAGCATCTGCGATCCAAGAAAATTACGAGCCATTGTGACAAGATGACATATTGTTATCATCTGCACTAGTATGATCCTTTCACTTGAAATACTAAAAAGACTAAAATGAATTCTTCCCTTTCTGTTTGTATGAAGTCTTTTTCTTTCTTTCTTTCCGTCTTCTTTATGGTATTCTTATTTCAAACATTAATACGTTTAAAGGAATGAAGGATCATTGAGCTGAAATGGCAGCGGGCAGGTTACATCTGTCGCAGAACTGATGACCGTTGGGGGAAACGTGTTCTGGAGTGGAGACCACGTCTTGGCAAATGTAGGACGCCCTCTAGCTAGGTGGGGTGACGATATTCGCAAGGTGGCTGGCAGCGGTTGGATGAGGAAGGCCGAAGATCGAGCCCAGTGGCGTGCCATAGGAGAGGCCTATGTCCAGCAGTGGACGTAAGAGAGGCTGATGATGATGATGATGAAGATGATGATGATGATGATGATGTACGTTTAAATCTGTGTCTCAGATGCGGTATTGAGGGTGTATAAAGACCATGATCGAAAACTAAGACCGGCAATAGTTATGGTTTTTACAGACACATAGACGTTAAAAAAAATCGTGACAAAAAAATTACGTTTTCCTCATCACCACCATACATTTAATACTATGATTATTAGGAAAACGTCATTTTATTTAGCGCCTATGTGTTTGCAATCACCAATCATCATCATCATCAATTATTGTCTGTCTTAGTTTTCGATCACGTACTTTTTGCATCTTATTAAGAGATTGGTTTCAACGTTTTAATATATTTGAGTTTCACATAATAGGGGACCAGCCCTTTGCTCAACAATTTCGTCCAACCAGTACCGGGAACTCTGGATCGCACGAATTATTGGATGAAATTTGGACAGAATTACAGGAAGTCGTGATGACCTCGAGGTTTAGGCACGCGGTCGAGAATCTCGACGTTCTCGGGTTCAAACCCCAGGCACACAACTCTGACTTTGGAAGTTATGTGTGTATTCACATTGAATTATCACGTACTTTAACGGCGAAGGAAAACATCGTGATAAAACCTGCACACCTAAAAAGTTCTTAGGAATTTCTTGGGTGTGTAGTCCGCCAACCCGCACTAGGCCAGCGTGGTGGACTAAGGCCTAAACCCTCTCAGTTGTAGAGGAGGCCCGTGCCCAGCAGTGGGACGTATATGGGCTGATGATGATGATGATGACAGGAAATAAGGAACACTAGGTCCTGATTTTGTGTTGACACTCCAGCTCTACATAAAATAGGCTAGAAATACGACTCCAAAACATATCTGCTTCTCGAACCCAACACAGGTGGGAAGGAGAATCATACACAGATTTAGTAAAGATCTACAAAAGGGAGTAGCAGTGGTGGTGACAGGAGAGTGAGGTTTGATGGTATTTTCTAGATGAAATTATTTACAAGCCAACTTACCTATATGTACAAGTGAGGGGTCTTCCAAAATTGTCTGCGGTTACAGGAGGCGACGACACGTCTTCATAAATTTCCACAGTCTTGTTACAATGGTCTCGTTTGGAATCTGTAAACAAACATAAATATATAATACCCTTCTCTATGTTTTATATATTTTATGATTTACAACTAAATGTACAATAAAGTGTCATATAAATAATACAGAGTATATAGTCTGAATTTCTTAGCTGTGTAGTCCGCCAACCCGCACTAGGCCAGCGTGGTGGACTAAGGCCTAAACCTTCTTAGTTGTAGAGGAGACCCGTGCCCAGCCGTGGGACGTATGTACATATATGGGCTGATGATGATGGTGATACATACGTGGAAAAATGTGGATGCAGTAATGCACCTCTGCCTACCGTTTCGGGGAATGCAGACATGAGATTATGTATGTATGTAGTAATATACATAATATTACTTTCATAAGAAAGTTCTCTAAGTTAATCCGATATAAAAATCAAGTTATGTTATCATCCATCTTAAGACGATTATAAATCGAAATAAATCGGCTTGACAAGAGTATCACTGTTCCAAAGAGTATAATAATACACACTGCTTCTTTTGAGCAGATCGAGAGAATAATGAGATATGGAACACTACTGTTGTATTTTTAGGAACAAAAGGGTAGATTTAATTTTTTAATAAGACAAAAAACATATGTTACAAACATAAATTCCTGTTTAATGCTGATAAAATTATTTATAAATCGAATATAAATATTGAGTTTCAGTTTATTAGTCCAACTGAGCCAAAAACCCCGCTAAGAATGCCCGCGGGAGCGTCCGCCACCTCCGAACTTCCCCACCGTCGTTACCACCACCAAATGACCGTGCCATAACACGTCATGGTGACGTCACGCTAGGCTCCGTCCCTTAGTTAGGTGATATTTATAATAGTATTTTTTACTTCATTGGGCTAGTTTATAGTTATAATATAACTAAACCCTGACAAAATTATATAAGTAGAAATGCATATCTGCAGCTATATTTTGACATTTGTGCTTCTAACAATAGGAAGCGAGCATATTGGCGTTTTCCATTACATTTGCAGACTCTGACAAATAAATTAAATATATAAATAAACCCAACAGTCACGTACATAGTTCTGACCCCACACTAGGATATAAGCCCTGTGTCGTTGGTATTAGAAACTACGAGAGACTTTTCGGCCTCACCAACACCCAGACCCGAAACAAATACTTGTGGATCACACAAGCATTTGTCTCGGTGCGGGGATCGAACCCGCGGCCTCTCGTTTCGCAAGCTGGTGTCTAGCCAACTGCGCCATGTGACTGTTATTCTCTCTCTATTTCTGAAATTCAATAACCTAAGATTCGAATTTGTGCCTATCGATATATGTCTTTCGTCTCTGCTAACACGCCTCAGAAACTACGTCATCGAACAGACAAAGCCATGTTGATGACGCATCCACCCAGCATAACCATTATTGTAACGGACTGAATGTAGTGTTTCACAAGCTGGTACTAGCCAACTGCGCCACGGGGCTGTCAGACAAGCCATTGAGGATTTCTTAATTCAATAATCCAATAACCCCACCCGACCTAGAAACGGCACTCATAGCTCACACACTTCTACAGCGGGACCAAAGAGCGCTCTAAATTTTCGTTCCAAATACTTGGAAACCATAAATATACTGCCACAGTATTATTTGATGCAAAAAGCCAAAGCTTTTAAAAGAGCATCTGCGCGATCACACGCGGGGTGCACGTACAAAAAATGTAGAGTAAGAATTGAGTGCCGCTACACAACTCCGACGGGCTGCGGTAAACTCTACAGTTCGGAACTATTGGCCGTACACACCGCTCTACCGGATAGAGGCTCTTTCAAATGTTTGTGAAGACGGAAAAGACGTTTACACGACCTAGTTATACATTTCTCAAGAGTAAATTATCATCATCAGCCCATATACGTCCCACTGCTGGGCACGGGCCTCCTATACAACTGAGAGGGTTTAGGCCTTAGTCCACCACGCTGGCCTAGTGCGGATTGGCGGACTACACACCTAGAAAAATCCTAAGAACTTTTAGGTGTGCAGGTTTCATCACGATGTTTTCCTTCACCGTTAAAGTACCTGATAATTCTTTGTGCACACATAACATCGAAAAGTCAGAGACGTGTCTAGGATTTGAACCCGCGACTGTCGAGATTCTCGACCGCGTGCCCAAACCTCGAGGCCATTACGAATTTTTCTAGAGTAAATTATGAAAGATCAATTTAGTATTATTGAAATTTTAGACTGCCTCGTAGTCTCGCGGCATAAGTATGTGCCGTGCGATCTAGAAGTCCTGGGTTCGATTCCCGGGTCAGGCAAGGTGTTATTCGTATTTTTCATTAGGAAATTCTTAGTAGCAGCACCTCCTATTACGTGGGACTGATACATACTTGGCGAAATGTGAGTGCAGAAATGCAACTCTGTCTACCCCTTCGAGGTATACAGGCGTGAGGTTATGTATGTATGTACGTATATAAGTGTTTATTGTATTATTAAAGTTATTGGTGTTCGTAATTTTATGCTTACTGACTTTTACCTGAATTTTTTAAGGAATAGAAATGTTGTATACTTATACATCAAAGTTTTTCCATCTGTGTCTTAGCCACACGAAACAGAAATATCTTATAGATATATCTCATAATCTATACTGCTTCTTAAAATCAACCATCGAAAAACCCGATAACCCTTGGGCCAACCCGAGAATAGCACCCAGGATTTAAAAACAACGATTCTTCAATTACCCGCTTTAATTAAAAATTATTGACCAACGACACCTTGAAAATAACAATATACAATTATAAAATCTTCTATAGCAAAAATAAAGGAATATTTCTTTTGGATAACATTTTTATTTCTCATAAAGCTGAAGACATTAAAATCTTTTAATGTCTTAAGAAGTTCCTCGAAACGCTGTTAAAATAAAAGGTAACAATACTTAAAAAGTCGTTAGGTAGCAATATTTAAATTTTAAGCTGCTAAGATGAAACCCATTTAAGTTGTTGTAAGATATTTTGACAGCCCCGTGGCGCAGTTGGCTAGATACTAGCTTGCGAAACGAGAGGCCGCGGGTTCGATCCCCGCACCGAGTCAAATGTTTGTGTGATCCACAAATATTTGTTTCGAGTCTGGGCGTTTGTGAGCCCGAAAAGTCTCTAAAAAAAGAAAAGAAAAGAAAGTAGTTTCTGATACCCACAACACAGGACTTGTATCCTAGTGTGGGGTGAGAACTATGTGTGGGGTGACTGTTGGGTGTACTTATTTATTTATTTATTTTGGCACGCAAGTACCTGGTCGTAAAGTCTAAAAGGTATATAGGCACGTCCAGGTGGCCAGATATAGGCCTATGGTGGAGTACCTGTTGTAATGCGTAGATGATATGGCAGATGGTCATAAGTGCAGTATGTGTTATAGCAGAAAGCAATTGAAAGCATTTATTGCACAGTATTAAGCAGCAAGCAGTGATGGCCTCGAGGTTTAGACGCGCGGTCGAGAATTTCGGCGGTCGCGGGTTCAAACCCCAGGCACACACCTCTCACTTTTCGAAGTTATGTGTGTATTCACAATGAATTATCACTTGCTTTAACTGTGAAGGAAAACATCGTGATAAAACCTGCACATCTACAAGTTCTTAGGAATTTCTTAGGTGTGTAGTCCGCCAACCCGCACTAGGCCAGCGTGGTGGACTAAGGCCTAAACCCTCTCAGTTGTAGAGGAGGCCCGTGCCCAGCAGTGGGACGTATTTGGGCTGATGATGATGATTAAGCAGCAGTCGCAGTTTATACACGACACAAGAAGATAATGTTCACACACACAGTATAGTCACTAAAAGTAGCAATAACAGGATAGGAGCTAGATAATAGTACGAGAAAGCGAACAATGATCAGCTATGTACGCGCGGACGAGTTATACGATGACGTAGCAGGCGACACAGGATTCGCTGGCGAAAGTGGTGTACCGACTGTCGGCGCATGGTGGGTTAATCCTTTAGGAAATTATCATTGCCAGCACTGAGTCTGGATAAATAACGACAATAGACTCGCCTCCTATTACGTGCGACTGATACATAGCTGGCGAATGAACATAATGATGTATGTATGTATGTATGCATGTACTTATATGTAAGTAGCTCTGAAAAGTCTTGATAACCTAGTAAATCAATATTCCAAGGCTTTTTAGCTAATGAGTAGCAGTTTAGCAATGTATGTGGCTAATGTATAGGCGGCGTCGGAGTGCTCGGATACGGGCACGTGGCGACAGCGCCTGATGTTGCGTGTGGATGAGATGTGCCGGATGATGATGCAAGCGTAAGCGCAATGATAAAGCACGAAGCAGTTCAAGCGTTTATTACACAGCACAGTCATAGTTACAAACAGAGTATATACACGACACAATAGTTCACACACACAATACAGTCAGGATAAATAAAAATAGCAGAAGGAGACGAGACAGTTATAAGTACGAGAATATTAATACAAAAGGCAGCTGTTAAGCGCGGACGAGATAAGGCGGCGAGGTAGCGGGTTACACGGGCTTCGCGAGCGAGAGAGGTGTACCGACTGGCCGCGTCGGCGGCCGGCGCGTGATTTGAAGCGATGACGCGCATCGCTCGCTCGCTGTTACCAGGCGATACCGGTTTGCGCCCGCGCCGAGATATCGAGCGCCTCCAATGCACTCCACGTATATACTTAATATTATAATAAATCTGTTTGGTTCTGTAGGTGTAATGCGTGTAAGTTAGTATGTATATGTGTCGAGTGTAATTGTTAGTATTATAATGTATATAAAATATGTATAAAATGAATAAATATATTTTATAAATAAATTACACGAAATATAATATTATGTACGCCACAGCTTAACTAAACACGCCCCATGAATAATTTCCAAAGAGGTAAGGATATAAGCCTACAAGTTAATGAATTTGCTAAGTGCTACACAGGGCGGAGTTTGGCAACATCTGTGGCATCAGGTGTGAGACGAATAGTTCTGAAGGGCCCAAGTGCCGTTGTTTGAGATTATGCAAGTTTTATTAATGAAAGTTGAACGTTATAGCCGTAGTTCTGAATGAATAATTGTGTTCTGTTTCATTTAAAGTTTGCGTGGATTATTGAAGTTGCGACGCCATGAACTATGGCTGGTAATTTGAATGTGTTCGGGGTATTTAATGGTTATTTGAAATATTGCCGTTACTGTACCTTCAATTTGCGTTCATAGGGTGTTCTATCTTGGAAAGGATAGCAAAATATATCATGACTGAGCCTCAAGTGGTCACTGTGGAGATCATTGGGGGAGGCCTATGGAGCAGTGGACGTCTTTGGGCTGATGATGATGATGAGCTTCAAGTAGCATAATGAAGACCTTGAGGAAACCGTATGTAGGTAACGTAAGATGAAGGGGAATTGTTTCGAGGGGTTGGAGATAATAGTAGTCGTTTTTGGCAGCTCATATTTTAACAATATTTGAGCGGCGTATTATATTTTAAGTTTCCGGGGGTTTCTATTGGAAACATTTGCAATATATTTAATATGGAGACTGTAAATATTCGGAAAATTCAGTAGGTATTTACAATAAATATTGAATATTTCCGATCATATATTGTTAGTTTATTATCCAGTATTCCAGTATTAGTAAGCAGTGATGGCCTCGAGGTTTAGGCGCGCGGTCGAGAATTTCGGCGGTCGCAGGTTCAAACCCCAGGCACACCTCTGACTTTTCAAAGTTATGTGTGTATTCACAATGAATTATCACTTGCTTTAACGGTGAAGGAAAACATCGTGATAAAACCTGCACACCTAAAAAAATCTTAGGAATTTCTTAGGTGTGTAGTCCGCCAACCCGCACTAGGCCAGCGTGGTGGACTAAGGCCTAAACCCTCTCAGTTGTAGAGGAGGCCCGTGCTCAGCAGTGGGACGTATTTGGGCTGATGACGTATGACGTATCCAGTATTCCGCTCATGCGTTTTGTGCATGACAAAGTTGTTGAATATGATATGCAATGCAATAAAAATAGTGTTACGAGAACGATTTTCACCAGTCCACATAAATATAGCAAGAAAAAATACCCAAGTTACCCAACCTACACAACCGTGTGTCCGCCTTGAAAGGCCAACAAAAACCTTCCAGTTTTTTGTTTACCGCCGAGTTGTTCGAGCCGTGGGGATTTTTGCGGCTCAAAGTTTCGCCCCCCGGGCCAGCAAGCTATACATCAAAGTGACTAACAAGTACCGCGGCGTGTTGGGGCGGACCCCCTCCATTCACTTAGCGGTTTAAGATCTATGAGCTTATGTTTTGTCGGTTCATGTCGGATGTATGAAGTTTGTTTGTGCGATCGAATTTTGAGTTAATTCATCATAAATTATCAGCCCAAATACGTCCCACTGCTGGGCACGGGCCTCCTCTACAACTGAGAGGGTTTAGGCCTTAGTCCACCACGCTGGCCTAGTTCGGGTTGGCGGACTACACACCTAAGAAATTCTTAAGAACTTTTAGATGTGCAGGTTTTATCACGATGTTTTCCTTCACCGTTAAAGCAAGTGATAATTCATTGTGAATACACACATAACTTATAAAAGTCAGAGGTGTGTGCCTGGGATTTGAACCTGCGACCGTCGAAATTCTCGACCGCGCGCCTAAACCTCAAGGCCATCACTGTTTATTCGACCTAGGATTTGATGGACCGACTGACGATTGGACCGACCTAGGTTTTGAATTCAAATAATACATACAACCATAATAGGTCAATTATGTAGTTTTAATTGGGCTTGGGGTGTGGGTAATGTTTTTTTAAAGGACATGTGTAGCGCAGTGGTAATATTAATAATAAATTGTAAGGTAGACGTTAAAATAAATCATAATATAAGCGCTGTTCCCCACTCATACCGGTTCACTACTACATCTGATATCGGACCGAGTGGACGTGTCAGACGCTATTGAAACTAAGCTTGATTAGTTTTATTTATACAAACCAAACCTGAAACATCTGGACATAACAACATGCGTCATTGTTTGTGATTGTTTTTAAGGTGACTTTGGGGCCTAATTGTAAAAATGGTGCGCTGTAAATAGAGAGCTATCTGGTGGAAAAAGATTGTTGTCAAAATTATTCCGGTCTGTTCTAAACCGAATATACAGGCGATTCATAAACAATGTCATATACATATGTACATAACCTCACGCTTATATTCCCCGAAAGGGTAGGCAGAGGCGCATTTCTGCACCCACATTTCGCCAGGTATCAGTATCGCCACGTAATAGAGAACAAGGCTATTGCCATTTTTTCAACCACATATCCAGACGCCGTGCTGCTACTGAGAATTTCCTACTGGAAAAACCCAATAACATTTGCCCGACCCGGGTATCGAATCCGAGCACTCTAAATCGCACGGCACATACTTGCGCCGCGATACAAGGCAGTCGCGCTGTTTATGAAATAAAATATTCCAAACAAGACCAAACGTGGCTCGTACCGCACCACATGTTACCTATCAGTATACGCTTCAGTACAGTCACCGCAAACCACCTCATTTAATATCTCCTGTATTGTTTGGCGATACCGTAAATATGGCAGATATTGAATGCTGTTGCGGTGGATCGTTTATATTGTGAATTTATTAATGGCCGTTGAAATGAGGTTATTATTAATGCGTTGTGAGTTCGTCTCGTTGGTTTGGTGATGCTGCAAAATATCGGTCTCGGTTTTGGTTACCAGGGCTGATATTAGTAGTAGAGATCAATGGCGGTACTTCCATAAAGTCAAAGTCAAAGTCAAAATATCTTTATTCAAATAGACTTTTACAAGTTCTTTTGAATCGTCAATTTTACACATCTTAATTTTTTTAAACTATTGCCGCTTCGAAACGTGTTATAGCTGTGGAGAAGAAACGGCAAGAAACTCCCTCAGCAACACGACATGTCATTTTTTTCTTTAAAAAACAGCAATATAATTATGTCTTTTTTTCATTACATTATTTAAATTTTACATTATAAATGTCATAACGATACAAACTGTAGCAACAAAACAAAACTCCGATCAATTTACTTACTCCCAGGGCTTATTATCTTCAATAAAATCTGAAACTTTATAGTATGCTTTTTTGTAAAGCTTATCTTTAATTGATTTCTTAAACATTGTCAAGGGAAGCTCTCTAATAGCCTTCGGAAGTTTGTTATAGAAGCGTATACATTGCCCCATAAAAGAGTTATTAACTTTCCGGAGACGAGTTACGTGTTGAACGAGATTACATTTGTTCCTAGTATTTTTATTGTGTACATTACAAATTTTATTAAATTTATCAAGATTCTTTTGGACGTACATTAAGTTTTCGTATATAAACTGACAAGTGAGGGTAAGAATATTTATTTCCTTAAATTTTTCTCTAAGTGAAGCCCTGGGACCTAAATTATAAATAGCCCTAATGGCTCTTTTTTGCAAAACAAAAATAGTGTTAATATCCGCAGCGGCTCCCCACAAAAGAATACCATACGACATAAGGCTATGGAAATAGCTGAAATAAACCATTCTTGCCGTTTCCTCGTCAGTCAGACGTCTGATCTTTTTCACTGCATATGCCGCTGAACTTAATTTGCTTGCCAGTTGTTGAATGTGCGGTCCCCACTGGAGTTTTGCGTCTACCGTAATGCCCAGAAATGTAGTAGACGCAACAGGATCCAGTTCTTCACCGTTAATTTGTACAGTGGTTTTTAATTGCTTAACATTGGGCATTGTGAATTTAACACATTTAGTTTTTTTCGCATTTAAAAGTAAATTATTATTATCAAACCACTGAACAACTTTACGAAGTGCATTGTTTACTTCGTCAAAATTATCGAGACGTCTTTTTACGTTAAATATAAGAGATGTATCATCCTCAAACAGCACTATATCGTTTTTATCCCCTACGTAGTAAGGCAAGTCGTTAATGTACACAAGAAACAGAAACGGCCCAAGAATTGAACCCTGTGGGACTCCCATGGTAACCGACGATCCTGGAGAAAGTTCTCCATTAACGTCAACCCTCTGAACTCTGTTATTCAAATACGAAGTCAGAAGATTGAGAGCTCCGTTTCTAATGCCATAATGGTTAAGTTTCCTGACGAGAATGTCATGTTTGACACAGTCAAAGGCTTTGGACAAATCGCAGAAAATGCCAATAGCATCCCGCGAATCTTCCCATGCCTTAAACACAGTTTTCAAAAGTTCGGCCCCTGCATCAATAGTTGATCTACCCTTAGTAAATCCGAACTGTTTCCGATGAAGTAAGTTATTTTTATTGAAAAAGTTCAATAATTGATTAAGTATAATTTTTTCAAATAACTTACTAAGAGTTGGTAAAACAGAAACAGGTCGAAAATTTGAAGGGTCTGTGGTATCACCAGATTTAAAAAGTGGTATTACCTTACTAAGCTTCATCAGGTCAGGAAACACTCCAGATGCGACGCAACGATTGAACACAGCTGCCATGTGAGGTGCTATAATATCGATTATAGAGGATATAGTAACCACTGACATTCCCCACAAATCTTTAGTCTTTTTTTTATTAATTTCTTTAAAGGCCTTTAAAATATCATAATGACTAATTGCTGTAAATTCAAACGATGCATCACATTGAGGAACATTATCTTCAAGAAGTAACAAAGCAGACCTAGAAGACGACTGAAGATGTTGAGTAGTTACTATTGGAATAATGCCAAAAAATCTTTCAAATTCAGCGGCCACTTCAGTGTCTTTTGAAACAATGTCATTATTAACTTCTATACTAAATTCTTTGTGGTGTGCTGTGAATATATATAAGCCCAAAAGCCCAGCAAGCCTTAGGAAATTCCGAATAACCAACTTTAAGCTTTAAATTTTTATTTAACAAAAGCATTTTGACATATAAATATGAATATCCTGACCCCACAATAAACAATTATAAGCTAGACATTACACAATTAACGTGTTACAGTTTTAGGCTTCTATGGATGGACCGCTACTAGTAGAGATACAATTAACTTCGATGATCGGGTTCGAACATTTTATTGCAACCGTCTCAAGGAAAATTATCATTTAGTTAGTCACTTTTCTTTTCATGAACGAAAATAAAACATTATTAATAATATTTGATTCCATAATCTGAATTGTTGGTAGTGTTTTCCCATTTATTCCTTCTCAATTCCCATTTAACAACAACAACTTTAGATATGTTACTTTATTTAGTTATATTTCTCCTTAATTATATAAATAATTACTATAAACTGATTTAAATGTCCATCTTATGGCTGTCTCTAAAAGATCGCCCCGAGCGATAAGACCGCCAATTGTACTACATTCTATTTGTATATTGTTTTGTTCATTATTTCTTAGTGTAAAATAAAAAGTAAAATAAATTAATTTTATTAAACAATTTACTTTTAGAAAATTATGCGGTTTTTTTTTCATTTAACAGAAATACAATCACGTAACATTTAATGAGGTGGGCAGATTTTTTTATTCACATTATACTTGCACTTCAGATCCTCGACCTTTAAAAAAAAGCTCAGCTTAAACCTAAATTAAAACTTTTACTAACAGCAACTTTTCGTGAAAAACTTTTCCCCTGAATAAAAATTATTGTCTATGACAATAATGGACAGAACTTCCACAACGGCCAACAAGGAATACGTTGCAAATGAACTTTGCCCATGAAGTTTTATCTGAACCCAACTTTGGTCCCTTGGCGGTCGTAGTACTTACTTCGTATATATACGTTAACAAACCCACATCGTTATGATCTGAAGTTACTTTATATGAGATATTTTATTGCTGGTATGTTATTACTCGAAAACAAGTTTTTAAGATCATGTTTGTACATAACTTTATATATAAAATCAAAAGACAATTATAATAATTTCTGTGTTATCGAAATATATATGTCGTGATGGCCTCGAGGCTTTGGCGAGCGGTCGAGTAGTATATACGCCTCACTGCTGAGCACAGGCCTCCTCTACAATTGAGTGGGTTTAGGCCTTAGTCCACCATGCTGGCCTAGTGCGGGTTGGCGGACTACATACCTAAGAAATTCCTAAGAAATTTTAAGTGTGCAGGTTTCCTCAAAATGTTTTCCTTCGCCGTTAAAGTACGTGATAATTGTTTGTGAATACACACATGACTTCGGAAAGTCAGAGGTGTGTGCCTGGGGCTTAACCATCACCACCGTCGAGATTCTCGACCACGTGCCTAAGCATCGAAGGCATTACGATTTTTTTAATGATTTTATCCTATCCCGCCACTGTAACTCCTGTGCTCCAGGATCAACTGCGGCACGCACAGTATTGACGCTTTTTTTAATGATTTATAAACCCGTCTTTCTACATTAAAATATCCAAAGAAGCCGCATTCATGCAAGCTGAGTTTCCAGGCAACTGAAACTTCGCCCTCCCCGACTTACTCCGAGTCAACTTTTATGAAGTATTAAGTATAAGAAGTCATTTTATCTTGTCGAATTTACTTTGATAAGCTTTGTATAATCTGTGAATTGCCGATTCTTCGTAAGTAGGATTTGGTCGCGCTCCATTGGTCGCGAGTCGTAAACCTGTCTCGAGATTGAAGCTTATTTGTAAGGAAGTCGTAGAGGTACAAGGTAAGTGAAGTTTTCAAAAAGAGTGGATGTTGTAACAATGTAATACTCGTATTCTTTTTATTCGTTTAGTCAGACAAAATGTTAATATAATTCTTGATGGTAAATACTTTACTATAAAGACAATCAGAAAGTGATATTTCCCATTACTTTGCATACGTAAATTATACTTTAACAATTATTGTTTCTGTTTTCTTTTTTTTTGTAATATTGTATTTGTAAATTGTGCTTGCAATGCTTCTTTCTTTCTCTCTTTTCTTTCTATACATGTTCGGTTATCAACCCATAAATACATGAACCGTGAAAAAATGCCCTTGCATCTTTCTCTGTCTGGAGTTGTAGGGGGCGCAGTTGCACCCCCACGGGCTTTGGGGGCCCCGGTTGCGGGTGGGCGCCCGCGACGGACACAGGCCACAGTGCCGCCGCCTCTATTGGGGTCACTTTCAGTGAGGACACGCTGCCCCCGCAGCGCGTCCAGCAACCCCAAGGGCCCCTTTGAGTCGCCTTCTACGACAGGCAGGGGATACAGTCGTTGGATTCGAACGCCCCCTTGCCACAGGGCAGTCACCAGTCCACACTAAGCCAACTTGATGTAACTAACCTCTTTTGTCATTAATTGTCAACATACAACCACAAAACATTACATTACTATAAAACAAAATATATACCGCACAGTACTGACATTATTTGAATTTCGAAGCTATAAATAGCAGCGTTCAATGAAATTCCTATAGATTTCGTAATTACTCCGCAAATATTCATTGAACCGCATTCAATCACTTAAAGAACCTCATTTCGTGCCTATTTCCTATTACATGTTAATACCATTAAGCTGTATGAATGCTCTATTATATGACGCAAAATGGGACGCTATTGGGAACGGTCCTGAGGTCCCCTTGATACGGGACACGACGCAAATGTATTGAATTCAACGTCCATTGCATTCGTTTATTCGTTTAAACACGAATAAATGTGATATCATGATAATGTGTTGCCTGCGTCTGGAATTTACGATTGCAATTTAGATAGAACTTTTGATTTGATTTGACTGCCTCGTGGTCTCGCGGCACAAGTACGTGCCGTGCGATCTAGAGGTCCTGGGTTCGATTCCCGGGTCGGGCAAAGTGTTGTTGGGTTTTTCCATTAGGAAATTCTCAGTAGCAGCACGGAGTCTGGAATTGTGCTCAAAAAATGGCAATATGCTCGCCTCCTATTACGTGGAACTGATATATAAATGGCGAAATGTGGGTGCAGAAATACACCTCTGCCTACCCCTTCGGGGAATACAGGCGTGAGGTTATGTATGTATGTATGTAATTTAGATAGATTTGTGAGTTTGATTCCAAAATCAGGATAAATGTTATGCCATTTTTTGAGTATTAAATTATCTTAAAAATTGCTCAGTAAGTGGCAATAGACTTACTCATAATACGATTGACTTCGAAAAAACAGGCAAAATTATATTTACCAATTTACTTTCAAACATACTAAAAAGGAAGGAAGAGCATAAACTCTAGAACCAATATAAAAATCTCATTGAGTCCGAGTAGGTACTAGGTATTTATTAACAAAGTGTTTATCATAAAACGAAATTTCGTAGCTCAAAATC
This sequence comes from Hemaris fuciformis, assembly GCA_907164795.1. Lineage (NCBI taxonomy): Eukaryota > Metazoa > Arthropoda > Insecta > Lepidoptera > Sphingidae > Hemaris > Hemaris fuciformis. The sequence goes on along the minus strand of OU015440.1, from coordinate 2,708,624 downwards.
TACCTAAAGTACTAAACAGAAGTTACAAACACTAATCTATACAAATAAATAAAATTGGAGTGTCTGTTTGTAATATTGAAATAACCGCTTTTTTTAAAATGCATAGGGATGTGTACGCGGTACATATACCAAAATAACGTTTTTTACATTTTTTGTCTGTCTGTCTGTTTGTTCCGGCTAATCTCAGAAATGGGTGGACCAATTTTAACGGGACTTTCACTGGCAGATAGCTCATGTAATAAGGAGTAACTTAGACTACTTTTAGTTTATAAATTGTCTCACTTTTAGTTTAAAAATAATTAAAAATAAATTTTCCGCGCGGACAAAGTCGCGGGCACAGCTAGTAACGCCCTATAAATTCCGCTTCAGCAAAATTAAGTCCCAAATATCCAAACACGTTTCGGGCATAATAAAACCCGTAAAAGCGACCGTGACTCAGATCCTCGCCGCTATCTAATTACATCAGATTTATTATTTGATATAGAAAATGTCGGCCTATGCAGAAAACCGTTTGTCTGTTCCAATTTGATAAAAACGGGAATCGTTTGAAAACGCTAACTCGACTTCATCTGATAAAAGTTGAAATTTATTTAGCGTTGAGGGTAGGGTGGACATTTATCGTAGACAGTGGCGGTACTTCTATAGAAGGCCAAAAGCGTAACATGTTGATTGTGTAATATATAGTTGATAATTGTTTATTGTGAGGTCAGTATTTTTCATTTATATAATAAATAAATAAATAAATACACCCAACAGTCACATACATAGTTCTGATCCCACACTAAGATACAAGTCTTGTGTCGTGGGTATCAGAAACTACGAGAGACTTTTCGGTCTCACATACACCCAGACCCGAAACAAATATTTGTGGATCACACAAACATTTGTTTCGGTGCGGGGATCGAACCCGCGGCCTCTCGTTTCGCAAGCTGGTGTCTAGCCAACTGCGCCACGGGGCTGTCAGTGTCAAATTGCTTCTGCTAAATCAAGATTTAAAGATTATTATTCGAAATTTTGAAAGGCAAACTGGGTTTTTGGACTTCTATGTAAGCACTGCCTCTGGTAAGTAGTGACAGTAGTAGTGGTTCAATTTTCCCTCTCAGTGCCATCCACATTAAATCATAATCCTACAGCTGGGCATAGGCCTCACCTTTTAGGTATGTAGGTTCCCTCACAATGTTTTCATTCACGGTTAAACTGAGTGATAATTCATTGTGAATACACACATTATTATTATAATTATTATTCTTAATAGTGTTAATTGTTTGTTATAATATTTTTTTTATGTACTCACTACAATTAAGAACTTTTTATAACTTTTTGTTAGATTGTTTAGTGTATTTGACTTTAAGTAGTTGTTGCATTTATCTTATTTTTTTTTGTAGCACGTAACAACATGATGTAACTATCTATTGTAAACAACTGTTGGCAAACCTAATAAAATAAAAAAAAGACAGGTGTGTGTCTGGATTTTGAACCGGCGACCACCAAGATTTTTGACCGCGCGCTTAAACCTCGAGGCCATCACTCCTTTTGTATTAAGATATTAAATATTAATTATTTTTAAGTAACAAGCTCGTTTTAATTACAGCTTCATCTCCTCAAAACAGTTTTATGAGAAACTCGCGGCATTAAAAGGAAGATGGTACTCGCGATAATACGAGAAGGAATGCGCTGAAGATCTTATCGTATTTGTTGAAAGGATTTTTTTTTATTTCCTTTTCTATATAACAAAATAGTCAAAACATGCGCAATTAAAAATACTACGCTACAAGATGCCAAAATCAAAATTTAAAAATATTTTCTAACAGTGGATTACGAAGACACGGAAAGTCTTCTAAAAATAGTTACATAAGAAACACACGCACACACACAAACACACACACACACAACCCCCCCCCCCCCCCCCCCCCCCCCCCCCCCCCCCCCCACCCCCCCCCCCCCCCCCCCCACACACTTTATTTTATATACGTATATACATATATGCATACGTTTATGTGTGATGTCATTCTATATGTGATCTGTAGAGCGAACAGTTGCAAAATTGTTTTTCAAGATAGCCACGACACAGGCTGTGCCTAGTGTGGTTATCATAGTTAATAAGTTATTGTTGTAAATTGTGAACTGATTTTGAATATATTATATTATTATTATATTATAATTACTACTTGAACATAAAATATTAACAAAGTCACCTACTTACTGTTTCAAATTCTTTGTGCAGTTGAATAAATCAGTTCATAGAACAATGATTTCATAAGATATGGCGTAAAGTGATTCGAGAACAAAAGTGAGGTGAAGTGAATAAAAATTCTAGGAGTTACAATATAATGCTACTTTTTCAACATTTTACGCTTGTTACGTTTCTATACAGTCTGTATAATATAGGATTTGCATCAATTTGCATCGCTGTCCATTTATGCCTGCCAACATTTTTTTTTGGAGTCCACTGCACTGATCATAAGGTGGCTATTGTCACTTTGCCAGTAAAAGTTGAAGTGGTTTTAGTAGTTTGTTAAAAAGTTTGCTTTGGAGGGAAGTGGACAACTCTTTGTTTTCCCATTCCTCCTTCCTCCTCTTTTATATTGTCTTTTTAATTAGCTTCGTTGCGGGATTACGACAAATTAGGTCCCCTTAGATTCGCTGAGCCTCATTGCTCGGCGTCAATACTGTGCGTGCCGTTGTTGATCTTGGAGCACAGGAGTTACAGTGGCGGGTGTGTGGTGGGATAGGGCCATCTTAGTTTATTGAAAGTATTATCATGCTGTCGTGATGGTGCCGGGTCATTTCTGATCTAGTAACAAAAGAGATCGATAGAAATCGTGATGGCCTCGAGGTTTAAAACAAACCCCAGGCACACACCTCTGATTTTTCGAAGTTATGTGTCAGTCAGTCAGTCATCAGCCCAAATATATCCCACTACTGAGAACGGGCCTCCTCTACAACTGAGAGGGTTTAGGCCTTAGTCTACCACGCTGGCCTAGTGCGGGTTGGCGGACTACACACCTAAGAAATTCCTAAGAACTTTTTAGGTGTGCAGGTTTTATCACGATGTTTTCCTTCACCGTTAAAGCAAGTGATAATTCATTGTGAATACACACATAACTTCGAAAAGTCAGAGGTGTGTGCCTGGGTTTGAACCTGCGACCGTCGAAATTCTCGACCGCGCGCCTAAACCTCGAGGCCATCACTGCTTGAAGTTATGTGTATTCACAAAGAATTATCTCGTACTTTAACAGTGAAAGAAAACATCGTGATGAAACCGGCACACCTAAAAGTTCTTAGGATTTTTTTAGGAGTGTAGTCCGCCAACCCGCACTAGGCCAACATGGTGGACTTAGACCTAAACCCCCTCAGTTGTAGAGCAGGCCCGTGCCCGGCACTGGGCCGTATATGGGCTGATGATTATGATGATGATGATGATGAACAAAACAAATCAATGCACTCTAAATTTTGTAAGTACAATTACACATTATTTTTGAGCTCGTCACGATCTCTTTATTATTATTTATTATGAAAATGCATTTTGAATTCTAATTCTTGCATACCGAGTTGCGGGGAACAGCAAGTAAATAATTAAAAATATATAATTATAAAATTCTAGCATACCAATACATAATATAAACCTACATTAAAAACGTTATCAAGAACAAATTTAGTTTTGATCTTTAAAGCCTTTTCGAAACTAAATCTCATGTAAGATAAGACTACATCAGTTCTTTAGTTTTATAACACTTCGAACATCTTTAAAGCTCTCAATACAGAATGTTAAAGTAGTACAGGCGATGGTAAAACTTAAGGGGTCTTCTGCAGCGAAAATTTGCAAAGTCGGTGTCACTTTCCACCTTACTCGATAGCCTGAAGGAAAATATACGCTAGAAAAATTGAGACGTGCACGCTACTACTTTTGAATCTATCTATATAAACATATACACTTCTTACTTCTGGATAAGATGTTAATATTTGAGGTTGAGAATCAACAAAAAACTGTTGATCGACTAATCTGAGCGGACGTATATTCAATAATGACGAGTAATGCAATGATGTGACGCATGGCGCACGTACCATCACGAATCCTTTATCGGTTCCACGACACTGTACCGCCGCTTTCAGGGGATCATTTAGGTATGCCGCCACTCATTGTTGGAACAACATTCCACCGCCATGTCGTTGTAAAAAAAGTGTATTTAGCTTTAAGAAATCATTCAAAAATTATTTGTTAAATATTCAAAAACAATAAAATAGAATATTTTACTTTTATGCTATCACTAAATGACTGTCTAGGTAACTAAGGATGACTAAAACTTTCGCAACATAATGTCATGTAGAGTAAACGTATAAAGTGCAATTGTGTTTATGATGTCGATTACTATTGTTATTTTGTTGTAGTTTTCTTTTAATTATTGCTTTTATTTTTTTATATCATTAGTTTTTAAGTTTATTATTGTTACTCCGACTAAACGTCCGTACGTAGCTTGGGCCTCCCATTGAAAATCAGCGTTGCAGTATCGTTCACGCGTTACTGCAGCACGTAGCTGAATGGGAGGTACCATTGCTAGTGCAATTATTATTTAAAAATTTTTCTTTGTTTTGTGTTATATTTTACATGTAAATTGTGCTAGTAATAAATACTTCTTTCTTCTTTCTTCTTCTTTCTTCTAATGAGTAATGACAAGGGCAATACTTAAGTCTATACAGTGCTGCCAACATAAAAATATTATGGATGCGTTCTCATTTACTAACACAAAGACATTAAAACTAAAAGAATTTAGGCCTTAGTCCCGCAAAATTTTTGGTTGAGTATTTTATTAAAAAAATATAATTACTAACTCATATTTCGCCTATTGTTTTTTCGTCCCACGTAATATGTAGAGGGCGAGCCTATTGCTGTTATTTGGGTACATTTTCTCAATTAAGCTTAGCCCAACCCGGGAATCGAACCGAGGTGTAATTTATGTCTTTTCGCGGTAGTTGGCTTAACCCTAGCGAAACGAGAGGCCGCGAGTTCGATCTCCGCACTGAGATAAATAAACAAATGTGTGATCCACAAATATTTGTTTCGACTCTGCGTGTCGGTGAGACCGAAAAGTCTTTCGTAGTTTCTGATACCCACGACACAGAACTCCTATCTTAATCTGGGGTCAGAATTATGTATGTAACTGTTGGGTGTATTTATTTATTTTCCCATTAGTAAGGTGCGATTAACTACAATTCATTTGATTATCGCTGCGCGTTCGTACGTTTTCATTCCCCGTACGTATACACCTCTGTTGCACTTTGCAAGCGTGAAGTTTTATACACTTTTAAAGTCTGAAGAAAGAATGTTTAATGCATCCCGTTCTTCTAGCTATGTACAATGACGCGGAGTTTATTTTGATTCAAACAGAATGTTAGATAAAGGTTTGGTCCTCACAAAAAAGATATAAAGATTTTATCAGAATTGTGAAGGGACCCTTCATAGGCTGTAGAGCGCTTCAAGTATTTTATGCAAGTCGTGAAATATATCTCTGAGTTGTATCTAAGTCGTAAATGGATAGGATTCTAGGAGACAATAAGGCATCTAATATGTAGTTTGGATAGAGTAAGGACATTATATTTTTTATCGCTTTTTTTTACTCGAAACGAACTTTTAATATTATTGGACGTCCATCCACAAGGTCGATGGATGACCTAGTAAATCCGTAACTAGTCTAACAGGTCGTTCTGAAAGTCTTTGAGGGAGTCCTTTGTCTGGCACTGACCATAACTAGCATCAGCCCTTATACGTCCCACTGCTAGGCACGGGCCTCCTCTACATCATTCATCATCAGCCCAAATACGGCCCACTGCTGGGCACGGGCCTCCTCTACAACTGAGAGGGATTAGGCCTTAGTCCACCATGCTAGCCTAGAGCGGGTTGGCGGACTACACACCTTACAAATTTCTAAGAATTTTTAGGTGTGCAAGTTTTATCACGATGTTTTCCTTCACCGTTATAGCAAGTGATAATTCATTGTGAATACACACATAACTTCGAAAAGTCAGAGGTGTGTGCCTGGGGTTTGAACCTGCGACCGCCGAAATTCTCGACCGCGCGCCTAATCCTCGAGGCTATCACTGCTTACTACCTACCTCTACAACTTGTAATAGTTTAGGCCTTAGTGTGCACGTTTCCTCACGGCAACACCCCAATCAAGAAGGTGGCTGGTCTTTTGGCTTTAGATACTTTTTTTATTTACTTTATTTACAAAAAGTGATCAATAGTAATTTGTATTCTATCCATTGCCATGAATGAGGCAAATAATTACGATATTCCATCTGCTAGCTCAATCAAAAATTTCCACGACGCTAATTGTGTAAAAACACTCTATCATTATCATAAGTGTTACAAAGTTAAATAGTTCGCAAACAAGAATAATATCAGTGAGCTGAGCCATAAATAATTCCTAACAAATAGACTTATTTAATTTTCTACAAATATTACAAAGCGTTTCTCTCGTTCGTTTTTCAACCTTATTTCCTTCATTTAAGGTGTATTTTCCAACGCCCGAGGAAATTTCATCAGTTGATTGCGGGGAATAAGTTTTATTTGTTGAAGAAACACAATTTTTGCTGCACGATCGTACCTAAAGTAATGATTATTTGTACAGAACCCGTATGCAGTAAGTGGCAGTAACTTTTTAGAGGTCATATAATATCGGTACATTATCGGTATAATACCGTGAGCTTAGCTCTGTTAACTGATATTAGTATTGGTAAGAACTCGAAGGCCCGATGGTTGTATATCTTTACTTATTATAAGGTTTTTGTTGACCCAGATATTTTTACGGCAAAATAACCAGTAAAACTGGTCTGATTAAGGGAAGTTTCGCTTTTTTTTTTCATAGAAAATAAAAATGTGTTAATTAGTTACACATTATGTTTGTCATGTTACGAGCGTAAACAAGCGTAGAAGTAAAAAATTACGCATGTTACGTTAAAAAAACATTCCCCACACCCCAAGCCCAATTAAAACCACATAATTGACCTATAATGGCTGACTTGAACAAGGAAATGGGAAGAAACAATAGACGCCATGATGCTGCAGGAGTTATTAAATGGAGACAGGAAAACGGATGGAGGATCTTTGCAGCATTGTTGGGTCTAAATAATGGTGTAATAGCTAAGAGAAATAATAGGAGTTTTAATAAAACTTTTATCGTTGGATTATGAATAATGGCAAAGGAGTATTTAATTAGAAATTAAAATTGACGACTGTAGAAAGTAATAATTAATTTAATCAGTTTATATGCATACAAAGGCATCATCATCATCATCAGCTCATATACGTCCCACTGCTGGACACGGGCATCCTCTACCGTTGAGAAGGTTTAGGCCTTAGTCCACCACGTTCGTCTAGTGCGGGTTGGCGGACTACACGGGAACGGGTGTGCAGGTTTCATCGCGATGTTTTCCTTCAATTTGTTGCATATTGTACGATTCATAAATACTACAATCAGTACAACCACTGCGTGAGATAGCTGACAACTGCAGCTGACCTAGGATGAACCTGTATTTCAGCCTACAGGGCCATTCTTCTAAAAATTTGGCGTGTGCGTGTTATCAGTAATTAAAATCTGCCTATTATATATTATTTTAAGATAAGCCATGAAAAAATATCTCGTAAGAATTAGCGGATGTATTATTACAATCAAGCTTAAGCATTATATTTCTAGTCCAAAAAAAGGATGAGATGAAAGCCGTCTAACAGACTATTATTAGAAGTGGACAACTCTTTGTTTTCCATCTCCTCCTTTATTTGTCTTTCTGATTAACTTCGTTGCGGGATTATGACAAATTTAGGTCCCCTTAGATTCGTTGAGCTTCATTGCTCGGCGTCAATACAGTGCGTGTCGCTGTTGAGCACAGGAGTTACAGTGGCGGGTGTGTGGTGGTGTGGTTTGGCTAGGGCAAAAAAAGATTATTATTAGAAGACGCATAGTGGATGCCAGCAGGACTACTGACTCAGGAATCAAACCCCTCGACGAAAAAAAAACACTAATGCCGCACGATTGTCGAGGCGAACTTAAGATCTAAAAAAACTAAAGATTTTCGTACTGGGTACTCGTAGAGGTGGTAAAAATAAGTCTCTATTAATCACAATTTAGAATAGCGAATGGTAAAAGGAGGCGGTATTCAATAGTCGACTCGGAACGGCGAAAGAAACGTCCCCAAACGGTCGGGGTTAATTGAAAATATTGAGAGATTGAATCGAATGGAAAGTCTTTATCACAACAACTCAATGAAAAGAGCGTTGGATATTTCAAAAGGCTAACATGTTTGTGTTTTATTCTTTTCAATTTTAATGCCTTCAATTTGACTGCCTCGTGGTCTCGCGGTACAAGTATGTGCCGTGGGATCTAGAGGTCCTGGGTTCGATTCCCGGGTCGGGCAAAGTGTTATTGGGTTTTTCCATTAGGAGATTCTCAGTAACAGCACGGAGTCTGGAAATGTGCCCGAAAAACGGCAATAGGCTCGCCCCGTATTACGTGGGCCTGATACATACCTGGCAAAATGTGGGTGCAGAAATGCACCTCTGCCTACCCTTTCGGGGAATACAGGCGTGAGTTTATGTATGTACGTATGTAATTTTAATGCTTCATTGGTCTCGAGGCATAAGTGTGAGTCGTGTGATCGTAAGGTATGTATGTAAAATCCACGAAAAAGGGCAATAAGCACAATAATTACGTAGGACCAGTGGGTGCAGAAATGCACCTTTTCCATGTTATGAAATATTTTTGTACAAGCACAAAATAAAATCACTGCTGACATAATAAATCAATTAAACAGTCTATTTAAATACGGAGGGCGTGGACTGTTCTGTAATTTTATATACAAAAAAATATATTTCCGTTTCAACAGCAAAAGTGTAGGATGAAGAATAATATACAAAGTTTATTCGCCCTGCTAGTTCTACCAACATTCAAACACCTAATTTCAACACACACCCAGAACAAAACTTCTCACTTACAAACTCGTTTGCGAAAACAGAACTGTGTCTAGCAAATTTATTTTCGTGTTTTATTAAAGCAATTTCGGCTGCGTGGCCAGGGCTGGCAACGTTATGACTGTTTAAATTATTTTTATAGTTTTTTGACACGGTTTAATGGCGGTTTTTCTAGGTTGCCAGTATTTATTACACATTATTTTGTTTATGTGTGAACATATTTTTTGATAGTGGCTGTTGAGAGCTGTGAGAGGAAATGAGAAACAGCCTTTAGTGGCTTTGTGACAAATACTGGATGTTGACATGTTTTTGCGTGTATGTTTTTTTTTCAGTCACGCATCGTATGTTTATGAGATGGCACGTACGATATCAAAGAAGCTGAGATTAATATGTTCATGGCAAAGGGTAGCGATTTCTGGTAGATAGGTATATTAAAATAAAGAGTATGTTACTTGAAATGTGTTAGATGATGAACAAAAAGATTGAATGTATAAAAGGAGCTAAGGATTTCTCTTTTCTTTCTCTGTCATCTTTTATAATTGGATATTAAAATTAGTAGTAGAATAGTTCCGTTCTGTATATATCATGTTGTACCAGCAGCGGGTTTCAAATTCGATCAGGCAAAATTTATAAAAAAAATTACAAAGTCTTTTATCAAAGTCTCGTCTTAAGTATTACCGAAATTGGTCAAGTAATTTTCCCTTTAAAAGCAAAACAACCGGACATCATCATCAGCCCATATACATCCCACTGCTGGGCAAGGGGCTCTACCATTGAGAGGGTTTAGGCCTTAGTCCACCACGTTAGCCTAATGCGGGTTGACGGACAAACAAGCGGACATACTTTCACAGTTTCAACATTAGTATGTAAGTGACAAGACTTTGTAACATGGAAAAAAATGTTTTTTAAACATAGCACACAAAAAAAAGAAATATTTTTGTCTTTTTTAATAAATATACAGCGGCTTCATATAAAAAATAGGAATGCGTTTACGAGAAAACGCTACACCAAAATTTCATTCTACATTTTTTAACCAAATAAGTTCGTAAAAAATTCACAAACCCTTCAGTGTTCTCTTTAAACTTCTACTGAAACTTTTTAATAATAAATATGGATTCATTATTTCAAACTTTTTCATTAACAGCCCTTGAGAGAATTAATAGTATCAGTATGAATACAGAACTAAATCTTTTGCAAGCGAGGGTTGGTTATCGGTGCGATATTGGTTGGATGTCACTCAATGCTTAGAATTTAAAATGAGCTCTAATGGTGTGATTTTGGCGATAATGGAGTTATTAAGCGTCTTGAGGTATTTTAATATTGAGCCCTGAAATGAGATTCTCGTTTGAATTTTGAGTGTTTTTGTGTGGTCTTTTTATAAATTATGTTGTATTAATTTGATATTATGTAAATTGATTTCGTTGACAGTCCCATAGCAGAAACTTTTGTTTTACAAAGTTTCTTGTTTAGTCGTAAATTATCTGTCCTTTTAACAAAGTAGGATAATGTTTAATTATTTTAATAAGCATCATAACTCATAAGTAAGGAACTATCTTGTACTTCCGTAGGGATCGGCAATAGAGTATTTCTATTCCAAACGCAGCGTCGATTTTGACGGGACTTTTATTGGCAGGTAGCTGATGTAATAAGAAGTAAATTAAAAAAAATCGACTGTTAGGCGGGAAGAAGTTCGCCGGGTTAGCTAGTATTATATATTATATAGCCAGGCAAACTTGGTTCCGCCTAACGGCCGATTCTTTAGAAGTTATTCCTTATTACATCAGCTATCTGCCAGTGAAAGTCCCGTTAAAATTGGTCCACCCGTTTCAGAGATTAGCCGGAACAAACAGACAGACAGACAAAAATTGTAAAAAACGTTACTTTGGTATATGTAACGTGTAGGTATACATCCATACCTATGCATTTATTAAAAGCGGTTATTTCAATATTACAAACAGACACTCCAATTTTATTTATTTGTATAGATGGATAGATAACATTTCCTCGTGTCTTGTCTTGTGTGTGTCACAAGTGTGTCAAAAGTGTGTCCAAAGTACCTGGGTCAGGTAAAGTTCACTCAGTCAATTTCAGCACAGAGTTAGGAAATATGCCCGAAATATATGAGCGTATTACGTTATATAAGCACAAGTGCCCAACAGTGGGACATATATAGGCTGATAATGATGGTGATGATGATGAAACAGTTTGGGAAACGTCGGTAAAGTGAACTCTGTCTACTTACTACTGTATTTATTTATTTATTTACATTAAAATACAACATAAGCTTACAGTATGACACCGAAGCGCTTATTTGATTAATAATTAATTCACCAAACACAAAAAAAAAAGTACAAAACAAATATAACTAAAATAATATTTACAGGAATTAATAATATGCATTACAGCATCATCAAATCGACATCGACATCTTGGACCCCAGCGACAAAACGATTCAGCAAGTGTATAGCTCTAACCGTGGGGGCATTCGCACCCTGCAGTGTACGTAGTGTTTCCGGGGGCATAAACAGACTCAGTCGACGACGACAAAGACGCACGTAGTTGTCAGGGACAAAAAAGCGAATACAACTGAGCTGCTCAGGAGAAAGTATCCATATATTCGTACATATCCGCAGACCTAAGAAAAAAAGTAATATGCAAGCAATAAAACGCTGATTCACACAACAAATTTATACGGGTCGAGTCAATTTCCTTGAGTGCATTACTGTATGAAATATTATTCGCGTCGCAGTTGAAACTCGTAGCTCGAGCCCACCGTATATGAATAATCTGAAACTGATATTTTATTACGATTTTTGCGCGTACTCCCTTGAGACCCGGTATTTCGAGGAAATATTTGACGTAACATCAGTAACGTGGTTTTATAAGGGATAGTCGGATAGCCGATTTCAGTGGCTTTATGGGACTATGTCGAGTTTTGATGGAAAACTATAAATCTACAGTAGTACATAACCTCACACCTGTATTCCACGAAGGGTTAGGCCGATGTGCATTTCTTCACTTAAATTTCACCACGTATGCATCAGTCTCACGTAATAGGGGGCGAGCCTTTTACCGTTTTTCGGACACATTACCAAACTTTGTGTTGCTACTGGAATTTCCTAATGGCACCCAATAACACTTTGCCCGACCCGGGAATCGAACCCGGGACCTCTAGATCGCAGAGCACATACTTGTGCCACGAGACCACAAGGCAGTTTGATAAACTTTAAAATGAATGTATCTTTTTTGACCCAATTTATGCTCAATTTCTCTGCGAAGGCACTTTTCAAGATGTGACCTAGTTTAGAAGCGTCGTGTGAATAATGTCTAATGAAAATTCATTCTTTCACGTGAATTTTCTTATGGGTCACAACCCAGTAAAGGTAATTTACAGTAATAATATTTATAGGGTAAATATGTACATCGATAGGTGCGTCAATGAATTTATGTTGTAATCCCTAAAAGTTTGAGAAGTAATCTATTTTCATACACCGGTCTCAAACCCTGTTTTGCTATTGTAAATTTTGTCCTAAATAAAGGAACAGTGAATTTCGCTTGAGCCAGAAATTGTACCCAGGCCCTTACGTTTGAGACCCTTTATGAAAATGACCTACAAGTAGACCTTTAAATAGTCAGGGTAGGTACAAATGTTTTAAGCGAATGGTTACCAGAGAATTTGTAATTTTTTAAAAGAGGTAAAAAATAACAAGATTCGATCTGTATAATCAAGCCATAACTGAAAGCATAAATGTGCCCATTACATAAATCAAACGGGGCACGTAGCGTACCCCATCCGTTACCATGGCAACCGATCAACAGCACCGTACCGAATGATTCCGATAGCACGATTAATCGATCGACATCTGCGAAAGGCGGATTGAGTACCCCAAGATTAGTCATTTGGGATTATTGTTCGCCACCTTCACGCAACTCTGATATTTACATCGGATGAAATAAGAGTGAGAATAGTTTGAGATACATTGCCACGGGTAATAAGTCGAGTAGAATAAGTGTACTGTTTATTCGGGCTTAATTTATGTGGCTGTAGTGTTGTGAAGAATTGTTCTGTCATAAACACGCCGGCTGTTAGATGGAAATAACGATTGGTTTGTACTGCTCGAATACTGTTTGGTATTTTCTTAATATGTGGTACAGTTTATGAATGAAAAAAAATATATTAAAAGACATCTGTTTCTAATCCACATTTTTTAAAAAGATAAATGTGTCATACTTTCGTCTTGCAGGACTTCGTAATAAAATATCATTTAGATATGTTTAATATTTAATTCAAAACTTAATTGAAACCTTTATTTATTTTTAATACCTACATGGTTTACAAAGAATAAGTTGATTACGAACAATAAAGACAAATGCTTAAATATTGTCTATATTCGTCATTGACCTACTAAGATATATTAAATTGACAATAAGTCATGTTTAATTTCGTCAATTTTTATCACCAATTCCACTATTATATAGATATCCTAATTCATATACATACATACATACATACATAAACTCACGCCTGTATTCCCCGAAGAGGTAGGCAGAGGTGCATTTCTGCACCCACATTTCGCCAAGTATGTATCAGTCCCACGGGGGCGAGCCTATTGCCGTTTTTCGGGCACATTTCCACTCTGTGCTGTTACCGAGAATTTCCTAATGGAAAAACCCAATAACACTGTGCCCGACCCGGGAATCGAACCCAGGACCTCTAGATCGCACGGCACATACTTGTACCGCGAGACCACGAGGCAGTCCCTAATTCATATCTACTGATCTATTTCCATATTTATGGATTTCTCGGTCTATTTTGGTAATACCAGTAACGTCGTCTTAATTCATATTTATACTTTACTTTCTTACTTCAATTTTATATCATCATCAGCTCATATACGTCCCACTGTTGGGCACGGCACTCCTCTAAAACTGAGAATCTTTAGGCCTTAGTCCACCACGCTGGCCTAGTGCGGGTTAGCGGACTACACATCTAAGAAATTCCTAAAAACTTTTAGGTGTGCAGGTCACGACGTTTTCCTTCACCGTTAAAGTAAGTGATTCTTAATTGTGAATACAGGTGCTTATGCATATAAATGTTACTCTGTTATAAAAAAAAAAAAAAAACTTAAAGTTGCGCATTTCATGCAAAATTATTTAAATCCGCACCCTGCGAGCCACAAAGCCCGATTCCCGAAATCCTGAAACCCGATCCAGGAAATTGTAACAGCAAGCCCGCCCGGCCGCACGGATGCGTTGTATTAATGTGTCGACACTGATCCCGACCGGTCCCCATTTCGGCGTTCCCGAGGGAACGCCGCGTCCCACTTCCTGCTTTAATGAAGTAAAACATTTTTTCCATTTGTATATTGATGGAATATTTTTAAGATATCATACGGTGACCTATATACAGGGCATACATTTTATACCTATGGTTGTTATAAAAACTTCAAATTTTTTATTTTTTGTCGGGATTTTCTTTAACGCTAGGCGTTTGTAATGACCTTAGCTATTATTGTTATGTCTATGTTAGCTATATTAGCTATATTATGTCTTAGTTTCCGATCACGGTGTGAGTACACTCTGTATATTTCAGTGATTTCAATTTTATGTTTATGTTAATGCTAATGGTTTATTTATGTCCCTATGGATAAGAGCAGCTGTGCGAGATTAATACTTATAATGTTCTCAATGCATAAGAGATCGCCCCGTGGTTGGCTAGACACCGGCTTGAAACAAGAGGCCGCGGGTACAATCCCCAGACCGAGACAAATGTTTACGTGATCAACAAATATTTGTTTCGGGTCTAAGTGTTTGTGAGACCGAAAAGTCTCGTAGTTTCTGATACCCACGACACAAGACTTGTATGTTAGTGTGGGGTCAGAACTATGTATGAGATTGTTGGGTGTAAAATGTGTCCCCAATTGGAAACCAAGCCTATCGCAGTTGTCATAGCAACGTTTGTGACTTATTATTACAATCGTGCGAAAACGTGCAAAACGCTTTGCTAGACTCAGACTTGCTCAAGTTGAAGAGAGGTTAGGCCTAAGCCTGTCATGCTAGCCTAGTTCCGTGAGGAAAACTTTGATTGGTCCTTGGTTGGCTCAGAATGCTTTCCTTTATCTTTAATGTGGGAGCTAACATCAAATAGAAGTATCTAAGCTCTACCAAGTCGTTGAGGCACGTGCTGTCATATATCCACTCATAATATCTTGAGTAGACATGTAATATTTTTTTATATTGCAACGACAATGTAACCGCATAAGCAGTGATGGCCTCGAGGTTTAGGCGCGCGGTCGAGAATTTCGACGGTCGCAGGTTCAAACCCCAGGCACACACCTCTGACTTTTCGAAGTTATGTGTGTATTCACAATGAATTATCACTTGCTTTAACGGTGAACGAAAACATCGTGATAAAACTTGCACACCTAAAAAGTTCTTAGGAATTTATTAGGTGTGTAGTCCGCCAACCTGCACTAGGCCAGCGTGGTGGACTAAGGCTTAAACCCTCTCAGTTGTAGAGGAGGCCCGTGCCCAGCAGTGGGACGTATTTGGGCTGATGATGATGATGATGAATGTAACCGCATAGAACAGCCGATGGTGAGTGTATACAACGCGAATATAGCGTTGACTGGCAAGAGTTTTACCCGATTTTCCTATGTATTTCGGAATTGTTTCAAGAAGCAACGTGTCTTTACTCGTCAAAATTACCACACAATCTTCTCTTGTAAAAATGAAAACCCCCCCCACGTAATACCAGAATAGGTGGGTAAAGACCGTTTTGTGCAATTAAAAGGAAATTTTCCACTATAATTTCCCTAACACTTAATACAAATTGTTGGGGAAGCGCGGTAATTCCTCATTTTTATGATTAAAAGCTTACGGAAAGAAATATTCCCGGCATTAAAGGATGTGCTACAGCAAAATAAACAGCGAGATCTTAATCCAACATTATTCAGCGAGCTCTCGCTACATAATTTCGCTTACAGTCCATAGAAAAATTCAGAAAATTCAAAGCGCAGCGTTTGGTGCAAGACAATAACTGAACGAGGCTTTTTAACATTAAGACCATGTGGTTATATATATATATACTTAACCTCACTCAGGTTTAGGCGTGCGGTCGAGAATTTCGGCGGTCGCAGGTTCAAACCCCAGGCACACACCTCTGACTTTTCGAAGTTATGTGTGTATTCACAATGAATTATCACTTGCTTTAACGGTGAAGGGAAACATCATGATAAAACCTGCACACCTAAAAGTTCTTCGGAATTTCTTAGGTGTGTAGTCCGCCAACCCGCACTAGGCCAGCGTGGTGGACTAAGGCCTAAATCCTCTCAGTTGTAGAGGAGGCCCGTGCCCAGCAGTTGGACGTATTTGGGTTGATGATGATATAACCTCACACCTGTATTCTCCGAAGGGGTTGGCAGAGGTGCATTTCTGCACCCACATTTCGCCAATTATCGGCATTGAGTATTGTCAGAAGCAAAACCTGATGGTAAATGTAGCGCATATCAAATCGAATAACGTTTGCTGAAACGAACATGTATTCAGGCTGAACGGGATTGCTTAGTCGCTTAAATTGCTATGGAGCGATTAGTAACATGCATATTATGTGGTTTCTAAAATCTGTGCCTTCAGATTTTCTCGTGATGTTTTTCTTTGTCTTTAAAATGTGCGAGTGATATTTGTAATAAAATACTTAGAATATTCGGTTGTACTTGGAGTTTTGTCTCGACTCTGCTAACACGGCTTACCGAAAGTACTATTTCATCACGGCTTGTCAACCGCTAGTATTTTATACCTTGGGCTTAGCATTCTGGTGTAATTCTGCTGAATGCCGTGGACGATGCGATTGCCACGCCACGCAGCACTTATCCAGTTAAAAGAAAATACTCCACAGTTTTAGCTGAGACTAATTAATTAACCAACATTTTGACCTATAATGTCTCTTAGCTTTAGACTTTGGCCTAGCAAGGACTGTTTAACTTCACACCCGTTTCGGAAGACATAATAATACTACAATAGGTACATCCAATAGACACATATATAGTTCTCACCCTACACTAAGATGCAATTTTTGTGTTGTGGATATCAGAAACTACGAGAGACTTTTCGGTCTTACAAACACCCAGACCCAAAGAGATATTTTTGGATCACACAAACATTTGTCTCGGTGCGGGGATCGAACCCACGGCCCCTCGTTTCACAGGCTGGTGTGTAGCCAACTGCGCCACGGGTCCTTTTTTTGGCCCTATCCCACCACACACCCGCCACTGTAACTCCTGTATACAGTATTGACGCCGAGCAATGAAGCTCAGCGAATCTAAGGGGACCTAAATTTGTCATAATCTCGCAACGAAGTTAATCAGAAAGATAAATAAAGGATTCGCCACGGGTCTGTCAATAATGGATAATAATATATACAAGTAAGTACAGTTCGTTGAAATATAGTAAATTTCTTCAGATTAGCTTTTTAATCAGTATCAATCATTATTTATATCTGTTCTTGAATTATTTATTTTTTCAATTTCAACAGCACAAATAGTTTTTTAAGTTAATATAATTAAAATATTTAAATATCATCACGCTATTATTTGCCCAACAATTATTTCGTATTACTTCACAACTATACTATTAGATAGTTGGTCATTTCGAATTTAATTTTTTATCAATCATATTAGGTAGTTACAAATAATAATAATTATGAATTAATTTCTCATACATATTCACGTTAATTTGATGGTAAAAAATGTGTTTCATTTCCGTCTAGGAGATCAAATCCTACCGCAGAGTTTATAAAAGAGCAATAAGTCAAACCTTTATACTGCTTGAAAATTGCATGTCAATCAACTTTTTAATTGGACTATGTCGCTGGCATGCAACGAATTGTCCCGACATGCAACAAAGAATGTTCCAAATTCAAATATTGCTTTTTCAAAAACTTCCATAAAAGAATTGCTTTGTGACAAGCTTTGAAAACTGTGTTTCAGCATTGACACGTCAAATTGATGCATCTGAATCTGTTGTAGCTTTTATTGATAGACTATAGAGTATGATCATTCCCGACAGTCGACATAATAACGCTTGCGAAGTCGAACTCGAATGTGTATTAGCTGATCCCGGAACTTATCTCTTTTGATTCTTTTATGGCGAAATTTTGTACCTATAATTTCCAATGTCTATTCTTTATTAGCTATTATTTACTGACTGCCTCGTGGTCTCGCGGTACAAGTATGTGCCGTGCGATCTAGTGGTCCTGGGTTCGATTTCCGGGTCGGGCAAAGTGTTATTGGGTTTTTCCATTAGGAAATTCTCAGTAACAGCACGGAGTCTGGAAATGTGCCCGAAAAACGGCAATAGGCTTGCCCCCTATTACGTGGGACTGATTGACTGACTGACTGGCGAAATGTGGGTGCAGAAATGCACCTCTGCCTACCCCTTCGGGGAATACAGGCGTGAGTTTATGTATGTATGTATGCTATTATTTAGTATAAATGAAACCTATTTATTGTTTTATCATATCCCAAAAATTTTTCGCTTGGTTTTTCCTTCAGTACGTCACAAAATGTCGGATTGGATTCGATCGGTTAAATGTTATGTTATTGGTTTTGCTAGATGAAATTCTGAAAGGCTTCTGCCTGGCAGTAGAGACGTGGCTGATAATAATGATTACGTTATAAATTATATGTGCTATATATTTCGATTCTAGCTTTTGCCCACGACTCCGTTCGCGTAAACTACAGGGTTGGGTTCAGAAAGAAAATAAGTTGTAGTCTATTTTACTCCACAGAGTCCCATTATGTCCATATCAAAAATCGTTAACATCGGTCAAATGATTAAGGGGTGAAAGCATAACAGACATATAGTTACATATAGATAGTTACAGTCGTCTACACGTCGCGTCGTTTCATCATTCTAGCTTGAAAAATGACGAATTTCCACCCCTATTTATATTTTATCCCCTTAAAGGTACATTTTTTACAAACTTTAAATGTCATATTTATTTAAGTATATCCAATCAACAGCCTAAAAATAAGTTTCAAGCTTCTAGCTTTAAAAATGACAATACTTCCATACAACCTTTCATCCCCCCTTTCAACCCCTGAAAACCCCTTTTCCTGGATAAAAAGTAGCCCATGTCCTTTCTCAGGGTCTAAACTATCTGTGCACCAAATTTCATTTAAATCGGTTGAGTAGTTTTAGCAGGAAAGCGAGACAGACAGACAGAGTTACTTTCGCATTTACCTATAATATTATAGTATGGATTTTATTATTTCGAATAATGAAATGGACTTTGTTAATATATTAAAATTGAGCAATACCTTGGTTTAAAATTAATTGATTATGCGTGTATGACGTGTTTCAGCATTGTTTATTAATTGAGTACACAGCTTTTTTGACAATAAATTATTACTGCTAATGAATAAAATAAAATTACCATAGTAGAGTCTTGTATTTAATAAAAATGCAGTTGCTATCCAAATAATTCTCTACCACGATATTGCCAGAAAGTTAGGGATAGGATAGTGGTAGTTTTGAACATGTGCACGCAAAATATGGACATGGCAGTCATAAAGTTTTTTTACCCGCCGGCTGTTCTAACGAAATGCTATTCGGATGTGTTCCGAAACGTAAAATGAATGTGTGGAATATTTCCAAGTATTCTGTGTACACTCAAAACTGCTGGATTAGGAGTGCGGTCTGCGGGGATGACATTTGTAGTTCAAATAGTACTTGGAGCACATACGACTTTTCGTCTGTCTATTATACTATGACAAGTGAGATAGGCTTGAGTTCCTATCGGGGACTCAATTTTATTTTACACCCAACAGTCATTCATAGTTCTGACCCCACACTAGGATACAAGCCCTGTGTCGCGGGTATCAGAAACTACGAGATACTTTTATAAATACTTGTGTTGTGTTGGTTCGACACCAACACAAAAGTTTTTCGTTTGACGAATATTTCTCTGACAAAAAATGCCAACATAAATACATTATGTACCCCTCGTAAGACCGTGGAACTTTCTAAGATATGTAAATAAGCTTAAATTTTGTTAATACACAGTTAGCTGAGCTCCGAAAGTTCTCGTTTTGAGCAGCTTAAAACTAAAAAGTGCATAATTAAAATCCAGTTAAATTAACTTCATAGCTTCTCAGTAAAGTTGATATTATAAAGTTACGCTGTCCTACTAAGAGTCGCCAAGTCACTTTAACTATAATCGGCTTCGCTGCGCGTTCGAGTTATGTAATATGTCTTGCAAGTTATGGTTCCGCAGTTCGTAATAGGATCAAGTAATTATGTGTGAACTACGGGCCATGGCCGTCGCACTGCAGTTTGGTGATGGTTTTTTTATTCTGGCACGGAAAATGGACCGTATGTGTGTCGACTGGCGAAAATCGATTGCTGTTATAGTATATCTGAATTCTTGCAGAAATTATTTTGAAATCCATTTATGGAAAATTATTCAGTAGCTATAAAAGGATGCAGCATATGAATATTGACATTATACCTAGTCAGGTCATACATTCTGTCACATGTTTAATATATCATAATTGAAACAAGTTTATTCATTATGTAACCATTTATATACCAAAATGAACTTAACAAAACATAGTTTTGAATACAGGCCTTCAATCTGCGCGGCAAGTCGTCTACAACGCAATAACTGCAACACAGTCTTCTTTAAGCGTCCACTCCATATTTAAAAACGAGTAAAATTCTAAAAAGTATACATTTTTATTTTCATGAACAATTCGAAATTCGAATTCAATAAACTTTTTTGTGGCCAGCATTATAAAAGAAAAGTTTTTACTGTGTGACAATACTTATGACCTGACTGTGTAATATATGAGACATAATTCAAAAAATATTAAAGGTTTTAGGTATTGTATTATTTGAATATGTGCTTTGGACCGTAGCATTTGGAGCTCTATAGTCTCTGTCTACCGCGATGAGAGACAGGCGTGAGTTTATCTATGTTTGTGTCTATATTGTATATAAAATTATGGACAAAAGTGAGAATAGGATATGCTACAAGTATAGTGGCTTGTTCATTGCCAGACATTCACAGACTGATTTTAAAATTAAATAAATACACCCAACAGTCACATACATAGTTCTGACCCCACATTAAGATACTAGTCCTGTGTCGTGGGTATCAGAAACTACGAGAGACTTTTCGATCTCACAAACACCCAGACCCGAAACAAATACTTGTGGATCACACAAACATTTGTCTCGGTGCGGGGATTGAACCCGCAGTCTATCGTTTCGCAAGCTAGTGTCTAGCCAACTTCGCCACGGGACTGTCAGAACTAGATACAATTTTTGCGTGTTATGCCGAATTCCACATAATTATATCATATTACTTTCTATATCTATTATTTAAACAGAAACCGCTGAACTGATTTTGGTCTAGACATAGATGAGGCTTAGCAAGAAGATGTAGGTTCCTTTTTTTATAATATTATGCCTTTATGATAATGAATGAGACGCCTAAACTGAATATTTTATATTTTTTGTTATCGTACCATTGAAACGGTCACTGTAATGTGACAAACCAATAAAATGCATTTGATGGTCACTTTGTATATTTGGTTGTTACTATGTAAATCTCAGTAACCGATTGAAATTTATTTTGAAACAACTGTAAATATGCTATGATTGATGTAAAAGAACACTTAACTTCTCAGTAACAATTTATCTAGCTACATCGCATTGGAAAGTAATAATAGTAAAGTTTACAAATTATTATTTTTATAAATTATCCTTCTTTAATATTGTTTTCGACTTTTTTGGGTAAAAAACCCATATGATATTTTTCCATAGTAAAAGGATTTTCTTTCCTACGCAATCGAGCGCAAATGGTAGTTAAAGCAAGTTTCTTAAGCACATTCAGCGAAGTGTTATGCTACTGTATGCGCGATTTTGCTATAGCTGTTACGGCAGTTCGGGCTCTTAATACGTTAGATTACTTGAGAGAAACGTACGACTTAGAGGGCTTAAAATGTTTGCTGTACTTTGCTCTATATATGCCGCTTATAGTTACCATTTGGCTGCAAAGTCTTGAATTGATTTCGTTTTTTGTGTAGGCCAAGCGCCGGGGGTTTCTTTTTTGCAACGTACGGGACCTGTTTTTTTTTTTTGGAATATGTTCAAGGGTGTCCCCTGAATGTAAATCCAAGTTGGCGCGGCAGGAGGGGGGGGGTTCACTTCAGCCGCCATCTTGGAAAACACGTTTTATCGAATATCTCGCGAACCGCGCATCGTACGACAAAAATTGTAGAAATCATTATTGTAGATAATAATATTTGCCATCTTTTTTAACACACACATCCACATTATTCCAGAAAAAAATACCAGGTCCTGAACGTTGCATTGCTTACCTACTTTTTTGCTGCGGCGCTTGGACTACATACTTGGTGTATACAGACCGTATATGAAAACTAAGACAAGTAATAGTTACGGAGATTACAAACACATTGACGCTAAAAAAATCCAAAAAAGAAACAAGTATTTTGGCATTTTGTTAATCACCATTAATAAAAATAATAAATACACCCAACAGTCACATACATAGTTCTGACCCCACACTAAGATACAAGTCTTGTGTCGTGGGTATCAGAAACTACGAGAGACTTTTTGGTCTCACATACACCCAGACCCGAAACAAATATTTGTGGATCACACAAACATTTGTCTCGGTGCGGGGATCGAACCCGCGGCCTCTCGTTCCGCAAGCTGGTGTCTAGCCAACTGCGCCACGGGGCTGTCGAATTATTATTAAAATCAATACTTATGGTATGTAGCAAAATGTTTGGGCAGCTTATAAATACCACGTGAAACACGGCGAGTCTATTGCTGTTCTTCAGGCATATTTCTAGACCCTGTATTGATTCATTTTTTTTATTAAGTAATTTCAGCAGTGAGATTGCAGAGGAAAGAACAGTTACTGATCAAAACTCATCCATGTCTTCTTAAAATTTCCTAGCCGAATCGTAAAGGATTTCTCTAGTACTCCCAACAAATGCTGCGTTTGTAAAGATTTCGCCGCTAAGACTCACTGAGGGCCTTTACAGAGCTGCAAGTTATTTGCCCGCACTTTTATCCCGAGTAGGACGTCTCGTGCGGTCATTCACCCCGCTCTGTTAACGTTAACTACCGCCGTTTTGAAGTTTGAGGTGCGCTGGAATACACTGGACGATACTGCAAATGTACTCTTTTAAGTGCTTTTATAAAGAAGTCTGGCTGATTCAATTCAGTCTTATAACAATTAGGCGTATAAAAAGATTTTCTCTCCTAATCCTCTCAGAATACTTTTCCATTGAGAGCGATTATGCCATAGTAAGCTTGTTTGATACAAAACAGGGTCTAGAGCCTTGGTAGTATAACTTCTAACTCAAAACCCTATTACAATTCGACAAACTCTGGAAGTTACCATAGAACCTTTAAATCATAGACCTATCAATTTACGAATATGTATACCGCGAGACAACCAGTGGCAGACAGTGTTAGTTATATTTCTTGTATATGTTTTATATGTATGTGTATGTTTATATTATTTGTATGTTGTGGCATTTACTCGTAGTTTATTAGTATTGGAATTGAGCGTCACATATATCATTATTTTCGCGTGGTCTGGCAACACAAGTATGTGCCGAGTGATCTAGAGGCCTTGGGTTCGATTTCCGGGTCCGGTTTTTCCATTAGGAAATTCTCAGTAGCAGCCCGGAGTCTAGAAATGTGCCCGAGAAACGGCAATAGGCTCCTTTTACGTAGGACTGTTACATACATGGCGAAATGTGGGTGCAGTAATGCATCGCTGCCTACCCTTTCGGGGAATACAGGCGTAAGATTTGTATGTATGTATTATAATTACTTGACCACTCGCTCTATATTCCTGTTCATTCCAGTCCATCTAACGGTTGTCTGAAAGAAATCGCATACAGCGATAAGACCGAATTTTTTTGTCTATTTTACTTTACATTTATTTTTTAATCAGATTTTTGTTAATTTATCTGTGCTGTACAATTAATTATGATAAATAAATAAATAAAATACAAAAAAAAAATGTACTAGTGAATATATAGTCTATACATGTTTTCATGTTGCTCCAACAAGCAATAAAACAAATTTAATTATAACATAATCGCCGACACGTCAAGGCGATACGTCACTAAAACTGACAGCTCGTTCGTGAAACACGCCATGTTTAAAACGAGCGACGGTTACAAGAGAATTAACGCCACTAAATTTACATAGCAAAGCTTAAGTTTATGAATAAGTAAGTTTACGTACTGTAGTGTTGATTTGGATGTGTATGTTATCAGAAGACGTGGGAATTCAAAGGAAACAAATTGAATTTTGTCGTTAGGGAATTGAAGATTCGTGGGATGGTTTTTTTTGCAGTCCAGGGTTCCAAGATTAAAAATGTTGCTGATTTCAATAAAATATTCTTTATCAGGTTGAAGATTGTAAGTTACGCTTTCACATAAATTACTTTAATTGGTTAATTGTAAGATCAAGGGGTGATAGCCTCGAGGTTAAGGCTCGCGGTTGAGAATCTCGACCGTCGTGGGTTTAAACCCCAGGCGCATACCTCTGACTTTTCGAAGTTATGTATGTATTCACAATGCATTATCACTTACTTCAACGGTTAAGGAATTCCTCGTGAGGAAACTGGCGGACCTAGAAGTTCTTAGGAATTTCTTAGGTGTGTAGTCCGCCAACCCGCACTAGGCCAGCGTGGTGGACTAAGGCCTTAACCCTCTTAGTTGTAGAGGTGGCCCGTGGCGAGCAATGGGACATATATGGGCTGACGATGAAGATTAATTCTGAGATAGGGGTGGGATTTTTTTGAAATTTGCCGTAAATCTGTTATTAGTTAGAAAATTGACGGATCACTTTTATTAGTCATCCATTTATTCAATTTTAAATAATTACACATGCCTATTAAAATTCATCAACTAAAGATTTTTGTATTCTAACACAACTAAGAAACTCGGCTAAGCAAACTCGCGCATATAATCGCAAGCGTGCAGTGCGCTCCTTAAAACCTCTAGACTTCCACCTTCCTTTGAAAATGGAAAACGGGATAAAAATAGTAACTGAAATAGGATTGAGGGCCTCGTTGGTCCCGCATAATTGTGTGGCGTGGCATCGCGTCGTCCCGGCTTCAAAAGAGTCAAGAAAACTTTAATGGTGCTTTCCATTATGCCCTGTAGCAACACGGAGTTTGGAAACGTACAACGCAAAGGCCTGTATTACGAATAACTTAAAAAACTACAGTATTTAATAAATTATTAAATTATATAGCTTGAAAAGTATTACAAACTTTGGTTCACTAAAACTATCCACACTAGGCACTGCCTGTCCCGTGGAAAGTTTTTTACTGGAGTAACTTAAAATTAGAATTACAATAAATAAAGTGGTGAATATAAATAAAAATGTTTTGGTGAAGAATATCAAATCTGACAATATTTTAGGATAACAATAGGTACAATGATGTTTGACTACGTGTATAATGTTTAAACTCACTTAATGGCTTTCAGTAGGTCTTCCAAGAGAGAGTAGGACAAATTTCAGGGGCGGTACTTCCATAAAAGCCCAAAAGCATTACTCGTTAATTGTGTAATGTCTAATTTATAATTGTTTAATGTGGGATATTCTCATTTATTCTCATTTATATGTCTTAATTGCTTCTGTTAAATAAACATTTAAAACATAAAGATTGTATAAGGCAAGCTGGGCTTTTGGGCTTCTATGAAAGTACCGCCACTGACCAATTTAACAGTTCTGTTATACTTTTTCTATCCCAAAGTTTAGCCACACACCTAAGCAAATATTTACAAACATACCACTATGACAATTTGCCAAAATCCACAGCGGACTAAGGAATTTTCAATTGGATATAATTTTAAAGTTTTGGCGCGCACAGTGAAGTAGTAAAAACGAAGTACTGCGATACAGCGCCTCAGTATTCTAATATTGTATGGACTGAGAGTTTCAATAAAACTTTGCTCGTACGCTTCGGCTTTTCTAAACTAATTCTTTGTTCGGAATAGTTTTAAGTGCCGTTTCATGTATTTGTTTTAGAAATATTGTAGTGGTTTTGGAATAGAGACAAAGGAATGCGAATATTTTATTGATATCATATATGTGAAAAACTTTTTTAATTGGTATCCATTGTGAAGAAGAAATATTTAGAATTTTTGTTAGTTTATTACGATTTGCCTCGAAAACATTGAATGATTTTTAGTATGGACATTGATGGGACCTTGGTAACATATCGCACTAATAATACAATAATGTTGTAACTCAAAATATGTCGAACGCGAAATAACTTAATTATCTATTATTTTTAAAAGTTATCAAACACTTTTAAAATAGTTATAATTCCTTTACATTTACTAATAAAACACCTAAAGTATTCATTCATATTTAAATCTGTAATTGGAAGTTAATAATTAGTTTTATGCTAATTCTCAAAAATGATCCATTTTGAATTACGACACTATTGTTTTAGGCGTGCGATATGCTACTTTTCATCATCAGCCCATAAACGTCCCACTGCAGGGTACGGGCCTCCTCTACAACTGAGAGGGTTAGGCCTTAGTCCACCACGCTGGCCTAGTGCGGGTTGGCGGACAACACACCTAAGAAATTCCTAAGAACTTTTAGGTGTGCAGGTTTTATCACGATGTTTTCCTTCACCGTTAAAGCAAGTGATTATTCATTGTGAATACACACATAACGTTTGAACCTGCGACTGCCGAAATTCTCGACCGCGCGCCTAAACCTCGAGGCCATCACTGCCTACTTTTATTGTGGCAAAATTTATTACCGTGGGTTAAGCACGGAATTCCAAACGGTACCCAGGCGAAGCTAGGCCCCACCGCTAGGATAAGACACAAAGCTGAGAGCTGCTAACATTATAAAGGCATATGCGGCACAAACATCGGACTTTTGTAAGTTATTTGTGAATTAATTTCTAATCATAAATTTATTCGTGTAATAGTAAATATCGTGATAAAATCTACATGCATTAGAATTTTCTATATGGAAATTCTTAGGTATGTGGAACACTCAATAATGGAGCAGTGTATTAGCATATATGTACATATATGCTGACGCTGATGTAAGTGCTTAAACGTGCATATTACTTACCGCGCGGCGAGCCTGACAAACGCCTTTATTTTATATCCACATTACAATATTAAAGTGTTATAATGTTGTTAAATGGTAAAATTACACAAGGAATTTCTATTTTTTAAAGCCCGGATTTGAAAGAACCCTTTTAACGCTACCTTCGCTTGAAATCGCCTTTTAACCAACACAAATCGTGTTGTACTGTATAAATCTATACCACAGACAAAAAAAGTTCTACACAAAACCAATTCCCTGGGTTCCGACGCGGGTTGAACCGCAACACGGCTTAAACACATTAATTACACACAGTTAAACAGCAAATCACTTGTATTGATCACTTTTCCAAAACCGTACATTCGTTCACTACCTCTTTCGTACCCTAAAAGTGATTAACGTTCACTTATCGCTCAACGTCAGTCGACATTAACCGACACGGCTTATTTGTACTCCATTCACTCATTCGTTCACTCGTTCGGTCTCCATTTAGCAGAGTCGTCAGCGGTAACGCAATTTTTCTTCGTGTAAATTCTGGGTTTTTGCAACCCCCAGTTAATTTGTTTAAGGGAATGAATATTAGACAAAAGGCATTTTGCTTTGTTAACACGAAAATTTGTTTTAAGCCTTTTGGTTGCTCGCTCGGCAAATGAGTGTGTAATTTTAAACAAATTGTTGTGCTTTTATGATTTTTTTACCGTTTGTGATTCGTAATTGTTAGCATATGGCGGTTCGTTTAGAATTGTGTGGGATTTGTCCTTTTTTTTATTTCGGTAGTACGCTTAAAGAACGTTGAATGGAAAATGGAATAGGGATTCGGTCTTCGAATATGTTTGTGAAGCTTTAATCCAATATTCTAGTGCAAGTTAAGTGTTTTCATATACCTATGAAATCCCTTGTAGAGAATTTCAGCTTATTTCTTCTGGAATCATTTATTTAGCCTGAAAGTAGTGATGAGTGAGGTTTAGGCGCGCGGCCGAGAATCTCCGAGAAAATCGGCACACACCTCTGACTTTTAGAAGTTATGTGTGCATTCTCAATAAATTATCACATACTTTAACGGTGAAGAAAAACATCGTGAGCAAACCTGCACACCTATAAAGTTCTTAGGAATAAACCCTCTTAGTTGTAGAGGAGGCCCGTGCCCAGCAGTGGGACGTATATGGACTAATATTTTTATTTAATTAAAACCTTTTGGTTAAAACACGATTTGTAACAAGTTAGGCATTTTAGTTGTTTTACATTTTATTCATATATTTTTAATTTTATTGTAGTAAGTAATTTTAAGGCATATCTCGTGACATCTATCTTAGAAGACCCCTCTGGTTAACCAAAAAGTATCTATTTATGTCAGTTAAAACAAAGTCAAAGTCAAAGTCAAATTATCTTTATTCAAATAGACTTCTACAAGTTCTTTTGAATCGTCAATTTTACACTTTTTAATATTTTTTAAACTATTGCCGCTTCGAAACGTGTTATAAACCTAACACTAACATAAATAATATAGTCGACATTTATCATATTTACATGATAATTCCCAATTCGATTTACTGTTACTAATATATTCCGATATTCGCTGCACTGTGGCGACCTAGATACGAATCCCTTGGGGGGCTATCATGTTCACTCGAGATAATCTTGACTACCTTCCTTCGACATAGACACGACTGTTACTGATATGAGAAATTGTATACGGCTTATTGGAAATTCAGAAATTATATTACTGTATATCGGGCGCAAATTTATCGGACAAGCCTGATTTGAACTCGCGTGGGGAGGGACCCGTTTATACAATGAATAATAGTAATAATATATTTTTTAACACCTTATACATACATACATACATACATACATACACGCATCACAGTCCCACGTAATAGGGGGCGAGCCTATTGCCGTTTTTCGGGCACATTTCCAGACTCCGTGCTGTTACCGAGAATTTCCTAATGGAAAAACCCAATAACACTTTGCCCGACCCGGGAATCGAACCCAGGACCTCTAGATCGCACGGCACCTACTTGTACCGCGAGACCACGAGGCAGTCGAGTTAACACCATATAAAAAAAAATAGGAAATAGAAGAAATATAGGTAGGTGACATAAATAATGTTTCTTTTAAGCCCGTCCCATGCTTTTTTTATAACTGGCAATTCGGAATTTGTAATCTACTATATTTATTTATTGTAAACCTTTTTTGTACAATAACATACAAATTTATCTATAAAAATGTAGAAAACCTGCTTGGCAAAAGTGCCTCTGACTCAACTTGCCATTTAAAAGTATTTTTCTCTGCTTGAGATCATATAACCATCACATATACATTTTTTTATTTACGCGTGTTTTTGCGACAAAACTCCTCCTTCCATCTACACCTCGGGGCAAACGAAGCAGTCTATTTTACCCCCAATACAGCCAGTAAACTTCGTAATAATATAGAAATACAATGTACGTATTCAAATCCAAACACCACATGAAACACGATCCCCATATACCCGCTGTTAGATATAATCCGTGGATAAGTGGCGTTTCGCTAATGAGAGTCCCAGAAAGCGGGGTCGAACAAACAACAATAACGTGGATAATTAGTGCTCCTGTTACGCCCTTAGGGACTATTCGTCGTGTGTGATTTTATATAATGTTTAAATTTATCTAGTTTAATTTGTAATCTCAATTGGTCATGTTATATTTGGAACGATAAAAATAAGAATAAAGGCGATTCTGGCGCAATATTTTTCACCATTTTTTTTATGGGAAAGGAGGCAAACGAGCAAGTGAGCCACCTGATGTTACGTGGTCAGCGTCGCTTTTTTTTATGTTGTTTAAAATTATTATTTTTCTCGCAATTCTTATTTTAGAATTACCGGTTGATACCGGACAAGTTTCTAGAAAAGAAAGAAAAAGGTTCTATGTTATCACGACAGTTTTTTTACGATAATTGATATGCATAAATGTTTATAATATTTTAATGTCTTTTATAAGCCTTTGTCACGGCGAGCTCCTAGAACAAAGCATGGTAAATGCATAAAATTACAAATTTCAACAAGATATAAAAATAGTATATTTTTTTTCCATCTAAGACATACTGCTTCAAACTTGGTAAAATAAAAAGTTATAAAAACAAAAAGTTTTACTATAGGAAGAATTTTCATATAAGTTAGATACTTAGTGCCTGCACAATTATATCGACTGCAGGTAAGTTGCTAAATCTATATTACCCGTTCGCAGTAGGTCACTTTACCTAGTACGGTAAAGACTAAAAAACAAAAACCACCCTAACGTTAAATTCACTTTATCTATTGACTACTTGTTGCCCGTAACTCCGTATAGGAATACTTCGAGAGAATTTTTTTCCGTTTTGTCCACATTATTAATGAATAATGAGCACCAATGGATGAGTGAGAAGCAGTGATGGCCTCGAGGTTTAGGCGCGCGGTCGAGAATTTCGGCGGTCGCAGGTTCAAACCCCAGGCACACACCTCTGACTTTTCGGAGTTATGTGTGTATTCACAATGAATTATCACTCGCTTTAACGGTGAAGGAAAACATCGTGATAAAACCTGCACACCTTAAAAAATTCTTAAGAATTTCTTAGGTGTGTAGTCCGCCAACCCGCACTAGGCCAGCGTGGTGGACTAAGGCCTAAACCCTCTCAGTTGTAGAGGAGGCCCGTGCCCAGCAGTGGGACGTATTTGGGCTGATGATGATGATGATGGGTGCTCCACTTCTAATGATTGTAGCAGTGGCAGTGCTTCCATAGAAGCCCAAAAGCGTTACACATTAATTTGTAATGTCTAGTTTATAATTGTTCATTAGTAGGGTCAGGATATTCTTATTTATGTGTCAAATTGCTTTTGTTAAATAAATATTTAAAGCTTAAAGATTATTATTTGGAATTTTGTAAGGCAAGCTGGGCTTTTGGGCTTCTATGGAAGTACCGCCACTAGATTGTAGGTGATGTTATGTAGCCTATCGCCTTCCTCGATAAATGGACTATTCAACGCAGAAATATTTTTTAAATTCGAATCGGTAAACCCTTAGATCAGCGCGTTCAATAAACTCTTATAAGCTTTATAATATTAATATGGATATAAAAATCTTTCTTTGATACTGATCAGTCAAAACACGCTTCATTAAGTGCCTAACTTATAAAAATGGCACATTATCCAGTTGGTTTACTACTTATTATCACATTCCACCCTTCCCTCGCTTGAGGGTGCTTACAACGTTGACATGAGCAATTATCGACATAGCGTACTCTAGGGAACGCCTTGATGCTAGGGTTGTCTGTAAATATGATTGGGTTTTATAATTTTAGTGGATAAATTTTATAAAAGCATTTTACCTTTAGAATAACATGAATTAAGCAGTGATGGCCTCGAGGTTTAGGCGCGCGGTCGAGAATCTCGGCGCTCGCGGGTTCAAACCCCAGGCACACACCTCTGACTTTTCGGAGTTATGTGTGTATTCACAATGAATGATCACTTGCTTTAACGGTGAAGGAAAACATCGTGATGAAACCTGCACACCTAAAAAAGTTCTCAGGAATTTCTTAGGTGTGTAGTCCGCCAACCCGCACTAGGCCAGCGTGGTGGACTAAGGCCTAAAAGCCTCTCAGTTGTAGAGGAGGCCCGTGCCCAGCAGTGGGACGTATATGGGCTGATGATGAAATGATGATGATGAATAACATGAAAATTTATGGTTTAATTAATTTTTAAAATGGATGTAAAACTTAGATGACCTTCAAGAAAAAGTTATCATGACATAGCAAGACGAAGTACTTACTTTCATAGGCCCGTGTCCTCGAAGGTGAGGATTTTATGTCCCACGTAATAGTGGCCGAGTTTATTGACTTATACTGAACACATTTTCAAACTTCGCGCTATGGACACTTTTCTTAAACTCCTATAACACATTTCCGAGCCAGTAATCGAAGCCAAGACCTCTCAATCGCACACCGCACATACCACGGTACCACCTACCAGTAACCATACGGTACTATTTCCTCGTATGTGTGACACGAACCGTCTCATTTTGTGATTGAAGTCGTTTAAACTATTCAAGTGAATAATAATCGTTACATATTACTGAGCGCTGCGTAGGTAAGGACTGCAAAGCCGATTAATACTTAGTTTGACGCTGTTCAATAATGTTGCAACTCCGATCAAGCGTGCTTTACGCTTTTACCAATTCGTATTTGAACATTGAAAGACTCAGATGCAAAAGGAGGCCAGCATTCAATATATTTTTATACTGTTAACAAAGTGACAAGACCACATAGTAAGTGACTCCAATCTCTCGTCCCTATAGTCTACGGAGATGCTTCTCCGTGCTACGCCTTAAGAACCTTTCATCATCAGCCCATATTACGTCTCACTGCTGGGTACGGGCCTCCTCTACAACTAAGATGGTTTAGGCCTTAGTCTACCACGCTGGCCTAGTGCAGGTTGGCAGACGACACACTTAAGAAATTCCTTAGAACTTTTAGGTGTGCAGGTTTCCTCACGATGTTAAAGTACGTGATAATTCATTATGAATGTGTTCGAACTTCGAAAAATTAGAGGTGTGGGCCTGGGGCATGAACCCGCAACCGGCGAGATCT
Organism: Hemaris fuciformis; assembly: GCA_907164795.1. Taxonomy (NCBI): domain Eukaryota; kingdom Metazoa; phylum Arthropoda; class Insecta; order Lepidoptera; family Sphingidae; genus Hemaris; species Hemaris fuciformis. Next base: position 2,675,920 of record OU015440.1, on the reverse strand, counting down.
TGACCGCGCGCCTAAGCCTCGAGGCCGCTACGTAATTAGTAAAATAATAAGGACACTGCTATCCAAAAATATAAAACACATCCTTGTGTACTCATCAGTTATATCGCTAAAATATAGTCTCATTCCAACCCGATTTTGTTTTACATCGCTCTATTGATTCGTCTCCATCCAAGTCTGTTCGCATCACGGAACCAATCAATTGAGCTGCGAATCCTCGTAAAATAATACAACACACTTGAGTTGTAAAACGAAGTGTTACACATCGGTTAGCTACGTATAACGTTGCACGAGCAATTATCGGAATTGACTACGCATAGTATATCAGTTTCAGGGTTGCCATCTAAAATATATTATTTACATTAAGGTCTGTCAAATTTCGCCTTGATGATATTTTTTTATGTCCCACCAGATTGTAGCTCACAGGTAACTTTACGATATAATTTATTTCGTCAAGTACTGTTTCAAAATAATCTATAAAGAAAAGTACCCTACAACTGTAACACAGCAACCGGAGACATGCAATAACTTAGGAGTTGCTAATCTTTTTATAAGTGATATTATTGTAACTCATACGAATAATAAGGCTTAATTTTTTATTTTCCTCATTATGTCGTCATCAAGTTCTACTTGGGTAATCAAGCGTTTCAATTATGTATTTGAAAACAATGGCAATTGTAATCCAGATCGCAGTTCACAATCCTTCACCACTAAAGTAATGAAGCGAGAACCAAGTTCTATAAAAGTAGAGAACACCAGTCCCCTTTGTAACTGGTCAGTCGATTGTAAGAGTCAATGAACCAAACGACTGGTTATTTGCCTTCTAAAAATAGATGTTCGCGATGTTCCCTGCTGTTGTACTAGAATTAGATGGGTCGATAAGCAGCTCAAGTCTGGTACATACGTCCTCTGTTGCTAACTGAATTGTACATGTGTTTTCTTCCTTTGTACTTTTATAATACGCAGTTTTCGTAAGGCAGAAAATAGGCAAATATTAGTAATTTTTTTAAATATGGGAAAAAATAATAATTTAAGAGTTGACTCATGATATACAGGATGTATTCAGACCGTGATCGGTAAGGCAGGTAGCCAAGACAAAAAATAAAATTTTTGACGTTTTCCTAACAACCACATACATTTTATACCTGTATAGTTATAATAATATGTTACCATTAGACACAATTATAACATATTATAATAAATAATGACAGTTATTTACTCATGTATTAAACGCAACACATCTATACGGTATAATGGTTTCTATATTCAGGTGTGCCTCGTGGTCTCGCGGTACAAGTATGTGCCGTGCGATCTAGAGGTCCTGGGTTCGATTCCCGAGTCGGGCAAAGTGTGATTGGGTTTTTCCATTAGGAAATTCTCGGTAACAGCACGGAGTCTGGAAATGTGCCCGAAAAACAGCAATAGGCTCGCCCCCTATTACGTGGGACTGATACATACCTGGCGAAATGTGGGCGCAGAGATGCATCTCCGCCTACCCCTTCGGGGAATACAGGCGTGAGTTTATGTATGTATGTATGTAATAAATAATGACAGTTATTTACTGATGTATTGACGCAACACATCTATACGGTATAATGGATTCTATTGTATATTGAGGTGTGGCGTGGCGGTCGGTATCTGTGCATATACAAATGACCAGCTATTGGATGGATTGTAATCAAACATCTCAACCTTAGTTAACAGATTAGCAGCTAAATGCCCCATCTAAGTACTGAGATTAAATAATTCTTTTAACTAATATTTGTGTTGAATCTGGGAGCCGTTTATGTAAAATATTTTTTGGGACATAAAAAATAGAAGCGAAAATCATTAAAGAGTATATTACATACCTTTTATAGACAATTGCTCACTAAGCAATCACACCACTTTGGGTGATGCAATAATCAACATTAGATTCATCATTAATAATATTTATAATAAGCAACAGTCGCTCTCTGAACGTTGTACTGTGCATACCTAATATGCTTTCAAAAATATAATACGTTTATACAAGTGTTCTTCATCATTTGTGTTCTACCTCACACGCACCATCATGACACACCAACACCATCAGGCAAAAGTAGATAATGCTTTGAGGAGTTTTCAGTCTGTTTCAGGAGGAGTTAAACTAGTGTATCATGTTAATTGTAATAAATCAGATCACTTCTTTTATGACTAAGAGGATTTTTTTCTCTTTTTTTAAGATAAAAATCAAAATATCAGAAAAATTCGAGCACTATAAAGCTACACCAACTAAAAAACTTGAGTTAGACAGAACTAAACGGGCTACCGGACAACCCTATAATGAACGAAAAACTATAATTCGATTGTCGTATAAGTATGTGCCCTTTCTAGTGGGGTATAATAGGGTCCCGTGGGACCACTCGGGCCGCTATCGTAATCGAAACTTTTTTACCTGAGTCTGATAGATTCTTACCTGGGGAGACATCTGGACGAGGCTATTAAAATCAACTTAAGATACGAAATTACATGTACAGACGATTGTTTCCGTGTAGGGCTAGAGTCTTTCCACACCCAAGATTGTTAATGTGACTGTCTCGTGTTCTCGCGGCACATGTACCTACATGCCGTGCGATCTAGAGGACTTTTGTTCGGTTCCCGAGCCGGACAAAGTGTTATTGGGTGTTTCCGTTAGGAAATTCTCAGTAGCAGCACGGAGTCTGGAAATGTGTCCCGAAAAACAGCAATTGGCTCGCCCCCTATTACGTGGGACTGATACATACCTGGCGAAATTTGGGTGCAGAAATGCACCTCTGCCTACCTCTTTGGGGCATACAGGCGTGTGGTAATATATGTGTATGTATATGTAATATGTATGTATGTAACAACTGATTTTAGGTCATGTTTGCACTCTCCAGAATATAACTAAAATTTCCTAACAGAAAATGTAATAAGATTTTCAAGCAACAATTTTTACCAACACATTATACAAATATATAAACAGGTAAAGCGTTATCACAATAGCAAATGATGATAAGTTATGACTGAATAGCAAAAGCTGATTACAAATTACTATCACCAGTGGCACAGTTATGATGGCCTAATCATGACTGTAATGGTGAGATTTAAACCTCATGTAAGGTGATCGCTATCCAAGTAGATATACCTCCACCAAAAAACTCCATTAGAGAAAAATACAATCCATACTATCACAATATCTGTACGTTAAAGTCTTAAAGCGGACTCAGCGGCCCCGATGACCCCTATTAGCGACCCCTCACGACAGCCAAGGGATGCGGGGGTCACATTCTACATACGGCTGACCCTCAGGGCGGGTCGTAATCGAAATTATACGAGCTTCATTTAACCTAAGTTTTATCGAGTTATTGTGAATTTCCCTCGGTACATATCGATATTTGGTAGTATGAGTATCACTAGCTGTTTGGAGCGACTGCGCTTGAGTACTATAGAACTAATCGTATACATGTATACGTTCGTTTAGTGAATTGATACGGTTAACGTAATCTAATAAGACTATAGAAGATTCTAATCTAGACTTTGTCCGGTTACTAAGCAGTCTCTAATGAAAAAAAAAACTCAATATTATTATATATTACGTAATATTTTTCCGACCTGGGAATTAAACCCAGGACCGTTCAACCACATTCGTTGCAACTAAATATTTCTTCATACAAACCGTTACAAGACTAGGATTTGTATCCGTGACCTAACCTGAACTAACTAGATAGCGCTTGCCTATTGCGTCATTATTAAAAAGTCAATTCTAATGACATCCCCACAGCTCTTAGCCTAAACTAAACTAAACTAACCAGCGGTACATAATTAATGACATTGCAATGTAATAAAGGTCGTAAACTATGTAAAACGGATAAAAAAGTAGATACATGTGCGGGTTATTTCATCCCGGCTAAACCTGGAATCGCAACGGGTACTGATTAAATATTCATGAGATAAAACATGGATGTAACGCGAGCGGTTGTACCTGTGTCTTAATTCATAAGAATACGCGTGTTTACAATTATAATACAGATGTAATTATCAGCCCATGTAGCCTCACTAAACACCTAAGAAATTCATTATGAATAGACACATAACTTCGAAATTTCATAGCAGTGAAATAGTGATGACCTGTAGGTTTAGGCGCGCGGTCGCGAGTTCAAACCTCAGGCATGTCCGACTTTTCGAATACAGAAATATTGAAGCGGATTTTAACTCATACATTTTGTCCTTTGTTTTAAGTTTCACGAATGTTTTTTTTTTGAAAATTTTATGATTCTTTATTTAAATATTCAGAAATAGCACGGAGTCGAAATAAAAATATACCCACAACAGTCTCGCCCGTGTTCTAGGGTGGGACATGACTACTGTCAAAACTTCGGTATACCCTACTCTCACGAACCCTGTCTCTTTAAGGATAAGTTCATGAGAGCATGTATGTTATATTTTTTATCATTAAAATATCATTTTTATCGATAATTACTGATCATTAATTAGGTACTCTTTCCATGCTAAGTGTTATTAAATGATTTTTATTTTAACAGCCTAATTTGTATGAGCACTTCATTTAACGGAAAAAATAAATAAAACTGGTTAACACTGTTTTTTAACTTTTAGAGCTAGCCTTCAGGAAAACCTTGGATCAATATTTCTTTACAACAATAAAATACTGTAGATGCTTTGCCATTTGCATCAGTCTTGTAGATTTCTACATGAATTATGAATTCGAACTAGAACGTCTAAATCCCTCTCAAAGTCACATAAAACGATAAAATGATATCTCTTATAACTCGTACCGTGGCCTAAGGATATGACCTTGGCGCACTTTGCCAGGTGTTTACCTGCGCGAGCCCGTGTACTCGGCATGTCAATGAAGGGCTCGCATTATACATTCTCATTTCTGCATTATATATGAGATTTAATTATTAAACTTAGCCGATGGGAGTGAAAACCGAACTGTTACTAATATACTCTTCATCCAACATATGCGGTGTAAGTTTTCTAACAACCTCTAGTAATTATAAAGTTAGGCTATGGCTGTGAAATAAACCCAGTTTTAACATAGGCTGGGATGCTAATTTTCATCCTCGTCAGCCCATATACCGTATACGTCCCACTGCAGGGTACCGGCCTACTCTTCCATTGAGAAGGTTTAGGCTTTAGTGCACCACGCTGACCGAGTGCGGGTTGGCGGACTACACACCTAAGAACTCTTAGGTGTGCAGGTTTCATCACGATATTTTCCTTCACCGTTAAATAAATAATAAATAAATAAATACACCCAACAGTCACATACATAGTTCTGATCCCACACTAAGATACAAGTCTTGTGTCGTGGGTACCAGAAACTACGAGAGACTTTTCGGTCTCACATACACCCAGACCCGAAACAAATATTTGTGGATCACACAAACATTTGTCTCGGTGCGGGGATCGAACCCGCGGCCTCTCGTTTCGCAAGCTGGTGTCTAGCCAACTGCGCTACGGGGCTGTCGTAAAGTAAGTAATAATTCATTGTGAATGCACACATTACTTCGAAAAGTCAGACGTGTGTGCCTGGGGTTTGAACCCGCGTCCACCGACATTCTCGACCGTGCGCCTAAACCTCGAGGCCATCACTACTTCATAATGCTATTTTTTTTGTCTCAAATTTTCATAAATTAATGTACGTTATAGTAAATAAATACACCTATATACCTCATAAGAGCAAAATTATATAACACGCTATATGTCACAAGATGACAACTTGTATTCAACTTCAAAACATGAGTGTAACGTACAAAGAAAATCCCTTAATAATCTCTTCACTTCTTAGAAAGAATTCTAAAGGTCAAACTGGACATAACGACCGACCCTTGTTAATGAACACTCGAAAACATTTAACATAAAGGGACCTTGAAGGGGTGGCTCCAAATGATTCTGTAGAGGGTAGTTATGAGGACCTTCGGAGCTTTATCAGATTTTAGGGGATGATTTTAATGGTGGCAGTTTTGAAGTGTCCGGGAATTGTTCCAATAAAGGGTGGAGATATATGGGGGTAAATACGTGTAAACGGTACGGGGTAGTTTTATGGGAATTTAGAGGTAAAGTTGCACGCTTAATCTGAATGTAATTGAATTGGATAATTTAAAATTACGCTGTAATTTCGAAATTGGTTGTTACTTCAAAAGTGTCTTAGTTAGGTATTTGTTTACTTTAAATTTGAACATTCAATAGTGGTTATATGTAAGTCTATTTGAACAAAGATTATTTGGATTTTTTTGTACATATATTTTATAAGTAAAATCATTTAAACACCCCCACATCTCGTTGATCACTCGTTAAATATTCCATCAAGCGTGGTTGTCTGGAAGAGATCGCTTATGAGCGATAAGACCGCCGATTGTCCACTTTGTTATAAGTTGTTTCTTCTATTGTTATTTCTCTGTTTAAATGGTGAACAATAAAGTGTATATCTATCTATCTATGGATTTTCACTTTAATTTCAATTTGTTTAATATGATTTTAAGGATTTCTATGCAAATTTAAAGCAAGTTCAGTAACAAACTGATAACTGGTTTTACAAATAAAAAGGACATTTATGATGTCCATGTTATAGAAGATTGAAAACCTAGCTTGTCTATGATTCAGTTTTTTTAGCTTGACGGCCTTTATTATGTAATTCTAAAACATATAGTTTTGTGATTGCTTTTTTCCGCATTAGTATTTAAAAAATAATTAAAATTAGTATATGTTTTTTATCATAGCGCTAGACTTAGTACTAACTGATTATCAAAGGTTTTACGAGTTAAGAATAGGCTCCACTCTTAGATATACATAATTGTATCAAAAATTATTACTTGTTAGTAGTCAGCAATTTTTTCCGATTCAAATCAAGTTCCATTGATTTATTTCAGATCATGATACATAATTATGAACAAAGAAATGAATGTTTATCGACCACTGTCCACACAGGGTTGTCGCATCGAAACCGGCCAGCGGGTCGCGACCCTCGGAATTATTCATGAGCCCCATAAATATTTCAGCTGTCACCTAGATATTGTAAATGTATAACATCTAAATATGGTAGCATGAATGTGTTATGAACAGACACGTAATAAAAGTACGGAATCGAAAGGATAAATCTCTTTAGCTTATTTCACGGTTTGTTTTTTTACTGGCTCTTTGGCATATTGAGAGCGTGCTATTGAAATTTTTACTTCGAATTATTATATGCTATCAACACTACTTAAAATGAATTAAAACATCGGAAATCTTGTTCACAGGATGAAATGAAGAAATGTTCTCACAGTGATCGAGTCGGCCGACACTGCAGACAAATGTTTGTGTTATGAACAATAGCTTGTTTTGGGTCGGGTTGTTTATGAGGCCGAAAAGTCTCTCGTAGTTTCTGATTCCTACGCAGAAGTATTTTATTTTAGTATTCGAACTATGTATTTGACTGTTAGGTCTATTTATTTAATTATTTCAAGATATATAACATTTATATTTATATATATTATTTATGATCATTTAAGAATCACACAACAAAAAAAAAATATTTCCAAATTTCTTATGATATACCACAATTATTAATCATTTTAATGTCAAATATAGTTTACGTAGTCTTTCACAAGATCTTATTGATGTATAATATCATTGTTTTCTGAGAAATAATTCTCTACCGTTTAGAATCGATCATCACTACCAGACAACCAATCGTCTTACAAAACATAAATAAAAAAATGAAAAAGTCGTTCGGCCGTCTGTTTACCTATTATTTCTTGACAAACCTTCTATTCAGACTTAAATGCCAACTAAATGACACAGTTATGTTAACAAAACGGAACGAATAGCCAACTCCAGCAATTACGAAGCAAATTGTCAATAAAAATAATAATGTACAATAAGGTAGGACGATACTGCGCTCCCCTAAGCGGCCCGTATGAAACCCAATTATTTTTGTCTATTGAAAATGAAAAAGGCATTGTATTATTAGAATCTATCAATTGGGACGGAATCATGGCGCGATGCGGGCCGTTTTTGATGAAAACATTTGTTTTGTTGTGACTTTAGGAGGGTAAATGCTCCGCATTGTCATTGAAATGGTATTTGAGTTCGTGGAATTGAACCAAAATTATATTTGGTTTGTATTAAAAATGTCTTTGTGCGTCGTATCTTTATCAGCATGTATGCATCTAACAGCTGCGTATGAACTTCTCTGCTAACATCTTAGTCTTCTAGGATGCTTAGTGTAAATCTGGCTGTTGCATTGCTAACTAGTGAAAATTCTTGAGCATACCGGTTTCCTTACTATATTTCCTTTTCCCCTCATAACTTCGATATTCATTCATAATCAGCTCATATACGTCTGACTGCTGGGCACGGGCCTCCTCTACAACTGAGAGAGTCTAAACTCAGGCCTAAGCTTTAGTCCGCCATGCTGACGATATGCGGGTTGGCGGACTACACACCTAATGAATTCCTACGATCTTTTTAGGTGCACAGGTTTTCTCACGATGTTTTCATTCACCGTCAAAGTAACTGACAATTGTGACTACACACATAACTTTGTAAAGTCAGATGTGTGTGCCTGGGGATAGAACCCGCGACAGCTGAGATTCTCGAGCGCGCGCCTTAACCTTGAGGCTACCACCGATATGATCGCTCCCCCTTCGAATCCGTCACGTCATAAGTCATTCTCTATAGTCGTATATCTAAGGATAAAAATACTATCGTTGCTAAGCAACAAGGTCCTGTAATTTGCGGACAACCCTTCCATTTTGTTTGGCCGTTTTATCAGCCAGTCCCGGATTTGGTGCGGGTCAAAGCTAACGGTCGGGACAAACCGCACAATACGTTATTTTGTCAAAGCTTACCCTACGAACCATTGATACTGTATTCATATTATTTAGCGCGTTTTGTTGATGAGGTTTGAATTGGAATGGTAGAAACTATAAACAGTTCGGTAAGTTATAAAAGCATCGCTCAGGCTGCTAATTACAATAATGTTTTGATGGAGGAAAATAGTAGTGTGGCGCAGAAAGCCGAGTTGAAATAACGGCTTTGTTAGATATACAATTAATTCTGTTAAACACACAGCAACGCTAGATAAACAAGGTATTCTCTTAAATGGTTTCATAGAAAACAAATATGACAAAGAAACTCGCTGAACGAAACGCAAAATCGCTATGATTTTCAAGGCAACTTTTAATCAGACAGAGGCATTACTCGGTCAAGCTGGCCCAGTCGTTCTACAACATCTGACTAAGGCGTCGCTCCACCTCTTCAGGTATAACAGCATGGCCTATCACACTTTGTAAAAAAAAAAAAAAAACATTGAAAAAAGCCATGATTTCGGTCGGCTTACTTTACAAATCGTTTGAGCATCGACCGATCGATATCGAGGTAGGTCCATGTTAACATCATCATCAGCCCATATACGTCCCACTGCTGGGCACGGGCCTCCTCTACCATTGAGAGTGTTTAGGCCTTAGTCCACCACGCTGGCCTAGTGCGGGTTGGCGGACTACACACCTAAGAAATTCTTAAGAACTTTTAGGTATGCAGGTTTCATCACGATGTTTTCCTTCACCGTTAAAGTACGTGATAATTCATTGTGAATACACACATAACTTCGAAAAGTCAGAGGTGTGTGCCTGGGGTTTGAACCCGCGACCGTCGAGTTTCTCGACCGGGTGCCCAAACCTTGAGGCCATCACGACTCTTAACCATGTTAACATGTCGTGTAAAATCCATTCAAGCGAAACGGTGCTCGTTACACAAAATGTAGACTTTATAAAACACACATCCTAGTACATAAACCTAGCGAATAACCCACTTAAGATCACGTATTTTAACATAACCTCGTAGCATCGCAGCCCCTGTGACCCGACCAAATTGAAACGGTACCGGGCTACCTTATCAATTTACTTAACGAAGTGTTCGCTCTAATTTTGCAGCGTTGGCGCCCCGCCAACTTGCATGCGCGGCTAAGTTAGCTCCGAAATTATTGCGCGACCCACTTCGATGAGACACCGATATTGTTGGTGTAGCTAATTTTTAGCTTTATTCCCTTCATGCGTGTTTGTGTTACATGATCTACATCTATACCAGCTAATGTGCCATTCCTGGGCATGGGCCACTTCTACACCTGAGGAGGGTTGGTCTTAGTCCACAACGCTTAATTTGTGCAGTGTGGCAGGTTTGCATAATACACATACAGTATACCTAAATATGAATTATCTTTCTCATTGGTACCGCGGCAAAAGGATTCTAAGTTGGGTTAGCGTTCCTAAGCGCCGAGCTGAAAGGGCGGAGACCACTTTCGGGCTCGTTCGAGGAACTGAACAGAGGGATTTAAAAACTTTCCTCGTTTTGAAAAAAACAAAACAAATTTACGACACTACGAATGCTAATGGAATGTAAGGACTGATAAAATAAGTCTTAATTGCCGAGACACAATCTTGAAGGCCGCGAGTTCACAATAAATATTACCAAGCCCTTTAACGGTGAAAAAATCATCGTAAGAGACACCTCAGAGTTCTCAAGGAATTTCTTTGGCATATAATATCCGCCACCCCTTTCTAGTGCATTGAACTTTCGCTTAAGCGCAAGTGAAGGACCTAAGAAGCGAAAAAAATCATTTTAATGGATTTTTATTAGAAATACCCGTTTATCATTACTTTTTGATCACCCCTCGTAGTGTAACGTACGTAAAAAAGAACCGGCCTCGTAGTCTCGTAGCACAAGTATGTGCCGTGCGATCGAGAGGTCCCGGGTTCGATTCCCGTGTCGGGCATAGTATTGGGTTTTCCATTAGAGAATTCTCAGTATCAGCACGGAGTGTTGAAATGTACCCGTAAAACGCAACAGACTCACCCCCTATTACGTAGGGCTGATACATACCTGGGGAAATATAGGTGCAGAAATGCACCTTTATCTACCTCTTCATGAAATACAAGCGTGAGGAATATTACTACTACATCATCAGCCCAAATACGTCCCACTGCTGGGCACGGGCCTCCTCTACAACTGAGAGGGTTTAGGCCTTAGTCCACCACGCTGGCCTAGTGCGGGTTGGCGGACTACACACCTAAGAAATTCCTAAGAACTTTTTAGGTGTGCAGGTTTTATCACGATGTTTTCCTTCACCGTTAAAGCAAGTGATAATTCATTGTGAATACACACATAACTTCGAAAAGTCAGAGGTGTGTGCCTGGGGTTTGAACCTGCGACCGTCGAAATTCTCGACCGCGCGCCTAAACCTCTAGGCCATTACTACTACGTATTTATGTAAATAATAAGCGATGAATTTCACAACTGGCTGAACAGTATTCTAAACCGCTTAAAATATTTCCTCAGAACATGGAGTTCACGTTTAAGCTGTTTCTGGGGCGAAGCAAATTTCGTGCTTGTCTTAACAGTGCATATGCATGTATTCGGCGCTGCATGATTTATAATGCTGAAGAACTGAGTTACGATTTCACGACCGGGCGCTCGTCTGATGTTTACGGAAAATATTCTAAGCTTAGAAATCACCATCCCTTAGTATGCAAGCTGCCCTGTAGAGTAGTACCTTTATTGAGTACAGCATACTTAACGGTAATGGAAAACTTCGTGAGGTAACCTGCACAATTATTATTTTTTTAGGATTTTTAGGTGTGTAGTCTGCTATCCCGCACTAGGCCAGCGTAGTGGACTAAGGCCTAAACCATTTCAGTTGTAGAGAAAGCCCGTGATTAACAGTGGGACCTACGAGTATATCGGCTGGTGATGATAATAATGTTGATACAATAAATAGTTGAACAATTGGTGGAAAAGCAATGATAAGTTATGAATCAAGTAAATTTGACCCATTTTTTTTTTAGTTTTTTATTTTATTGGCCCGTATCATGACGACCGTAGATAAAATAAATAAATAAAACAATACAAATCGAAAACCCGCAAGAATAAATCATACAAGTTAGTGTCGATCTACTTTTGCCTGTTATTCTGTTCCACATAATTGAAACTTAGCGTGCTACCAATTACCGGACGTTTCTAGATTCCCTGCTATGTAGGGTAAAAGTGTCATATCATATGGTAGAAAATCGAAAAAAGTGTCCAGCTGTCAGCTGTAAATAACATTTCAAAAACCTTCCAGAATGGCGCTGGTGTAGACAAAGGACATGGTATGAGTTTAATATTATTGTCGACTGTAGTAATTTATTGAAGATGTCAACTCCTTGCGTATTACAAAAAAATATAGTTAATATAACTTTAAAGAGTTATTTTTGCATGTACAAGATGACACTCCTTACCTTTACCCTCCATATTCCCTGCTCCAATGAATTCATAAACACAAAGTCGTCGAACTCGAAACCAAACTCAACCAATCGTTTTCAATACAAGCCGCGGGGCCAAAAACAGTCCTTATGTTCAAATTACCTTGAAGAAGCCATTCTTTTACATACAAAACTCGGCTCATTAACTTCCAAACAAAACACCTAATACTAATGTGTACATATTCATCATAAAAGATATAAAAGATGAATGCACAACAACGCGGCGGGTGTGGCGTGAGCTTAAACTGTCTCAGGGGGCCAGTCCCGGGCCATTGTCTCGTGTTGTGATAAATTGTTTGCGCCATTTGCTACGTCGGTCTCGTATTTATACACAGCGTGTTTTGGTTGAGATGAACGGGTACTGAGAAATGCGGTTCTTTGTTTATCTACAATCAGTCCTAAACTATAAGCAGATTTGTTCTATGCCGTTTGTCGTTTCAAGGAGCTCCTCAGCAGGAGACCCCTCTTCCTTCACCATCTGTCACCAAGGTTCTGAATATCATAGCGTTTCAGCCTTTTAGTGTAGTTAATAGTTGCTAATGCGGTGGCCAGGTCATTTGGGTGATTTTCCAGTCGTGTTTTATATTTATTCCCTGTTAGCTTTAACGCCTCCTTAACAGTTCTTATGCTCAGAGCTTCATGGATCTTGATCGAGATAAGGAGAATTTTTGATGAAGGGTAACTGTTTTGATGGACCTTATGTTGTAAGGATGACCAGAAAATGACATAGTTGATGCCCCATGTTGATTGTCAATGTAAACATTAATTTTCATATGTTTTCTAAATGAAATCACATACGTAACCTCACGCCTGTATTCCCCGAGGGGGTTGGCAGTATTACATTTCTGCATCCACATTTCGCCAGGTACGATCAGTCCCATGACGTAATAGGAGGCGAGCCTTTTCGGGCACATTTCATGACATCGTGCTGCTACTGATAATTTCCTTATAAATATACCGATTAACACTTTGCCCGACCCGGGAATCGAACCCAGGACCTCTAGATGACACGGCATATACTTGAACCGCGAGACCACGAGGCAGTCACGAAGTTTTTTCTAAATATTTTCTTAAATTTTCCTAAGAATATTATCATATTGTATGTTAACAAGTAACACACTACTTGACATATTATGTATATCTCTCTTAGATATCGAAATTTATATCTATCCTTAGCAAATGTCAGCTGTTGCCAGTTTTCCGTCATAAATATTAATAACAATAATTTTAATATCATAAATATTAAAGACGTTTTTTCTTTCATTATTATTTTAGCCACATTGAATAAAATTGACTAAGCAATCACGTTTATTGACGGCCCGATAAAATCTTATTCAAATTAAAATATATTTATTTATGTCTATAACAAAATTTTACACCTAGAACGAATACTGTTTTTATTTGTTAAGCAAATCAGAAAAAAATCTAAAAACATTAATTAATAAGTTTGTTTTTGCGAATTAAATAGCGCTCTGTTGTATAAAGATTATTTGATATCTAAGTACGTCTGTAGGTATGTATAAAAATTTATGCCCTCTTAAAAAGTCGTTAACAAAGGAGATCCTTATATTTTATCTTAATTATAATTTTATTACTTTAACGACTTTCGGGTCAAGTGAAGCTTTAGACAATAATTCAGTTGCTATCAGCAATTTATATTCATACTAATGATTTCTGAGTATTTAACTATATTTATTTGAAATTCAACGAAACGGAGTACTTACAAAATTATTTTATGGTTGCCATGGACACTGGAAAATTTACGTTCTCAATTTATTGTTGACGACTTGTTTCGTAGTTCGAAATATAGAATCCATCCAATATCTATCTAGTAATCCAAACTAGGCCAGCGTGGTGGACTAAGGCCTAAACCCTCTCGGTAGTAGAGGAGGCCAGTGCCCAGCAGTGGGACGTATAAGGGCTGATGATGATGATGATGAATAGATTTATTGGCTAATATTCGCGTTTTCTGGCGAACTATTGCCAATCACAAGTTTTTACTATTCATGGTCTCGCGGCATAAATATGTGCCGTGCTATCTAAAGGTCCCGGATTCGATTTCCGGGTCAAGAAGTTCTAGTTTCCATTAAAAATCTTAGTAGCAGCACGATGTCTGGAAATGCGCCCGAAAACAGCAAAAACCTCGCTTCTATTACGTGAGACTCAAAAGAATTGATGAAACCTCTTTGTTCAATATTGCGTCTCCCGCTTTGCTGTGGAGGGAAGTGGACAACTCCTTGTTTTCCAACTCCTGTATATTATTTCTGATTAATTTACTTGCGGGATCATGACAAATTAGATTCCCTTAGACTCGCTGAGGTTCAGTGCTCAGCGTCAATACTGTGCGTGCCGCTGTTGATCCCGGAGCACAGGAGTTACAGTGGCGGGTGTGTGGTGGGATAGGGACGATACGTATGTACCAAGAGGCAGACAATATACACACAGAATATTGTAGCGTCGACTCCAATAAGAATTACATAAACCCGAATAAAATAATAATAGCCAACAAAAAACAACAGCATGTATACAGGAAGGTAGACAACTCGCAGACTGGTAGCGATATCGCTGATAGCAATTACCCACACAGAATAATGTCTTACAATGAAACTTGGAATTTAGTTGTGGCGGCTTTGTTTCGAGTACAATGTATTAAAGTTGTATCACGATAGGACGAGTAAACTCTTGTTTTGTAGTTTCATAGCTTGTAGTTTTGGATGTGAAAAGTTTGAAAGTATCTTTTTTGCGCTAGTACACAGGCATCGCCACGCTGCTGTCAAAGGCAAGCTTCAAGCGATGAATTGAAATGTAATGAACATAATGTTTTATTGAATCTAAAAAATATCAAACTTGTCACTTAGATTCAGTGATTTCAAAATTTAGCTTACCACGCTGTTCGGAAGGCGACTGCCTTTATGACGACTTTCATTAGCGAAAAGCGGGCATGAAATTCTAGTTTTTCATCATCAGCCCATATACGGGCCTCCTCTATAACTTAGAGGATTTAAGCCTTAGTCCACCACGCTGGCCTAGTGTGGGTTGGCGGACTACACACCTAAGAATTTTTAGGTGTGCAGGTTTAATCACGATGTTTTCCTTCGCCGTTAAAGTACGTGATAATTCTTTGTGAAAACACACATAACTTCGAAAAGTCAGATGTGTGTGCCTGAGGTTTGAACCCGCGACCGTCGAGATTCTCGACCGCGTGCTTAAACCACGAGGCCATCACGACTTTTTAAGACTTACTAAGATGCAATCCTATGAAATACTATGCATACCTTGTTTTATTTCGTTCGTTGAGTGAATTTGCGGTAGGACTCATTTGCTGGTGCGAAAATAATTATCGCATCGGCTTGGATAGCGATCACTGTATTTACGAAAATCTTGACATATTAACTAATGTAAGTGTTTGGTGTTTGCTAAATTCGCAGATGTGTGTATTTAATTTTCGTCAAACTAGGGTTTCCGGGATAAAAAATAGCCTATTAATTAATAAAGGATGTCAGCCACCTTCTCAAATTTCATCGAACTTTGTCTTGCTGTTTGGCCGTGAAGAAGAAACAAACACACAAAAACAATCAGAAACTTTAACCGTCATAATAACAGCGTTATAAAAATATATCGTAATAATGGTTAAATCATGAAACAATTATAAGCAAACTAAGGTTTCTCTTTTAGATTTTAATTTCACAATTAATAGAGTGCTTTTCCTTGCTATATCTTTGAGTATTATACAGGACAGGTACAATTAAAATTAATGGTCGGCCTTTCATACTTGACCTTGAGTTAGTTCGGCTTTGTTCTGTTAAAACTCGGCAATAAACAAAACAGGTTCTAAATTACTTGAAATATACAATTTATACGATATTATTTGTTAAGTAAATAGGCCATAAGTTTTCCGAGTAATGTTTATTATAAGTAACTAGTTATGTCCCTCAGGTTTGTCTGTGGCATAATCACTGGGATAAAAAATGTATTTTAGACTTTAGTGTGTCTATGTACCAAATTTTACATAGGTCAGTTCAGCCGTTCTGGAGTTATTGAGTAACAATCATCTATAAACATCGGGTTCAAACCTCAGGCACACACCTCTGACTTTTCAAAGTAATGTGTGTATTCACAATGAATTATCTACTTTAACGGTGAAGTAAAACATCGTGAGGGAACCTGCACACTTTTTTTTATGAGAAAGGAGGCAAACGAGCTGGTGAGCCACCTGATGTTAAATGGTCATCACTGGGCAGTTCATGGGCATGAACACCCACAAAACAGGAGGATTCCTCGATGCGTTGCCGGCCTTTGAGGAAAATATAGGCTCTATTTTGAAGGTCCCTGAGTTGTATCCATTTGAAAATACTAACAAGGAAAGCTGATTCAACAAAGATGTTGTGCGAGGAAGGAAACACCGTTTGACAGCACAGTTGAGGAACGCCATACATCCTAAAAGTTCTTAAGAATTTCTTTGGTGTGTAGTCCGCCAACCCGCACTAGGCCATTGTGGTGAACTAAGGCCTAAACCCTCTCAGTTGTAGAGGAGGCTCGTTCCCAGCAGTGGGACGTATATGGGCTGATGATGATGTTGAATCATCCATACCCCAAAGCTTTCGGATTAATATAAGAGGATTCTTTGGTCTTAACGTAAGTGTGTGGCGCCCAATGTATAGGACCTAAGTACGCTACCCGTATCAGCGAAACAGTGTTTTTTTTTTCGGTTAATAACTCAGTAAAACAAGGAGTACAGAAATCAGCCCACCAGAGGTTACAAGGACCCTCATAGCTGACGAAATCTGGTTTAAAGATATCTTTGAAGATAAGGCCGTAATGTGTGTGTTTCATTTCTAACTTAAAAGACAAAGGAAAATAAATAAAAAGTCGGCCTGTCTTCAAGTGTATGTGAAACTTGGCAACCTAAATTAGGCCTTTATGCTAGACGAAATCTGATCGAAACTATGTGAAAGTCAAACAATGGATCGTAAATTGGTTGACGCAGAATTTCATTTTGTTGTCTCGCACAGAGTGATATTTTTTATATTTTTTGGACTGCCTCGTGGCCTTGCAGCACAAGTATGGGTATGCGATTAAGAAGTCTCGGGTTCGACTCTTGGATCGGGCAATTTATTACCAGAAAAGTTTTTACACCTAAATCGCAACACCACACCAAAAATACAAATAGTCTTTGTTTTAGAAAGAAACAACATATGTATAAGATACAAATTCCGTATTAAAATTACAAACACACGATCATCGATATTGTAATGTATTACACGATACGTCCAGCACGATACAAACTGCTATTGAAAGTCGCGTATTATAAATCCTGAGCTCCGAAGCAGACGTGCCAGCACACAATAACACAATAAATTGCACCCAGTCACTGCCCGCCCGGCCATTATTACGAATTGACGAGGCCATGTCAAAGGATATAACAAATTTTTATTTATAACACTACAATAGCCCTGTTCTGTGTCGAAGTATTCATATGGTAATAAGGCTGGAACATACATACATAAACTCACGCCTGTATTCCCCGAAGAGGTAGGCAGAGGTGCATTTCTACACCCACATTTCGCCAAGTATGTATCAGTCCCACGTTATAGGGGGCGAACCTATTGCCGTTTTTCGGGCACATTTCCAGACTCCGTGCTGTTACCGAGAATTTCCTAATGGAAAAACCCAGTAACACTTTGCCCGACCCGGGAATCGAACCCAGGACCTCTAGATCGCACGGCACATACTTGTACCGCGAGACCATTTGTAGCACAAGTTTGTATCATTTGACTGACGAATTGGTTGTACATTTTGCATCGTTTAGGACAATAATATTGGAAAAAG
The DNA here is from genome assembly GCA_907164795.1 of Hemaris fuciformis. Taxonomy (NCBI): domain Eukaryota; kingdom Metazoa; phylum Arthropoda; class Insecta; order Lepidoptera; family Sphingidae; genus Hemaris; species Hemaris fuciformis. The sequence goes on along the minus strand of OU015440.1, from coordinate 2,657,810 downwards.
CCGGCCAAGTGCGAGTCAGGCCACGCATAGAATAGGGTTCCGTAGTCACCCATAGCGATTTATAAACCCATAATGGACGAAGTTCTCCAATTAATCGCATTTTACAAGTTAGCCCTCTATAACTTTTGAACTAACTGAGTTATCTAAGCCGTTATAGTTTTCCTTCAAAGTTCATCTCATGGACTACCATTACGAATCTTTGCAGATTTTTCAAGCCAGTCGTTAAGTTTTAGAGTTAAGGTTAATAACTTGAAAAAATATATCAAAAAATGTCTGAAATGTATTAACGATCTTAAAAGGCCCTTTTATATTACCATAAATTATGCAGTACGGAGCACCTTGGAACTCTTTGGGGGAGGCCTATTTCCAGCAGTGGATGTCTTTCGACTGATGATGATGGGATAGACGCGAAAAAAAATATTTTTCGTTATTTTATTTCAGCTCTTTGTCGAAGTGTACACATGTCCACAGAAAATTTCATCTTTCTAGCACTTACCGCTTGGAGGAAAGCCGAGGACGAACAGACGGACGGACGTAACAAAACTATGAGATCCGAGACGTGAACTACGGAACCCTAAAAGACTGGCTGTATCAACGTGTTTCATAACACTACATAATGTATAGTAAATACATTCGTAATATAGTGATGTAACCCTCGAACAAGTAAGCAGAGACATATTTCAACGCCCATATAAAACATAATTCTACCCATAAAAGTTGGTGAGTGTTTACTCCCTAGCGAATGAAAAGTTTTCATACCTCAAATAAATGAAATGGACAAAATTTCGCTACATAAGATTCGTAAATTCTGACTGAAATTCATAGTAATTTTGACGGACTCCTAGTTTGTTTTCGGAATATCATTAGCCCAACTACGTCCCACTGCTGGGCACGGGTCTCCTCTACAACTGAAAGGGTTTAAGCCTTAGTCCACCACGCTGGCCTAGTGCGGGTTGGCGGACTCCACACCTAAGAAATTAATAAGAACTTTTTAGGTGTGCAGGTTTTATCACGATGTTTTCCTTCACCGTTAAAGCAAGTGATAATTCATTGTGAATACACGCATAACTTCGAAAAGTCAGAGGTGTGTGCCTGGGATTTGAACCTGCGACCGCCGAAATTCTCGACCGCGCGCCTAAACCTCGAGGCCATCACTGCTGATAATAATCTTTCGTAATATATCGTATTAATTTTATTATAAATATTTAAACGTAGAATAGTTGAATAAGTACCTTAATTTATTTCATGAAATTAACCACATACTTTATAATACTGGTATTTCACAAAGAATAAAAAAATGTTCAAACTTCTATACGAATATTATTTCAGCTAGAAAAAACAAAACACTTTATGTAAAACACTGTAACAATTGACTGCAGCACTCAAATTAAAGCATGGGCGGTGAATTATTTAAGTCCAGAGCTGTTAACCTTCTGGTTTCATCAAATACGCGAACACTTGTCGCGACCTCCTCAAAAGAGAGTGGGCGGCGGGTCTAGGTCACCCATATTTGTCTGAGGTTATTTGTTCTGCGAGCACGTTTATGTTAAGACTACGTTTGTCGATCAAGACTGGCGAATTAATTGACCCAAGTATGCCTTACAAAATTCCGAATCATCATCAGCCCATATATGTCCCACTGCTGGGCACGGACCTCCTCTACAACTGAGAGGGTTTAGACCTTAGTCCACCATGCTGGCCTAGTGCGGGTTGGCGGACTACACACCTAAGAAATTCCTAAGAACTTTTAGGTGTGCAGGTTTCATCACGATGTTTTCCTTCACCGTTAAAGCAAGTGATAATTCATTGTGAATACACACATAACTTCGAAAAGTCATAGGTGTGTGCCTGGGGTTTGAACCTGCGACCGCCGAAATTCTCGACCGCGCGCCTAAACCCCGAGGCCATGACATAATCATCAAATTCCGAATCTTTAAATCTTTATTTAACAAAAGCAAATTGAAATATAAATTAGAATATCCTGACCCAACGATAAACAATTATAACCTAGACATTACACAATTAACGTGTAACGCTTTGGGCTTCTATGGAAGTACTGCCACTAATTTACACATGTTAATATTATGATCATTGGTTTTCACATCCAGTTGCCAAAATTAGAAAAATACTTTTGTTTTTATAGTTTGGTGTGCAGTTATGTATTCAAATAAGGGATAAAAGTTTTGACGCTAATTTTGGTGCAGGTTTGATGCAGGTATGTATCATACACACATGTACATTTGACCGCTTATTATGTTTTACTTTACAAAGGGCGAGCATATTTTTTTTTTTTTTTTTTTTTTTTTTTTTTTTTTTTTTTTTTTTTTTATTCTGGCACGGCAAAGTGACCCCATTGCACCTGATGGTAAGCGCAATGGAGTCCAGAAAAAGTGCCGACCAGCGAGAGATGATGGTCTCCCGTTGGTCGACACAATCATGCCGGCCGAATACCTCTTCACCTTATTGTGAAGAAGTTTGGGGGACTATCAATCATGGCGATCAAAGGACCGACCGCGACAAACCGGCCAAAAAAATTGCCGGTACGGTCATCCTTTCACCATGATTGAAGCCCCCCCGAAATGTTTGAAATCGAATATTGCTGTGTTTCGGGCTTCTGTTCTGTTTCCTTACTATTCTATTCTCAGCCTATCGCCGTCCACTGCTGAACGAAGGCCTCCCCAAGTAGGCGCCAACCATCCCGGTCTTGAGCAGCCCTTATCTATCCGCTACCCGCCACCTTTCTCAAGTCGTCGGACCATCGTGCTGCAGGACGATCGTTTCCCTACTGCTTTTGATAATATAATAATTATAGCATAATACTTTTCGAATGGAAAACTAAGTGACTTTTTATACAATTTAAATCAATCACGCGATCCTAATATTGACATCTCGCACAATTTATATGGTTCTCTGTATTTTATATGGTTCTTTCCAATAAAATTATATAATTAATTGATGCTTTTTCTCTTCACATTGCTATCTAATTTGTATAATTTCGTAGAATTCTATGTACATCCTAAGGTATCATGTATGACCTACCTTAGAATATGTTACTTTTATATAGAATTTTTTAATTATACATATGTGATGTGGTTGTGCTGCATAAATAAAATGAAATAGAAATTATTGATACAGACCAAGTTGATAACGCCGTAGCCTAACATCATGATTTACATTCAATCACATCGTATTAATATTCTGCGAAATTTTATACTTCAATATATTTTTCGGGTTCCCGATCATGACACAACAGAATACACAATAAAACCTTCATTCGTCTCCAACAATTAAAACCAGTACGGATGTAAAATAATATCCACTCGTTATTAAAACTGATACCAACCGCACCAATCTCAATGGACGCGAATAATAAGCTCGTAAAACAATTTGTCGGCCCTGCATAATCCCTCGGATTTTTACAATCTGTGCTCGTAGTTTAAGCATTGGTCACGTATTTTTATTGTGAAGTTCGTTGCGGCGTGTTTATTTTACTATTTGAATAGTATTTATTTATTTGTTTATTTTTGTGTTTTCTTTTATTTATTTTGTTATATGTTGATTTAATAAATTGTTATCAATTTGCATGACAAAAAGTATAATTTGAGAAGCTATTAACCAGAGAATATAAGAACTGTTCCGAGAAATTAGAACTCGATTTTCCATTAGGATATTCTCAGTAGCAGTCCTATTAAGTATTAAAGTTCCACGTGGAACGTAAAAACACGGAATAGTTCTGGCGCTGAAATTCAACTCTACCTACCTCTCATTCAGGATACAGGCGTATGTGTGCTCATTTCGTATTTCGCACTGCCATAAAAGCTCATTAGAATGAACGCAAAGGGATATTTCATCCCCATCCGTGGACGAGCATTGAATATCGAGCTAATACCCAAATTGCAATGATGAAAGGACATTGAGCGCGTTTGACTCCATTAGTAATACGCCGGGGCATAGCATTACGTGCATCTTTGCATTGTGGTCACGGCTGCGTCCAACGCTGATTGCTGATTGGCTGGCTGAATTTATAATTTCCAACGCTATTGGTTGGGAAAAATTGAGTTTAGCCCCTATTGGTGGTTGTATAGAACCAATATGTCTGAAATATTGTCTAATTTAATAAAATTTGCATCATTGTATGCTATAGAGATTCAGTCTAAACAGAGGTCGAAACTGTCGATACAGAGGTTGCAATGGCGAGTGTAGTGAGAGATAGTCTACAATAGATAGAAGAAAAAATCTCTATGCTTCTAATTTGTGCGTTATGTTTATGTCTCTTATTAATTTTGTTGGGAGTTGAAATAATTCCAGAAACCTATAGATGCTATCGAGCTTCGATGCTTGGTATTGCTAAGGTGCAGTCTACTGTTAATCCCGTCAAGATTTTCAATGACGATTACTTGGGTTAAAGTCCTTTAAAAACGCTATTTTCTACTTTAATGCTCCGAAAAAATCTATAATCAGGTGAAATATGTCTATAATATGTTTACTAATATTTTTTAACTCAAACATGTAGAGATTTCAAATTTAACGCACCACGCTCTAATATTAAGATGGTTCGCGTATCCGCTAACTTCCAGCAACAGAATATGTCAAGAACGTCGGAAATTCTTTCCACATTACTCGCTTTGAGTTTTCGAGAGTATTTTTAGACCGATATTTAACGTGAAGTTAAGAATTTGAGCCGCTTAAAGAGTTTTCAAATTGGCTTTGTTTTTGTAATAATTAAAACTCAAAAGAGCTAAGGCAAACTTTAGATTATTAATTTACGAATATATGTAGATGGTAAAGCAACGTGTAACACATGTTTATCTAAGTTTATCGGCTTTCATCTCAATTTGTTGGTGATAGCATATTTGTATCCATCCGGATAACAACTACATATGCATACATACATAAACTCACGCCTGTATTCCCCGAAGGAGTAGGCAGAGGTGCATTTCTGCACCCACATTTCGCCAGGTATGTATCAGTCCCACGTAATAGGGGGCGAGCCTATTGCCGTTTTTCGGGCACAATTCCAGACTCCGTGCTGCTACTGAGAATTTCCTAATGGAAAAACCGAATAATACTTTGCCCGACCCGTGAATCGAACAGAACCTCTAGATCGCTCGGTACATACTTGTACCGCGAAACCACGAGGCAGTCTAAAAACTACAGTAGTTAAAAAAAACTAAAACATTTCATTTCAAGAGTTTAGACTAAGAGATTATTTGTACTAAAGCGATAAACTGACTTCTACATCTCCTAGATTAGTCTGACCTACTAAAACTTCACCAAATACGAGAGTATTCCCTATATGCAGTTTAGAATTACAATTTGGATTGTTATTTATGCCAGTTTCAACTTTGTTGTAACATTGTACCAGCCGTTCCCGCAAGGAGGATAAATTTCAATTTAATGACGTACGAGATTTGTACAACTAGATACGGTTCATTACTGCGGAGTTGGGATGCTGAGGTTACATATGATGATAAATTGATGATCTAGTTACTCTGTAGTTGCGATATTATTATTCCCCCATGAAGTACCAAATGATATTAAATAAAATAATTTTTTGGAAGTGATCGAGAGATCCTGGGTTAAATTTTAGGGTCGTAAAAAATTATTGGTACCTACTACTAAAAAAAAATAGTTCTTATTTATGTATAACCTATCTAGTAACTTTAGTTTCGATATTATTATTCCCCCATCAACTAAGCAAAATGATGTTAAAATAAACGAAGCTGCTGCGAACAATCGAAAGTTCCCAAGTTTAATTTTTCGGTTATGAAAAAATATTGATACTATTGAGAATTATTAGTTCTCATAGAGTGTACAATTTACGGGAATTAATAACTGCTTTGCCATTACGTTTCGTGCTAATGGATGAGATTTTTGGTAGCCTAATGGTACATTTTTGCTCCCTCCCTCTCATTCTAGTCTTTTGCAGTTTGAAGAGCGCCCATATCGCGTTTGTTTTTATACTGGCATTGTTATTAAGACAAAGTGACAACACCATACTTGATTGTAAGTACGATGTTGTACTTCTGACCTTTTGATACCCTTATGCTGAAACTTCAACTTAAAAAGTCAAAACAATACAACTTAATTATCTTGAACAATTTGAAAACAAAACGAATATACGTAAGACAGTTACGCAGCAAAAAGATATCTCACATTTGCTCCCTCTAACACAAGTATGTTTAAATGACGTGTACACATTTCTATGAAAAGAAACGTCTAACAAAGGTAACAGAAACGGCGGGACAGGAAATTACATTACACAAAATTGAGATATATCATTTAAGTATAAAAGAAAAGCACCTGATATAATTTTATTTGCGACAGCCTCGCAATAAAATCTCGTGTTACGAAAACATTGAAGAGTCGAACAAATTTCTGAAGCCTTAATCTAAAAGCAAAAATTGACCTGATGAAGCGGCGACGCAAAATGGCGTCACTCAGAATATAAAATATGTTATGGCGATTCTTGAAAAGTACGAGTTACCTGCGCGCGATGTAAGGAGTAACAGTAATATGGTTAATTTTTTTGTGTATTTTTTATCAAATCGTAAATGAAAAATTGTATGGCCTCGAGGTTTAGGCACGCGGTCTAGAATCTCGACGGTCGCGGGTTCAAACCCCAAGCACACACCTCTAACTTTTCGAAGTTATGTGTGTATTCACAATGAATTATCACATACTTTAACGGTGGAGGAAAACATCGTGATGAAACCTGCACACCTAAAAGTTCTTAGGAATTTCTTAGGTGTGTAGTTCGCCAACCCGCACTAGGCCAGCGTGGTGGACCAAGGCCTTAACCCTCTCAGTTGTAGAGGAGGCCCGTGCCCAGCAGTCGGACGTATATGGGCTGACGACGATGATGATGACAAACGACATATCGGACGACTTTTATCAGATTGTTTTCGATGTAGTTTGTCTATGTTTATCAATCGACGTTTTATGGTTGAAGATGGTGGTAGTAGTGAAGCAATAATTGCAAGAGACGGTGAAGTAGGGTAACAAGTAAGACATGGAGGGGAGATAGCTTACATAGCTTGGGGCTTATGGTAAAGAAAAATCTAGGGGTATAAAAATGCGTCAGTTTAGCGAGGTTGACGCAACTCTTACTCGTGTCCAACGTACAGAAGCCTCACTATTTAGAATCGTGATGCAACTTTATTGAGATTAATTATATTGACATCATTATAAAGACGCGCTTAATATGCCTGGGGTTTAAGATCATTTAGTGTTTGTGCAAAAACGCAACGTAAATAATACACAACATATACATATAGGCCTATGTCCAGCAGTGGACGTAAGAGAGGCTGATGATGATGATGATGATATACAGTTACATTCAGTAATTATGATGTCTTAGAATAAATATGTATCTAAACTATGTTTTGACTAGAACGTCAATTTGAACAAAGCTAAATTAAACATTGCTGAACAAAAGGATCGTACGGAATAATCCAAAGCAAAAAACTAATTGGATACATCGCGGACTGGCTTGAAATGCGAGCGGTCTGTCAATTATAACTGTCTCGTTTTTATTTTAACCACCAGATGTTCTGCGAATTTCGAAATAGGTTCTTCAATTACATCACCAATAATTAAATTTCTTATTTTGTAGTCACAATTTTTGTTTAAACACAATAAGGATTTCTGAATATTTTTTGTCAATTTTGTGGTTAGATACATGTCAGTTAAGTTTGCTGACTTGGTTAGTCTATAGCAGTGGCGTTACTTCCATAGAAGCCCAAAAGCGTTACACGTTAAATATCTAGTTTATAATGGTTTCTTCTGGGATCCGGATATTCTCATTTACATGTCAAATTTGTTAAATGAAGATTTAAAGCTTAAACATTATTAATCGCAATTTTCTAAGGTAAGGTGGGCTTTTAGGCTTCTATGGAGGTACCGCCACTGGTCTATAGTTCATTATAATCGCTATTATCATAGTTATCACGATCAACATTATTACACAGGCAGTCATATCAGAATACCCAAAGGAATTTGCGTATTAGTTGGCGAATACACAATCAGTTAACGCGAATAATATTACTAACCGCCGATTAATCCAAAAACCTTTAAAAACTAGGTAATTCGCTGATTATTGAAAAATATGTATTAGAATTGCATTTGGGGTTCATAATGTTTGATATTGTCAAACATTAAAGGTTGACCTATTCATTAATACCGCCTATGATTAAAAAATGGTCAGAATTTTTGTTGGCTCATCTACCGCTGGAATTTTACTCAGTGACCTAACATTCCAACACCTTTCAAAATATTTTTATCAATTCATGGCGCGAGAGAAATTGAATCTGCGACAGCCGCTATCCCAGTGTGATTTTAACTGGCTATCACACAAAATGTCACCAATATTGCACTGTAAAAAATCACTAGCATTACTCAAAGTCGTCTTACTGTTATCCGTATGAGATTTTATATAAACACACGCCGCGGGCACGTCAGCGGCGGCGCGTGACTCCAATGTATAAGCAAATGGTTGCTCCCGCATTTCAGTCGGGATTTACGACGTGACCTACTGTTCTCCCTGTGTTGTGACAAGCGAGAAATTAACGCCAAGACGCTGCGGTCGCTTGAAGAAATTGTAAAAGAAACACTGTTTTCTTTGAAATTGTTTACAATATTGTAGGCTTTGCTAGACAGTTTGAAGATCAAAGGTTTTTGTGTCCTGACACAGGAATAAGTTAATATAGATTGTTACTACTCGCCAAAAGTCCCGCGTGTAGTCCTAGATTAAAACAAGCACCTCACTAACCAATGGTTAAAAATTTCACAAGCAATTAGAAGAAGATAAAATAGGACATAGCTCATTTAATGTAATCTTAGCGATAAGTGGCTTTTATATTTTAAAATTATAGTCTATGCATGTATAAATAAATACACCCAACAGTCACATACATAGTTCTGATCCCACACTAAGATACAAGTCTTGTGTCGTGGGTATCAGAAACTACGAGAGACTTTTCAGTCTCACAAACACCCAGACCCCAAACAAATATTTGTGGATCATACAAACATTTGTCTCGGTGCGGGGATCGAACCCGCGGCCTCTCGTTTCGCAAGCTGGTGTCTAGCCAACTGCGCCACGGGGCTGTCAATCAATCAAATAATCAATGTATCAAATGACATAAACAAAGACATTTCGATTTGCCATACATTAATATACACATATGTATCGCATAGGTACCTATATCTCTCTTGCACACACACCACTGGTAATAAACTCTTATTCATACATAGTAGAGAAAGAAATACGAACAAACAACCTCAGATTACAATACTCAAAAAATAAATAAATTCACGTACTCAAGTGTAATAAATCTGGTATACTGAAATGATTTATTGTAGTATTTTGTATTAATATTTGTAAAATATAAAAATATAAAGGAAGAGCATTGAATTGTATAATAACGGTTTATTCAGAATGTCTATTGACTTAATATATTTTTATTACTATAGAATATAAAGAAAGTGTATTGATCGAATGGCACTTAAACGACGACATTTTGTTCGTGTGATTATTATTGAGCAGAAATTCGAGCGAGCGCAAGTAAATTGTTACTCTGCAAAAATATAATTATATACTTGTACCTGAAGACTGGTTGTATTCATTTAAAAAGGAAGCCACATCTAAATACTTCTGTTATACAAGTACCTATACTTTTAAACTACTGTCATGTCGAAAACGGTCATATACTCTCCGTAAAATATTATGCACACGTCCAATTATGCAAAGACGTCGTGCCAAGCGTTATTACACAGAATTACACGAACGTTTCTGACTCACGTCAAACAATGGGTACACACGGGCGCAAACTCTCGCGTACCCGCCTACCCGGCACGCCAATTAAAACCGCTTCACGTGAATATGACTAGTTATTAAGGGCTCATTTATGCTTTGCGAGCATCCCTCAAATTGTTGCAATTAGAGCTATGCCAGATTTCATTTGAATGCAGACTTAATTGAAGGGATGAAGGTAACCACGAAGTATTTATTGTAGAAAACTGTGTGTAAGGCTGCGTTAATGATATCTCATTAATGCATCATCATCAGCCCAAATACGTCCCACTGCTGGGCACGGGCCTCCTCTACAACTGAGAGGGTTTAGGCCTTAGTCTACCACGCTGGCCTAGTGCGGGTTGGCGGACTACACACCTAAGAAATTCCTAAGAACTTTTAGGTGTGCAGGTTTTATCACGATGTTTTCCTTCACCGTTAAAGCAAGTGATAATTCATTGTGAATACACACATAACTTCGAAAAGTCAGAGGTGTGTGCCTGGGGTTTGAACCTGCGACCGCCGATATTCTCGACCGCGCACCTAAACCTCGAGGCCATCACTGCTTATCTCCATCATATTTTGTTAGCGTTAAGGCCTCTTAGAGATAGATGTATGATCTGTAAACTCGTTAAAGGATCTCAAAGATTTGAACATGTTTAGTATTTATTTACAAACCAAGCATGAAAGAAACTCTCTTGCATTATTTCAACAAAACTGTTATGGTAAACTAAACGGACTGGATATATAAGTTTAGTATAACTGGGAGTCTACGCGCACCGTGCTGAAATGCTGGTGATTTGTGGAGGCTTTTGAAAGGGAAGTAGGGCCACAATCAGCTTTCCTATCCATTAACAACCGTTCAAATAGTGTGCCGACAAGTCTAATTATTAAACAAATAAGAAAATTTTACAATTTATTAACTCAGAAATAAATAAAGCGAAAATTGCACAAGATAAACATCTATTTTGGTATTTCTGACAATATATTTGACATAGCCGTGTCTATGTTATGAAATATACAAGAATTACCTTGTCATCAGGGCGGTTAAATATAAACTAAAATATCGTGTGTTTGTCCCATATAATCGCACTAATGTAAGATTTGGAGATGTCATTGTGTGGAGAAAACATTTTAGCGAAATTATTTGCGAAACTCTGTGTGCTCGGTGGAGAGATACTGTTATAGCAGATCAAAGTGCACTTGCAGCTTGGGCTGACGAGGTGAAAGGCTTCTAAAAATACGAGGGCAGTCCGATAAGTACTTAGCCTACAAAAGAAAAACGAAAATTTTGGAAAAGTGGCGATTTATTTCTCATCACAGTCTTCTTTCAACTCGATTCACTTGACCCAGCGATGCTCCAACTTCTTTAAGCTGTCTGAAAAGAACGTTTTCTGGAGGTCTACAAAGTAGGCCTCCGTGGCGGCGATAACCTCCTCATTCGACTCAAATTTCTGTCCGGCGACGGACTTTTTCAAGTTTGGAAACAAAAAGAAGTCACACGGGGCCTAATCTGGAGAATACGGTAGATGGAGCAGCTGTTCGTAGCCTAATGTGACCAATTTGGCCGTTGCGACGGCGGAGGTGTGAGCCGGTGCGTTGTCATGGTGGAAGAGCACTTTTTTCTTCGCCAAATGGAGCCGTTTTTTCTACAATTCAGCGTTGAATCGGCCCAATAGTTCGGCATAGTAGAGCCCTGTGACCGTTTTGCCCTTCTCCAGGTAGTCGATGTAAATCACACCTTGTGAAACCTAGAAAACGGTGGCCATCACCTTTTCGGCCGATGGGACAGTGTTCGCCTTCTTCGGAGCACATTCGCCGGGTAAAGTCCACTGTTTCGACTGTTTATTGGTCTCTGGTGTGTACCAGTGAATCCATGTTTCGTCGACGGTCACGAAACGACGCAGAAACCCCTTCGGATTGCACCTAAACAGTGTCAAACACTGCTCTGAAGTTGTGTCACTGATGCGCTTGTCGTCCGAAGTGAGCAAACGCGGCAGCCATCGAGCCGACAGCTTTCTCATGCCCAATATTTCATGCAGGATATGACCCACGCGGTCTTTTAAGATGCCTACTGTCTCAGCTATCTCGCGCACCTTCAATCGGCGGTCTGCCAATACAAGATCGGGACTTTTCTCACGTTATCCTCCGTGGTAGCCGTTTTTGGGGCACCTGGGCGTGGCTCATCAAAAACTGACGTGCGACCACGTTGAAACTCGTTAAACCAATTTTTGACGGTCGCCATTGAAGGAGAAGAGTCACCGTAAACAGCATCCAAGCGCTTTTTGATATCGCTGCGCGATTTCCCTTCCAAAAACAAGAATCAAATCACCGGCCGATATTGCTCTTTTTCCATTTTTCGAAAATCCGCGGACACGTCCGCTTACACACGCGGTCAAAACAAAACTACAAATCCAATTCGGCTGAAATTTTGACAATAGCCGTCTACGAAGATGTGCTACATGATGGTAAATTTATCTTACGATAGTGGTGCCATCGGGCGGTGAGGCTAAGTACTTATCGGACTGCCCTCGTAGAATCAAAATAATCAAATTGTACTCGTAGTCTCGCGGTACAAGTATGTGCCTTGCGATTTAGATGTCCTGGGTTCGATTCCCGGGTCGGGCAAAGTGTTATTGGGTTTTTCCATTAGGAAATTCTCAGTAGCAGCACGAAGTCTGGAAATGTACCCGAAAAACGGCAATAGGATCGCCCCCTATTACGTGGAACTGATACATGCCTGGCGAAATGTGGGTGCAGAAATGCACCTCTGCTTACCGCTTCAGGGAAAACAGACGTGAGTTTTTGTATGTATGTATGTATGTAATAAAATTATTATTGCTGGGAGTTATTTACTTTTTTAATGCGCACTGCAAAGGAGTGGAACGCCCTGCCCGCTGAAGTGTTTCCCGTACGATACAATCTGGACAAATTGAAATCTAATGTGAATAGGCTGCTACTAGACAGGCATGCTCCATCGTCGACCGCATCGTCGCTTAACACCAGGTGAGATTGTGGTCAAATGATTATTGAATAAAAAAAAAGAAAGAAAGAGTTGGGACTATGAGCATGGAGCATCAAACTAAATTTACCGCCCGTGGCGCAGCTGGTACTGGTGGTATACCAGTAAAACGAAACGAAACGCTGCGGTTCGATCCCCGCACCGAGTTAAATGTTTGTGAGATGCACAAATTTCTAGTCTGAATGTTTGTTGCACCGAAAAAGTCTCGCGTAGTTTCTGAGACCCATGACACAAGACCTGTGTATTTTAGTGTGGGTTCAGAACCAAGTATGTGACTGTTGGGAGTATTTATTTTATCTAAATGGTATTTTTTAGTCCTGACTCAAAATACGGTATGGTAAGAAATTATGATATGTATATCTTGGGTATATAACCAGGTGTTCTGGATATTATATTCTATTATTTGTAGTCGCTATCAAGCTAGACAATAGATGCCATCACTAACACAATTATAGTCAACACAACAAACTGACAAGCCTGTTTACTTATTATGATTTATGCATAATAAGGGCCTCCTATACAACTGAGAGGGTTTAGGCCTTAATCCACCACGCTGGCCTAGTGCGGGTTGGCGGACTACATACCTAAGAAATTCCCAAAAAAAATTAGGTGTGCAGGTTTCATCACGATGTCTTCCTTCACCGTTAAAGTGCGTGATAATTCTTTGTGAATACACACATTACTTCGAAAACTCAGAGGTGTGTCCCTGGGGTTTGAACCCACGACCGTCGAGATTATCGACCGCGTACCTAAACCTCGAGGCCATCACGACTAAAGCTTAAAAACTCTCAATTGTAGAGAAGGCTGGTGCCCAGCTGTGGGACGTATTGGGCTAATGATGATGATGCATAATAAACACTAATTTAAACTGAATGTTAAAATAACAATGTTAGCTAGGAAAATCAGAAATTAAAAAGGGGTACATTTATTTTTGGACCAGGACCAAGAATATTTATAGGAACAAAACTAACAAAAGTTTGACGGTAAAGCATTTTCGAAACTAAGACCGGTCCTAGCCGACTGCATGACATGTATGTATGGCGTAGGCTTCTTATAAGTTTTACATTAAAATAAATGAGGTCTATAATGGTATATCTGAAGAAAATATAATGAAAATTTTGACCTCCAATATTCTTCGAGAGGCATTGTGTTCGGTTCTCGGTACGGGAAAAGTGTTATTTGGTGGTTTCGTTAGAAAAGTAGTATGCTACTTTTAGAACAGATGGAAAAATTGGGTCTAGAAATATTTCTGAACCTCCCGCTTCAGTAAATTATTGATGTAGTTAAATACATTAAACTATTGTAAACTGTTTTAGAGGAGTTTCGCGCTCAGCATGGGACGTAATTATGTACTGATATAATATTGTAAGTGTATTGCAAAATATCCGATCTCTTTTATTACATAAGTACGCCAAATAGAGACAAGACAAAGACTGCCTCGTGGTCTCGCGGTACAAGTATGTGCCGTGCGATCTATAGGTCCTGGGTTCGATTCCCGGGTCGGGCAAAGTGTTATTGGGTTTTTCCATTAGGAAATTCTCAGTAACAGCACGGAGTCTGGAAATGTGCCCGAAAAACGGCAATAGGCTCGCCCCCTATTACGTGGGACTGATACATACCTGGCGAAATGTGGGTGTAGAAATGCACCTCTGCCTACTCCTTCGGGGAATACAGGCGTGAGTTTATGTATGTATGTATGTATGCCAAATAAAACTCTATCTAAAAATAAATAAAAGCTAGATACCTTCACGTGCAGATAAGCCGTCGGAAACATTTTATTTAAGGATAGTTCCATGGCGCAAATCTCTCATAAATGTTACAGATTCAATTTCTGGCGCGTCGTGCGAGCGTGCCCACTGACGTTTCTATTAGCAGGCGTTTGATTTGTTCACTCGTGCTTGGGGCAGAAGGGAGTAGAAGGGAGGTAGGTGGAGGGGGACGGATATAGTGGGAGGCGGTTTAATTATATCTAAGAACATTTAGTTAGTTTAGAATTTATACAAATTTGTAAAAAGACCGTGATCGCATACTAAGACAGGTAATAGATACGGTGGTTACAAGTACATTGACGTTAAAAAAAAACCCGACAAAAAAAATATGTTTTCCTAATCACCACATTTAATATTTATGGAAATTAGGAAAACATTTTCTTTTCGGTATTTTATTTTGCGTCAATGTGTTTGTAACCACCGAAACTATTATTTGTCTTAGTTTCCGATCACGGTCTTTTACACTCTGTATAATATGTATTTGTCAGTATTATTCAGAATTTCAGTATGTATTTCTTAGCACTGCTACAGAATTTGGAAATCAATTCTGCCTCCTTTAAGTCGGACATAATAAATGAAGAAACGTGAGCAGGTTAGAGAAACACTTTTGCCTGCTCCGAGCATACATAAATTTTCTTTCATGTGCGATCAAATGGTCCAGGGTTCATTTTCTAGGTAAAGAAATGTAGAAAGCCAACGGAAGCTGGAAGTGTGACCAGTGAACAGCAACAGGCCATATTATACATACCCTTCTGCCTTCCCCTTCAAGAATACAATGTCGAATCTACATTTTTTTGTTCATTGAATCATCTCCAATACCCTAAACTACAATTTACAACGTACCAATAAAAATCCATTCTCGTATTTACTACATTATTCGAAATACATTGCGATTTTTCAACAGCACTTTCCAAAGTAATTGAGTACTAACCGAGCAATGTACGAGCACACATTAGACGGAGCCGAGTCGTGTACAGCGACAGATCGACCGAAACAAACTGACAAATGCAACAACAATACACTTTATTCGTGTCTCCAAATGTTACTTTATTCCAATTGAATTTATACACCCTGTTTACTTTGAAAGAGAATGGTGGAAACTTGTCTTTTGGTGCAGGTAAACAAGATTTAACTTCTGTTCTGTTTAAAATATGTACGTATATTTAAACATTTATTTAACATTATACTATATGTCAGGAGAAGAGGGACTGAAATGTTTTTGAAATGTGTGACGTCAGCAACTCTGACGTCACAATTGTTGGTTTCATGATGATTATTCATATTTTGGGTTTTCCTTACTAAAACTTCACAACTGACAAGGCTGATAGCCCTGGATTGTTAAGAATAGCAGTGACAACGTTGTTATTGGAGGATTAATTTTGAGTAGTGATTTCAACAATCAACTTCAATTAAAATTTCTTTTTATTTCCCAACACATCGGATGTTTGCTGTCCCCGCGTAGACGGACGAATGCTTTGCTCCACTGCAGCAGGTGGCCTTTTATATACACTGTAGTGGGACGATCGACACTAGTGGGGCGATCGCTTGTGAATCATCCTTGTTTATGCAAGAGCGATGACATAGCTCTCAGTACATGGTTTTGCGCTGTTATCTGGATGTCCACGCGTCTTGGACAAGTTTGCAATAAAAGTAATTCTTATAAAACCAAAGTTCACTACGTTTATCCGTGATGAACTCAAAAACTACTGAAGGGGTTTTCTTTCGGATTTTACGTATGGTCTTACGATGACTTGAGATTGGTTTAGCTTTACAATTCACATACATACATACATCACGCCTGTATTCCATCATTTCGCCAGTATTGTATCGGTCCCACGTAATAGGGGGCGAGCGTATTGCCGTTTTTCGGGCACAATTCCAGACTCCGTGCTGCTACTGAGAATTTCCTAATAGAAAAACCCAATAACACTTTGCCCGACCCGGGAATCGAACCCAGGACCTCTAGATCACACGGCACATATTTATGCCGCGAGACCACAAGTCAGTCAAGTCTTTGCAAATTCATCTTAATGAATTGTAAAAACTTATTTTTTTAATAATAATTTTTCTACATGTTTTCGTGTGTAATTATTACCAAATTATTTTTCGTTTTTGGAATAAATTTGAGTGCTGATATAACAGCCATATTAAACTTGGTATGCCTATTACATAACTAAATTATGTTTAGACAAACATGGCTAGACAAAACACTGAATTTTCATAACTAAGTGTTCTCAGTTATTGTAACACGAAGGACAAGTAATATGTTAAATGGAATTGTATTTGGCACCAAGCGTACTGGCCATTACTGATTCAACAATATCCACTACATTCAGTCCGTTACAATAATGGTTATGCTGGGTGGATGCGTCATCAACATGCCTTTGTCTGTTCGATGACGTAGTTCCTGAGGCGTGTTAGCTGAGACGAAAGACATATATCGATAGGCACAAATTTGAATCTTAGGTTATTGAATTTCAGAAATAGAGAGAGAATAACAGTCACATGGCGCAGTTGGCTAGACACCAGCTTGCGAAACGAGAGGCCGCGGGTTCGATCCCCGCACCGAGACAAATGTTTGTGTGATCCGCAAATATTTGTTTCGGGTCTGGGTGTATGTGTGACCAAAAAGTCTCTCGTAGTTTCTGATACCCACGACACAAGACTTGTATCTTAGTGTGGGATCAGAACTATGTGTGTGACTGTTGGGTGTATTTATTTATTTATTTATTTACATACATGCTAGTTCTGACCCCACACTTAGATACGAGTCTTGTGTTGTGGTTATCAGAAACTACGAGAGACTTTTCGGTGTCGCAAACACCCAGACCCGAAACAAATATTTGTGGATCAAATAAACATTTATCTCAGTGCGGTTATCGAAACCGCGGCCTCTCGCTTCGCAAGCTGGTGTCCAGCCAACTGCGCCACGGGCCGACTATTAATCGTTGAGTTACGACTCGTTTACGACAAAAGTAAATCTTGAGAGTTGTACACAAGGATTTTTAGATACGACTACTGCTTTGCTGTGGAGGTAAGTGGACAACTCTTTGTTTTCCATCTCCTCCTTTATTCATTTCGTTGCGGGATCATGACAAATTAGGTACCCTTAGATTCGCTGAGCTTCAGTGCTTAGCGTCAACACTTTGAGTGCCGCTGTTGATCCTGCGGCACAGGAGTTACAGTGGCGGGTGTGTGGTGGGATAAGTCCAAAAAAAATACGACAACTGGTATAAGTATACCCTTCCTCACCGATTTCGCCAATGATGTTTTAAGTGGTACGTAATAGAGATAATACGTTTCCTGGGCACATTTCAAGACAAATAATTTCTTAAAGATAAAACGCAATAACACTACCCGATATGAGAATTTGGGACCTCTCGATCGCAAGACACTTGTGCCGCAAGACCACGCACCAGTCTTTCAGAGAACTTAAACAATAAAAAAATGAAGATAGTGATGGCCTCTAGGTTTAGGCGCGTGGTCTAGAATCTCGGCGGTCGTGGATTGAAACCCCAGGCACACACCTCTGACTTTTCGAAGTTATGTATGTATTCCCAATGAATTATCACTTAGTTTAACGGTGGAGGAAAACATCGTGAGGCAACCTGCCTAAAAGTTCTTAGGAAATTCCTAGGTGTGTTGTCTGCCAACCCGCACTAGGTCAGCGTGATAGACTAAGGCCTAAACTCTCTCAGTTATAGAGGAGACCCGTGCCCAGCAATGGGACGTAAGTGGCCTGATAATGATGATGAAACAATAAAAACAACAGAACCCCACTCTAAAAACACAAGTAATAAAATCATAAACGAATAAGTACAGAAGCAATAGCCATAAAGAAGATTGTCAACAGAAGTAAATGGCGATACAAGAGACAAATGCGTGCGAGGCTTCATGTTTCCGTCACTATTTTAAACGTTTGCACAGCGGCCGCGCTCCGTAGAACTCACGGCTCGGCGGAACCGTTGTAGAATTGCTACACAAATTGTATTACAGAGACTTAAAGTTTGCAATGGTTCGTCGTGAGCTTGTCGCGAATTTATGTTTAGTTTTGTTGTGTTTTTGGGTTTATTTTGATGGACGAGTCTTTGTTATAGGAATACTTGACTATGCGTCATAGGATTATTTGACTCACTATGCATAGATATTACATAATCATCCCATATTTGTCCTACTGCTGGGCACAGGCCTTCTCTACAACTGATAGGGTTTTAACCTTAGATAATAAAATATCATCACCATCGGCCCATATACGTCCTACTGCTGGGCATGGGCTTCCTCTACAGCTGACAGGGTTTTAAGCCTTAGTCCACCACCCTGGCCTAGTGCGGGTTGGCAGACTACACACCTAAGAAATTGCTATGAAATTTTAACCAGGTTTCCTCACGATGTTTTCCTTTACCGTTAAAGTACGTGATAATTCATTGTGAATAACACATAACTTCGAAAATACAGAGGTGTGTGCTTTGGGTTTGAACCCGCAACCGCGGAGATTCTCGGCCATGTGCCTAAACCTAGAAGCCATCTTATTATATTAGATATAGGTACTCTTCTGTACCTGCATCCTAGATGGGATAGGCAGAAATATCTACATACATGGTTCAGTAATTATTATGATGACTTCCACGTGGTCTCGCGGCACAAGTATGTGCCGTGCGATCTAGAGGTCCTGGGTTCGATTCCCGGGTCGGGCAAAGTGTTATTGGGTTTACAATACAATTACATGTTATGGTTTATGGCGGTACAAGTGTACCGCGAGACCACGAGGCAGTCTTATATAGTAGTTTTATAGTAGTATAATATATGTTTACCAGTGGCGGTACTTCCATAGAAGCCCAAAAGCCTAGCTTGCCTTACAAAATTCCGAGCAATAATCTTTAATATTTAAATCTTTATTTTAAAAAAGCAATTTGACATTATAATTGTTTATTGTGGGGTCAGGATATTCTCATTAAATGTTAAATTGCTTTTGTTAAATAAAGATTTAAAACTAAAAAGTAATATTCAAAATTTTGTAAAACAAGCTGGGCTTTTGGGCTTCCATAGAAGTACCGCCATTGCTCATATATACATAATACTGCGGTAATGGCAAGTGAAGGCACACAAGCTGTTTTTTATTTATTTATGTATAGACAAAAAATGTCGGTAAAGGATCTTTGATTTTCTTCTCGTTGCTGTGTACCGTTTTGTTGCACCTTGTTTGTTTGACAGCCCCGTGGCGCAGTTGGCTAGACACCAGCTTGCGAAACGAGAGGCCGCGGGTTCGATCCCCGCACCGAGACAAATGTTTGTGTGACCGACAAATATTTGTTTCGGGTCTGGGTGTATGTGAGACCGAAAAGTCTCTCGTAGTTTCTGATACCCACGACACAAGACTTGTATCTTAGTGTGGGATCAGAACTATGTATGTGACTGTTGGGTGTATTTATTTATTTACCTTCTGCCTTTATTCTTTTTACCGTGCAGTATAAAAGACCACATTATCAACAGCATATTCTAAGTCTATAACTATTATGGCCACGCTATTTCGCTAAAGTCTGAACCGGCATAAAAACAAACGATCTATAAAACTACCTAAACTCCCAACAAAGTCTGGAATTAACTAACTGGCATTGTTAGTTTTTATTGCCATTCTAGTTGTTAGGTACAGAGTTGTCGTTTGTCGGCTAGAAAACGACTGACATCGAGCCTACACATGTTAACAATAGTCCTAAGCTAGCTTTACTTAGAGCAAAAACCTTAAAGAATAGGGAATCGTCTTTACATTGGAATTGAATATAAATAAATGAATATTTTAATTAAAAAGTAATCATCCTCATCAGCCCACGTCCCACTGCTGGGCACGGGCCTCCTCTACAACTGAGAGGGTTTAGGCCTTAGTCCACCAAGCTGGCCTAGTGCGGTTGGCGGACTACACACCTAAGAAATTCCGAAGAACTTTTAGGTGTGCAGGTTTTATCACGATGTTTTCCTTCACCGTTAAAGCAAGTGATAATTCATTGTGAATACACACATATCTTCGAAAAGTCAGAGGTGTGTGCCTGGGGTTTGAACCTGCGACCGCCGAAATTCTCGACCGCGCGCCTAAACCTCGAGGCCATCACTGTTTAATTAAAAAGTAATGAAAGTAAATTAAATTGAATCAGTGTATTATTAATCATTTACAACTCGGTTGGCAAAGCAGTTATCACTAGAGTGTGGTTGGTTTAAGATCTTCATCATCAGCCCATATACGTCTCACTGCTGGGCACGGACCTCCTCTACCATTGAGAGTCTTACACACCTAAGAAATTCCTAAGAACTTTTAGGTGCGCAGGTTTCATCAAGATGTTTTCCTTCATGGTTAAAGTAAGTGACAATTCATTATGAATACACACATAACTTTGAAAAGTCAGAGGTGTGTGCCTGGGGTTCGAACCCGCAACTGCCGATATTCTCAACCGCGCGTCTAAGCCTCAAGGCCATCACTACTTTAACATCATACATTACTATCATTTTTTGTTACTGCATGTATTAATTGTGTCAAGAAACAATTTTTCTTTCTTTCTGCTTTACCTTCATTCACATTAAGTTACAGACATTTGTTTATACTTTCAATCGTAATGTTAAGTACTGAGTTGTTAACAAGATTCAACATTCAAAAAATAATTACGACTGGGGAGAGCCAATCGACACAATAATGTCAGACTAATAATAAATAAATAAATGCACCCAACAGTCACATACATAGTTCTGACCCCACACTAGGATACAAGTCCTGTGTCGTGGGTATCAGAGACTACGAGAGACTTTTCGGTCTCACAAACACCCAGACCCGAAACAAATATTTGTGGATCACACAAACATTCGTCTCGGTGCGGGGATCGAACCCGCGGCCTCTCGTTTCGCAAGCTGGTGTCTAGCCATCTGCGCCACGGGGCTGTTTTGATGTATGTAATTATCAATTACATACATCAAAAGATACTAAATTTTCAGCGAAAGAATATAGGTACTCATGAAAAAATGTATTTAGAAATTAGAATAAATTTCTGGACTTATTCGTTCGTTAAATTAAATTATTATATTTAATAATTACTTCATCATCAGCCCATATACGTCCCACCATTGGGCACGGGCCTCATCTACCATTGAGAGGGTTTAGGCCTTAGTCCACCACGCTGGCCTAGTGCGGGTTAGCAGGTTTCATCACGGTGTTTTCCTTCACCGTTAAAGTAAGTGATAATTCATTGCGAATACACACAAAGCTTCGAAAAGTCAGAGGTGTCAGGTCAGATGCCTGGGGTTTGAACCCGCGACCGCCGAGGTTCTCGCCCGCGCGCCTAAACCTCGAGACGTATATAGGCTGATGATGATGATGATGATAATGCTTCCACGTGATAAATCATAAATCATATCTTAGAAACCTTAGGTTATATAAAATATTTTTTCTATTATATTAATTGAAAAATATTTATTATTAACACGACTACAATTATCAGCAACAGCAACTGTTTATTGATTATGATGTCCTCGAAACAAGTTGCTATAGCATAAATCATTACAGCATTAAAAATAATTCGGTAAAAAATATACGACACCAAACAACACGTAAAAAAGTCCAATACTTTTCCTCGTTTAAAAACGGTCATTTCGTATCGCGTTCCCAACAATGCAATGTTAAAAAGAATTGTAGCGATTTAAAACTGAGAATAAATTCTATAGCAAAATTTTAGTGGAATGTTTTAATTGCGACTACGGTCTGATCGAGCTCGTAGTAAATAACCAAAGTCCACACAAAAGAGCTTACAATCAAAAAGAAAAATAATAAACCAGACATTTTACTAAAAGCTCAGTCTGTATTCAAAAAAGGCTAAATCGACGCTTGATTTTTGTATTGTGGTTGAAGATAAAATCACCGTTATTTTCATCTAACAATACATTTTATCTCGATTGTTTTTAGATTTTAAAATACATGAACAAGGGTGTGTAAATGTGTATTCAAAAAAATATCGTTGGAATAGTTATAACTATATGCTCAGGTAATAAAATAATCAAAATTTAGTTGTCAGATTTATAACTTTAAATTATATTCATATTGTTTTCTCAAATACCACATAAACAATAGAAATTCCGAACTCAGGCGAGACTTATCTCTTGAACAAAGGGCGTAAATAAAACTAATGGAGATAAATTATGCTTAAACTGGCTTATTCGATCAAAAGCAGAGGAATTTTAGTTGAAAATAATTTCGGTTAAATTTTATAGTAAATGTACATCGTCCCTTGATATTAATAACTAATTAAGCCTTTTGAATATTGAATCACAGATGACGCAACATGGTTTGTGATATATGCTCGGACCAAAACCATTCCGACTCATTATACATTTACTAAACAACGTATGTTTTATTACGAAAATACCTATGTGTTAATTTATTATAAATATTTACAATGACATAATAAATAAACGAATTGACTGGAGATTGCATGTACTTCACGTTCTTATTATTAATACTAAGCATGATATAACAATTCTTAGTTAATTCGTTTGAACACAAAACAAACCCTGCATTTAATATAATAAAAGATACAACAATAAAAAATAATAGAACTACTATTAACCGCTCGCCTGCAGTCATTTATAAGACACAAAAGAAATGAGCCCTAATCACAGGCCAGACGCGCTGTATCCATCAAACTGTCAATGCAATGCCTAACGTAGTGAAAGCTGAATTATTAAGAGTACTGACCCATTTTTGCCGGGTTGCCGACAACGGCCGGCACAAGGCATAACAGCAACACACATGCCCACTCCATATTAACACAGTCACTTAACACGATTAAAAAAATTAAATTGAGCAAATATCAACACGACTGTACATTTGTCACATTTTAAACATAGCGGCGGATCGACGTAGCGGCGAATGTTCGTAACCGCGAATTGGCGTGGGTGCGTAATCGCTACGCGCGTAGCACTGGCGTCCGCACCGCGCTACGGCGCCCAGACAACTGAGCTAGCTACTGCCACGCTTACCAGTTGGCCTGTTATTGATTCTTTAAAGTGTTATTTTTGGTTATTTAACGCGTTATAGTATTATTTATATTTTTATTTATACGAACTTCGATAAATATATTTTTTTCCCGCGAATTAGTATGTTCCTAACATTTTTACAACGTGTCTTTGTTTCGTTTATGAATGAATGTTTTATTGTCAATTTTTTTTTCTTATTGTTAGTTTTTTATAGCACATAAAATAATCTCCGGTGCTAAAGAGTTCGTTCAAGACTTCTACGCAATTATACTTGTAAAAATGGTATACAAAACAGATTAATATTATGAAATAAACTAAAAATAAAATTGAGAATAAAAAATGTAATTCTGCTAAAATGAAATGTCTTTTGTATCTTTATTATTTCCTTAGGAGTAAATAAAATTGTGAGTGGAGCCTTGAGGTAGCGCTGTTTAACTTCAAAAGTACTTTATAGAGTAGATTAAAGGAAGCTCGGAACGTTATGTCTATTCATATTGAATAAACGATATAAAATATAAATCGCGGGCAAAATGGCACGGCACGGGCTTCATTCTATAAAAGCTCTTAATTTTCATTAATAAATCCTTCATTCATCAGTGTTCATTGTTTGCTTAGTGGATTATAGAATATTGACTAAAATGTTTTCGTTTCGAAGTTATACAATTCTATCTTTTTTTACGGCGAAAGAATTTCTTAGGAGTGTAGTCTGCCAACCCACACTAGACCAGCGTTGTGGATTGAGACCTCTCTCAGTTGTAGAAAAGGCCTGTGCCCAGCAGTGGGAGATACCTGGGCTAGTAAAGTTAATTTGGTGGTTACATGCATACGTACTTAATTATTTTTCACGCAGGTAATGAAAATATTTGAGCTCAATCCCCGAGAAAAGTAATTTTGTTTGCATATCTTATATATAAAAATGAATCGCAAAATGTGTTGGTAAGCGCATAACTCAACAACGCCTGGACCGATTTCGCTAATTCTTTTTTTGTTGTGTTTGCTATTGTTAGGAGAAGGTTCTTATGAAAGAAAAAGTTAAGAAAATTGCGAGGAATATGGTAAAAACAACAATTTAATTTTCTCATATAAACTGTTCTACCCAATATTCTGTCAAACATTTTATGTTTATCCCGTCAATATGGTTAATGGTCCCCTCAAATTAAAGAACGTATTTAAATAAAGGTTTTGAATCGACAACATATATCCAGAATATTCGAATAATTGCGTATTTTAGATTTTAAAAATGTAGAATAATGTCAGTAATAAAAAGGGATTGACATATTTATTGGTTGTCAAATATTTATGCGTGCGTTCAGAAATGTATTTTTAAACTCCTTGGTTGTACCTGATTTACAAACGAATGCAGGTTCGGTAGTCATCACGCTTTGAAATCTAAAACACCCACAACTATGCAATGGAATGCGCTTGGTGTTAAGAAAATTGTTGAGTAATGTTATTCACGTGACGATACTGAAAAGACAACTTAGAGATGAATTGGTGCTTGAGAATTTATCAATTAGATTGATCTAAGATTTCATTGATCCTAACGGGTATGACCATTGAGTTCAAACGAATTCAGTTCCCGATTCGTCATGCATTCGCAATGACGATTAACAAAAGATGTTTGTGATCTTTTAGACAATAAAAAAATATATTAAAAATGTATATCACAAGGTGCATCATCATCATCAGCCCATATATGTACGTCCCACTGCTTGGCATAGGCCTTTTCTGCAACTGAGAGGGTTAAGGCTTCAGTCCACCACACTGATGCTTCAATGAAGAGAATTACCCCTAAATGTTAAACCCTTAAATGTTGACCGATTCTCAGACCTACCTACAATATACACACAATATTTCATAAAAATCAGTCGAGCCAAAAAACACCGCGACACGAGAATTTTATATTATATGGCAAAACAACGTTTGCCGGGTCAGCTAGTAGTTTATGTTTTTTCCAGGTATGTGAAATAATATTATTATTATACATTGAAAAGGACCTGTGGCTGAAAAAAATCATTTCTTGGTATTTCTTTTCAGACCAATAGGAATTTGGCAAAATTATATTCTAATTATGTTTGCAAGTATTCGACTTACACGAGTGCCTTAGTCGGCCAAAGAATTTAACAAATATTATTTCGCCTGTTTCCACGAAGGGGCAACAATCTATTTCAGCAATCGGCTAGCTGTTTGTTGTTAAACGTAATAGGGGGCGAGTCTATTGCCGTTTTTCTGGCATATGTTCAAGTTTGTATTAAGGAATTCATAATAAAATAATACCCGGGAATCGAAATTGAAACTCGTCGTTCCTTCGCCGCACATTTATATCGCGAGATCAATGATCCAGTGCAAAAAATATACTTCTTAACGTTTTTTATATGTAACGACAAATATTTCCATAACAAGATCGCGAGAAAAATATTTCCCTACAAATAGATTCCCGGTTTCCTTAACCTTGCACATTGTACTATCAATGCGACGTTATCCTACGGGAGTTGTACGGGATACGGGGTTAATGTACTAAGGCTTTCAGGAAACACATTACCATGTTGGGTTTTATCGTTTCACTTATCTATTTGATCGCGTATTTTGTGTATATATTTCGTCATGTGAAGTACATAGCGTGCTACTAAGGAGGCTTTATACTCTAGCGGCCTGGTGAAGGATTTCTTAGTTGTAACGTTTTAGGTATTAAATAAAAATTTTAGTCCACCTACGGTGGTGTCTAGCTCCGCCCGGGGGCAGTTTTCAATACCATGCTCGTTCTACGAACACTTAATACAAAAAAATAAAATCATAGTTTTCTGGGCAATAACTTACAAATAAGAGTAATACGCAATCAACCTTTATAATAAATAATTTCACAAACCTGTACAAATTGGCAACGTCGCGCGCGGCTTGTGTTATCGTGGTGACGTTGTACAGAGCGGCAACAACGCGTTAGACGTAATCAGCTGTTAGAAAAGCTACATCGTGTTCAAATGGAGCGAAAACTTAAAATATTATTTATGACTAAACTACTGCTCCTATTTAATTGATTTTTAGTACAGAGCTTGAAAACGGTACCCAGTATATGCAGTTTTAAAAAATGCCCATCGGTCGTATCACCTGTATATCCATACCAAAAATCACTGAATTGCATTAAATCGTTTTGGCGTATATTCGTGACAAGCATACAAGAATACAAACTTTTCCTCTTTATAGTATTATTACTAAGGACTCAGGCCTTAACCCTCTCAATGGTAGAGGGAGCCTGTGCCCAGCAATGGGACGAATAGGGGCTGATGATGATGATGTAATATGAAGTGGCAGTGGGCAGGTCACATCTGTCGCAGAACCGACAACCGTTGGGGGAAACGAGTTCTGGAGTGGAGACCGCGACTCGGCAAACGTAGTGTAGGGCGCCCTCTGGCTAGGTGGGGTGACGATATTCGCAGGGTGGCTGGCAGCGGTTGGATGAGGAGGGCCGAAGATCGAGCCCAGTGGCGTGCCATAGGAGAGGCCAGCAGTGGACGTAAGAAAGGCTGCTGATGATGATGATGATGATGATGAATTATAATAAGTAATATTAGTTATTAGTATTACTATAGATTCATCATCATCATCATCATCATCGTCAGCCCATGTAGATCCCACTGCTGGGCACGGGTCTCCTCTACAACTGAGAGGGTTTATAGGCCTTAGTCCACCACGCTGGCCTAGTGCGGGTTGGCGGACTACACACCTAAGAAATTCCTACGAACTTTTAGGTGTGCAGGTTTTATCACGATGTTTTCCTTCACCGTTAAAGCAAGTGATAATTCATTGTGAATACACACATAACTTCGAAAAGTCAGAGGTGTGTGCCTGGGGTTTGAGCCTGCGACCGCCGAAATTCTCGACCGCGCGCCTGTAGTGTAGATTATTATTAGTTAACGTCTTAAAGATGAATAATCTTCGATGGTCGAAGCAAAAACCATACAATTTGGCTATATATAAAAATATTGACGTGACTGCTAGGATTATCTCGCTCTTGACTTCTTTATTTACGCAGACGCAGAGCATCACCTATATACTTTACATAAAAAATTATCGTGAATAAATCATTAACAGCTTCGGACAATTTATAATTTGTTAACATGACTAACAAAACAGGTTTTAGGTAAGACGGTATCCAGTACATGAACTTAATGAAAATATCGCAACACGATAACTTAAAACCTTTCGAGTGGAGGCGAGGAGCAGCGCATAAAGCCAGCTATGTCCAATAAAATGTCCGGACAGTATCACTGGAATTTTTAATTTTACAATGACTTGGACGGTATCAAGCCATGCGTGGCTGCTAGTATTGGGCGGGAAATATATTTCATGGCTAGAAGATACTTTGTTAATATACTTTTATTGTCTGCTTTTTTTGCAAATTGCCGTGTTATCTAGAGGTCCTGGGTTTAATTTCCATGGCGAATGCTAATGTACCTAAAAATCGGATCTGAATTCATGTTCTTTTTCTCGTAATGAAAGTTACTTATGGCTCTACTTCCCGCCAGCCCAGGAGGAGGGGGGTGGGAACTGTAGCTGGCCTTTTAAGAATACAGGAGAGCAATTTTTTAAAGATATTTAACCCTAGACTAGTGATTTTATAATATCAGCATTTTATATTCATCATCACATCATCAGCCCAAATACGTCCCACTGCTGGGCACGGGCCTCCTCTACAACTGAGAGGGTTTAGACCTTAGTCCACCACGCTGGCCTAGTGCGGGTTGGCGGACTACACACCTAAGAAATTCCTAATAACTTTTAGGTGTGCAGGTTTTATCACGATGTTTTCCTTCACCGTTAAAGCAAGTGATAATTCATTGTGAATACACACATAACTGCGAAAAGTCAGAGGTGTGTGCCTGGGGTTTGAACCTGCGACCGCCGAAATTCTCGACCTTATATACTCCTTCAGGCCTCAACGAATAGACGATAAATGCATTTTAGTTTAAGAGGTAAATAGAATCATGTAGGATAACATAAGCATTTAGTTCTTCTTACTTTCATCATTTAGTCAATTTGTTTTATTATTATTTTTACTTTCATTAGTAGACTTTGATTATTTATTTCCCTTAAGAGTTACTAAGTCAAGGTATATTTTAGGAAGAAACTGGTTTATTATTTTTGTACGTAAGTATCAGTTTCCTTGTTGATTAACCGGCGTTTCCTTCAGATTTCTTGATACAAGCTGCCGCCTTGTCTTATTGTTACCTCTTCAATAACAACGTTAGTGTTGTTCCGTAATAACTTACTCAAATGAACTGAAAGTTATTGAATTTATGTGTGTATTCTTAATAAATTATTACGTACTTTAACGGTGAAGGAAAACATCGTGAGGAAACCTGCGCACCTATAAGTTCTTGGGAATTTCTTAGGTGTGTAGTCCGCCAACCCGCACTAGGCCAGCGTGGTGGACTAAGGCCTAAACCCTCTCAGTTGCAGAAGGGGCTTGTACCCAACAGTAAAACATACGTTCTACTACGGCTCATATACATGAGCTAATGATGATTGTGATATATTCATATCTGTGAATTCAAAACTATATATGTATATACATTATACATATTTTATTGTATGCAAAGTGCATTAATTAGCATGATATTAGCATATTCATCCCACAGCTGGACACGGGCCTCGTCTACCATTGAGAGGCTTTAGGTCTTAGTCCATCCTTAGTTAGTTCATCATCATCATCATCATCATCAGCCCATATACGTCCCACTGCTGGGCACGGGCCTCCTCTACCATTGAGAGGGTTTAGGCCTTAGTCCACCACGCTGGCCTAGTGCAGGTTGGCGGACTACACACCTAAGAAATTCCTAAAAACTTTTTAGGTGTGCAGGTTTCATCACGATGTTTTCCTTCACCGTTAAAGTACGTGATAATTCATTGTGAATACACACATAACTTCGAAAAGTCAGAGGTGTGTGCCTGGGGTTTGAACCCGCGACCGTCGAAATTCTCGACCGCGTACCTAAACCTCAAGGCCATCACGACTTATTAGTTAGTTAGTTATCCTATATAGATGATATAATATTATCATATAAATAATTAATTTATGTTAACATCACACCACATCACTCGAGATTCGATTCGTATTTGTTGGTGCTAACGAGATCCACATCAGTAAGTCAGCCGCAATAATTAGAGATATGAGAAACGTATACCGAACCTTTGTTCCCATCACGCAGCGGACATTTTCCTCTTATTGTGTTATGTTACTAAGGAGAAGACGAGGTCATTTGATTATTATAATATTTTTATATATAATGTTGTTTTCTTATGTCCGGAGCTTAAATTCAAGGCTTAAATAGGTCGTATACACGGTGAAGGAAAACATCGTGATAAAACCTGCACACCTAAAAGTTCTTAGGAATTTCTTAGGTGTGTAGTCCGCCAAACCGCACTAGGCCAGCGTGGTGGACTAAGGCCTAAACCCTCTCAGTTGTAGAGGAAGCCCGTGCCCAGCAGTGGGACGTATTTGGGCTGATGATGATGATGATGTATATGCACACTTTTTTGATGGCATCACTGCATAACAATATAGAGTGCAATTGGTCATGGTTTTGGCAGTGAGGGCATTTCTATAGAAGCCCAAAAGCCCAGTTTGCCTTACAAAATTCCAAATAATAATCTATAAGGTTTAAATCTTTATTTAACAAAATCAATTTGACATATAAATGAGAATATGCTGACAATAAACTTTTACCAACTAAACATTACACAATTAACGTGTAACGCTTTTGGGCTTCTATGGAAGTACCGCCACTGGGTTTTGGTTCCCGGCTTGGGAAAATTGTAACAGTATGGAAAACGGATAACCCGAAAAATGCCTTGTCCTAAAAAAAATACGACGCACCTGGCGAAATGTAGTTTTAGAAACCATACATAACTGCCTATCCCTTCTAAAATGCAGGCATAATTATATATACGAGAACAAGTCAAAACTAGCTCAGCTAAGAAAGTCATTAAAACTCTTCGCCACATAATGAGATTTAAAAAATAGTTGCTAATAAACTGAAAAGCTTAATAGACTCATTTACGTGCCCCAATTTGGGACTGGGGTGCCAATTAGCCGTCACTATACAGACGTAGATGAAACAGAGCTTTCTAAAGCTTGTGGCAGCGTCGACGAGCTTTTAAGCTTCTTCGTAATGCGAATGTTTATGTGCTAAGCCTTTCAGTGTGAAAACAGTTTAATTTTGTGTGTTTGATTAAGTTTTTATGTAGTTGATTGAGTTTATTAATTGCCCCAAAATCATTGTTAGTTAATTGCGTTATAAATTAAGCGATACAGCCTAACACAGTTAGACAGTAAACTGAATATTTAGCTGGGTTCGAATCCAATATACTTCGCGCGCCTAAATAATTTAAGGTGTTAGTTTCGTGTAGACTTAAAACCATAAAGTGCTTGACTTATTAACAATTCATAATGAATAAATCGACTTGAATAAATCGACGCACCTTCTCTATACTTGAACACTAAAAATTGAACTTCGAATAAACAGTGCAAGCGCTTACGAATGTGTGTTTCTACTTATCAGAGCCCCAAGATACATCGTTTTGACGTGAACTCCCTAGACAAAGCATACATTTTTTATCATTTCCAGTACTCCGAATGAGAAGCACCGCAACAAGTCGACAAGAAGTTAGAAGGCGATCATTTATTCAGGGAGTCTGCTTGTCATCTGCATTTATCAGTTCTGAGTTTATTCTTTGAATAAGTAAAATCTAATGCTTTTAGAGAGTATTAGGGAAAAATGATATGTAATTATTATTGGAGGTTCCTTTTCAAAGAAGGAATGTTTGAACACCCCCACATTTCCATGATCACTCGTTGAATATTTCATCATGCCTGGTTGTCTGGAAGAGATCGCTTTGAGCGATAAGACCGCCGATTGTCCACTATATTATAAGTTGTCCATTGTATTATATCTTTGTTTAAATGGTGCACAATAAAGTGTTTATCTATCTATCTATCTATCTAATGTTATCAAAAAAACTTATTAGAACTCAGAAACTTACATACTCTACATACATTAAAAACCCTTTTACACAAGGACTGCTAAGATTCTAGCTGATATTGAGTGAATAAAGTTCAATTGAATAGAATTATTTTATTTTATCTGATAGTAAGTGCAGTGCGTTCTAATAGACAATTGGCAAAAAAACTATATTTATATAGTTTAAAATTGACGATTTAAGAGAACTTGTAAAAGTCTATTAAAATAAAGAGTATTTTGACTTTGGCTTTGACTTATACCACTTAAATAAATACATGGCACTGGTTTGAAAAATTGACTTGTTATTTTGCACAAGTACACAGACTGACCCAGAATCACCCATACACTTTGCATTACCAACAGTACCTCCTCAGCCTATACAGTCCATTTAAGCTATAAACGATTCTACTCTTGATCTACAATTTATATAAAATGATCCCCAATGACATTACATTCACACTCCGAATATAACTATGAGAATAATGTGACTCTTATGTTCGTACGTGATGCATAAGAAATTTTGATGTTGGTAAAAAACGCTCCCTTTACATACACTTATGACACCCCACTGCGAGTCATGTGGCTATCGGCACGAAAGGGTAACGACCTAGGGGAATTGTTTGAAGTGTACTTGTTCACCCTAAATGGTTGATTTTATTGGTACATTTAATACACGCTATGTCACGCCACTTTATTGAAAATACATATTGCTTAATAAATTTGGTGTCATGACATAATTATGTTTTTTGGTTGAAAGGTTATGGATCCGGATCAGGAAAAATCCCTTCTTAAAGTAGAATCTAGAGAGCCTTTTTCTATGGTAAACTTTGTTAAATCTTTACAGGCCTACTGTTCCGGTGCAAAATATGATGTTTTATCCTCTACTTCAATTTACATTATACCTCACGCCGGTATTCCCCGAAGGGATAGGCAAAGGTGTATATTAGCACATACTATTGGCCAGTTATTAGTCCAACGTAATAGTTAGCGAGCCTATTGCTGTTTCTCGGTCACATTTCAAGACTCCATGCTGCTACTGAGAATTTCCTAATGGAAAAACTCTATAACACCTCTAGACCGCACAGCACATACTTGTGCCGCGAGACCACAAGGCAGAATTTACTTCCATCATTTTAACAGTTTTCGTTTCGAAGCGGCAATAGTTTAAAATTGACAATTCAAAGAACATGTAAAAGTCTATAAATAAAGAATAAAGATAATTTTACTTTGACTTTGACTTCGACTCAATCATCGCTCATTTCGTTATTTCGCCATATCATTATCCACGTGTCAGGCTTTAAATTCATACAAAGACTCACATTACATTCGCGGGGTTGATAATTTATAGGAACTGAAATGTCAGTAGAGATAATTTACAAGTCATGGATGTGAAAGAATTTAATGAGGTCGGGTAAAACGTGCTCTATGCGAGGTATTTTATAAATTACGAGGGTAGATAATTATAAGTCTGGAAGTTAGTATTTAATCGTTCATTTGGTTTTAAATGAGAATATATAAATTCATTCATATATTTTCTTGTTCCTATTATAGAGGTGTATTTTTATGTTACTGGTTCGCTAAATGAATTTGAAATCATTTGTAGATTACGTAATAGGAGACTTATTACTGGCAAGCACATTTATAGAATCCGTGCTAAAAATTACCTAATAGAAACATTCGTACATATAACCTATATAATCTGACGCCTGAATTCTTGGAAGGGGTAGGCAGAGTTTTATTTCGCTAATTGTTTTTTTTTTGTCCCACGTAATAGAGGGCGAGCTCATTGCCGTTTCTCGGTCATATTTCAAGACTCCATACTCTTAATAACACTTTGCCTGACCCTAGAATCGAACCTGGGACCTCTAGATCACACGGCAAATACTTATGCCGCAAGACTAAAAGTCAGCACGCTAATGGAAATTTCCTAAAATTTTTTTTATTAAAAAACTTTATATGAATCGATCCAAAACATAAATCAAGTTATCAACGAAGCATCCATCTGCTCAATAATGCGTTCCAACCACAGATAAGAGATTAATTATTAGTTATGCCGCAAAGCTAACCGTGTGGCTCACATCCCAAAAAACTGTGTGTTGCATGCCGTGATGTGCGCTCACTATGCCCCTCATTTTACTGTCGTGCTAAAATTTTACATAAAGTGAGTTAGGAGGGATAATCTCCTCGAGTTGTAGCGGTGTTAAGCGACTGCTGTACATTTTTACAAAGTTACAAATGCGTTCAAAACGGTTTGTTTGTGAATATGTAAGGAATACAACAATGTTGTTTTACGCGCGTACTTTTGATATGGGTATGAGTGCATTGAGGTTTGTTTGCAAATTTTTGTTACTGTTTCTACGAATGACAAAACTTTGATAGTTATCGAGAATAAAATACAGTAGAGATAGAGTATTTGTATTGAGGTTTAGGCGCGTGGTCGAGAATTTCGACGGTCGCAGGTTCAAACCCCAGGCACACACCTCTGACTTTTCGAAGTTATGTGTGTATTCACAATGAATTATCACTTGCTTTAACGGTGAAGGAAAACATCGTGATGAAACCTGCACACCTAAAAGTTCGTAGGAATTTCTTAGGTGTGTAGTCCGCCAACCCGCACTAGGCCAGCGTGGTGGACTAAGGCCTAAACCCTCTCAGTTGTAGAGGAGGCCCGTGCCCAGCAGTGGGACGTATATGGGCTGATGATGATGATGATGATTTGTATTTGGCCGGATAACCATCCTAAACAACTCGGCGTAGTGACAAACTCAAGTGTGACGCATTCCGGAATCTAACTGTCGACATACATACATTTACGATAAGGCTAGCAAAATTATTTGGACGGGTGATAAAAAAAAGTGTGTGTGTACTTATGTACACGCGTTAGAAGTTAGACCACACGACTGAAGTAAAACTTATAAATACGCCCAACAGTCACATACATAGTTCTTAGTTTACACAACATATTACATTTCTGAACGCAGTCATAAATATTTGAAAACTAATAAGTATGTCAATTCCTTTTTATTACTGTCATCATTCAACATTTTTAAAATCTAAAACATATAAACTTTTTTTTTTTAATATTCGATCCAAAACATATTAAAACCTTTCTGATCCATTTAACACTATTTAACATAGGCAGCTTCAATTTGTCAATTATTTTGGAGCACATAGGCACCTTCAACGTCTTACTTTTGTGTTACAGTGATGCGCGCGCATCTTAAAATTTCACTCTCATCATTTTTTCATAACGCGCCTAAAGAAGTATAACTTCAAAAAACTGCTTTATATGTCTTATTGGTTGTGTGCCTATTTTTTTCTGCACCTGCTTGTGACATTAGATGTCGCCAAATATAAATATGTAATATAAATGTTTTAGTGGTATATATTTTTTATGGTCTAGGTGGGACGGAAAAGTCTCTCGTAGTTCCCACTTTAAAAAAAAACTATTCTTGTCGATCTTTTGTAATCCTCTATTTCGTCTATTCAAGTTACCAATTTATAAACGATATAATTACATCATTTTGAGATTTTTTTTTTATTTTTTTTTTTTTTTTACACTTAACAGTCACATACGTAGTTTTGACCCCACACTAGGATACAAGTCCTGTGTCGTGGGTATCAGGAACTACGAGAGACTTTTCGGTCTCACAAACACCCAGACCCGATACAAATATTTGTGGATCACACAAACATTTGTCTCGGTGCGGGGATCGAACCCGCAGCCTCTCGTTTCGCAAGCTGGTGTCTAGCCAACTGCGCCACGGGGCTGTCAAAGATATATGTTTAAGAATGTTTATACAATTGATTTGATGATATAAAACGTCGGAAATTTGAAATAAAATTCTTAGTTCTCGACTATGTCGTCCTACCTTCCGGTAGCGTCGACGCCATGTTTGATTTATATCGACTTCCGGCTTTCAGTGTCTCTTGGTTCGATGGAAAACTGAAATTGATTGCTACTTATATACTACGGTCTTTAGTATTTATTGAATAAGTTACTACGCTCTGTCCAGAATAAATGCGATCGATTCCAAAGGTTGGGCAAAGTGATATAAGGTTTTTGCATCTGGAAATTCAGACAGCAACAGAGTCTGAATATTTCCAAAAAACGGTTGTAGACTGGACTTCTTGACGTATTTAATGCATACTTGTTTTTTGTGCACATTTTCAGGACTCGTTACATGTTACTACTGAAAAGCCAAACACATTGCCGTTCAGGGAATAGAATAAAGGACTGCTCGATTACACGCTGCACATTTAATATATAATAGTACATAAGTATACTTAAAAGCATATTACTTCTATTAAAAATTCTCTATATTAATATTTCCAAACTTTATAAAGTACATACAGCTATTTATAATAAACTTTTCGCCAAGGACTGGCCACTTGCGCAGAATTCAAAGGGATCTTATACTTTGGTGTATAGAAATGTACAGGCTCGGCGCCAGGCAATCTTTTTGGACCGAGTCCAAATTATAAGTAATTACAAACAGTAATACCATTTCAGTAAATGACATTGTATTGACTATGTAAACAATCCAATAGATACATTCTCATATTGATATTTCCTTCCCTATTCTGTTTTTATCATACCTACTGCTGAAGTCAAATAAGTTGCCTGCATTTTAGAAGCTGATGAATGTTAGGAAATCTTTTACAACAACAAGACAAATACGAATTGTCGACGAAATTCTTCATCATTAAATGCGTGTGTATAAAAACTTTAACGACATATCTATTACCGACATAGACTAAATATATGTATTCTTTTCTACTGTTCTGTATCGTGCGTCGAATGCTTTCCGAGTCAGCATTATCATAAACTTTAACCTATATTTGTATGTCATCATCAATATGTAGTATAAAATCACTTAATCTCCCATGTTTTCCATTGACAGCATCGTACTTACCAACAAATGAGCTTATATCAATTTTCCGTACCGCTTAAAAGAAACACTTAATATGAATTCTATTGCTTTGCCATAGAAAACAAAAAAAAAAAACAGACACATTTTTTTTTTATATAATACTTAGAATATCTGGTGGTCCAATCCGCCTTATGTAGACCCAAATCCGCCCCCAACGTGACCTTTAGCATGTTCTCATCCGTAAAGGAGTTGGTAAGTCGTGTTCGAAGAATTGTATGACTGCGCCTCGATTTCAGGCGCTCGGCCGTGCGTGAAAAGTCGCCTTTGCGCCATAAACTTTCATAAATCCGTATTAACTGCCCTATACATGCGCTCTATTTATGAAAAGGCGCACTTTCGAGTACTACTCCGTATGTACGTCACTAAGTGTGTGGCGTTTGTGTTGAAATATTTTACTTTATTTTATTAATCATCATCGTCATAATCATCAGCCCATATACGTCCGACTGCTGGACACGGGCATCCTCTACAATTGAGAGGGTTTAGGCTTAAGTCCACCACGCTGGCCTAGCTGGGCATGGGCCTCCTGTACAAATGAGAGGGTTAGGCCTTAGTGCGGGTTGGCGGACTACACACCTAAGCAATTCCTAAGGTAAAATCTACTATAACATTTTTTACGATTTTTAGTATAGACTTTATCATCATAGAATGCATTAATGAATCAAGAACTAAGCTACGATGAGGTCAGTCAACGTTCAGGTCAGAAGCCAATTAAAAGTTCTAAAACACGAGAAAAATTTGCACGCCGGCGAAACGCGAACGTCATATTGATTCAATTATGTTGCTGCACGTTGTAAATTGTCATCCGGAGGTTAATAGACTAAAACGTCATGTGATGTAATTTTTAAGTTAGTTACCAAGGAAAAAATGTAAAATATCGTAACATGTTTTCGGCTCGGTGTAGATTTTTTAGACATTATGTTTTTATATTAGCTTGTTGATCCTGCAGTACCTGCAACGTGCGATTGAGAAGTCCTGAGTTCGATTCAGGGTTCGGGAAAAGTGTTATTGGGTTTTTCATATAGATTTCTTGTCCGAGCCCGAAATGGGCAATAGACTCGACTTCTTATTACTGAGCATATTTCATATACAGTGCAACCTCGATATAACAAATCGGAGGGGAACAAGAAAATATTCGAAATATCAAGCAATTCGTTGAACTGAGGTTTGTTATGTTGAGGTTAGATTGGTCTAAAATTCGTTATAAAGAGGTAAAAGAATAGTTTTATTCATCTCAATATTACGTACTTATCTTGTTATAGCGAACAACTTCTACTAATAAATGATAACACATTTTCATCAAATTACTATATGTATTTGCTATGTATTTAAAAACAATTAGGTAGATAATAATTTTTTTTTCTTACATTAATAATCAAAAACAATTAACAATGTGGTTATAGTAGCTTAATCTCAATTTTGTTCATTGATTAGAAAAAAGTCATTGATAGTTGTCTGTTTACCACCGGTATGAGTTATGACATCCAAAGCGCAATCTAATTTCGTGATGGCTTTCACTACATTTATTTTACAAACAAAAGCGTGTCGAAACATGTCGAGACATGAATCACATTATAAGATTAAGAGTTATATTATTGGTGGAAACTTTATATAAAGGTTTTGGGTTGGCAAAATTCGTTAATTAGAGGTATGAATACTTTTTCTTGATAGTTGAAAATTCGTTATAAAGAGGTTGTACGCAAAGAATGTTCGCAACGTAAAGGTATATTTTATATTGACTCTTATGGACAATTCAAGGGGATTACGAAGAATTTGTTAAATCGAAGAAGTCGTTATATTGAGGTACGTTATATTAAGGTTGCACTGTATCATCGTAATCATCATCAGCCCAAAGACGTCCACTGCTGAACATAGGCCTCCCCCAATGATCTCCACAGTGGTCTGTTGGAGGCAGCCTGCATCCAGCGACGACCGGCGACCTTTACCAGGTCATCGGACCATCTTGTTGGTGGACGTCCTACGCTGCGCTTCCCGCTACGTGGCCTCGATTCGAGAACTTTTTGGCCCCATCGGCCATCAGTTCTTTGCGCTATGTGTGTTATATGTATATGCTCGGCTTAAAATGAAGTTTTCGTAACGGATGTGTAGAAAAACATCACTGTTCTCCGTTTCAGGAATAAGGGCAATAATCAGTCAATGTCATATTACCGGTTTTAGCCTGTATTAATACGGTTTTTAACAGGGTTTTTAAATATTACACTTTTGGACTTTATGAGCCAACTTTGCTTTTATTTTTGATAGTGTTTTTAGTAAAAATAAAAGTTTTTTGTAGCGTCCCTCTGATTTTTAAAAGATAAAAATAATATTAGTATCAACAATTAACAAATTTTAAGAAACAATTGTAAGTGTATCGGTGCTATGAATAATTTCTTATTAAATATTTTGTGCCCGAAAAACGGCAATAAGCTCGCCCCCTATTACGTGGGACTGATACATATTTGGCGAAATGTGGGTGCAGAAATGCACCTCTGCCTACCCCTTCGGGGAATACAGGCGGGAGTTTATGTATGTATGTATATTTTGACGCTACCAGTTTTTTCCCTTATTTTAGGTCTATGCTATGATTGTCTGTACAAGATTGCATTCAGCGAAAAGGCCTCCTTTGAACTTGGTCACTTTTTTTAACGTTTTCCTTGTTTCTAAAAATTGGTATAATATATTTCAGATGAATGAATATAAATAAAGATTCCAGTCTTTTATTTATCATCATATGCTGTAGATTTTACGATGAATTGCCTTGGAATACCTCGAAAGTTCCGTCCTAAAAAAATCTTGAGTTCAATTCCCGAGTAAGGAAAATATTTTTATTTGGCATTTCTCAATGGCAGTGCTTGTATGCTTGTTTGTCCTTTAATCACCGCTAAATTCACTACCTCTTTATAATGTATATATAATATATAATAAAATATAATTATAATCTCATAAACGTAGCCGATAAAAAATAGGCGAAGAAACATTCTATGGTAGATATTAAAGTTAATTTATTTTTACCTGGGGTTGTTAAACTTTTGTTCTTTATAAATACACTGATTCTCATAATATCATCATCATTATCAGCCCAAACACGTCCCACTGCTGGGCACGGGCCTCCTCTACAACTGAGAGGGTTTAGGCCTTAGTCCACCACGCTGGAATAGTGCGGGTTGGCGGACTACACACCTAAGAAATTCCTAAGAACCTTTAGGTGTGCAGGTTTACTCACGATGTTTTCCTTCACCGTTAAAGCAAGTAATAATTCATTGTGAATACACACATAACTTCGAAAAGTGGTGACAGAGTGTGTGCCTGGGGTTTGAACCTGCGACCGCCGAAATTCTCGACCGCGCGCCTAAACCTCATAATATAACGTAGGTAAATTAATTACAGCTAAATTACTAAGCAAAATAACATCTGACAGCGTATTGTAGACCAAAAATAAATTAACAACACCGCTTTCGGAAAATACAAATATTAAATATGCGTATATTTCATAATACAAATATTTGAGCTTATAATATTGGTTAACGCAGGTCCAACAGAGCTTTCGGAGCTTAAAGCCTAATTTCAGCCGGAGGAAACTTTCAAAGTGCCAAATTGAAAGCTCCGCCATATTTCGATGAACTAATTGACGTCCGCTCGCAGTAAATATTGAGTGGTTACACATTTTATGAAATTGTTTGGGAAGTTTGAATTTTAACGAAATGGATTTTGTTTGCTTTATGTTTATCATCATCAGCCCAAATACGTCCCACTGCTGGGCACGGACCTCCTCTACAACTGAGAGGGTTTACGCCTTAGTCCACCACGCTGGCCTAGTGCGGGTTGGCGGACTACACACCTAAGAAATTCCTGAGAACTTTTAGGTGTGCAGGTTTTATCACGATGTTTTCCTTCACCGTTAAAGCAAGTGATAATTCATTGAGAATATACACATAACTTGGAAAAGTCAGAGGTGTGTGCCTGGGGTTTGAACCTGCGACCGCTGAAATTCTCGACCGCGCGCCTAAACCTCGAGGCCATCACTGCTTACAATTTTATGTTTATATTGAATGTAAAATGCAATGTTTAACTATCGGAAAATCTCATAGGAGAGAATCATCAGTATTTTGTCTCCCGCTTTGCTGTAGAGGGAAGTGGACAATTCTTTGTTTTCCAACTCCTCCTTTATATTTTTCTGATTAACTTCGTTACGGGTTCATGACAAATTAGGTTTCCTTAAAATATAGAAGGTTCCCTTAAAGTAAAATGTTTTAAACTATTTTACGTGTAGTTGAGTAAAAGTATGTTTTAGTATTAGGGGGACGACAAACAACACGCCTTGATTGGTGAAATGGGTAAAATTGACAACATAAGTGTGTGCCGTGCAATTCGAAGTCCCGAGTTCGGTGCCCGGTCAGTGTTATTGTGTCTTTTCAATTAGATAAATCTCAGTGACACGGCAACGGCAATATCCTTGCCTTCTATTATGTAAATAAATAAATACACCCAACAGTCATATACATAGTTCTGACCCCACATTAAGATACAAGTCTTGTGTCGTGGGTATCTGAAAATACGAGAAACTTTTCGGTCTCACAAACAACCAGACCCGAAACAAATACTTGTGGATCACACAAACATTTGTCTCGGTGCGGGGATCGAACCCACGGCCTCTCGTTTCGCAAGCTAGTATCTAGTCAACTGCGCCACGGGGATGTCAAACACAGATGCTAAAACGTGGGTGCAAGAATGCACCCCTGCCTACCCCATCAGGGACATAGGCATGATTGTGTAATGAATCATCACGCACATACATCACTTAGATTCAGTGATATCAAAATTTAATTTACCACCCTGTTCGGTAGGCAGTCATCACTAGAGAAGCAAGGGCAAGAAACTCTAGTATTGCTCTTTTTCAATCAAGTAATAGTTTACAATGTTATAAAAAAGATTACCAACATTTTCCGAATGAAAGCAGCTCATTAATTCAACCACAAATTTTTTATGGAATATGTGATAAATACAGAGTCGTCTAGAATGGAATGTGTATGTATGTATGTATTTTTCAACCAACTCGCCTATTGGGAATCATTATTAAAATAAAATAATTTTATTTAAACACGTCGATCAGTTTTAAAAAAATTACGAGAATCTTCATAATCATTGAGTCATTAAAATACTTTGGAAAGCTTAAAATTAATATTAAATCTGGCTGAAATAATTAAGGATTTATGATTAATTTTGATATTCATTGAATGACAATTAAATATTTATTTATTCAACGGCTTTGTGTACGATTTAAGTTTATTTCATTAATAGCGGGGGAGCTCAGCTCCACCTAGGTTCAATTTTGAGTACAGTGTCAATACCACGGAAATATTAATACAAAACGCCTGTCGTAACTTTCTGAGCAATATGTTTCATATCGTTATCCGCCCAGGCGTAATTTTATATTAAAAAATAGCCTATGTTACTCCGGAAGTTTCCATCTTTATCCATACCAAAAATCATTCAAATCCGTCAAGTAGTTTTTGCGTTTTTTCGTTACAAACATACAAACGTTTTCACTGTATAATATTATTAGTAAAAATAATAGATACTATGTATGAAATTCTAGCCGCATTTAGCATAGTGGGTAGATCTGGTTGTTGATCGTATTACTAAGGATTTGATTCTTCTACAAACCTTATTTTGAATTGTTTTGAATGTACTATCACACTTTTTATAGTATTATCACGTACTTTAATGGCGAAGACATTTATCGTGAGGTAACCTGCGTACTCAAAGTTCTCCCCATGGAATTTTCTAGGTATGTAGTCCGCCAAACCTTACTTACTCCTAGCAGTTATAGTGGAGGCCCAAGCCCAGCAGTGGGACGCATATGGGCTAACGTTAAAAAGGTCAATTTGTTATTTGAAGGCCAAACTCATCACTCACTTGTATTTCTATATTTTTTATCATCATCATCATCATCATCAGCCCATATACGTCCCACCGCTGAGCACGGGCCTCCTCTACCTTTGAGAGGGTTTAGGCCATATAGTCCACCACGCTGGCCTAGTGCGGGTTGGCGGACTATACACCTAAGAAATTCCTAAGAACTTTTAGGTGTGCAGGTTTTATCACGATGTTTTCCTTCGCCGTTAAAGTACGTGATAATTCAATGTGAATACACACATAACTTCGAAAAGTCAGAGGTGTGTGCCTGGGGTTTGAACCCGCGACTGTCGAGATTCTCGACCGCGCGTCTAAACCTCGAGGCCATCACGACTCAACTTACATAATACAAATTGAATATACATAAATAATTCTATGTATAAAAGACAATGTGCCCAGCAGTGGGACGTATTTGGGCTGATGATGATGATGATAAAAGACAAATATACATATACCTATATATATTATAAACACATAAACACACAAGCTATTATTGTAAAAAATCTGCCATTCTGGTAAACAACATTCGAATTCTCAATTGGAAGGAGAAACGACTCGTACACCTTTTTTTACAAGAGATTTTGTTTCAACCACGCGATCAAGTCTATGGTCGGTGTATTGAGTGGACGTGCTTTCGGTTAAAATTTTAAATTCAATTAGTTAAACTGTGTTTATATACTTTCCAAACTCGTGAATTTTGCAAAATTACGTTGTGAATGTAATCTAATGTAATGTAATGTACTCACTTTTGTGTTGCTGAATGTAATCCAGCTCTGCACCACTACCAGCCAGCGTTCAACTTCACCAGAACAACACCTCACTTTAAG
Organism: Hemaris fuciformis; assembly: GCA_907164795.1. Taxonomy (NCBI): domain Eukaryota; kingdom Metazoa; phylum Arthropoda; class Insecta; order Lepidoptera; family Sphingidae; genus Hemaris; species Hemaris fuciformis. The sequence continues at coordinate 2,614,522 of OU015440.1, read as the reverse complement.
ACACTTAATATGATGTCACTAGAGGGCATCCAATCTACACAAAAGACGCTTGAAAACAGCTTTTCGCAGCGAATGGCCCAACTCGAAGCTCAACTTCAGACTGGGGGAGCTGCCAAGGACACCGTCGCTCGGGTTGCCGAAGAGTTCCGGACCTTTCGGGTGCTCACACTCAACATGCTGCGATTGCATAGGACAGCTGTTTGGAGAGCCAAATCCAAGCTGAAAGGCTCATCTGTTTCGGTTAAGGAGTTCCTGACAAGATCGCGACAAAACATATTCAGCAAAAGTCGGCAGCATTTTGGCATGCGGTCTTGCTGGACTCAAGACGGCACTGTTGTAGTCAAAGTTCCGGATGGAAGCCGCGTCAAAATCACAACACTAGACGAACTTAATTCCTTATTGGCAAAGTATCCCTAGACATCAAGTTTATCTTCATCGGCAGTAATAAGCCACGGGTCCACGGAAACATCGCGCTCGAATATAAAACCGCGTAAGCCATGACGATCGCTCAGCGCTTACTAATACTTTTATTTCATATAATTATAATTGTTCGTCTTTTTTAAATAATACCCTCTAACTGTTTGTTTTTGTCTTGTCACTTTCAATTTATTAAATTTTTATTGTTCGTCTATATTGTTAATACTACCCTCATGACGTTGTTTTTTTTTTTTTTAAATTGTCACAGTCACTCTCATTTTGACATTTGGGTATAGACGAAGTCGCGTTCCATACCACAATATTGTTTATGTTTTGTTTTTAAACTTTTTTTTTGTTATTGTACTGTTATTTATGTTTTTTTTTTGTTTGTTGTTTTAAACGCTTTTCTCGATTAATATCAGCTGGCGGGTGGTGCAGAGTATGTTTGTTCAGATAAGTACTACATATTAAGTCATTTCTGCGCCCTTAAATTTTATTTTTTTACTTATTTTTTATTATTATTTAATACCTGTTTTTTTATTATAATATATTTGTGTGATATTATTATGTATTCTGATGATGACTCTTATATTTCTGAAATTGAATCTGGATCCCATAGTGACAGTAATAGTGACGACAGTTTTTGTTCGACCTTTCCCACTACTGAAGATTAGCTGCGTGAAAAATTTCAAAACCCAAACCGTTTTGCTTTTAATGTCTGTCACATTAACGCGCAAAGCATAGCTAGTCATTACAATGAACTAGTTGTCTTTCGCTGACAGCTGTCAATTTCGTTCTCCCAATCCACCTTCTTATTTAACTCCATATTTTCAGTTCCTAGGATCCTCCCACACCAAAAACCTTCGTTCGTCGCACAATCTTCTTCTTCGTTGTCCTCCCCATACTTCCGATTTTGTTCACTCTTCTTTCTCTATTAAATCCATCCTCCTTTGGAATGCGCTCCCGCTCGAAATAAGGACGTCCACTACACGCTATGCGTTCAAAATGAGAGTCCGAGATTTATTTCTCAATAAACTGGCAGTGTCATATTGTTGAGGTTAAGTGTATTTATGTTTAATATATTTATGTATTTATATATATTTATATGTATATGTATTTATTATATAATATGTATAATTATGTATATATATATATTAATGGGTACATATGTATGTAACTTTTTTATATATTCTTTTGTAACAATTGGGATATTTTTTCATACATTCTCAGAGTTCTGTGTTCAAGAAGTCTTACCCAGCAGGTTACTTACTTTTTTACACCAACCATGCTGCATCTGTCCACCACCCTAAGGTAGACTGTTAGAGAATGCCGCAGGCATTAAGTCCGCCTATATACAGTTCTGTGTATAAAGTTTTAAATAAATAAATAAAATCAAATTCAGTTATCAAAACTTTATCGTAGTGGCATCATCGTGGGTGCTTGCATCGTTGGAGATGGCCACCGGGGGGTTTTGGTCGGTATGCCGGCATAGGGATTTCTGTTAGGGACCCAGTCCGACCCCGACATACGCTTCCCGCCCCCCTCCCCCAGGGCTGGCGGGAAATAGAGCCATAACCAGCTTTCCCCTCGAGAGAGAAAAAGAAAGGTATTATTTATTGAACAGTTCATTCAAGTTTGACGAGCCGCAAAAGAAAAACCTATCTATGAATAGTTTAGGTCTAGACTAGAACCTTCCAATCCAATTTATATCCCGCCCATCCTGAAAGACACTTTACCTTTGTTGGTTTAATAATTCCGTAATGAAAATTTCCTTGACTCAGCTTAAGAGCTTGTATTTAATACAGCTATCTTTTAAGTTATTTATCATCGACGTTCTTAGTAAAATGAATGGGCTAATCCATCATAATTGATCTTGTCATGAGGTTTCATTATTTGCTGTTCATCATTTATCAGGGAGTATCTTAAGTGTATTTACGTTTCTATTATTTTTTTGTGAAAATATATACATACATACAAACATAACCTCACGCCTGTATTCCCCGAGGGGGTAGGCAGAGGTGCATTTCTGCACCCACATTTCGCCAGGTATGTATCAGTGCCACGTAATAGGGGGCGAGCCTATTGCCGTTTTTCGGGTACAATTTCAGACTCCGTGCTACTACTGAGAATTTCCAAATGGAAAAAACCAATAACACTTTGCCCGACCCGGGAATCGAACCCAGGACCTCTAGATCGCATGGCACACACTTGTGCGGCGAGACCACGAGGCAGCCAAATATATCGAAGTTTGAATTAAAGTCTTATTAATGTATAGATATTGGTACGTACATTTTCTGTCCTCTATTCCAGTATGGGTTGGCAGAGGTGCATCTCTGCGTGTTTTAGAGATGCGGTAGTATCTATACCCGACCGCGGTTGCGGTTTACATAAACAGCAAAGCTAATAGGCTGAGAAATACCAACGTACTCCATTTTTAGAGCCAACTGATGCAGTAAATGAATGCAACTCTTTAGATTAAGATCGCACAGGAGATCCATACCTAGGATACTCAAAATAAAAGACAAAATACGAGTGGAAAATCTTGAACGATTTGTCAAAGGACAAAAGAAGGACTATTTGCAGCAGGACGCAAATACGTAGATTTTGATGATTTAGATGGGCATTGTATTCAACCTGTTTCTTGATACTTTTAGAATAAAAGATATCCAGGGTCTGCTTAAACTTCATAACTATTTCTTGGTGTCGTCTCTCAGTGGCCACTCGGCAACCTGAAAGTCTAACTAAAAACACCCTACCCGAGCTGGCATCTGTGTAGCAAGTAATCTCACCAACCTTTAACATGCCATTAATATGTTTCATCATCATCATCAGCCCATATACGTCCCACTGCTGGGCACGGGCCTCCTATACAACTGAGAGGGTGAAGGCATTAGTCCACCACGCTGGCCTAATGCGGGTTGGCGGTCTACACACCTAAGAAATTCCTAAGAACTTCTTAGGTGTGCAGGTTTCACCGTTAATATGTTTGGTCCCGGTAAATGACGTCAGTTACCAACAGTATCACAAAGAAGCTGGCCTTGCTTATTGACTGTAACAATTGGGGTCTTTTTTCATACATTCTCAGAGTTCTGTGTTCAAGAAGTCTTACCCAGCAGGTTACTTAAATCCAGCCACTCGGAACAATTTACAGCACCCCGATACTAGTTTAGGATCGAATTAAAATATTGGCTCCGTGTAACAAAACTACGAGTGCCTGTGCTCGCTGTATTGAATTTACATTCAACTCGAGCATTTTGGCACCGAGCCAGCCGGTGTTGCCAGATGGTTGGCCTAAAAATTACCAGACGTAAAATATTGTTTTGAAGTTTGGAGAAATTGGGGTTTGTGGTTACGTTGACTAGAATTGTGGGTATTATTCCCGATAAAATAAATTTCCAATATTTTTTGGTCTTCGTTGTAGTTTTCTTGCAAATGACGGGTTGGTAAGTACAGTGCGGTCCGAAGTGTCATCTGGTGTAAACTAATTAGGACTATCTTTCTCCGTCCTTATAGCTACGCCAGTCATCTCGTGAAAAAAAATCTACTTAAACATATTATCCCGAAATACCAGATTCAAAGGATGAAAGCTATGATAAAAAAATCACCCACAAAAGATCAGGTATACAATTTATTTTAAGTAAAACTGATTTTCCCCGCAATTTAGTTGGTAGTGGATTTCTCACCCAGCAACCCCATTGCCAGATGAGTTATGTCTTTCATACATTTGTCGTGGGTTATTTTTTTAGACCGCCCGGTCTTTGGCAAGGTTAGGGCATTTGCGTTTCTGTGTACGTTTTGTTTCGAAAGTTGTTTCGGTCTAGACAAAAGAAAGTGCAAAATGGCGGATCAATACAAATGAAATACGAAGCCAAGTTTTAACTTTAGCTGATGGCGTTTGTTTTAGATGCACTAGGTTTTGTTGTTCGCTTTATATTTAAACCGGGGACTGGAAATGTTGGTTTTAGGTTTATTGAATTGATTTTTTTACACATACAATTCGTTGGCCTAGTTTTAACCAGTCTAATGCACTTTTATATATTTTGCTTACCTAAATGTTTACTCATAAAAGTCCTCAAATAGTTTCTTCACGATATTTTTTTTAAACCTTAAGTATGCGTCATGCATACATCTACATACAAACATACATACATAATCTCACGCCTGTATTCCCCGAAAGGGTAGACAGAAGAGGTGCATTACTGCACTCACATTTCGCCACGTATGTATCAATCCCACGTAATAGGGGGCGAGCCTATTGCCGTTTCTCGGGCACATTTCCAGACTCCGGGCTGCTACTGAAAATTTCCTAATGGAAAAATCCAATAACACTTTGCCCGACCCGGGAATCCAACCCAGGACCTCTAGATCGCACGGCACATATTAGTACCGCGAGACCACGAGGCAGCCATGGATACATCTTTAACTTCAATAAAGAATAAGAGAGAGAGGGAGCAAAATGCAGTGTAGTAGCATTTGAAACTGTCACTGAGCATGATATAGTCACAAAAAATCATGATCTAATATCACGCTCTATCGACTATTTTATCTACAACAAGCTAAAACCCTGTGGTTCCATTTATACATAATATTTAATTTTACAGTATAAAAAGTACCTCATATGTTAATTCCAGCTAAAACACCAAAGCAGTATCGCATGATTTTAAGTTGTGCCACAAGTTAGTAATATCGACAATTCTTGTCTTTAATTTTAATGATTTTATTTCGTATTAGTTGTCCCTAGATTTGCCGGATTAAAAAAAAACAAAGATAAATAGTATTTCTATTTATTTACCTAATAGGTACCTACCTACATTTTCTGTTGTCGTTTGATTACGCTGTGTTGCCATGATATAGAAAATATATCAAATCGACTTTTAATTTATTTGATCATTTACTATTAAGCAGAAATTACAATTATATTGTTTGAAGCTGTCACTAGATCTTGTTTGAGGGTTCGCTAGCGTGAAAAGTTAATAATAAGACTTATTCAAATAAAAGTAACTTACTCTTTAGCAATGCTCGGTGGTGGTTGCTATAGGTTTCCGTTTCTACTACCAAACGCAATCATTTTTAAAGCGAGGCACTTCACAGATTTTTGCTTTGCGCACATTGCTTTTATCAAAGCACTTATTTGCAACAATCACATCAATTATTAATAGCTCTTTATTTATTTTCATTAACAGATTATAGCAAGTACGGCACTATTCTAATAGAGTATATTTTTCTCTGCTGTATATTTCTAAGTTCTAACCGTACGTTGCATATCCTGACAGTTCCTATAATGATACCTAACTCGAAAATATTTTCTGTGAAAATGATAATCATGAGAAATATCGATTATAATAAAAATAAATCGACTTATGCACTTGGCAACATAGAAATTGGTTGGCGGGTGGGATAATGTCATTATAATTTATAATATGTTTATACAAGAACGGCCGTTACGTTTGTTTTTCACAAAAGTAAACATATTAATGTTATTCGTTTTCCAAGTATGGTTGTTAGTTATATAATAAGTAGTGATTTTGAGAAAGAGACTCCATATAGGTACCTAACTTACTTTATAATCGAGATAGACTCCTTGTACAATTTATTGTGAAAAGTGGTTGTGAGGCAGAGGCTCCTAGTATTTTAGTGTGACAAGTGATTAGTGATTGTGAGACAGAGCCTCCTTATATCACTGTATTATGGTAATATCAGTTTGCCGGTGTGTTAATTGTACCCTTCGGCTACGTTATGGACCTTCGCAGGCATTCAGAGAAATCAATGAAATCATGTACAATCTCTATCTATGTGGATTTCACCCTCGCCGGTAAGTGAATTCAAAACTGTATTCTTATTCAATATTAAGTAATTTAAAAATGTATTACTATTAGTGTTTAAACTGTTGGAACTCTGACTTCTGTCTGGAGAAGGTGGCTACAACACACTCATTGTCAATGTAGCTACATTGTATATTATATTATATGTAAACACAGATATTTGGTTTATGCTCCAATGAGGATTTTTATTTTTAATACTTATTGTTAGGCCAGGTTTTAACTATTGCTACTGTGATGTTTATTACTATTCTAATTGCCTGCTTTAATGTGCTGTTTAAGACACAGGGATATACAATCCCAAACACTTAAACTGTTACCTATTATTACCTTTAACTTGGGAATTTCAGACATAACAAGTAATACACAATTAACTGATTCACAGAGGTAGTATATTACTAGCCTTTGAATTTAAATACAAAGTCTTATTTTAAAACTTATATTTTCACAGATTTCACGGGATGGCATTCTCTGCATGGAGTGTTATGCTGTTCTTCAAGTTGGCTCACTTCAAGCTTCTATATAATAATAAAAAAAAAATATCTTTTTTGAGATCATAACAGTGTGGTACAGCCGGTACTTATAATAGGGAAACCCTGTGCTATAAGAACCAGCAGCCTTCCAGGATCACAGTTACATTATTGTTGGCTTAATTCTAAATTACATTGCCTAAAGCTATAATACTTAATTTTTCTTAATTTATCTTAGGTACTAATAACAATATTGAAACTATATAGTTATATAACTTTAAATTATTTAATAACAAACCCAAATGAAACAAAAGTAAATCAAAAATCAAAATGAATTAATACATTTTTAATAATAGTCCTTTTGATATGTATGTTTTGTATGTATGTCTCAAGAGCCTCATTCTTCATGTTAAATGAGAATTCCTGTTTTTAACTTTTATGAAATAGGTATGGGAAAGTGGTCACCATTCGTACGCGGGGCACATTCGTACAATTAGTATAACAGAAAATCTACAAGGCACACAAAAACGCCTTTGCTTGTGTGTATAGACATACCGGCCGACATATTGCTAGCGGAGTGTCGCGCCAATCGCACTACGGTGTATCAGCTGACAAGACATAACGCGTTTTCGCGCGCGGTGACTAAGTTTTTCACCTAACTTTAGTTCGTAATTGTAAGTAGAATTGTTATGTTTTTGACAAAATGGTGATGATTGACTAATGTTAACATTGTTTATTTTGAGTTTCAATTGTAATATTTTTCAAACCAAATTAGAATTTGTATAAAGTTGTATTTTAATTTTATGCAAAGGCATGGGGTGCATTCGGACAGCCAGACAGGGGGCACATTCGTACGCGTAAGAATGTTCCCCTTTAGATTTCATTAACCACCAGGACGTGTACCATTGACGTGTATGCTTCAAATAATTCGGTAAATGTGCCACCTAATCCGGAAACAAATACTGTCGCTCTAGAACCACAACCTTCCACCAGCGTTCCCTTCAACTAAATGTATAATTACCTACTTTAAGTTTAAATTGTCAAAGACTGTACAACGATGTCATACAAAATTATGGTAAACATCTCATTTAGGCTGATTGTAAAGCTTAGAATTATCAATAAATAAACTAGGGATGAACGATTTTATTTTTTGTTATTTTTCTAAAGAAAGATTTATCGACTATGAGTCAAGTCACATATTATTAAGTTAGTTCTTAGATAAATATATATTTTAATAATAATTTAAAAAAATTAAAGACTTTAATTGGCTTTTTAAATACAACCTCATGGCGTACGAAAGTACCCCACCTACTGTACGAACGTACCCCATACGTGGGGTACGTTCGTACAAATATCTTATCGTTGAAAAATGGCTATAACCCATTAACCTTTTGACATAATAGTTTTAGACTTTTTTGTAACAAACTACAGTATATTTGTTACACTTAGGTACATAAACTAGATAAATTCGACAATTAATCATAAAGTAAAAAAATAAAATCTAAAAAGTGTACGAAGGGTAACCACTTTCCCCTATTTCACATTACTAACAATTGTATCAATTTTTCAGATCTCACATCTAGTGGTGTGTGCAAAGCTTGTTGGATGGCAGCTAGGAGAACACTACAGCGACAATTACAGTATGATGCTAATCATTTAGTTCATGCTCCAATAATTAATAGATCATGTGCCAGTTTTACATATGTCAATACAGCCTATACACTAAGGGCGATCTCTGGTTACTATTGTAGCTGCTTAGTGGGCAAACACAGTGGGCCGTTGTGCCCACATAATGACTATTGCTTGGTACTTGAGTTGGGGATGGCATAATAATATTAATACACCAGTACCATTCCTAGACAATATTTTCGAAGAAGAGAACATGGAATAATAATGATAATAAAACTTTACTTTGACTGCCTACTTATTTGGTTTTATTATACTTTGACCCTATAGTTACCATGGAACCCTGCAAATTATGCAAGTACTATTTAGTTTTATTGATAGGGTATGTTAATTACAACACTATGCACACATTTTCATTGTGGCACAAAAATATTTGTGCCGATACTAAGTTCTATAGTCAGTTGGGCATTGTCCTTTCATTTAAATCCATTCAGTAGTTTTGTGCTTAAAAGTAACAAATATCCACATACAAATTCTTACCTTTATAATATTAATGTGGTGTTAAATCAAATTATTTTACGTTCACAAAAACAAGCAAGCCAATTTACTCCGAAAACGAAAATGCGAGCTGACAGCGTATTCTAAAGTTAATTCCACTCCAATATCAAACCTATTATGCACAGACACCCAGTAATGCCCGACATAAAAACACTAACTTACAAAGGACGCGATATCAAAAAACTGATAGAGCAAGCGAGAAAACCACAATAAAATGTCTATAAAATGGCCAATAACTGCGAAAAGGCCATAAGAGCTGGGCTGGGGAAAATTACGCAAAACCTTTGCGGGGTCAGAGGAACCCGAAATTGGTGCCATTCTTGGACTGTTCACAGTTATAGAAATCAAATAAAATCATGTTTTACGAGGCTCGCATGAAAAGGGAGCTTAGGTTTTGGTCCTATTCGTATATAGCTATTAGTAAGCTTTCTGCAAGATATTTAGGTTCGTAGGGCCTCGGCAATAGGTGTCTTTTCTGGGTTTTGAAGGTCGGGTAAAGTGTGCTGGTATTCAAGCAGAATAGCAATCACAGAGTCTAGAAATGTAAAGAATGTGTTTTTATTCCCATGTAATAGGGAAACTCATCCCCGTTTTTCAGCTACATTCTCAGACTTCATACTGGTATTGCGAATATCCAAATGAAAAACCCAATATAACTTTGCCATATTCATGAATGGAGGCCGAAACCGTAATATTCCTCAAAGGTACCAAACCTCAAAGTTTTTTACATCATTAAGATGTGATATGGTTTTGAAAAAAAATATCACATTGTCTATCGTTCTATGTAGGACAGAGCTACAATATGAAATATATTTGTATGACAGAATTCTAAAAGACGTCCGTTTTGGGGACCCAGGGTATCATTATTCAACCGATATCCTGCAGAAAGATCAAAGCTGTTATCAAAGACCCGCAGGAAACGAACCCACGGCTCACTGACTCTTTGTGAATGGACGTTTCGTAGGATTCAAATTTGACCTCCAAATTACTAAGGCTTGATTCTTATTGATAGAAAATTGTTCAGTGATGTAAAAATAGTAAAGTGAAACCCCATTTTGACAAGTAACTCTTTGAGCCCTCAATAATAATGTGATGGAAGGTGAAAAAAATTAAGGAACATGCGCCGTTATCGTCATCATCAATGTCAGCGAAAAACTGGATATAATATCCAAAGTCCTCTAGAAATGCTTGATTTGATGCCAGAGGAAGCTTTATCCGAACCTCCTTACCTAAGTTTTTTTTAGTTTAGTTTAGGCACACGAATTTTTTTAGCAAGCAGTCGAGTTAGTAAGTCTTAGCAAGTTTTATAAAAACGTGAAAAAAACATCTCATAGATTCATATCTAAAGCAAAACATAATACAGTATTAGGTTCAAAGAATATATCATCTTTAAAGCTATAATAAAATTTTTCGTTTATCTCAACAGATTGTCCCCCTACGCCTTCGTTATATACATTATTCGTTTATTTTTCATCTTCCAAAGAAAACGTCTTATACACTGTAATTTAATATACAGCATAATGTATATTAAAAAGAAATTACATAACTTTGGAACAAAAACTCGTACGAAGAAGTTACGTGTCATGTACCTACTTTGGTGTGAGTGAAGAGATTTCAGCGGCTAATGTTATTAATTTACCAATAAAGAACAAAAAAGGTTTTTTTTTTCGAGGGTAAAGATATTTATGGCTCTACTTCCCACCAACACTGGGGGAGGGGAGGCAAGAAGCATATGTCGTGGTCACCGGCCTTCCAGCCCGGCGCGCGGTGGCGTTATGTCCGCACAGATGTTAGTGCCAGGTTCACAAGGTAATATTGAACCAACTGTACCACCGAATGAGTGCTCAAATACCCTATTAAAATTAACTGTAGCTGTTGTCAAAACCCAACAACTACATATGATATAATTTTCAATATAAAAACATATCAAAAGCACTGATTGCCTTGAGGTTTAAGCGCGCGGTCGGGAATCTCGGCGGTAGCGGATTCAAACCCCAGACACACAGAGCTCTGACTTTTCGAAATTATGTGTGTATTCATCATGAATCATCGCTTGCTTTAAAGGTGATGGAAAACATCGTGAGGAAACCTGCACACCAAAGTTCTTAGAAATTTCTTAGATGTGTAGTCCGCCAAACCGCATCAGGCTACCTACCTACTAAGCCCTTAACCCTCCCAGTTGTAGAGAAGGCTCGTGCCCAGCAGTTGGACGAATTGATGATGATAAAAACATATCATACCATCTACAGAGATGCTGCATCAATTGATTCTAAGATTCTCATTGCACGAACAGTCACATTGTTGATTCATTCATTTCGCATTGTCAATCCCTTGGGAAATTAAAATAGCTTGTACATTCCCTCAGCAATGCAACATAGAAATAAACTTCATTGCCTGCTTATTATACAAATCATGTCTCTAAGACTATTTAATTTATAAGCACCATCTAGATCTATATATTCGCTTGGCTCTAGATATTCTTTAAGAGAAAAGTTCAAGGAAATTGATATTATGACAGTGGCATCTCAATATATACACGCAAATCTTATGTATGTTCATAAGAATATTGATAAATTTAAAAAGGTTTCTGACATACATGATAGAAATACACGCAATAAAAATAAGTTAGTTATTTATAAGACCAGGCTCCACAAGATCAGCAAATCTTTTAAGGGTTACTGTATACACTTTTACAATAAAATCCCTATTCATATTAAGGCCTTAAACTACAATAAATTTAAAGAAATTACTAAGAGACAGTTATGTAACAAAGCCTATTATACAATTTCAGAATATATGGAGGATAACGAAGCTTGGGTTTAATTAATAATTATTGTAATCCCAAGTCTGACTGAGTCTTCTTCAATGGACATAGCTGTTTATACATATTTACTTATTAGTTTAGTACTTTGTAAGCAATTAGGTATGTCATGCTCGCTGAAATGTCTGTGCTTACGGCGGCGTCGTGTGTCGGGTCGGTCACTTCCCTATGAAATGGTTGAGGAGACCGATGGCTGGCACATGCGTCATACTCGTGAACGGGTGCTGTTTGTGTGGACTGGTCTGCCTATTTTTGCTTATTTGTATTTATGAACTTAACCTTATCCTAACTTAAATTTATAATTTAACCTAGTTAAATGTCAGTTTCTCCATTCAAGATGACTATGTTATTCTCATATTCAATACAATAATCTGGTATAGTATTAATGAGCTGCTCTAATTTGAGAAATTCATTTTTTGTATCAATATTGTAAACTATCTCTTGATTGGAAAAGAGCAACACTAGAGTTTCTTGCCCGTTCTTCTCTAGTGATGACTGCCTTCCGAACAGGGTGGTAAACCAAATTTTGAAATGACTGAATCTAAGTGATGTATTTGACATTTTACAGATTCAATAAATAATTTCATTTCATTTCATTTCATTTCAAGACTTGCATCTTAACCAGGCCCCTTTAAAAGGTAATTTTACATACATGCAGTATTCCCATGAGCCTGAAGGAGGGAGGAGAAAGGGGGAGGCGTTCCACGTTTCATCAGCTCTGAAGTAAGACGAAAAAAATATTTGCCGCTGTCGCTTGTGCCTCATACCATGCGCGTCTCAGGTGAAACAAACGTCCAAACTTTTATACCCATGTCAAACCACCTAAATGTGTCACGTGTACTTTTATTATTGTTTTTCGTATAAACATTTATATTACATAACGCTGTTTGTTCACTGAAATATCAGAAGCTGATGACGTACAAGTTTTTGTTGCACTGCATTTTATTGTAAGTAATATGTATATATATATTTATATATATATATGGCCTCTTTCCTATTGAAAGGGGGTAGGACTTCCACCGCGATTTTATATACAAAAGACATCGAAAATCAGGACAGTGTATCTGGTATTTGGACCCATGACTGTGTTGTCCAATTAAATTGTTGCTTGTTATATGTTTAATAACAAGCCATCTAAAAAATTGTACATATATTTTTTTAATAAATTAAGTTTATTTGCGTAAAAAAATATAAATTACTTTCTTAATTTATAAATTCATTTATAAAAACATGCAACTTTAACTTATGTTGTTATTATATGAACATTAATACGCCGAAATCATTTTCGTCGTTCAATTTCGACGCCCTCTGGTCACCGGCGATTTCGTTGCTCTCCCCGCCTGGTATAGTAGACGTCCAAGCTGCAAATTAGTAAAAGAAAATCGGGATCGGCCTATAGAAAAAATTATGGTGGCCTGGTTGGAAACCGAAGACTCACTTTTACACCTACATTTCAAGAAAATTAAAGAGATTCGTTCAAAGATAATTAAAAATACACCAAGTCACGTCTGTTAAGCAATTTTTCCACACCCTCATTTTATCTGCTGTGTCTTTTAGGTATGTAATAGAAGGCACTGTTGCCGTTTTTCAGGAACCTTTCGAAACACCGTGCTGCTAATGAAATTAATAAAAATTTGAAATAATTTGACTAACCCGGGAATCGATCCCAGGATCTCTAGATTGCACGCCACACGTTTCTGCCGAGGATCGTGATTTGTGTAATTCAAAAATATACCTACTACCTCGTGGTCTCGCGGAACATACAGAGGGTTATTAGGTTTTCCCATTAGGAAATGCTCAGTAGCAGCACGGAGTCTGGAAATGTCGGGCACATTACATTACATTATAAACGGCAATAGGCTCGCTTCCTATTACGTGGAACTGATACATACCTGGTTGAGTGCAGCAATGCACTGCTAACTCCCCCCCCCCCCCCCTAATTCCCTGGGAGCATAGGCGTGATGTTATGTAAACATATACCTATTTTATTTTTAGTAGAGGTATTTGTTAGTCAGTCTCTGAGAAGAGTAATGAGAATGACAAAAGTTCCTTTCGGATTTCTATTCGTAAATAAATTCTGATACAAACTACACAAACCTCTTAATCCCACAAACGAGGCTTTCTGCAGTTCCTTCCATTCGTCTAAGTTTCTCCATTTCGGCGTCGTTATGATGGGCAACATTAGCTTTCTGAGTGACGGATGTACTATTTCATATTTTTGTGTGGTGCATTTTTGTCTTTTTTGCTCCATCGTCACGTCTGTTGTTGCGGTCGATGATGTTTTCAGTTCTGAAAAATTTTCAAATATTACTTAGCTTATCAGACCGCTTCGTGATTTAGAGGGCCAAGGGTGTGACGTGGGATCTAGAGCAGGGTTTCTCAAAGTGGGGTTCGCCATTCGACGGCAAGGGATTTGTACAATTTTTTTAAATTATGTTGGCCTAGTGCGGATTGGCGGACTACACACCTAAGAAATTCCTAAGAACTTTTAGGTGTGCAGTTTTTATCACGATGTTTTTCTTCACCGTTAAAGCAAGTGATAATTGATTGTGAATACACACATAACTTCGAAAAGTCAGAGGTGTGTGCCTGGGGTTTGAACCTGCGACCGCCGAAATTCTCGACCGCGCGCCTAAGCCTCGAGGCCATCACTGCTTTTCGGTTTATGTATCGATAATAAATTAACTCTCGATTGATGATTCACAAAACATTGTAGCGTGCGTGTCGCTGACAGTTAATGACAGATATTGAAATTGCAATTTTGCATTGAAAATTGTACGTTAGTGGATGAGTTATATATATTAATTATTATATCTGTATCTATACTATCTACCATAAAACAACCTTCGTGTTATTTATCCTCATTTGTATAGGAACCCTAAATTAAGTAGTCCGACAACCCGCACTAAGCCAGCATAGTGGACTAAGGCCTAAACCATCTCAGTTTTAGAGTAGGCCCGTAGTCTAGTAGAATCTAGTAGTGGAACTCATACGTATCATATTACTTACTTCCTCCGCTGCCGAGTCTTTTTATTCTCACAGGTCGTCTAATAGCTCTTACGATAGTTGTCCAAGCATTACTGAACGCGTTCTGAAATTAAAAACTAGTAATTTAATTTAAAAATAGAATGAACAATTAATTGTTAGCCGTTAATTTATACGGCGAAAAATTAATAGTTTATTAATCATTTTCTAATTGCGTTACAAATTAATTAACTTAGGACAAAATTTGAATAAGCTTGAATAACTTTTGTAAATTAATTAAACACTGTGAAGGCACAATAATTATTTACGTCGAAAATATTTATATTAAACAGATTAAATAACAAGTCAAAAAAATATACTAAAAATAATCTCAATTTATTTTTGAGTTAATTATTTGGCTTCGATGTTATAATACTCTTCTCAAGGTTATCTTAATAGATAGCCTGTCTATCTTAATTTTCGACACTCTACGACAATATTTCTTAACCTGGCATCTATGGGGCCACAGGGATTCTAGCCACACACAAGGTGTTAAAAAACCGTGATCGAAAAATTAAGACAGATAATAGTTATGGTGATTACAAACACATTAACGCTAAAATAAATTCCGAAAAAAATGACGTTTTCCTCATGATTTAATACTTATGGAAGTTAGGTAAACGTTAGGGCAGTGTTGATGAAAATAATGAATGAAACTCACACTTATTTCCGTGGGTAAATTGTTCAAAAATTCACCAAGATCGCATTCGGCGCGGTCGACAGCCCGCATGAGCACAATCGCGCATAACACAAGTGAGACTCTCATTGCAGTGACCGCGACTGTACTGCACAATACACTGTTTCTCTTCAGCGCTAAGGGCGTAATGTAAATATTGTACGAAATCACTTTTATAATATTATGCCGAGGTACAGTCGCGATCATGTGTGGGAAAGTGATTAGTGGTTTTTTATCGTATTGCGTGAGATTAGAAAAATATTTTATGTAGAATTATCGTGGAAATTATTTCAAAATTGGAATTCTTAATATGTCAAAGACTGTTTTATAATGGGGCGTAGTAAAAACATCTAGCTATCTCTCTCAAATACACGCTCCTTATTAGCTGTGACGTCACTATTTATGTAGTGCGTCCTTTTTTAGCAGCTTCAAAGCTATCGCCATATTGAAAACTTTTGTTATTCATTTCTGATTCGTAAATTACTTTTTCTTTTTAATGAAGGTGTCTTTATATTTCGAAGGTATAAAACATGGCTGGGGCTAACACCTGATGAAAAGTGCTGTGTTATCCAAGGAATGCGAGAAACCATTTCGAAGAGCATTTAGCAAATGAGAAGTTAATGGCTATTTTTTAACTTTCTTACTGCATACTGTTGATATCCTTTTTGTATATCAAACTGAAAATAATGAATAAAACAATATACAAGTAGAATGAAGTACAATTGGCGGTCTTATCGCTCAAGGCGATCTTTTAGAGACAACCATAAGATGGACATAAACAAGTGATAGAAGGAAGGGTAGTTGATGTGTACAATATAATAAATAATAAAATAATAATTAATATGATATAATATTAATATAATAAATAAATGTGTATATTTAATTAATTTACATAATCCATACACAAATACATTCAAAGCATGTATACATACATATTACATACATATATTATATACATAATACATACAGATAAGATACAGAAATATCGAGTATTTTTTTAAGTTTTTAAGTTGAATAACCAAAAAATCAAATATTAATCCCACTTCCGTATTCGTCGAAACAATAGGCAGAGATGCATTTTTGCGCTCACGTTTTGCCAAATGTGTTTCCTCATATTTCCTCAATATTTCCTCATCATAATTTTAGTTTAAATAATAGTATAAATTTAGATTGTGCTCAATTGAATCGGGGCCCAACCGCCAGTGATATATTATCATCACCATCATCAGCATATACATTATACATCCTACTGCTGGGCACGGACCTCCTGTACAACTGAGAGGGTTGAGGCTTTAGTCCACCACGCTTGCCTAGTACGGGTTGGCGGACTACACGCCTAAGAAATTCCTAAGAACTTTTAGGTGTGCAAGTTTCCTTACGATGTTTTTCTTCATCGTTAAGTTATGTGATAATTCATTGTGATATAATATAATATAATTGTATTAAATAAAATACATTGCTAAATACACCATTAGCATCGACTGTACCCCACTTGTAGCAATATTATAGATTTCACTTTCAATACTTACAGTTTTACATTCTGTTATATTTTGACTAATAAGTTAATCAGGATATACACCCAGTCATTGTATTAGTCATATGCTATAATATGACGCAGTTGGTGAGGTGCCTAATGTGAAACCGAGGGTATGGGTTTGATTCCCGATTTGAGACAAATGTTTGTGTCATACACAAATATACATATGTAGGTATGTATATTTTTTGTGAACTTTGAATATTTTTTGTCGGTATTTTGATTCTGTTTTTTCTATTTTGTTTTTCATTAAGGTACGAAATATGAGGTCGCTTTAGCAAAGACCCGAAATCAAAGAGGCAATGTTTTTATAAGTAGAGAATGCCAATATTAGTTTTAAGCGGAATCAAATTGGCCTTCGACAGCCCCGTGGCGCAGTTGGCTAAACACCAGCTTGCAAAACGAGAGGCCGCGGGTTCGATCCCCGCACCTAGACAAATGTTTGTGTGATCCACAAATATTTGTTTCGGGTCTGGGTGTTTGTGAGACCGAAAAGTCTCTCGTAGTTTCTGATACTCACGACACAGGACTTGTATCCTAGTGTGAGGTCAGAACTATGTATGTGACTGTTGGGTGTATTTTTTTTTTTTTTTTTCTCTACTCGTACATGGGATAAATATAACATTTCACTCACAAATATATAAGTTTGTATGTCATGCTATGTAATGCGGCACAAGTGTCTTGCGGTCTAGAGGTCCCAAATTCCCAAATTGGACAGTGTTATTGCGTTCTTCCATTTCGAAATTCTTAGTAATAGCAGTCTCTCGTAATATGCCGTAGATATCGACTCGCCTTCTATTACATAGCACTTAAAACATAATTGTCGAAATTGGTGAGATAGGGTATACCTATACTAGTTGTCGTATGATCATCATCAGCCCCATATACGTCCCACTGCTGGGCACGGGCCTCCTCTACAACTGAGAGGGTTTAGACCTTAGTCTACCATGCTGGTCCAGTGCAGGTTGGCTATGTAAGTTACGTATGTATTATGATAAATCTTGTAGAGACATAAGGTCGTAGTTTTAAATACCTACTAGAATGAGACCAACATTTTTTTTACATACATACATACATAAACTCACGCCTGTATTCCCCGAAGGGGTAGGCAGAGGTGCATTTCTGCACCCACATTTCGCCAGGTATGTATCAGTCCCACGTAATAGGGGGCGAGCCTATTGCCGTTTTTCGGGCACATTTCCAGACCCCGTGCTGTTACTGAGAATTTCCTAATAGAAAAACCCAATAACACTTTGCCCGACCCGGGAATCGAACCCAGGACCTCTAGATCGCACGGCACATACTTGTACCGCGAGACCACGAGGCAGTTTATTTTGTGTACCTGAAATTATGCCTATTTTGCCTATATTTTCCTCAAAGGCCGGCAACGCACCGATGATTCCTCTGGTATTGTGGGTGTTCATATTCGGTGTTGACCACTTAACATCAGGTGGCTCACTAGCTCGTTTGCCTTCTTTTCCATAAAAAAAACACCTGTTCTATTGTTTATTTACTCTTCCTGCATTGTTATATGCTCCCAATATTTTACTAATCGCTATAAACTATGCGTAGTATAATAGATTTCACAAAAAAGTCACGTATCCATGTTTTTGTTTTGTTTTTATTTGTATACAGTAATAAAGAGGTTATTCTTGTAAATTTCTTCAGTATCTGTAAGTGGTGTTAACCGTTCCAATAGAAGTAAATGAAATAAATAAATGTCTCGCCAGGTGTGCTTATGTCCTACGTAATAACAAGCGAGTTGTAGATTTTTGGCTAATATTTTATGACTGGAATAACATTACAAAGTTAGCGCATTAGTCACGAAGTCTCTTCGCTGAAGATTTGAGGGAATCAACAAGAACTTCGTCTTGCTCATAACTAGTGGCCTTAGAGGGATTTTGGGAGATTCGCCGGCTTTACGGAATCAACCGTTAAATTTTATTCAAATCCTTGCGTGGTTGTCGCTGAGTATATTCTAACAGATGCTGACTTCTGAGATGTTTTAAAATTGTAATAGTTTTTTTTTCTTTTTTTAGGGGTTCCGTTATGACTTCTGAGTTAGAGATGTTTTAAAATTGGAATAGTTCCATAATTAAGTTCTCGGAATCCATATAGATTCGTCATGTCCGTCTGTCTGTCCTCGGATTATTTTCAAAACGTTTAGTGGTAGAGAGATAAACCTTTGCATTGATATGTGTATTTACCACGTCGAAAAAGTGATAACATAAAATCGCGATTTTTTTTCTTTTGGAGTACTTCCCCTACACGTAAAGGGGGGATGATTTTTTAGCGTCTACTCTATAGTGTGGTATATCAATAGATAGGTCTTTTAAATAGTTATAAGGTTACTTGGACGATTTTTCGATTTAACTATCCGTTTGCGAGACATTCAACTTTAAAGCACATATTTTTGTTAAAATAGGACGTCCTCTTGTTCTAAAAATTGGCAAAACATGAGACTGGTTATGAGTTATGAAAGCACATTTTCCTACCAATTCTCGAATTAACTTGAGGGCAAGAGTTAAATTGAAGAAAATATGAGAATAAATAAATAACCTCTTTCAACAAACCACATAACTCCATCCGTATTCCTACGTAGGCAATCAAAACTACCTCATACTTCCAAGGGTTTCATTTTCAATTTACCATTACCGCCAACTTGTTGCAGTTGGAAACAAAATTTATATGGTTTCTTGAAGTTCTCTCAACTTCGTGAAACCTACTGAGAGGTTGTCTGATTTCTTTTAGTTATAGTATTTACGTCTATAACAAGTCCTATTAATTTTAATGTAGAGTATTAAGACTTAGACTCTGGGATAATTTTGACAAGACTGACAGACTCAGTAATGCAGCTGATTTGAGGTGATGAAACAAAATTGCGCGGATTATTTTTTGTGCGATTGCCTTGAGTGTGGGTGTTTCTGAATTCTAAAATGCACAAGAAAGTATTTATATTTGAAGATAATTGTAATTTCAGTGATCAAATTCATTCGAATTATTTCGGCTTGATCGTTTACTTTTACGTTTACAGTATTGATGGCCTCGAGGTTTAGGCGCGCGGTCGAGAATCTAGGCAGTCGTGAGTTCAAACCCCTGGCCAACTTTTCCAAGTTATGTGTGTATTCACAATGAATTATAAGATACTTTAACGGTGAAGGAAAACATCGTGATGAAACCTTTACACCTAAAAGTTCTTAGGAATTTCTTAGGTGTGTAGTCCACCAACCCGCACTAAGCCAGCGTGGTGGGCTAAGGCCTAAAACCCTCTCAATGGTAGAGGAGGCTAATGGTCATGTTTACCTTTACGCTAAAAGGTGGTTCGTATACACCATGAAATAAATATCCTGCTGCTAGCAAATTAGACATCTGGAAATCTATTTTATCAAAATACGAATGCCTTCCGACACCGTGTCACTTTTTACGTGAAACAGTGGTACTACTCCGACCAGCAACCCTTACGCAAAATAGTATCTGTTACGTGTTCAACTTCATAGAACAACCAATTAATTTCAAAAGTTTTCCTTCAAATACGATGGTCTTCAACTTACAGTTATTAAGTCTTAAAGTTATAGTCTCTCATCAGAGTTTTGTGCCGCCGTTTCCAGGACAAACATTAGTACAGGCAGTGACGGTACCGTTTTCCAGTTGTGTTGGCAAGTGACACGGTGTCGCCGACACTTGTGCCGCGAGTTGCGCTGCGTCAACAACGGGGAGACACACTGAGTGAAAAAAGTGCGGTAGAATACTTTATTTTTTATTGTTGCATTCTTTTTATACATACTGGCCACAAGTCTCATCTTAGCTATTAAATGGTATCATGATATAAAATTGGAGTTAATTGAGCTCTCATAACTTTATTGTTTATTTATTATTGAAAACTCAGTGGCAAATAACCTTGCGACGGCCAAGTAGAAAGCGACCTCTCAGGACAGCTATTGTACACTGACATTCACTCATTAATCATAAAATATCTCATCAATTAATTATTGCATGAATTAGCATTTTAATGACATCATCATCATCAGCCCAAATACGTCCCACTGCTGGACACAGGCCTCCTCTACAACTGAGAGGGGTTAAGCCCTTAGTCCACCATGCTGGCCTAGTGCGGGTAAGAAATTCCTAAGAACTTTTTAGGTGTGTAGGTTTTATAACGATGTTTTCCTTCACCGTTATAGCAAGTGATAATTTATTGTGAATACACACATAACTTCGAAAAGTCAGAGGTGTGTGCCTGGGGTTTGAACCTGCGACCGCCGAAATACTCGACCGCGCGCCTAAACCTCGAGGCCATCACTGCTAAATGATATGATAGAGTCTAACCCACAATACGCCCACCATTGCAACTGCTGTACACTAGGATCGACAATAGCATGCACAGAAATTATGCCGATTATTTATAACATTATTGGTACATAATACCGGTGGAGCAGACAAGTGTTGGAGTGGAGACCCCACTTAGGCACGTAATGATTCATATTTTAGGGGAATGTGTTCGTAACGAGGCTGAAAGGAGAATATTTTTATTAAGATTCGGCTTTGATACACTACAAATTGGTTTGTTCAATAGTGTTCTGGCTTCACCTTTATCAGGAGAAGCCAGAGCTCTATTCAAAATGGTATTGTTAGGAATTAGACGTAGATAGTTGTAAGTAGTATTGTAAGTAGTTAAATTGTAATAGAGATTGTAATGAGGGTGACATGTTCTTGTTGAACCAAACCCTCCATAAATAAATAAAGAATTAAAAAAAAAAAAAAAAGTCACTCAGCGTGCCATGGAGCGGGCAATGCTTCGAGTTTCTCTGTTGGACAGAATTCGTAATGCAGACATCCGCCAGAGAATCCGTCATAGACATTGCCCGCAAGATTAGCACGCTAAAGTGGAAGTGGGCCGGCCATGTCTGCTGACGGTCGGACGGCCGATGTAGTGGGGGACCTACCTACCTAGTGTTGGACGTCCTGCACCACGATGGTCCGGCGACTTGAGAAAGGTGGCGGGTAGCGGATGGATACTGGTTGCTCAAGACCGGGATGGTTGGCGCTTACTTGTGGAGGTCTACGTTTAGCAGTGGACAGCGATTGACATAGCAACGGAACCGATTAGGTAAATTTTTGGAGGAGTTAACAAATTTGTTTATTTTTAGATCGATGGGCAGATAGAGATAAATATTATTTAGATAATAATTTCAACCAATAGTTTTGCTGTAATAACAATTATAAATTTTCCACTCATTACAACCCCGACTTAACGTTAAGTCGCCCTTAACTACTAGGGCGGTGACTGGTAGTTTCCTCGTACAATGGAGGGGTTTTCGCAGTGAAAAATACAAAATATTTTCGCTATTTAAGTCCGGCCTTTGACCCAGTAAGTGAGTGGGGGATTCTTTCGTTATTTATCATTGCTTTTTGTCTTGAGGAAACATTTGACATTGGAAATAAAGGAAGGGTCTTTGTTGCAAACAAAGGTCTTTGTGGTTTGGGAATTGTGTTATTTTTAGATGTACGGAAACGTAACCCTGGTGGTTGTTACGGATTCACGAGGCTCTTTTAATAAATCATTTCAGGCTTGATTCCCGGAAGAAATATTTTTATTAGTTTTCTTATAGGAAATTCTTACTAGAAGAACTTAGTCCAGAAATGTTTCACTGAAAACATCATCTTGAGATTTGTGAACACATATGTGTAGTGGAGCGTGTACGAATACTCATATAAAATCACTCCACAAGACTCATCATCATTATCATCATCATCAGCCCATATACGTCCCGCTGCTGGGCGCGGGCGTCCTCTACAATTGATATGGTTTAGGTCTTAGTCCACCACGCTGGCCTAGTGCGGGTTGGCGGACTACACACCTAAAAAAATCCTAAAAACTTTTAGGTGTGCAGGTTTCATCACGATGTTTTCCTTCACCGTTACAGTAGGTACGTGATAATTCTTTATGAATGCACACATAACATCGAAAAGTCAGAGGTGTGTCTAGGATTTGAACCCACGATTTTAGGTGTGCAGGTTTCATTACGATATTTTCATTCGCCGTTAAAGTACGTGATAATTCATTGTGAATACGTACATAACTTATAAAAGTCAGAGGCCTGGTGTTTGAACCCGCAACCGTCAAGATTCTTGATCGCGTGCCTAAACCTCGAGGCCATAACGACTTTAAGTAGTAACTCTACTGTGCAAAATCATACAATTCACACCTCTTTTGCTTTTTCAACTGACATAAATCTTCTTAAGCGTTTGGTCGGGAGGGAGTGAAGGGGGTCTTTAAAGAAGTTGGTGGTAAGCATTTTCGTTAAACTACTGCGCAAAAGAAACAAATATTCTGAACTGGGAATGACTATGTATTAAGTTTTAAATAAGACTGTCTTGGAGCTCGCGGCACATGTATCGTGTAATCTAAAGCAAAGCAAAGTGTTATTGGGTTTTACATACATACATACATACATAACCTCACGCCTATAATCCCCGAAGGGTTAGGCAGAGGTGCATTTCTGCACCCACATTTCGCCAAGTATTTATCAGTCCCACGTAATAGGGGGCGAGCCTATTGCCGCTTTTCGGGCACACTTCCAGACTCCGTGCTGTTACCGAGAATTTCCTAATAGAAAAAATATTGGGTTTTCATTAGGATATTTTCAGCACGGAGTTAGAAAATGCGCCCGAAAAACAACATTAGGCTCGTCACTTACGTGGGACTGATAACTGATAGCTGGCAAAATGTGGGTGTAGAAATGCACTTCTGCCTACCCCTTCGGGGAATACAGACATAAGGACACTGACGATGCGACTAATCCACCAATTTAAGGTCGCTCAGCGAGCTATGGAGAAGGCTATGTTAGGAGTTTCTCTGAAGGATAGGATCAGAAATGACGCCATCCGACAGAGAACCAATGTTATCGACGTAGCCCGAAGGATCAGCGAGCTGACGTGGCAGTGGGCAGGTCACATCTGTCGCAGAACTGATGACCGTTGGGGGAAACGTGTTCTGGAGTGGAGACCACGTCTTGGCAAACGTAGTGTGGGACGCCCTCTGGCTAGATGGGGTGACGATATATGCAAGATGGCTGGCAGCGGTAGGATGAGGAAGGCCGAAGATCGACCCCAGTGGCGTGCCATAGGAGAGGCCTATGTCCAACAGTGGACGTAAGAGAGGCTGATGATGATGATGATGTATGTATGTATGTTTTAAATAAGTTAAGTATTTATGTGGCGTGACAAACATGCAATGGGACAAACAATGGGTATCAAATGTCGAGTTCGGGAGTCTCTCGCCAAGTGACGTTAAGCTACACAGAACCGGGCTTATCATCAGGTGTGTTATTGTCACTTTACTATTAAAAATATAAAGTTTTTTACATCGTTTAGTCTCCACACACGTGTTACGTTCAAAAGAGATGGTATATAATTTTGAATGTAGATACAGACACATTCACGCCTATATTTCTGAAGAGAAATCTTTAGTTATATTTTACCAGTTACATAATAAACAACGAGCCTATTGCCATTCTACGGACACCTTTCCAAGTTCGCTGTTGCTACTGAGAATTTCGCTTATGTAAAAACTCAATCCAACCCGCACTAGGCCAGCGTGGTGGACTAAGGCCTAAACCCTCTCAGATGTAGAGCAGGCCCGTGCCCTGCAGTGGGACGTATATGGGCTGATGATGATGATGATGAAAAACTCAATTTCACTTTTCCCTCTCAATCTCACTCTCGCTTATACCGTGGGACTAATATTTAAGTCTGGAAAGACTAGCTTTCTACATATTTTCTACTAACATACACTAACTATAAAATTAGAAATCCACTTAAACTTTGAATATCGCATTAATTCCATCGAATCAAACTCGATTTAGCTTCATAAATAATTTGCGGGGGCCGTCAGCCGGCTGGCTGTCACAATTTTATCACACCAAACTTGGCGTCCGGACTACACCGAAACGCTTTTAGAATCTTGAATATTTTATTACATTTGCTACACGATCGGCTGTATTAGACCCGTGTTCGGGCATCTTGCTCGTCCTTAAGTTCTGAGTGTGTACAGTCCTTAATGCTTCAGTTTCGAGTAAGTGTTTATTTGAGTGCTATTTAAAGACGAAGGAAAACATCGTGATGAAACTTGCACCTAAAATTTATTAGGAATTTCTTAGGTGCGTAGTCCGCCAACCCGCACTAGCTTAGCGTGGTGGTCTAAGGACTAAACACTGTCAATAGTAGAGGAGGCCCGTGCCCAGCAGTGGGACCTATATGGGCTGATGATTTAAAGGTCTGTGAAGGATATTTTTAATATGTGTCTTTAAAAAAATACTGTCCATGATCTTAGGCATTTGAGAATTTCCTAATGGAAAAACCCAATAACACTTTGCCCGACCCTGAAATCGAACCCAGGACCTTTAGATCGCACGGCACATACTTGTGCCGCGAGACCACGAGGCAGTCTAACTATACATATCATTCTATACGTTTAATTTACTACTCCTGAAATCAACGCTTATTATACAGCTAATGAATAAATTATACCTTCCCAGAACAAGTATTGCCTTTCAAAGAACGATATTTAATTAAAAGGACGGAAAAATTAATTTCCATATTTAATTTAAAAAGAATAATAAAGTTCACGTGGCATAATTAAAGTGCCGAAAAGGCAAAATGTTTGTGACAGCTTCATATTGCGCGCACAGAATCTGTTTAACATAATTGTAAAAAAATATTTAAACAATTTTTATGGAAGGTAAACACCGAATTTTTAGAGTATAATTTTAACAAGCAAATTTTTTAGTTGCCCACGTTAATGATTGCGTGGTGGCTAATCAACTTAATTTAAGGCTTGATATAAGTCACAGGCGTTGGAAGATATTATCCTTTAGACCAGTAATTCCCAAAGTGGTCCAGGTGGACCCCCACGGGTCCACGGGAGACTCGACGGGGGGCTACGTTGGGCGTGACAAAAAATGGGGGTCCAAAATCGTAATTAATTTGGTTTCGAACTAAAATGTTAGTTGTTGCCTATCAATATAGGTAGATAATATTTTAAGAAGCTCAGCTACTATTGCTTGTAAAAACTTGCATATTCCATAATCAGTACACGTGTTTGTTTTTTTTTTTTGTAGTAATGTAGCCGCAGGTGTCCACCGGATCCATAAAAAATTTGAAAGTGGTTTATGAAATAAGAGTTTGGGAACCTCTGCTTTAGACCATCACGTCATATCACCTCGTAGTGTGATAAAACCACTTTTATGTTTAATCTTAGGTGTATGGGGTTTCTTGAGATGGTTTCCTTTACCGTTTACGTGCGTTCACAAGCTTAAGCTTAAGAGGAGGAGTTTGCAGCTGAGATTTTAAACCGCAATCGGAAAAAAATCTAAACACTGATCATGTTAAGAATTTGACATCTCCATTAATTAAGTAAAAATATCTTAGACTGTATTACTTAATTAAAAAACTTTATGTGTATGAAACTCAACGGCTAAATCCTCGAGAAATAGGTTGAAATTTATTTCGAAACCCACGTTTCGCAAAGGAACTTTTGTGATAGCGAATAATACGTGCCCAATACCAGACGACGACAATTGAAAAAATGCAACGAAATTGCAACCATGAATTTCTATCTTGAATACTACAAACCACTAGACAAGGAAGGGTAGAGTGCGAGTGAAAGAGAAACAACGATGTCAAAGACACCTGCCCCTGATTTATTTGTTCGAAAGAATTTGGATTTTGAAGGGAAAAAGGGAAATGTAAATGTTAGTACAGACTATTTGACAAAAAACCGAAATATACTTAAGTTATTGAAACAGGAATTGTTGAAAAAAAAAAAAAGGGGAAAAGTCACTGCTAAGAATGTTATTAATATACAGTAAAAATTACAGCATTGTAAGGTAGTTTCGAAACTCTCGACGTAAACAAGTGACGTCACGCGGCCAGCCCAAAGGCAAGTATGGGTCAAATCCTATACTTATCAATTGTCGTGCATTAATTTCTCGGAAGTATTGTTCTGTTTAATATTATCTTTGATTTTACCTTTGAAGTTTTGAATTGCTAACATTATTTGAATTCATTTGATGGTCTTGCTTATTTTGTTTTATTGCTTTTCTTTAAATTTATTAACTTTGTATTGATTTTATGAAAATAAAGTGTTAATAGGCTAGTAATAAATAAATTTGTGTTTTTTTTTTTTTATTTTATAAAAAGAAAAGGAAGTAAAAACGCACACAAAGAAGTACGTCGGAAAGTCGATATTATTAAGTCGAATGTGACACGTAAGAAATAGGCTCATATTCCGTCCAGCTATAGAAAATTTATTATTAATCAAATTCCAATCTTTTCGACATGAATATAAAAAGGCCTCATGTTCGTAGGTACGTGTTGATTTTTCTAATAAACGAGGCTTCATTGCCATGAAACCATTAACTTCAGAAGTTTTTTTTAATGTAAACCACGTTATTCTTATTGGTTTATAAATCTTTAATTATACAGTTTTTTGTCGTATCATCTAAGACGTATGATGCAAAAGAAAATGACACAATTCTAATATATCTACATACATACATACAAACACATTCATGCCTTTATTCCCGAATAGGTAGGCAGGAGTCATTTCTGCGACCACGTTTCGCATTTTTTTTAAGTCTCACGCTTGCTGATACAGAGATTTTTTTTAACGAAAAAACATTATTGTTTGCCACTGATTTTTGCCGACTGCCTCGTAGTCTTGCGGCACAAGTATGTGCCGTGTGATCTAGAGGTCCTGGGTTTGATTCCCGAGTCGGGCAAAGTTATTGGGTTTTTCCATTAGGAAATTCTCAATAGCAGCACGGAGTCTGGCTATGTGCCCGAAAAACGGCTCGTCCCTTATTACGTGGGACTCAGACATATTATGTTACCTGGCAAATTGTGGGTGCAGTAATGTACCTCTGCCTACCCCTTCGGGGACTACAGGCGTGAGGTTATGTATGTATGTACTGTACTGTTGTTTACTTAGCTCGACCCAGAATTTTTAGATCGAGACCGTGAAGCTTTTGTGGTTATGTCAAATT
Source organism: Hemaris fuciformis (assembly GCA_907164795.1). NCBI lineage: Eukaryota > Metazoa > Arthropoda > Insecta > Lepidoptera > Sphingidae > Hemaris > Hemaris fuciformis. The sequence continues at coordinate 2,586,532 of OU015440.1, read as the reverse complement.
TGTATAAAACTTACGAATCACTGAATTCCTTAGAACTGCAATACACTTTTGAAGCCCTGCGTCATTTTCTTATCTCGTGTGAATTATCGACGCTTTCAAGTTCCGGAGTTTTGCTAAGTGTGTACAGGCACTTAGAGGGAGCCTCATAACTCAGCGGTTGACAGTATCTTGTGACGTGCCGGGGGATAAACAGGGGTAGCGTTAAATAATGCCGTGTTATTGATTTCTTTGCATGCAGGAGGATGGGGAAACCTTTAAAAACATCTTGAGGTTGGTTTATTTAGGTAGAATAAATTTGAAATAAATTTTGTTTTTTTGACGCGGTTTTGATAAACAATCCGAGTTAGGTCTATATTATATCAAATACAAGTGGAAGATTTACAAAAAAAAGTTTTTTTTATGACTGCAGCCATATGTTTTTAATTAGTTGATAGTATGTGAGTGTTAAAACAAACAGAAGAACGTTTCACGAGCTCCTTGTTCGGCGCCATGGGGAGGAACATGTCGGGGTCTTCTCTACCTTCCAGCTCAACGGATGACGCAACTGTCCGCTTGGCTGTTCTAAGCCTGAATATCGAGGAAAACCTCTCCCTGGCTGTACATTTGAGGCGGTACAAGAGGTAGGAGAGTTTGAGGTCTCAAAGGGGAATTAGCTCATTGAATTAGAACAATTTATATGTCCTACGCGTAAGACTTTTTCTGAAAACTTGTTAAATTCGCATAAGTCATTATCATCCGCTCTAATGGAAGACTTAGCAGTAAGGCAGTCTCGTTAGTGCCTAACGCTGAGACGAGATAACAGCGTGATACGTGCGGCATCGTACAGACGTCGCAGAGGATTAGATTAGGCCTGGCCTCCTGATTGACACATGCTTGTGGCTATAGCAGCAGCGATTTTATGAATTATAATAATAATACACCAAACAGTCACACACGCAGTTTTGACCCCACACTAAGATACAATTCCTGTGTCGTGGGTATCAGAAACTATGAGAGACTTTTCAGTCTCACAAACACCTAGACCCGAAACAAATATTTGTATCACACTTACATTTGTCTCGGTGCGCGGATCGAATCCGCGGCCTCTCGTTTCGCAAGCTGGTATCTAGCCAACTGCACGGGGCTCTCAACTATATTACCTTATTGGGCATATATGGGTGGCTAGCATTTGAGAGGCTCTAAGTCCAATTGCTCGGAGATAAAAATATTTTGCTGTTGCGAAATTCTCAGTAACAGCACGGAGCCTTTAAATGTGCGCGACAAAAAAATATTACGTGGCATAGTCGTGCGATCTAGAGATCCTGGGGCCGATTCCCAGGTCGGACAGAGTTATTACATAGGTTTTCAAAAACAAAGCTGAGTGGAGAAATCCACCTCTGCCTTCTCCTGTAGATACTCGTGCCGTAGAGATAAAAAGAGTTAATGAATGTATGTCATGTCATGTAACATGTTCAGGGTTGACTATCGGAGAGGATACAAACATCTTTTTTTTGCCCTATCCCACCACACACCCGCCACTGTAACTGCTCCGGGATCAACATTGGCACGCACAGTACCGACGCTAAACAATGAAGCGAATCTAAGGGGACCTAATTTGTCATAAGCCCGCAACGAAGTTTATCAGAAAGAAAATATAAAGAAGGAGTTGGAAAACAAAGAGTAGTCCACTTCCCAAAGTAAATATGCAAACATCTTACCAATAGCGATTTCTATTCTTCAATTAATATGAAAAATTAAGACGCGAGTTGAATGCCCCCACGAGACAAAGACATCTATCGAAGCTATCTCTGATCAACGCTGATTGCGCATTATCATGTCAAGCGCCCGCCTAATGTCTCCTCGTTACGTGTACCATACGCTGCTCACAGATATCATGTGAACAGTTAGGTGTGTTGTATGTGTATACTGTATATGTTTAAAGCATCTGTATGACTTGTTGAGATCTACATTTAAATTTCGAAATTATATTTTCAATTGTAAGTAATGATGGCCTCGAGCTTTAGGCGCGCGGTCGAGAATTTCGGCGGTCGCAGGTTCAAACCCCAGGCACACACCTCTGACTATTAGAAGTTATGTGTGTATTCACAATGAATCATCACTTACTTAGGGCGCGTTCACATAGAACGTCCGTTTTTAACGGATCCGTTTTAACGGATCCGTCGCTACTGGAGGTAATATTCACACAGCATTTTAACGGACGGATTTTAACAGATCCGAAGCTACTCGACTTATTATTTACTGGACCGTAATTTTTTACTGGATCCGCAATACTGTGTTCTGTGTTAACTCGCTCATAAAACTACATACGCTAATAACATATCTGTTTAAACGGACCTGTAAAACGGACGGTCTATGTGAACGCACCCTTAAGGTGAAGGAAAACATCGTGATGAAACTTGCACACCGAAAAATTCTCTGGAATTTCTTACCAACCCACACTAGGCCAGCGTGGTGGACTAAGGCCTAAACCTTCTCAGTTATAGAGGATGCCCGTGCTCAGGAGAGTGATACGGATACGGGTTGATGATGATGATGATTTTCAATTGATGCAAGACCAAGACCTACGCAGGAGCGTCATATTTTGAGATCAGCCAGTGTATATCTGGTAATACAATTAAACTAGTGCAAATAATTGTAGTGATAATTCACAATTAATAGATAGGTGAAGAGGTTTGATTGCGTCGACCAACAGGAGATCATGATCTCTCGCTGGTCGGCACTTTTTCTGGACTCCATTACACTTACCATCAGGTGCAATGGGGTCACTTTGCCGTGCCAGTATAAAAAAAAAAACTTACAAATAAGTAAAATTAAAATATTTGATGACTTTACGCGATAAGGCAATTCTCTTCACGTTTAACAGCACATTTCTGAAGGTAAAGGTTAATCCCTATATTTTTATGTCCTATCTAGGAACTTAACTCACCACTACTCAATAACAAGATTACTACAAAGTACATGTCTTGTAGAAAAATCTATTTAGGCCTCAAATAAATAGTTATAACATGATCCAAATCGAGCGTACTCAAACACATACAAAATATAACACAAAGAAGCGAATACAATTTAAATTTTAAATGATACAGACAAATCAATTCACTAGCGAAACACAAATCCAATACATAATACATTAATATCGCAGAACAAACAAACAAATAAATTATTCTAGTATAGTTTGTTCGACATAAATACGCTCAAAAGCTTGCTACGGAATTTTACAGTGTTTAGTGCTAACTCGTAGTACCAGGGTTGGGAATGTTTTCGTTTAAAACGAATATTTGTATTACCGAGACTGGCGCTTTTACATACAAGCTCTCACGCCTGTAATCCGGAAAGGGGAAGGGAGAGGCGCGTTTTCGCACCCATATTTCACCAGTTATGTATCAGTAATATTCAGGGTGTATATAGACCATGATGGAAAACTAAGACAGGCAATAGCCACAGTGATTACAAATACCGTGACATAAAAAAAAACAGACAATAAATTACGTTTTTCTAACAACCACGACTATTAAATGTATGTGGTTGTTAGGAAAACGTAGTTTTTTTTTTAAATTGTCGGGATTTTTTTTACTTTCTTTATACTGCCTTTATATTAGGGGGCGAGCCTATTGCCGATATTCCCACAAATTTCCAGACTCCGTGTTGCTACTGAAAATTTCCTAATGGAATTAAATGGACGCCTTTACATAATGATAATGTAACCGCATTACTATTTATATAATTATGCCGTTTTCAGGTACTAAGTTAGTGATCCCTGAAAGTCTCCGAACATTTGTTATTAAATTTTAACTTGACACCTTAGTAGCAATACATAGATTTTTATAAAACAGTAGAAGTAAATCCCTCTTGTCTTAATTCTAGCTAACCTGAGTACATCGTTACTCTTTATTATACCTCTTTATTTTATATTCGATATACATACATAATCTCACGCCTGTATTCTCCGGAGGGGTAGGCAGAGGTGCATTTCTGCACCCACATTTCGCCAGGTATGTATCAGTTCCACGTAATAGGGGGCGAGCCTATTGCCGGTTTTCAGGCACATTTCCAGACTCTTTGCTGCTATTGAGAAATTTCTAATGGAAAACACTTTCTTCGACCCGGGAATCGAACCCGGGACCAATAGATCGCACGGCACATACTTGTACCGCGAGAGCACGAGACATTATATTATATTCGATATATCGAAAAGTATAGCTCGTCAAACCAAAATTCGCATTAAAAGGACCAAAATTAATTGATGTTTGCACGCGGCAGGTCGTCCCGGCAAAACTCCGCCATGTTTACATTGGACGATGATAATATTTGCTTAATTTAAAGGGTACATATGACTTTCGGGATTATGAATATCGTGATGGAACAGTGTGTACATGAGGGGTGGGCGCTTTGCCATCAAAATATGACAAAGATTGACAAAGGAGAAGTAAGTACCCAAAACCCTCATTTTGACGGCGCTGAGTTTGTCAAATACCTTTACGAAGATTTCGCATCATGTGTGTGATCTTCTTCATGAGTGTACAATTTTGCATTATAATGTTGTCTTTAAATCGCCGATATAAAAACAAAAAAGGTCGTAGAAAAAATTCTTATAACTGATGTTTTGGCATAATAAAAAATCATAAAGCCTCGTTTAAGTGAGCTAAATGTCGAAATACGAACACTATATTTTACCGTGTATTGCTTATATTCCTGATCCCAATTGAGGTGCAATATCTAGGTTACGTGAAACTCTGGTTCTAACCAATAGCACCCTCAAGTGAAGAATGCACTTACGCTTTTGTCCCTAGAAAGGTAATAGTGCATTTTGGTAACTACGTAAAGCCAATTTTGTTTTTTACTTAAATAACGTAATAAGGGGCGAAAGTATTGTCTTTATGATATAGATATCCATTTAATATGATATTGATATGGTATTTCTACACTTCTTCCATTTTTAAGAATTTTCCAAACCCGATAACAATTTTATATGTATCTTATCTGTGTTTATAGGTATTTTGATGATAGTATTGTGATAACATTTACACACCTGCCTCATCTCATCGCTGCATCACCCTAGGTTCGACAGTAAGAGAATGCCTTAGGCATTCAGTCCACCTATACAACACACACACAGCCCCGTGGCGCAGTTGACTAGATACCAGCTAGCGAATCGAGAGGCCGCGGGTTCGATCCCCGCACCGAGACAAATATTTGTGTGATCCACAAATATTTCGTTTCGGGTCTGGGTGTATGTGAGACCAAAAAGTCTCTCGTAGTTTCTGATACCTACGACACAAGACATGTATCCTAATGTGGGGTCAGAACTATGTATGTGACTGTTGGGTGTATTTTTTATTTATTTATTATACGAACATGTTTTAAGTGTAAATAAATAAATTTTACACGGTAAAATTTAACGTAACGTACCTTCTAGATCGCACGGCATAAATGGCTCTGAAATAAATGAAAATAATACCGAATTAACCACTTCAGCTCCTCCGTTTCATCCGAGTGTAATTTTCTTTTATAAAGTGCGCTCGTTCGGCGTAAAATGAAATAGAACTAAACCGATTGCAGTGCGGCGTGGATTCTGCGAAATAAATCAATACGACCTAATGAAGTGTTTGAACAAGGAAATGCTTTCACACGATACCGTATTGTTTGCTTTGGACTAGGACTCTGACATTCGAAATTGCTGTATTTTTCTCTATTGTCAGTATTTATGACTGGATGTTTGGCGTCTGCAAACAAAGACTGCTGATATTGGCTAATATACCGTCATTTCTTGAATTTCAAATATCAATATAAATTTTATATTATACAGAGTTTTCAATTATAGTTAATCTCTTCTCATATTACGAGCAAGCGTATGATTAAATTAAAAGTATGTCTTTCGAAGAAACCTAATTAACTAAAATTAAATTGAATTGAATTAACTTACCTTAATTACGTTTTATTCGTGTTACTTTTGCATTAATAATATTAGTAGTTAATAGTTTTTAATTAATTTTTTGAAGATACTAGCTAGCGTGATATTAAAAAAAATATGCTCAGTGAACTATTGGCACACTATGATGATGATGATGGTTTTATGTAGATAAGTAACTTAAACGGTAAATAAAATCAGTTTTAAGTCATTTCTACCGTTCAAACCTTAAAATCGATTGGAATGCGGCAATCTGAGAAATATCAATATCGAAACTGATTCCAATCTCACAATAAAACAATGAGCAAGTTAAGCAAACAAAAATATCAAATATCTGACGATAAAAGCGTTTTCGTGTTGTGGAAGGCAGAACTGAAGAAACGGCTGCAAACACTCGTCACTGTGTCGAGATGTACAAAGGATAGAAACATTTTGAGTGTTATCGGGATTTTTATCTTTCAAATATAAGTGGCAAACATTTGCACCAACATTGGACGCCGCTTGAATGTCCAAAAGTATGTAAGTACATTTTGATAGATCTTATTGTATGATATTTGATGATAATTGTGAGCGGTGGCCGGTCTCCAAATACAATGTTACTATTGACATTTTTGAACTCTAAAAAATTTGATACCTACGATGGAAACTAAAAACTAAACAAAAAACCACTTTCCCAATTATGAGGTTAGCTTGAAATAAACAAGTTACCTTTGTCATAATAAAATATAGACCAGGCTGCGTTCAAAGCTGACGCCAATATAATTTTACGGATCAAGGGATCATCTTTGAGCTATTTTTCAAAGTATTCAAACGAAAACATTCAAATAAAGCCATTAGATGATAAATCAGGAGATTTATAACAAAAATTACAACGCAAAGGCAATAAAAAATGGAAATAAAACCAACCCATAATAGTTGGTACAGTCAAAAAGCCATAAAGCAAATGAAATTTCCAATTTACGATTTAGCAATTTTCATACTATAGATAAAAGTGAGTGTACTCATAAAACGGACATAAAACGAAATGAAATTCAGTACTTTTGTAATATTTTAGCAAAAAAATCAAGTTTACGAGGAAATCGACATGAACGCACCATTTTTATTTGCCTTCGGTAAGTTTGCATTCTGATTGAGTTATTAGTCAAATGAAATTCTGCGGCATTTTCGTAAAAATATTATTTGCATAAAAATAACTTCCCGTGCGGTAGAATAGAGCGGATAGAATTGGCTGTAGCAATAGAAGCCACTGATTTACTTTACTCTTACATTCACAATCGATCAGCCTCTTTAGGTTTTGTGAGTTATTAAAAAATATATAATAAATCTCAAAGAAATAAAACAAAATAAATTCCGCCGCTTTCCTCGGCGGAATTTTCAAATGGATACGACTTATAGTCCTTCAAGAAAAGAGCCATGGGCGGTGTTGACCACTTAACATCAGGTGGCTCACTAGCTCGTTTGCCTCCTTTCCCATAAAAAAAATGTAATTCAAAGTTCACTTAAGAAAAGAAAAGTAGTCGATCTTCCTCAACTGTAAAATATTTCTATTTTTACCAAATATAGGAAATCCATACAGAATCAATGCATGTAATGAATAAATATATTAAATATAATACAAGCATAACTGCCTCGACTGCCTCGTGGTCTCGCGGTACAAGTATGTGCCGAGCGATCTAGAGGTCCTGGGTTCGATTCCCGGGTCGGGCAAAGTGTTATTGGGTTTTTCCATTAGGAAATTCTCGGTAACAGCACGGAGTCTGGAAATGAGCCCGAAAAACGGCAATAGGCTCGCCCCCTATTACGTGGAACTGATGCATACTTGGCGAAATGTGGGTGCAGAAATGCGCCTCTGCCTACCCCTTCGGGGAATACAGGCGTGAGTTTATGTATGTATGTATGTACAAGTATAAAATTTTATTACAGCCATACTTCTTGCTTCATCCAATGCCCGCTATAAGCCAAAAATCGAAGTATATGAAATACGAGGCAACGACAATACTGATAAAATACAAATAAACGATGTTATCAACGATTCGGGGGATAAATTAGATTCTGCATTGTCGAGACTTCTCCAACCATTCATAAAAGAAAAAGATGAAAGTACAAAACCGAAGCATCATAAGCTAGCAAAGATAGTTGATGCTCTGATATATAAACTGAAGAGATTATCGGCTAGTTCTAATGAACATCCAGTGTACAACATTAAAGGAAATTTGGTCGTCGATGAAGAAGATGGTTTCGATAATAATGTAGTTGATGAAACCAAAAGCGTTCCTATCATTGTTAATCGAAAAGATATCTTGTATGAGCTGTAAGTATTGTTCTTATTATTCAATGAAAAACTGTACATATTTGTAATAAAATTGAAGAAATTCTAGAGCCAATATCTGAATGCCTAACTACATGAATAGATGACCAGAAAACATTTGGTAACTCTTTCTAGCTAAAACCTGCTAAAATATTTTAATGTCCAAGTACTTAATAAGGACACTACATAACCTATTGCTTTAGCATTAGAGCAGGCCAAATGCTCTAATGATCGACTTGTGGTGTAAGAGAGAATGAGACAACTAATGTTTACAAGTAAGGCGGATGGTATCGATAAATGCTTTGACGTCGGTAAAAACATGCCATCAAGTGCTCTAGTTTAACCTATCCATACAATAAAAAGCATAAATCAGCAAAAGTACTACCAACATTAACTGTAATTAATAGCAGGCAATTAGGTTCCTTCTGATATTTCTCAATTGTGCGACTTCTTGAAGAACTAGTTCCACACAATTCGAATTGAAAGCAATTGTTATGAAACGATTGATTGAACTGCGAGCTAAGAGCGGGATTGGTTGAAAAGTAGTTTCTCCAGATCGCTTGTCGAGTGTTCTTTCGAACTGGGTCACTCCAGAACTTGATCAGATGGAAGGTATTTTTATTTGTATTTTTTGCAGCCTCGGTCAGCCAGCTCATCGGCTTAAGCGACCTATTCTAAGAATTGAGGACGATGGTAACTATCTTTTTAAATACTTTGGTGAATAAAATATATTATTTATTCAAAGTTCTAGTGAAGAATTATTTATAATTTGGAATAATATAATATACTTAGCTTCAATAGCCTTAATAAAGCCAACATGGGAAACCTTGCATCCTAGAAATTGGCGATATTTTGTGCGTGTTTATTTTTATAAAACCTAATCTAGATCTGTGTAGGTTCTTTATAGGTCTTACTGCTGAGCACTGGCCTCCGCGGCGACTTTAACAGACTTTCGATGATTTGCGCCATAGTTCATTACAGTTTGCAAAAGCAGCGTTGGATGTGACTCAAGATGGGCTGATGATCTCATGAAGATCGTTGAAGGCTGTTGGATTCAGGCCGCTTCGATATTTCCGATATCTGATGAAGTCTCCGTGGGAGGCCTATGTGCAGTAGTGAACCTGTTTCGGCTGATGATGATGATAATGATGATGCTGATGATCATGACAAGAAATAGGCACACAACTTTGAAAAATCAGAGGATTAAATTTGAAATCCGCTGTCTTGAATGCGCGCCTAATCCTTGAGGCGTTTATAAGACTTTCACAATTCCCTAACTCATAACATTTTTACCGCACACGCTCATTCTCTCTTGATTCAGTTTTAAAAGAGAAATGGCTGGCTAGTATTTTTTTTTCAGATCGCACAGCCCCGCCGCCGCACAGATACGTTTATGATTCCGACGGCAGTTACTGAAAAATGCAATTCTAATAAAAAACGGTTTGTCCAGCCAGATGTTTTATTTGAGTTGGCAACAGCGGGTGTTCGGATTTTAATATTCATATTCATGCATACAAAATGTCTGTGTCTTTTTTCATGCATGCATAGCAAAACAACCTCATCATCATCATCAGCCCATATACGTCCCACTGCTGGGCGCACGGGCCTCCTCTACAACTGAGAGGGTTTAGGCCTTAGTACATCACGCTGGCCTAGTGCGGGTTGGCGGACTACACACTTAAGAAATTCCTGAGAATTTTTAGGTGTGCAGGTTTCATCACGATGTTTTCCTTCATCGTTAAAGTACGTGATAATTCTTTGCGAATACACACATAACTTCGAAAAGTTAGAGGTGTGTGCCTGGGGTTTGAACCCGCGACCGTCGAGATTCTCGACCGCGTGCCTAAACCTCGAGGCTATCACGACTTCACTGAATAGCTACCTACCTACTATTGATTAAACTTGAGCATTGACGTAGCAAAACGGCCAGAAATACGGTCATCAGTCGTGATAAATCCTGTTTTTATGTCAGTGAAAAATCATCTATATAGATACATTACCTACTCCATTTATTTAATTATAAGCATACATACATAAACTCACGCCTGTATTCCCCGAAGGGGTAGGCAGAGGTGCATTTCTGCACCCACATTTTGCCAGATATGTACCCACATATGTGTCCCACGTAATAGGGGGCGAGCCTATTGCCGTTTTTTCGGTTTAATGGTAAGTTATAAAGTACTCGTATATACCGAAAGAAATTATTATTTGCTGTTTATTGCCTACATACCTATTGACTTTCAGCAACTAATACTTTCGTAAAACAAAAAACGTCTTAAAATTATAATGTTGTCTGAAAATTCCATCGAAATCGACCCGTCAATAGAGACGATAAAGACATGATGAGCCAAAAAGAAAAAAAAAAGAAAACAAAAACTTCTTTCTAATTATTCATTTCTCCTGCTTTCATATTTGGCGTAATGTATGTACGTATGTATATCTCCGAAGAATTCCATGTGACATTTCACCCTATTAAGAATAACGTACATATGAAAAGGAATGAGGCATTCCGTCTTCATTACCTTCACGGAGGAGCGTGCGAAGGTCCAACCCAGGGGTAAATTAAAATAAACACCGCACATTCCTACCAAAAAACGTTCCACAATGGTGTTCGACCCCGTAGTTTATAAAGCCAGGTAAACAGACAGCGGGGTGAGCCGACAATCCCGCGAAACCGGGATCACAGTCGCTAATTCAATTAGCGGCGTCCGGGATTCACTATTACGGGATTGTTACGTCACCGGGATTTATTTGTGTTGTTACCTCTGCGGTGGGTTGAAATGTTGGGCTCTGTTTTAGTTAAAATAGACAGCGAATTTATTTTGCCAGTCCTTTCATAGCTTTGTTTCATGGAAGAGTCTGGCTTCCACTGTTTTATGTTGCTTTGGTAATAAGTGAGCTCTTAAGTTATTAAATATAAATTGAAATAAGCAAAAAATTGTAGCTATGGCGAAGTGGTAACTATGGCTATGGAAACCCGACAAGAAGTGAAACTATTGTAAAGGCGTCGTTTGAGATATAATATTGGAAGTTTTAATAATGTCATTACTACCATTATTCAATACTCCATATTTATTTAAAGTTCCAAGTTGCTAGATTCGTTTTGAGTGTTCAAAGACGTAACAATTGCTTCATACTTAATAAACGACCGCTAAAATTTCACCTAAAAATTCTCATTTAAATAACATGAGTCTAAGTTTAGCTTCAGGCAAATGAAGGATTTTTAATCCCGAAAAGAGCATTCATTTAAATGCATAGCATCATGCATATGCAGTCCAGACTTTATTGTAAAATCAATCACGGTCCCGCTGGATTTCGATTCGTTAGCGGCAGTAATGAAATGGTACATGATACGTGACCGAGGCAACGTTAGCCGGACCTGTTTTAACCCTATTGTTTTAAGTCTGCCCGGGCCTCGAATGGCTATTTAAATATATATAAAAATCTTCTGGAGCGGCTTTCTTTGATCCGCAAACAAATACATCGGTGAAACTAAAAATAACATCAAATATATGCATTATGTACGCAGAACTAATAGCGATTGCAGAAGCTTTAGCGTATATAGAATCGCTAGGGGATGGCGAATATGTTGTATTTACGGACTCAAGGAGTGCCCTCCAGCATTTGGTTCGATGTACCTCGAACATTCGAGGTACACCGATAGCCTATGCGATAATACGATCTGTTGTGCAAATATTTAATAGAGGGAATAACGTGGTCCTTCAGTGGATTCCTGCTCATATCGGCATGAAAGAAAATGAAATAGCAGATAAATTGGCTATGGAAGCTACCGATGACGGTATACATTTTCAATGCTTACCATATTTTACCGACCTTTTACATATAATGAGAGAAAAATGCTTAACAATATGGAAAGAACACTTTGATCAGAGATCCTTAAGCAAAAGTGTTTGGTACAAAACAATACAGCCTAATATATGTAAGTTGTCATGGATTGATCATGCCGATATGAGTAGATCCGAAATAGTCACGGCTCTGAGACTACGTTCTGGACATGTACCGCTAAATAAATTCGGTTACTTAATGGGAAGAAAACCATCACCCAATTGTTCTGTGTGCAACATTGTTGAAGATGTTCATCATGTTTTGGTGGAATGTGCTCGTAACGAGACCCAGAGACGTAAACTACTCCCTAGCCTTAAAAACAATATCGGAGTATGTAATAGTATTCTTGCTCTTCCGGTTTCAAAAGAAGCAAGAATGCTATATAAATTATATGAATATGTTTCTGTTTATAGACCTTAATATAGATATAGATTGTAAGATTGTGATTGTGATTGTGATTGTATACCATTAGGGTGACATAGTCATTTTGTGACCAAACCCTTTTCAATAAAGATAAAAAAAAAAAAAAAAAAGATTTAACAGAACCTGCTCGTAATTTTGTGGCGAAATTAATCAGTAGAATGAGGCATAGCCCAAGAAACAGTTTTGATTAAAAGATGATGTTTGCGACTCAGTTAGAATATTCTTGTAGGCGTCAACGCTTATTCTGTTTTGTAACTTTTGTTTTCGTTGCATTTTTTTTTAAATAAATTATGTTTTATGAAAAAAATATGATTTATCCACATGGTAACTATATGACAAATTAAGAAAAAAAAATGCTTATTTATTTATTACATACAAATGAGTACGTATCTTGTATCTTAAACAACATATATATGGATGTGTATTTTTTAAATATAACTTTAATTCAAATAATACCCCAATTTAGTCCAAAATTTACCCCAATATATCATACGCCAAATCTACGTACCAATATGAAATTCCCCACTGTTTTTACCCTACACTCGAAAGCTTCCAATAGCGAAACGTATACAGTGCCAGCACAAGCCGGTTAAAGTTGGTTAACAAACAAAGCAACTGTAGGTTCGAATGGCAGACATGCATTGATATAGTTATGATACGATCTAACGAACTGTAATGTCACCGTTCGGCCACGGAACACGCGTGGGTGCTTTGTTTTCGGCCAGTAGAGGTCAATTTACAATGGTGAGCCTCAACTATCTAGAAGCTATCGAACAATTTTAACATGGTTTAGAATGTTCTAGATCAATTTTGCATTGTTTGATACTTCTAGTAAAACCAACAGCACGGTTAGTAAATACGAAAACTTAATCACATTTAATAGGATTTTTTTTCAGCTGTGTGTAAGTTGAAGTTGTAATTAATTATCACTTACTTTACCGGTAAAGAAAAACATCGTGAGGAAACCTGCACATCTAAAATTTCTTGGGAATTTCTTAGGTGTGTAGTCCGCCAACCTGCACTATGCCAGCGTGGTGGACTAAGGCCTAAACCCTCTCAGTTGTAGAAGAGGCCCGTGCCCAGCAGTGGGACGTATATGGGCTGATGATGATGAATGAAATGTAAAAATATTTGCACTAAATTTTCATGTGTGTTTGTAATGCCTGCTCTGCACTTGGTAGCTATGCTTGTAAAGAGAGAAAAGGTGGTTATTTCAATATATATCGTACGTTCTAAAAAGAAAACGTGACCAGAATAAATACCTGACATAATTTCCGTAAAGTACCCGGAATTTCTATGCAGCTGGTCACTAAGACTTTAGCTTGTTCTTAAGTGTAGAAATTCTTATCTTTGCTGTAACATCCAGCGCTGTTTTCTTTAATCTTAACGCAAGAAAAAACACCAGATAACTGGCAAAATCATGCCGTGTGATACGACATGAATTTTCTCACAAGTTTGGATTCTATCTCGCTGCTCAAGTATGTTCCGTGCGATCTAAAGGTCCCGGGTTCGATTCCTAGATCGGATAGCGTTATTGGGTTTTCTATTAGTAAATTCTCAGCAGTAGCAGAGAGTCTGGAAATATGTCCGAAAAACGGCAAATACCTGTCGAAATGTGGGCGCAGAAATGCATCTCTGCTTACCCCTTCGGGAAATACAGGCATGAGGTTATGTATGTAGTATCCATCTATGTGATATCCATATATACATATTTACGCTTTTTGATCATTTTGTCAATTTTAAAAAAGGTCTTACAGTTTTTATCACAAAATTCATAGATATTTCGTTGCAAGACAACATTTAAATATGAAATTCAAGCGGAGTTTCCAGCAAGTAGTCGCCGACTCATTCAATATTGACGCGGGGCAAAGTTTGTACCGTTAAAATGTTTGCCCATCTCGACTTGACCGAAGTGTTGTGTTGACCGTTCGGACGTGCGATTTGCATTTCTGCTGCGTCTTTCATCCCTTTACCGTGTCAATAATTTAAAGTTTCTGAGGACTTTTTTGCTTCATTGAGCATCAATTTTAGTAACTGCTTAGATGATTTTCTTTCAGCTGGGGAATTTGTGTAAGCTAATGAATTTATAATAATGTCAAGCGTGACTAAGTAAACATATTTTCTTCCCAAATTCAGAAGATTACAGTGATTATCATTTTGACGTCAATTCTGACCTTAACAAGTGTGGAGTCGTCATTTGTCAGTATACAGGATCACAGATATGAGAGATTTACTAAGTATTCCTCCCACTAAGTGACGCATTATTAAAATGCCCTTGGGTAAGTGCAGTGAGTCACTGCGACGGGCGGGACCTTCCAGGAGGCCGCCGACCTCGCCGCGGTTGGAACTGGCAACGTGGCGAGGAGGATTCGGCGGCTGGGCCTCACGGTGGCCCTCCACAAATCCGAGGCCATTTGTTTTCACCGGCCTCGGATGGGACCACCGGCTGGGGCCCACATCGAGGTTCAGGGCGTGCGAATTCCCATCGGCAAGCAGCTCAAATACTTGGGGCTGCTGCTCGACAGTCGGTGGGAATTCCGCGCCCATTTTGAGGCGTTGCAGCCGAAGCTGCTGCGGGTAGCAGGCGCTCTGTCTGGCCTGCTGCCCAACCTGGAAGGTCCAGGCATCCCTTGCCGAAGGATGTACATGGGAGTCGTGCGGTCTATGGCGTTGTATGGAAGCCCAGTATGGGCCGAGTCCCTGAACAGGCGCTGCGTCGCTCTTCTGCGCAGGCCTCAGCGTGCGCTGGCGCAGCGACTGATCAGGGGCTACCGCACGATCTCCTTCGAGGCGGCCTGCGTCTTGGCCGGGTCCCTGCCGTGGGATCTTGACGCCAAATTCCTCTCGCGTCTTTATCATCAGCGGGAGGAGGCGTCAAGTCGCGGGGACAGACTGGCCCCAAGAGAGGTTGAGGCAATAAAAGCCTCCCTCCGTACGGCCGCCGTGGAGGAATGGCGAACCAGGCTGGAGGATCCCAGTGCTGGTGCTAGGACCGTCGAGGCAGTGCGTCCTGTCCTCGACCAGTGGGTGGACAGGCGCCACGGTGCGGCGACGTTCCGCCTGACGCAGGTGTTGTCGGGGCACGGATGCTTCGGCCACTACCTGTGTCGGGTGGCTCTGAAGGAGGAGTCGGCCGTGTGTCACCACTGTGACAACTGCCCGGACGACACAGCCCAGCACACACTACAAGAGTGTCCAGCCTGGGAGACGGAGCGCAGCGCTCTCCGCGCTATTGTTGGTGGCGACCTCTCGCTCCCGGCCGTCGTATCTGCAATGGTCGGGAGTCCGAGGTCGTGGCGAGCGATGCTCTCCTTCTGCGAGCACGTCATGTCGCAGAAGGAGAGCGCGGAGCGGGATCGAGAGATCAACGATCCCGCCCGCCAAAGACGTCAGAGAAGGAGGCGCCGGGTCGACAGAGATAACTAGACCCGGCGCCCTGCCCTGTGGCAAGGGGGCGTTAGAATCCCACCACGGTATCCCCTGCCTGTCGTAAAAGGCGACTCAAAGGGGCCCTTGGGGTCGCTGGGCGCGCTGCGGGGGCGGCGCGTCCTCACTGAAAGTGACCCCGAGAGGGGCGGCGGCACTGTGGCCTGTGTACGTCGCGGGCGCCCACTCACAACCGGGGCGCCCGAACCAAGCTAGTGGGGGTGCAACTGCGCCCCCTACAACTCCGAGACGGCCGAGACAAACACGTCTCGGAGGCGCACCGGGCGGCTGCGGCATTACGGTTGGCGCCTCTCGCCAACGTACCGCGGTCGCCCCACTCGGCGCGGAGATGGCCACCGGGGGGTTTTGGTCGGTATGCCGGTTTAGGGAATTTTGTTAGGGACCCAGCCCGGCACTAACATCTGCGCGGACATGACGTCGCCGCGCGCCGGGCTGGAAGACCGGTGACCCCGACATACGCTTCCCGCCCCCCCCTCCCCCGGGGCTGGCGGGAAGTAGAGCCATAAACAGCTTTCCCCTCGAGAACAAAAAAAAAAAAAGGGTAAGTGCAGTGATGGCCTCGAGGTTTAGGCGCACGGTCAAGAATTTCGACGGTCGCAGGTTCAAACCCCAGGGCACACACCTCTGACTTTTCGAAGTTATGTGTGTATTCACAATGAATTATCACTTGCTTTAACGGTGAAGGAAAACATCGTGATAAAACCTGCACACCTAAAAGTTCTTAGGAATTTCTAAGGTGTGTAGTCCGCCAACCCGCACTAGGCCAGCGTGGTGGACTAAGGCCTAAACCCTCTCAGTTGTAGAGGAGGCCTGTGCCCAGCAGTGGGACGTATTTGGGCTGATGATGATAGGTAAGTGACCATAAAATAGATTTTTCGCCTTCTTCGTCGTTTTGTCGCCATTCCTATGGCCATACTCGGGGACCTTTTCCCCCGATGTCCGGTCCTGTATCAATTAGAGTGGACTCAGTAAATAAGGCTTGATCCTGATTGGGTCCAGCTTTGTTTCGCTCTCCTCTCGTCCATTGTTTTTTTCGGCTTTTTCCCTTCGTTACGTTTGCTGAAACCGTTACGATTCAACTGACGGAATGTTCTTTGGTGATGACACTTTCCCTTTTCCCAGTATTTGTTGGTAACTGATTTGTGAAGTTTCATTGTTTGTTCGGATTGGTCAATAGATTGTATAGATATAAAGACATATGTACTGATGGACAATTTTTTTTTAGATTTTTTGGTTCATTATTATTTCCTTTTTTCCGTCTTGAAAACTGGTTTCAAACATCTTAAATTTCTAAAAATGCGGATACATATACAAAATCAAATAATAAATCAAAATTTCTTTGTTCTTTCAATATGATCTAGATCGTTTCTTACACAGTGTCTAGTGAATAAACTCGAATTTTTATTAACAAAATAAAAGTAACATCATAAAATTTAATTAATAGGGATTAATCCTGCTGGGTTTTTTAATAATTTTAAATAATTTGAACATAAATATATATGTATATTTATTCGTAACATACTCAACCCTTCACTTTTAGGTGTTCAGGTTTTCACACAATGTTTTCCTTCACCGTTAAAGTACGTGACAATTCATTATGAGTACACACATAACTTCGAAAAATTAGAGGTGTCTGGGGTTTGAACCCGCGACCGCCGAAATTCTTGACCGCGCGCCTAAACCTCAAGGCCATCACTACATGATAAACAATGTCTACTATAAAAACTTGACTGATCAAAGATCCTTTATCAGAATCTGCATTATGCCTTTACTTCAGTTGAATATATCACTAGATACTGTCGTATAATTCGATTTGGTACAAGTTGAGGGTTGGAACTATAATACCTCGGCGAGATGTAATCAGAGCTGTGGCTGAGTGCATTGTTATCAGAAACTACACCTCTCTTCACAGCAGTAGTTAACAACTATATTGCTGTGTAAGAGACAAGCGATTAGCGATGTTACAAGAAGAAAAATGTTAATAAAAACATCAGTAATAGATGCTAGGTTTAACTGCGAAGGAAAACATAAGGAAACCTGCACACCTAAAAGTTCTTTGGAATTTCTTAGGTATGTAGTCCACCAACCCGCACTGGGCCAACGTGGTGGACTAAGGCTTAAAACCTCTCAATTGTAGAGAAGGCTGGTGCCCAGAACGTATATGGGCTGGTACGAGTATGTGGCAGGTAATGCACTGATAAATAGAATACGAAGTAGAAAAATTTAAGTATCTCACGTCAATCGATAGAAACATGATGGAGTTTTGATGTTTTTCTTACGCTAAAGACGCATATTTTTCGCATACATATAAAAGACACAGGGTTAAAAGAAAGAGATAATACGTGACCTGGCAATGTAATCCTTAGCTGGAGCTAAATCATAGACATTACACCACTCGGAAGACCAATCAATATTTTCAACAAAATAGTAAAATTGACTGCCTCGTGGTCTCGCGGTACAAGTATGTGCCGTGGGATCTAGAGGTCCTGGGTTCGATTCCCGGGTCGGGCAAAGTGTTATTGGGTTTTTCCATTAGGAAATTCTCAGTAACAGCACGGAGTCTGGAAATGTGCCCGAAAAACGGCAATAGGCTCGCCCCCTATTACGTGGGACTGATACATACCTGTCGAAATGTGGGTGCAGAAATACACCTCTGCCTACCCCTTCGGGGAATACAGGCGTGAGTTTATGTATGTATGTAGTAAAATTGTTTATTAGTTTTTAACTGCTGTGGTACATTTTATTTAAAAATAATCCATAATAATATTATTTAATGAAGGATTTGAGAACAGATTAAAATTTGATACAAGTCTTTCTAGAACAGCAACTTCGCAGGGTGAGTGGGATGTGCATGTAGGAGAAGCAAGTGTAAATGAGGGAATTATTGATCAATTTTTTTCCTATAATAGATCCCACTGCTGGGAAAAGGCCTCTCTCTTCTTCTTTCACTTCTCTTTCTCTTGTGCCAAGTTACGCCAATCCATCTCAAAGACGTCTAAGCTGTCTCTCCAGCGTATTCTCGGCCTGCCACGCTTTGGGCGGCTCTCATAAGGTATCCAATTAAGCCACATAATAAGCCTTACTAAAAGTAAAACAACTAAAATACCATAATCTCGTAACTTAAACCCAGAGCATTCGGTAGATAGCAAAACTGGGACACCTCGAATTGCTTCCCACGATCTTAGTTAATTTCCGATACACAGCGCGGCGCCCTGTGCATTTCTTATTGCCTGCACTTCTCTCAGAATAGCAGTCGTGCTATCGACTTCCAACTTTATATTCTTTGAGGTGAACCGTTCATTTTGATGTTTTCATTTTAAATCTACACGAAGAATTCGACGCTTAGTTCAGGGAAGGAAATTTTTGTACGATTTTGCTGAGACCAAAATAACATACATACGTAACATCGCGCCTGTAATCTCTGAAGAGGTATACGGGGTGAATTTCTGCACCCACATTTCGCCAGGTATGTATCAGTCCCACGTAATAGTGGGCGAAACTATTGCCGTTTTTGGGCACTTTTGTAGACTCCGTGCTGCTACTTAAATTTCCTAATGGAAAAACCCAATAATACTGCTCGACCCGAAAATCGAACCCAGGACCTCTAGACCGCACGGCACATACTTGGGCCGCGAGACTACGAGGCAGTAAAAATAATATAATACTGTTACGAATAAAGACACTTCGGGAGTAGCTGTGGTCGTCATCACGCCGGCTGCCTATATAACGGGCTGTTACGACGAGACTTTGAAACCCGTTTTTAAAAAACGAATTTATGATACTCAAAACATTTATTTTATCTTTAATTAATTAATACATAATCGGAATAATCTACCGTGCGCCGCGGAGGATGGAATCGGACTGACTGGCTGTGGATTACTATCTATAATGATGACATATTATACAAAATGATGACTAAGGGATTCGTGCTTTAGGGATCAGCAGAGGAGAGAGGTTGACTGTCCTATAACAGGGCGCTGCTGAGCGTCACAGACACACACACACACTCATAGACCGGTTTACAGTGCGGGAGCTCTGTCCGAACGTCAACGCTTGTCTTGTTTTAAATTCACCCTCATTAATGTTAACATTTTGTTATTTCAATTTCATGTTAAATGTCATATCAATTTATGTTTGTTACGATCCCTGGTCGAATAAATCTTTATGTTAAAATCAATTAACATTCTCATTTATAAGAATACATATATAATAAATTTAATTCATAAACGGAATTAATTTCTATAAAACGATCACTGTAAACTAGGTATAGATCTCGTTATAGTTCTCCATGTAGTTAACAGACATTCGAGAACAATTAATGTAATATGTGTCGTGTATAAAAATCTCTAAATTTTAATTCAATAAACGATTTTCTATCTCATCCGTATGTATTGTTAGTACGCTTTAGTAAAGTAGCGGCGAGGTTGTACTCTACACTGAACGAACTATACAACGTTGAATGAACTAAATTTATTGGGGATTCGCGGTCAGATACTTTGGTATTGTTTTCATTTACTTAACGGCATGTATTTACATAAGCAGTGATGGCCTCAAGGTTTAGGCGCGTGGTCGAGAATTTCGGCGGTCGCAGGTTCAAACCCCAGGCACACACCTCTGACTTTTCGAAGTTATGTGTGTATTCACAATGAATTATCACTTGCTTTAACGGTGAAGGAAAACATCGTGATAAAACCTGCACACCTAAAAGTTCTTAGGAATTTCTTAGGTGTGTAGTCCGCCAACCCGCACTAGGCCAGCGTGGTGGACTAAGGCCTAAACCCTCTCAGTTGTAGGGGAGGCCCGTGCCCAGCAGTGGGACGTATATGGGCTTATGATGATGATGATGATGATGAATAGTTCTCCAAGTAGTTAACAGACATTCGAGAACAATTAATGTAATATGTGTCGTGTATAAAAATCTCTAAATTTTAATTCAATAAATGATTTTCTATCTCATCCGTATGTATTGTTAGTACGCTTTAGTAAAGTAGCGGCGAGGTTGTACTCTACACTGAACGAACTGTACAACGTTGAATGAACTAAATTTATTGGGGATTCGCGGTCAGATACTTTGGTATTGTTTTCATTTACTTAACGGCATGTATTTATCGATCAAGTGAAGAATTATTAAAGACTCCACGGTGCATTACTAATGTAAAACGAGAGGGAAGTTTGACTGCCTCGTGGTCTCGCGGTACAAGTATGTGCCGAGCGATCTAGAGGTCCTGGGTTCGATTCCCGGGTCGGGCAAAGTGTTATTGAGTTTTTCCATTAGGAAATTCTCAGTAGCAGCACGGAGTCTGAAATTTTGCCCGAAAAACGGCAATAGGCTCGCCCCCTATTACGTGGGACTGATACATACCTGGCGAAATGTGGGTGCAGAAATGCACCTCTGCCTACCCCTTCGGGGAATACAGGCGTGAGTTTATGTATGTGTACATTCAAACTTATGTCCCATGGGAGTCTCTGCCTAGAAATTCGTAGAAATTATATTATTCGTCTATTATATAGATAGACGGGCTCAAAACAAAATAAGATCTTAAGAGAAATACAGTGATTGCCAAACAGATAATCAGGTACTGATTCTCACTTCGTTTCAATCAGATAGTGATCACATTTTCGTTCGAAAATTGTGAAGATATTTTATTCGTAATTAAGCCAACTTAGAGAGATATACGAGATATACAACAAACGACCACTCTTGGCGATTCTCTAAGTTATTCTACTTTTATCATAAATAATGAGATGCATATAGACTAATAAAGATCTTCTATAAAGGACATTGTATTTTAGTGAAATAACTACAACATACATAAAAGACACACCCGACTACATAAATATAAAAAGGGAATAGTTTGGAAGAAAAAATGTCCCATCATTCTTTTAAAACGACCCCCAATTTTTCCTATATTGCCGGCTAGCACGCAAAGGGAGAATTCGAAGGCGAAATTTCCTTTATGCTTTTGATGTTAAGGTCCGTTTTTGATTGAAAAGAAAAGAAATTAGAAAAAAATTGAAGTGCGCTAGGCGCAAATCGCACCCAGCGGGAATTTGAAGAGTGTTATCAATCTTAGTTGGATGATTTCGTTGAGCAATGAAATACAGGATTGGAATATAATATCGTCACGTAATGATAATTTGTAATGTGTAGTCCGCGAACCCGCACTAGGCCAGCGTGGTGGACTAAGGCCTAAACCCTCTCAATGGTAGAGGAGGCCCGTGCTCTGCAGTGGGACGTATATGATAATGTTCATTTACACCAATGAAATTGTGGAGAATACTTAAAACGAGATGGTGAAAAGAATTCGATGTGCAAATAACACTTTTTAAATTCTCAGATATTGCCTGAAATATACTCGAGTAGAGTTACTATTCATAAAAAAAATATTGTGCGATCTGTTCCCTTTAGCTACATTGCAAGCCTTCATCATCATCATCATCAACCCATATACGACCCACTGCTGAGCACGGGCCTCCTCTAGAACTGAGAGTGTTTAGGCCTTAGTCCACCACGCTGCCCTAGTGCGGGTTGGCGGACTACACACCTACGAAATTCCTCCGAACTTTTAGGTGTGCAGGTTTCATCGCGATGTTTTCCTTCACCGTTACAGTACGTGATAATTCATTGTGAATACACACATAACTTCGAAAAGTCAGAGGTGTGTGCCTGGGGTTTGAACATGCGACCGTCGAGATTCTCGACCGCGTGCCTAAACCTCGAGGCCATCACTGCTTAAAGTCGTGATAGCGCTCTATATTACTTACTAATCAAATGTTATCTTCCCACAAGAATTCCAATGCTAAATAAACACAGAATATCTCCGAACACCACGTGAAAGATTCTATTACGATAAGATTGGAATCTATTAATTTTATGGCCCATCCACGTTGCCACGATCCGGGGTAATGTAACCCGTTTCAACGTATATTTATGTTTGGTCAACGGTTTTTCGAAAATGAAATAGATAAGGATTGCACCCTCTATATTTCTTAGATCTATGGGTTATATTATACCTATATGGCCTTTTTGTAATTGAAATATTGAGAATGTATTTAGGTTAACTGCTTCGTGATTTTGTGGCTTAGGTAAGTATATGCCGTGCGATTTAGTGGGTTTGATTCCCGGGTCGGGCAAACTGTTATTAGATTATAACAGCCCCGTGGCGTAGTTGGCTAGATACCAGCTTGCCAAACGAGAGGACGCGGGTTCGATCCCCGCACCGAGACAAATGTTTGTGTGATCCACTAATATTTGTTTCGGGTGTGGGTGTTCGTGAGACCGAAAAGTCTCTCGTAGTTTCTGATACCCATGACACAAGACTCGTATCTTAATGTGGGGTCAGAACTACATACATATGCATGTAACTGTTGGGTGTATTTATTTATTAATAAAGCATGACATTTCGTGTTGTTAAGGGAGTTTCTTGCCGTTTCTTCTTCCCAGCGATTACACGTCAAAGCGGCAATAGTTTAACATAGTTAGATATAGATTCAAAAAAACTTGTAAAAGTCTATTTGAATGAAGAGTATTTTAACTTTGACTTTGAAAACAATAGCAACAAAAATCATGTACAAATTAATTTTCCTTTTTTTTTATTCATCTGCCTATAGCGATGTACTGCTGGACTAAAACCGTTGCGAATAAACTGACATAGACCTTTGGCTTTTTTCATACATACATACATACATACATAACCTCACGCCTGTGTTCCCCGAAGGGGTAGGCAGAGGTGCATTTCTGCACCCACATTTCGCCAGTATGTATCAGTCCCACGTAATAGGGGGCGAGCCTATTGCCGTTTTTCGGGCACAATTCCAGACTCCGTGCTGCTACTGAGAATTTCCTAATGGAAAAACCCAATAACACGTTGCCCGACCCGGGAATCGAACCCAGGACCTCTAGATCGCACCGCACATACTTGTGCCGCGAGACCACGAGGCAGTCTTGTTTCATCTATCCTATGCCGGCCAACCAGCGAAGGTCATCGCTCCTCCTATACTAGCGTCTTACTTGTTTATCAAGTTGTAGTAATAGAGAAAAGAACGTAACAAATATCAATATAGGAAACACTAATAGAAAACGATCCGGTAGTTACCGTCCATCTGAGATAGCGAGAAAGATTCCTTTTTGTGCGCAGCATCTATCTCCCGGAATGGGATCAATTTGGTAGTGGCAGGAGTTCTTTATGTTACTATTTACCGCTGCTTCGCAAATGGCTTGTGTTATTGATTTCTATGTGAAGCGATCAGCCAGTTTACATTCTGTATACTGACAGTCTCGTGGAGCAATTGGTTAGCGACTAGATAAAAGAATACTAGATAATAGAAATACACCAATCAGTCACATACATAGTTCTGAGTTCTGACCCCACATTAAGATACGAGTCTTGTGTCGCGGGTATCAGAAACTAAGAGAGACTTTTCGGTCTCACAAACACCCAGACCCGAAACAAATATTTGTGGATCACACAAACATTTGTCTCGGTGCGGGGATCGAACCCGCGGCCTCTCGTTTCGCAAGCTGGTGTTTAGCCAACTGCATAACGGGGCTGTCATTTTGTTTGTGTGATCCATATATATTTGTTTTGGGACTGGGTGTTTGAGACCTAAAAGTCTCTCGTAGTTTCTTGACCGACGACACAAGACTTACTCGTATATCCTAGTGTGGGTTAGAGCTATGTATGTGACTGTTGGGTGCATTTATTTATTAATAACCTCACTACAGTATTCTCCGGAGGGGTAGGCAGAGGTGCACTCCTGCACCCACATTTCGCCAATTGTATTTCATCCCACATAATAGGAGACGAGCCTATTGCCGTTTTTCTGGCACAATTCCAGTCTCCGTGCTGCTACTAAAAAAAATAACGAAAACCCAATAACACTGGCAGATCTGGGAATCGAACCCAGGACCTCTAGATCGCACGGCACATACTCGTACCACGAAACCACGAGGCAGTCAAAATATTGTTTCCCGCCAATAAAACCTATAAGACCTAGTAACGGTACTTCCATAGAAGCCCAAAAGCCCAGCTAGCCTTCCAAAATTTTCGAATAATGATCTTTAAATCTTTATTCAATAAAAGCATAGATACACATATAAATGAAAATATCCTGACCCCACCATAAACAATTATAAACTAGACATTAACGCTCTTGGGCTTCTATGGAAGTACTGCCACTGATAAGACCCTACATATATCGCCACGTCCCCCTTTCCATATAAAAATATCACCACAGGACTTTTACAACGAACACATCAAATATTATCTTCTTATAACACGATTTTAATAATCTCAAATAAAACATATTCAACAAAAACAATATTTAACCCATGAATTTTCCAACGGTGGAGCATTGATTCACAGTGCGGAGGGTCGAACGGGCCCCGGGACGGATTAAATCATTCGGAAAGCCGCCGCCGAGCGCAGCACCGGGTTTTGCATGTTTTTGTGGGGGAGCGTAGGAATTTCATTGGTTCACGCAACATTGACTTTTGGCAATAAATATCTGTTCAGTTTCTTAAGCTTCCGCCTTGGAGAGGGTTGAAGGAAAATAGTTTGGCTGATACATCTGATTCGCAACTAAATATTCTTTGAGTAATAATAATGTAGTGAATACACACATAACTATGAATTATAACGTACGTGTATGTATGTATATGTCGAAGAGTCGTCGCATCCCCACTGTGCGCCCAACGTAGGGTATAAATAAAGCCGCCCGATCAAGGTGATTCATTCTCGCTCGGAACGCCGGACCGAACGGAGCTCTGTAATAAGTTTGTTTCCGATTAAATTTGTAATTTCCTCCAAAAGTTTGACTGTTTGATTTAAAATCAATAACGCCCAAGACTCTCCGTTATATATATGTGTATTACACAAACATTTGTCTCAGATCGGGAATCAAACCCGTACCATCGGATTCACATCAGGCAGGTGCCTGATGTGGGTGTGGGTTGGTGAGGTCACCAATTGCGTCAAATAGCCTATGACTACTACAATGACTAGGTGTATAACCTGATTAACTTATTAGTCGAAATATAACAGAATGAAAAACTGTTATTATTGAAAGCGAAAGCTATACAACTGGGGTACAGTCGGAGTTAATCGTGTACTTAGTTTTTTAATACAATTAATCATGTTATATCTCAATTAATCATAACGTACATTAACGTTAAAGGAAAACATCGTGACGAAACCTGCACACCTAAAAGTTCTTAGGAATTTCTTATGTGTGTAGTCTGCCAACCCGCACTAGGCCAGCGTTGGGACTAAGGCCTAAACCCTCTCAGTTGTATAGGAGGCCCGTGCCCAGCAGTGGGACTTATATGGGCTGATGACGATGAATAATAATACTATTAACTGACTATTGTTATTGTTTGGTGTATGCATTAGTAGATGGAATGCCAACCGCAGCAGCGGAGCAGTTAACGAAACTCCAGTTTGAAAAACGAGAAGATGATTCGATTCCCGTGCCAACACAAATATTTTTGTGATCCACAATTTTTTTGTTTCGGTTCTGAATTTTTGTTATGCCACTTGATCTTAGAGTATCCACTCCAAAGCTATATGTGGCACTGCTGTGTTATCATTATTTATTGTTCCTCGGTAGAATGTAAATGTGCTCGAAAAATAACTTTTCATTTAGAAACTTCCTAAGTTATAATTCTATATTAAAAGCAAATAAATTGGCTATATTTCAATTTTGTGTTTTACGAGCAAGTCGAGAGCAATACGATGAGAGTACGATGTAAGGTCCTAAAGTGATTTATTGCCGTCGGGCGGTCGAGCAGTGAATTTCAATCTGTACCCGCTTTCCACAAACCTTAATGATTAAATATATTGTAATAAATATAGTTCAGCCGAGTAAATTGTAAACTACACTACATATAACTGTAAAATATGACGGTTAGTTGAATTCTGGAAACCATTTTGGTGTGAATGCCAAGGACCCTTTGGAAATAGATTGTTTAAGAGGTTTTACCCAGGATTTATATTTTACTATAGTTATAATAAATACTTTTGTAAGAAAGGCTGCTGCTGATGATGATGATAATAAATACGAGGTTAGTAATGTACCATAAATAAGCTAAATTATAAAATGACTGGAAATGAGGCCAAGACACGGAATAACAGATGGATTGACTCCTAAACTTAAAACTGTGTTTACGAATGATAAGTTTCGAATAAAAAAGGGAAATTTATTGCATGTAAAATTTACAAGAATTTTTCCGGCATAGAACGTCTACTTATCTATACGAATTAACACATACATACATAATATCGAGCCTGTGTTATCCGAACGGTGGGCACAAGTACATTTCTGCACCCAAATTTCACCAATTTTGTTTTCGTCCCATATAATATGGGCTAGCCTATTGCCATTATTCCGTGCTACGAATAAGAATTCCGTATTGAAAATTCACAGTCCAGTTCCTTTTTTCCGACCCGGGAATCGAACCTAGGACCTCTAGATCGCCCAGCATATACTTGTGCCACGAAACCACGAGGCTGTCGAATTAATACCCTTTATATTTATATGCCTCGTGGTCTCGCGGTACAAGTACGTGCCGTGCGATCTAGAGGTCCTGGGTTCGATTCCCGGGTCGGGCAGAGTGTTATTGGGTTTTTCTATTAGGAAATTCTCGGTAACAGCACGGAGTCTGGAATTGTGCCCGAAAAACGGCAATAGGCTCGCCCCCTATTACGTGGGACTGATAAATACTTGGCGAAATGTGGGTGCAGAAATGCACCTCTGCCTACCCCTTCGGGGATTATAGGTGTGAGGTTATGTATGTATGTATGTATATTTATATAATGTCTTTATGTACATTGCTGCTTAATTACTACCTAAAATTAATAATCTACTTTAATATCGGTAATGAAAGATTTGTAGCAAATGTCTTGAGTATCAGAAACTACAAACAGTGTTTCAGCAAACATTTGATGACTATACAAACATTTGCTCCAATCAACACCTACACGGTTCGTCTGTATCCCGCGAGGATTGGAACGTGCTGCAGAGAATAAGGTTGCATTGAGCTAGTGTGATCCTCCTGTATTATTGTTTGGTTATTCTGTCTCCGTGACACAAATCAGACACAGTACACTTGGGTTGCTATTTTGGTTATTTTGGTACCAAGATCCCAGATGACCATCCCAGATGAAATTTACACACACACACACATACATACATACATAAACTCACGCCTGTATTCCCTGATGGGGTAGGCAGAGGTGCATATCTACACCCACATTTCGCCAGGTATGTATCAGTCCCACGTAATAGGGGGCGAGCCTATTGCCGTTTCTCGGGCACAAATCCAGACTCCGTGCTGCTTCTGAGAATTTCCTAATGGAAAAACCCAATAACACTTTGCCCGACCCGGGAATCGAACCCAGGACCTCTAGATCGCAAGGCACATACTTGTACCGCGAGACCACGAGGCAAACACACACACATTCAAGCTAATATCCCGGAAAGAGTAGGCACAAATGAGCCATGCAATTAGCCGAGCATGCTCCGGATTTCGAGACATGCTGCTGCTGAGAATTTTTACCACTGCCCGATCCAGTAACGAACCTGGGTCTTGTCCAACGCGTAGCACATACTTAATCAAAAAACTAATACAAAAAATCCCCTGTGCCTACCCCTTCGGGTAACACAGCCTCGAGGTTATGTATGTATGTATTATTATCATCATTCCCAATTCTATTTGGAGTCAGAGCAGTACGTCTTCTCATGTCTTCATTCACTCCTTTTTATCATATCAACACTCACGCACTCCATCCATCTCTTCTTTGACCTTCCTCTGTCTGTCCAACCTTCAACTTTCATCTCTATTTCTAATGAGGTATAATTTAAAAAATTATAATATTATCTTAACGTAAACAGACTCCTAACTCCTTCAACTATAAATTTACCTCAAATAATATCATATTTCCTTGACCTTAATATCGCAGTATGTGGGCCCCGTTCAGTGATTTATATCAGGTCTACCTGTAATATTGCATATAAATTCACCCCCCCATTGGAGCGGATGATTAAATTCTTCTTAGATTTATCCGAATTAATATTACGTCATAAATTGCAAAGGTGCTATAAGTTGTGTCTGGGATAGCGGAAAGATACCTCGTACTATATAGCTTTATAAATTTGTGGTCGCTGACTTAAGTATCATTTTGTATTGGAGTTTCCGGGTATTAGCTTCAAAGTCAGGCCAAAAAGAGAATAAAAATTTGGTGAGAATAAAAATTAATTAATTTCTCTGCTATAATTTCTAACACAATGAGTATGCCTGTTACAAAAAAAGACCCAAATCTTAGTCGGCGATACCCCACCCACTTTTTGAAGTTATACTTCTTTTGGCGCGTTAGGGAAAAATGATGAGAGTGATTTTTTACGATGCGCGCGCACACCGACACCAAAAAGTTATTCAGAAAAAGTTTGTTTTAAATTTTAAGAATGTAGAATAGTGACAGTAATAAAAAGGGATTGACATATTTTTGAAGTTATACTTCTTTAGGCGCGTTATGAAAAAATGATGAGAGTGAAATTTTAAGATGCGCGCGCATCTGTGACACAAAATTAACAGTATGAAGTTGGCTGCTTAACCGCTCATTAAGTCTCGAAAAAAAAATGTCCATTGTAGCTAAGTTCACACTGCACTACGCGCGTCATGTTGGCTGCATTATTTAATCTGCATTTGTGTCGTTTCCGGTCAAAAGGACGAGTTATTAAGCCAGCTGACTCATTAATGGTACTAGGCATTCAGAAAGCTAGAGAGGTGAAATGCTATCATTAATAAGTTTTGTTTTTAATTCATCGTGGTTTAAATTTCGAATGGATTATACGAGTATACAGTTTTTAATGCTAGTACTTTGTCCTTGCTGATTTATGATGTCCTGGTAGTTGCGTAGAACATAATTGACATTTTCTTATTTTCAATTTTAGTTTTAATTTATTACTGTCACTATTCTACATTTTAAAAAAAAAGTGTGTGTGTACTTATGTACACGCGTTAGAAGTTATACCACACGACTGAAGTAAAACTTATAAATGCGCCCAATTAAATGTATGTAAATTACGAGTGCGTTCAGAAATGTAATATGTTGTGTAAACTAAGAACTATGTATGTGACTGTTGGGCGTATTTATAAGTTTTACTTCAGTCGTGTGGTATAACTTCTAACGCGTGTACATAAGTACACACACACTTTTTTTTTCTAACCATGTTAAAAGACTAGCCTCGTTTTTCAACTCTGGTAACTTAAGTCGCCGTACACATGTTAAAACCATTTTAAAGACCACAACTGGACACGAGTCCCACTTAACGTTGCGAAAGTTTATATAATATTTAGTCTACCATGATGGTCTAGTATGAATTTAAATATACCTACACTAAACACAAAAAAAATCAGTGAGAAAATCTCAGCCAGAATTTTCTAAAACAACTTTTTTACCTCATTATGTTCATTCAATCATCCCCTCACAAATATAAAACCTTTAATTCACAGTAAGATACTTTCACAAGTACCCATTCGTCAGGTGCTATTCCTCTGAAAAAACACTAAACCGGACGCTCACCCTCAACTACCAAGAGGCCATTAGCATTCACCTCGCGTCATGACGTCAAGAGTTAATTCAACCATAACAAATTTATCCCAACGCATTTTTAATAACTCACGCCAGACTACTAGTGAACCAACTTTACCATTTTAAAAATTACCCCATGCTCTTTTGTTTTACCCCGTCCGTTGCCCCCTTGATGGGGTATATTCAGCGTCTCGCGTGAAAGACCTGAAGGGCGCACACAGCTGGCGGCTTCATTAAAATGTCGCGGCACAGCGCGCTCGTGTGAAGTGCCAGTGTCCGCCTCCTCACAGGACTTGCGGTGTTGCGAGAGGCGTAGACTTTGGAAACATTTAGAGTTAAAAAAAATGTGTTATTCCATTACGATACAACGTCTATCTTTCTATGGTATAGCTATACAGTAGTAGTTTTGATTGTGGAACGAATGACGGTTACACGAGTGAGGTCTCATAAAAATATTCCAAAATAAGGTGTTGAAACACAAGTAAATCTTATTAGTCACTCCTCCTCCTCCTCCTCGCGTCGTTGTCCTCATTGCTGAGAGTCGTGATCCCCTGCAAGAAACAGTAGTCGTCCTTCTTACTATGCCGCGCCACCTGTTCCTGTCTTTTGCATCATTAGTCAATATCCACCTATAAATAAATAAATGGATACACCTTATGGTACCTTACCACCTATCAGTCTTCTAATCCCACACTAGGATACAAGTCCTGTGTCGTGGGTATCAGAAACTACAAGAGACTTTTGGGTATCACAAACACCCAGACCCGAAGCAAATATTTGTGGATCACACAAACATTTATCTAGGTGCGAAGCCACGACCTCCTGTTTTGCAAACAGAGCTTACTTTGTCTTATTGATAGAAGATTCTTTCTATCCGTGACAGACATATGGTCGTACGCCTCTCTCCCGAGAGCTGGCGGGAGGCATAGCCAGTGTTATGTATACTATGCTTAAGTGGATAATGAAATGCATGAACCATAAAGTGCACTAAGTAACCCTCCCGCTGGCATTTTTGGAGACTTCATAAAATAATGGAGTAATAGTTTTATGTGGCTACAGAAACACTTTCTTTTTCATACTTCTAAAGTTTTTAATCTTAAACTAATTAAAATCTTTTAATATTCGTCTTATAATCTATAGAATTTCATTACTTCCATTGTACTGTCTAAAGAAGGACTCCTGATAAAATACCGAAAGAATCCAATAATTTAAATTCATTCTCTCCAATAGTGGAGCAAGAATATTCTAGAGCTACCTACATTTTCGTTTCTCTACATTCACGGCTCTAGTAATAAACAATCTGGCGTTTCGCTCTACGCCGTCTCTGAAAAGTCGTAGCACTAAACGTGATGTACGTAGAGTGTCACATCATTAAAATGTAGAGTCGGGCACTCGTGTGCGAGTGGCTGAACAGCGCCCTCTGCCGGTTTAACAACGTTATTATTTTGTTTGGGTGCGATTTTTCAAGCTTTGCCGTATGTTTAACCGTTTTATAACGATGCACGAGTAAAATTTCATGGAGCCTATATCTATTTATATTCGTCTCGTCGTAAGAGATCGCCTCGTGCGATAAGGCCGATCATTGTACTTTTCTAGTTCTCTGTACTCCTTAGTTTTAATGTTTTGTGTACAATAAAGTTTTAAATAAATAAAAAAATGAATACCTTCATCTCTTCTATAGAAATTCTTACATACATACATAAACTCACGCCTGTATTCCCCGAAGGGGTAGGCAGAGGTGCATTTCTGCACCCACATTTTGCCAGGTATGTATCAGTCCCACGTAATAGGGGGCGAGCCTATTGCCGTTTTTCGGGCACAATTCCAGACTCTGTGCTGCTGTTGGGTGCAGGTTCCTCACGATGTTTTCTTTAGTAAAGTAAGTGATGATTCATTGTGAATAGACACATTACTTAGAAAAGTCAGAGGAGTGTCCCTGGAGTTTGAACCTGTGACCGCCAAGATTCTCGGCCGCGCGCCTAAACCTCGAGGCAATACAGTAGTATACAGTAGTAATCCTCTTATGCTAATGTACAATGAAAATTCAATTTAATACTAAAATTCGCACCGCTAATAATCATGTCAGTGAATAATGGACTAAACTGTTCACTGTAGCTTGCTGTCTGTAACAGAAATCGCTAATATTTCACTTCATGGCCGAACATTGGAGCAATTTATTATTATTTTACCAACCAAATTAATTCCCCTTGATTCCGGGGTCGGTTGTTCGACCAATAGAGATGGATGCGGTAATGATTTAATATTGACGGTACTATATTTTTAAGTGTAGCTATGTTTAGTTTTTTTTTGTATCCAGGCTCCCAAAACGATTCTTTAATACCTGACAAGAATGTCAAAGTTAGAATATATTAATGTAGTCTTTTAAGAGATCTTTTCTTTTGTGAAAAAAATCCCTTAAACAAATTCACTCCACTGATTTCCACTAAAACTGAAATTGCTGTACTACACAATTTTATTTATTTTTAATTTTATATATATGAATAAAAAATAAAAAAAGAATTAGAACTAAAAGATAATAATTGTTTTTGTATAGAAAAGTTCCAAAATCAAACCACTGTTGGCAAAGATTACTCACTATTACCCAACTATCGCTAGGGTATAGATAGCCAGAAGAAATGTAACCGATTGAAGAACAACAAAATGAGGGGGGGATGCCTCCCTGATATCCCTAAATATTGTACACCTTATGGGAGTATCACACACTAGTCTAAACATTTATTTATTTTTATTGATTTATTTATTGAAATCATTTATATAATAATTTATATAATGTGATGCTATAAACAATAATCGTTGGTTCTTAATAAATAACTTAACTATATAACAACTTTTTTTCAATACACATATATGCGGCTTCAACAAATTTCGGAAGGTTACAATTAAATATATCAACAAATTATGCAATTACATTAACGTATGAATAGCCCGTGTGAAGGGAGCGTAGTTAATAAGATTAGTTCTTCCGGTACATACTTATGCATAGCATGACAAATACCAATAACATTCGCACCCAGGTCTGGATGGCTCCATAACCTTGCAGAGGAACAATCGGCAACAATAGTAGAAATTGCAAAAACGGTATTAATATACATGCGGTATTATGCGGCAATGCGCGCATCCCTAGCCCGTGCCAGCCGACCAACGCAAGTCATTATTTGCATAATCTCTTTGATTTGCAAAATAATACCGCCATGGGAGTGCGCATTTAGTGGCGTTTCCGCGAAACTCCGCGATAAACCCGGCCTGTTTAAGGTCCAACGGGTTTTGGTGATTAAACGATCATTTTTGGTTTATGGAATCCCCTAATTGACTTTACCGCCGGGTTATAGTGACCGCTGATATTTTCACAAAGGTCATTGACCTAGTATGTATTTTTTTTTATTCTTGCACGGCAAAGTGACTCCACTGTACCACTGTAAGCACAGTGGAGTCCAAAAAAATAATACCGACCAGCGAGAAACGATATGGTCACCCGCTGGTCGACACAATCATGCCGGCCCGCACAAATGCTTCTTCACGCTTCGCTTAAAAGATCGAGGATCATAGGAAGGAGGGAACACGTGAGCCGGCAAACCATTCCACAGCTTGATGGTGCGGCAAAAGTAAGAGTTAGCGAACTTTTTAGTTCGAGCTGCGATTGTTGTGACCATAAAGCTGTGGCTTCACATGCATGGTTTGCAGATCCATTGGATTTTGGGTTCATGAAGTCAATAAAAAAGAGTAAAAAACATCAGCCCATATACGTCCTACTGCTGGGAACGAGCCTCCTCTACAACTGAGAGGGTTTAGGCATTAGTCCACCACGCAGACCTAGTGCGGGTTGGCGGACTACACACGTAATAAATTCCTTAGTTTAAGTGTGCAGGTTCCGTCACTATATTTTCCATCACCGTTAGAATACGTGATAATTCATTGTAAATACGCACATAGCTTCGAAAAGTCAGAGGTGTTTAGGTTTGAAACCGCGACCGTCGAGCATATACATACATATATATCTGTACATATGTATGTAAGAAAAGAGAAAAGTTCCACCTACCTACAGGTGCAGCGCTATGAGAGCATGCTATTAAAGATGTAAATTAATATGGACTTAAAAATGGCAGCCTTAAGAATTATTTAAGTTAAATTACATACATACATACATAGCCTTACGCCTGTACTCCCCGAAGGGTTCGGCAGAAATGCATTTCTCAACCCACATTTCGCCAGGTATGTATCAGTCCCACATAATAGGGGGCGAGCCTATTGGAAAAACCCAACAACACTTTGCCCGACCTGGAAATCGAACGGATCCTCTAGATCGTACAGCACATACTTGTACCGCGAGACCACGAGGCAGTTAAGTTAAATTATTATTCAAGATAACACAGTAAAATTCTAATCTTTCAGGACTTTTGTCCACATCATCACAGCGACGTGATATAATATACAACGGCACTAAACTGTGGCGACCCAGACGGGCGAAACCGCTAACAGGCTGTGCTATTATTTGTAGCGTTTCTCCAATTATTTATGCTGTTTGCTTACATTAATGAAAATGGGAATTATTTCTTGTATCTTTAAAATGTTCATAACTTAGGTGAAAATATTTTAATTTACAGCTCGTTTTGGAAGTAGGATTCGCAAGAGAAGTAATAAAGGCGAAAAAGCATTTTCGTAGCGTTTTGAGCGTTTTACCTACAACAAAATGATATAATACAGAACATTTCAAATTGAATTTAATTAAGAACCTTTTTTTAATACATAATATAGTTTGTTGAATTTTAATGGTTGTAAAATAAAACTAAATGGAATTAATAAATATAGAAGTTTTAAGATATAAAAAATAGATAGTACTCGCGCTGCGGTTAAATACTCGTAAAAGCTGAATAATATGTAATTATTGTTACAATGCAACAGAATATTAACTATAGGTATCGCCAAAATTAAGTGTTTTTCATTTAGATGATTTATAATATGTGAGCAATTTAAAGAATACTTTGCTATAGCATGATGCTTTCGTTGAGCATTCATCAAAGGATTATTTTTTTTAATTAATTTTACTTGTTTAGTTTTTATTAGTCAACATTGAGGGAAATGTGAAATATGGACGAAGAATAGCTAAATAAGTTTTTGATACAAGATACCTAAACACTAAATCTTAAGCACTGCTAGGATGAATGTTTGCAGAATTACGAAAGAGATTTACTGTGCGAAAGTGAGTGGTGAAGTCGGTCGAGGACGGCCCAGGCGAACCTACGAGTATAAAGATAACAGCTAATTTATTTAAAAAGGTCAAAGAAAAGAAAGAAAGAATAAAGAGCCCTCGCACTCCGACGTGCATGCATGAAGAGGATAGTATCAGTTGAGGAGGCGACATAAGTGTGTCTGGACCGTGGCATTTGGCGCTCCCCAGTAAACACGATTACGTCAAAGTGACGTCAATATGATATTGCGCTATGTCAGGATTTACGTAAGATATACGTCAGATTTGAGTCACCTGTGAATCATTATTTCACACTTTTTGACGTAAGACTTTTACGTAATAAACATGACGTACGTATGATGTCCAGTTGACATCATTATTACCTAACTGACCTTAAGCTGATATAACAATGATGTCATAGAGGTGTCATATATCTCAGTAAACACGATTACGTCAAAGTGACGTCAATATGATATTGCGCTATGTCAGGATTTACGTAAGATATAGGTCAGATTTGAGTCACCTGTGAATCATTATTTCACACTTCTTGACGTAAGACTTTTACGTAATAAACATGACGTACGTATGATCCCATCCCATATACGTCCCACTGCTGGGCACGGGCCTCCTCTACAATTAAGGGGGTTTAGGCCTTAGTCCACCACGCTGGCCTAGTGGTGGTGGTGGTGATCGGGTCCAGACCAATCTTCTGCGTTACATACCTTATCTGGTCCAGATCGGGCATGCCCGGTCCGGTCCTTCTAAGGAACACGAAAAAATTTATAGTCGGGTTGTATTCCATTTTTTCATTATTCAAATCAATCATCTGCGTTATAAAACCTTGCCTGATCCAAATCGAGTATGCCCGGTCCGGTCCTTTAAAAAAAACATGAATGTATAGTCTTGAAAAATATGTTTAATTAAAAAAAAACTATTTATGAATTGATATTATAAATATTTTACTTAACATATTATTATATTTATTTACATTTAATTTTTCCAATTTTTTTTTGTTTTTAATTTAAATATCATTTTTATTTTTGTTTTGGTTACACAGTTTTTTTTTAAAAGTAAATAAAATAAAAGCTATTATTTGCTTGTGATTTATCTTCATTAGATGGTTGTTTTTTGATCCTGGCTACCCATCCCATAGCCATCCCAATCTTTAGCATTATTCAATACTGAAGACAATGCTTGATGCAATTTATTGCAATAATTTCTTGGTTATTTTGGTATTTATGTCTTCTTGCATCTAAAATACAAAATTTGAATTAATTATGTATTTAATTAAATAAGTAATAATAATAAAAATGGTGCAGAAATGCATCTCTGCCTACCCCTTCCGGGAATACAGGCGTGAGGTTATGTATGTATGTATGTATGCATGTATGCTATGTATGTATGTATGTATTAATGAACTGCTTTAATTTGAGAAATTCAGTCTTTAATATGTATCAATATTTCTTCTTTATAATTATTCTTGTGATGACTGCCTTCCGAACAGGGTGATACACAAAATTTTGAAATGACTGAATCTAAGTGATGTATTTAACATTTTATAGATTAAATAAATATTATTTCATTGCATATTATGTAGTATTTTTCCCATAAAGAGAAAAGTATAAATTTCAACATTGTCAGATAGAGCAACTACATATTATATTAGATCTTTCATATATGTATTTTAATTTTTTTTTTATCTTTCTTGCTTTATAGCATTAATGTATTTTAATTATCTTAATTAATGTATCTTATATCTTCATAATTGTTGTTAATGTACATCTTTATGTGCTATTTCTATACCCATATTTATGTCCCTCAAATTTGAGTTGATTTTTAAGTTATAGTTATTAGTAAAAAAATTATTATTAATTATTCAACAATATTTACATTTTAAACAATAAATATTACCTGCAATTTCAGCGGGTTTGTCAGTCAACTCTACCGCTGTTTGGCTAAATATATTATATATTTTTAATCAATCCTTTGACAATGCTTTTAATTTGGAAGTTTTTTCAACAGCAGCTGCTTTTGCTTTAGACTGCTCATTATCAGTAGAGAAAGCATAGGGTTCTTTGTCCAATCTTATTATTTTTTCCTCTGCCTCTTCCATTGTTTCTGATAACATTAATTGTAATTATGCATTAAGTACTTTCTTATTATTCTGACAATAAGATATCAATTCTCACAAATCTATAATTCAAATAACAATAAATTACCTGCTGTGCCACATATTTGAACATGAAACGTTGGCCATGTCGGATCAGGCTCATCACAATGTTTCACCATTGTTTGTAATAATTTACAATACTTAGCACTTTTTAACAATGATTCAGGCATATATTTACCACCACCATATTCTTTGTAATGATCTAACCAAGAACTTGGTAGTATATCAATTTCTTTATTGGATGAATCATTTACAAATAAAACTAATGCATAAGTATAAGTCATCTGAAAAAAAAACGGATTATTGAAATATAAAATTATTTTAAAAATAGCAAAGAATTGTAATGATTTTTTACTAACCTTGAATGTTTTACGTAATTAAACTTAAAAACGAAGCTTTACACACAACACATAAATTTGTATTTAGTTAGTTTAGTCCACAAGTTCGTATTTTTTACACATACACACTGAGTAAATGTCTAGATATAGGTTTATAGTACTTGATACACTTTTTTTTGTTTAACATACAATATATTAATTATTCTTTAACTATGTAGGTACTGTTAAGGTGATTAGGTTTTTGTATTGAACTTATTTAATCTTCACCTACATTATATTTTACATTAATATACTAATCGATATACAATTTTAAATAATATAAAAAGTATAATTAGTGATACATTCAATAATGCTTTTTTATGACACAAAAGTCTTTAAATGATAAACACTTCAACTACACTGTGAACAAGTTCCGACATGTTGCTTCATGACGTCACGCGCTATCACTAAATTTATATTATACACCCCATGCGTTGCTAATGTTGTGTTTATATTAATATTTTTGTAATTTTTTATTTATTGAATACAATTCAATGTAATTTTATATTTAATGCACAACACACTTAGATATCAGGATATTTATTTATGTTTGATACACATATTTTTGTTATAGGTATTATACCGACACAAAATATTTTAATAACTCTTTAGTTTATTATTTTTTTTGATAAGCCTACATTTGTATATTAAATTACATTTCTGGACCAGACCTGGTCCTGATCCAGTATGCCTTACCATACTTGATAATATTTTACATCAGGCTATCCTTATCTGGACCAGACCTGGCCCTGATCCAGTATGCCTTACCATACTTGATTACATTTAACATCAGGCTATCCTTATCTGGACCAGACCTGGTCCTGATCCAGTATGCCTTACCATACTTCATTATATTTAACATCAGGCTATCCTTATCTGGACCAGATCTAGTCCTGATAGGGCTTGCCGGATCTGGCATGCCTCATTCTATCCTGATCGGGTCCAGATACATGATCTGGTTGCGCCTTATGTTTTTTCTAGTCGGGAATGTGATGGAATTTTTACGTAAATTTTATATCAAAATATTGATTCATATTTTATGTAAGAATATGATGAAATTCTTATGTAACTTTTACGTCAGAACATGACTTCGACATGACGTCACCCGAATGACGGTATATGACGTATCATGTACGTAGCATTGGATTCATGAAGATGACGTCATATTAAAGTCAAATTTAATGTCAGTACCATGTCATAATGATGTAATCCAATATGACTTCATATTGAGGTCATAAATAAAGTCACCATTACGTCATGTTTACGTCACTACGTCATAAAATTTGATGATTTCTGTATGATCTACGTATGACATCATTTTAAGGTCATGTGTTCACTGGGTCTATAGTCGCTGCCTACTCCAACGGGAGATAGACGTGAGTTTATGTATGTATGTATGAAGCTAACGCCACCTCTATATCCATTAGACCACAAGTTGACGTGAAACACTATTAAAGTTTAAGTCTAGTATTAATAAGCTGTCATGAACCTCAATTCAGCCGCAGCGCTTAAGTCGTTTCATAATAATTTGCCCAAGCTCCGTGATTGTATAAAAGCCGAGAGTTGATGAAAGAAATTGAGTGAAGTAACAGATAGACGGTTCACAAGGAACGTAAAACAATTAAGGGGCGCCCGGCCGCAACGAGCCGAGTGCAGCCGGGGGCGATTTGCGCATAACTTTTGCACGAAGCGTGTATGGCTAGGAGGAAAGCGACATTTAATACTGAAGGAAAGCTTTAAGGAGCTATTGGAGTGATACCAACAAGTTTAGGTTATGGTTGCCGCAACCTATTGGTGATTTCTAATTGACCTGATGCCACTTTATCGTCTGAATGTCAAATTCCGGTAAAGTAGCGAGAGACTTCCATATTTTGTTGCTTGACACACTAATGGCAGTGTGCTTCTCCGCATTTCGATTGAAAAAGTCCAGAATTAGAGGACGGAGGGAAATAATGGCAAACTATTCCACAGCTGCATGATACGGAGGGATACTTTGCGAACCTCGTGTTTGTATAGCCGACAAATATACGACTCAAATGCGCTAAACTGGACAAAAAAGCTTTAACGAACTCTAATCGATTAAATATTCTCAGCCAGCCCTATACGCTAAGTTATAAAAATAGGCAAAAAAAATTAAAGTAATTTTTAATTCAATTTATAATTAAGGGCACTAAATGTCAATTTATATAACGCCATCTAGCGACACACGTCCATACTACAACTCATAAAACAAATACGGATCTTCGTGGCCGCGCTCCGCTTCCAAAGCAGGGCAACACCGGTTCATATTAACTCCGGACAAGCAATGATGGCTACAATTTGTTACCAGTCCACCCTCTTTGTGTTAAAGAAAATTACGTACTATGAACGTTAATCGACTGTCGTTACTCTGTGAGCGATGCTCTCGTAATTTCCAGCCGATAATTTATGTTTGCTGGTAAGGTAATAGGGGTAGAGAATGTGCTGCTACAAGTACGAAAACAAATTGCTTAGTGAAACCAATTTTACACCTAAATTAATTTTAATACGCACTCTGTTACGTCTGTTTAATGTACTCGTAGAGGTGTATTACTGCACCCTATTTGATCATTTCAAAGAATAGTGGAAGAGTCAATAGCAGTTTGGTGGTGATGCCACATTTTTTGTCTTCGTGCTGAGCTGCGAATTTTCAAACAAAAGTTCCAATAAAAAATATTTTGTAACCAACAAATTTTTGTTTTGGCTAAAATATTCATATAAATTGCAATACATACGGCACAGAATTTTTACATATGTGCGGGCACGGGCTATGCGTTTATTAGTTGAGTAAAACTATTTAAGGAATGTAAACTTATGACTCCGTCGTTGTTCATCATCATCCGCCCACATGCGTCCCACTTCTGGGCACGGGCCTCCTCCAAAACTTAGAGGGGGTAGTCCACCACAATACAAAATTCTTAGGTGTGCAGGTTTTCTTGTAAATGTAATTCATTATAAATAGGTACACACGTGTGTAGTTTATTCAAATTAAATTTGTACGTCACATATATTATTTTAGATATTTTTATTACGCACCCACCCGCTTTATTTTCTGTTACATTCTAGTCCATTCTACGGTTGTCTGGAAGAAATCGCATTCAGCGATAAGACCGCCATTTGTTGCACTCTTTTTTTAATTTAATATTTTTAATCATGTTTTGTAAATTTTTGTGGTGTACAATAAAGTGTTATAAATAAAAATAAATAAATACACACATAATTTCGAAAAGTCAGAGTTGTGAGCCTGGGGTTTGAACCTGCGACTGACGGATTATACTCGACCGCGCGCCTAAGCTTCGAGGCCATCACGACTTGTTCAACAACTCAATTTATCGAAGCAAAGGCGCAAATGTCACAGCCGATACAAACACTTCGGCGTTCTCAAACGTCGCCAAAATGAAATGTTAAAACAAAAAAGCGTAAAGGGAACATTCACAAATAAATACAATTTAGACACGACGCGAACTTTTTATATTAAAACCTCTGGCGTGTCGTAAAGAAGAGGGGAGGTGAGACGAGCAAAATTTATTCATTACCAAAAATAAAAACGTTATTTTTAATAAAAAATACTGTATCCGCCTCTGAGAATTTGAGGGTCTTCGACAGTCGGAATTCTCGAGTGCTTTTTGACGTAGACGTCAGAATCTGTTACGTCTTATGCCACTCGTGCGAAATACGAGTATGGCGGTTTGATTTCAAGATGACAGTGTCACGTTACAGGGCTTCGTGACGCAGTTAGGAACATAATGTAGAACAAAAGGCTGGTTTCCGCATGGATAAATAAATAATGATTCAATTGATGAACTTCCATTATCCTACAATCTCCTCGTATTATACACTTTCGATGTCGCGCATTTTCGCAGGTTGGCTATCTTAGGAAGCCCATAGATAGAAACCAACTTTCATATGATTTTATGATTAACTAGAAATTTGCCTGAGAAAGATCTCTTGTGGAGATTATGATCATTATAGTTGCAGGGTGGCTGGCAGCGATTGGATGAGGAGGGCTGAAGATTGAGCCCAGTGGCGTACCATAGGAAAGGCCTATGTCCAGCAGTGGACGTAAGAATGGCTGCAGATGATGTTGATGATGATGATGATGATGATGATAGTTGACACTGCAAGATAATGATAAAAGCTCCTATGGTCATGAATGCCCGTCTATTTCAGCCTGTACCAAACATATTGAAGGTATCATAGCACCAACCGAAGTTGAAAATCAATAACAGCATTACCTATTCAGCAGACTATTACTATAAAGGGGAGAGGAGCGCGGGGCATCAAACATTAATGATATCATTCGAAGTCCCACAAAGATGCTGAGCAATGTTTGATGGCCAATAGAGAAGCCGTGGGGAGGTAATGTGAATATTATACGCTATCCATTTTCCCCCATTCTACCCTTTCTTGGCCGCGTGATAATGGCCTTGTTTTTTGCGGTTCGGAAAAAATTAAAATAAGTAACCTTGACGGTGGGTTAGGGTGAGTCGCTCTTATTGAATTTTCAGGTGATAAAATGAATATATGTAAAGCTAGGGTTATATTAAATGTAATAATGTAAAATATTCATAAGGTGTCATTTTACTTATGTCATATATCAAGAAAACAAGACACGTAAGTTTGCAAGTTATTATTTTTTATTCACAATACAATTATTTAAAAGAGAATGTCAGCCTCGTGGCGCAGTTGGGTTTATACCAGTTTGCGAAACGAGAGGCCGCGGGTTCGATCTCCGCACAGAGACAAATGTTTGTATGATCCATTAAAAAAAATCAGGTCTGGGTGTTTATGAGACCGAAAAGTCTCTCGTAGTTTCTGATACCCACGACACAGGACTTGTATCCTAGTGTGGGGTCAGAACTATGTATGTGACCGTTAGGTGTATTTGTTTATTTAAAAATTAGATTGTTTATATTCGCTATCTATCTAACTGATAGTGTGTCGAACTGTAGTTTTACACTTAAATTTCCCTAACCAATTTATTGCAACATGTAGGGTGGAGACGAGCCTATTGCAGTTTTCAGAAAAATTCTCTGTCTGAATCATCATCATCATCATTATCATCATCATCATCAGCCTCTCTACGTCCACTGCTGGACATAGGCCTCTCCTATGGCACGCCACTAGGCTCGATCTTCGGCCTTCCTCATTTAACCGCTGCCAGCCACCTTGCGTATATCTTCACCCCACCTAGCCAGAGGTCGTCCCACACTACGTTTGCCAAGACGTGGTCTGAATAGCCACTTAAAACGAATGAACTTTACCTCATCCAGAAATGGAACCCAAGAAGATCTCGTTCGCCCGTATTAGTGCAATCATGGAAGAATTATGGCATAGAAGTTAATAGAATTTGGATCGAAATTTGAAAAAGAACATCTTGGACAAAGAAACGTGTGGCGGAGTATGTCTCGTGGACGTGTTTCACCTGATGATGAAGATGATGAAATGAAATGTTGAAGGATACTCCATACTTTTATTTGATAGAGAGGGGTGTCCAGAAGGCTTTCGTTGCCAACATCATCAGCCCATATACGTCCCACTGCTGGGCACGGGCCTCCTCTACAACTGAAAGGGTTTAGGCCTTAGTCATAATTATTCATACCATAGCGTCCCGCAAAATTTTTTTAGAAGACCATATCAATAAATATTTGTTGTGAGGCATTAGTATTAATGGCGTAATGTGGGTGCAGAAGTCGTGATGGCC
This sequence comes from Hemaris fuciformis, assembly GCA_907164795.1. Taxonomy (NCBI): domain Eukaryota; kingdom Metazoa; phylum Arthropoda; class Insecta; order Lepidoptera; family Sphingidae; genus Hemaris; species Hemaris fuciformis. Next base: position 2,542,534 of record OU015440.1, on the reverse strand, counting down.
TTGAGGTTTGGGCATGCAGTCGAGAATCTCGACGGTCGCGGGTTCAAACCCCAAGCACATACCTCTGACTTTTCGAAGTTATGTGTGTATTCACAATTAATTATCACGTACTTTAATGGTGAAGGAAAACATCGTGATAAAACCTGCACACCTAAGAGTTCTTTGGAATTTCTTAGGTGTGTAGTCCGCCAACCCGCACTAGGCCGGCGTGGTGGACTAAGGCCTAAACCCTCTCAGTTGTAGAGGAGGCCCGTGCTCAGCAGTGGGACGTATATGGGCTGATGATGATGATGATGATGATGTGGGTGCAGAAATGCACTCTGCCTACCCCTTCGGGCAATACATGCGTGAGATTATGTATGTATGCATTAGTATTACCATTCTTTTTATCAATATAATAACGAGACGATGGTAATGACCATCAACAAAACGCAATTTGGAGTCGTTTAATCTCTCCAAACTGCCCTTAATGGTCTTTTGTAAGCAACATTGCCTTCCGTAACTCTAAAAACCGCATTCAAAGCGAAATTAACGCACTGAATTAATTCTATTTGCTACTGTTGTGTAACTAAGGGAGCGTTCAAGATTTATTTACTACTCCAAAGAAATGGTAGTCGATTTTAGGCTCTGTGCAGACTGGAAGGAAGAATTAACGCTATTATATTAACAATGCATATTATGTCTTTGATATGGAGTATTATGTTAATGTTATAATAGAGATGGCTTCGATGTTTAGGCGCACGGACGAGATCAAAAACTCAGCGGTCGTGGTTTCAAAACTCAGACACACACTTCTGACTTTTCGAAGTCGTGTGTGTCTTCATAGTGAATTATCGAATTATCGTATCGTGGTGAAGGATTTTTTTTAAGGAAAACTGCATACCTAAAGATATCTTAGGATATTTTTATTAACTCGCAAAAGGACAGCGTGGTGGACTAAGGCCTCACGTCTCTCAGCTGTAGAGGAGGCCCGTGCCCAGCAGCGGGACATATATGGGATGATGATGATGTTAATGTTGTTGTTATAGAGCTAATTTCTTATACTACGTTTCGCTATACTTGAAGTCTCGCGTAATGGAGAGCCTTTTGCCATTTCCAGGGCACATTTTCAGTCTGAAGTACTACTGCTCGGAAGTTTATAACAGAAAAACCCTATAATGTTTTGCACAACCCAAGAAACAAAGCGCTTATAGCTTCGGTCACGACGAAGTTTAATTCAACATACTTCTTTTAACACAGTCACAGTGTTACATTTTTTTACATTGGTACCAGTCGATCTATAAGTCGCTTAAATTGAAGCGTTAGGAGATCTGGCCATCTTAAGGAAAGAAGCGAGCACGTCATCGGTATTTTTGGTTATTACCTCAATCACGGATTGAAACTTGTTGGTAAAAAAATATACGTAAGATTTTTATGAGGACCATAATAGTACGTTTCGGTTGTGCTGGGCCTCTAAAAACAAAACAATTCCTACTACCTCCTTTACCTCTTTTTGAATCTCAGAGACAACAAATATTTTTCTGAGATAAAACGTATCCCTTGTCCTCTAAATTAATCATCATCATCATCAGCAGCCTTTCTTACGTCCACTGCTAGACATAGACCTCTCCTATGGCACGCCAATGAGCTCGATCTTCGGCCCTCCTCATCCAACCGCTGCCAGCCACCCTGCGAATATCGTCACCCCACCTAGCCAGAGGGCGCCCTACACTACGTTAATAGTTATGTATTTTCCAATATTTATCAAAATCGGTTTAGACGTAAAAGCGTAACACACAGAAAAACGTTCGCATTCACAATTTACACATACACTTATATTATTATAGATACACAAAAAGAAACACCCATCCTAAGGTTTCAAATGAAAATAAAAGTCTCAAAATCTCATTTAGTTTAATACAAGCTATCTTATCCTTTTTGTCCCGAGTAAGTTAGTCATTAAAATACTTAAAGAGGCCTAAAGCACTGTGTTCACGCCTTAAGCCCGGTTTTGCAATTTAAACCAACTGTCCCAGCACTTAGATACAGCAATGTAAAGCGATCTTAAGGCACTGAGCTAAGGCACTCGAAACGCTCTCATTGGCTCGACATTTCATTTTATAAAGACGATGTAGAATTAATGGAATGGTATAGAAATTTTTAGTACCAAAATTAAGTACCTCATGCGATAAGTTATAGCTGTTTAATTATTAAAAACAAAATTGTCCACTAGTAAGAAGATCACTTACCTGACCTTAAATACAAACTCACTTTTTAAGTAAAGATGTTGCCTAAATGTTAGAAATCAATATTTTAAACGTTTTGTCAAATCATTTTTAACTATATTTTTTTTCGTGGGTACTTCTACTTCTTGCTGTTATTCCTTCATCCTAGGTTTCATTTTCAAAACTTCGAATCGGTCTATTTTATGAATGTCAATAGTTTGTCAATTCATCGTCATCATTATTTTTATCAAGCACGTGGCATACATTAATAGATTTACGCCTCCTTTAAAGTGATTTGTGAGAAAAGACCCACATCCAGTGCAATACCTTTGGCTCGTTAGCCCAGCGACGCAACCATACAGCTTGTGATCAAATAGTTCCGTGCAAGGTTTCCTGGTAGGGCAAAGTGCATTATTAAGAAATTCTGAGCTGCACCACAATACCCTACTTACTACTTGTAGAAAAACTTAATGTATCAGAAGTTAGTGGGCAAGGATGAATAGATAAAATTTTGTATGTGTGTATGTCCTCGACTCGAAGATAGCGGTTGACAGTGTTATGTCCAGATGTTTCAGGTTTGGTTTGTATAAATAAAACTACTAAAGCTTGGTTTCAATAGCGTCTGACACGTCCACTCGGTCCGATATCAGAGGTAGTAGTGAACCGGTTTGAGTGGGGAACAGCGCTTATATTATGATTTATTTTCACGTTTATCTTACAATCCTTACTAATATTATAAATGCGATTGTAACTCTGTCTGTCTGTCTGTCTGTCTGTCTGTCTGTCTGTCTGTCTGTCTCGCTTTCCTGCTAAAACTACTGAACCGATTAAAATGAAATTTTGTACACAGATAGGTTGGAGCCTGGGAAAAAACATAGGATACTTTTTATCCCGGAAAATGTAGTATTCCCGTGGGAATGGGAATAAGTAGCTCTGTCAATATTCTGCTTTTACGCCTAAACCATTGGACCGATATGAATGAATTCTTTTACAGACATAAATGTGATCCTATAAAGTAACATAAAATACATTTTATCCCGGGAATATGTAGGGTTCCCGAGGGATGAGCATATAATGTAATGCGAAAGTAACTGCCTGTGTTATGCTTTCTCGCCTAAATCATTTGACCGATTTCGATGATTTTTAGTATGGGAGTAGATGGAACTCACCAAAGCAACATAGGATACTTTTATCCCGGAAAATGTAGTATTCCCGTGGGAATGGGAATAAGTAGCTCTGTCAATATTCTGCTTTTACGCCTAAACCATTGGACCGATATGAATGAATTCTTTTACAGACATAAATGTGATCCTATAAAGTAACATAAAATACATTTTATCCCGGGAATATGTAGGGTTCCCGAGGGATGAGCATATAATGTAATGCGAAAGTAACTGCCTGTGTTATGCTTTCTCGCCTAAATCATTTGACCGATTTCGATGATTTTTAATATGGGGCTAGATAGGACCCACCGACGCAACATAGGATATTTTTTATCCCGGAAAATGTAGTATTCCCGTGGGAATGGGCTTTCACGCCTATACTATTCACCCGATTTATATGATTTTTGGTTTGAATACAAATGGGACACTATAAAGTAACATAAGCTACATTTTATCCCGGGAATATGTAGGGTTCCCGTGGGATAAGCATATATTGTAATGCGAATGTAACGCTGCCTGTTTTATACTTTCTGGCCTAAACCATTTCACTGATTTAGATGATTTTTAGTATGGGACTAGATAGGACCCACCGACGCAACGTAGAATATTATTTATCCCGGAAAATGTAGTATTCCCGTGAGAATGGGCTATCACGCCTATTTATATGATTTTTGGTTTGAATACAAATGGGACACTATGAAGTAACATAAGCTACATTTTATCGCGGGAATATGTAGGGTTCCCGTGGGATGAGCATATATTGTAATGCGAAATTAACACTGCCTGTGTTATGCTTTCACGCCTAAACCATTTGTCCGATTTGAATGAATTTTGGTATGGACATAAATGAGACCTTTAAGGGACATAGGCAATTTTTTTAAATAATTCAATAAGTGCCATTTCGGGCACTTAGAAGACGATAGGTGGCATTAGACCATTTAAGATTCTAAGGATTCATTAAGTTACGTTGAATATAGTTAAGTGCGGTTAAGTGTCATAAGGTGGTCTTAAGTTTACTTAGGTGACGTTAAACGCACTTAGGTTACTTACTTGCCATTATTAGATTGGTATTGCTACTGGGTGGTTTTAAATTCTCTTATGTGATATGTGATTTTGAAGAGTTTACCCATAAGTAACTTTAAGGAAGATTATGTGCGGTTATGTACAATTAAGTGACGATAAGTTTTATTGGTGTATGTTAAGTGACGTTAGGTGCTATTAGTGGATGGTGAGTGACGTCAGGTGCCATTATCGGATGAATCAGATTCCATTAGTCGAATCCATAAGGCTACAAGTGCCGTTATTGGAAATCACGCGACGACAGGTGCCATAATTGGCACTTATGGCAATTTTAGAAGAATTTTAGTGGAACTTAAGGAATAGAAGAGCTATTTTTCCGTTTTATGAATTTAGGTGCCATTTTTGGAACTGAAATTGCGAAAGGCACCATTATTTGAAGTCAGTATCCTGGATGACTTGAATTCACGTTAAATGCCATTTAGCACTGTGGAGTAGTGGTGACTGGTACCGGTACAGTAAAATGTTATCATGTGCATTTTTATGGGGCTCGGTGTCATTATGCGATGTTAAGTGCCATTATACGCACCTAGATGACATTAGATACATTTTCGCGATAAATTTATGAGACGATCTGAGGTTATGAAAAATGTTATAATGTCACTTGAGACGATTCTCAAAAATAGAAATGACCTCCGGTGGTGAACTACTGCAACAATTAGCGTAATTTTTGATTTATAGATTCACTTAGTTAGTTTCTGCACCCAACCCTGAAGTCTACGCAGACGGAGTCGCGGGCAAAAGCTAGTTTATTATAAATATTACATGTACACCACAGACAGCATAATCGAAATTATGTCTACTAATAACGTGAACGTATTCATCAATTATTGTAAAAATATATGCTCGAAGGTGATTAATAAGAATAATTGAAGAAACATATGTTGTCAAAATATTATGTAGAATATTTAAGACAAACATATTAGCAATAAGAATGTAAATAGAAAATAAGACATGACATACATACATACATAAACTCACGCCTGTATTCCCCGAAGGGGTAGGCAGAGGTGCATTTCTGCACCCACATTTCGCCAGGTATGTATCAGTCCCACGTAATAGGCGGCGAGCCTATTGCCGTTTTTCGGGCACAATGCCAGACTCCGTGCTGCTACTGAGAATTTCCTAATGGAAACACCCAATAACACTTTGCCCGACCCGGGAATCGAACCCAGGACCTCTAGATCGCTCGGCACATACTTGTACCGCGAGACCACGAGGCAGTCGAGGCATAAGACATGACTAATAGTAATATTACGTAAGGCTAAATTAATACGTGTATACTGTATAGACATAGACTTAAAGAAATTTGCTAAAGTGTAACAAAAAATATAGATTAAAAAAGGCTCTGACCTCACGTCAGGGGTAACTGCAACGCCCTGTGATGACGGGTGCGATATGTTATAAAAAAAAAAAAAAAATTTTTTATATAAAATTGCGGATCGAATTAAAAAATATACAAACACTTAATTCTACAGAAAGAGTTCAGGGACTACTCCGCAATGAGTTATTGACTTTTGAATCCGCAACTCAGCGAAGCCACAACCCACCAGATGAAGATAATTTTTCAATTAGACAGTCTAAATATTTATTTATTCAGACGCCAAGCGGGAAATGGGTGGGTGATTTGAATAAAATTAATTTATTTCATCACACGCCATCTCTTGGCGGAGGGTTTGCAAATTAGTTTTCGGTTTTGTTTGTTTTCTTGGATTTTAATTGTTAATCTGAGTAAAAATGCTTTCTTAGAAATGAACGGTAACGTCGTGGGTTTAATTAAAAGTTTTATACTGGGGATACAAACTAGAAGACTATTTACAAAGTTGGTGGTATTGAGTTTTAGAATGATATAATAGTACTGTATCTTGAACGATAATGACAGGACTTTATCCAGTCATGTCAGGACCACAAATATTTATATAATTAGCGAGAAGTAATTGTGAAGCAGGATTTTTAATCGAGAAACTAAACTGTCGTAAAACCTCACCTATCGCAGAACAAAAATAAGCTAACTTACGCGTATATAAAGATTGCCGATTACTTTAGAGCCGATGTATGTAGTATTTCTAATACTGTCTTGGAGAAGTTTAAATTTTTTTAGCGAGCGCAAATAAGATTCGTGCAGTCATATCACCACCAAACAGGGTTTTAAAACTACTATATTATATTCTATGAATTCAATTTAAATAAAACCAGGACGAATGCAATAATGAAAATAATAGCGAAATTTACAATATTACCGATGGAAAAATTGTTGATTGTTATTGTATGAAAGCGAGAACAAAAATACAAAACTGCTTAGTCTGTGAAAAATTTAGACTAAACCATAACCTGAAGCTTTTGATTCAAACAGGATATTAATATATCTTTAGCGATTTTGACATTTACAGTCGAAAAGTCGCTCGTAGTTTCTGATACCTACGACACAGGACTTGTATCCTAAGTAGGCTAGGGCCTACTAGGGATAGGTCCCACCACACACCCGCCACTGTAACTCCTGTGCTCCAGGATCAACAGCAGCACGCACAGTATCGACGCCAAGCATGAAGCTCAACAAATCTAAGTGGACCTAATTTGTCATAATCCCGTAACGAAGTTAATCAGAAAGACAATATAAAGGAGGAATTGGAAAACAAAACATTGAACTATGAGGTTTCACCCTCATATAAAAACGACAATTACAATTAGTGAAATTACATGCAATGAACGCACCACGGGTAAATAACTATATGCGATTTATTGAATAAATTGGACTTAAAGTGCGAGTATGAATCCTAGTGCAGGGTCAGTACTATGTATGTGACTATTGTGTGTATTTATTATTATGATTTCAGATCCCAAATCGTTTTTTTTTGTTTTAGTAATCTTAATTTTTAACTCTTTAATGCCCTTAATTTTCGTAAATTTTACCAGACGGTAACACTTTATATACGCAACAAATACAACAAAATTCGCAAATCCTTTGGGAACAAATCTTAAAAGGCATTAGGGTCTTAACAACAAAATTCCAAGCACACTTATGGGTCTGTTTCATACAAAGTCCTTCAAATCGGATAGTTTTGAGCGTTTAACATATATGTAACACTTTTATATTATACGATAATGTGAATTTTTATTGCTTTGGAATGAACATTTTTAATGAATCAAACTAAAGGCCTCTAAAGTCAACTGGATTAATAAAAGACAAAGGATATAGAACATAAAAAATCACCATCGCGCATATGAATCTCCTTAGGGAAATTATAAAACGTAATCTATTTTGTTAATGTGTCATGCTTCATGAAGTCGCGGCACAAGTGTGTGCTGTGCGTCTTAATGGGCAGAGGTTTGGATCCCGTGTCGAGCAAGTGACACTGTTATAATTTTCAGTAGCAGCACGGAGTCTGGATATAAGCCAAAAAGGTAGCAATATGCTCCAACCCGCCCCCCTCCCCCCATGTAATACGTGGGATGTAAAACACAATTTGTAAAATACATACCTGGCGAAATATGTGTACAGAAATTTAGTACTATGTTGCAAGCTATAAGCCTGTTGCCATTTACAAATTTCTTCCCGTGTTACTTAATTCATTCCTGGTGCCACTCGATCGTGATGAGAGACATTGTGTACATACATCATCATCATCATCTGTCTTCGTCACGTCCACTGCTGGACATAGGCCTCTCCTATGGCACACCACTGGGCTCGATCTTCAGCCCTCCTCATCCAACCACTCCCAGCCACCTTATGGATATCGTCACCCCACCTAGCCAGAGGGCGTCCTACATAGAACACGTGGGAAACGTCATCTGTTCTGCGACAGATAGTTAGTTCCTGGAACTGTGGGCAGGTCACATCTGTCGCAGTCATCTGTTCTGCGACAGATGTGACCTGCCCACTACTTCAGCTCGCTATTGTTAAACTTTCAGAATAGCTATTCCTAGCATAGGTATTATAAATAAATATTCCACCCAATAGTCTGTGGCGTACCTTATATTTTATTTATTAATAAAATATATTTATATATTATAAACATTTAATATCATGTATATATATAATACTAACAATTACACTCGACACATATACATACTAGCTTACACGCATTACACCTACAGAACCAAACAGATTTAATCAATTTATTATTAAGTATAAATGTGGAATGCATTGGAGGCGCACGATACCACGCCGGTACAAACCGGTATCTCATAGTGACAGAGCGAGCGATGCGCGTCACCGCTTCAACTCACGCGCCGGCCGCGGCCAGTCGGTACACCTCTCTCGCTCGCGAAGCCCGTGTCACCTGCTACCTCGCCGCCTTATCTCGTCCGCGCTTAATAGCTGCCTTTTGTATTAATATCCTCGTACTTTTATGATAAGTACTTTACTTTACTTTACTTTACTTTCGTACTTTTATAAGTCGTGATGGCCTCGAGGTATAGGCACGCGGTCGAGAATCTCAACGGTCGCGGGTTCAAACCCCAGGCACACACCTCTGACTTTTCGAAGTTATGTGTGGATTCACAAAGAATTATCACGTACTTTAACGGTGAAGGGAAACATCGTAATGAAACCTGCACACCTAAAAGTTCTTAGGAATTTCTTAGGTGTGTAGTCCGCCAACCCGCACTAGGCCAGCGTGGTGGACTAAGGCCTAAACCCTCTCAGTTGTAGAGGAGGCCCGAGCCCAGCAGTGGGACATATATAGGCTGGTAATGAATGATGAAAACTTCTAACTGTCTCGTCTCCTTCTGTTATTTTTATTTATCTTGACTTTATTGTGTTGTGTGTGAACTGTATCTTCTTGTGTCGTGTATATACTCTGACTGTGACTATTGCTGTGCTGTGAATAAACACTTCAAACCGCTTATGCTTATCATTGCGCTTGCGCTTTTATCATCATCCGGCATACATCATCCACGCACGCAACACCAGGCGCTGTCGCCACGGGCCCGCAATAGGCACACCGACGCCGCCTATAACCATCTACACACTTAGCTAAACTGGTGACCCCGTAAATGTGTCCACGTCGGGGTCACCAATGTATCGTGTAATATAATATAATATATCGTATAATATAATATAAATATAATGGGTGTCGTGATAATTGTTGTATTATATATATATCATCATCATCAGCCCAAATACGTCCCACTGCTGGGCACGGGCCTCCTCTACAACTGAGAGGGTTTAGGCCTTAGTCCACCACGCTGGCCTAGTGCGGGTTGGCGGACTACACACCTAAGAAATTCCTACGAACTTTTAGGTGTGCAGGTTTCATCACGATGTTTTCCTTCACCGTTAAAGCAAGTGATAATTCATTGTGAATACACACATAACTTCGAAAAGTAAGAGGTGTGTGCCTGGGGTTTGAACCTGCGACCGTCGAAATTCTCGACCACGCGCCTAAACCTCGAGGCCATCACTGCTTATATATATATACATGATATTAAATGTTAATAATAAATAAATATATTTTATAAATAAATAAAATATAAGGTACGCCACAAGTCACATACATAGTTCTGACCCCACACTAAGATACAAGTCTTGTGTCTTGGGTATCAGAAACTAGGAGTTTTTCGGTCAAACAAACACCCAGAACTTAAAAAAGTGTTTGTGGATCGCGCAAACATTTGTCTCCGTGCGACAGCGAGGATCGAACCTGCAGCCTCTCGTTTCACAAGCTGGTGTCTAACCAACTGTGCCACGTGACTGTTAGCATGTATTCCTAATTTTCAGTATTATTAATATCGTCACGATATCGTGTCGTAGACTGTAAATCATTCAAGTGCCTGGGATTAAACCGGAGTAATGAAGTGTAAAACCCCGTTGTTTAGTAGACTAGTTAGCGAGTTCATGTGTGTGTTTAAATATTATTTTAAACTCTATTCCAATGTGTTAAGGTGCACGATTGACCAAATTCCAAAACGCATCTATGACTTGTATTTTGGACTCGTCGACAGCTGTAGATTTATTGAGGGTTTAATTCTGACGGCTGAACACAAGTTGTTTATGTTTGAATTAAAATCATTGAACCATTGTGAGGATATATTGTGTTTTCAAAATCATTATTGGAAATATAAAAGTATTCATGATTTTTCTATATTAAATTGTCCCAATGACAAAACAAGAGCCTAATAAAGACCCAAATTTGCTCACTCTTCTCGAGAAATATATTTATTCAATCAACTCTTATTATATAACAGGGAGTGACAAAAAACAAGGAATTCCGTCGATATTTTCCTACGCCTTCTATAATTTTAGGCTTAAAATACAGTGGAAATATTGTAATAAAAATATTGTAATAAAATAATTATGTTACCTAACTTATTAAAAATATATACCTTTACATAATAAGTTAATGTGTTCTTATATTTTCAGGGTAAAATTAGTATTTATTATTATACTGTGTTCGATTATCACAATAAACAAAGTTTAATTTAGTAGCCCGCCTAATACAAAGGACTTAACAACTGGCAAAACATCGCCTCGGTGTAAAAAAAAACATATATTTCTACATCTTCGGAAATATTTATAAGTGTTGACTTTTCGTATATAAACTATAGGTACGCACATAGAACTATATAATCTTTAATTCGCCCTCTTAAACGTTACCTGATGAAATTTCTTAACAGCGTAATGCAAAGTTTAGGAGAAGCCATGAAAGCGCGCCCGTTGACTCGCATAAACTTAATTTCAACATAAAACATGTGTATTGTTTTAGGTTTAATGTATACGAACCACAGCATAGATACGTCAGTAGGAAAGAAAATAATTAAGAACACAAACAAATGAAGCATTTTTCATCCAACAGAACCCGATGATCGATGATCTTATAAAAGTTTCATGACCTACTTGAATAAATGTATACTCGTATATAGTCTATGAGTTGTTTAATCTTAAATCCTACCCTTTTGTTTCCAGAGAACTACACGTGCTTGCTTGCGAGGCCACGTGTCTTTACCATACTATGAAACTTTGGAATAGTTCAAGTTAGGAGTAGCTCAAGTTTTCAATCCTTCTTATAATTCTGATCCTTTAGGCTTATCGTGAAGTATCTCAGCAGGCCAGTACGAATGTAACCAGAGGAAGAAGTATCCTTTCACTTTGACACCCCCGTGGCGCAGTTGGCTAGACACCAGCTTGCGAAACGAGAGGCCGCGGGTTCGATCCCCGCACCGAGACAAATGTTTGTGTGATCCACAAATATTTGTTTCGGGTCTGGGTGTTTGTGAGACCGTAAAATCTCGTAGTTTCTGATACCCACGACACAAGACTCGTATCTTAATGTGGGGTCAGAACTATGTATGTGACTGTTGGGTGTATTTATTTATTTACTTAATGCTCAGTTTGGTTAGCACCGTTGATCATCTGATGCGGCGTTGGTAGGTACTTCGCCGTGTCTTTAATAAAAAAAGTTACAATGCCTCATGGTCTCGCGGCACAAGTATGTGCCGTGCGATCTAGAGGTCCTGATTTCGATTCCCGGGTCGGGCAAAGTGTTATTGGGCTTTTCCATTAGGAAATTCTTAGTAGCAGCACGGAGTCTGGAACTGTACCCGAAAAATAACAATAGGTTCGCCCCCTATTACGTGGGACTGATACATACCTGGCGAAATGTGGGTGCAGAAATACACCGCTGCCCACCCCTTTGGGGAATACAGACATGAGGTTATGTATATATGTGTACATCTGAAATTTAATGATTCGTAGATATGCAATCAACTTGCTAAGTTGAAGTGGCAATGAGCCGGGCACATAGCGCGGAGAACCGATGGCCGATGGGGCCAAAAGGTTCTCGAGTGGAGGCCACGTACCGGAAAGCGCAGCGTAGGACGTCCACCCACAAGATGGTCCGACGACCTGGTGAAGGTCGCGGGTCGTCGCTGGATGCAGGCCGCCTCCAACAGGTCACTATGGAAGTCATTGGGGGAGGCCTATGTTCAGCAGTGGTCTTCCTTAGGCTGATAATGATGCTAAGATGATGAGATATACAAATAATGATGATGAGATATACAATCACGGCCTAGAATTGAGTGTTCAAATGTACATGCCTAAATATATTTTTCGCTTTAGTAACAAAAATCACTATCCATTGTCCCCGAGTTGATATTCTGGCAACCTAACTCGCGGTGGAACGGAAGTGCGCCGGTCGAGGCAACACAACGCGATTATACCGGAAGTGGCGTAATTAAGATCGGTTTTACTGCTCTATTTATGGAAGTGGTCTGTGGGAACTGCTTCCATTTGTAACCGAGCTCTGACGGGAGAGTGACACGTTTCCCGGGATATTTCTGGGGGAAATCAATTAATGTAGGAGTGTGGCAACAAATAGTATTTGGTAGCTTTTTCTTATAATTCGTACTGGTGCAGTACTGGTTAATGTGTTGTAGTGTGACCTAAGAAAAAGTATTAATATTACCCATATGCGTACATAGTCGTTCAAACCTGCTCTATGAAATGAAATGAAATGAAATGAAATGAAATGAAGTTGCTTTATTTTGGTCACGTAGGCAATCAAATAGCACTTGTGACAAGTCAATACAGAAAAGAAAAATCTTTTATTATTACATTATAATTTAACTATGGTTCATTTTATATAATTTGTACAAAAATATTTACGGTTTTTTTTATAATTTATTTTTAGTTTTCATCAGGAAATACATAATATCTTATTATTATTATTTTAAAGTAAATAACGAGATGGACCCTGTGTATTTACGAAACGTCACGTATTAAATAAATAAATAAATACACCCAACAGTCACATACATAGTTCTGACCCCACACTAGGATACAAGTCCTGTGTCGTGAGTATCAGAAACTACGAGAGACTTTTCGGTCTCACAAACACCCAGACCCGAAACAAATATTTGTGGATCACACAAACATTTGTCCCGGTGCGGGAATCGAACCCGCGGCCTCTCGTTTCGCAAATTTGGATCCGGTGGTACCATTAAAATAATACGTGACGTTTCGTAAATACACAGGGTCCATCTCACGCGACCCTGACTGAGAAGACCCGGCGAAACAAACTCAGCGGGCTCACTTTACTACTGGAATTAACGCGGCTATTTGACTGAGAAAAGTTAAGCTAAAATGACCCACGCTGGAAATGAATCCTTTAAATCCCTAGTCTATAATGGGCTGTCACTTGACACCCTAACCTAGAAGCCTGGCTTCGAATGCAAGGTCCTAAGCTCTTAATTATCAAAGTAATCAAGGTAATAAGAACCGCCACTATAGTGCGATACAAGCCTCCTTCACTGTAGTATGGACCTTAGTCCATCACAATCACCAAGAGTGGGTTTGAGGGTCTTATAAAACGAAGTATAATTCACAGTAGTGAACAGCGGGAGAGACAATTAAGAGAACAACCTAACTGCTTATCAGTTTTATGCAATGAATCGTATATGAAAAATATACGAGTACTGTATACCTATGTACCTACAGTCTATCAACACTATTGCTACATGAATTTAATTTAAGAATAGACTGATACAAAACATTGACGTATAAATTTACACAAAGACAATACTCGCCAAAGTAAAGGACTATAAACACACTACATCAAAACAACACAGAATTTTGTGTCTCAAGTTCTAACTCATCAGCATATCAAACCTCTCCGTAACAACTGATAGCTCCAACAACTTCAATCGTAAACCCTTTTTATACCGCAAGTCGTCAGCGTAGACATGAAACATCATGATAAACATAAAACGGCACGTAAACGAGACTGCGAAGGCTGAATCACGTCGTTGTAGGAACAAGCGTGCAAATCAAGAGCGCCTACAACATTTTAAGAGCAATGAAAATTTTTACTCTCGTTACTGGCTAACAGAGACTTCAAAATGACACGCTGGCGCAGCGGTTTACTGGTAAAGCTTATTGTTGATGGCGCGACTTTTTTAAATTATTTATTTCTTTTATTTTAGTTTTTTTTATTACAGAGTAGGGATTGGTAAGAAACGACTACGAACATCCCTCATCAGCCAATACAATTAGTAAGCTAAGTGTTAGTTAAGTGTAAACCAAAGGTACATATTACATGTACGCTGATTGTTTTTCAAACGGATACTAATATCCTGCCAAAATTTGGTTTTCCAGCAATCGTACTTATTGCGCGTGGGTTTTCGCACCTGGTCATGATAAAAAGTAAATACGGAAATCGACTTGATACCGAGTCAGAATTAAGGTAAAATTTTTCCAAAATTACTTATAAAATTGACTCCATTTGCGACAAGAAAGAAGCTAACCCATGACATTAATATTAAAAAGATATTTCTTTTGAAATAAAAATCTTATTTTCTTCAACAGACAATATTATTATCTCCTTGGGGGGGGGGGGGGGGGGGGGGGGGGGGTTAAGTTAATTAAGACTTAAGGGGTTCGCTGTCATCTAGAAACGTTAACATGGGTTCGTGAAACCAAAAGTTTGGGAAACCCTGCCTTACGTAATTCGTGTTCTCCTGGCAATTATCCTGGGTTTTCAAGCATATGATTATCATCGCGTGCTATGATGTCACTTTCTAGTAAAAAAAAATATGGCGTTTAATACTTACTACGTAGATGACTCGTGAATCGCTCGCTTTATCCACGCTCGGTTGTACATTACACGTAGCGGTCGAACATAAAGCAGTTTACGCGACCTGTTGAAGGAATGTTTATGTTTTACATAATTCCCCACATTGTCTTCATTAAACTCATACATGTGTTTGTGTATACTTTACGACGAATAAAGTTTGTCACTCAATAGGATTTGCGTCGACGCGGCTTTATTTACTTAACTCTGTTTGAAAGACAGTTTTGTGGAGAATGTTTCAAGACTTTAAATTTATGACTTCGGAGTCATATCATCATCATCATCATTATCAGCCTAAGGAAGTCCACTGCTGAACATAGGCCTCCCCTAATGACTTCCATAGTAACCTGTTGCAGGCAGCCTGCATCCAGCGACGACCCGCGACCTTCACCAGGTCGTCGGACCATCTTGTGGGTGGACATCCTACGCTGCGCTTTCCGGTACGTGGCCTCCACTCGAGAACTTTTTGGCCCCATCGGCCATCAGTTCTCCGCGCTATGTGCCCGGCCCATTGCCACTTCAACTTGCTAATCCGCTGGGCTATGTCGGTTACTTTAGTTCTCCTACGGATCTCCCCATTTCTGATTCGAGGAGTCATAATCGTTGTGGAAGTCTACCATAACATCATCTTTTTCTGCTCTGTGATCCTGGAAAGCTGGTGTTTCTTATATACAGGGTTTCCCTGTTATATGTTAAGTATTAAGTATCAGCCTTACTCCACTGCTATAATCTCAAAATAGATAAATAAACCTAGCTATGGCAGATGTCTAAAATACTTATTCATAAGTTCCTTTGAATGATAAATTTATGATAAATAAGATTGTCACAATGAATTTGACAATTGAAAACATCGTGAGGAAACCTGAACACCTAAAAATTCTTAGGTGTGTAGCCCGCCAACCCGCACTAGGCCAGCGTGGTGGACTAAGGCCTAAACCCTCTCAGTTGTAGAGGAGGACCGTGCCCAGGAGTGGGACGTACCTATAAGAGATGATGATAAGTTCCTTTGAACGATACATTTATGATAAATTAAGATTGTTTTATATATAGTATTTAACTTGAGGATACCTCAAGTTAAATACAGTGTTTTTCAGATAAAGATTCTAGTAAGGAGACCACAATCTGCCACGCGAGATAATCATGCCGATAGCAGGGATTAGGATATTGTTAAATTAAATTGACAATTATTTCTATATCAACCCATATTACACTCTTATATAGTTCCCATATCCATGGGGTCAACATAACGACGGAAGAAAGCGGAAACGTCGTATCTCGAAAAACCCAAGTTTACACTAGAGCCAAAAAACTATTTTGAAAATTCATAACTAATATATTTATAGAGATAGGAAGTTAAAAGTTGGAATGTATTTATATTTATCAAAGGCAAATTAGATGCCTATCTCTAAATTATCATAAAGTTATTATTATCATTAATTTCACGAGTTACGCCAATCGATGTTTTAATTTCAGGCAGCTGAAATGTTGTATCTGTGAGCTGAAATGTATGGCCAACTTAAAAAGACATAATTTTTTGAGCGACGGATCTGCTGTATCTTAAAAATGGCAATGCCGATATATATTTCATTTAGCTGTATTTCGTTCATTTAATAAAATTACGTAAAAGTTTTGTTTTAAGTGCAAAACTGGCGACAGACGTTTTTAAAATGAAATGCTGTATCTTAACTTTAATATTTTGATGAGTAAAAAATAATGTTATGATTAAAAACATAATCATTATAAACTGGGAAAAAGTATATCGTTATTGCCTAAAATTACTAGGATCATATAAAATTACTTTAAAATTTTAGAACCTTGTTTTTAACAAATTATTTTTAAATCTCAACTTACTTTTTCTTCCTGTGATCCAACAGAAACGTCTTTAATTTTTTTTGTCATGCTTTAGATTCAAATACAAGCGAAACGTTTGCATATAATTAGTTTTACCACTACTTTTTTAAGATCATCATATTTATGATCATTATAATCATCCATCCATTCATCAGCCAATGGTAGTCCACTACTGGACATAGGCCTCTCCTAATAACTTCCACAGGGACCTGATGGAAGCAGCTTGCATCCAGCGATGTCCCGCGACCTTTACTAGGTCGTCCGACCATTTTGTCGGAGGTCCCACGCTGCGTTTTCCGGTACGTGGCCTCCACTGGAGAACTTTTTGGCCCACTCATCACTTCTCCGCGCTATGTGCCCGGCCCATTGCCACTTCAACTTGCTAATCCGCTGGACTATATTGGTTACTTTAGTTCTCCTACGGATCTCCTCATTTCTGATTCGATCTCGTAGGGAAACCCTGAGCATAGCCCTCTCCATAGCTCGTTGAGTGACTCTGAGCCGTCTAATGAGGCCCATAGTGAGAGGCCACGTCTCAGTGCCGTATGTCATCACTGTAACACACAACTATCGAAAACTTTCGTCTTCAGGCACTGAGGTATTTTGGACGAGAAGACGTCGCGTAGTTTCCCGAACGCTGCCCAACCGAGTCGGATTCGACGATTGACCTCTCTCTCGAAGTTGGACCTGCCTAACCGGACCACTTGTCCTAAATAGACATATTCGTCTACAACTTCGAGAGTCGAGCCCCCAACTGTGATCGGGGTAGGCCCAACATGGACATTCGACATGATCTTCGTCTTGTCCATGCTCATTTTAAGACCCACCTGTTGTGAGACTTGATTGAGGTCTTCGAGCGATTCTGCCAAGACTACAGTATCGTCGGCAAACCGAAGTTGTGTGATATACTCGCCGTTGATGTTGATGCCGAACCCTTTTCACTGCAAGAGCTTGAAGGCGTTTTCCAGCGCGGCAGTGAACACTTTCGAAAATATGACATCTCCCTGTCTCACGCCTCTCTGTAGTGGAATAGCCTTCGTGCTCTGATCTTGTACTCGGACCGACATGGTGGCGTTGCTGTATATACTTTTCAACACCTCAATGTACCGATAGTCGATATAGCACCGCTGGAGAGACTCTAGCACAGCCCAGGTCTCGATCGAATCAAAGGCTTTCTCATAGTCCACAAAGCGGCAAGTTATATTCCTCGGTTTTTTATATAACTTGCCGAAGCGTATGAATGTAGTCTATGGTGCTAAAGCCTTTTCGGAAACCGGCTAGTTCGGGAGGCTGGAAGTCATCAAACCTGCGTTCGAGACGATTGGTGATGACGTTCGATAATAACAAATAGATATGGCTCAGGAGCGAGATGGGCCTGTAATTCTTCAGCAAAGTATTATCACCGTTTTTGAAGAACATTACCACCACGCTCCTGCTCCATGCATCTGGCGTTGAGCCCTCGAGGAGAACGGAATTGAAGAGCCACTGAAGGACTTTAAGTACCGGCGTTCCGCCCGCTTTCAGAAGCTCTGAAGTGATTCCGTCCTCACCCGGTGCCTTGTTGTTCTTAAGTTGCTTCAGGGCCATCTCAATCTCACACAGGCTGATGTCCGGGATATCATCACTGAAGTGGCGGATCAACTCGGCACTCGGGTCTTCGGCCGAGCTAACAGTCGGTTCGGCAACCGAGGTGTAAAGCTGTCCGTAGAACCTCTCGATCTCCCTTAACACCTCTGCCCTCGTCGACATTACACTGCCACCCTCCGTCTTCAGACTAGACAGCTGTCTTTGCCCAATAGACAAGTCTCTTGCAAACACTTTGGAGCCTCCGTTCCGCTCAATTGTCTCTTTAATGCTCACAGTATTGTAAGCACGGACATCGTGTCGCAAGGACTTCCAGATCCGTCTATTGAGCTGACGATATGCTTCGGCGTCCTCGGAAGACTGCAGTGCCATAGATCGACGTCCGGCCATGAGGCCAAGAGTGTGGATCGAGAGTTTTTGTGGTCTGCCTCTACGGCGAGGTCTAAAATGCTTAGATCCCACCGCATGGACAGCTTCTACCAAACCGCTGTTTAACTCGTCCTCTGCAAGGTTTTCTTCTAGACAATCAAAGCAATTACTCAGCTCGAGTTGAAAGCTCTCGGGGTTTTGGATATGGGCGCGAGTAGGTTGGAGCGTGGACTTCATCAAGCAACGCCTTTCTAATTGGACTCTGCTCTGCAACTCAACATATTAAAAAAACCTAAATTATTACTATTCCATTACTCACCTTAGGTCCTGGAGTTGTTTCATAGCATTTTTAACTTGTACACAATCGTAAATATGCTTTTATAAAGTTATGAAACGCAGCGACAAACATGTTTTCTCAAATTGACGCTCACGCATGAACTAAGTCGTGGTCGAAACGGCGTATGAAGAGAACACGTGATGGCATTATAGAGCGGCGGGAGGGAGGTAAAGTGGCGTTACTGATCTCTGTACACAAAACAAAACTGTATTCATTTGTTGTAAGTATGATTTTTACAATAAAATAAGTGTTTGAAATGTAATAATTGTTTCATATCCCTGCACCAGTACGGAACATTTGTTGTATCGATAAAATTACACAATATTTTCACCGGGCAGAATTGTTGTATCTCTGTCAAAGTAAATTTTTGGGCTATAGAAATGTCGTATCTTATTCAAATTGAACTCCGTGTAAATAAACAAAGTAGTAACTGTTTTATTGTTAAAAATTGCAGATTTTGCTATAGTTACGACAAATTTTCTTAAGCTCTGTGCTAAAACACGGAAAAATTCGAGGTCGTATCGTTAGAAAAAATTATCGTAGAAAGACGAGATATAGATCATTCGACGCGGATATTTTTTTTATATAACAATATGGTAAAAAGTGATTTTACCCAAAATCCAAGTTACGACGTTTCCGCTTTCCACCGTCGATAATACAAATAGCGATAAAAATATAAGAGATCGATACTGACTTATGCATTACAGTTCTTACAAGTGCAGAAGACAGGGTAACTTTACTTCTCAGGGTATCTTTTATAACTTCGAAAAGTTATGTGTGTATTCACAATGAATTATCACTTGCTTTAACGGTGAAGGAAAACATCGTGATAAAACCTGCACACCTAAAAGTTCTTAGGAATTTCTTAGGTGTGTAGTCCGCCAACCCGCACTAGGCCAGCGTGGTGGACTAAGGCCTAAACCCTCTCAGTTGTAGAGGAGGCCCGTGCCCAGCAGTGGAACGTATATGGGCTGATGATGATGATGTATCTTTTATATTGAGTAATTCGTGTTTGTAACAAACAAAGAATTATTATTATTATTAAATTGCTGGGCACAGATCTCCTGTGTAATTGAAGGAGGTGGGTACTCTGCTATGTAAATAAAGGTTCTGGACTCACAGAGTATAAGAACGAAGCGCCGAGTATATGCACTGATATATAATTAATATTTATTAGCTGATGTGCGAAGCATTTTAATAAGTAAAATTTACCTGTGTTCCTTCCTAATCATTCCATCTATGGCCATACTAAAAATAATTTGAAATAGTCCGGTAGAACTTGAGTTACTTTGTACATATAAAAATTAATTTCCCATTCTTACACACTTAACATCAGGTGACTCACTTGCTCGATTGCCTCCTTTTTCCATAAAAAAAAAACGGCTTCAACTTCTCCTCATCTGAAGTACAACTTAAAATAACAAATAATTTCCATCAGAAATTAAGTTTTCGAACCGAAATTCATCAAATAAATAATACTCACGAATATAAATTATAATGAGTCCAATTCACATCGACATAGTCGTGAAACTATGAGAAGTGTCAGTGATATATCTTCATCGAGGTTAGCCGAGTTGTGGACGTAAGACGACAATGTAAAATGGACCTTTACTCAACAGCATTAAGTCTTTTTTACGCTAAAATGGTCTTCAAAACTGAAGCTATATTTCAAATGGCGTAGGATGACATTATGTGTTCGAACTATTAATTTTCGACAGCGTTTTATCGAGAATTCATATTTAAAGGGGAAATATTGTCTCAAAAACTGGGTTATGCCAATAGTTTTGCGCGATGTGTGAATGAAACGAATAAAAATTTCAATGAAATCGTTTTTTCAAAGTTTTAACAGACCTATTATTAAAATTAATAACTAATAAAATTAATAACTGCCTCGTGGTCTCGCGGTACAAGTATGTGCCGTGCGATCTAGAGGTCCTGATTTCCATTCCCGGGTCGGGCAAAGCGTTATTGGGTTTTTCCATTAGGAAATTCTCGGTAACAGCACGGAGTCTGGAAATGTGCCCGAAAAATGGCAATAGGCTCGCCCCCTATTACGTGGGACTGATACATACTTGGGGAAATGTGGGTGCAGAAATGCACCTCTGCCCACCCCTTTGGGGAATACAGGTGTGAGTTTATGTATGTATGTAATAACTAATAGAGTATCTAGGAGTAAGAAATGAATTTTATGTACAGATTATGGTATAGACCGCACTATCATATTAATACGTTTATTATCCAGTTTAAACTAGCTTTTACCATGTCCCAACCCAAATCATGCCAACTGAATTTAGGAATTTTTTTTAACATAATACTGAAAGAAAACTTACTTAGTTACTGAGAATATACCAATTACTCAACAAAACTTTGCCTGATCTGGGAATCGAATTCGAGATATTTAGCTCTTAGGGACGGCGGGATCAAAGAGGCAAAGCATCTTGGAATCAGGCCAAACCCGTTTCAACCTAATACCCATTCCTATATACAGGATGTATTCAGACCGTGATCGGAAACTAAGGCAGGTAATAGCTACGATGATTACAAACCCATTGGCGTTAAAAAAATCCCGACAAAAAATTTTGACGTTTTCCTAACAATCATAGATATTAAATGGATGTGGTTGTAAGGAAAGTTTATATTGTTTTATTTTTTGTCGGGATTTTTTTAATGTCACGGTGTTTGTAATCACCGCGGCTATTATCTACTTTAGTTTCCGATCACGGTCTGAATACACCCTGTATAGGCTGATACCTATACTAATTTTTAAACCGATATCCGTTCAAGCCTACAACAATTCTCCAATAAAGGTTCCCCCGCGCCTATTGTATGAAAACGAAGCCGCCAGATAGTAAGGGCACGGCACAAAGTTCCCAAGTTATAATTCCCTCGTAAATCCTAAAGGACATTAAATTTATAAGTTGGGGAGCGAGTCGGAAAGATAAAAGCGGCTGCATTTGTGATGAACTTGAATGAGTGCGCGAGTCAAATAACTGAGGACGGCTTGCAGTACACTTCATCTATACAAATAAATAAAATTGGTGTGTCTGTTTGTAATATTGAAATAACCGCTTTTTAATAAATTTATATGGATGTATACACGGTACATATACCAAAATAACGATTTTTACAATTTTTGTCTGTCTGTCTGTCTGTTTGTTCCCGCTAATCTCTGAAACGGGTGGACCGATTTTGACGGGACTTTTATTGGCAGGTAGCTGATGTAATAAGGAGTAACTTAGGCTACATTTATTTTAGACTAGCTGACCCGGCGAACTTCGTGCGGCCTAACAGTCCATTCTCATTTTTTTAGCCTAAGTTACTCCTGCTAATAAGACGTAACTTAGGCTACTTTTAGTTTATAAATTTTCTTATTAAAAATTAATTTTCCGCGCGGACGAAGTCGCGGGCACAGCTAGTTTCAAATAAATAAATACACCCAACAGTCATATACATAGTTCTGACTTCACACTAATATAGTTGTGTCTCCGCGGTGGTATCAGAAACTTCAAGAGACTTTTCGGTCTTACAAACACCCAGACAAGAAACAAATATTTGTGGTTGATTGGTTGTCTCGGTGCGGGGATCGAACCCGCTGTCTCTCGTTTTGCAAGCTGGTGTTTAGCCAACTTACATTACTTAACTTACTTACATACTTAATTTAAACAAAACAACGAACCAAAACATGTGTTTCTTAAAAACATTATAATGAAGGGAAACGTACGATAATCGCTCGCAAATACAGATAAGGATAATAATAAGGAACATAATATTTAAGGTTATTCCATGACTTATGCCCCACTGTAGTTTTGGTCGCACGGTATTAGTGTAAGTCGTGCTATTAGGCCTTTCTATCAATAAATTTTCAGTAGACTCACATTATCATCATCATCAGCCAAATACGTCCCACTGCTGGGCACGGGCCTCCTCTACAACTGAGTGGGTTTAGGCCTTAGTCCAGTCCAGTAGACTCACGGAGTCTAGAAATATGCACGGAAAACGCCAGCGGATTTTGTCTTACTGCGTGGGACTTAAAATACAAATTTGCGAAACGTAAGTGCACCCGTCGCGTCGGTGAATATAGGCGTATGTGTGTATGTATTGTCAATAATAAATTAATATATTGTGTACATGTGTCTGTAATTTTTTTTTCAAATGCTTGACTTATTCTCATTTACTGCATAAACCCGTCCCGAGTCAAACTTGGATTGTTAAGATTTAGTTAAGCAATCCGGCGAGTTGTTTGAGGCGGAAACTAGGCCTCAACTCGACTGACGATTATTTCGTTAATCATATCTTTACGAGCCACTCCGCGGGGGCTGGAACTTCCAGTTTTGAAAACATCTGAATCGTCTCCCAAAGTTAAAGTTAGTTTTATCTTAGCTTATTTTGGGGTATTTTGTTTGGTCTTTTATTTATACATATATACATACTCACGCCTGACTCCTACAAGGGTAGGCAGCGACAATTGACTGCCACAAGACACGATCCTGACACAATATGTCTTCTGCTTCGTCAACATCCATACATCATACACATGCGTCGATTGTGGGTAATTTTTGTATGTATTTATTTTTGTTTATTTTTGTAAGTCTTTTATTTATCGCTTTGTTTAATCCTAAACATTGACAAAATGCCTTCCTAATCAAATATGCAAGTAGAGCATACACCTCGACATAAAAAGGAAGAAAAATTATACGTTATTAATTAAGTCGTGATAGCCTCGAGGTTTAGGCACGCGGTTGAGAATCTCGACGGTCGCGGGTTCAAACCCCAGGCACACTACTCTGACTTTTCGAAGTTATGTTTGTATTAACAAAGAATTATCACTTCCTTTTAACGATGAAGGAAAACATCGTGATGAAACCTGCACACCTAAAAGTTCTTAGTTGTGTAGTCCGGGAACCCGCACTAAGCCAGCGTGCTGGACTAAGGCCTAAACCGTCTCAGTTGTAGATGAGGCCCGTGCCCAGCAGAAGTATATGGGCTGATGATGATGGTGATGATCTGGCTTATAAATGTATGTATTATAATTTGACTTATTAAAGACTACCTCGTGGTCTCGCTGCACAGGTATGTGCCGTGCGATCTAGAGGTCCTGGGTTCGATTCCCGGGTCGGGCAAAGTGTTATTGGGTTTTTTCATTAGGAAATTCTCAGTAGCAGCACGGAGTCTGGAAATGTGCCCAAAAAACGGCAATAGGCTCGCCCCCTATTACGTGTGATACGTGTATAATTGGCGAAATGTGGGTGCAGAAATGCACCTCTGCCTACCCCTTCTGGGAATACAAGCGTGAGGTTATGTATGTATGTATGTATTATAATTTCATCATTGTTTCTAAACAGGGCTTTTTATCTTACATTTTATGCACCTCGCCTCATAGGCCATGGCAACATGTAATAAAAATACTGGCTTTAAGCACCATAAAACGTAGTGTATCAGCTAATGTACATTTTGTATGCTATTCAAATAAACACTGTTCCATTCAATAAAACAAGAAAAAACCATATTGAACTTTAACTACCAATAAACAAGGGCCAATTTCAACCTCCACTCCACACCCCGACACCAATTAGCCACGTTCAAAGCAACAGTGAATTGAAACACATCCATTAACGTCTACAAGCGTCCGACTTGACGTCAATATTTCAACAGATAACAAGTTTACCAATACTCCGTACTCTTCAAAGGGAACTAAAGAAGTGGCGAGACTGAAGTGAACTGACTGAAGTGAAATTTCATCTGAACTCCTGACAAACTACGAGAACACTCATTGTTGTTACACAGACATTCATGCAGGATATAGCTGAGGGATAAGTTATAAACTTAGCTTACCTGTTGTGGTACTACTTTTTTTTAATGGGATAGAAGGCAATCGAGCTAGTAAGCCATTTGATGTTAAGTGGTCAATACCGCCCATGAACACCCGCAATACTAGAGGAATTATATATCGGTGCGTTGCCGGCCTTTGAGGAATACAATAGAATAGAATGATGAGACTTTTGAACTCATATTCCGAGGAGACAGGCGGAAGTGCATTTCTGCATGCATTTTTCGCCAATTGTGATTTTGTTCTACGTGAGGGGCTAGCCTGTTGCCGATTTTTGGGCTCATTTCCGAGCTCCATTCGAGACCACGGGCCAGTCGCTTTTGTATATTGTTAAACAAAAAATATCAAATAGGTAGGCTAATAAAGTATATACGAGTATTTGTCCTCATTGAAGTAACATATAGGTATTCATTTCTACATCTATTTGTCATTACTCTTTTTAGCCCTAGTCATAGCGGGTCAAGGCTATTGTAGTTTTCCGGGCACGTTTTCGGACTCTGAACTGAGAATATCCTAATGGAGATACCATAACAATATTATTGGGTGTTACCCAATAAAAATTTGTTCGTCCATAGAATCAAATCCAGGTACCCCTGTTCGCAACGAAACTATTACAAATAAACCATATATTACTGACCATAATATATTGATTTCCAAACACATTTGAAAATCCTTGCACCAAATTGACTCCACGGCAATTTTAAAGATATATGCATTTATGGCTACCTTAATTTTTTTTAACTGCTTTCAATTATCGTTCTACCAAAAAAATGTGACAGTGAGAGAAAATACCATAATAGCTTTCCATTGTCTTCTTTCATTGCTCTCAAAGAAATTATATTTAATTTACTGCCTAAAAATGTTTTGTCATATAACTTTTTTGTAATTTCTTATTTTTTATCGAAATAGGTTTTCTCACTACACAAATGTGCTACCACTCACAACTCGGGCCAAACAAGAAGTGTAAGGGTTGAAACTTAACCCGAGAACCACGACTTCTCTTTGAAATATAGACGTAGTTTATCTCCAGAACGCCGGCCCCGCTTTAAGATATAATTTGTAAATACAAACAACGAGATAATTTGTAATCGCAACTGGATTTGTCGGCCCCAACTAATTGCCAGACGGCGAGAATTTCTTTATCTTTCTTTTGTTTACCGTATTGTAACTTTTTATGATGATTAAGTTTGTTACTGATATGAGGTAAGATTTAAAAGAAAGATTTGAGGCACTTAAAGACTATTTAAAACGGAGTTGACAACACATATTTTGAATTCTCAGAAAAAATATTATTTTTTTAAAAAACAAGAAATAGCAGAAATTATGTGTATATTCACAATGAATTATCATATACTTTAACGGTAAAGGAAAACATCGTGATGAAACCTGCACACACCTAAAAGTTCTTAGGAATTACTTAGGTATGTAGTCTGCCAACCCGCACTAGACCAGCGTGGTTGACTACGGCCTAAACCCTCTCAATGGTAGAGGAGGCCCGTGCCCAGCAGTGGGACGTATATGGGCTGATGATACCGACCCGGAGTCTTAGTAAAACCACCCTGATTCTTAAGTAGTAGTCATATTTTATTCCTGAATTAATATTTATAGAGTCACAAAAAACTCAGCTTTTCTACAAATCCATTTTCTTTTGCCTTCCATATTCTCTCAGTTTAACCGACTTGTATAAAAAGTGAATTACCCCTAATACTCCACAATATATAAACAATGATACCCCATAACAAAAAATCAACAGAGCAAAAACCAATTAATCCGATAACATAAAACGTACAAAACTGTACTCGAAAATAAAAGCGGGAGCACACAGCGCGAAACTCGGCAACAGTTGCACGGTAATAAAACGTTTGAAAACATTCATTAAGTTGGTAATTTCATAACAAACTCACTCCCGTGAGCGCACTTTGTTCCCCCATAAATTAGCAATAGTTAGTGCACTCTTTACAGAACAAATTAGCTGGAGCCGATAGTTAGCCGGACTCGACTGATATTGCAAAATTACCGCCCTGTTCACAGTAATGAGATTTGGCGGTTCGATGAGCGGTTATTACATAAAAAGAACGGTTTATAATAATAATCGACTGTTTATTACATACATACATAAACTCACAGCTGTATTCTCCGAAGCGGTAGGCAGAGGTGCATTTCTGCACCCACATTTTGCCAGGTATGTATCAGTCCCACGTAATAGGGGGCGAGCCCAATGCCGTTTTTCGGGCACATTTCCAGACTCCGTGCTGTTACTGAGAATTTCCTAATGGAAAAACCCAATAACACTTTGCCCGACCCGGGAATCGAACCCAGGACCTCTAGATCGCACGGCACATTGTAGCACGAGACCAACCCTATATTATACCTTAATAACAGAGTTCTGTCTCAATTTCTAAAACTAAATAACATATGCTACGAGTATATGACATGCCTGTGGGATATCGAGGTTGGAAGGAGTAGGAGATACATATCATGTTATACAGTTATGTGGGTATTCACAATGAATTATCACTTACTTTAACGGTGAAGGAAAACATCGTGATGAAACCTGCACACCTAAAAAAAAAGTTCTAGGAATTTCTTACGTGTATAGTCCGCCAACCTGCACTAGGCCAGCGTGGTGGACTAAGACCTTAAACTCTCTCAATGGTAGAGGATGCCCTTGCCCAGCATTGGAACGTATATGGGTTTATGATGATGATTATACATCCATCATTATGCCTAATAGGTGGAGAGGCCATTGGCGTTTAACAGGTATATATTTGGATTAAGTGCTGCTCCTAACAATTTCCTATCGTTAAAACCGGGAGATTATTTTACTCGTCCGAGAATTAAATTCCAGGCTATATTATGCCGCTTACTTATGTCATGGAATAAACGAAGCATTTTTAAAAGTAGACGAAATTGACAAATTGGTTACGAAATAAAATACAAAAGTCTCTTATCTTACACATTAAAGATTTCCCTTTTTATACTGTGTTCGGCATCGACTGAGACCGCCAACCCTATTACTTAATGCCGGTATTCTAAAACATGTCGGTAATACCCCTTTCGCGCGACTTATTCGCATTGCATCAAAATCTTTAAGAAAAAGTTACATACAAAAGTTATATATCAATCTAAACCAACCTTTACATGTATGTACCACTACTGGGTACGTCTAAAACTGAGAAGATGGCCTTTAAAATTCAAGTGTGCCACTGTGTGTCACACTGTGTGTGTCCATTGTAAATTTACACATAACATCGAAAAGTCAGGGACGTGTGTCGGATATTTAACTCGCGGCAGCCGAGATTTTGACATGACCGCGCACATTTTGCCTGAGGCCATGACGACCTATTCCAAGTTACTTGAGCAAAAAAAAAAAATGCTCAAAACAATCGCTCCTCTTATGAACATGTTCGCGTCTTTAGTTGCCAGCCAACGCTAACTTTCACGAGAATTTCTTGATTTGTTCTCCGGGCGCTGTTCTTTCATTTTTATTTCGATGGGATGTTTTATATCTTTCTCAAATATCACTTAAATTCGTATTTACTTCATATTTATTACAACAAATAGCGCTTTAAGCACTCACGAGCCAACAGATGTAAGAGTGAGAATGTAATTTTATATTATGAAAACTAATATTTTATACAATAATCTTTTGGAATGCTCAACATATTAAACTCCGTATTAACTATGATAAATGCGCTTTTATGCCACTGTCATATCACTTAACGTTATAAAAACATACATAACCTCACGCCTGTATTCCCCGAAGGGGTAGGCAGAGATGCATTTCTGCACCTACATTTCGCCAGGTGTTTACCAGCCCCACTTAATAGGGAGCGAGCCTATTGCCATTTTTCAGGCACAAATCCAGACTCCGTGCTGCTACTGAGAATTTCCTAATGGAAAAACCTAATAACACTTTACCCGACGCGGGAATCGAACCCAGGACCTCTAGATCGCACGGCACATACTTGTGCTGCGAGACCACGAGGCAGTCCGTTAAATAAACGTTGTTAAATTTTCTATATGAGCTTCAGTTGTTTTACTATATTATCCCACTAACGTCCTATATTTAAGCTCAGACCTATAAAATTATAAAAAATATTATTAATGGGAGTAAGGACTTAGGCGGGCTACTTGTCCACCACGTCGGCTTAAGCGAGTTGGTAGACGCTACTTGCTCAAGAAATACACAATTAGAAAAGAAAGAAGTGTCAGACTTGAACCCGAGAATGTGTCTCAATGGGGCCCGCACCTAATATTCGAAGCCACCACGACCTCTTCTGTTATTTTACATACGCTGCTAAAAATTGCGAGCAAAGTGACTAAGATAAAACAATAAAATTAAGGTAGATAATTACAAATATTTTAAAATGCTTTTTCATTTAATACCTCACCAAAAACATAAATTTATTAAACACAAACAATTATCCACTTAATTATATAATAAATAGACTTCGTGGAACTTATCTGCCCCAGCATAAATATTGGGGTACTGTCATTTGTTTTATTATCATTAATTAATTTGAAACACATCTGTGTAAGCACAAGAAACCCTCCCAATTCGCCGCAATCCGATGAGGTCTGATGTAAAAAAGGGGCGAGCTCGTTAGTCTTTGGTCGGGGCGCGATATTAATTTATACAATTAATTTCTCACTTAACTTAAACATGCGCGATTAATAGTTGGGATAAGGGTAGAAACTAACGCTCGACCTTTGTAATTACCCCGTTCGGATGGGGCATATATTCACGTTTATTTTTTCATTCATCCTAAGGGGTGGGACGCGAGCTTTGTAATTGGGGTAATTTGTTAGAATTTTGTTCTAGGGATGCCCAAAAAAGTGTATTGTATCGATATATCGCATCGTAACTGTATCGAACTTGGTTGTATCGATACGCGATATTATCGATTTCCTTTGTATCGATATATCGTATCGTAACCGTATCGCATGCCTTTCAATTAATATGCGACATAATGAGTATATATCGTGCAATGGGTTATCTTTTTAGTAGTTTTACTATATTCTTTTATTTTTTTAAAAGAAACAAATAATTTTATGTTTTTAAAATAGTTTTATTCAACAAA
The DNA here is from genome assembly GCA_907164795.1 of Hemaris fuciformis. Taxonomy (NCBI): domain Eukaryota; kingdom Metazoa; phylum Arthropoda; class Insecta; order Lepidoptera; family Sphingidae; genus Hemaris; species Hemaris fuciformis. The sequence goes on along the minus strand of OU015440.1, from coordinate 2,512,473 downwards.
AAAAAACACAATTGCCATTGATTAGCACTTAAACAACGCAAAAATAATAATTTTGATAAGCGCTGTAGATTTAACCTATTACGGCTTTCGGAAAGTGTGTGTCCAGCTAAAGAAAACAGGCGTTCAGAAGGAACTGAAGTTGCGACAACTGATAAAATAAAATTCCACACAGTTGACTTTACTGGCGGTGCCATTGCAATGATTTTGAAATAAAAGTTTTGTTGCTCGAACTCGAACGGAATGAAAAAGGAGAACATAAACTAAACATTTATTAATCATATTTGACGGTACTACAAAATCCAAAGATTTATTTAAATCTTCCTCCAAGTCTAAACAAAAGCTGGCTGTTCTTGTTCCATAAACAATTTTGTCGACGTTATCATTCTCTTATTACTTATAACAATATATTCAATGGCACTGTCTTTTATCGTTTAGTGATGATGTAATAGGAACTTTAAAATTATACAAATTAATCACCGACATAGTTTGATACGATACGGTAATGCGATATTTTTATAAGAATGCGATATATCGAAGCGTATCGTATGGTCAAAATATCGCATCAAATATCGCTATATCGTATAGTGCTGTATCGATATTCCGATATATCGTATCGTAACGGGCATCCCTATTTTGTTCTAGCGTACGTAATTTTCTATGAAACGTGTGCTATTTTAACGGATCTTTGGGGTGTAGGGTAAACTCTGGTTATTTAACTAAAATACTGAATTGACTCATCATCATTATCATCAGCCTATATACGCCCCACTGCTGGGCACGGGCCTCCTCTAAAACTGAGAGGGTTTAAGCCTTAGTCCACACTGGCCTAGGGTTGGCGGATTTCTTAGGTGAGTGACTACACAAATTCCTAGGAACTTAGGTGTGCAGGTTTCATCACAATGCTTTCCTTCACCGTTAAGGTACGTAATATTTTTTTGTGAATACCCACATAACTTCGAAAAATCAGAGGTGTATGTCTGGGGTTTGAACCCACGACCGTCGAGATTCTCGACCGTGTACCTAAGCCTCGAGAATTGACTGGGCATTTCTTATTTCTATATCCTACAACTTTATACTTGAAATGTAGCGTGAGCCGTGAAGGAGCATCTAAGCAGGCTGGGCTGCCATGCGAGTAAACTTAATCAATAGTGGCAGTAAAGTTAGTTACGTAACGTGAACGTGTGGCGGGAAACTGTTTCACAACTTGAAATAGGATACCTTGAAGTTAGACGTACATGACATACATAAACAGACATTATTATATAAATAAGTGACTGGTGAAGTCGGTCGGAGACGTTCAAGGCGCAACTATAAACACCTAATAGATAATTTATTAAAAAATATTTAATATAAAGAGTTCCCGAAACTGACGTGTTTGCATGAAGAGAATTATGTTAGTTAAGGAATTGAAAAAATGGTGCTTGTATAGTAGCATTTGGCACTCTGAAATGATGGCCTACCCCAACGGGAGACAGGCAAAAGTGTATGTATGTATCTATGTATATACCTACGTAAGTATTAAAAAATAAATTTGAACCGCTAAGTCTAAAAATTCTCTTATAAAATTTAAATAGAGCCACAAAATCGAATAAAAACTAAAACTAACCGATCCGCGATTTTAAGTTCAAACGTGTTGCAATGGAGTATCGAAGGCAATATCTTCACGACACGCCGCTGGAGGCGGAATAGGGGTAAACCTTACGTAACTGATACAGGCAGTCGACGCTGCAAATAAAACGCTCCTCTTTCGGCCTTTAATCAGATTCCAGACTAGAATGTAGGCAAAAATGTTTTTTTCGCTTCTGTGACGAAGAATGGGAAAAAAAAATAAAAAAACTTACACGAAATTTTTTGGACACGAGGCTGATGTGATATTATATCACTTAGAAGGGATTATAATGGTAGGAAAATACGAAAATCTCGCAACCTTTCATCACAAGCAATAAAACCTAGTAATCGAAACAATCCACAATACCAGGAATATTGTTCTCGAAATAATTCTACTTTCAAACAGTTGTAAATATACATTTTTCTGTCTGGAATATTATAAATATTGGAATATGTATAAATATTGGAATTTGCATACCATTTCAGGGAATTTAAACTCCGCTACCCCATTGACAGTTTCGGTGTATGAATCCATTCGTTTGGGCTTACAATGTTTTTAGATGCATTATTGGAATAGATATTAAATACCCATGACAGCCCCGTGGCGCAGTTGGCTAGACATCAGCTTGCGAAACGAAAGACCGCGGGTTCGATCCCCGCAAAGAGAGGAATGTTTGTGTGGTCCACAAATATTTGTTTCGGGTCTGGGTGTTAGTGAGACCAAAAAGTCTCTCGTAGTTTCTGATACCCTAGAAACAAGACTCGTCTGAATGTGGGGTCAGAACTATGTATGCGACTGTTGGGTGTATTTATTTATTTATTTAGTTAGTTATTTAAAAACTATACATCTGTTATAGGAATTTACTGTAAACAAAAAAATCAGCTTGAAGAAAAATATTGCCATAAAAAACTTTCTTACCCCATTTTAATCTTTGCCCGGATCTGTATTGATAAATTGAGCAATCGACCGGGCTGAAGACGGCTCTCCGACTGCAACCGACATAATAATTTCCACGGGAGACCGGGGAAGATGAGAAATTGAATCCACTATGCCCGGACGAAGCGTTTTTTCCCCTAACGTCCGCCGGTCGATATTTTTAATTATGGTTTTTAATATCACCGTTTGTGGATTCCTATTTGATTTTGCCTTTCGTTTGTTTGAATTGAGGTTGCGTTGTTTGTTCTTGCTTAATTGGAGTAAATGCGGTTGAGATACGCGTTGGGTATAGTTAGTGTCTTTCGTCTGCTTTATATTCCCATGAATTAAATTGAAGTAAATAAAAAACTTTACTTTAACTTATTCACAAAGAATTATTACGTACTTTAACGGTGAAGGAAAACATCGTAATGAAACCTGCACACCTATAAGTTCTTAGGAAATTCTTAGGTGTGTAGTCCGCCAACCCGCACTAGGCCAGCGTGGTGGACTAAGGTCTAAACCTTTTTAGTTGTAGAGGAGGCCCGTGCCCAGCAGTGGGATGTATATGGGCTGATGATGATTATGATGATGAAATAAAAAACTATGATTTTAATATAATACTGTCTATTTATACCCGTGATTTCAGTATGCGAGGTACAATTAAGAGGTCTCAGATTCGATTCGAGGGTCATGCAGTATAATTGATTTTTTTTATAGGACACTCTCAGTAACATGGTGGAGTTTAGCAATGTTAAATTAAAATATGACCATAAGCTCCTCCTAATTAAGCGTGACCTAAATCAGCTGGCAAAATCTGGGTGTAGAAAACTAAAAATTTACGTCAGCCTTAGCGCTTTAGACATAAAGCGTGAATATAACACCAAAGAATCATCATTCATTATCAGCCCATATACGTCCCACTGCTGGGCACGGGCCTCTTCTACAACTAAGAGGGTTTAGGCCTTCTTAGTCCACCACGCTGGCCTAGTGAGGGTTGGCAGGCTACACACCTAAGAAATACCAAAGAACTTTTAGGTGTGCAGGTTTCCTCACGATGTTTTCCTTCACCATAAGATAAGGAATATCTACATTCGATTTTAATTTTTCAATTAAGTCCATCAACTTATTTTCACACATTTTTTACAATTCCCTGCAAAAAACATTGCATAAAAACATTTCTAATACAAAACACAGTCAAACAAAGACCAGGCGCGAATTATTACCCTCATATAACATCTCTACAGTGATTTTAATATTATATGAGGCAATACGAGCAGCACGGAGCATGCGGTCGCAGCCATCCCGCGCCCTCGTGTCCATTTGCGAGGTTTAATTAAATCTTTACGCTCAGGGCCTGCCTAGATGGGTTGGAACGTTTCTATTGTTTTATATATGTTTGTGGTGTTTTGTGCTCCCAAATCGAGTTGTGTTCTTTGATTGTATCTGTCATACTTTATTTTGATTGGGACAAATTTCCGTTTAGGTTTAAATGAGGTAGAGTATTTTTTACAGATAGAATTAGTACATATGTTAGTGCTAAAAATTCTTCAATAATATCTTATATATCGGCGATCCTTTATAATCGTTTCGAACCATATATTTGCTTTGATAACTTGTAACACCACCTGATTGATAAGGCCTCTATTCCAATGAATGCTATAAGTTTAGTAAAACTAGCCATTCTGAATTTATAAAAATCACCAAAGAATACTCTAAGCTATTTTTTCTTAAAACTCAACGTAACTACATAGTCTGTCATCCAATTTCCTTTTAAACCAGATATTTGGAGCTAATCCAGTATGCTTCGCATTCGCAATAAGACGTAGCGCCATTGTTGCTTGTTGAAACGTCCCAGAACCATTTTATTCCTGACAATGGGACTTTTTCTTTCACCAGCCATTGTTGCCGTTCGTGGCATACGATACTCAAGGCTGATATTTTTGTTTTCCATTTATTTTTTAATTTTTTCTTTTGACGTTATGAATGTCATTATCCTCTAATAAGAAATGTATTCATTGATCTAAATTGTTTTTTTTTTAATTATTTCTTAGCCATATCCTGTAATGACACATTAGAAACCGGCTGAAAAATACAGGAGAGCCTAAATGATATTAGGTATATACCTGAATAAATGGAAGGTGCTTTGTTGTTCCTAGCGAAACATTATTGGGCTGAACGAGGGTATGTCAATGATGTCCTACAAGGCTCAACATATGCACGGTAATAGTATCATACAGTAGTTTAACTCGGCCGCATTTTTGAAATAAATACCTACAGCCGCGCGGTACATAAACATGCGATAAGGCTGCGAACCTGCAGAATTTTAATTCAATCTGCCTACTTTGACTTTCTATCTATTTTTGTGATTGTAAATATTTTTAATTTTTATTTAAACTAATAAAATATTTTGTGAATGGAATAGGAATTATATCAACTTATAGTTAAAAACTAATGTTTTCTACGTCTAAGGCAAAAAATGCAGTAACATTTAATATCCCCCCTAAAAACAAAACAATAAACAACTACAAAGCCAGTTCGATGCGGTTTTAACCAGTTTTATCAAGTACAAAGCGGTTAACATTCGACGAGCTTGCATCGTGTGAAGACAACATTAAATGGGCCGTGCTATTGGAAACCAAATGCCATTAATAGACGGCTGGTCAATGTTCCGAGTGCTAAAAGGGGCGCGTGTTAATTTTTAGCCGGTAATTGTTTTAGATGGCTGAAAATTTTCACACGTGTTTATTTTAGTGTTGATTTATTTAATGTATGAATGACCTCTTGTGAAACGAAGTTTTGACATACAAGCCTTCCCTAAGAATACCGGGGATTGTTTTGTGAAATAGGAATTGCCTGTATACAGTAGTTTTTTCCAACCATATTGAAGATGTGTGTCGAACTCTGTCACTTGAATTTTGATACCGGTACAGAAAAGTGATACAAAAAAGCAGTTATGGCCTCGAGGTTTAGGCGCGCGATCGAGAATCTCGGCGGTCGCGGGTTCAAACCCCAGGCACACACCTCTGACTTTTCAAAGCTATGTGTGTATTCACAATGAATTATTACTTGCTTTAACGGTGAAGGAAAACATCGTGAGGAAACCTGCACACCTAAAAATTCTTAGGAATTTCTTAGGTGTGTAGTCCGCCAACCCGCACTAGGCCAGCGTGTTGGACTAAGGCCTAAAAGTCTCTCAGTTGTAGGGGAGGCCCAATCCCAGCAGCGGGTCGCTGATGATGAATTATGATGAACAGCAAAGTGATCACTGTTGCATCTAATAAATTCGAACTTAAGTATAAAATAAAGTTAGAAATTGTTCTTAAATTATATTAAAGAAACATTAGTTTAGACGCCATAAGTTTATTGGAAACTTGCGCACAGTACAAGAACAATCACAGAGTAAAAATAAGCAAAGACACAAACTCCAGAGTGACAAGAGCTGTCAAAAGTAATTAATATACAGATAGCGCTACACGAACCATTTAATTAAGATTATTATATTTACTATAAATTACAACAATATTAAAACCACCAACATAAGGTAGACACGCAAAGGTAATAACTTGCTTACCCCCTTACCTTCTGAAGAAACAAAAGCCGTCAGATCAAAGTACAGCGCAATGCTAAAGGCATATAAGTACCGTGCATTATGCCCGGCTTGACTCATAAATCGCTGCACGAATACCCGGCTTTTAAGCGGGTATTACCGGATACTTTGTGGCTTTCAACCGGACAATATTTCCCGAACTCCTTTGTAGGCTTGCGGGGGATACTGGCCAGTTTGTTTGAGTTAGCTTTTTCGCTACTTTTCATTTGAATGCGTTTTGCGGTGGGATTATACATCCTTTTAAAACCTTTCAATATTTTATTGAGGCTGTTTGTTTAATGGATAAGCTTTGAAAGTGTTTGATCGGCTCAAATTAATTTGCTCCAGATCTTTATGGAGGAATTGTTCAATCCATGTTGATTTATAGACTTTTTTTTATCTTATAGCAATGGAGTCTGTAAAAGGATGAATACGGTTTTAATTTTATATTTCTGATGAAGCCATTGTTCGTTGTGAGTGTTGAAGATGAGATGGCATTTGCCGAGATATGAATGACGTCACTATGACTAATAACTCACAATTGATTTCACACTAACTTATTCGATCTTATATGTATGTATACTCAACCTATCGCCGTCCACTGCTGAACGAAGGCCTCCCCAAGAAAGCGCCAACCATCCCGGTCTTGAGCAGCCCTCATCCATCTGCTACCCGCCACCTTTCTCAAGTCGTCGGACCATCGTGCTGCAGGACGTCCCACACTACGTCTGTTTAAGCCCGGTCTCCACTCCAACACTTGTCTGCTCCACCGGACCGTCGGCAGACGACACGACATAAATGCGAATTTAAAGTCATAATCATAAAATACGGAATTTATACTTTCATTAATATTATTTCAGTATTATTACACCATACATTAGATTTAATATAAATAAAGCAGCACTAATACGACAATTTAAATAAATCCATTAAGAAAATGAATTTCGTCACGACATGACCTTACTTTGAGTCAATAAAGCAATAAAAAGGGCGTATACTTAAACAATTTAGTCATAAAAGAAGAAAAGAATCATTCGGTCAATCAACCCGAATAACACGACCAGCATAAGTTGACCGTCTCAGCTGAGGCACAGCCAGCCATCACACCGTACTAAAATAATTAAGATATGTATACACAGCTGCGTGAATTATATATTATTAAGCTGTTTCTGTTTATTCATAGTCTAACGGCTTGTGTACACTGACGGCGGGGCAAACTGAGATGTCGTCACGTTGCGACACAGAGTCAGACTAATTTTTATAGGCGGTGTATTTCTGTATATTTCACCCATTGTAGTTTAAGTCCTATGCTGTAAGGATGAGTCTATTGCCTTTTTTTAAATAATCTTTTGACCGACCAGGGACTTTAAAGGCAAATACTTTTGCTGCGAGATCACGAAGCAGTCTTGACATTCGGAAGCTAAACGAAAGTTGATTAGATATACATATATTATTGCAAAAATAAGTAATAAAATGTAAACTCTTGGGTTTAAAAGTAAATTAAGACGATTTTTTAAGTAGTTTAATTGAAGATAGAATATATATGTATATATGTGTATGGATATGGCAATTTCGGCCCTAATACATACATACAACAAAAAACACATTTTCGTATGTGACTATATTCGGTATTACGCTGTATACATATTATGTATATAGTGCTCGACATCTCGGTAGACATGACGCCTTCACTATCATCATTCATCATCAGCCCATATACGTCCCAAGGCTGGGCACGGGCCTTCTCTACAACTGAGAGAGTTTAGGCCTTTGTCCACCACGCCAGCCTAGAGCGGGTTGCCGGACTACATACTGAGAAATTCCTAAGAACTTTTAGGTGTGCAGGTTTACTCACGATACTTTTTCACCGTTAAAGTACGTGATAATTCGTTAAGAATACACACATAATTTTTAAAAGCAGTTATGGCCTCGAGGTTTAGGCGCGCGGTCGAGAATTTCAGCGGTCGCAGGTTCAAACCCCAGGCACACACCTCTGACTTTTCGAAGTTATGTGTGTATTCACAATGAATTATCACTTGCTTTAACGGTGAAGGAAAACATCGTGATAAAACCTGCACACCTAAAAGTTCTTAGGAATTTCTTAGGTGTGTAGTCCGCCAACCCGCACTAGGCCAGCGTGGTGGACTAAGGCCTAAACCGTCTCAGTTGTAGAGGAGGCCCGTGCCCAGCAGTGGGACGTATTTGGGCTGGTGACTTGACACACATAATTTTGAAAAGTCCGAGGTGTGTGCCTTAAACCCGCGACCGTGGAGATTATCGAACGCGCGCCCTAACCTTGAGGTCATCACTGCTAACATCATTAACTTGGAAATATCCAAGTTTGTACTACTCAAACTATAGATTGAAATCTCAGCATCAGTACTTCATATCCGGTATCAAGATTGCTCATTGAAAAAATTCAATTTCTCTGCAAAAAGATTTTTCAATTTCTGCGTAGATGCTGGCGTGCAGCCACAAGATATACTGGTAACTACATAGATCCGAAGATAGATCGGAAGATAAATATTGACGTTCCTTTTAGGTATCAATGGAGCGAAAGTTGCGTTGTATTTCATTTATAAAACGTAACAAAAGGTTTACTTATAACGGCCCGTATCGCAAATCACTTTTTATTGAATATGGTGAATATTTGATACACAATTTTATGTTTTATTTTTTCATATAAAAAGTTATCGGCTTAAAAAATAGTAAAAATTACAGAGGTACATATGTATGTTTGTAAGAGTGGTCTCGCGGCACAAGTATGTGCCGTGCCATCTAGAGGTCCCGGGTTCGATTCCCGGGTCGGGCAAAGTGTTATTGTGTTTTTTCATTAGGAAATTCTCAGTAACAGCACGGAGTCTGGGAATGCGCCCGAATAACGGCAATAGGCTCGCCCCCTATTACGAGGGACTGATACGTAGCGAAATGTGGGTGCAGAAATGCACCTCTAGCTACCCCTTCGGGAAATACAAGCGTGAGGTTATGTATGTAGGTAATTTAATAAATACCAATAACTAGATTACAAGAAAAACTTGACGTATAGAGCGAGACATCACAGTATAAGAATGTCGTTGCTTGTGACGTCACGTCGATCGTATGCCGGTAAAGGGGCGGCCATATAAACGTTCATCAATTATTAGCACCACTTAATGCCCGCCCAAACAGACCAGCTTAATAAATAATGTACCGTGTGAACACCTGACATCTGTCTCGTAAAACTGTTTTAAAACCTCGGTACATTATTAGTTAAAAATTGTTTATGCACTTCTAAGGTTTGTCGTATTCTATGAAAAAATATTTTAATGTTGTTCTTTTTAATTCAATGTAGATTAAAAATACAATTTGGACTTCTTATATGTGGAGGACATAATGCATTAGCGATGTATTTATTTGAATTTTTAATTAAAAGTTTTGATTAAAAGCCAATGTACTTATTTTTTTATGAACTCTGTTATTTGAATTATTATTTCGCATTTATTTTGTAGGTATTAATAATATTTAATATTAGAATTACAGTTACCATGTTATCATTATTTTTTTCGTTACATAAAAATAATATAGGAGCATCGTAAGCTAAGTTATCAACGCCCATACATACATTAATCTTGGGTATCACATTACATTACGTTGGCTTTTCATATTTTTTACAAATAAATTGTGGAATAATATAGCGGTTTATGGTTTTTCTTCTGGAATATTTTAAGCGTAGCGTGAAAAAGGACTTGACAGGCCGGCATGGTATTTATCATCGTTACTTATTTAGTCACTTTTTAGACATGACTTACTATTAGGCTGTATCTAATATCATCAGCAGCCTACGTCCCACTGCTGGGCACAGGCCCCTTCTACAACTGAGAGGGTTTAGGCCTTAGTCTACCATGCTGGCCTAGTGCGGGTTGGCGGACTACACACCTAAGAAATTCCTACGAACTCTTTTTAGATATGCAGGTTTCCTCACGATGTTTTCCTTCGCCGTTAAAATACGTTGAATACACACACAATTTCGAAAAGTCATAGGTGTGTGCCTGGAGTCTGAACTCGCGTCCGCCAAGATTTTTGACTCGACCGCGCGCCTAAGCCTCGAGACCATCACGTCTTCAGTACAATCACTCTACAATTAAAGGAGTAAGACTGAAAAAAGAAAAAAGTATGATGGTAAGTCGCTACAACGATACTTCTAAACTTACAATAATTTCATCATCATCATCAGCCCAAATACGTCCCACTGCTGGGCACGGGCCTCCTCTACAACTGAGACGGTTTAGGCCTTAGTCCACCACGCTGGCCTAGTACGGGTTAGCGGACTACACACCTAAGAAATTCCTAAGAACTTTTAGGTGTGCAGGTTTTATCACGATGTTTTCCTTCACCGTTAAAGCGAGTGGTAATTCATTGTGAATACACACATAACTTCGAAAAGTCAGAGGTGTTTTCCTGGGGTTTGAACCAGCGACCGCCGAAATTCTCGACGACGCGCCTAAACCTCGAGGCCATCACTGCTCACAATAATAATTAGATTCAGTGTTTTAAAATATGTTTTATCTCCCTTTTCGAAAAGCAGTCATAAATTTTCATCCTGTTGGCTCCCTCATGAAGAACGCCATCCAGTACGTTTCTCCCATTTTATAAACCAGCGGAGCGAATTTAAATTATGAAAAATGCATCATATCGATAGGGAGCGACCATCTTTTTGCGTGTTTAATAAACCTCGATCTAATAGAGAAATTCCATCTGGAGTATTTCCATGCCGGCATCCGGACGGATTCCGTCGTTCCCGTTTAATTTTTCTCCTGAAAGGAATCCGATACGGACCTCTTTCGTTTTCCAAGTAATTTACTTCAGGCGGCAACAAATGTACTATAAATATTTATGAAATTCCGAATGATTCTCTGTATATTTTTTGTTTAATTGCGCATAAATGAAATCGGTGAAACGAAACGGGCTCGGTGGCTTTCTGATTAATTTCATGCCCCGTTAATTGAGTTCGAATTCAAGATATGCTTTTGAATTTTTGAGATATGTGGGTATGCATAATGAATTATCACGTGGTAAAAACGTCAAGCAAAATTGTATATCTTGAATCGCTTGCCGTGCGATCTAGAGGTCCTGGGTTCGATTCCCGGGTCGGGCAAAGTGTTATTGGGTTTTCCATTAGGAAATTCTCAGTAACAGCACGGAGTCTGGAAATGTGCCCGAAAAACGGCAATAGGCTCGCCCCCTATTACGTGGGATTAATACATACCTGGCGAAATGTGGGTGCAGAAATGCACTTCTGCCTACCCCTTCGGAGAATATAGGCGTGAGTTTATGTATGTATGTCTTAAAAGATTTTTTAATTCTTTAAACCTACACTAGGCCAGGTTAAGGCTAAACATATACGAGACCAATGCCCACCAGTGGGACATATACGGACTTATCTAAAAATTATGAACTAAATATATAAATAAATACACCCATCAGTCACATTCATAGTTATACATAGACATAAGATACAAGTCTTGTTTCTTGGGCATCAGAAACTACGAGAGACTTTTCGGTCTCACAATCACCCAGAGCCGGAACAAATATTTGTGGATCACACAAACAACCGGATTGGGATCGAACCCGCGACTTCTCGTTTAACAAACTGGTATGGTGGTTTAATCAACTGCACAATGGGGCTGTTGAAATTTAACAAACGTTAAATTTTTGCTTAGTTTAGACAACCAACCTTTTTCAAACACTAACTCATGATTTTTATTTAGTTGGGACCGTACCGAACTTTTTTATCTTGCACATTATTACCTAATTTATCAGCCCGCTTTCAGAGGTCTTTGTGAGCTTCACTAAATTCAGCCTTAGCTTTTCTTACTTATCTTATTTTAGACTAGATTTAAATTTGACCATTGCCATATAATGTACTGTTTGAAGAAGCAATTCTTAAAAAGCCTCTAATAAGTAGACTCACATAGAGGATAATTCTATGTAAAAGTGAAACTAGGCCTTCGTTTTTTGCGCTTCTGCTGCTAAGAGGGGTTAGGCCTTAGTCCACCACGCTGGCCTAGTGCAGGTTGGTGAATACACACCTAATTAATTCCTAAGAACTTTTAGGTGTGCAGGTTTCATCAGGATGTTTTCCTTTACCGATAAAGTTCGTGTTAATTATCTGTGAATACACACATAACTTCGAAAAGTCAGAGCTGTGTGTCTGGGGTTTGAACTTGCGATCGTCGAGATTCTCGACCGCGTGCCTAAACCTCGAGGCCATCACGACTTTACAGCATTATTAGACCCCTCGTTCACATACAAGCTCCAGCTAATCCACAAATTCTCCGCAGATGGAAACGGCAAACAATCAATATTTATCGTATCAAACTC